>JAQPPZ010017260.1:2695000-4121222 GCA_028583015.1 Wollemia nobilis | reverse complement strand
GGATTTGTTCATCATATTGCTCATGTTTATGCTTTTTGCTAACTGGATTAATTTTTTTGCCTGTGAATGTTGTGCATGGACTAAGGGGGAGTTTTGCAGCCGCCATTTGGTATTATTGTCAAAGGGGGAGAAGAATTACAGGTAATTGCAGACAATTACATGTGTTGACAACAATTCCAAAGGGGGAGATTGATGAGCAAGGTGCAACCTAAGTATTGTCATTGTTGTCAACACAGTCAGGTTGATCAGTTGATGCAATGGTTAGAAGTTGATTGGTGAGCAAGGTGATGGATAGGAGTTGTTTGTTGAGCAAGGTGCAGCAAAAGAATTGCAAAAGTATTGGCATTGTTGTAAACACAGTCAGATTGATGCAGTTGATGCAGTTCAGAGGTCAGTCAGATCAAGTGCAAAAAGTTTCAAGGAAAACAAAGTGACCCAGATTCGAAACTGGCAAAAAGAGACAAGGAAGAAAACTGTCGCGATATCGCGACATGTTTTCTGTCGTAATTCGCGACATGGTCGAGGAGAGAGAAGATGCGAGCAAAACTGTCGCGATTTCGTGACATGTTGTCAGAGAAAGAAAAAAAGGTGTAGCGATATCGCTACATGTTGAAATGAAAGGAAACAAAGGTGTAGCGATATCACTGCATGATGAAAATACATGAAACTAAGGTGTAGCGATTTCGCTACATGTTGAAACAAGAAGAAACTAAGGTGTAGCGATTTCGCTACAGGTTGAAACAAGAAGAAAATAAGGTGTAGCGATGGCGCTACATGTTGGAACAAGGGGAAACTAAGGTGTAGCGATTTCGCTACTAGTCAAAAGTGTAGATCTGAAAGATGCAACATTGATATTACAAGTCAAAATTTCATGAAAAAAAGACAAGGTAAAAGCACAAGGCAAAAAGTTGTAGCGATTTCGCTACTGCATGGAGCAAAGAGCGTACGGAAGCCAGAAGCGTCGCGATTTCGCGACAAGAAGATTGATGACGTCAGCAAGAGCCGAAGCGTCGCGATTTCGCGATAAGAAGGATGATGACGTCAGCAAGAGACGAAAGTGTCGCGATTTCGCGACATGTTCCATTTTCGCTGGAGTTGGCGAGGAGAGTTGTACGGAAGAGCAAAGTGTCACGATTTCGTGACATGTTCCATTTTCGTTGGAGTTGGCAAGGAAAGCTGTACGGAAGAGCAAAGTGTCGCGATTTTGCGACATGTTCCATTTTCGCTGGAGTTGGCAAGGAAAGTTGTACGGAAGAGCAAAGCGTCGTGATTTCGTGACATGTTCCTTTTTCGTGCTGCTAGCAAAGAAGAGTGTACGAAATTCGGAAGTGTCACGATTTCACGACAAGCAGGATGATGATGTCAGCAAAGTTGAAAAGTGTCGCGATTTCGCGACAGGATGAAAGGAAAGCTGCTAGAAGCCGAAAGCGTCGCGATTTCGCGACAGCATTGAGGATGATGTCAGCAAAAGCTCAAAGTGTCGCGATATCGTGACAAGATGCAGGGAAAGCTTTCGAGGGCCAAAACGGTCGTGATTTCATGACAACTTTTAGGGTGACGTCAGCAGAAGTCAAAAGTGTCACGATATCGTGACAGGTAACAGTCTGGTAGATAAAACCCGCAGCAACATGCAAGGTGACACGTGTCGAAAAAGCAGACAGGAAAATCATGCAGCCAGTTACGTAAAAAGTAACTAAAGTCAGGCAGACAGTTAATTGTTGACAGGTGTTGGACATGCATTGCAACAACCAAACATGCATAATTTAAACGCATTCGAAAAGCTAAATTTGAAGGATAATAAAAGCATTCGAAAGATCGAATTTGCAGGCATTCTAATAGACGTATTTGAAGCATACAGAAAAGCCGAATATGAAGAATCAAAAAGCTTTCGAAGAATCATACATGGAGTTTCAAAAAAGAATTCGAAAAGTCGTATTAGAAGAATCAAATTTAAAGTATCGAAAGGTTTTTGAAAAAGCATTCGAAAAGCCGTATTCGAAGAAATTGAACAGTCGAAGTGCATGAAACAAAATTGTCGTATTGCATGGTTTCCAAAAGACGTATTACAGGGTTTCGAACAGTCGAAATGCATGGAACCGAACAGCCGTATTGCATGGATTCGAGCGGTCGAGTATGTGATTCGATTGCATGCAGGATTGAAAGGTTATAAAAGAATAACCGTACGGAGAAGATAGTTGCTGCTGTGAGATAGAAGATGCTGCAGAAAGAGGCTGGCTGTATGTGAGCTACAAGAGCATGCCATATGAAAGGGTTGTAAGTGTGCAGAAGGTAGAACTGTAAAAGAGTGTATGCTTCCATGAGATTGATTTGATTTAAGCTAGATCAGTGAGGATCTTGTAACACTGAAGGCATTTTTATGTCAATCAAAATTGAAAATAGAAATCCAAGTTGGTGCTTGGAATCGGGGGTTGGTGCTCCTTCCGATTCTTCGTTGGTAAATTAGGGGTTGTTGCTCCTTCCGGTGGATCTTGGTAAATTGATTGTAAAGTTGGTGCTTTGCAATGGTTGGATTTGGATGGGAGTCCAAGCGAGTCTAGTTTGAGGAGTAGCCAAAACTGGTGAACCTCGTTACATCTTGTGTTATGTTATGCTCTCTTGTGGTACTTGTTGTTTCTGGTTTTAGATTTCTTTTGTTTTGGCTTTAAGAGTTAAAGCATTAAGTTTTTAAATAGTTGCACTGATTCACCCCCCCCTCTCAGTGCCATTGTAAGACTAACAAATTTTTCACACCTTTCTTTGTAATTTTTTTTTTTCTTCCATCTAATTGAACTCATTAGGTTGTGATCCAACCACTTGATCAAATATCTTTTCAATGACTATCCAGGAACAAATTTCAATAATTAAGTGGACGAGGCCATGTCCAAGTCCTAGTGAACTTGCAACAAAAGAGAGGACTTGAACATGCAATAGAACATATTTCCTTAGCTCTATGGTATCAAAGCTAAAACCAACAAAACCTTGCCAATAACACTTAAGCGCATGAAAATATTGTATTGTGAGAAGTTGAAGAACATAAGGTGTGTTATGGGTCTTGCAAAACTCCATAACTTGGGAATAAACCACTATACAGGCTTGGACAAGCTGCCTACTTTTGGGGCTCTTGTGAAACTCAGAACTTTGGGATAAAAAAGTGCCCAAAATTAGATGAACTGCCTAGTTCCACCTATTGCACTTGCTTGTAAGAGTTGGAGATTGAAGTCTCCAATAATATCACAAAAATCAAAGGCTTAGAAAAATTGAGATCATTCGAACAGTTTAAAATTACAGCAGACAGTAGATCAACTATTAAAATATGCATTCCTTCAAATATACCGGCAATAAAACTTTGTTAGATGTGTTGAATGATTATTATAATTTTTATTGTGAACCAAAAGACGACAACATGTCTCACTACATTGTCTCACTAAAATTTTTGTCGTGTGCAGAAATGGCCACGGGAAATGCACATAGTGGGAAGGGCAGTGGAGGATGTGGAGTCTGTTGTAGGCTCTCTTAGCTTCCCAAACTTCACTGTAGTCGATGAGCTACATCGTTACAAGGAGTGGGAATGGCAAATGAAGTCTGTTTTATCGAACTTCACTGTTCCAAGCACATAAATACAAAAGGTCTAGTTTACTTCGCGAATGATACACAAAGAAACAACTGTCAATCAGAGTCTTTGTAAGACATACACAATCATGTTGCTTCTCTACACTTCATCTTCAATGCCATTATTTTTAATATATTAAAAGGCATTGAAAATAGCTGACTAAACCTTACAATGAAAAGAAAAAAACAAAAAAAAACTGAGTAAACCCTAGGATTTTTTTAGGGGACGAAGTATAAAAGAACTTAAATAATATATAGTGCTACCAATATAAATTTGGAAGGAACTATGAAAAATAAAATCCCTAAGCACACCTTATGTTAAAATTGTAAAAAAAATAGTCTCTACTATTTATTGTGAGGTTGAAATTTTGATAATTACCGTGGTTTGACGACTCACAATATTCTTAGTTGTGGAAGAAGAATTAAAAAAATATATTTTTATTTTTTTTCCGAACCTACTATTAAATCAACTCCTCTATCCTTGCCCTGCCGGTCAGCGTACTCGTACGAGTCTCGGCGAACAAATCGTACGCCCGCAGACCCACAAGTTTCGTGGGTACTCGTGCAGTTTTTAAAATATTGTTACTAACATTTGAGACCTAGGTTCCAATCCCACGGGCTTGTCCATGCACAGACAGTAGCCCAGATCTGAGTGGTGCGCCAGATTGATGACGACGGTGCAACCCTTGTGCATCCGACGGTCTCCATCTCACGTCGGGTTACCATGTACCGAGACGGTGGAAGTCCTGGGAGCCTTAGTAGATAGTTTGAACCCTGCCAGCTGTGGTAGTTACTAAAAAATCGTGATTGTAACCATTGCTTCTATATAAAAAAAAAAAAAAAAAAAACAATTTGTGGTTGGTATAAAAGGATAGGTTAGTTAGTAGTGGTGGGTGAATTGTTCAATTATTTGAATGGTTAAAGTTTTATTGACTTTTTCTTTAAAGTTTATTATTGAAAGTTGGTTGCAAGGACAACAATTAAAATTTCCATAAATAATTTTTTTTATTTTTTATTTTTTTATATCAAAAAATAGGTAACATCTTTTCATCTTAACAAAAAAAATAAATAGAAAAGCTAAACATTATTCCCCAAATTTCTGCCTCTAACATACTATAACTTGACTTCTCCTATGACCAAAGTGAAGTTTCCATAAAAAATTCAACGTTAAGTTGTCCGTCAAACGCCTACCTTTGTCGTTAACTTCCGAAGTCTTTTCATTCCCTGTTGCTCCACGTACGCATGGTTTCGTAACAACGAAGCAAAATCACAGAAATATAAGATCACGAGTTGTCGGCGATCGCGACAGGAGAAGAAAAACGCCTCCCCCTTGATCACAAGTTGTCGGCAATCGCGACAGAGAGAAGAAAAAGGCTCCACATCAACAAAGAGCCAAAGAAGCAAGCTATTGAGGGCGTCAATGAGATACACTACAACAAACAAGAACATTCGCACAAACACATACGCCAAGCTCGCTTATAACTTGTGTTGATCACGTAAATCCACGCATGGGAAAGGCTACATTCTAAGCTCACCATGCCCAACATGAGAGCATGGTGTTTGTTAGAAAGAGGGTCAACCAAGAACGTTTTCATCGGATATCTTCATTTCCCTGTTAGTATGAGATCATCATGTCCGACTCAGTGTGAAAAAGAGATCCATGTCATTTCACTCTGAAGTTAGGCGCATGGCAGTTGTTATCCATAACCGTAGGATCCGAGTTGAATATCTCTTAATGCATTGAAGTCAGTACTTTTGGTCAGAGATACTTTGAGATAAGCACCGTCGTGAAGATTTTGGGAGTGAAACAGACGGAGAGATTCAGGATCTGTTCTCTTAAACCGTTAAAACATTGTTCTCATACGGTAATAATCAATCAATAACATTTAAACCACGCCTATGAAAATGAAAGACACCGTATGCTTTGACAACGTTATTAAGGAAGTTGGTTATATTTTTAGTAAATGGTAAGAGTAGGGTTCAAATCATAGGAGCTGCTCTTAACAAGTTTATTTATCTCATTGTTGTTGGCGTGAAATGAAGACCACCGATTACTTGATTTCAGAGGATTTAGAACAGACTACAACCTTTATTTCATCAAATTTCATCATTTACTCCACCACCTGCAAAGATCTTCTTCCACTCTAACGTGTTAAGCTTTATCTTTTGCAAATATTTTTCTGAATTTTAATAATCTATTTTCTTCTTTTTAATGTTAATTTTACTTACAATTTGATAACATTTTATGTTAAGTATATAAGAACAGAAGATTACAAAAGCCACTATCAAGTTTCAAGGAATGTTGGACCTATTGTTAATAGCTAGTGTTCTTACTTATCACTCTGTAGACATTAAAATCATGTCAATACGATTAGGTAATAAAAAACATTGGCTAATTGGCATCATATGGCTCCCTTGGGCAACTCTCAGAGGTTTAACAATGGTCCTAACCACTCTAGGAAGGCTCTACCCCACTTTTGGGATGTTTTGGGCCACATAGGTATAACTGTCCCACCCTGGGACGGTCACAGTTCATGGCCATCCCACCCAGGGACAATGGCAAAGCGGTCGTTCCTAGGTGGGATAGCCACAAGGTTTGACTAAAAAAAAGTAAAATTTGGATAAATAGCACCCAAAAACTGCCATTTATCCCACCTATGAGAGCATGCATGATCTAAGGGCACAAAATCCTTATGACATTATGCAGAATATAGGCCAAAATAGGAGATTCTCTTCCTCCTTCAATGCATGCTCAATTTTTGACAAGTGGTATCTCTTGTCCTGCATGCCCATTTACCCAAAGGCCTCCTTTGATTATAAACTGGATCCATTTTCCACACAAAATATAGAGATATTTTTTAAAATATAGCAATCAAGTGCTGCCAAGATTTCCCCTAACCTTTTTGTGACTTTTTCCCTTGAAATCTCTACCTAGAGAAGGAGATTTGCGAGTGATATAGGAGGCGCAATTTTTTTGCAAAACCAAATCATCTGAGTGAATTTAACCAGAAAATTTGATGACAAAACTATTGAGGAGGTCCCTAACCAATTAAAAAAGGAATTGGTGATAAAAATAAGTATAGAATTGGTGGTCATCCGACCCCAGGATGGTCCTCAATCTATGACAATCACCACCATCCCTGCAAGTAACGGTGGTATATTTGTGCATGATTTTTCTAATATTATTGTTAGACATATTATAGAGTATCATATGGACATCCTTTCTAAATTTCATGCATTTTGGAGTCATATTGAGTGAGATATTGCATTTTTAGTGTTTTGCAGGCTTTCGAGGACCATCTAAAGATGCACATGAAATTGTTAATGATTTTGCAAATCTAACCATATGGGTTCTCTTAAAATCATGCTTTATGCATACTTTACAAGTTTTATTTTATTTGAATGTGTTTTGGTCTAGAAATTGTTTGTCCTAGGTTTTTGCAGGCTTTGTAGGTAAACTATGAATGCGCCACACCATCGAATGTAATTTCTATTCTATTTGTGATTAGATCTTCCTAAAATATTATATTTTACATATCTATGCAATTTCATATCATTTGGAGTTTTTTTAGATAGGCACATTACAAATTTACATTTTCTAGTCTTTCCATGCATGTGGGGTTTTCGCATATTTTACATTACGCACTTGCTATTTAATAAATCTGGTTTCCTTGTGTGCAGGTGCAGGTTTTACAGAAAATAAGGAAGAAATACAATATAAAAACATCGAAGGACAAAGCGGTGGCATCATAGGTTCACCCATCTCAATTGTGGGTACGAGGAAGAACATTGGAAGTGCACGCGAGCTATTGAAAGGACTTGATCCTTTGGGTACCTCATTTTGTAACCATTGTATCAATGCATATCTATCAAGGGGATATTTATGTAACCATGATTTTGATCAATCCAATTACTATAAAAAAGATTCATTTCACTTTATTTCGTGTGTTTTGGTTATCTTTCCATGCTACTTGAATGCTTCCATTTTGATGCTTATCACTCATTAGAGATAGATGCATAATTTTTAGCTTCATTAGGTGCACCATTTTTCCTCTACTTTAGTGGTGATCATGGTGGGACTGTATCCCTATTGCTATGATTGAAGGTTTAATCCTATTTTTGCTTACTTTTTATTGTAGGTATTGGTCGTTCTAGCCTAAAATAGCCTCTAGACTACTGACCGTCCCACCCTGGGATGGTCATCAAGCTGACTACCATATCACCTCGGGATGATAAAAAAATAGGAGCTAATCTGCTCCTTCCAGCAACAAGAGGCTTATAGGCCATTGAGGTAGGTATAAAAGCCCTTAGTTTTTATTTATGTTGTTTAGAACCACTTAAATATGGTTTTTCTTGCCTTCTTTGATTGCTTTAAAAGTAGAAGTTAGATTTGCTTTTCTATAGATGAAAAAACAACAAAAATAATAAGAAAAAGTGGAAACAAACTAAGTAGAAATGCATCTCTATGGTTTACTTACTTGTAGCCTACCCAATGGGTAGGTTCTCATTTAGGGCTGCATCTTCTAGGTTCTTTTTTATCTAGCCATTTTTTGAAAGTAAAATGTCATTTATTTGCATTTAGTGAATGATCATCGAATGCTTCATTGTTTACTTTCTTTGGGCTTAAAAATAACCACACACACCACATTCCACTTGAATGCTAATGAGTTGTATTTCATCACCAACAACTAGTAGAGGTTAGTGATGATAACTTTTATCTCCACCCATTGCCTCAACTCCCATGAACCCTTATTCTTTGCCAAGGTCGACTCTAAGATCCGATGTAGCCTAGAAAATTTACATGTACTTCTCTTCAGAGAGTGTAATGCTGACCAAGTAAGTACTCATTGAATACTAGAAATACTTATGCTCCCTAATTGGGTATGGGTTTCATATCATACTTTGGTGGATTTACATGACCATGAATTTTATTGCCAGTTGTCGAGCTACAAGCATACAAGTTAAATCCAATTAAACACAAGATTATCATCCAATGAAATTCAAATACATGACATAAGATCATATTTTACAAACAATACATCTGAAACACACAAAATAGTTTAGGGATTCACATCTAAAATGTAAAAGAGATAATAACTCATCTTTATTTGATTGTTTTCCTTTCTTGTGTGTTGTTTCATTAAGAATTTGTAAAGGAGATAATCATCTAGTGTTGATAGAGAGTCACAATGGTGTGCACCCATGACCAAGCTCAATCACAAGTGAAATATATGGAGAGTGGACTAGGAGACATGGGTCGTCTCCACTTTAGCCCTAGGGATTTGTTCATACCTCTCTAGCGAACGTCTACTCACCCTAGTCTTAGAATAGCAGGACATGAAAAATACCTACACGGGATCCCTATGTGAGACACCCCTATGGGTGATGGACCTTATCTGGGAGAGTGTTCCCAATATGTAGATACATCACATACCTTCCTTGATGAAAGGCAACAATGCATTGAGGTGCAAGTAGATAGAGTGATGCCACGCATCCACATACTTGATAAGTATAACATGCCTGTTTATGGGCTAGATCAGGACTTCACACATTAGGTAGAGTAGATTGACCATAATTTGCATATGTATCATCCTAATAGGGTCCAATAATGTAGGCAATAGGATGAGTATGATACTCAGCACTCAGGGCGGTCAAACTCCGCCCTTCTCTTCCTCATCAATGAGGAAGGCATGAGGAAATCCCCGATTATCCTAAAGAGTTGTATACCACGCAAGCACAATGTGCCTATGCGCCTACTAAGTATAATGAGCATATGCCCAAGACAAAATAACCTCAAGTAAATGTGACTATCCTCAATATAGGGAAGAGTGTGATGGATATGGCAAATTATTTTAAATTAGGTCGATCTCAAGATGAGACTCCTAGGCCCTGCATAGAGGAACAGATCAACCAAGTGGTTGTAATATATGCAGAATTCCAAGCATAGTTTAAGTAGCTTCAATGAGACAAAGAGCAACTAGACTGCTTACATCAAATTGAGAAAGAAAGACTCGAATAACAGACCAAACGAGTTGTTTTAGAAAAAATTATATGAGAGAGTCCCTACCCCTAGAACATATAGATAGGAATTTCAACTGAGGCAACCCAATCTCATTCAAGATAGGTCTCCTAGGCCTTATCCAATGTTACCTTTGCGACCTACTAGGCCAGATCAAGACTTGCCTCCAAGGCCAAACATAGGGCACCCATAGCATGTAGCTACTCCTCTTTATAGACTGACTCAAGAGACACCCTATGGGGCTTACAATGAACATGATTCAGAGATAAAATATTTGGAAAAACCTTACCAAGGTAGGGGGGTGACATGCCACCACCCCAAAATAGGCCTGAGGATCCTCACCCTCCACCAAAATATAAGAGTAAATAATAGGAGATCAAATACTCTAATGCATATAAGGTACTGCTAAAGCACTTAGAGTCAGTAGAGAACAAGACCTCTAGGTCTAGATCTCAAAATCGCACTTTGCACCAGCTACACAGTCAACCCCTTCATACTTCGGTGCCTACCCCTTCCTATCTCTAAAAATTTAATATACCTCAGTTGGCTACCTTTAAGGGAGAATAAGATGCATAGGAGAATGTTACCAAATTATTGAACCAATGCTTTGGAATCCAAGATAATGATGATTTGCTTTTGTGAATATTTGTGACTATCCTCTCTATCCCAACCGCGAAGTGGTTCACCCAAATCCCTAAGCATAACATCCATAATTTGGATAACTTGTGGATGCATTCCTAGAATTCTTCACCTTCAATACCAAAAGGAAGGTGATGAGTCAATAGCAAATTATAGCAACAAGTGGCAAGTGTTGCTTGCAAAGCTACCTTATCTACTCCCCATGTCAGAGTTGACTCAGATGTTTGCTAAGAGCTACCTAAAGCCGATATCCTTGTTATTGCAACTACAAAAATATTTGACTCTTGAAGATGTCCTAGCATAAGCTAGAACAATTGAAGACATCAAGATTCAATAATGTGATATTGTGAAGCCTCGCACGAAGGAGTGGAACAAGAATGCTAAGAATAGCCTAGTGTAGACTAAGCCAATAGTAGTCAATTAGGTTGTCATTAGTGTCCCAGGGCCAACGCAACCTGCGTTGCCTCAAAAGCCTAATTATCAGGCCATACCTGGGAACTATAACAAGGACAACCAAAATAATCAAGGGCAAAATCAATAGTGTCACCCCAAGCAATAGTTCACGTCTATTGTAGAGTCTATGGAATCTTTTTTTGAGTGCCTCTTGGTGGCTAACTTGATCAATATTTTGAAGAGTCGACCCATCGACCTAAATTAACCGAAGCCCAAAGGGTAACGAGAAAACCTATACTATAAGTTTCATGGGCAAAACAGACATGACATGCAAATGTACTATAAATTCAAGTATCTGGTGCAAGACATGATCTATAGGAATTCCCTTTAGGTAGACAACTCTATCGCACCAAACAACCAAAAAATAAGTATTTTTAAAGACCCACTGCCTACCCACATAGAGCAGGCCAAGCCAGAACCCTAGGTGAATGAGATTCATCATACACCCCCTCAGTAATGGTATGTCGGCATGATCAACATTGTAATGAGGAACAGGTGGTACCCAAGTCCAGTCACCCCACCTACAGATTAGAGTGATGTTCCTTCAATTTTGCAACCTCTACTGCCTCCAATGTTAAGCCTCCTACCTCAACTAATGGTCACAATTAAGACCAAGCTCAATCAAAGCCTACAAATGACATCTGCTCGACTCTCCATCTATGAGATCATTTAGTAATCTGCACCTCATAGAGAATATCTCATGGATATTCTTAAGGTAATTGAGATACAACCCTAGGAGTCTATCTCATTCAATAATTTCATGGGGCATGTGCAAAAATGCATGAAATCAGTGATTACCTTCTAAGAAGATGAGCTCAAACCAATTCCAAATTATATGGTGGATCATCCCTTCCACATCATCATATGTGTAAACATAACACCCTCTAAGAGTGTCGATAGAAACTGAGTCTTCTAGCAACATCATCACTAAAACAACTCTCAAGCATCTGAAGCTCCCAACATCTCACATCATCGCATCTAACTACACCCTTCGAGCATTCAATGACGCCATATGATCAATAGTTTGTACAATAATCCTACCCATTCAGGTAGAAAAAAATACCATACTAATGTTGTGCCACATATTAGAGGGTGATATGGCATACAATATCTTGCTAAGTAGACCTTGGATCAGAGACATGAAGTGTGTCCCTTCCATTGCTCACCAATGCCAAAAATACACCTATTAAGGGCAAGTTCATGTCATCCCCATAAACCTAGAACTCTTCAAGTACTACAACATGGTGCAACAAATACCTGAGTCAACCTTACCATCCACCAATATAGATTTTCAACCAAATGAATATAGCCAAGGTTTGACTCAATCACCATCATATTCATTCAATCCATCATCATCTCATGCCATACCATCCTCATCTTCG
The DNA here is from genome assembly GCA_028583015.1 of Wollemia nobilis. Lineage (NCBI taxonomy): Eukaryota > Viridiplantae > Streptophyta > Pinopsida > Araucariales > Araucariaceae > Wollemia > Wollemia nobilis. Next base: position 4,109,120 of record JAQPPZ010017260.1, on the reverse strand, counting down.
GTATCCCCAAACATGCCTACATCATCAGTGAATCCTCCATCGAGGGACACGAAGAAGAGATATGTTGATGAGAGTCCTCTGACCATATCCACCATCTCCACCAACGAAACTCCTAGTCCAATAGACAAGGAGATACCTCATGAGGAAAACATTGAATCAATTCAAGTCTCGCTCTTGTTCCCTCCTTCTCTACAGCCACAGGTCATAGTGCACCTAGCTGCCACTATATTAGGAGACTACATGGTTAGTAATATCACAACCACTCCTACCATCAAGTTGGTGCAAGATATGGGTCAACCTCATCTTCCCATAGGTACTATCGTGTCTCTTGTACTTCCCCCTAATTAGACAAATTTTATCTATGGGGGTCTAAACTATGGCATAAAGCCTTATCAACAACAGGAAGAGGATGAAGAGCCATTTTCTCAGGATATCAACTACATGTCCAACCTTGAATTTGTGATGATGTATCTTCATATTTGTAATTGGCATGGTTATGGGTTGGGCTTGTATGACCAAGGCACCCAAGTTCCTTACGATATATAGTATCAAATGCCCTATGACAAGTCTGGTCTGGGATACAACAAGCATGTGCCTCTCGATGTCCTCATAAATATTCTGGATTGCATGACCCTGGACTTTAGATAAGAGCTTGTGTGTGATCCATGCACCAAATATAGCTGAATATATTCACTGGGAGACTACTTCCTTGCACCCTTGAGTGACTAATAGATACATTACGAGGTCAACTAACCTAATGAGAGAGGTGAAAGTTTGCGTGCCCTTCCATATGATAATGATGAAGAAGATCATGGGTCTCCCTATAAGTGTATATCTAATGATAAATCATATTATGAAGTAACATCCATTGGCTCTTCAAATTCACATGTCAAGTATGCATGAATCATCCCATTTGATGATGAGCATGAGGGTTATATGTGTATGTTCCCATTGAATGACCCTATATGGTACTAGTTTATCCCTGTAGAAGGGCAAGTCCACCCGTAGCTACACTGACCGTCCCTGATCATTCAACCTCTACTACAACCACCTCCTCAGGTATTGCGACATCTCGATATCGATAGACACCATAAACCACCTAGGGAAAATCATCCATCCATAAACATGATTTCCATATACCTTTTTGAGCCGTTGAAAGATCCAAATAACCCGTTGAATCCACTGCACCTCAACCTAGGGGTAATTGAATTTGATTGAGGAGATTTTCCCCCATCACCTTCTAAGTACTAGCCTTGCGATGAGATGTTACAACCATTTAATTTTTCTCCAAGGCCTACTCATGATGTATTCCATGCTGTGGAGGAACCTAAGGTTACAATTGTTGATCTAAATCTAGAATATGACATTCAACTAATCCCTACTCCCCACCAGTTGTACGAGGGGTCGCATATGTCAATAGAGCCAATGATTGACAAAGATATAAGCTTAGATCCTAAAATCTGTAATATATCAAGTTAGGGGAAAACCTATCCCCCGTAGAGAAATCCAATTACATAGCCCTTCTCATAGATAATAAGGATGTCTTTACATGGTCCTATAAATATATGCTATGACTGGATCCAAATCTAGTCATGCACAATATGATACTTTACCCCAAGGCCAAGCCGGTTAAACAAAAGTTGAGAAAAATGCATCTGATGGTAGACTTAATGGTTAAAGATGAGCTAAAAAAGTTGTTGGATTCCAAGTTTTTCATCTCCGTAGACCATCTGCCATGGATTTCCAACATGGCTCCCATCAAGAAGCCCAATGGGAGGATTCACATTTGCACCACCTTTTGAGATCTAAAAAAAGCGAGTCCTAAGGATGATTTTCCTTTGCTGAGCATCGATGCCCTAGTAGATGCCACGGTGGGCCATGAAATGTTATCCCTCATGGATGGTTTTTTGGATACAACTAGATCTATATCAATTTATAAGACCAGCTCAAAATGGTATTCACAATGCTTTGGGGGACATCTTGCTATAAGGTCATGTCCTTTGGCCTTAAAAATATTAGCGCTAGCTACTAGTGTGCCATGAAATACATATTCCATGATTACATGCATAATATTTTGTAATATTACATGAATGAATTACCGACCAAATCCTTATTACGCCATGAGCATCTTGATTGTACAAAGTCCTCGATCACCTTATTGAGCATAACGTGAGATTGAACCCCAAGAAGTGCATCTTTGGCATCACATCTAGAAATCTCTTGGGATTTATCATCTCTAAACGAGGCATCAAAGTGGACCCAAAAAAGGTCAAGGCAATCCTTGATATGCCTCCATGGACTACAATTAAGCAGCTTCGAAGCCTACAGGGTAAGTTCACATCCATAAAATGCTTCGTAGCACTATTATCATATAAATATCAACCCATGAACAAGTTACTACATAAGGGGGTTTCATTCCATTGGGATGATGCATGTCAAGTTGCCTTTGATGCAATCAAACAATATTTGGCTTTGCCACTAGTATTGGCTCCTCCCAGACTAGGAGTGTCATTCTGCTTATACATCTCAACCACTGAGATTTCATTGGGTGCCATGTTATCCCAGAACAAAAAATTGCATAAGGAACATGCTACTTACTATCTTAGCCACACCTTGGTCAACTACAAAATCAAGTACGCATACGTAAAAAATTTATGCCTAGTGATGGTTTTCACCACCAAGAAGCTATGCCATTACATGCTCAGTCATACCATGTATGTTGTATCAAAAGAGAATCCATTGTGATACATGATGATTCGTACTTATCACAATAGTTGTGCAAAAAAATGGATCATGTTGTTGACGAAGTTTGACCTAGAGTTTATCAAAAAAAAAAAATCAAGGCTTAGAGGCTCCCTCCAGTATGAGTAGCCTCTTAGCATGGAGCTTCTTGATTATGGAGTCTTCCAAATATCAGAATCACCTTATTTTTATAAGCTTAAGTCACAGGCTGATATGAATCTATTCTTTGATGGCTCCAAATACGAGCAAGAGGGTGGCATAGGGATCATGTTTTTCACACCTCAAGGGGATATCATACCCCTATCATTCAAACTTGATTTCCTATGCACTAAAAAAAATGTCGAGTATGAAACCTTCCTCATAGGTATTCAAATGGTTGTCAACATAGGTCTTCAATACCGAGTATGAAAATAACCAAGCTCAACATTTTTGGCAACTCCTCGCTCATCGTAAACTAGGTCAAAGGGATTTTCCAATTCAAGTGACTTGTTCTACAAGCCTATAAAGCCCTTATGGATAAAATCCTAGCAATGTTCAAAAATTATGATAGAGGCACTCCCTCGATATTCCAATAATTTTGTAGATACAATGGCCTCCCTAGGGTCCTAGACATCGCAAAACCCTATGGATGATATGACAACCATTCAGGTCAAAATGTTGTTGTAATCTATGATTGAGCATGATAACAGTCAGTCCACACCAGAAGTCTACTTGATTTAGATTGAACCTCATCAAGACAGGTTCTCATAAATTCATGAGCGCTTGAATCATGTCTCTTGGAGGACACTGTTACCTCAAACCCCTTTTGATAGTAGTACAACAATATTCTTACAATTTCTTTCCCTATCAGCATTCGCTTGATATGAACTTCAAGAGGGATAGGCAATTCATGCAATCAAGACTTCCTCACAACAGGATTGGTCTACCCACATAAAAGAGTACCTCAAGCTTGGTAATCTCCCTTCTGGGTTGTCGCATGCTGCCAAAAGAACATTTAAATATAAAGCATAAAATTATTTCTTGCTAGGAGATATTTTATATCGTTAGAGCTACGAAGGGATCCTACTTCATTGCTTAGAGAATCAATATTCAGTTTTGGAAATCACCCAAGCATACGATGGTACATGTGATGGCCATTTCAGAGGTATGGCTATCGCTAAGTGCATTCTTCGCATGGGCTATTATTGGCCAACCTTAGAGCAAGATTGTTGCACATATGTTAATAAGTACATGAAGTGTTAATACCATTCTAATTTGGCACATGTACCTTCTCAGGTCTTGCAACTGATTCAATCGACTTGGTTGTTTTCACAATGGGAGTTTGATTTAATCGACAAAATCTCACCTGGCTCCTTGGATCATCACACATTCATCATTATGGCTATCAAGTATTTCATAAAATGGGTGGAAGAAATTCCTCTTACCACTACGATAGGATCCCGCATAGCAGAGTTCATATTGTACAATATCATTTGTCATTTTGGTACTCCATCCAAGATCATTTATGATAATGAGACATTGTTTAATAATAAAGATATGTGTGCTTTGACAACAAAGTATAATATCCATCACAACTTTTCAACACCCTATTATCTTCAAGCAAATGGGCAAGCAGAGGCATCAAACAAAACATTTTCCATTTTGAAGAAAATAATTAAAGAAAATCACGTCGATTGACACACCCAAATATCCCTTGCTCTATGGGCCTACCACACTAGTATTCGGACGCCCACTAGGGCAACCTCATTTTTGCTAGTGTATGGCACCAAGGTGGTCATTCTTCTAGAGCTATAAATCCCATAACTATGCATATCCATGCAACAGTTGATCGATGATGACACTACATGGTAGGCCCACCTAGATCAACTTACATTGCTTGATGGATGATGGGTCAATTCTCTTGAGCACATGCACATTTATCAAGAGTGGCTTAAGAGATATTATAATATGAAATTTCATCCTAAATACTTTCATGTTGGTGATCTCATTATGAAAGAGAACTAACAAAATTCTAATTTGTTGCCCCATTTGCGAGATATGTTTATGGTAAACTAGTTAGGTCCTTTTGTCATCACTAGTCAGATCGAACACAAAACTTACAACCTAGTATCCCTTGAAGGAATAGAGGATATTGAAACCTTGAAAATCTTTCATTTACGGCCTTTCCATTCCTAGAGTGTTGTGGACCATCCCAAAATACTCCAATGGTATCTATGTACATCAACCCAAAACTCTCATAGGTGGTCTATGACTATCTAGATCACCCGAAAAGGCTCCAAGGATATCTACATACAACTTGGTCAACGCAAAACTCTCCTAGGTGGTCTATGACCATCTAGGTCACCCCAAAATTCTCCAAGGGTATCTACGTGATGCTTGGTCAATCCAAAAGACTCCTAGGCAGTCTATGACCATCTAGGTCATCCCAAAAGGCTCCAAGGGTATCTACATACCGCTTAGTCAACCCAAAATGCTCCTAGGTGGTCTATGACATTCTAGATCACCCCAAAATACTCCAAGGATATATACGTACAACTTGGTCAACCCAAAATGCTTCTAGGCAGTTTATTATCATCTAGGTCACCCAAAAAGATTCCAAGGGTATCTACGTACTGCTTGGTCAACCCAAAATGCTCTTAGGTAGTCTATGACCATCTAGGTCACCCAAAAATTCTCCAAGGGTATCTACATACCACTTGGTCAACCCAAAATGCTCCTAGGTAGTCTATGACCATCTAGGTCATCCCAAAATGCTCCAAGGGTATCGACATATTTCTTGGTCAACCCAAAATGCTCCTAGGCAATCTATGACCATCTAGGTCACCCCAAAATGCTCCAAGGATATCTACGTACTGCTTGGTCAACCCACAATGCTCCTAGGTGGTATATGACCATATAGGTCACCACAAAATGCCCCATAGGCATCTATAAAACTTTTGGTCACCCCAAATACCCCAATGGCACTCCCTAAGTCCATTGGTCAAACTGTACATACATATATATCAAAAATATAAAAACATTATCAAAACATCAAAATTACAAAAATATTGCATCACATCACATTGCATACCATTGCATTTTATCATCAATTGCATTTAGAATACTCACCATTGCACTTTACATTTTATAGTTGCTCATACATGTCTAACACTTAGATTGTACACTAGTCATCATTCAAAATCAATTTTGCTCAAGTCATCATTCACATATTTCATATTTCAATTATCATTTCCACCTACATCTCCCACATTTCATATTTGTGTCCATTCCCTTCACCTAGCCATTCGTTCTATAATTTCATTAATTTTTTTGATCACTCAGCCATCTCTAGTTTTCTTTTCAGATTTTGTAGAAAGCTATCATGATTTTTAGGAGGTAGATTCTTGCTTAGATTGTACCTTGTATATTTCAAAATCCTAACATATTTTCCACATTAAATCCAAGTTTTTCACAAGTAAATATGAAATCTACGAAGTGGTCTAGGTTACCTTCAGTGAAAAGTTTATATTTCTCATCCCCTTGTGCGGATGGTTCAATAATGCTGAAAATTAACAAAAGGATAAGCTCCTACTTACCTGATTCCACAAAATAAATAGTGGTTTTCACAACTATAAATAAGCAAAATTCCAAAAGCAAAAATCAAAAGAAAATCAAATAGTTATTTTTAAAACTAAACAAATCCCTTGCTCAAAGAAAAGAAAATAACAAATTAAACAGTGATTTTCATCACTAAGCATGAGCAAGTATCCATGAAATCAAATAAAAGAAAATAAGGGAGTATTAAACTTGAATCCTTGGAATTCTTAGTATTTGATAAACCATTAGGTGATCCTCATTACATGTTAGGTGGCATCAAGTTTGCCTTGCAATGGCAATATCCTTACGCATGATGATATATCTATCACATTAGTTTTGTGTGTGTGTGTAGACCAATGTTTGCATGTGGATGAGCTACCATTTTGTAGCCTATACTACCTAGTGGTCTAATCCAACTAAGTACAAAACCTAGGATCTTGACACTCATAGTATGATATTCAGTACAAATGGGTTGCATCAATATTGTTTGGCACTGGGGTAATCTGATACGTATTACAACTGAACTCACTTGCACACATAGGGATATTGATTATTTGGGTAATCCTAGCAGATTCGTACCTTGTCAAAAAATATTGCATGGTTAGTATATAATTTTTGGCTAGTCGACTAGAGAGTTTGAGTCTCATTAAAACCTCATAGACATTCTGTAACATTCATTTCATTCATTCCATTTTTACCACATTCTATTTCATACCATTATTCACAAATCCATTACATAGTCTCATGACAACATTACACATGAATTGATGAATTCTATAAAGTCTATGGTGCTAACATAATAGATCATATAGTATAAATATTTCATCATCTAGATAAATCAATCATCCACCTCACTATGCATCCACACAAATACATATCATAAAATCAAATCAAGTCACAACATATGCATACATGATAGTCATCCATTATCATATCATAAAGCAAAAAAAATATTGCATTCCATGCACATCATAAAGCAATATAGAAACACATTATGATAAAACATAAAAGCTCTCACACACACACACACACACACATATATATATATATGGGGTAAAAATATACATAATACTCCTCGAGTTTCCCGTAGGCTACAATAAAGTGGGTCCTTCGACCTCACAATACCAAAAATCCAAATAACCAAAAAGAGCCATCACAGTCTCAATAACCATGGTTATGTAGTATTGGTACTATGAATCTCACCCCCACCCTCAGATCGACCTCTCCAAGAAATACCAAACACGCTACCCCTTGACCTGCCCATCCTCTATGCAGAGCCAAGAACCTCCATCCTCACCAAATATTTTCATGTACCACTCCATCAACTCTGGTATGACCCACTAGCAGATGGATGGGCTGGTATGCACCCCCTAAGGTGCACTATCTCATCCTCCAACTCATAAGTAAAAGCCTGATCCTATCGATATCTTACCTATATGTCTCCATTAAGCCATGGATTTGTGCCAGCTCCTTCTATAGAATTACCATAGCCCCACTCCTAGGTCCCTCCTGACTAGCACTTCGAGATCTCAGTTGTGCCCGTAGAGCTGTTATATCTACCTAGAAATCCTGTACCTATATCTGAAGGAGATATCTCTCCTGCCTAACCCTAATTAGCTCCTCCTACATCTCTATATTTTTGTTACCCTGTGTGACCTGCTATACTTGCATTCCTTGATCTCTAGTATCATCATCCCAAAATTCACCCTGATCTCCTAAGTCCAGGAGATCTGCCTGCTCATCTCCCAAGTGACCAAACCCATACTATTCACATGCTTCTTCCTAGCCCTCCTCCAGAGAATCCTGCTAAGCCTCCACTATTGTTCATTCTACATCTCCCCCTAGTGGCCCCTCTCCCTACCACTGACACATCACCCACTAGAAGTCATACTCCTTTATAGTCCCAAAATCATCCAATTTTGGAATGTCTACTACAGAATCTACATCCACTATCGGCCATCTCAATGTCCTCTCATCCCCGTGGTATCGATAGACAACTAGCTCACTGGGCAACTCTTATCATATCCAAAACTATCACATAACCCAAGCATAAGGGAATAACTCCCACTCCATCCCATGGTAGCCAACCAACCATCTATCTCACCTCACCCAAAAAAGTTACAACTCAACATCAGACCATACTAGGTAATCCCTGTAGGGTCTCTAGAACACATCAGTTGCTCTAAGTCCTGCAAAATACTAGGTATAGTAATCTACATTACCTACCCAATGTTGACTTTGTCCTACCTCCTGGGCTCACTTCCATAGGATCCCATAGCCAATCTCTCGATCTTCTAGTTGTGCCTATGATGTCCAAGGCAATCCCTATGGTCGATCCACAACTATGTGCTGCCACCCCCACACCTATAGTAGGAAGTTGCATCCCTAGCCTTTCTACCCCTAAGATAATATTTTGTACAACTCATCATACAAATATACCAGTAGTGTTGTTCCTCACACCATCACCAGTGGCTACTCCATAGTGCACCCTACCAGAGTAAATACTAACTCTAGAAGTTTCTAGGGAAACTTGGAATTCGACAAGTCTGGTAGTAGCATATTAGATATTAGCATCATTAGTAAAACATACCTCATACCAAATAACCTGGCCTCATACAAGTACCCCAACAATATGCCTCCATTGAGAGAGTCACCTATCGCCTCCTCTGTAGCCCTACCAAAGTACCTCTCCATCACTGTGTCCCTCTAGTCCTGGTGAGTAGACTCGATCACTCGCCCCTCTATAAGAATGTGTAATATCCAATATACATTCTCCAACATCACTTTCATCTCCCCTATCACTAGGTGTAATGTGTTGGTACGTGGATCCCATAAGTCAATAAGCGTAGTCAAGTAGGCACGATCACCCACCATGGGCTATAACCACGTCACATGCTTGAGGCCAATGACATCAAGCCATTTCCAGTATACCTCATTAAATAATTCTCTCATTGTCTTAAAGAGGGTTAGAAATTGATACCAACTCTTAACAACCTAGAAGAGATAGGTCAGTCACTAATAAGCGTCAAACAAGTTTCAAAATGACCCAAAAATACCAAAAAAGACCAAAAATGGCCCCTTTTTTAGGCCAGTTTATGACCATACCACCTAGGTACGGCCCCAAAATATATGAAATTACCACCTATGTATGACCACTAAATAGCCCAAGATGGTCGTCCCACCTAGGGATGACCCCCAAATTGGGCCAAAAAAGGCCTTTCAAGCCACCAAAAATAACAAAATTAAGCAATCAAAAAGCCCTAGAAAGCAATAAAATTGCATAAAAATACAAAAAATATAAAAAATTGTAGGGCATTCATAATTAGGTTTATTTACCAAGGATTTGGTGTGCTCTACCAAAAAGCAAAAACAAGCAATAATTCCACTTTTAAAATTAGCAGTGTGGTAAGAAATTCAACTCTTATCCATCTTGCACCGGCTCTACCACTGGATGATTCTGCATGCTGTATCATGGTTATTGTAGGATGATTTCATTTTCTGGATATAATCATTCTCCTCCTTGTCATATCTCAAGATGCAAAGTTGCAAATGCACAAATGAGCTCAAATGACCCATTTTTGGCTTAAATAACCTTCTAAGGGCCCTGACCATCTCTGGGTGGGACAAGTGGCTAATTTTCTGGATTTTCCACCCTAGGATGGTCATAAAATGTTCCACCATCCCACCCTGGGATGGTCACCAAAACAATCTCATCAAAACAACTCAAAATGCACCAAAAAGGGTCTAAAACCCACCAAAAACACCTCAAATTTGGTCAAAATCCAATTGGCATCAAGGAGAACCAAAATTTCTATGGAGAAATAGAAAATTCTTTACTTAAATCCCTAATATGTCCATTTTAGCTGTACTACCCCATGGGAATGAAGTTTTTGACTCCTTTATTCCATGAAACATCAACAACGTCACCAAAATCCTCTAAAAAATACTCCATTTTTCAATGAGTAAAACTAGAGGAAACCCTAACAAATTCATATGTGTCAAGTGACTCGTTACTTTTATCATTGGTAATTCCCTTATTGACTCATCACTTTATGGGATAGTCATACTTAACAAATTCATAATCACAATCAACAATCACACCCTCAATCATGCAAATTGTGTTTGTTCTACGAATCATTAACAAAGACAATCACACACTTGCTTAGGGCAGATAACAAGCACAAATTTAATAAAACAAATGCTTGGTATTATAGAATCATGAAAAAATGGGCTTCACCACTTCATGAATGAATAATTTCCAAGATCAAGTAAGCCTTACCCAAAAGGTTGTACTTGAAGCAAGTTCCTTAGCTCATTAGAAGCAAGGATTCAAGAATGCATGCTCTTTCCATGATTGAGGCATCTAAAGTTTATTAGGTTATTGAATAACCCTAATAATTTAGCATTTTAGTCATCTATTTTTTTCTCAATGCTATGTTGCACACAACACATCTAAAAAATGGGTATATGTAGACACTAAAATCATGTCAATATAATTAGGTAATCGAAAAAATTAGCTAATTGGCATCATATGCCCCCCTTGGACAACCCTTAGAGATTTAAAAGTGGTCCTAACCACTCTAAGAAGGCTCTACCCCAATTTTGGGAGGTTTTGGGCCACATAGGTATGACCATCCTAACTTAGTAAGATCACAGTTCATGGTCGTCCCACCCAAGTACAGTGGCAAAGCGATCATTCTTGGGTGGGACGACAACAAGGTTTGACTCCCAAAAAGTAAAATTTGGACAAATGGCATCAATAAATTTCTATTTATCCTAACTATGAGAGAATACATGACCTAAGAGCATAAAATCCTTATGACATGCTGCATAAAGGGGGCCAAAATAGGAGATTATCTTCCCCCTCCAATGCATGCTTGGTTTTTCACAAGTGGCATGTCTTGCCTTGCATGCCCTTGCATGCCCATTTGCCCAAAGATCTCATTTTTATATAAAGTGGATTAATTTTCCACAAAAAATATATAGAGGAGTTTTGAGATATAGCAACGAAGTGCTGCTAAGATTTCCCCTCACCTTTTTGTGACTTTTTCCCTCAAAATATCTACCTAGTGAAGGAGGTTTGCAAGTGATCTAGGAGACGCAATTTATTTTCGAAACCTAATAATTTGAGTTTATTCACCATTAAATTTTATGACAACACTTTGAGGAGGTACCTAACCAATTCATAGATGAATTGGTGACAAAATAAGTGTAAAATTGGTGGTCATCCCACCCCAGGATAGTCCCCAATCCGTGACAGTCACCACAATCCTTGCAAGGAATGGTGGTGTATCTGTGCATTATTTTTCTACTATTATTTTTTAGGAATATTATATAGTATAAAATGAATCTCCTGTCCAAATTTCATGCATTTTTTAGTCATATTGAGCGAGATATTGCATTTTTAGTGTTTTGTAGGCTTCCAGGGACCATCTGAAGATGCACATGAAAATGTTACTTATTTTGGAAATATGACCATATGGGTTCTCTTAAAATTATTCTTTATGCATACTATACAAGTTTTATTTGATTTATATGTGTTTTTGTTCATAAATTGCTTGTCTTGGGTTTTGCAAGCTTTGTAGGTAAACTGTGAATGCATCATGCCATCAGATGCAATTTCTATTCAGTTTGAGATTATATCTTCCCAAAATATTCTATTTTACATATATCTGAAATTTTAGATCATTGGTATTTATTTTAGATAGGCATATTTCAAATTTATATTTTATAGTCTTTCCATGCATGTGGGGTTTTCGCATATTTCACATTATACACTTGCTCTTTAAAAAATATGGTTTTCTTATGTGCAGGCGCAAGTTTTACAGTGTAGAAGGAAGGAATACAATATCATAATATCAAAGGATAAAGCAGCAGCATCATAGGTTTGCCTACCTCAATTGTGGGTATGAGGAAGAACATTGGAAGTGCATGCGAGCTATTGAAAGGACTTGATCCTTTAGGCACCCCATTTTGTAAAAATTGTATCAATCTAGAGCCCTCAAGGGGGCATTTATGTAACCATGGTTTTTATCAATCAAAATAATATAATAAATCTTCATTTCACTTCATTTCGTGCGTTTTGGTTATCTTTCCATGCTTACTTGAATGCTTCTATTTTGATGCTTATCACTCATTAGCAATAGATGCATATTGTTTAGCTTCATTAGGTGCACCATTTTTCCCCCACTTCACACTCTATCAAGTATTTTTGATCGACACAATATTTTTAAGGACATAGTTAAGTTTTAAGGAAACATGAATCCTTTATTTATAGTTATTGCCCCCACTTATTACTCTGTAAGGCTTCTTGATAAATGTTAATAAGATATTGATATGTTTGATTCTATTGTATTGATAGTCGTGATGCAATTGTTGTCTATGAGTGAATTATCAACATAATATTCAACCAAAATATTGGAACAATCACTATCCACTAGGTCTAAAACTATCCATTTTGTGTAAAGTATAATCCTTTCTTTATGAATATCAATGATAGCCAAAGCCAAAATTTCCATTTCGAGTAAAGTATAATTTTTTTTTTTATGAATATCAATGATAGCCAAATTCAACCCTTGATTCTTATGAGAGTACTAGCATAGGTGTTAAGTCACCCTATGGAAGCCTCATATCCCATCACTTTTATCTTAGGTAATTTCTCCAATTTTTCATAAAGATTTTTTATGGCATCAACAAGAGGAGTAGTACACATGATGTAAAATTGAAACCTAGTAGCCAAATACATATGTTGGAAAGTCTATTAAAATATAATTTTTAATATCTCTACACTAATATACCAAAGGAGATGGGACTGAACTTAAAAAGGTGACTCCCAAGAATTTAAAAGTTTTTTTTGGATTATTCCTATGAAATGTTTAACAACCCAAAAATGATACATTGATTTCGTTTATAAAATTTGTTTTTGTCCTTGCATAACATAGTTGAAGTCCAAACAAAAAGTATTTAAGCACTAGAAGACCTTGCTAATATTCTCCTCCTTTTTCAAGAGTGATTGAGGGAGGAATCATGTAAAATGATATATAATAAAATGTATATCCATAAACTATACTATTGTAAATATTTTATCAAAGTACAATGATTTAGAACTAAATTATGATTATATGATTCTATATTATCCATTCCTACTACAAACCACCTCAAAAAACTTATAATTAATTTTAATTCATATAATTTATAAAATTATTTTAAAATATATAAGTATGAAGTTTTTTTTTTTTTGAAAAAATGAAAACTTGTATTAATACAAAGACCAATTACAAACGGGAGAGAACACATCCCGACCCAGAGCAAAGAGCAACACAACAAGGGCAAAGCACAAAGGCAGCACTAGCAACCATAGGGCAAAGAAAACAAGAGGGCACGAAAAGGCGACATGTCACGAAATCATGACATGTCGCGAAATCGTGACATGTCGCGAAATCGCGACATGTCACGAAATCGCGACATGTCGTGAAATCACGACAGTCACCCCCGTCACGACCGCGTCGATGCCAAAAGTCGCGATAACGCGACATGTCGCGATATCATGACAGGAAGGGCCCTTGACAGCCACACGCAAAAGGAGTCGTGAAATTGCGACGAAGTATCTAAACGACACTCATGCCACAAAAGGGTCGCGATATCGCGACAATTATCCTCCCAACCGCTTAAGTGCCAAACATGTCGCGATATCGCGACAAAAATACCTTGCAGCTTCCAGTTTACCAAACTGTCGCGATATCGCGACGAATTATCAAATTTGCTCTTCATCTTCAAAAGAGGCACGAAATCGTGACATAATCCCAACAAGAGCCGCAATAGCGCGACATGTTGCGATATCGTGCCAGAAACCCGCCAAAGGCCGCAAAGGCTCAACCTATCGCGAAATCACGACAACTTCCAGCTCGAGGCCGCGACGGCGCTACAGGTCACGATATCACGACAATTTTCCTCCCAGCCGCTTAAGTGCCAAACGTGTCACGATATCGCGACAAGATTACCTTGCAGCTTCCCACTCTCCAACTTGTCACGATAACGCGACGAAATTTCAACTTTGCTTTTCAACTTCAAAAGGGGTGCAAAATCGTGACAGGATCTCAACAAGGACCTCGATAGCGCATGTTGCGATAGCACGACATGTCACGATATCACGACAGAAACCCACCAAAGGCCGTGGAGGCTCAACCTGTCATGATATTGCGACAGCTTCCGGCTAGAGGCCGCGACAGCACTACATGTCACGATATCGCGACAAAAAATTTCCTTAGCATAAAAAACACTGCACATTATTTCAAAATTTGTTCAAGGCCTTTTCTAATATCTGCATCCTCCATAGGCATATTACTATGCAGATGCATCCCAACCTCTCTCTCAGCACCCATCTTCGCAAGGAAATTAGTCGCTTTATTAAGAGATCTACTAGCATAAACAGGTATCACATCCTCTAATTCCTTCCAAAGCTCTTTAATTTGGGAGAACAGAATCTGCAGCCTCCAAGCTTTTAAGGCAATGTTCCTCATGCAATCAAGAGCGCCAACCAGGATTTGGGAATCAGACTCAATGATTATCTTTCTATGACCACCGCTTGACAGCCCGGATGGAAGCAGATTTAATAGCAAAGGCCTCGGCTTCATTGTTTGTGGCATATCCCAGACCTTGCAATTCCCAGTAGAGCACAGCCCCAACATGATCACGGTAGATTACTCCACTTCCAGCATTGCCCGGATTGCCTTTTGCAGCTCCATCAATGTTGATTTTGATCCAGCCTTCTAGGGGAGGTATCCAACAACTTCTTACCTATCTCTCAAGATCAGCAGCTCTCTCTTCCAGAGGCTTAGAAGCAGGCTGATTTTCCTCCTCAGCATAGATGGCAACGGTTTCCACAACTTTGCTCCAGATGACCTGCCATATCCCATCCACCGAAGAGAAGGTTTCACGGAAAATACAAGCATTTCTTTCCAACCACACCTGCCACCAAATAAAAAGGAAACCAAGCTCCCAGCCAGTTCGAAGAGCTTTAGATGTAAATCTACCTCTCTTCCAGCTTTCCCATAAATTGGTCCGAGACAAGTCTCCAATAGCCTGAAGTTTAAAATGGGAGAACCAACGATGCCAAATCTATTGTGTGAAAGGACAATCAAACAGAAGATGATCCGCAGTTTCCTCATTCCTATAGCATAAAACACACGACCAATGATGCCTCTAATTCTGAGATTGTCAAAGGTCAGGATTCCATTGTGCATCAACTGCCAGGCAAAGAAGTTCACTTTCGGCCAGCCCTTGGGATGCCAAATCTTCCTCCATTCTTGAACTGGAAAAGAGTGTGGGGGGGCTCTGGAAGGATCGAATCATAGCCCTCCTTCACAGTATAAACCCCAAGGTTCCCAAAGCCCCAGGCAAGCTCATCCTCCTCATCTCTCCCAGTAAGAAACCGTTCTGACAAGAGTTTTTCCAGAGTTGGAGCCTGCTCCGGAGGGATTGGAATAGGCCATTCACCCAGCCGCTTGAACTTTTGAACCTTATACTCCCCCAATTGGCTGATATTGAAGTAGCTCTCAATATGGATCCATACCTTATCTTTGAGAGCTGATTTTAACAGATGCAATTCAGGAAACACAGCAAGAATGGGAGGATTATGATCCCAAGAATCAGTCCAAAACCGGGCCTTCTCCCCTCTCCCAACTTTCCAAAACAATTGATCTTTGATAATGCGAGATTCAAGCTTGAGTGCCTGCCACACTAATGAACCATTACCCTCCAAAGGAAAGTGGCCCAAGTCATTGGGGTGAACAAGACCCAAGTATTTACTAGAGAGGATTCTGCTGAAGAGGGACATTGGCTGGGAAATCCACCTCCAATATAGTTTACCAGCCAGAGCCTGATTGTTAAACTTGGAGCTTCTTAATCCCAGCTCACCTTTTTCCTTGGGTTGGGTGACCTTATCCCATCCAACCAAGGCCCATTTCCTCTCTCCTTTGGAACCTTCCCAAAGAAAAATTCTAGCCACTTTTTCCAGCTCTTTCCAAATTGATGGAGGTGCAGCCAGAATAGAGAATTTATAAATTGGCATGGCCTTAATAACAGACTGCAGGAAATTCAGTCGGCCCCCATAGCTTAACCATCTATGAGACCAGTGATTCATTCTCTCTTTGATGCCATCCAAAAGGTCCTTCCAGAAATCAGCTTTCAATTTTTTGAAATGTAGAGGAACCCCTAGGTAAACAACAGGAAGAGAGGTCCTAGTGAATCCCAAGATCTCAATAACTCTGTCTTGTGACCTTTGATCAAGATTAAAGAAGACCACTTTGGATTTTGTTTCATTGATGACTTGATTAGAGGCCCGGAGGTAGACGTTAAGAGAATCTTTGATTCCTCTTGCTTCCCTGAGACTGGCCACTCCCACCAATCTAGTATCATCCACAAACTGTAAATGAGTCAAAACTTCAGCCCCGATTTTAATTCCTGTTATCTGTCCTTGAAGTCTTCTTCTCATGAGGAGTCTGGCTAATCCTTCAACCAAGATGAGAAAGAGATAATGAGAGCAAGGGTCTCCTTGGCGGAGACCCCGAGAGGCTCCAAAATGTGGCGAGGGAAGCCCCTTAATTAAAACAGAGTATGAAGGCGTAGAGATACATCTCATGACCCAGGAAATCCAGTCCTGAGAAAAACCAAAGGCTGCCAACATCTTGACCAAGAAGCCCCACTCTACTCTGTCATAAGCCTTAGACATATCCAGTTTGATGAACATTCCTTTGTTACCTGAATTGTGCATAGTATGGATAGCCTCCTGAGCCAAGATCACTCCATCCAAGATCTGTCTCCCTTCAACAAAACCCCCTTGCTCCGGGGAGATTATATTCTGAAGAAGAGGTTTTAGTCTTTCAGCCATAATTTTAGTGATTATTTTGTAAATCACATTGCATAAGGCAATAGGTCTGAAATCAGAAATGTGAGCCCCCCCTTCTCCTTTTGGAATTAAGGAAATAAAGGTGTGATTTAGAGCCTTGAGCATTCTTTTGTTAGTTCGGGACTCCTCAATGACAGCCAGCACATCCTCCTCCAGGATATCCCAGAAGGCCTGAAAAAACTCAATAGGGAAGCCATCAGGACCAGGCGATTTTCCAGTGCACATCCCAAAGACCACCTTCTTGAGTTCATCACGATCAATGGGCTTAAGAAGGGCCTGATTCTCTTCATGAGAGATAATAGAGGGAATGCCATCAATGACTTCATTTTGGGCTTCCACATCATGCTCCATACTTTCCTTAAAGAGGTTTGAGAAATACTCCATTGAGTGGGAGTGCATATCAGGGAAAGTGTCAACAGAGTTTCCATTCTTGTCTTGAAGGAGTTCCATGTTATTCAATTGTCTTCTAGCACAGGTAGAGCGATGGAAAAAATTTGTATTTCTGTCTCCTTCTAATAACCATGTGTTTCTTGCTCTCTGTTTCCAGTAGATCTCTTCTTGATTAGCAATGTCCTCAACCGCTTTGCGTAAAGCATCATCCTCGAATTTAAGATGCTCAAAAATGATTCCTTCCCTGAATTGTTTTTGCACCTCATTCCATCTGGCCAACAAGGGAGCCCGTTGGAGCTGGAAATCAGATTTGTTAGTTTGCCTCCACTGTTTTAGTTTACTCTTAACAAAAAGAAGTTGTTTATGAAATTTGAACATAGCTTTCCCAAAAGGGAGACGACCTTCTTCCCACCACTCGTGGAATTTTCCTTCGGAGGTCCTCTTTTTGCAACCAAAAATTTTCAAATTTAAATGGTTTGTATCATCGCTCCGACATAGTCCCTCCCTCCAGAAAAATGGGAGAGTGATCTGAGACTAGGCCCTCCAAAATCTAGAATTTGATATTCCATCTAACATAAGCTTCCTCCGAGACTAGAAACCGGTCAAGATTAACCCTCATGTTGTATGGCTCTCTTCTCTTATTAGTCCAGGTAAAGTTTGTACCAGGGCATTTGATATCAACAAGGTTAAAGGCCTGGACTTGGGCAATAAAAAATCGGTCCCCTGTATCCAAAACTAGGATGCCACCTTCCTGATCCCTGGCAGATAATTTGGCATTGAAGTCCCCAGCAATAATCCAATCAAAATATTCCTGGGAGGACCTAATTTTTTGAACAGCTTTCCATTGAAACTGTTGACCATTGATGTTCTGAGCCCCATAGAAATTTGTAATTAAGACGTGTTCAACTATAACAATATTCCTAAAAAGAGATGTGAGGACACCCCTCCAGGCTATATGTTCTATTGCTATCCACGCCAAAGGGTTCCAAAGAGTAGCAATCCCTCCTGAGGCACCTAGAGCAGCCACAGCCATATGGCCAGCACCCCTCCAGATTCGACTGACAGTTTTACTCATAAGGTCTAAAGACATTTTTGTCTCCTGAATGAGCAGAAAGTCTATTTTACTTCTCTCTAAAATTATTTGAACAATAGATTGATGGGTTCTACTATTTAAACCCCTCACATTCCAAGATTGAATAATCATTGGAAACCTTGGGAGCAATACGAATCAATTGTTCTCGCCAATCCTCCATTGATTAGCTTATCTCCTTGCACTGTAATTAGATCCTTATTGGATTTCCTGCCCACCCCTTGGGAATTACTGTTTTTCGACCTCTTCTCCACCTGGGTAATCCCTAGAGCTGGTCTTTCTCTAAACTTTTTTGCATTTCCCATGGTGACATCTTTAATAGCTGGCTGTGCTAGGGAGTGGATTACCAATGCCCCTGGGTTTTCTAGCTGCAAAATATCAAAGGAGTCAATCACCTGTTCTAGGACAGGGGTTGGTGAGGGAGGAGCATGAGAAAGGATGATATTATCCTCAAGGTTCCCATCTGCTCCTTCCATAATTTGGTCTTCTTGATCCACAAGAGATTTGAAGATTTCATACCAGTTGGTTGGCTTGGGATGAGCTTGCTCCTTGCCATTTCTCTTTTTGTTTCTTCTTCTCTTCTGCTGTTCAAAGCCATATTTCTGGGCATCAGAACCAAGGGGAATGATGGGTGGTTCCTTGACCGGAGTGGACTTACCCTCTCGGGGGCGATTTGGCATTCCCTAAGGAGCATCCGCTTTGGTGCTCAAGATATTTGGGCAGAACCTTGCCAAATGGCCATGCTTATGGAAAACTCTACATCGGAAAGGTAGGGCTTCATAGTCTAACTGTTGTATCCAGGAGTGTCCTGCTAACTCCAGTTCCATCTCAGCTGGTAGCGGCTGGCTAATATCCAGTTCTACACAAATTCTCGCATAAATAGCAGTGTTTCCTTCTATGGTATCTTTGGAAACTCCCAAATATCTACCTAGAGAGTTACCTATCAGTTCAAGAATCTGCTCACCCCAAAACTCCATCGGGAGAGTATACAGCCGGATCCAAACCGGGACAGCCGTGGGCTCAATGCGAGGGTCGAAGCCCGCTCTCCACGGTTGGACAAATAACCCTGCCGGGCCATGGTTTCTCTTTTCTGATTCAAATGCTCTGTTTCTATCCGCTAAGGAGGAAAAACTAATAATAAAATACCCATTGCTTATGGGCCATAAGGAGTACTCACCGATAGGCTCCTAGTTTTGTCTCACCCAGGAGTGTAGAAAGTGCAGGGTGGGTCGGATGCCCATGAATTTGCAAATCAGATCATGAGTAGCACGGTAGTTGATCGTGTCCTCGACCAGCTCTGGTTCTATGATAATCTTCGATCTGGAAGCGGATTGCGGGAGACATCCATTGACTCTATGCACAGGAGAACCCTTGCCCGCATTCCTGGATAGCGAATGGTAAGCACTCTGCTGAGCTTCATCGGAGGAAGACGCAGGGTTTTATCTTAAAATCTCTGCATAAGAGGTCTTCTTCCCATCGAGAGATCCTGGAGGAGACCCCATTGGGCCCTCCCGGGGCAACGAAAGAGCCGTCAGCAAAAAACAACAGCAAACCACCTGAGTCCCTGGTAGAATCTTCCCACCAGAAACCCTAGAGCCTCGGTCGACGACAGTTCAGAAAGTTTCCCGCCAAATCGCCAGAGCTCAAAAAACCTTCTCCCTCTGGTTGCTCTAAGTATGAAGTTAATAACATGTTTTATTATAAAAATTTTAGCATAACCTTAGCCAATATTTGAGGCATGACAAAGTGGCTATAAATCATAACATAAGACTTAATTTGAATAGATAATTATGAGATTCTTGATTGTAGAAACTTATTACAAGATTCTAGATTGTAGAATATTTATAATTAGATGATAAAATTGTCTAAGAATCAAACTAATGTATCCATTATACGCTAATAAATTCAATTTTTTTATTATAAATATTCAATTGTTCAATTATTCAATTGTTTTGTGATGTCTCTGGTTCTCGTATTAACGATTCTAAAACTGAATTCTTTTATACCTCTTACTCTCCTCATGGATGTAACTCCTTAAATGAGTGGAAGATCATTCCTCATGGTATGATTATGCATTATTTGAGAATTACCTTTGTGATTAATATCTCTCCTAAGGGTATGTGGAACTAGGTTATGGAAATACTTCAAAAAAAATTAATGTTTGGCCAGTTCAATTTATTTTCTTAGCAGGAAGAATTCAATTTGCGAATAAAATTATGGTAGTCTTTCATGTTTATTACTCCTCTTGTTGGATGGATCCCAAGGTAGCCTATAATAAATTAACTCAGGCCATTCATAAATTTTTATGGACTAAGCGGTATGCAGAGGTTGGTATGACACCAATCTCATGAAAACTTTGTACTCAACCTAAGGCATTAGGAGGTCTAGGCATCATTGATCCTCTTACCCAGAGCAAAATTTTAGCTGCAAAATAGGTTTCTAGAGCCATTGTTGGTGATGAAAATTAGAAACACCTATTTTGGTACATAATATATCTAGCTACTCATAAGGGTAAATGGAAGAAACCCCTTGGGAGGATAAGGTTCTTAATATACCTTACTTTACTGTTAAATGTTATATTCCAATTATCCAAAAATAGAAAGCTTGGTAATCATTTATTATCTTGCAAGTCTGAATCCTTGATAAATAGTCTAAGCATAGGCCTAAATAGTCTTTTTTGGAATAAAATTATACTCTATAATGATAAGCCTTTATCTTTATGCAATGCTATTCATGGGCTAGATTTTTTGAAGAAATGAATTAATAAAATTAAAGATATCAAGGATCTGGGTAGCTGCTTAATTCTTACCTGGAACTAGATCTACAATAATTGCTCCATTCCATCTAGTTTCAAATATTATTATGGTTTAGTTGTCACTTCCATACGTTGTGATGTCCTTATGAAGTTGGGAAAAATTGCCAATAATATTTGGAATGACTGGAGATTGGTTAATGGTCATAGAATCTCTTCCATTACTTCTAGCTAGATATACAAAAATATTTTGTGTCATATTCTTTCGAATATAAGCTTTATTTGAAGTGGCAAGTGAGTTTTAACAATTACCAATGGTAATTTCTTACTACTCAAATTTGGAAAGCTCCTATTGAATAAAAAAATCAACTTCTTGGTTGGCGGATTTTGCATCAAAAACTACCAACGACTGAAAATTCGGTTGTGATTTTACACATTCCCCCTTAATGCAATTTTTTAATTCTTTAGAAACTCTTATTCATTTTTTTTGGTTTTGTGGCATGTCTAAACAGTTTTGGGATATCTTCTACTCTTTTCTTTTTCCCTTTTTTCACTAGATCATGGAATCTTTCTCTACTTTGAGATGTTTGTAGATTTATCATTCTTAGGAAAATTTGGAAGTACAAATGCAAACAGGTGTTTACTATATTTTCTCCTCCATGGAATATAGTTTTGGCAGACTTGACCTTTGATATTTTGTTACATGTTGATGGCGGACCAAAAAATCGCACTCAATTAATTTCCAAATTTTCCATGCATTAATCTAAAAATCTTTACAATAACAGCCCGTAGGATTTACAATAACCAGCGCTCGGCTTGGTTTTCTCTAACTCTACTCCCAGTGCGATCTTCCAATCCCCCCCTTTCTCTTATATTTTTTGAGTTTTTATCGAGGTCTCGACCCTCTAGGCCATTAATGACCCACTTGCCAGAATATATTAAACAAAATCTCAAAGTCGACTTCCTCGGTCGGGTTTTTAATTTTCTTTTCATAAATGGGCAACCGTCCCGATCCGCTATGAAAGCATGCATTAAAGATACCCTTGACCTGCAACCATCATTTTGTCAGACTGTTCTTCTGAACTGCTGTCTCTTTTTTTGTGTGCGTGGTCATCCGCGTGTTCATTTCTTATTTGCTTTCTTCTGGTCGTGATATTGTGACATCGTGATATCGTGACATCGTGAAATCATGACCTCCCCGCCTTTGAGCCTTGTCTTCAACTTTATGTCATGATTTTGGGATGTCACGATATCGCGACCTCCCCACCTTCGAGCCTTGACTTTAACTTTATGTTACAATTTTACGATGTTGCGATATCGCGACGTCGCGATATCGCAACTTCCCCGCCTTCGAGCCTTGAATTCAACTTTATGTCATGATTTCACGACGTCGCGATATCGCGACCTCCCCACCTTCGAGCCTTGACTTCAATTTTATGTCACAATTTCACAATGTCACGATATCGCGACGTCGCGATATCGTGACCTCCCCGCCTTCGAGCCTTGACTTCAACTTTATGTCATGATTTTATGACGTCGCGATATCACGACCTCCCCACCTTCGAGCCTTGACTTCAAATTTATGTCACAATTTTGTGACATCGTGATATCGTGACCTCCCCACCTTCGAGCCTTGACTTCAACTTTATGTCATGATTTCATGATGTCGCGATATCGTGATGTCGTGATATCATGACAAACAAAACACTTAGAAAAATTTTGGTTGATGCAAGATTGCTTTGTTGCCATTGGATGCTCCTACATCAAACACCCGGGGTTGATGGAGAAGTGACCTTCACTTCTATGCTGTTCGGTCACCATTTTTTGCAACATCTCCAAACGTACACCTGCCTCTACAACCCGCTTAAACCTCATCTCCTGGCAAAAATATTTTTTGCCTTCTACCAGACAAATTCTGGCACTACTGCACACCTTCTCATCCACTGCCTATAATGGCTTTAACTTGTGGCGCACTCCATCTTTCGTCAATAAGTATGTATTTGCACGACCATCATGCACTACACTTCGATCAAATTGCCATGGCCTTCCTAACAACAAATGACAAGCATCCATAGGAAAAACATCATACAGGACTTCATTCTGGTATCTCCCAATTTTGAACATGACTAAGCACTATTCATGGACCCATGCTCTGTGGTCCTTCCATAACCACGCAATCCGGTATGGATGCGGGTGTCTCCTCCTCTCCAACTGCAACTTAGTGACCATTTCCTCGGAGACTAAGTTATCAGTACTTCCATTGTCTATAATAACATTATAGACTTTACCTGTGCTTTTGCACCTCGTGTGGAACAGGCTTGTCCTCTCCTCTGGTTTGTCTTCCTCAATCAGCATGGCTATCCTTGTGACCATGACTTCCCCTCTCTCTGCCTCCTTAGAATGTTCTAATTCAGCATCTTCACCTGCTACAGCAGCTCTGGCTAGACCCTTAGGTCTCTTGTTCATCCTTTCTCGGTGTTGTGGACACTCAAATGCTCGATGTCCTTCTTCGCCATAGTGGAAACAGGTTCCACGAAATACTCCTCTTCCATACCCACATCCAGATCTACCTCTTCCTCTTGGGTAGCCATTGTTCTGAACTTGGGGTTTGTAATCATCACCTGCTTTATGCTCTTGGCTGCTGCTAGCTTCTTCCTTCTTCTCCTATTTTCCTTCATCTTTTCTTCCACCAGTATTTCCTCCATGACCTCTTCCTCTTTGCTTTCTCTCAAACCTTCTGTTCAATTTCTCTTCAACCTTTAGAGCAAACTGGTAAGCATCTTCAATGGTGCTCACCCGAACTAGGCTCAACTCTTCCTGGATACTGGGTCTCAACCCATTGATATAACGGGCCACCTTCTCCTTGCTTGCCTCTAAATGGCCAGTTTTGATGGAGATCTTGTAAAACTCCTCGATGTATTCTTGGATAGTTTTGTTCATCTATCTCAAACTCTGCATTTTCCTTAGCAGATCCAATTCATAATCTGTAGGAATAAACTGTCTTTTCAACTTTTCTACCATCCGTTCCCATTTTGTTATTCTCTCTTTTCCTCTTTTGTTTCTCTCCAACTGTACTCCCCTCCACCATATGCTGGCATGACCCTTCAGCTTGGTCTTAGAAAATTTGACCCTCTCAGGATCTTCAACCTCCTCATATTCAAAATATTCTTCTAGATCATTTATCTAGTCAATCACCTCTTTTGGATTTAGGTTTCTAGAATATGTAGAAACCTCCATTTTTGGTTTCTTTCCAATCTGGGATATGGCTCTGTACAACCTGGCCTATGCAGGATCTACAACCTCTTCTTCTTCCTCAAAATGGTCTTCATCCTCATCAACTTCATCTTCACTTCCTTCTTCCCTTCTGGGCTCGTGCCCTATGCATAGCTCTTCTTGCAGGGCTTGAACTTGCCTCTACAAAACTTGGACATCTACTACTGTCGCCATGCCTCTCCCACCAATAGGGTTTCTTCTTGGAGGCATCCTACTCACTCTCTCACAAGCCCTTCCATAGATCCTTGTGTAACTGCCTCACGTTCGGCGATCTGTTACACACTTAGGAACTTTCAGCTCTGATACCACTAATGGCGGACCGAAAAATTGCACTCAATTAATTTCCAAATTTTCCATGCATTAATCTAAAAATCTTTACAATAACAACCCATAGGCTTTACAATAACCAGTGCTCGGCTTGGTTTTCTCTAACTCTACTCCCCATGCAATCTTCCAATCCCCCCATTTATCCTACAGTTTTTGAGTTTTTATCGAGGTCTCGACCCTCTAGGCCATTAATGACCCACTTGCCAAAATACATTAAACAAAATCTCAAAGTCGACTTCTTCGACCGGGTTTTTAATTTTCTTTTCATAAATGGGCAACTGTCCCGATCCACTATGAAAGCATGCATTAAAGAGACCCTTGACCTACAACCGCCGTTTTGTCAGACTATTCTTCTAAACTGCTATCGAGGTCATTTCTTATTTGCTTTCTTCTGGTCACGATATCGTGACGTTGCGATATTGCGATGTCGCGATATCACGACTTCCCCGCCTTCAAGCCTTGTCTTCAACTTTATGTCGTGATATCGTGACGTCGTGATATCGCGACGTCATGATATTGCGACCTCCCTGCCTTCGAGCCTTGACTTCAACTCTATGTCACGATTTCATGACGTCGTGATATCATGACCTCCCCGCCTTTGAGCCTTGATTTCAACTTTATGTCATGATTTCATGACGTCGCGATATCGCAACGTCGCGATATCGTGACCTCCCCACCTTCGAGCCTTGACTTCAAATTTATGTCATGATTTCGTGACGTCGCGATATCGCGACAAACAAAACACTTAGAAAAATTTTGGTTGATGCAAGATTGCTCTGTTGTCGTCGGATGCTCCTGCATCACATATGGGACACATTCATTCCCAAGTCTATGGACCTTTCAACACACCTCGAGATATTATTGATAGAGTTGATAAATTTTCTCATATGATTCAATATCTTAAGATAGTCCAAAAGAAAACTAAGAAGAAGACAGTTAACAATGATAAGCAGGTTCAAAGTTTGATTACTTTTTTTTCTTCTCTAAAGACTTCAAAAGATATCATGGAAGACATACCTAGAATTTATTCATATAACAGACTCTTTCACAGATGAATGCTGATATCTGGTGTATTGCAACAAGATATAGCTAGAGTATTTTTGTTGATATTAACTTCTATTCTTATGTATATTTAATTATGGATGCTTTACTCCTGATCCACCTCATTTTATTTTTTAGCTGGTAGATAGTGCTAACACCAAAATATTGTAATGTTCCGGTTAATAATATAATATAACTAGCTCTCTCTCTCTCTCTCTCTCTCTCTATATATATATATATATATATATATATATATATATATATAAACAAATTTTGGATTAAAATTCAAAACTTTCATTTTATATGTGATCACTTTCTAATATATTTTAATATTAAAAAATTATGAATTGAATTGTAATGATCTATACTCTCTACATTTCAAAGGAAGAATTTTTTATTTGGATTAGTAATTGCATCTTCCCTTACATTTAATAGTCAACCATATCTAAAATGTTAATATTTATGATGTAAGTTAATTTCCTTATTGTATTTAAATAATTGAATGCTTAAAAAATTAATTAAATTCAATAAATGACAAATAGATGTTGTAAGACAATGATGACTATCCTAAGATAATATTATTAATAAATTATTAATAAAAACTTAAAATAAATCAATTAAATTAGGTGCTTGAGAAGAAAATTTATAAGTTAGATGGATTATATTATTATTTAAATTTAAGAGACTAAAATTTAACATAAATATTTAAAAGGTTTAAAAAGTTTGATGCACACTTTTGTTATTTACATTTTAGATATATACATGGTATAAGTATTAAAATTGTATTTATATATACAATATTCATAATAATTATAAATTTTTCAAATATTTAATATATTATTATTATTATTATTATTATTACATTTTGAAAAAAATCAACACTATTTAAAATTAAAAATTTATGTCAAAAAATTTAATTTTATATTATGATTAACAATAAAAAAATGTTTTTTCAACGGCATAAAAGGTTTAAAATGACTGTGGCATGGTGGTTATAGGGGCGGACTATGCGGAGATTTATGTGGTGGCTTTTGGGATGGACATTGTAGAATACTATGGTGGCTATAAAAAGCTAGACAACCTCCCTAGATTCATGGTAGCTACCAATCCCACCATGTAAATAAAAAATATATAAAAAAGACCACAAAACTAATTAGATGATCATTTTCCTTATATTTTATTAAAAATAATAACTAAAAATTAATTTAAACAAAATATCAATTAAACATTTTTTATTTTTTACTAATAAGGATATTTTTTATTTTAATGCGGTATTTAAATGACTCTACCCATATTACATCATGATCATAGAGTGGATTTTTTTAACCTTAGTCCCCACTTTAAAAGTTGAAGAATTTGGTTAGGAAGATTCTAACCATTTAAAAGTTGAAGAATTTAATAAATGGAACTAATACCATTTTTAATGTAAAAAGCATTATATTAAAGAAGTAATAGAATACTTTTTTATAACTAAAAATTAAAAATATGGATAAACATTCCACATGGCCAATGCCATCAACCCAAAAACCACCACTATAAAAATAGTGCAAGAAACCAAAAAAATCAACTAATAGCTAATCAAAACCACCTAACAAAAATAGCAGGAAACCACTATCAACTAGCTAATAAAATGGTTACATACATGAAAATGATATTTAGGTGCATGCCATTAGAGAAAAACAAAAAAAGGTAGAATCCTCACAATGGTGAAGAATCATTACATAGGTTTAGACACCATTGGCACTAAGTCCCACCAAACATTATCATCAGGAGGTTTACCTAAACCACATTCCTATCTAGAATATATTTTTGAAATATCTTCCCAATTGTGTATAAATGAATCCTCATTGGTAGCAAACACTGGAGCACCTGAATTATACATGCATTGAGTTGAGGAGCCAAGGGAGAGAGAGGATCAAGGCCAACTCTATAAGGAATGTGACCTCGAGATAGGGTAGGAGTGTGATTTGGGGTCGAGCGATGATGCTTCCTAGACTTAGACTAGCTTTGAGGATAATACTACTCAAGAGAAACATGATTGACTATGCATGGAGTGGTGTTTTCTCAATGATCAATAAGTTCTTGAAGATGAGAGAGCTCCATAGTCACCTCACTGGCTTGAACTACAATCTAAAAATACATAGATGAAATAATATTAGATTTCAAAAAAGTAGAGATGTGAAGAGAGGAAGAACACTTACGAAATATACAGTGATTTCTAGATTTCCATATATTGTATAAGGTTTCCATACAAAATAAGTGCCACACTTCAAATAAAATAGTTGACAAGGGTGGGGTTCTCATAGAATGATATTCTTCCACTCAAGCATGGTATAGTAATAGGGTCTAAAAAAGAAAAAATCCACTCCCAAAGATAATGAGCATGAGCACAAAACCAAAAACATGGATAAAGTCCTCAGACTGAAGATATAAAGGGAAAGAAGGTTTGGAGATGCCTAAATTATGGATATGCTCCCCAAAAATAATTCCTTGATTAAGAATACTCCAATGAAAATAGGAAATCTTGGGCTCCAAGAAAGGAGCCCAGGTGGTGTAGAACATATGCATACAAATAGGATAAGAGGAAGAGACATTTCACTATTAATTGAGGTTATAAATTATGGGGAGGCAAGGAGAGAGTCATACATACCCCAAACATGTATTGTAATTTTATAGAGTAGTGTTTGGATATAACTACCAATTCTTCCACCAAGGTCATGAAAATATAAAAAATTATGAAACATGCAGCGAGGGAGAGCAGCCTTGATGACCTCAAACATGTTCTTGTTAGAGTGCTTGAGCCCAGATTTGACTCTAAAGTCATCCAAAGGAATTAAATCTCTTATAGTAAGAGAAATGAAATCGGTAATGCATCACAAACCTTTATAAAAAAATCTAAGTCCATGAACCCAGGGAACCTACGCAAGCATAGAACCTTGGTAGTCGATGCTAAGTGACCATCAAAAATTTATTTGGTTGATGGAAATATCATGTAAAAATATTTGACCATTTCATATTAGCCAAGGTTGAACACTCTTCAAAGCTTTCCAATTTATCCTAATGATGAAGAATCGTGTCACTTTGATAGACACAAGAGCAACAAGGAGGGAAGAGAAACCCATGCTCCTCCAACTCTTATTGCCAAAATGGAAACCTTCATAGATACAGTGATGTATGAGAATCTTCCAAGCCTCATTTCCCACAAGAGCTCTGATGAACCAATTAAAATAGAGAACCCAAACTTAACTTTGGGTATTGAGAATTCCAAGCCTACCATGGCTTCTACTCCTAGGCAACATGGTGGAATTCCAATCCATTATTGGAAGAGGACCATAAAACGTTCTATGGAAGCTTATGAAGCTTATTGTAACAAGTTTTAGATGAAATCCAATAGGAAGAATAATAAACATGGGTGGCCACAAGGAATTTTAAGCAAATTTAGAATTTACAAACAAGGGAAAGCTTCTTTGTGGACCAGTAAGTAAGTTTTTATTACACCATGTTAATGATATACTTATATAGCTCCATCACTAAACTATTAAATGAAAAAGGAATACCTAAAAGGTGAAATATTTTCCCTATTGGATGATCCTCCATTGATATTCACTAATGTAGTGGGGTATTGGAACAAGAGAATACCTGTAACATTGAGTCTTTCTCCATTGAATGGAGGAACCAAAAGCCAAATAAAAGTGTCCAAGTAGGCATGTACATGTTGAATAAAACCTTCATTTTTAATAAGTGTGAGGAAATAATCATCAACAAAATGATATGTGATAAACTAAGACTCATCTTCAAGGAAATAAATTTCTTGAATATAACATTGAGCAATATGGTGAGCTAATAAATAGCCAAACCCATTAGCAATGAGGAAAATTAGGAATGACACCAAATGGCAGCTTTATCGAATGGAATTATAGAGCCCAATGGATGATGACTTATGCTTGCTAATGGATAAAATAGCCAAAGCCTCAACAAACAACATCTCCATAAAGCTCATGAAGGACAACCTAAAATCAAGACCTTTAAGCATGGCAAAAATGAATGACCAATTGATCCTATAATAGGTTTTATTAAAGTTAATTTTCATGAATGGGGATCATTTGTTGGAATTGTGAGCCCACTCCATGCCTTCCAAAACAATAGTAATGTTGTCAAGGATGAACTTACCTCAAATGAAGCCATTTTGTACTAGGTGCATGATGATGGGAAGGATATGGAGGATGTATAAAGCCAAGGCTTTGGTGATGATCTTATAAGAAATATGAAGGAGAGTAATAGGCCTCCAATTATTGATGATTTGTAGATCACTAGCTTTGGGGATAAATTTAATAATCCTTTGATTAATAATAGGGTCTAGATAACCCTTGGAGAAGTCTTCCTAGTAAACTTTTATAATATTAGGCCTAACAATATCCCAAAGGAACCTATTGAACTCACAGAGGAAGCCATCAAGACTAGGAGATCTGTTATTGGTAATCTAGGAAAGCCATCTAGGGGATTTATTATTCATCACAGACGATGAAGGCTTCTCAAAGAATAAAATATCATAATATGAGAGTATGGCTTTGTCCAGTAATTTTAGCACATAACTCTTGATCTAATGGTTTTTAGACCAAGTAAACCAAGCATTAGCAGGGAACAAAGAGAGTAAAAATAAACTATTGAGATTAAATAACCCAAAATTTTCTTTCATGAAAATCTATGCTTCTCTTTCTCTAGCAACCCATCATATGGGACGAAGATCCACATTGCATTGCAAAAATTTAATCATATTGAAGTCCCCACGGAGAAAAAAAATAGCAGGGGGAGAGAGTGTCACTCATAACCAAAGCACACAATAGTCCTTAACATCATTAGGTGTATAACACTGAGAATATGGTTATTAGTCTCCATCACAACCTAGACAACATGATTAGAAGGATCACCTCCCCAAGAGATCTGCTTGGAATGGTAGTGATGGCAAGCCGAGATTCACACAGTCAAACTTGATATTATTTCTCTGTAATTTTCTTACAACAGTGTTACAATACCGTCCACCGGCATAATTCTTCTCCCTCTCAATCTCTAACTCACCATCCCTTTCCCTTACAATTTTTGAGTTTTTATCGAGGTCTCGACCCTCTAGGCCATTAATGACCCACCTGAAAGAATACATTAAACAAAATCTCAAAGTTGGCTTCCTCGGTCGAGTTTTCAATTTTCTTTCCATAAATGGGCAACTCCCCGATCCGCTATGAAAGCATGCATTAAAGAGCCCCTTGACCTACAACCACCGTTTTGTCAGACTGTTCTTCTGAACTGTTGTCTCATCCATAATGCCCATGACCTGCAACTATCGCTTTGTCAGAATGTTCATCTGTGACTGTTGCCTCTTTTTTCATGCGCGTGGTCGTCCGCGTGTTCATTTCTTATTTGCTTTCTTCTGGCTGCGATATCGTGACATGTCACGATATCGTGATATGTCGTGATATCGTGACCATTCCGCCTTCGAGCCCTTTGTTTTGTTTTATGTCACGATATCGCGACGTCATGATATCGCAACCATTTCGCCTTTGCACCTTTGTTTCTTTTGTTTGTTGTGATTTCGCGACGTTGCGATTTCGCGATGTCGTGATATCGCAACAAACTTTTGCTTTTGCCTTGGTTTCTTCTTTTATGTCATGATTTCACGACATCACGATATCGTGACATCATGATATCGCGACAAAATTTTGCCTTTGCCTTGGTTTCTTCTTTGATGTCGCGATATCGTGACGTCGCGATATCGCGACAAGCTTCTGCCTTTGCCTTGGTTTCTTCTTTGATGTTGTGATTTGGTGACGTCACGATATCATGACAAGCTTTTGCCTTTGCCTTTGCCTTTGCCTTCTGCATTTGCCTTGGTTCCTTCTTTGATGTCGCGATATCGCGACGTCGTGATATCATGACAAGCTTCTGTCTTTGCCTTGGTTCCTTCTTTGATGTCGCGATATCGACGATGTCATGATATCGCGACAGCCTTCTGCCTTTGCTAAAGAAAAGAAATAAAACAAAATACTTAGAAAAATTTGGTTGATGCAAGATTGCCCTGCTGTCATCGGATGCTCCTGCATCAAACACCCGGGGTAAATTGAGAAGTGATCCTCACTTCTATTCTGTTAGGGGAAGACCCAGGTGGTCAACCTCTATTTTTGACAACCAAGTTGCATCTTCTATAGGTCTGCCCTTCCACTTTATCAAATATTCAGAATACTATTTGTTCCTGGTGCTTCTGCCTTCATGAGCGTCTAATATTTCCTCGACCTCGTCTGTGGTTGGAGTAGATGCTGGAATTTGCCATAACTCTGTACTTGGTGCCTCTGTACTCTCTCCCTCATGGTATTCCACTAAATCTAAAATGTTAAAAATAGGTGAAATGTCAAGCCAACTTGGCAATTCCACTTCATATGCATTTCCTGAATCCCGTTTTTCCATTATTCTGCATGGCCCAAACTTCTTCATCTTCAGTTTGTTATAGGTTTTGGCAGGAAATATTTCTTTCCTGAGATGGACCATGACTTCATCTCCTACTTCAAACTCTTTGAACCGCCGCTTCTGGTCTGCTCTTGTCTTATATTGAGTATTCATTTTTATAATTTGTTTCTTTACTTCTTCATGCAGACTTTTCATATGTTCCGCAAATTCCTCTGCCTCGATACTGCACTTTTCCCCTTTATCCAATTTTCTCAGTTCAAAAACATTTCTTGGGTTGTTTCCATATATGACCTGGAATGGAGATTTATTTGTGCTCTTATTGACAGAATTGTTGTATGCAAATTCTGCCTGCGGTAAAACCAAATCCCATCCCTTGGGTTTATCTGCTATCAAGCATCTCAATAAATTACCCAGACTTCTATTTACCACCTCTGTCTGTCCATCAGTCTGTGGGTGGTATGCAGAACTGAATTTCAGATCTGTCTTCAACTTCTTCCACAAGGTTCTCTAGAAATACCCAACAAACTTTGTATCTCTGTCAAAAACAATGCTCTTTGGTAGACCGTGAAGTCGTACCACTTCCTTGAAAAATAACCCTGCAATGTGAACCGCGTCACTTGTTTTCTGGTAGGGAATAAAATGTGCCATCTTGGAAAATCTGTCAACCACTACAAATACAGAGTCATTTCCCCTCTGTGTTCTTGGCAATCCAAGGACGAAATCCATGCTGACGTCCTCCCATGGCCTCTCAGGTACAGGTAACGGCTGATATAATCCAGTGTTCTATCTTTTTCCCTTTGCCATCTGGCATATTCTACAACTTTGCACAAAATTTTTCACATCTTGCTACAGTTGCGGCCAATAGTAATTCTCACTCACCAAGGCAATGGTCTTATCCCGACCAAAATGTCCAGCCAGTCCTCCGTTGTGTTTCTCCTTGACTAGGTTTTCCCGCATGGAACTCCTTGGAATGCATAATTGACTTCTTCGGAACAACATTCCATCTTGGATTAGAAAATCCAACCACTTTGTCCTATCCACAGTAACAGGTGCCAAGCAAGCCTTCCAGGCTTCTGCAAAATCCGGATCTTCAGGGTACAAACCCTTCAGTTCTTCAAATCCTACTACTTCCACTGTCATTTCAATCAGCAAATTCTGCCTTCTACTTAAGGCATCCGCAACTCTATTTTTTTCTCGCTTCTGTGCTTCAGCACAAAGGTATAACTTTGGAGAAACTCAACCCACTTCAAGTGTCTCTGATTCAGTTTTGTTTGGTTGTTGATATACTGTAAGGCCTGATGATCAGTATATAGGACAAACTCTTTTGGCAGTAAATAATGTCTCCACTTCTTTAGAGCCTGAACCATAGCATAAAATTCTTGATCATAAACTGAATACTTTTTTCTGGCATCATTGAGTTTCTCGCTAAAGTAAGCAACAGGCCTACCTTCTTGACTCAAAACAGCTCCTATGGCACTCCCACTAGCATCAGTATCCACCTGAAATACCTTATTAAAATTTGGAAGTGCCAAAATAGGCTATTCTGTGACCTTCTTCTTCAACATATCAAAACTCTTATCTGCTCCTAAGGTCCATTTGAATTCTTTCTTATCCCCTCTCATTGTTTCTGTAAGGGGTGCACAAATACTGCTAAAATTCCTAATGAATTTCCTGTAAAAACTGGCCAGACCATGAAATGATCTTACCTTAGTTGTGCTTCTCGGAGTAGGCCATTCGATGATAGCTCTCACCTTTTTTGGGTCCATTTTTAGACCTTCTGCTGAGATAACAAATCCCAGGTACACTAACTCCTTCTTTACAAAATTACACTTTTTTAGATTAATTAATAACTGCTCCTCCCGCAGCTTCCCAAAAACCCTTCTGATGTGCATCAGGTGTTCTTCCAGGGTTCTGCTAAATATTAATATATCATCTAAATAGACAATGACAAATTTGCCTAAAAATTCTTTCAGTACCTCATTCATCAGCCGCATGAAGGTACTTGGTGCATTGGATAGCCCAAATGGCATGACCAACCACTCATACAGACCCTCTCTGGTCTTGAAGGTTGTCTTCCACTCATCTCCTTCTCTAACACGGATCTGATGGTAACCACTCTTGAGGTCAATCTTGGTGAAGTACTTGGCTCCACTCAAACAGTCCATTATGTCATCCATTCTTGGCAATGGAAATCTATATTTTATTGTGATCTTGTTGATGGCTCGAGAATCTATACACATTCTCCACTCTCCATATTTCTTTGGTGCTAGCACTGCAGGTACTATGCATGGACTCAAACTTTCCCGAATCAGTCCCTTCTCCAACAACTCCTGGACCTGCCTGTTTAACTCCTCAGTTTCTACAGGCGTCATTCTGTGTGCAGCTTTATTTGGCAAGCTCGATCCTGGCACCAAATCTATATGGTGGCTGATCTTCCTTACTGGGGGTAAACCCTCAGGCACATTATCAGATACAATATCTAGAAATTCCTCCAACAGATCTAGGACTTCTGCTGGGGTATCTTTGCATTCTTTCTCCCTAACTCTAGGAATTATTGCATAACACAAATGTTCATGCTTCAAATCATCTAAAAATTTTCTCCCGTCAACTAAGCAAATTTTGGCACTACCACATACCTTTTCATCCGCCTCCTTCAGGGGCTTCAGCTTATGGCGCATGCCATTCTTCGTCACTGAGTAGGTGTTGGCATGACCATCATGCACCGCACACTCGATCAAATTGCCATGGCCTTCCCAACAAAAAATGGCAAGCATCCATAGGCGAGGATGTCACACAGGACCTCATCACAGTAAGTCCCAATACTGAATTTCACCAGGCATTGCTCACTGACTAAAACCCTATGGTCCTCCTGCAACCACACAATCCGATATGGATGCGGTCGTCTCTTCCTCTCTAGTTGTAGCTTTGTAACCATTCCTTCTGAAACCAGGTTATCCGTGCTACCGTTGTCAATAATAATATTGCAAATCTTACCCGCGCATTTACACCTTGTGCGGAATAAGCTTCTCCTCTGATCTGCGTCCTCCTCCTCATTCAGCAGGACTCTCCTCATGATCATTGCTTCTCCTCTCTCTGCTTCTTTAGAATGTTCAGATTCAACATCTTCCTCTGCTACAACAGCTTTGGCTGGACCCTCAGGTCTCTTGTTCATCCTTTCTCGATGTTGTGGACACTCGAATGCTCGATGTCCTTCTTCGCCATAGTGGAAATAGGTCCCATGAAATACTCCTCTTCCAAACCCTCGTCCAGATCCACCCCGTCCTCTTGGGTAGTTGTTCTGATCATGGGGCTGATAAATATCCTCTTCCTTTTGATCCTGGTTACTACTTGCTTCACCAGTCTTCTTCAGATCTTTGTATTTTTCTCCACTGGTCCTCCCACTAGTTCTTCCACCATGGCCCCTTCCTCTTTGCTTGCCTTCAAACCGTCTATTCAGCTTTTCTTCCACCTTTAGGGCAAACTGGTAAGCATCCTCAATGGTGCTTACCCGAACTAGGCTCAGCTCCTCTTGGATACTGAGTCTCAACCCATTGATATAATAGGCCACCTTCTCCTTGTTTGCCTCTAAATGTCCAGTTCTAATAGAGATCTTGTAAAACTCCTCGATGTATTCTTGGACAGTTTTGTTTGTCTGTCTCAAACTCTACATTTTCCTTAGCAGATCCAACTCGTAATCTGCCAGAATAAACTATCTTTTTAGCTTTTCCACCATTCTATCCCATCTTGTTATTCTTTCCTTCCCTCTTCTATTCCTTTCCAGTTGTATTCCCTTCCACCAGATGCTGGCATGACCCTTCAGCTTGGTCTTAGAAAATCTGACCCGATTAGGGTCTTCAACCTCCTCATATTCGAAATATTCTTCTAGGTCATTTATCCAGTCAATCACCTCTTCTGGATTTAGGTTTCTAGAATATGTAGAAACCTCCATTTTTGGTTTCTTTCCAATCTGGGAGATGGCTTTGTACAACCTGGCTTGTGCAGGATCTACAACCTCTTCTTCTTCCTCAAACTGGTCTTCTTCTTCATCAACTTCGTCTTCACTTCCTTCATCCCTTTCGGGCTCGTGCCTTCTGCGTAGCTCTTCTTGCAGGGCCTGAACTTGCCTCTGCAAAGCTCGAAAATCTTCTGCCGGCACCACATTTCTTACTCCACCATGGTTTCTTCATGGAGGCATTTTTCTTTCTTCCCTTACAAATCCTTCCACAGATCCTGGTGTAACTGCCTCTCTTTCGATGATCTGTTACACGCTCAGGAGCTCCCGCTCTGATACCACTTGATGGCAAGCCGAGATTCACACAATCAAACTTGATATTATTTCTCTATAATTTTCTTACAATAGTGTTACAATACCGTCCACTAGCATAATTCTTCTCCCTCTCAATCTCTAACTCACCATCCCCTTCCCTTACAATTTTTGAGTTTTTATCGAGGTCTCGACCCTCTAGGCCATTAATGACCCACCTGAAAGAATACATTAAACAAAATCTCAAAGTTGGCTTCCTCGGTCGAGTTTTCAATTTTCTTTCCATAAATGGGCAACTGCCCCGATCCGCTATGAAAGCATGCATTAAAGAGCCCCTTGACCTGCAACCGTCGTTTTGTTAGACTGCTCTTCTGAACTGTTGTCTCATCTATAATGCCCATGACCTGCAACTATCGCTTTGTCAGAATGTTCATCTGTAACTGTTGCCTCTTTTTTTGTGTGCGTGGCCGTCCGCGTGTTCATTTCTTATTTTCTTTCTTCTGGCCGCAATATAGCGACCATTCCACATTCGAGCCCTTTGTTTTTTTTATGTCACGATATCGTGACTTCATGATATCGTGGCATCGCGATATCACGACCATTCCTCCTTTGTGCCTTGGTTTCTTTTGTTTGTCGTGATTTCGTGACATCGCGATATCGTGACAAACTTCTACCTTTGCCTTGGTTTCTTCTTTGATGTCATGATTTTGCGACGTCGCGATATCGCGACGTCACGATATCACGAAAAACTTTTGCCTTTGCCTTGGTTTCTTCTTTGATGTCGTGATATCACGACTTTGCGATATTGTGACAAGATTTTGCCTTTGCCTTGGTTTCTTCTTTGATGTCGCGATTTCATGACAAGATTCTGCCTTTGCCTTTGTCTTTGCCTTCTGCCTTTGCCTTGGTTTCTTCTTTGATGTCACGATATCGCGACGTCATGATATCGCGACAAGCTTCTGCCTTTGCCTTGGTTTCTTTTTGATGTCACGATTTCACGACATCGCGATATCACGACAAGCTTCTGCCTTTGTAAAGAAAAGAAATAAAACAAAATACTTAGAAAAATTTGGTTGATGCAAGATTGCCCTGTTGTCGCTGGATGCTCCTGCATCAGGTAGGTTTATGAAAGGTAGATGGCTACCCCTCCTTTGACTATTTCATGCATAGTATGAAAGTTGTGGTCCCAAGACCATAGAAAGGAGTAAGTACTTGACAAAAGAAAGTTAGTGACTTTGACTTCCTAAAAGCATAAAATATCAATATTATTGAATCTAATATTTAAGTCATCCAAACCTCGATGCACAATGTACTTGTGCACAAGATCTATCAAAATCCTAACATTATAGAAACTAATGATATTTGATAAAATATAAATGATATTATTAGTAATAATTTGATACTGTGGCAGCCATAAAAAGTCAGATATCTTTCTTGGATTTGTGGTGGTTACTGATTCCACCATGTAAAATAAATAAAAAAATAAAATTAAACACAAATTTGTTTTCAAATACATAATCATAATTATTATTAAGTTATTTATAATATTATAAAAACCCTTCAAACTACATATTTATGCTAACATTTTATTTGCATTGTGATGCTTAATAGTTTTAGTTAGTAAATTAAAAAAAATAGTGTTGTGAATGTAAATACTTGACTATAAAGGCAATAAGAATTAACAATTCATACATTGCATAGGTATTATTATGAGAATGAGCATTAGTATCTTTATTTTCATGGTGTAAAATACATAACATGTGATGAAACTATTGATGCAATTCAACAGATTCAAACAAGAATTCAACCACCCTAACTTCCTAGATTAAGTGCTTAAGATAATGTGCTTAATAAATAAAATATTATGTAATAAACCTAATAGGCTATGTAATATGCTAACATCCCCCCTTATTACATGATTTGGATATACAAATACTGTTGCAAAACAATTCAAATTTGACATGTGCAAGTGCCTTCATGAAAATATATGCAATTCATTAGTGTGAATGTACTGGAAATGTATGTTGTGTTTTGGAACTTCATATTGAATGAAATGACATTGAGTGTTAATTTTTTTAGTGCATTAATGAAATACTAGATTCTTTAAAGCTTCAAAAAATCTTGGTTGTAACAAAACAAGTGAATTGGAATATTCTTTGGAAGATCCATAATTGAAAGAATGTGACTCAACCATATCACCTCACATACTGCTCCACGTATTGTGAAATATTATGCTTCTATAGAAGATAAAGCAACCACCTATTGCTTCTTATTGTTCCAAGAGACAAGACCAGATCCAAGATGGAAAATGTATCCAAAAGTTGATTTTTGATCATCAATGGATCTAACATAATAGGAGTCCATGTATTTCTGTAAGAAGAAATCGTCATTATTTTTTGTACTCCAAGCCATATTATGTACTACCACAAACATAATGAAGAACTTGTTTTGCCACTTTCCAATGACTAAACTTAGGTTCTTACATGAACCTTGAAATATAACCCACAATAAAATTGATATCTTGCCTAGTTTTGGACAAATATATGAGACTCACAATCATATGGTGATAGAGAGTACCATCTACTTGTGGAGAAGTATCATATCACGATAAATGAATCTCTGGTTCCATGGGAGTTTCTCTAAGCTTACAATTAGTCATGTGATATTTATCAATCAAATTGACATGCTTCTTCTATGTCACTCTGATATGATTCTTTTTTTGTGCCACTTCTAAACCAAGACAATAGTGAAGAAGTCCTATATCTATCATCTCAAATAATTATTTCAAGTCATATTTCATTGTATCTATCGATTTATCTAAACTTCCAATGATGATCAGATCATCAACATAGAGTACTAAAATCACTATGTCATAACCATTATTCTTGATATAGATATTAGCATCTGAAGGACTTCTTTTGAATCCATGTTGCAATAGGTGATTATCCATTTTGATGTACCATGATTGTGGAGCTTATTTTAAACCATACAAGGATTTGATGAACTTGCAAAAAAATTTCTCTTGGCATTCAACCACAAATTCTTCTAGCTGATTCAAACACATTTCTTGCAAGTCACCATTTAAAAAGTCACTTTTCAGATCCATATGATGTAACTTCCACCCAAACTAAGCTATCGTAGCACAAAGTACACAAATGGTAGTCATTCTTATAGTGGGTGCAAAAGTCTCTTCATAATCAATTCACTCTTTCTAAGCATAGCCCTTTACAACAAGATAGGCCTCATACTTATCAATATTTCCATATACCTTATACTTCACTTTGAACACACATTTGCAGCCTATGGGCTTCTTTCCTGAAGGTAGATCAACTAGATTCCATGTGTTATTTTTCATGAGATATGTATGTTCAACATCCATAGAAGCCTTCCACTGAGGGTAATTAAGTGCATATTGAATTCTTGTGGGTTCATTCTAATACAATGCAAACATATAAATCCTTTCATCATCCATATTTGCTTATTTGTCTTCCTCTGCATTTATAGATAGTTCATCAAACTCTTGGTAAAGCTCGTCAACATCTGAATTTGATGCATCTAATCTCATCTATTGAGTCATTTTGTGAGTACAAGGTCTATCTAGAGGTATATATGGAAGTGAAGTCAACTTTAAATCTCTTAATTTGTTGGTATACCATTTTGAAACCTTTTTTCATGGGGGTGGAGTCTCTTTCTTAGGCTCCTCTTCATCTAGCTATATAGTTGTAGATGTGTCATATGATGTGAAAGTGTCATCAAATACAACATCTCTACTTAACTATGTTTTCTTGGTTTTAGGATATATCAACCAATATCCCTTTGAATGCTCATCATAACCAATAAAAATGTGTGGTAGGTATTTCTTATCTAACTTGTTTCTCTTTGCTTTTGGAATATGTATAAATTCCTTACATGCAAAAATCCTTAGATGCAAAATAAAAGGTTTCCTACCACTCCATGCTTCTTGTGGAATAATTCCTTATAGATCCTTTATGGGTGCTCTATTCAGGAGGTACATTACTATATTGAATACTTATGCCCAATATTGTTGCTCAAGATGTGCTCCCTTAAGCATACAATGAACCATTTCCATGATGGAATGATTCCTCCTCTTAGCGACTCCATTTTGCTATGGAGTATAGGTATACTATCCCACTCGATCTGAGCAAAGGATCTTAATGGAAAAACTTGAATACTTATCAACACTCTTCTTGAACTATTGAAATATAGAAAGGCCTTCGACTTCAATTGTAGAAAGAAAAACCACACCTTTTGTGAATAGTCATCAAAAAGCAACTAAAAATACCTCTTTACACCATAACTATTTGGAATAGGACAACACAGATCAATGTGTACCAACTCTAAAGGTCTCTTAGATCATTAATAACTCATCTCAAATGGTACTTGATGTAGCTTCCCTACTAAAAAATCAGAGAAAATTGGCAAAGTGGAATAAAGGTTAGGATGTCCTTTCACCATCCCATATTTACTCAACTCAAGAAAATATCCTAAACTTAGATACCCATATCTGTTGTGCCAAATAGAAGTGGCCTCATTCCATGGCAACATGAGGCATAGAAATAGCATCTAAGATAAACAATCCATGCTTGTATAAACCTGTGGCTACATGCTTGCCATTTTTTATGATGAAGCATCACTTCCTACCATATTAAATTCTAAAAATAACATCCATGTTTTTATCCAATATCTGAGGGATGAACAACATATTGTTTGCCAATCCAGGAA
Organism: Wollemia nobilis; assembly: GCA_028583015.1. Lineage (NCBI taxonomy): Eukaryota > Viridiplantae > Streptophyta > Pinopsida > Araucariales > Araucariaceae > Wollemia > Wollemia nobilis. Next base: position 4,067,560 of record JAQPPZ010017260.1, on the reverse strand, counting down.
CATAGAGAATTTTCTCAGTTTGGTATTGTCCATATGGAAGAGTGACGAAAACATCTCCTTCACCATAGAATCAGTAGGTCTTATCATTAGTGATTGTCACTAGTTTGCCTTCTTTTGCCTCAAATATCTCAAACCATGATCTATCACTAGTCATGTGTTTGATGGCTCCGAAATTAATATACCACACATGGTCCTTCTGCTAAGAAGATGTGCAAGTCATGAGCACCTTGTATGCCCTCTTAGAATCTGAGTCTAATTTCTCATAAGCAACATTTCCCTTGGGTTGCTTATTCTTATTCTATGGTTTGTATTTGCCCTTACCCTTTTTATTTTGATCCTGGTCATGGGGTTGTTTATTATTAAATCGACACATGTTGATGTCATGGTTATCCATATCACATATATTACAATAATTTTTTTTTTTTTTTGAGGTTGTTTCTCTTTTGAACCTTTGGAAGAAGATCTTCCCTTATGAAAGTTACCCTGTATTATGGACCCTTGTTTGGAGTAAAATGCATTATCTGTCACTACATCTCTTTGAAGCTGATTTACCTCTTTAGTTTGAAGCAAATTTACCAACTCCAAAAAAGTAAAATGTTTCATGGACACTTGAAGGGATGTGATCAACATATTGTATAAATCTGACAGAGGTCTCAATATAACAAAATTCAAGAGTGTATCATCTACTTTTCTACTAAAGAATTTAGCTTGGATTTTAATTTTAGCACTCTGCATAGGAACAATTCTACTAATTCACCAGACTTTATGCTAAGAGTATAAAGCTATGATTTAAGGTTAAGAATAGTGGATTAATTAATTCCTTCATATATGGTAACTAGTGCATCCCAAGCTTCTTTACTAGTTTTAGCATCACAAATGTGAGGTTGTATCTCATCAGTAGTAGCAAGGATGATAAACATGAGGGATATTTTATCCTTTTTATCATATTCATCCTGATATGTACTTGGTGTTGTAGGACGTTTTTTAGTGCCATTTACTACATCCCACAAATATTCAACTTGAATAATAACTCTCATCTTTGTTTTCCATGGTGCAGAATTAAAACCTTTGAGCAACTGTGAATCTGATAAATATTTGTGAACAATGGCCATTGTAAAGGTTCCTTATATCACCAAATGATACCCCTTTTGATATACTACAAATATTACATGTAAGAGAATTCAATCAAATTGATGGCACCTGCCTCAAAACCTTTCAAAAAAAGGATGATGATTTGAAGGAGTTTAAGCCAAACAACAAGAATGAATTAGGGTATAAAATGAAGTGAATATCAAAATAAAATGGCTTTCCTTATTTATCCCTAATGATTTATAGAGAACAATATTAGAAGTCATTGTTGCAGCTATGTTAGGAGGTAGATATAGTAACCAAAGCATGACAACACTACTTTTAAGTGTGGGCCAGAGGTATCACATATACCGCACATTACGGTGTAATAAATTGCACAAATAAGTGTAAAATTTGGGTTCTTTATTGTTTTTAATTTTTAACTTATTATTGAAATGTAAAAAAAATGAAATTAAATGCAGTAAACAATCACAAGTGCCCACAAATTTTAACTATAGGTGTCGATTTCTACCGAAAATACACCTATTTACAATGTCATTTTTTAAGATGTTGGTTTCCATCAAAAATGCATCTTTTGTTACAATGATTTTTTCAAAATATTTGAGGTGTTTGTTTGCAAAAAATGATATTCAACTCCACAATTTCCTCCCTTTGTCTTAGAATTTTGCAAGAAAAAATAATTCTTTTATCCCCCCTTTTAGTTTCAAAATAAACAAGGGTTAAAAAAATTTGATGTACCCTTTCAAATTTCAAAAGAAATAATGTGCATATTGGTTGCTTATCCCTCCATGTGTAAAATTCCACTAAGATTCTTTTTATTTATTGTAGTTGCAAAAAAAATGTTTCTTGCTACCTTCTTGGACAAAACAAAATGTATAATTTGCAAAAAAAATAAGCCTTGCTTGCTTAAGTAGGTTATAATTGCAAAAGAAAGAAAATTTACCAAAAATAACCTAAGGTATTATAAAAAAATACCTTGTAAAACTTTTGCACTCCACGTGAATTGAACTTGGAACAATCTAGTAAGCAACTTAGAAAAGACCCCCTGACCAACTTCGCTATCAGGGTGGATGAAATCAATAATGCATGATGTACCTTTTATTATTTAGGGGCCATCAAAATATTTAAAAATATATTTTAGGATGATTTGTCCCATATGTAGCACAATGTTGCACTGGTCCTACTTAAAAAATGTGGATGCACAATAGTTACATTGACTACCTTTGAGTAGTTAGAAAAAACAAGTATTTTTCCACCCAATGCTGCCAACCAATGATGTAGAGACACGTCATAAAAACCACCATGTTAGCTGCACAACTGGTATCCATGTCAGCAACACAACTAGTTTCCACATTAGTAGCACAACTTCATATCAATCAAGACTATAATTGCTATGTATGCATTGGAATATGAGCTCCACATCATGCATATTGGTCTCAGGTTCTTACATTATACTTCATGCTTGGTCTACATGCTTGGTTCTTGGTTCACGTGCCTAGATAATTATGTTAAATATGCTTTAGTTAGGGTCTAAAATAGAATATGTTGTATGTGTGGGGATACTGCTTGAATATTAGAGTGTTGCCTGCATCAATAGAAGGTTATGTAGGTTATGGAGTGGTTAAACCACATTGTCCAAAATACTTATCACATTGTCCAATATTGAATTCTCTCTAATACCATATTATGAGAATGAGCATTAGTGTCTTTATTCTCATGGTGTAAAATATATAACATGTGATGAAACCATTGATGTAGTTCAACGAATTCCAATGAGAATTCATCCACCCTAACTTCTTATATTAAGAGCTTAATAAAATACTCTTAATAAATCAAATATAATGTAATAAACCTAATAGGCTATGTACTATTCTAACATGTATATAATAAATTTCTCAAATTAATATCCCGTATGAATGTTCCAACTATAAACCTAACTCAACAATTAACGTAAGATCTCACCTTGTGTTTAGTGAATGCCTTCCTTATTAGACATTATCAAAACTACAATAAAGCATGCTCATCATACACTAATATATTCTTGTATAGTTACAAAGCATGAAGTTTCCAGGATGTTTGGTTGATTGCATCTAACAGAAACATCTCTTGCAAATGTTTTTCAAAATTTTAATAATCTAATTTTTATATTTTGAATGTTATTTTTACCTATAATTTGATAATATTTTATCCTAAGTATATAAAAATAGAATATTACGGTGAAAGACACTATCAATTTTTGAGGAAACATGAACCTATATTATATAGCTGGTGTTCTCACTCATCACTTTGTCAATCCTTTCTTTTTGGTCAATGTTGAACAAATATATAAGGACTGAATATTCTAAGGAATATTATCAAGTTTCAATTAAATTTGAATTCTTTCTTTATAGCTAGTGCCTCTATGCATTACTCTACCAAGGTTTTTTGGTCAATTTTGTTAAGTTATTGATATACTTGTTTCCATCATTTTGATGCAATTGTTGTCTATGATTGAATTATTATGAGTTTAAACTATATCCTAACCCTTACATTAGCTTTAGCATTTATTTTAAATGTCATAATAAGACCTTATATCAAAGTAGTATTCAAAAAATATGTTCCAACAATCATCATCCACTAGGGTTCAAACTATCCATTTTGTGTAAAGTATAATCCTTTGTTTATGAATATACATGATAGCCAACCTATAATTATCATGAGAGGAGTAGTAGATGTGTTAAGTTTCCCTATGGAAACCTCATATCTCATAACTTTTATCCTAGAATAAATCCCTAAGAAATTTCTCCAAAATATTTTTCATGGCACACCACAAGAGTAGTACACATACATTGTTATAATAACTTTACTCTAAACTTAAAACCTAGTAGCCAAATACATATGTTTGAAAGTCTATTAAAATATTTTGTTTAATCTCTCTACACTAAATATTCCAAAGGGCGATGTGAATATACATTAAAAAGAGGAATCCCAAGAATTAAAAAGGTTTTTTTTAACTAAATATATTCCTAAAAATTGTTCAACAACTCAAGAATGATACATTGAATTTATTTATAGCATTTGTTTTTGTCCTTGCATAGCATAGTTGAAGGTTAAACAATAAGTATTTAAGCACTAAAAGGCCTTGCTAATATTCTCCTCCTCGTTATCAAGAGTGAGGAAGGAATCATGTAAAATGGTATATAATAAAATGTATATCTATAGACTATACTATTGTAAAAATGTCCATCAAATTATAATGATTTAGAACTAAATTAGGATTATATGATTGTATCTTATTCATTTTTACTACAAACCACCTTAAAAAACTTGTGATTAATTTTAATTCATACAATTTATAAAATTATTTTAAAATATATAAATGTGAAGTTGATAACATGTTTTATTATATATAATTGTAGCATAACCTTAGAAAATATTTAAGGTATGATAAAGTGGCTATAAATCATAACATATGACTTAATTTGAATAGATCATTGTGAGATGTTTAGTTGTAGAAACTTATTACAAGTTGTTATATTGTAGGAGCTTTAGAATTAGATGATAGAATTATCTAAGAATAAAACTAATGTATCTATTATACAATAATAAAATAAAAATTTTAATTATAAATATTCATTTGATAACCTTGGTTGGTAATTTAAGGATTATAGAGTGGAAATAACCTAAAATCTATCCCTTTATTTAAAATAAATAATTACAATGTGGTACAAAGGTGAGAGCACTGGTGAGGAGTTGGAATTGCAGCTATATCTCATGCTTACTATTGTCATCCTTGTGATTGTAAAGGCTTCTCTCCATAGGAGGCATGGATTGTTGTGATATGTAGATGAGAGTGATGTTGATGAGCTGGATTTGCTCCTAGATTTTGAGCCTTTGATTGTATTCCTAGTGAATATAAATGGGATTAGTTTGTCTACGGTACCCTATCCCCTTTGCTCATGTGGTGCCTGGTATGATTGTTGTTGGTTATTTTACCCCATGCATTGTGGGTGGTAGTGGTCCTGTAAGTGCTTATCCTATGGTGAGGTTAGGAGAGTCTCTTGTTTCAGTTTCTATGGTGAACTGTTGGTTGGATGGTGGTATACATGGTGGGATGTAAGCCCTTGTTTTTTTAGAAGGTAAAGTTTGGTTTTTTGATAGATGTTGGGTTCCCCTCTAGTGGGTATTATTTTATTCTACTTTCCTGTGGGGTTAGAACCCACAAGAGTTTAGATTTTTAATTTTCTTCTTGCGTGTGGGGATTTTGACCTAAAGGTTTCAAGGTTTTGGGCCCTTTTCAAGACCCTACTTCTTGGCCTTCAAGTGTTTATTGAAGGTGAAGTATCGATTCTTTAGTCGTGTTGGTCCTCCCTCATGTTCATGATTTGTGGGAGTCTAGTTGATTCTAGATGTTTTCATTCACTCTATATGTTTCTTAAGGTGCTAGGTAGGTTTTTTGATCCATGTGAAGTGATACATTGGCTTTCTCTATGGGTTTCTTGATCCTCTATTTTCGGTCCCTTTTGTTGTGGTGTGATTTCTTAGTTTCAAAGTGTTTGTGGGAGGACCCTTCTTCATATTTGGGTTGAAATCCATTTTATCACTGTGGTTTAGTGATTCTTATTTCCTGTGGAGCAGTTTTAGCTTGGGTTTTCTTATTGCTCCTTTCTCGTATTCCTACCTTTTTTACAGGATGAATGTTTTTTGATCCCTAATAGACAGGGTGTTTGATGTTGTGTTATGGGAATATTACTGCATTTAAGGCCTATCTTGGTATCTCTAAGTTTGGACTCACCTCTTATAGTTGTCTTGTGCTTTTTGGTGCGATAGGTATTCTTATTTTCTCAGCTTCTGGTTTTCTAGAAACTGGGTGGTTTTCGAAGGAGATGCATTGGTCCACAGTGTTGTGGAGTGGTTTTTACTACAGGATCCCAATTTTTGGCCTTGGATAAGAAGGTTTTTTGTTTGAGTGGATTTTTCAAATTTAAATTTTCTCCTGTTGGCTAGTGCTCAATAATGGTGGCATTTTTTCCTAGTTTGGTTGGGCATTTCAAATTTAAATTTTATTCTATTCAGTCATGCTCCATAGTGCTAGAATTGTTTCTCATTCTGGATAGTTGTTTTTATCGTAGGGGCCCCCTTGTCTTAAGGGTATTTTTAGGATTAAAGCAAGCTTATTAAATTTTAAATTGTCTAAGTTCTCCACCTTCTCTTGGAGTTGTTTTATTGGATGGTGCCATTGATGTCATTATTATACTTTTCAATGGTTGTGCTATTAGTTGGATAACCCCTTTGGAGTTTTTGGTTTTAAGTCTCCTTTTGGAGCTTGTTTGTTTGGTTGTGCTTGATATAATCTCCCTGGTGGAGTTGATTTAAAAGGTTGAATAATTCCTTTCAAAACCCTTATTTCTTAATAGTAAAATAATAATAATAATTGCAAGATGTTAAAATGTAATGTTAAATTCTAGAATAATTAAAATAGATAATAGAATATTTTGATAATCAAACTAACATAATTGCAATATGTCAATAAATTTATTTATTTTTATTATAATTTCAATATATCTAATTTGGCAATAAAGCATGGGAAGTTTGAGGATGAAGATAGATATCTAAGCTAGAAGATAGGCTTAGATTACTATTTTTCTAAAGATAAAAAGGTTTATTAAGGAAAATAGAAGCTCTAGGTGGAAGAGGATTGCTAAATTAGTAGTTGTAATAATATTAAATACAACTATGATTTTAAAAAATGGATAAAGACTACCTTGTAAAAAATATGGTTAATTGTAATAAATGTGACATACACTTTTGATAATCTAAAAAAAATAATGTGATTCTTTAAAAAATAAAAAATATGTTAAAAATAGGAATAAGGCAATGTTATCAATTTTCTATATTCTATGATTATTTTTAAAACCTTATTAAAAATACTTACAATGTATTTGGAAACACAATTATTAAAGAAATTGCAATTATAAATGAGATTCTACATAGATTTGAATTTTTTTTTTAGATTTTAGATTTATATAAATTTAATAATAAGATCTACTTAAATTTTGATATTAATAATTATGGATTTTACAAATATTTAATACCTTTTTCATATATTTTAGTTTTTTATTGATTATATTAGATTGAAATAAACCCACCCATATTACATCATCACCATATAGTGGTATTACAATAGCTTGACAAATATGCATGTATTGTTTAGAAAGATTTAAAATTGGGGCTCCTCCATGAAAGTTAAGGAATTTAACAGGATGAGTTCATTGAATTTGATTTCAAACATATTTTTTAAAGATATATAAGTTTAAATATAAATATTATTATATATTTAATATTAATATTTTTTATTATTATACTAGAGGAATTTGTAACTCGTTATAATTTTCTATGCATGTTCGTGGGTTTGAATCTTGCTTCTGGTCACCACTATAACCTCCAGTAGTTGATGATGCTAATACAAAATTCCCATAAGTACTACAAAGCCCAAGGTATTGGAATCCTAGTCTCATTTTGATCATTGACCCAAGCCCTCAGACCCATATTTAATATTAATTATAATTATAATATTCAAAAATATTAAATGCATCCTTTATTTTAGGATCTTATTAAATTAAATATAATGTTAGAATAAGATAATATTCTCTTAAGTTTCGCTAGGATAAACACTTGAGTTTCCACTCCTCCATATGTTAGGAGAAATCTCAGTTGTGTCTTCATCGGGTCTAATGAGTTGTTGTAATCCAACGACTCTCAATGATCAACTCTGCTATTTATACAGAGTTGATCCTTGGAATAAATCAATCAGTTCTACTATGTTTCTTCAAACTCTTATGATGCTTTGTAGATCTACTTTTGGGAATTCTAACATGGTACCATAGTAGGATAGATTATGCTAGCATTCTCTCTTGAAGGATGTTTCTTGAACTGGTTCTTAAATCTCTTATTCTTTGTTTTTTAAGAAAGAGGTTTTATTTTGTAGTATGCTCTTATATACAATTTTAAAGATGTTTGCTTATGGTAACTCCTACTATTTTATCTAATTTTGTTTTACTATTGATGCAATTCTTTCAAAATTTCTAATTAATGTATACATATTGATTTTTGCCTCTCTAAAAATCATCCATTTATATTATTTCTTCCCCTCTCAAACATAGCCAATATTGCGTTTCAATCAAGGAGTAAACCTATATAAATCTAATTATTTTTAGAGGACCCCTATTTTCGTCCTCCATCTTCGCCTACGTTTATTTTTATTCCTTCCTTTAATTTCCAGCTCATTTGGTTTTTTTTCTAAAAGCCTCCGCTACGCAATATGTCGTAAGAGGTTAAGTGATCGGTGCCTTTTTTTTGCCCTCACTATGTTTATTCTACGTGGAGGAAATTAAAATCGTAGACCATTCCATTTGGTGGGCATTCATTTAAAAAAATAAAAAATCTCAAATGTTTGTCTTCGTAAACTTAAATTTAGTGTAGGTTATTTGTAAAGCTTCTAATAAAATATCTTTTAGAGGGGTTTATAAGGTGCCTTTTGCACCTATCTAGCTAGGGGGTGTCTTCCATAATTTTATTACACTCTATTGCCTCATTTTTCATTCTTAAGTTGGTATTTATAAATTTAATTTGGTTTTATATCTTGCTTAACATTACAACTAAAAATTAAGTAATTATAAATGTTTTTTAATATTTCTTTTTTCATTAAGAAAACACTTTATAATCATATTCTAAGGGGGATATTGGTAAAAGATAATCATCTATGCTTTTACTTTCTTTCAAGTAAATTTATAAGGTTATAATTGTTTAAATATATAACTTTAATATTTCATAGAGGAGTAACTCAAAATTCATCAAAACTTTATAATTGCATTTATTTTTATTAGAGGCCTATCTTTAAAAGTTTACTTTCCTTTTTTATCTATCAAAATATATTCTATAAAGTTATATTTCTTTATATATCACTTTACTATTTCTTAGATAGATATTCAAAACATTTAATATTAAATTTAAAATTTTTTAAAAGGCCCATATTTAAAATAAATTGCATTTTCTCTTTTTTTTCTACCTTCATCTATGCTATTCAAAATAAAGTTATAATTTTTAAAAGTAACCTTGTTTATTTCATAGATAAATAATTCACATTTCATGAAAACGTCTTTAAATTATTTTCTAAAAAGGTGTTTTAAATCCTATATGTAAAAATTTTATTTGGTTTACATTATTTAGAAAAATTTCCTTAAATTTTCTAAATAAAATAATATTCTAATTTTTTTTTTCCTCAAAATATCTTTTGCCTATGTTCCATGCATCATTACCACTAAAAACTTATAGTTTCCATCGCGTAAGGGCAATTTTTTTGAGGCACTTGGTATAAAGGCCTGACAGGTAATTTTCATTGATCCGTTTCTTTGGGTATCTCTCTAACTTATAGTTTCCCTCTCGTAAGGGTGAGTATTGAGAAACACCAATTAAATTGGTTGATTCCCTGCATTTCAAACCAAAAACCTTCCAAATTATTCTTTCTACTTACATTTCCCCTCAAGTAAGGGCGAGTATTGTGAAGAATGAAGATTATTTGGTAATATAAAGCAAATAATATTAATACCTCACTATACATATAGTTTCCCTCTCGTTATGGCGGGTTTATTGAGTTTTCTAATATTGAAAAGCTTCATATATTTTCCTTATAACAATTGTATTAATCAATTAATTGAAGTTCTAAGAGGGGGATATTGGTAAATTAAAACTTCAATTTTTCTCTTGTGTTAAAATGATGAATTCAATTGAACCTCTCACCCCTCATAACATTCACACTTGGAAACCTAAAATTTTAAATATTATCTCTCAAAAAGGTCTTACTCATTTATTATAATAAAAGCAACTAGAATTTGATAAAGAATATGGAATATTTGTTCATAAAGGGAAAATGTATGAAACTATGGGTATTATTAGCTCTAATGCTCATGAAAGTTTATGGTTTCATATTACAGATTGCTAAAATCCTCATGAAAGTTGGGAGAAACTAAAGACATTTTTTGGAAAAGTAGATCATATGAGATCAATGCAACTAGAATCCGAACTAACTTCTTTGTCCCCTAAATATTTTAGTAGTATTTTTGACTTCCTTACTAAGTTCAAACAAGTCCTCACTCAATACAAAGGCAGTGGGAAGACTAAGATTGAATAAGAATACATTTATCTAATACTTTCTAAGCTAAATGTTGCTTTTTAAATTTTTTCTACCACCTTCATATCTACCAAAGATGCTCTTGGTGCAACCTTTAAAATGCCCTCTTTTGAAGAATTTTGTGATAGATTAAATAGGGAAGAAACCAAACTTTCTAAAATTTATTCTTCTTCCTCTTCTTCAAAAGCCTTAGTAGCTTCCACCTCTTCTAAAGAAAAATTCAAAAATAAGGAAAAGACTCCCATAACTTGTACTCACTGTAAAAATAATGGTCACTCTCCTAACAAATGCTGGAAAAGATTACAACAACTAGAGGCAACTATGAAGATCAAAAGATATAAAATAAAAATCAAATAGGAAAATACCTTAATGTTCAAGGAAAAACCTCCAATTCTTACTCTAATTATGGGGTCCTAGATTCTAGAGCTACTCATCACATGACTTCTTAAGATAATTCTTTCTCTTCTATCTCCTCTAGCTCTACTTATAGCATAGAAGTAGGTGAATCTTACTTCTTCCATGTTAAAGGAAAAGGGGATATAACCATTGATGGTGGCTCCATAAATAATGTTCTTTATGTTCTATACATTGTCACCAATCTCGTATCCGTCTATCAAATTTGTACTTCTGGAAATGGGAAAACTATTCTCTTCTCTCCAATAGGAGTTGAGATAAGAGATTTTCAAGATCCCCATTCTTTTATAGCGAAAGGGAATATTGATCATAACTTTCATTTTTTTCACTTGAAATATTTTCAAAATCTAGAAGGAGCCTCCTATTTTGTGGCTCATGGTGATCTTGAAAGTCAAATATGGCATGAAAGGTTTGGCCATATTAGTTACAACTACCTAAAGGATTTTAGCACCCATGATATGGTTACAAGATTACCCCAAGTCTCTTCTAGTGATGGAGTTTGTCTTGGATGTGCTATTGGAAAGCAACATCAATATCCTTTCCACCCAAGTAGTTCTCCAAAAATCTCATCCCCTCTAGATTTAATCCATGGTGACTTATGACCTTTACTGAACCATATTTCAAAGGATAAAAGTATACTCTAACATTTATTGATGATTTTTCTAGAAGGTCCTGGGTCTACTTCCTGAAATATAAGAGTGATGTTCTATCCCACTTTAAGGTTTTTAAAGCCTTGGTTGAAAATTAGGCATCTTGCAAAATCAAGAATATTTTAACAGATAATGGGGGGGAATACTGTAGTAATGAGTTTTCCATATTTTTATCAAGTCATGGCATCATTCATCAAAATTTTGTCTCCCATAATCCTCAACAAAATGGTATTGCAAAAAGGAAAAATTGGACATTAAAAGATATGGATAATTGTATGCTCCTTTCAAGAGATATTTCAAAAGTGTTTTGGGCAGAAGCTATTAACTGTGCAAATTATATTCAAAATCACACACCTCATAAAGATCTTGACCATTTAACTCCTGAAGAATCTTGATCTAGCTTAAAACTAGATGTATCCTACTTCAATATTTTTGGGTGTATTGCTTGGGCTCACATCCCAAAGAAGAAAAGGAAGGCTCTTGATAAGAAAAGCAAAAAGTTCATCTTTATCGGTTATTGTGAAGAATTGAAATCATACAGGCTTCTTGATCCCTCGAATAATGAATTTTTCTTTCATAGGAATTTCCAATTTGATGAAACATTCCCTCAAAGAGATCCTCAAAAACCCTCTTCCTCCATTGAGCCTTCTCCTATAGTAGAACCTCAAGATTATGAAGAGCCAACTCTTGAAGTTAACTTGGTCATTGATAATCAATATGAAGAACCTATAACTCCATCTCAATGTCTTTCAACTCCTTCAACTCCTTCCTCTATGCCAAAATGGGCCCGCACCATTGTTAAAGAAGCTACTCCTTACATCCAAAATCTTCCTTCAACTAGATCATCCAACCCCATAGGCACTGGTCTTGTATGTCAATATATTTCCTCTGATCCTCAATCCTTCAAAGAAGCCTCAGGTATTAAGGAATGGGATGATGCCATGGAAAATGAATATTCTTCCTTAATCAAAAACAAGACTTGGGATTTAGTTCCCTTACCTAAAGGAAGGAAATTAGTTCATTGTAAATGGATATTCAAAACCAAATATGGGCCTAATGGAGAAATAGATAAACACAAGGCTCATATTATAGCTAAATGTTTGTATCATTAGAAGGTATTGATCATGTAGAAACATTTGTTCCAGTTGCTAAAATGGATTCTGTTAGATTGGTTCTTACTATGGCTGCTTCCCATAAGTGGTCAGTCTATCAAATGGATGTAAAAAATGCTTTCCTACATGGATATTTAAAGGAAGAGATATTCATTGAACAAACCGTTGGTTTCACTCAAGACTCCTCTCTTGTTTGTAGGTTTAAAAAGTCTCTCTATGGCCTCAAACGAGCCCCTAGATCTTGGTATTAAAATATGGACTCCTTCCTTCTTTCAGTAGGTTTTTCTCATTGTGAGTATTATAACATAGTTTACATTTGGATAAATGAAGGTAACATCACCATTCTTGTTCTATATGTTGATGATCTTCTTCTCACTGGTAGTAACTTTACTCACATTCAGACTATAAAAGACTCCCTCTCTAAAAAATTTTAAATGGCTGATCTAGGTAAAGCTCATTACTTCCTTGGGATCCAAATAAATCAAACAGATGAAGGTATTTCTTTGTGCCAAAAAAGTACACTCTATATCTTCTACAAATATTAAAAATTATATATTGCAAACCTTCTCCTACCCCTTTCAATTTGGAATTAATCTTAGTACTTCCTGCTCATCCCCTCTTTGTGATGCCACTCTATACCATCAACTTGTAGGAAATTTGCTATACCTTACTCATACTCACCCAAATATCTCATATGTTGTTGGCCTCATATATGATTCTCTCATCAGCCTCACTTCAGTCATTGGCAAGCAACAAAAAGAATCCTTCATTACTTGTAGGGCACTACTCACTTTGGGCTCTTCTACAAGGGAAAAATCCATGGATATCATTGGCTACATAGATTCAGATTGGGCAGGTTCAGTAGAAGATGGATGTTCCACCTTAGGCTATGTATTTTGCCTTGGTTCCTCACCAATAGCCTGGTTATGCAAGAAACAAAAAATAGTAGCCCTATATTCTATAGAATCATAATATAAGGTAGCATTTTTGGCTAGTCAGGAAGCTCTTTGGCTTCATCAAATTTTGAGAGAATTTGGTTTCACCCATGAACATCCTATAACTCTTTGGTGTGACAATCAGAGCATAATTCATATTACACGTAATTTGGTTGAACATCAGTGAACCAAGCACATTGAGATACACATGCACTTCATAAGGCAACATATTCATAGTGGGGACATACACTTGGAATATATTCCAACTGAGGCACAAATTGCAGACATCTTCACCAAGTCATTTCCTTCTCCACATTACCTTTAGTTGTAAGAAAAACTTGGAGTATTATAGTTACATTGACACAAAGGTCTTCCACCTCTCATTATATTGTACATGAGTACCTCATCAGGCCTTGTTGTTAGGACTCATCATTATTTTGTATAAGAGGACAATCTTCACCATCCAAATACAAGCCTCTTTCATACTTCTTCCTTTTGATTGATGGTTTTTCCCACTGGGTTTTTTTACCATCACTTCAAAACGAAGAGGTGATAGTTGGTCTTTCTCCACAAGGGTTTTTCTACAAACTATCTATATTTTATATGAGTACCTAATCAAGCCTTGTTACCAGGACTCATCTTTCTTTTGAATAAGAGGAGAATCTTCGTCATCCGAAGACAATCCTCTTTCATACTTCTTCCTTTTGATTTATGGCTTTTCAAACTGGGTTTTTACCATCACTTCAAAATTAACACTTGATAGTTGATTTTTTCCCACAGGGGTTTTTTCCACCAACTATCTATATTGTATATGAGTACCTAATCAGGCCTTGTTATTGGGACTCATTTATAAAAAACTCCCCTAGTATCACTTAAGGGGGGTGTTAGAATAAGAGAATATTATCTTAAGTTCCACTAGGATAAACACTTGAGTTTCCACTCCTCCATGTGTCAGGAGAACTCTTAGTGGTGTCTTCATCAGGTCTGATGAGGTGTTGTAATCCAACGACTCTCAATGATCAACTTTGCTATTTATATAGAGTTGATCCTTGGAATAAATCAATCAGTTCTATTGTGTTTCTTCAAACTCTTGTGATGCTTTGTAGATCTACTCTTGGTAATTATAACATATAATGGTTCATAATATTAAAAATTATCAATTGAATTTTATTTATATTGGGCCATTTCCATCCAAACAATGAAATATTACATATATGTTAGCAGGTCAATTAGATATTACCTTTAATTTATATCAAAAGTAGTTTTTATAGATATCAAACCCTTTATTTTTGTCTATCACATTCTTTATACCATTTTCATTAATAAATACAATCATACATGATAAATTGTCTTCTAAAATGTAAATTTCATCATAGCAAAGATCAACCCCATGATTAGATAATTATATATTACCTTATATTCCTCACAATAGATATTTTGATATTTCTTAGATATTATCTTCATTAGTTTAGGGATATATAAAATAACACTATGCTCATCCAATCCATACATATTTTCTATACAATAATAAGATGTAAATCCTCCTCAAATAAAATGTGTCTTCATACTTTGTTCATGCCCATATTGATTCTAATAAGAAGTGACCTAGCCTTTGTTTATTCATTTGTAAATTTATATATAAATTAGTAAATAAGGAGAATTTTAGATTGATTATCTCAAAAAACATCATCTTTACAAAAATTTACAAGGTTTTATTTGTAAGCATATAAAAAATAAGTTTGATGAACCTAAATTTTGAATATTTTTACTTTAACACAAATTCAGTGCAGATCATTTGTATTAACTACATTGTCGTAGATCACCCTTACACATATCATCAAAATTTATAACCAATCAATTAGCACATATTTTTCCACTTTTGAGACTTCCAATGATGAATCCAACATTGATGAGACTTCGATATTTATTTTTCAAAACTCCACTATTATATTCAAACCATAATTTCTAACAAGTAATGGTCATTCTAATACTTTAGATAAAATTCTTAATTATTTTGCTTTTTAAACAATTTATCAATTAGTTCATTCCTATAATATTGATGAAGCAATCCAAATAGATTCTTATTTTTTGAAAAGCATTCCTAAATGGTGGAACCAAATAAATAATGAAGAAGATGTATGAATCTTCTATCACATTTTGAAGTCATATCTAAAAGGTAGATAATAATATTTTTATTGCAATTATCACCTATAAGAATTATGAGTTTGGATTATGAACTAAATGAATTGCATGCCTTAGGGAGGGCCTTAGTGGCTAAAATATATTGCATAAGAAATTCTTAGAAGTAAGGAATTATATTTACTCTAAATATCTATATCCAAACTTGACAAAGCATCCACCACATTTTAATAGATTTTGTTCAACACATGCCATTTGATTTATATTAATAATTTATACTTGTTTTAAGTTAAAATAAAAATATCTACTATTTCAAAAAAATGCAAAAATAAAAAAAGAGAGTGCCTTAAATATTTCAAGTTAATAATGCATAGTCATCTTAATAAATTAAATCTAGGTGTAAGTTGTGGTCTTATTTTAATATAAATTAATAATGATTATCTATTAAAATGCTTAAGTTAACAAATAACATTTTAAAGATATTTTTAATAATGATATTAAAATTTATCAAATTAATAAAAATATATTTTAATCATTATTAATTTAATTTAATCTTTTATGATGACCACTAAACCTAAATTTAATGATATTTTGATAAATTCTAGTTAACTTTATAACCTTTAAATTTTTTTATTTTTGAATAATACAATTTAGTAAAGAACAAAACATACAAACACATTAAAGGTGTTGATTCTAAATACAATATTTTCATTCAGTATTAAATATTTGTATCTTTAAAATATGAATGTAAATGATCTTTGCTAGGAAGCACCCTAATAGATGGAGACTAGGAAAGTAGGCGAGCGAGTGGCAGATGAAGAGCGACCAGGAGGATGCAATAGAAAGGAGGTAGGATGGTCATGCCAGGGTCTAGGAGGGACAAGCCATGGCAGTGATGATGGGGCAGGGCCTGATGCAGTAGGGGCCCAGGCAGATGGGTCGGATAGGAGCAAAAAAGACCTCCTGATAATGAGGGATCAAGAGGCGGGGTAAACCTAAACCAAAAAGGATCCTATGCCTAGGTACTAAGTCCAGGATCCCCAACAAATCAACCCACCCAAGAACTACTTCCTTGTGGGTCATACCTGAAGACCTAATGGATAGCTACTGGAGCTTGAGCATTTCATTCTGATTGGCAAGTTTGTTGGAGGGTTTCCAGACATGGAAACCATTCAGAAATGGGATTTTTCCAAGTGGAATACAAGCAGCAACATGGAAATTTTTGCCCCCTCTTGGGGATTATTTACCATTAGGCTCAACACTCAGGAGGACTGTTGCAACATCTTGGTCGGGGGACCATGGTTCCTAGGGCATAGGAGCCTTTTTCTCGGAAGTGGGGAGAGGATTTCAACCCTAAAACCCAAAACATAAATGTAGCTCCTCTATGGGTTAGGTTGCCAAACCTCCATTTCCAATGCTAGCACGAGAATTTCATCAGAGGGATAACCCAGTCCATAGGTGAGCTCATTGCCATTGATTCTTCCAAAAAGGTTTGATATAGGATGGTCCATGCCTGCTTTTGTGTCTTCGATAACCTGGAAATAGAGTTACCCACTTTCATAAACTTTTATAGAGGATCACGCATCATCAAGAGGTAGCCCATAGAGTATGAAAACAAGCCAACCTTTTGTACTCACTGTCGCACTCAAGGTCACCTCCTGAATTAGTGCCCTGTCTTGAGGGCCCAAAATCAAAAGGTGACAGGTCCGAACAAGGGCATGCAAAGGAACTAGGGTATTCCCCCTCTCAATAAGGAGTCAATGCTAGGCCTGAAACACATGATGTGTAATCCTTCCCACCTTGCACCTCAGGAGGAAGGTCAGAGTGATGTTCCAGAGCAAGGCAAGAAAAACTGTAAGTGAGGAGAAGCCTCCATGTCAGCCCAAAAGGAGTAGGAGGTGCTATAAAAATCCTCGCTTCACACCAGTCCTAGCATAGAGGATCTAGTTACCTAGGTACATACCCTTCGTAAAATTATTGTTCCAAATTATTTTATGGATGAGTACCTGATGGGCAATAGGAAATCTACAAAATGCTTGAATAGGGGTGAGGTACCCTTTTCTCCTTTCTCTGAAAAAGAAGGCCCATCTGTCTTTGGGAGAATCAACCACAAAAATACCAGGAGTAGGAAAAAGGACATTGACTATGGCAACGAAAGGAAAATAGGGAGATCCTTTGACAATGAGAAGAAAAACAAGAAATGATGGAGGACATCACAAATAGAACCCATTTGATGCTTTTCTCTAACAATTTTGACAACCAGAATGACAAGCAAGGAACCAAACCCCCCTTCCAACTAGTGAAGAGAGGTAGGAAAAAACCTAAACCCTCGAAATGAAGATCCTCTCACGGAATGTGAAGGGCCTCAATGGGGCAACCAAGAAGTGGTTGGTGGGTGACCTAAGGAAAAGGATCAATCCTTCCATCTTCATTATGCAAGAAACAAAAATCAATGAGCTCTCTTCTCAAAAGTCTTCCAAGGCCATTTCTGCCAAAGGAGAGTACCTTATCAGTCCAGCTCAAGGTACGTCAGGTGGGATAATGTGCCTATTGGGCACTACCCTAGTTGAAGGAAGGCTTTTATCATCCTTGAGCAGGATCCTAAGCATTTTATTTCACTCCAAGGCCAACAATCAGTATTGGATCCTATCCAACATTAACGCTCCAAATTCCCCCATCGAGCGGGCAAAAATATGGGAAACTATAACTCAAATTAGGACCACCTTCAACACCTTTCCATGGATCATAGGAGGAGACTTCAATAGCCCACTACATCCATCTAAGAAGAAAGGAGGTAACGACTCTTTCAACAGAAGCATGGAGGATTTTAGAGGTTTTGTCAATACCAATGAGCTCATGGATGTTATGCGCAAGGTGTCCTCTTTCACTTGGAGCAACATGAGTATTGATAGTGGGCTCATCCAGGTGAAGCTAGACAGGTTCCTCATCTCTCAAGAAGTTATCACTCTGTTTGGTGATGCCACCCTATTGGCCTTACCTCAGATCGAATCAGACCACAGTCCCATCCTCCTTGAAACTAGCAGACCTCCATCCTTCAAAAATCCTTACCATTTCGAATCCATGTGGACTCTCCACAAGGATTTCAAAGATCAAGTATCCTCATGGTGGCATCAAAATTTTGGAGGATCCGCAACTTCTCAGCTAGCTCAAAAACTAAATATGGTCAAAGAAAAATTGAAAATATGGAATAGGGAGATTTTTGGCAACCTTTTTGCTAGTAAAAATGCCATTACTGAGATACTTCAAGATATGGAAATGAGAAAAGAAGCTAGGGACCACATCAGCCCCACTAAGGAGGAGGAAAGGAACCTCCTATCAGAGTTCTATAACATCCTCACTAGAGAGGAAATCTTCTAGAGGTAGAAGTCAAGAGACCTGAGTCAAGGAAGGTGATGCTAACACCAGGTTCTTTCACACATCCACTATGTGGCATAGTGCATCCAACAAGATCAGTGAGATTGTGTATAGTAATGGATCATCCACCAAGGACATAGTTGAGATCAAGGCTGAAGCGGTGTCCTTTTTCTAGAACCTCTTTGGAAGTTCCTCAGAGGGTGATAGTCAAGCTCAGAATACTCTCCTATCAAATATTCCTTGCGTCATTCCTCAAGATGTGAATCTTAGGCTGGTGGAACTTTTCTCCCACAATGAGATTAAGGAGGCCTTGTTTTTAATGTAACCTAATAAAGCCCCTAGGCTATATGGTTTCTCTCTGAGGTTTTTCCAAACCCTATGGGATGTGGTGGGAAATGATGTCTATGATGCCATTAGAGAGATCTAGTAAACCAAAGTTGTCCCTCACAGTTTCAACTCCACCTTCTTGGCCCTCATCTCGAAAGCCTTTGACTGCAAATCCAACTCTGATTATAGGCCTATCAGCCTATGCAATGTCATCTACAAAGTGTTTATCAGTCTCAAGGCAGTTCAGTGAAAGGGAGGAACATACTGGATGGGGTCATCTTGATCCATGAAACCCTGCATTCTGCCTTAATGACCAAGAAGGCTGCCATTTTTGCTCAAGCTTGTTATGAAAAATGCCTTTTATAGGGTTGATAGAGGTTTCCTTTGGGATATCCTACTCAATTTCAACTTCCATCTCCTATGGGTTGATCTCATCCAGGGCTGCATTTCCTCCCCCTAGTTCTTTGTCCTAGTCAATGGCTCTCCTGTTGGTTTCTTTTAGAGCTCAAGAGGTCTACGTCAAGGGGATCCTTTCTCCCCCATTATTTTCATCATCCTCGTAGAAGCTTTGGGAAGAGCCCTCAAGGATTCCCAATAATGGAAGAAGGTTACCGACATCCTCCCTGCCTCGAGGATTGAGGCAATCACCCATAAGCATTTTGTGGATGACACACTTCTACCCACCATAGCGTCAGTAGCTCAAGTTAGATCCATCAAACAAATCCTAGGACTCTATGAGAGTGTTGTTGGTCAAAAATTTAACTACATCAAAAGTAAGATATTTTTTCTCAATACCCCTATCAGACATCAAGTTCAAATTGTAAGGATCCTGGGTTGCTCTATTGACTCCCTCCCCACTACCTATATTGGTTGTCATATCTTCTATGGGCATGCTAATGAAGGGATGTGGAACATGGTGCTCGAGATAATCCATAAAAATATAGCATCATGAAAATGCAAGTTCTTATTCCAAGCTACCAAGGAAACCCTCACTATGGCGTACCTCCAAGGGATTTTGACCTTTTTCATATCTATTTTCAAATTGCCTACCTCATTTCTTCACAATATTGAGCAGACCCAACAAAATTTTCTTTGGTCAGACAATTAAGACAAGTCTAGGTTTCCTTTGGTGGCTTGGGATAAAGTTTGCATAAGCAAGAAGCAATGAGGATTAGGGTTCAAGAGAATAGCCAAGATGAACCTTGCACTCATTTCCAAAAACACTTGGAGGATCCTGGAAGATGAACCAGCATAATGGGTTAGAATTGTCAGGAGGAAATACCTCACTAACACTTCCTTTCTTGAGGATGGGATTCCCACTAGGGGGTCAGCTTTCTGGAAAGTCATTGTCCAATCCAGGTAGCTAATCCAAGATGGCATCAGGTGGATCCTTGGGTATGGCTAGAGCATAGATTTTTGTAAGGATAGGTGGGCCCTAGAGGACCCTCTCTCTGAGAGACCGGGCTGGTTCACCTTAAAAATTTTCTTCATAACAACTTTGGGTAGAAGGTGGCCAATTTTATTGAATGGAGAAATGGTTCCCTATAGTGGAAATTCATTTATGCAGAATTCCTAGAAATTGAGGTTGACTTCCTATCCTCCATCGTTAAGGACATCATCATACCCACCAGTAGAGGTCTGGATCGAATTATTTGGATGGGGACCGATGATGGTGGATTCTCTATCAAATATGCCTATGAATTCCAATGCAAAGGGCTAAAATCAAACTTTCCTTGCAATGTGGTCTAGAGGAAATTTTTGATCCCAAAGGTAAATTTCTTCTCATGGATTGCCTTTCAGAATAAAACTCTCAAAATTGACAATATTCACAAGAGGGGGTTTGCTATTCCCAATAGGTGCTATCTGTGTGAGTCTTCATGTGAGTCCTCTGACCACCTATTACTGCACTGCATTTTCATTGGGTCGGTCCTTGGATCCATCATATCTACCATTCATATCCAATGGATTCCTCCCAATACCATTAAGGAGGCTTTATTTCGATGGCCCAATCCTTTTAAAAATCCCAAGCTTCATTTCTTGTGGAATGCTTGCTTCCAGTATTTTTTTTGGAAGATATGGTTGGAATGCAATGGTCGAGTCTTCAGTAATCCTCCCAGGGATCCTCCCTCAGTCACTCATAGGGCCATCACCTTTTCCACTGAGAACTCCGAGCTTATCCCTAGCCCATGGCCCAAGCATGTGTTTGAAGAGGGTTTGTTCAAATCCTTGAAGTTATTAGGGGAGATCAAGGAGCCGAAAGATCCATGATCATACAGGAAGGATGTCAAGTGGGTCAGGCCTCCTCAATGATGGTTGAAGTTAAATTTTTATGGGGCCTCTCTGAGCAACCCAAGGGCGACCACTGCGGGTGGATAAGTTAGAGATCATAATGGATAGCTCATCCTGGATTTTTGTGAAAACTTAGGATTTCAAACCAATCATGTTGCAGAGGCTAGAGGACTTTTGAGAGGACTCAAGCTCATTTTGGAGGATCCCTTACCCTTGGTAGTTGAAGGGGACTCATTGAACATCACTAACTACATGTTGAATTTCCAGGATCTGACATGGAAGGTTTTCAATGTCATTTTTGAGGCCGGGAACCTCCTCCTTCGAAGGAACTTGGTCCAAGTCAAGCACACCTATAGGGAGGGCAATGGTTTAGCCGACCACTTGGAAAATAAGGGATTACTATCCACATGTATCATGGTGTGGCGATAGTTGTTTTCGACATACATGGAGAAGGTCACCAACCAGGATATCGCTAATGATTCCACATAAGCAAGAAGAGAGGATCAGGCTTTGGTGGATGGGCATCGGGAGTGCCATAATATTTGTCCTATCAGGTACAGCTAGCAATTCCACCATGTTTTTTTGCAACAAGCATGATAGGGGTGGTCGTTTCCCAAGGATTCTCAGGAGTCAGTCTAACGGCCTTATTTTTTTTTCTCTCATGCATGACAAGGATCGCATACATGTGGTTGTGATTGTCTCTCCCTTGTATATTAGAGCGGCCTAGACTTACCCAAGAAAAGGTCGTCATTGGCCCTCTCTATGCATCATGGGAGGACATTCCGGCTCACCCATCTAGAACCAACAACCTAGGGCATCATCACAATCTACTGGACCTTTGAATATGAATGGCACCTAAGTAGGCTTTATGACCACCTAAGCAACATTCCTCGCCACCTTCCTAGATTTATTACCATCTTTGTCAATAATGGCCACCCTTACATGCAAGCAAGCCGCTCTTCTGATGAATTTCTATTTAATCTCATCTTGCTTTGGGTGGTCATATGTTCCAGTTGGTGTAAGCTTTCTCTTGGACCATGTTGCATAGTTGTCTGGTTTCCTTGTCATAGCCCCCTCCGTAATTTTCTTGAAACCATGGCTTCTCCTTACATCAAGCCGGTTGAGCTATATTTGTGCGATGAAACCATGATGTTTATGAAGGCAAAGGGTTTGGTTCCCTTTCTCCAAAAATTCCAAAGGCCCAAAGATGATATTACCTACGCTTTCGTGGAAACCTGGAACTGGGGTGAGGTAGTGGTATGGGGGTTGAATTTTAAAATTACCATCGAGTTGTTGTGTGAGGTAATTGGTTTGCCGATGGTTGGTCAAAACATCCGGTGTGATCACCACAACTAGGAAGAGGAATTGGAGCAATTCTCGAACAAAGGTCAAAACCTTGGGTGGGACAATTTTACCCTCTTTCGTTCAACCCTCCCCGAATCCTAGAAGCTTGCCATCATATCATGCAATACATCATGTATGACAATCCTGATAAGCCATTACATAGTTTCCATATTAGTTTCATGAACCATATTAGGGATGCCAAGAAGGTCTGTATCTTTGACTATTTGGTATACTCCCTTGACGTCACTGTTGGAAAAAGTAAGAAGTCATCCTACCTTCCTATCCACCAAGGGTTAATAAGTGTTATTTTTTGCCATGTTGTTGTGAATCACCCTCCACCTTAGGCGGTTCATCCTATTGCTTCTAAGGCCTCGACGAGTCTTGTGGTCATTCAGGAGGATGGGTCATCCAACCCTACCTGAGTCAGCCCCCATGAGGTGGCCAATCCCACACCCCACAAAGGGACTTCCTGCAGCAAGCCTTCCAAGAGAGGGCAGAATGATACTCCTATTCCTTCATGTTCCTTTCAACGACTCAAGAATGTAAATAAGGATAAAGGGACTCCGTCATAGCACATAAATTCTAACATCGAGAGCGAGGCAGAGGGGCTCTCCCTCTAGTTTTTGTTAGATATGGCAGCCAACATCCTATCCTCCACCAATGCAATGTGAGGATCCTCAAGCGCTTCAAGAGTCGAGAGGCCTAAGAGGATCAGGAGGATCTGGATGCATAAGAGGTTTTCCTGGGATGTGATCCTTTTTGTCATTTATCGAAGGCAGCGGTTTTCAGAATGGATGCATTTGTTTCTTTTTGTTTTTTTCAGCATGTTTTACCTCCAGTTTGAGGTTTCTGATGTAGCCCTCCTAGGCATTACTATGTTTTTTTTTGTAAGGTTTACTATGGTTTCTACTATACTAGTCGAAAGGACTCATTTTTTTACTAAGGGTTGCGGCCTCTCATGTTATAAGGTTTTGGGATCCTCTTAAAAAACCCATTTTGTATATAAAATATCTACTTACCAAAAAAAAATATTTGTATATTTTTTATTAGTTTATTAATGTGCAAACACCAATAATATTTTAAAATAATAAATTATTTTATTTATGTTTTTATTAGGAAAAAAAGAAATACTATCAATGAATTAGTTAAAAAAATTTAATAAGGTAGTTAAAATATATATATTGCACATTGTAGAATTTATTGTTTTCATAAATAATCATTTTAACTATTTGTTTCAAATGTTAACTCTTTAATAATGTTGAATTGCTTTTTATTTTTAAATTTTATATAAAAATTAAATTCATATAAAGATAATTTCATTTTGTTCAAACTTTTGATTAAAAACAATGTTAAAGATTTCAAATTCATATAAAACTTAAATTCATATACAAATAATTTTATTTTGTTCAAACTTTTGATTAACAACAATGATAAAGATTTCAAATGAATTAAAAATAAAATTATTAGTTCCTTGACAAACTAAAAGAATAATGGTAAAGCTCCATCTTTATTACTTGCCATAAGATCGGTCTAATATTAGACCATGATTTTTTTTTTTAAAAAGAGTATAATTTTTCAATTCTAAAAGCCACCTCCTTAATATAAAGTAGATTTTGGCTCCTCGTTGAAAGGAAAGTAATCCATTATAAAAAATATATATTATTATTTTTAAATTTTATTATATATTTAATGTTAAATTTTTTAGAAGTTTTGGATTAAAACTTAAACCTTTCATTCTATATATGATCACTTTCTAATATATTTCAATATTAAAAAATTATACATTGAATTATAATGATTTATACTCTCTACATTTCAAAGAAGAATTTTTTTATTTAGGTTAGTAACTGCATCTTCGCTTACATTTAACACTAAACCAACTCTCACTTCATATAAATTTGGAATTCTATCAAAATATTTTGACAAACAACTCATATGCCCTTGAGCGAAATTTTAAAACGAAAATGTAAAGGGTGCATATTTCAAGGCAATCGTTTGTATTAACTTTCCCTATGCCTACTATTATACACTGAATATTAAGTATGTTATTTTTAAAAATTTAAAATACAATGATTTTTTATAACTTATATTAAAACATAAATAAATTATAAAGAGACATATTCAAATTTAAATCTATTTTAATATGCAAAAGGTCATTAAGATCAATGTTTTTATATGACGAGACATGAGTGATAATCCCCTCTCATGTGATCTACAATAAATTATAAATACAAATATTTATAAATAAAACTAAAGCTAAATTAGCCTGACTACTAAAATGGAAAAAAAAAAAAAAGGAAGTATGAAATAATGAAAGAACAATGAACCCTGAAATTTAGATTTTTTTTTTCTATGAATTTTAATTGAAAGGTAGAGGAAAAAAAAAAATATTTATAATAAAGCATTCCTAAAAATAACTCATAATATTGAGAAGGAACATATGTTTGTCATTATAGATTAGTCTTTGAAACATATTCTAAAAGTTTGGATATCAATACACACGTGTACATGTTGAGTAGTAGTCATATAAAGAACTATTTAGCATGAATTCTAGATTTAGATTGTATATACAATAAGATATCCAAGAAAAAATTTTCATTTAACTTTAATAAAAATATATTGAATAAGTTAAATTAAATATTAATAAAGTATTCAAAAAACAAGTTTAATATTAGCTCGTGTACAGGGTTGTTCAACTCGTAAATGGATTCAAAAGGGAATTCTTTCTTTTAACCATATTTTGTGTGCTGTTGGGTTAAAGTCTTGGGATTATTTGAAGAAGGAATTTAGTATTTTGGACTCTCAATATAGGACTTATTCCATCATCCAGAATAGTTTTAGAAGGTTGGTTAATCCTATTTTTGTTGATAATGAACAACAGGTTATTGATTATATTTGCTGGAAATATGGCTCCAAATTTTTGCAGTCCAAGCCTAAACAAATTTATATTATGCTTATGACTATGGATATTATTTTTTCCCATACAAATCTTAAATGGAGTATGGATTTATCTCTTAATTATTATGTTCATACCCTGCAACACATTTGGTCCACACATCTTGAGCCTAAAAAGTGTTTTTCATATGACTATTGTTACTTCACAAGCTACCCATTGTGGTTGATCCTAGTATGGTTGTTATATGTTCTTTATGTCATGTTTCGGATACCATTTATCATATTTTCTTTTAATGTGTTTATGCTAAGGATATTTGGCTTATGTTTTGTTTTAATATTCATGGCTGGGATTGCAATTCTACTTTGGGTAAAATACAAATATTATGTGGTCATATTCAGAAGTTGCATAAGTCTTATAATATGTTCTCGTTATTTCTTTCCATTGAGATTTTCTGGACGATTTGGAAAGCTCGCAATGATGAACTCTTTCAACAGCATTACAGGTTCCTTACTGAGTCTCATTTGAGACTCATACAATTTAAAATAATTTTGCAGGTTAACAAGTTGATATGTGGCCTTGAACATTGGTTAAAGCCTAAGAAGATGCATAAAAATATGATTCAAATCAAGGACAATATTTGGACTGCTAATTCTTTATCTTAGGACATTAAAGAGACTGATTTTTTCCTTTGGTTTTGTAATTTTGTCACTATATGTAATGACTTGCATATTAAAAACAATTTTAGTCATGATGGTCAGTATTTGTAGTAGTTGCTAGAATTTTTGTTGGTATTCCAGCCTTATAATGCTCTTCTATATGTGACTTATTGTATTATGTTTCTGGTTTTTTATTTATAATATAAGTATCAGATGTTCAATTCAAAAAAAAAAAAACACCCATGCATCTATGCATATAGATTGCATTTTTTATTGTTTTTATAAAAACTTGTTGGGTAAAAATAAGATTGATGTTTAAGTGTTAAAATGGGTTATAAAAATTTTGTTAAAATTTATAATGTAAATCCAAATTTCGTAAGGGTGGTGGACATTCAAGGTTCAAATTTTGGGCCTCATCGGACTGAATGATTGTCCCTTTTCTGGTGCTTTTAGTGGCGCAAAAGGTTTAAAATTATTGTTGTAAGGTGGTTATAGAGGTGGACTCCACTGAAGATGTGTGGCAGATTTTAAGGCAGACATCGTAGAATACTGTGGTGGCCATAAAAACTAGATAACCTTCCCGAATTCATGGCGGCTATCGATTCCACCATGTAAATTCAAAAAAAAAATATGATGTAAATTCATTTTTTTATCATATTTAAATAATTGAATGCTTAAAAAATCCTAAATTTAATAAATGATAATTAGATGTGGTAAGACGATAACTATCCTAAGATAGTACTAGTAAATTAAAAAAAAAAAACTTCAAATAAATCATTTAAATTAGGTGCTTGATAAGAATTTTTATAAATAACATGGATATTATTATTATTTAAATGGTGAGAAGATGGTGGGTGAAAATTCTAGGGAGGCAATAAAAAAAGGTGAATCTAAATATGGTATTGTCAACCTTGTGACATATCACACGTTTTTGCCAAGTGGAGAGGTAGGCCCTTTAGTGAGTGTGGGTTCCCTACTACGTGGTGCCATGAATGGGGTCATTTTGGGGACTTCAATCTAAAAGTCCTTCATTCCTAGTGCTATATCTTTATTTGCAGCGATCGTTTCATATCATTTAGGTTAATTTTTTCAAATATTATTTTTGACATTTTTTAGTTGAAGACACCTTATGTGTTCCTCAGGGTCTAATTAAGCTCATGATGGAGGATGGGATATTCGATTTGGTGAGCAAATTTTTAGATTCCTGATGGAATCTAGATGATGTTAGGAGGTGGACTTTATCCAAATGGCGGTCTCAAGGTCACTTGGATATCATTGCTCTTTCCAAATATTTTTCATGTTCAAGTTTAGTTGTGAAGAAGATTCTAGGTGGGTCCTCTATGAAGGTCTATGGTTCTTTGGGAAGTGGGGCATCTTCCTACATTGGTGAAGCCGATATTTTTACCCTGATACACAAAAAATTAATACAACCCCTCTTTGGATGACTCTTTGGCTTACCATTTCAGTATTGGCACATTGATGTTTTATGTGGTATAGCCAAAATAGTGTTAGAATAATTAATTATTCTCTTAAGTTCTACTAGGATAGACTTACTTGAGTTACCATTCTTCCATGAGTGAGGTGAACTCTCAGTTTATCTTAGTTCATATTTAATGAGTTGTTGTAATCCAACGATTTTCAATGATCAACTTTGTTATTTATACAAAGTTGATCAATGAAATAAACAAATCAAGTATTTCATTTTTTAACATAGTATCAGAGCGGGCTTTCCCTGCCCTGTGAGCCCGACGAGCTTTTCTTCATGGAAGGATTTCCCTCATGGAAATTTTCCTCTGTGTCCAAGGAATCTGGTGGTGTCCAAGGAATCTGGTGGCTGTAAATTTTTTTCATGACTCCGACGGATCTAGATCATGGGCATCCTATCACCGAATTTTTATGAATTTGTATGTTCTTCATGACAGCCAACACGTTTGAAGATTACTTGTTGGTTTTTTAACTTTCGTTTCTTTCCACAACGGATTTCTGTCGATAATGCTGTTTGGGAGTCAAGTATGGGTAGCTATAAAGTTTTTGCGAATCCAGTGATTATTTGAAGCTATTGTTCACGAAGGTGGTATCCGGAGGCTGTTTGATGTTGCATTGTCGTAATTCGTTAAAAATGATTATTTTCTTGACTTTGAAATTTGTGTTTGCACAGCGTGGATAAGGAGGACAAAATAACATTCGAACGGAGTATCATCTCGATGGTAGCGATGACGCTTTCTAGTTCTAGATTCATGAACGGCTAAATGGTAGACGTAGTAGATATCAGCTATCTGGCTGGCTTGATTCGTTTTGGGAGCTGGCTAGAGTAATCTATGTTGGATCACGCATTATTTGGGAGAGGGGCACTTTGCAAAATCTAATAGCCCAACCCTATAAGGGCAATTGTTGCATTAAATCTGCAGCTGCGAACAAACCTACAGATGAGTGGAATGTATGTTTTTTTGAAAACAGAGAGTCTGCACTGTAGAGAGACGAGTGAGCTCGTCGTTTGTCACGTTGGCACTGTTTTCATCACGATGTTTTAACCTTTGTGACCGCTATGTGTACTGTGACTATCATTGTGTAAACAACTTCAGTATTTACCTCCTATCGTGTAATGGTGGTGCTGCCCAGCGGAGCTGAACATTACTAGTTTTTGGTATTTTTGTTGTCGTGGATGTTGCCGTATAAAATTGAGTTGAAATGTTTGTTTTTTTTTTACGGAGAGGCCTTTGAAACGGAGATCAACACGACGATTTTACATGGAATGCCAAAGCTGTGTATTGGAGGTCCAGAGGGTTGACCGCATGAAATAGCATAGCTGTGATAGCAATGATGAAACGCAATCCAGTTCGATGTGGATGTTGCGTGCAGAGATGGGTAGCTTTGTATTTTGGTGTTGATTGATGGCGAGGATTGAGCTTGGAAATTATGGTGGGCCATTAGCTAGATTCTCTAAAATGCATGGCTAGGTGGGCCAGCCAATGTGGCCAAGTGGACCACGTCTTTGGTGGCAATCGCAACCCTACCAGAATGGGTAACTTGCAGTCTTGTTACTGCATGAAGTTATTGATGTGATTGAGGTCATTCCAGCAACATCTGTTCGGGGTAAATCTACCCGTTGCAGTTTGTTTAAGAATGCTAGCGTGCGCACAGATGGCAAACAAATTCACCATTTGAAGATTTTTTTTTCTGCAGCAATACAACACTTCAACCACCAGTCCTCTCTTCCTTCGTACGCGTAATTTTCTTGCGTTACCGTTTGGCAACTGGTCCTTCCGTCCAACGATAAATTTTTGGTGTGCGCCTTAACTAAATGTTAAGTTTGGAAGGACCTCTTCTAATTAAAAGTGACAATGAAAGGGATGAAATGTTTTTCTAACGATTTTTTTTCAAAGAAGTTTTATGGTGATGCATTGTTCCGAAAGATGATGTAGATGCCCCGTGTTGAGCAGTTGATGCTATGATTTTTTATTCCTCGTGCAGGATACCCTGTGCACAGATATTGGTGGTTGCACAGGAGAGGAATGATAGGTTGTTCTGGGAGTGTTCATGCAACTCACAGTCAACTTCAAAACTGCCACACCCTCTTCAAGATTATGGTTAAAACATACTAGATTTCATATCTTTTTTGTGGGCTGTGATTGTGCGGCGGTGGATCTGCATTATATTTTTTCTTCTCGTGTTTCCACGCAGGAAGGACCATGGCTATTATTTGAACTCACACAGTGATTGACAGAGAATCCGGACGCTACAGCAATGACGTGAAAATCTGCCGAAGTGTAAAGATCCAGCCGCTCCATTTCCTGTTTCCTACGCTTTGTGACGACGGCGTGAGCGATATCACAGGAGTATTTTCAGACAATTTTTTTTCAAATCAGCCGAGAATAATCCAAATCATGCGGTGCCCAAACCCGCAGCCTGGTGACGTGGTGGATGAGCCTGAGTTCGTTTGCAGATTTGATGTTATCGTTGAGAAAACTGGGGAGGCTCTAGAACAATTGAATTTTACTGTTCTTAATGGGAATTTATCCACCACTACAGTACAAAAACAATTTGTGCTGCTTCGTCGATAATTCCAAAATTATCGATAAAACTTGCAGTTCTGATAAAGCTGATTGAGGCCACTCCTGATAGTTCCGGGGACGTGTTTACTGCTACTATTAATAGTCTGTTGCTATGTTTTCTCTCAGCCTGCACGTGTTCAAAATTTTGTACCATTGCAGCCATGTGTTTTTAAATTTTTTATTGTGCAATGCTCAACATTTAGATTGTTGTGTTTATATTCTCTTTGAAGACAACGATATGGTTGGAAGGTGTGTTTGGTAGAAAATATGGAGGCCCTGCTATGAACAAGTTTCTAGTTCCTGTGTTCTTGGTATGTTTAACGATCACCTTGCAGCAACAGATGTCACTGTTTGTTTGGCGATAAAAATAATGCACAGTAGAACATCTTCCTAGCGAAAGTGGCATCGAAGGCCGAATTGGTGGTCTTGGATCTTCGTTGGCAACGCTAAAGTAGATGTTTTTTGCGCATTTGATTACGGACGAACACTCTGTGAAGCTGCCTCCAACATTTTTTGTGTAAATCCAAAACATGTTTTTAAATTTAAAATAGGCACATTTTAAATTTAAGGTGGAAAAAGAGTCTGTAATAGAGGTCGTGCACTATTGAAGTTTACGCACATAAGATTTTTTTTTTGTTGGGTGGTGATCGAGATTTTATTGTTAATGGTGCTGAGATGGGTCATTTACGATGTTGGCCTCGAGGTCTTTATTTCTTTGACCAGGCTTGGCGGATCTTCACACGTCACACCGCGTGCACCTTTGCACCTCCAGCATAGCGGTGATTTGATCGAGCGGTAATGTTCCACGAGCATCACGTCCATAAAAATAGCGCATATGTGTTAGAAATATTAACCCAGATTTCATGCCTCAGTCGGACTGCGCTCGCGCAGTCAGGGATCCCGACAAAAGTTTGACATGACGTCGCACCTACCCTCTGACAGATGTGACGTCTGACAGATCCGATCGCCGCAGAAGTTAATGTTAGTTCGGCGATTTAATGTCAGTTCGGCGATTGGTCAGAAACCCTAGTTGAGGGTCTGTCAGAACCTGTCAGAGGACAACCCCTATCTTCCTCTCCCCGCGGCTATATAAAGCAGTTTAAGTCTTTAGACATGAGGGTGGAAAGAGAGCGGAGAAAGAGAGGAGAGCGGGAGGAAATCTGGAGAAACAGCAAAATAGGAGACGAGATCGTTTCAGTGAGTAGTGTGGCTCATCTATTTAATGTCCGAGCAGCAGACTCGACATTTGTTTTTTGTCTCAGTTTATCCTGCAGCTTTAGTCTACAGATGTTAGTTTTCCTCAGTTGAGGACTTTTGTAACCCTCGTCTTATAAAAATAAAGTTCATTGTTGTTTAAGGCATCTGTAGGGTTTGCAGTTATCTCTGTGTGCTAAAATTTGTTGTTGTTCTCTGTACAAATTGCCTTAGTGCGATTTCTTTCGGGTTCTATAAGTTTGATCTCAGGTCTGAAATATCGTATTTAAATTCGGTGTTTCTCTCCTCCTGTACAATTTTTACCAAGCCAAGGAAACCAACGCCGTAGTCGCGCAAGCCTTCGGATACCAAAAGTGTGCAAGGCAAAACATTTTCTAAGTCTGAAGTTGTCTTCCCAACTTCACAGCGAAGTCGGACTTCGTTGCCTTTGACAAGCGCAACCCGACTTCACACCTCTGTCCATGTGCAACTCGACTTTGCACCTGGGTCTATGCGCAACCCGACTTCACACCTTGATCCGTGTGCAAC
The DNA here is from genome assembly GCA_028583015.1 of Wollemia nobilis. Classification (NCBI taxonomy): domain Eukaryota; kingdom Viridiplantae; phylum Streptophyta; class Pinopsida; order Araucariales; family Araucariaceae; genus Wollemia; species Wollemia nobilis. The sequence goes on along the minus strand of JAQPPZ010017260.1, from coordinate 4,035,370 downwards.
CCGACTTCGCACCTTGATCCGTGCACAACCCGACTTCGCACCTCGGTCCGTGCGCAACCCAACTTCGGGCCCTCCCTCCTTCGCACTTCGCACTTCGCACTTCACACTTTGCAGTTCATAGTTCGCAGTTTGCATTGCACTCTCCCAACGACGGCAAATAAAAAAAAAATAATTAAAACTTCAAATTGGTATTAGAGGCACTGATCGACGTAGAGATCGAAGCAGAATGGATTCCAGTAGCAACAACTTGTAGTTGCAGATCCCGCGCTTCAATGAGAAAAATTATGATTACTGAAGCATCCAGATGAAGATCTTGTTCGAATCTCAGGAGTTGTCGGAGTTAGTCGAGAACGACTACCTAGAACCGGTAGATGCAGCAGCACTGACCGTCCTCTCTCAAGCAGACAAAGACCTATTGAAATAGAACATGAAGAAGGACCAGAAGGCCCTCTTCTACATCATGCAAGCGGACAAGGAGTCCATATTCCCATGGATCGCATCAGCCACCAAGGCGAAGCAGGGCTAGGAGATTCTGGCCAGCTCGTACCAGGGCACCAATAAAGTAAAGTTGGTGAATCTATAGATTCTTAGGAGGGAGTTTGAAAATCTATAGATGAGTGAGTCCGAGTCCATGAGTGATTTCTTCACCCGGACGATAGAAATTATCAACCAGATGCGATTGAATGGAGAAAATGTGCAGAGCTAGAGAATCATGGAGAAAATTCTCAGAAGTTTGCTTGCCAAGTTTGACTCGATTGTGATAGCAATCGAAGAGTCGAGGGATCTAACAACCCTTTTGAAAGACAAACTCATTGGTTCATTGTAGACACATGAACAGAGGCTGAGTCATTCGTCTCAGACCTCTTTGGAACAAGCATCAAGGCTCAGGTCTCATTCTTAGACAAGATTCCCACCATGGCGCCTCTAGTTCTCATGGAGGAAGATCCAAAGGCAGGTGTGGTAAAGGTAGCAAGCAAGGAGGACAGTCAAACCCTAGTGAAGGAGAGACCAACTGTAATTTCCATTAGCAAGGTGGAGGAGGCAGTTCAAAAAATTAGCAAGATGGATTTGGTCAAAAGGACATGTCAAAGGTCCAGTGCTACTTTTGTAAGAAGTTTAGCCATTACATCTCATAATGCAAAAAATAGATGGCCAAGGAGAACCAGTAGCAAGCCCATTACACGGATGAAACCAAAAATGCGATAGGAGGAAATGTGTTGTTGACTTGTAATATTGAGGAAGAGTGCCAGAACAATGTCTGGTATTTAGATAATGGATGCAACAACCACATGACAGGGAACAAAGAGATGTTCTCCCAAAAGGATGAAACAGTCCAATCTGAGGTGAAGATGGGGAAAAAAAACAAGGTTCCCATAATGGGGAAAGGAAAGATCATCATCCGCACCAGGCACAACAAATGAAAGTAGATCTGTGATGTCTACTATGTGCCTGGACTGAAGCATAACCTACTGAGCATTGGATAGCTCGTGCAGAAGGGACATACAGTCCAGTTCAAATATGGAGCTTGCACCATCAGAGACAAGTCGTATGGGTAGATTGCTACAGTTTCCATGACGAAGAATAAATTGTTTCCATTATAGATTCAGAACGAATCATTGATGTCCTTAAGTGTAGTTGTAAAAGATGCTATCTGGTTGTGGCATCTCATATTTGGTCACTTGAACTTCAGTGGCCTGAATCAACTGCACAAGAAGTAGATGGTGAAGGGCTTACACCTGATAGAGCAGAAAAATCAATTTTGTGAGGGCTTCTTAGTCGAAAAACAACATAGGGATTCATCCCCTTTTGGTCAGTCTTGGAGAGCATCATAGCCATTGGATCTGGTACACTCAGACATTTGTAGTTCGATGCAGACCATCACATTTACCAGCAATAAATACTTCTTAATATTCATATATGACTTCAACCAAAATACTTGGATCTATGCCATCAAGCTGAAGTCAAAAGCATTTGCCAGATTCAAAGAATTCAAGGCTCTAGTGGAGAAACAAAACAAATATCAAATAAAGACTCGCAGGACAGGTGGCGGAGGTGAATACATCTCCAACGAATTCCATAACTACTGCAAGCAGCATGGAATTCAAAGGTAGTTCACTGCCAGATACACGCCATAGTAGAACGATGTAGTTGAGAGGAAGAACTAGACCATCATGGAGATGGCACGAAGCATGATGAAGGCGAAGGGATTGACACACAAATTTTGGGTAGAGGCTGTAACATGTGTAGTATACCTGCTGAATAGATGTCCCACCAAAAGCATGAAGGACAAAATCCCTTAGGAGGCCTGGAGTGGTGTGAAACCAAGTGTGGCTCACTTGCGTGTGTTCGGGTGCATTGCATATGCACATGTTCCAGAAGAGAAGCGATAGAAGTTTGATGATAGAGCTGAGAAGTGCATTTTTATAGGGTACAGTGAGCAGGCGAAGGCATATAGGTTGTACAACCTTGTGACGAAGAAACTCATCATCAACGTGATGTGAAATTTCTTAAAGATGAAGCCTGGAACTAGAAGTCGAAGACTGGCCAACCAAAGCCAATAGTAGTAGAGTTTGTTGACTTGGAATATGGAAGTGTGCAACCACCTACAACCTCCAATAGTAGCAGCAATGCCAGTAGTAGCACAACCACTCCATCTCGGTCGCCTCTATATGCAAGTAGAATCTAGAACTTGGTGACGTCAGTGAAGACAAAGAGATTTCAAGAAATCTATGAGGCAACCCAAACCCATGTAGATGAAGAGTACTCTGACTTTGCATTCTTTACTAAAGTTGATCTAGTAGAGTTTGAAGATGCAATTCAGAATCAAAAGTGGGTGCAGGCGATGGACAAGGAGATTAAAGCCATTGAAAACAATGATACATGGCAACTGACAGATCTTCCAGTAGGAAAGAAGACCATTGGGGTCAAGTGGGTGTATAAGAAAAATCTCAACGCCCAAGGAGACGTTGACAAGCATAAGGCTAGAATGGTGGCAAAGGGCTACAAGAAAAATTTAGGCATCGATTAACATGATTTTTATGCACCTATAGCCCGACTTGACACAGTTAGGATGATCCTGGCATTGGTAGCCCAACAGGGTTGGAAGATGTACCAGATGGATGTCAAGTCAGCCTTCCTCAATGGAGTGTTGGATGAAGAGGTCTACATAGACCAGCCACCAGGTTACAAAATTGAAGGCCATGAGGGAAAAGTCCTGAAGCTGAAGAAGGCCCAGTATGGTTTGAAGCAGGCACCTTGGGCTTGGTACAATCAGATTGATAGTTATTTTCAGCAAAATGGGTTTGTAAAATGCCCATATGAGCACACGCTATACATGAAGACAAATGATGTAGGTGAGCTCATAATTATTTGCCTATACATAGATGATTTAATTTACACTGGCAACAACACAACACTGTTTTCCCAGTTAAGAACAACCATGAAGAAGGAGTTCGAGATGACGGACTTAGGGCTGATGAAGTATTTTCTTGATATTGAAGTTGACCAATCGACAGATGGCATATTCATTTCTCAGGGCAAGTATGAGAAGGATGTCTTAAAGCAGTTCAATATCGAGGATAGCAAACCTACCATCACACCTGTAGCCATAGGTTTGAAGCTGAGCAATCTGGATTCAGGGAGGAATGTAGATCCAAGCCTGTTTAAGAGGCCAGTTGGCAGTCTGATGTATTTGACTGCAACTCGGCAAAATATGATGTTTGGAGTCAGTCTGATCAGCAATTTTATGGAGACTCCAAAGGAAACACACTAGCAAGAAGGCAAGAGGATCTTGTGCTATGTCAAAAGGACATGGAACAATGGCTTATTTTACACCAGATAGGACCAGTTAGAATTGGTGGGCTTCACACACAGTGACTGGGCAGGCAGTACCGATGATCAAAAGAGCACCTCCGGATATGCTTTCCATATTGGATCAGTGGCAGTCTCTTGGGCATCTAAGAAGCAACCCATCATTGCGTTTTCCACAACCAAAGTAGAATATGTCACTACCACATCAGCCGCATGCCAGGAAGTTTGGCTACAAAGAGTTCTGAGTGAACTGAACTATCCTCCGGAAGGCACAACAACAATTTTCTATGATAACAATTTGGCCATCGCACTATCAAAGGATCCCATGTTCCATGGCCGGATGAAGCACATCGATATTCGTTATCACTTCATCAGAGAGTTGGTGAAGTCCAAAGAAATTCAACTGTAGTTTTGCAGATCCAAGGAGTAGTTGGCAGATATTTTCATGAAGCCTTTGAAGGAGGAAGACTTCAGCAGATTGCGAGAGCATCTTGGAGTCAAAGCACTCATGAAATTAGGTTTAAAGGAGGGTGTTAGAAATATTAACCCAAATTTCATGCCTTAGTCGGACTGCGCTCGCGTAGTTAGGGATCTCAAAAAAGTTTGACATGACATCGCACCTACCCTCTGATAGATGTGACGTTTGACAGATCCGATCATCACAAAATTTAATGCCAATTTTGTGATTTAATGCCAGTTCGATGATTGGTTAGAAACCCTAGTTGAGGGTCTGTCAAAACCTATCAGAGGACAACCCCTATCTTCCTCTCCCCACGACTATATAAGACAGTTCGGGTCTTCAGACATGAGGGTGGAAAGAGAGCGAAGAAAGAGAGGAGAGCAGGAGGAAATATGGAGAAATAGAAGAATACGAGACGAGATTGTTTTAGTGAGAAGTGTGGCTTATCTATTTAATGTCCGAGCAACAGACTTGACATTTGTTTTCTATCTTAGTTTATCCTGTAGCTTTAGTCTGCAGATGTTAGTTTTCCTTAGTTGAGGACTTTTGTAACCCTCATCTTATAAAAATAAATTTCACTATTGTTTAAGGCATCTATAGGGTTTGCAGTTATCTCTGTGTGCTAAAATCTGTTGTTGTTCTCTGTACAAATCGCCTCAGTGCGATTTCTTTCGGGTTCTATAAGTTTGAGCTCAGATCTGAAATATCGTATTTAGATTCGGTGTTTCTCTCCTCCTGTACAGTTTTTGCCAAGCCAGGGAAACCAACGTCGTAGCCGCGCAAGCCTTCAGACAACAAAAGTCTACAAGGCAAAAATTTGGCTAAGTCTGGAGTAGTCTTCCCAACTTCGCAACGAAGTCGGACTTTGCTGTCTTTGACTAATGCAACCTGACTTCGCACCTTTGACCAGTGCAACCCAACTTCACACCTCATTCTGTCCGCAACCCGACTTTGTACCTCGGTCCATGTGCAACCCAACTTCACACCTTGATACGTGCACAACCCAACTTTGCACCTTGATTCGTGCGCAACCTGAATTCACACCTCGGTCCATGCGCAACCCGAATTTGGGCCCTCCCTCCTTCCCTCCTTCATACTTCGTACTTCGCAGTTCACAGTTCACAGTTCGCACTTCACACTGCGCTCTCCCTATGACGGCAAATAAAAAAAAATTAATTAAAACTTCAATATGCAGTCTAAGCGACAAAAGGCTGTGGAGTGCGGACCAAATCTTATTTTTCTATTTTGTTGATGGTGTGGCCACAATGATGTCGAACTCTTATATATAAATCCATGTGCCCTAGTTTTCCAGATCACTAAGAAGATACCCACCACAACCAGATGGTCATGTCATGTTGCTGTGAATTTTATTTTTCAGCTAAGTGTTGTTGTTGGATGTGTTTATTTCAATGAAGTGGCATGTTGCACTCGACGTCTACGTGGATGGAGGAAGCGCTCTTCTAGATGGCATCATTGCATTCAGATTTGCCACAGTTTGCATTGAGTTTTTTTTCTATAAATACCAGCAACGAGGGCATAGTGTTTCACTATGAGGGACATGCGCCAAACTGTAGCGGAAGGAGGGAGGACCATTGGGTAAATCAAGATGGAACCCAGAGCCAATTGATAGAATTTTTTGATGCAGTGAATGTACGTGATTTTGAAGCTGTGAGCCTTGGTGAAATCAACCACTTCATAGAAAGAAAGCGCAAATGATGCTACACTGAGTTCGTTGTCATTGAAGCTATACACACTGCAGATAGCACCAATATTGACTGTGATTTGCTATTGTAGAGCAAAAATGGTGGCTATATTCGATGTCAACAACCAACATGTTGATGTTTGAAGCCAATGCATGTAGAGAACGAATGCATTTTTTCTCCGAATGCATTGTCTGCAACCCTTGTGGTTCTTTGTGTACCGGACATGACCGTAGGATTATTGTTTGGTTTTAAAAATAATTTTGGTTATTTTTAAAAGTGGGGGTTATTTATTTATACAGAAGCATATTTTTTTCTAAAATTTGAGGGCCAATTTATGTTTTTTATTGTATGAGGAGCTTCAGGGGCCTCAAAGCGAAGCGAATTCCGGATCAACAACATGTTATAGTCAATAAAACTTTATTAAATTAAGTCATCATAGTGGGTATTTTATTTTAATATATGGCCATATATTCCCTTTTTTAAAAGGTATCCATATTTATCCATTAACAAATTTTTTAAAGAGGGCGGGCACATGTAATTTGATTGACAAAACATTCTTAAGGGATAATTTTTCTATAAACCAAATTTTTGTTCCAATTTTTTGGACAATTCCCTTGAAGAAGAAGACTTATTTTTATCCTCTACAGAAGGCCAAATTTCAATCCTACATAAGGGTATTTATAGTCATCGAAAAGGTTGTTTCGAGACGGACACAATGAAGGTGTTATTTTTCAATTATGAAACTATTTTGAAAATTTTCTTGTGAATCAAATATTATTGTATCATGGAGTGTATTCTCTGTTGAACCCAACACTCCCAAACATTTTTTTTTGGATCCCCTTCGTTTTTTGTTTGTCCACATATTTTGGACCTTGTTAATCAACCCATTGTGTCCATATAGGTGGAAAACACATACTCATGCTTGTGGAGTTATTTTTGACTACCCTTATGATTTTTGTGGTTCTTTCTCCATCTTATCTTCACACTATTTTTTCGTGAGTCACTTTAGTTTAAAGGGGTTTTAAGTTGGTTTTATTTTCATAAATTGCAACCTTGATATGTGTCACAAGCACCAGTCCAGGAGAATGCTTTCATTTTGGTGATGAGTCTCTATTTTTTTTTAGACATCTGATGGGTCTTTTGCAAGCTTCTTGATGGAAGTTATCCTAGGTGGGGTTGAAGAGGACATCTTCCTTCCTCTCCATCCTCTATGCACATCTTCGTTATTCTTATTATTCTATTATGGCAGGTGGTTTTCTCCCTTGGGTTTTTCCACCATTCCCTTGTTTTGTTTTTTGTCTAAGAGTTTTAGACCTTATTTCAGCCTATTGTAATCATATAGGTGGAAACCATATACTCATGCTTGTGGAGTCATTTTGGACTACCCTTGAGATTTTTGTGGTTCTTTCTCCATCCTATATTCACACTCCTTTTTTGTGAGACACATTGGTTTCAAGGGGTTTTCTTTAGTAACATTTTTTTATGGTTCATAAGCACCATTCTGGGAGTAATATTTCATTTTTGCAACAAGTCTCTACTTTTTTGAGACATCTGATGGATCATTTGCAAGATTCTTGATGGAATTTGTCCTAAGGAGGATGAAGATAACATCTTACTTCTCCTTCTTCTATTCTGGCAGGTGGTTTTCTCCCTTCTTTCAATAGATATTTTTTTATCACATAAGGTACATGAGTACCTTATCAGGCCTTATTTTCGGGACTCATCTTCTATGGATATGCCACGTCTTGTTTATTCCTTTTTTCACTTACCCCTACTATCACTTAAGGGGGGTGTTAGAGTATCTTGGTGCATAGAGGTTATCACCTCTCTCTTCTTTTTATTGTTCTTTTTCTTCTTGGAAGATGGTTTTTTCCCATGTGGTTTTCACCATCTCTCCTATAAATATTATACATGAGTACCTCATCAGGCCCAGTTGTCGAGACTCATTTCTTTTTTGTTCAATAAGGACAATATTTACCATTCGAAAAAATACCTCTTTCTTTTTGAAAGATGGTTTTTCCATGTGGTTTTTTCACCATCTCTCATTTATGTAATAACATAGCACATGAGTACCTCATCACGCCCAGTTGCTAGGACTCATTTTGTTTGAGGATAATATTCACCATACGAAGACATGGCTCTTCTTTTTACTTTTTCAATAGATGTTTTTTTCCCATGGGGTTTTACCATCACTTCAAAAAAAAACATTGTATATGATTACCTCATCAGACCCTGTTGTCGGGACTCATTTGTTAAATTCACCCCTAGTATCACTTAAGGGGCGGATTCCTTTTATGTCCAATGAGGATAATATTCACCATCCGAAGACATGCCTCTTCATTTTTAAAATATGGTTTTCCCATGTGGTTTTTTAACCACCTTTCATATATGTAATAACATAGCACATGAGTACCTCATCAGGCCCAATTGTTGGGACTCACTTTTCTTTGAGTATAATATTCACCATTCGAAGACATAACTCTTCTTTTTTTCTTTTTTTTATAGATGGTTTTTTCCTACGGGGTTTTACCATATCTTAAAAAAGAAATATTGTACATGAGTACCTCATCATGCCCTATTGTAGGGACTCATTAAACAATTCACCCCTAGTATCACTTAAAGGGGGGTGTTAGAATAAATAATTATTCTCTTAAGTTCTACTAGGATAGACTTACTTGAGTTACCTCTCTTCCATGTGTCAGGTGAACTCTCAGTTTATCTTAGTTCATATTTGATGAGTTTTTGTAATCCAATGGCTCTCAATGATCAACTTTTCTATTTATACAAAGTTGATCCATGAAATAAACAAATCAAGTATTTCATTTTCTAACAAATAGTGGGTGAACTGATTTCTATTGATTTTGGAACTAGTTCAAAATCAAGAATGATTCATGAAAAAATATGCATAAATACAGATTTAGAAGCTAATATCCCTTCCTCTACTAAGCTTACTTGGAGCTTAGGACCTTGGAATCAATCTATTATGTATGAGAATCACCTTAATTTATGTACCAATTGCAAATATGATGGTTATATTTTGGGTCAATTCCCCTTGAAGAAATCAATGTTTAGTTCCTAGACAAAGATAAGCTCGAAAAATAAATTCGCTCAAGAGGAACCCTCAATAAGGATAAATTCATAGGGTAAATCCAGCCAAAAGAAGCCCTTGAATAATGTGGCCAAGATGGATAGCCAATAATCTAAACCCTTTGAGTTCTAGAAAGTTGAGGAAGTTGATATTCTAGGTTTCAAGGTTATTTTGAGTGAAAATCCACCCCTAGTTGAAGGTCATATTGTACCTCCCCTTCAAGGTGAGATGCCTCCTGTGGTTGAATATTGTGATGTGCCTCCATAATTTTTTAAATATGATATTCTAAAACACTTTGAACAGGTAAGTTTCCCTTATTCGTTGACCCATTGTCCTTACAAAACTCTTTTGATTACCTCAATCTCCCTGGGATGGATGTTTTATCAGATTTGGTAAATCCTCCTCCATCGACTCTTATTAAAGGGGTGGTGAAATTGGAGAAAGGGTCCCTAGGCCCTAAAATCAAAAGTCATAAATATCCCCTCAAACCCTTCTTGGAGAAACAATTTCTTAGACCTAATCCAATAAGTCTCTATTGAAGATGGATGTTGGAAATTATCAACCTTCCTAGCCCTTTGCTAGGGGAAAGAGATCCAATCCCAATTTTTTTTAATGTAGTTTGTTTCCTAGAGCTTTAAACAATAGTTGAATTTTTTTAACAAGTTTGAGGTGCTAAATTTGTGTACAACCTAGAGCCAGAATAGGGGAGGTCCCCATTGTTTTAAAAAGAATTCGTAATTTTTAGTTTAAGTTTGTGTTTGTTTCTTGACTCCCCTAGGTGGGTTCACTCCTTGTTGGTTTCTCTTGGTTCTTCCTTGGAAGCTTCTACTTCTTTGTTGTAAAAGGTTTGAAGATCCTTTCAAATCTCCTTCTACCAATTAATAAAAGTTTCATAAATATTTAAAAGGTTTAAATTTTTTTATGCACACTTTTGTTATTTATATTTTATATATATACATGCTATAAGTATTAAAATTGTATTCTATATACGATATTCATAATAGTTAAAAAATTGCAAATATTTAATATACTTTTATTATTATTATATTTTGAAAAAAATATTATATAATATTTAAAAATTATGTTAAATTTTTTTATTTTATATTATGATTAACAATAAAAAAGGCCATTATTATTTAAAAATAATAATAAAATGCCACAAAAATAATGAAATAGCCTTGTTCTTCATATTTAAAAAAAAACAATTGAAATAAAATATAAGTTAAATGTTTTTTTATTAATAAGCATATATTTTTAATTTGTATGTGGTATTTAAATGACTCGACTCATATTACATCATGATCATAGAGTTGAATATTTTAACCTTAGTATCCTATTTAAAAGTTGAGGAATTTAACGGGTTCAGTTGTGTGTATTGCTTAGTAAGATTCCAACCTTAGACTCTTCTTTAAAAATTAAAAATATTAATGAATTAAGCAAATGTCATTTTGATAAAATATAAAATATATTATTAATGATACTTAAAATCAAATACAAATATTATTTTTTTAAAAATCTAGTTGTAGAGGTATTTTTCAAGGAGATCCTTTGTTATTGTATATTTTTATTTTAGTGGTAGAGGCCTTAATCAAGTCAATCAAAGTAGACCCAATAATCAAAAGAATTAGGCCTACTCAAAACATTAATCTAACCTCACATCTTCAGTTTAAAAATGATAAACCCATTTCCCTCTTAGCATTGGTTCCTCAATCTAGAGCATTAAAAGATATTCTTTCTTCTTTTGTTGATAGTTGGCCAAAGAATAAATTACCTTAAGAGTTTGATTTTTTTTTTGAATACACCTTAGGAAATATAAATCAATTTGGACTAATCCAATAGCTCTCAATGATCAACTTTTCTATTTATACAAAGTTGATCAATGAAATAAACAAATCAAGTATTTCATTTTCTAACAAATAGTGGGTAAACTCATTTCTATTGATTCTGCAACTAGAGCAAAATCAAGAATGATTTATGAAAAATGTGCATCAATACAGATTTAGAAGCTAATATCCCTTCCTCTACTAAGCTTACTTGGAGCTTAGGACCTTGGAATCAATCTATTATGTATGAGAATTACCTTAATTTTTGTACCAATTGCAAATATGATGGTTATATTTTGGGCCAATTCCCCTTGAAGAAATTAATGTTTAGTTCATAGACAAAAATAAGCTCAAAAAATAAATTTGCTCAAGAGAAAACCTCAATAAGGATAAATTCGGGTAAATCTGACGAAGAGAAGCCCTTGAATAATGTGGCCAAGATGGATATCCAAGAATCTAAGCCCTTTGAGTTCTAGAAAGTTGAGTAAGTTGATATTCTAGGTTTTAAGGTTATTTTGAGTGAAAAACCACCCCTAGTTGAAGGTCATATTGTACCTCCCCTTCAAGGTGAGATGCCTCCTGTGGTTGAATATTGTGATGTGGCTCCATAATTTTTTAAATCTGATATTCAAAAATACTTTGAACAGGTAAGTTCCCCTTCTTCATTGACTCATTGTCTTTACAAAAATCTTTTGATTACCTCAATCTTCCTAGGATGGATGTTTTATCATATTTGGTAAACCCTCCTCCATCCACTCTTATTAAAAGGGTGGTGAAATTGGAGAAAGGATCCCTAGGCCCTAAAACCAAAAGTCATAAATATCCCCTCAAATACTTCTTGGAGAAAAAATTTCTTAGCCCTAATCCAATAATTCTCTATTGAATATGGACGTTGGAAATTATCAACCTTCCCAACCCTTTACCAGGGGAAAGAGATCCAATCCCAATTTTTGTTAATGTAGTTTGTTTCTTGGAGCTTTAAACAATAGTTGAATTTTTTTAACATGTTTGAGGTACTAAATTTGTATGCAACCTAGAGCCGAAATAGGGGAGGTCCCCGTTGTTTTAAAATAATTCATAATTTTTAGTTTAAGTTTGTGTTTGTTTCTTGACTCCCTTAGGTGGGTTCACTCCTTGTTGGTTTCTCTTGGTTCTTCCTTGGAATCTTATGCTTCTTTGTTGTAAAAGGTTTGAAGATCCTTTCAAAACTCCTTTCACTAAATAAAAAAAGTTTCACAAATATTTAAAAGGTTTAAAATTTTTGATGCACACTTTTGTTATTTATATTTTATATATATACATGCTATAAGTATTAAAATTGTATTATATATATGATATTCATAATAATTAAAAAAAATTCAAATATTTAATATATTTTTATTATTATTATATTTTGAAAAAAAATATTATATAACATTTAAAAATTATGTTAAATTTTTTGATTTTATATTGTGATTAACAATAAAAAGGGCCATTATTATTTAAAAAATAATAATAAAATGCCACAAAAATAATGAAATAGCCTTGTTATTAATATTTAAAAAAACAATTGAAATAAAATATAAATTAAATGTTTTTTTTTAATAATAAGCATATTGTTTTAATTTGTATGTGGTATTTAAATGACTCCACTCATATTACATCATGATCATAGAGTGGAATATTTTAACCTTAGTCTCCTCTTTAAAAGTTGAGGAATTTAAAGGGTTGACTTGTGTGTATTGCTTAGTAAGATTCCAACCTTATTCTCTTTAAAAATTAAAAATATTAATGAATTAAGCAAATGTCATTTTGATAAAATATAAAATATATTATTAATGATACTTAAAATTAAATACAAATATTATTTTTTAAATAATCTATTTGTAGAGGTATTTGTCAAGGAGATCCTTTGTTATTGTATATTTTTATTTTAGTGGTAGAGGCCTTATGTAGGTCAATCAAAGTAGACCCAATAATCAAAAGAATTAGGCCTACTCAAAACATTAATCTAACCTCACATCTTCAGTTTAAAAATGATAAACCCATTTTCCTCTTAGCATTGGTTCCTCAAGCTAGAGCATTAAAAGATATTCTTTCTTCTTTTGTTGATAGTTGGCCAAAGAATAAATTACCTTAAGAGTATGATTTTGTTTTTGAATGCTCCTTAGGAAAGATAAATCAATTTGGAGCTATAAAATAGAATTTTTAGCCTCGGTTCATTTGGGAATGTCATTTTTTAAAAGTAAATTAAAAACTTCCTTATGGTAACCTGTTATTGATAGAATCTAAAAATATAAATCTAGATCGAGAGGAGTGTTGCTCAAAAAAGCAAGAAAAACAATGCTAGTCAAATCCTCATTTCAAATAATTTCTATTTATTACATATCTCTTTTTAGGATCCTTAAAATAATTTATCTAAAAATTGAATCATTATAGAAAGCATTTTTATGGTCTGGCTCAAAGGATAAGAAGAGATCCCACCCGGTTTCCTGGAAATAGGTTTGTAGAAGAAAAGTCTTGGGGGGGTTGGGCTTTCAAAAATAATATCTTATGAATAAGGCTCTATTAGCTAAGCAATTTTGGTATTTAACTACTCAATTGAACATAGAGGTTTGTCTAAGTACCTAAACCAAAAAAAGGATTAAATGGTATCCTCCATAAAAATGGTTTTGAGTTTTAAAAGAGTCTCGTGCTATCAAGAGAGTTAATTCAGAAAGGTTTAAGATGGAATTTAGGATATGGTAAGAATATTGATTTTTGGGAGGATCCATGGGTGTTAGATACTACTTTATCTCAAATTCCATTATTAGACCTAATAAAATCCTTTTTCTCTTCGTTGTTTAGTCCAAAAGGAGCCAACTTTGTGGAAGTTATGGTAGGAGTTAAAAAATGGAAGAGTCTAAGAACTGATAACCTAAGTCCTCCTATGAAGGAGGCTTGGTTTTTTGTTATAGAAAATTTGAAGTTTCAAGTGTTAAAATATCAAGATGAGGAAGATACTCTACTATGGAAAGGGGAGGAGAATGGGATTTTCTCGATGAAATTGACATATTTACTATTGGATTCAACCAACCTAATTCCTCCCCCTCCCTTCAAAGTTTGGTAGAAATACCTTACCCCTAAGATCAACATATTTTATTGGTTGGTTATTCATAATAAAGTACTTACCATTGACAATATTTAGAAGAGAGGGATGTATTTAAAAAATAGGTGTTTTATCTATGGATCATGGGTTGAATCCTTAAACCATCTCTTCTTTCAATACCTTTTTTCTTCTACTATATTGGATAACGTTTTCCAAGTCTTAGAAGTTAGCTAGATGGCTCCATGTTGTGTGACTGATTTGGGCATCTAATGATCTTCATAATTTTTGGTCTCGAGGATAAAACTAATATAGTATTTTGGCTTACCCCATATCATGTGGAGAATTTGGAAAGAAAGAAACAATAGGGCTTTTAAAAATAGAAAATAATATGTAGTCATGGTGTTTTCAAAAGCTATTTCTACGGTGGTAGAAAACATCTCAAAGCTCCCTTTGGACTTGATGGTAGAGGATAAGAAGGAAGAGGAGATTGAACTAAAAATTGGTTTTAAACTAAGGCCTAGAGGGCCTAATTTAATCCAACCTAAGTTGAGATCACAAACTAAGTGGGTTCCCCCACCTCTCGGTTGGATTAAATTCAATTTTGATGGTGCTTCCAAAGGCAACCTAGGTGCTACAGGTGTTGGAGGACTATTCAGAGATGACAAGGGCTCAATACTCCTTACCTTTGCAAAAAATATTAAAGACCAAACTTGCAATTTTGTCGAGGCTAGAGCATTATATCAAGGGATGTTATTACTAGAAAATATGAATTGTCAAAAGTTGATTATCGAGGGGGACTCTCTATTCATAATAAATACTCTCAAAGATCTAACTCAACCCAATTGGAAAATATTAAACATGATAACATAGGCTAAAATATTATACCAATCAATGGAGGAGATTCAAATAGTTCACACCTACATGAAGGGAAATAGGTTTTTGATGGCCTTGCCAACCTTGGAGTCCAAAAGAACAGTCTTATAGTGTGGAGAAGTGATTTTCCCCTAGATATTGGGAGGGAAGATTATTAAGTCTTAGCTTGGGCATAAGCATGATATGGAGTTATTACAGGCTATTAGAAGTGATGAAACACCAAGCTCTTGTGGGCTATAATCCAACTTTGATGTTTGGTTTGATTCAAATTGGCTTGGAGCGGAATACTTGGATAGAGTAGGACAAATTCCTCCTTTTTATCCATTTTATCCTCAGTTTTTAATAGTAATATCCAGTTTTTAGGTGGTAGCCTAGGAAAATATTGGAAGTGGAGAAAGACATGAAGAGGAAGATATTTCAAAACTATTGGGTTATGTCTTATTGGATTGTTTCAAGGAAGATTGATTATTAGGCTGGTTATGGACACTTCTCGGGGGCCCTTGGTGGTTTATTAACTACTTGGTCTTGTCTCTACTTTCAATTGTTTTGGAATCATGTAATCTCCTATGGGTAGACTATTCTTTTTTATTTTCTTTTTGTTTGCTCTTTTAAGTCTCTTGTTATCTTAGAGTCTTTGACTGTGTATCAATATCTTATCTCAAACTTTTTATATAAGATTTTAAAACTTTTCAACAACTATTTTTTAATTTAATCAAAAACAATTATTGTTAAATTATTTTTTATATTATTAAATCCCTTCAAAGTACATATTTATGCCAAAATATTATTTTCATCGTGATGCTTAATAGGTTGTAGATAGTATTTTTAAAAAATAAGGTGGTGTGAATGTGAAGCCTTTGACTATAATAGCAATAAGAATTAACAATTCATACATTAAGTTGGTTTATAGCAAATCTCTCAATTTAATGTGGCCACTATAAACCTAAGTCAAAATTAGGGGTAATATGATGATGCAATATGATGATGCAAATCTAATAGCATATTCCATGATTGAAATTTCATTCACTCGTTCACCTTAATACCTATCTATCTATCTATCGCTAATAAGAAACCTTGCATACTTACGTGAGGTAGGTGACGTGGAGGAGGTGACAGGCGAAGGAGGGGAGCTTGACTAAGGAGAGAAGTTTAATTTTTTAACATGGAAAAACAAAGCGTTTGGAAGGGGTTGTTAATATTTAATTATGAGCAAAAATATTAGGACCACAAGTTTGAGTGGAAACGTCACATCGCCGCCATCTTAGGAACTCTTTAGGTCATGTGAATATTTTGCTATAAATAGTATACAATTTTACGTTTTTGGCACAAAACAAGTCTTATGCATTTCTCACTCTTTGTCTAGTGAGTTGTAGTTTAAGTTTGTTAGAGATGGGGAAATCATATCATGTCGAGAACTCGCTAATTCTTCTCCTCACCAAACAAGGACTACTTGCCATACAAAATGCATCAGCTTTGTCCTATGTGGCTGGAATTGTGTGTGTGGGATTTTGTGTTGTGACTTTAGTTGCACTGAAGAAGAAGTCATCCAAAACCAAAATTCCCAGGTCGACAGGGTTATTCATTATAGGAATCCTCTTAGAGATGGGGGTCTTAGCTCATAGAAATCTCTCCACCCTTGCTACGTGCCATAAGGCTACAACTCTCATGGCCTTCAATATAGGGAGCACCCCTGTCATTATTACGTCCAAACCAGACGTTGCTTGTGATCTCCTCTCGAGCTTCGATTTCGTAGATCGACCTCTCAAGGAGTCGTCCAAATTGTTGTTGTCCGATCGAGCCATCGACTTCATTTTGTATGGAGAGTACTAGCATAATATTTGAAGTATTGCGGTGACTCACTTGTTCTTGCCCAACAGAATTGTTTCCCATGAGGATTTATGACAGAAAGAAACCACACAAATGCTGGTGGACATATGGAACTCCCATTCGCAAGTTGTGGAGGTCCACCCGTTTTTGCAGAGAGACAACCTTAATAATATTATGATGACGGTGTTCGGGCGACGATATGATTTTGGAAGCAAAGACTATTAGAAATATTAATCCAGATTCCATGCCTCCACCCAACTGCACTTTGAACTTGGGTAAAGATGGACTGTACTCTGAACTTGGGTGAAGCCATACTGTGCTCACGTAGTTGGGGATCCCAGAAAAATTTGTTGACTTGACATCACACGTGCCTTCTGACAGATGTGACATCTGAAAGATCCGATAATCACATAAGTTAATTCCAGTTCGGAAATCAGTCAGAATCCCTAGTTCAGGGTCTGTCAGAACTTGTCAGAGGATAACATCTATCTTCCTCTCCCCATGGCTATATAAGGCAGTTTGGGCATTTAGACAAAGTGTGGAGAGTGGGGAAAATTTGGAGAAATAGGAAAGAGAAAAGTAGTCATTTGCAGAGCAACAGACGAGATCTTTTCAGTGAGCAGTGTAGCTCATCTATTTAATGTTCGAGCAACAGACTCGATATTAGTTTTTCTTCTTAGTTTATCCTACAGCTTTAGTCTGTAGATGTTAGTTTTTCCTCAGTTGAGGACATTTGTAACCCTCGTCTTATAAGAATAATATTCGTTGTTGTTCAAGGCATTTGTAAGGTTTGCGGTTATTTATTTTTGCATAAAATTTGTTGTCTGTATAATCATCTCAGAGTATTTTTTATAATTTTGAACTCAGATCTAAAACATTGCATTCAGTTTAGGTGTTTCTTTCCTCCCTGTACAATTCTTGCCAAGTGAAGGAACCTAACGCGATAGCCGTGCAAGCCTTCGAAAAGCAAAAGTTCGTAAAGGCAAAAATTTTCCTAGGTCTAGAGTTGTCCACCCAACTGCGCAGCGAAGTTGGACTTCGCTGCCTTTGACCAGCACAGTCGGGCATTGACCAGCCGCTCCCTGATTTAGCACTTTCTTCCATGTGTAGCCTGATTGTGCACATTTTTCATGCGTAACCTGACTACACACATTACTCTGTGCACAACTCGACTACACAATTTTTACTTGTGTAGCCTAATTACACAATAGTCAAGAGCATAGCTCGATTGTACAATAGTCATGAGCATAGCCCGACTTCAGCTATGTAGCCTGACTTTGGGCCCTCCCTTCATCTTGTGCTCTCACTCCCGATGATGATAAAAAAATAAAAATTAAAACTTCAAATTGGTATCAGAGCCACTGATCCCTTGACATGGAGACTGAAGCATAATGGCTTCCAGTAGCAAAAACTTGCAGTTGCAGATCCTACGCTTCAAAAAAAAGAATTATGATTACTGGAGCATCCAGATGAAGATCCTGTTCGAATATCAAGAGCTGTGGGAGTTAGTCAAGAATGGATACCCAAAATTTGTAGATACAGCAACACTGGCCGCCCTCTCTCAAGAAGACAAGGACCTATTGAAAGAGAACATGAAGAAGGAATAGAATACCCTCTTTTATATCATGCAAGTGGTCGAGGATTCCATCTTCCCATGGGTCACATCAGCCACCAAGGTGAAGCAGGCCTGGGATATTCTGGCCAGCTCATACCAAGGCACCAATAAGGTAAAGTTGGTGAAGCTACACATGCTCAGAAGGGAGTTTGAAAATTTGCAGATGAGTGAGTCCGAGTCCATGAGTGATTTCTTCACCTGGATGATGGATATTATCAACCAGATGTGGTTGAATAAAGAAATTGTGTAGAGACAAAGAATCATAGAGAAAATTCTCATAAATCTACTTACTAAGTTTGACTCGATTGTGATAGCAATCGAAGAGTCGAGGGATATGACAACCCTCTTGACAAACAAGCTCATGGGTTCATTGCAAACACATGAACAAAGGCTGAGTCATTCATCTCAGACCTCTCTAGAGCAAGCATTCAAGGCTCAAGTCTCATTTTGAGACAGTGACAAACAATATTCCCACTATGGCACCTCTAGTTATCATGGAGCAAGAGGCAGAGGCAGGCGTGGGAAAGGCAACAAGCAAGGAGGATGGTCAAACCATAGCGAAGGAAAGACCAACTATAATTTCCATCAACAAGGTGGAAGAGGTAGTTCAAAAAATTAGCAACGTGGATCTACTCAGAATAAGGACATGTCAAAGGTCCAGTGCTATTTTTGGAAGCAGTTCGACCATTACATCTCATAGTGCAAAAAATGGATGGCCAAGGAGAACCAGCAACAAGCCCATTACACGAATGAAATCAAAAATGTGGTAGGAGGAAACGTGTTGTTGAATTGCAACATTGAGGAGGAGTACCAGAAGAATATCTGGTATTTAGACAACGGGTGTAGAAACCAGATGATGGGGAACAAGGAGATGTTCTCCCAATTGGATGAAACAGTCTAGTCTAAGGTGAATATGGGGAACAACAACAAGGTTCCCATAATAGGGAAAGGAAAGATCCTCATCCACACCAGGCATGACAAATGAAAGTAGATATGTGGCATCTACTATGTGCCTGACATGAAGAACAACCTACTGAGCATTGGACAACTCGTGCAAAAGGGATATACGATCTTGTTCAAAGACGGAGCTTGCACCATTAGAGAAAATTTGCATGGGCATATTGCTACTATGTCCATGAAAAAGAATAAAATGTTTCCTTTGTAGATTCAGAATGAATCATTGATATCTCTGAGTGCAGTTGTGAAAGATGCTACCTGGTTGTGGCATCTCAAATTTAGTCACCTGAACTTCAATGGCCTGAATCAACTGCACAAGAAGAATATGGTGAAGGGTTTACCCCTGATAGAGCAACAAAATCAAGTTTTTGAGGGCTTCTTAGTCAACAAACAATATAGGGATTTGTTCCCTTTTGGTCAGTATTGGAGAGCATCACAGCCACTGGAGCTGGTGCACTCAAACATTTGTGGCCTACTGTAGACCAGTATGTTTTGTGACAATAAATACTTCTTAATGTTCATAGATGACTTTAGTCGAAAGACTTGGATCTATGCCATCAAGCTGAAGTTAGAAGCATTTGTCAGATTTAGGGAGTTCAAGGTTCTGGTGGAGAAATAGAGCGAATATCAGATCAAGAATCTTAGGACAAATGGCAGAGGTGAATACATATCCAATGAATTCCATAACTACTGCAAGCAACAAAATTTGAAGGTAGCTCACTACTAGATACACGCCACAACAGAACAACGTAGCTAAGAGGAAGAACCAAACCATCATGGAGATGGCACGAAGCATGATGAAGGTGAAGGGATTGTCGTACAAATTTTGGGTAGAGGCTATAACATGTGCAGTCTACCTACTGAACAGATGTCCAATCAAAAGCATGAAGGAAAAAATCCCTCAGGAGGCCTGGAGTGGTGTGAAGCCAAGTGTGGCTCACGTGCGTGTGTTCGGGTGCATTGCATATGAACATGTTCCAAAAGAGAAGCGACAGAAGTTGGATGATAGAGATGAGAAGTGCATTTTCATAGGATACAGTGAGTAGGCAAAGGCATATAGGTTGTACAACCCTGTGACAAAGAAGCTCATCATCAACCGTGATGTGAAGTTTCTTGAAGATGAAGCCTGGAACTAGAAGTCGGAGACTGGTCGGTCAGAGCCAGTAGTAGTAGAGTCTGTTGACTTAGAAGAAGGAAATGTGCAGCCACCTGCAACCTCCAACAGTAGCATAGCCACTCCATCTCAGTCGTCTCCATGTGCAAGTAGAATACATAACTTGGTGACGCTAGTGAATACAAGGAGCTTACAAAAAATCTATGAGGTAACCCAAACCGATGTAGATGAAGAGTACTCTAACTTTGCATTCTTTACTAAAGTTGATCCAATAGAGTTCAAAGACGTAATTTTGAATCAGAAGTGAGTGCAAGCAATGGACGAGGAGATTGAAGCCACTGAAAAGAATGATACATGGTAACTAACATATATTCTAGTAGGGAAGAAGACCATTGGGGTCAAGTGGGTGTATAAGACAAAGTTCAACGCCCAAGGAGACGTTGACAATAACAAAGCCAGAATGGTGGTTAAGGGTTACAAGCAGAAGTTAGGCATTGATTACCATGAGGTTTATGCGCCTGTAGCCTAACTTGACACAGTTAGGATGATCCTGGCATTTGGCAACCCAACAGGGTTGGAATATGTACCAGATGGATGTCAAGTCAGCCTTCCTCAATGGAGTGTTTGAGGAATAGGTCTACATAGACCAGCCACCATGTTACAAAATTGAAGGCCAGAAGGGCAAAGTCCTAAAGCTGAAGAAGGCCTTGTACAGTTTGAAGAAGGTACCCCAAGCTTGGTACAGCCAGATTGATAGTTATTTTTAGAAAAATGGGTTTGTAAAATGCCCATATGAGCACACCTTGTACATGAAGACAAATTATGTAGGCAAGCTCATAATCGTTTGCCTGTATGTGGATGATTTAATTTACACTAGCAACAACACAACATTGTTTGCCCACTTTAGAATAGCCATGAAGAAGGAGTTCGAGATGATGGACTTAGGGCTGATGAAGTATTTTCTCGACATTGAAGTTGACCAATCGGCAGATGGCATCTTCATTTCTTAGGGCAAGTATGCGAAGGATGTCCTAAAGCGGTTCAATATGGAGGACAACAAACCTGCCATCACACCTATAGCCATAGGTTTGAAGCTAAGCAAGTTGGATTCAGGGAGGAATGTAGATCCAATGCTATTCAAGAGGCTAGTTGGCAGTCTGATGTATTTGACTACAACTCGGCCAGATATAATGTTCGGAGTCAGTCTAATTAGCCATTTTATGGAGACTCCAAAGGACATGCATTGGAAAGCAGACAAGAGGATATTACACTATGTCAACAAGACATGAAACAATGACCTATTTTATGCCAGACAAGACCAGTTGGAACTGGTGGGCTTCACAAACAGTGATTAGGCTAGCAGCATCGATGATTGAAAGAGCACCTCCGGGTATGCTTTCCATCACAGATTAGGGGCAGTCTCATGGGCATCCAAGAAGCAACCCATCATTGCATTGTCCATAGTCAAAGCAGAATATGTCACCGCCACATCAACCACAAGCTAGTCAGTTTGGCCAAGAAGAGTTCTGAATGAACTGAACTATCCTCTAGAAGGCGTGACAACATTTTTTTGTGATAACAATTTGGCCATCGCATTGTCAAAGGATCTCGTGTTCCATGGCCGGATGAAGCACATCGATATTCGTTATCACTTCATCAGAGAGTTGGTGAAGTCCGGAGAAATTCAACTATAGTTTTGCAGATCCAAGGAGAAGTTGGCAGATATTTTCATGAAGCCTTTGAAGGAGGAAGACTTCAACAGATTGCGTGAGCATCTTGGAGTCAAAGCGCTCATGAAATTAGGTTTAAAGGAGGGTGTTAGAAATATTAATCTAGATTTCATGCCTCCACCCAACTGCGCTTCGAACTTGGGTGAAGTTGGACTACGCTCCGAACTTGGGCGAAGCCGGACTACGCTCACGCAGTCAGGGATCCCAGAATTTTTTTTGACTTGATGTCGCACGTACCTTCTGATAGATGTGACATCTGATAGATCTAATCATCGTATAAGTTAATGCCAGTTCGGTGATCAGTCAGAAACCCTAGTTTAGGGTCTATTAGAACCTATTAGAGGATAACCTCTATCTTCCTCTCCCCGCGGCTATATAAGGTAGTTCGAGTCTTTAGATAAAGTTTGGAGAGTGGGGAAAATTTGGACAAACAGGCAAGAGAAAAGTAGTCATTTACAAAGCAGCAGATGAGATATTTTCAATGAGCAGTGTAGCTCATCTGTTTAATGTTCGAGCAGCAGACTCGACATTTGTTTTCCCTCTCAGTTTATCTTGCATTTTCAGTCTGCAGATGTTATTTTTTCCTCAGTTGAGGAATTTTGTAACCCTCGTCTTATAAGAATACTATTCACTGTTGTTCAAGGTATCTGTAGGGTTTGCGGTTATCTTTGTCTGCATAAAATCTGTTGTTGTTCTTTGTACAATCATCTCGGAGCATTTTTCGTAAGTTTGAACTCAGATCTGAAACATTGCATTCAGTTTCGGTGTTTCTCTCCTCCCCGTACAGTTCTTGCCAAGCCAAGGAAACCAACGCGGTAGCCGCGCAAGCCTCCGGACAGCAAAAGTTCGCAAAGGCAAAAATTTGCCTAAGTTTAGAGCTGTCCACTCGACTGCGCAACGAAGTCGAACTTCGCTGCCTTTGACCAACGCAGTTGGGCATTAACCAACCGCTCCCCGACTTGGCACTTTCTTCCGTACGCAGCCTGATTGCACACATTTTTCGTGCGCAAACCGACTGCACACATTACTCCGTACGCAACCCGACGATTGCGCAATAGTCGGGAGCGCAGCCCGACTTCGGGCCCTCCCTTCGCCTTGCGCTCTCGCTCCCTACGACGATAAAAAAATAAAAATAAAAATTTCAAAGACGAGGACGTGATGCAGCTTCGACAGATGGTGATGGAAGGCTTCGACTTGCTGGGGGCGTTCAACGTTGCAGATTACTTCCCGTACCTGATTTGGAACACGAGGAGTGCTCATGAACTTTGTCGTAAGCTCGTTTCCCATGTGAAAGCATACGTCCAGCGCATCATTGAAGATCATCGTGAAGGGCGGAGCTTCCGTTCCGCCGCCTCCAATTCATCCGATTTTTTGGACATCTTGATCTCACTTAAACAAAAAGAGAGATTATCTGACGATGACATAGTCGCCATTTTATGGGTAAGTTTCTTATAGCGTAACAACTGGATTATTACAATTCTTGAGCGTCTGAAGTGAGCAGCGTAGCAATGAAGAGACTTGAAATTTGTAATTGCTTTCCTTTTAATCTTATATTTTGACTCTTACTCATTTACTGTCTTAAGTTGATATAATTTTCAACGTGAGACTATGGCATAATATATGTGAACTGTTCTTAACTTGTAGATCCTGGCATGAGTGATATTATTCGCTGTTTTCACTAAAACGATATATGTTCCACAAAGTAAATGCGTGTATGTTGCTGTAGGAAATGATCTTCAGAGGCTCTGACACCACGGCTATTCTCACTGAATGGGTTCTTACGGAACTAGTTTTACATCCAGAGATTCAATTGATGCTGCAGGACGAACTGGACTCCGTTCTTGGGAAATCCGGCCACCCGACAGACTCAGATATACCCAGACTCCCATACCTGCAGGCAGTTGTGAAGGAAACTCTACGCCTACATCCACCGGGGCAACTTCCGTCGTGGGCAAGGCTGTCCGGAAACGATACTCATCTTTTCGGCCACTTCATTCCTCGTGGTACAACGGCGATGGTGAATATGTGGGTTGTCACCCATGATGAAAGCATCTGGTCACGACCAAATGACTTTATTCCCGAGCGCTTTATTGTGAGCGAAGGAAGCGAAGAGGTGGACGTGAGAGGAAACGATTTAAGGTTGGCTCCCTTCGGTGCTGGCCGTCGGGTTTGTCCCGGCAGAGCTCTGGGACTGGCAACGGTGCACCTGTGGCTGGCTTGCCTCCTTTATCACTTCAGTTGGGTGGAGTCGCCTGAGAATCTTGTGGATCTGTCAGAGGTGTTGAAACTCTCTTGCGAGATGGTCACTCCTCTCTGCACGACCAATCAGAAGGATTGATCTACCATTCTAAGATTTTCAACGACAATTCGAATAAGCTCTTGGTGTGATATTTGAAATACGCAAATTAGTATGTCTGTGTAACGGATTACCGTTATCTTTGTTTGATCTAAAAGCAATTAGACGCTGGTTGCAAAGTTTGTATGGATGCCTATATAATATACCAAATGCTTTTTTCCAAATCTTAGTCAAAGCCAAAGGCAAGGCATAATAATAATAATAATAATAATAATAATAATAATAATAATAATAATAATAGCAATAGCGAAGCATTCGGCTTAGAAGTATTACAATCCTTTGCTACAGATATTTCCACTTAATGCTTGGACTTCTGCGGAAGTTCATGTAATTTGGTGATGTTTGATCAAACATTTAGAAAGCTATCAAGTTTATCAAAACTGCAGTTTCATTTCATTTTCCCATCGTTTAGTAGGGTCAATTATTTATCTTCGCATATGGTTACTATTTAATATTATTAAGAATAAAGAATGCATATAAGTATTTTCACAAAAACAAAGATTTGTATTTTAAAGCATATTATTTTATTAATAAAAAGGTTTACAATATTAGGGTTTATAAATCATTTAAATCTTACAAGCTGATCAATATAAAAATATTAATACAAGTATACACTATAAACTACTTATTAAAAGTAAAACACAATTTTATCATAAAATATAACGGTTTTAAAATCATTCCAAGTCCCCACTCGATGAGGAATTCAACAAACAAAATAAAAAATGATTGACGAATCTATATTTTAGATGTCAATCAAATTTGTAGTTCTTTAGGAGAAATATAGCTATCAAACACCATTAAAAACCATAGGACCCTTTATAGGGTCGCCATGCATCGAATTTTTTATTTTCAACATAAGTCTGTATAATTGTTGAAAATGCCATATTAATAATCTTTTTTATATAAGTTGTGCAAATCTTCCGCATTTAGCTTTTTATACATTCACAATTGGATTTGATGGTTGTGTAAATGGCTAATCCAATAACACTTACTTTTGCGCATGCAATTAAAAATACTTTGTAAAAGGTAAATTATATTCTAGATGGGAAAACTTGTACAAATAGACAACAAATTATATATAAATAGACATATAATCTAAATACCTTTATAATATTAATAAAGTAAGTTGATCTATTTCTCAAACATTAACGTATCATGTTAAAGTGGGATTGAGATAAGGGTTACTTGTTTGAGTGTAATCCCTTAGGTTGTGGTGTTGTAGATGTAGTCATTATTAAACTATTATTCTTCTTCTTTAATAGTTGTTGTAGCAAAAAGGATTATACTAAATCTCGTAATTCCTTCGTTAAAAAATAGTGCAGACACTCTCATCAAAGGTAGTTCAACTCTGATGCTTTGAATGTCTTACCATTGTTAAATATAAATATTCTTATTATTGTTTACATCAACCAAACAAATTAGTCTTCACAAGGAAAAATTATAACAAGCTTGACTATGCTTAAAGCTTATGGGTTACTCTATCCATATATAAGGAGTAAGAGTGACATACTTTACAAGATATAGATATTGAGTACTTATTATCCTCTTTCTAAATCATGTTAAGAATAGGTTCTTGATTTGTCTATTGCTAGGAATATGTTTATATATATATATATCATATTAATTTTTATTAGCTAGTTGGAACGTGTAGGTGGGGTTCACTTTGAATCTATGTTTATATTAGATCACATAACAATTAAATATTTTTAATGTTGTGATATATACTCCTCTTGTAAATAAAAAATCATATTTGGATGGTATTTGTTTAATGTTATGTGTCATGGGTTTGAATACATAATTTTCTAAACAACATCTTGTTTGAAGAAGAGAGTATAAATGCTTTTATTTTGGAGGATTGGATCTTGGGTTGAAATGTTAATAGTGTAATGGAGTTTGTTAGCTTTGTTACTACGTGCTATATTGACAAGGTAATATTAGGGTTTGACTTATCAATACATGTGTCTCTTTAGGATAAGTGGTCATATTTAGAGGCCTGGATGGATGTTTTGGAAATCAAGAAATGTTATATGTGGGGAATGATAGCTTGGATGATGTTATGGAAATATTTCATTCTTCACAAAGTGTTGATCTCATTTCATTTAATGGCAAGGTATTTATGGTGGGCCACTCCTCAATTGATAAAGGTGAGGGTTGTTTATTGTGAATCTCTAATGCAGTCTTATGAATAATTTTTTATCATGGCATTAAAGTATGTTGTGTTGATTCTTCTTTGGTATTGGTACCTTTGTTCATTGTAGTAATTACATGTTTATGTGGTGTAAGGCTTCTCTTATGAATGTTGTTGCTTAGGCTATGATGATTAGAAAAATATAAAATTTGCATTTGCTAAAAATACCTCTCAAGCAATTTTAGGTGATTATATCAAGAGTAAAAGTGCTGGGGTATACTGGTCAATATTTATTGACAAAAATCATCCTCAAAATGTTTAACAAAAAAGGTATATCCTTTAAAATATTATTGAATACTAATATGGTTTCCAAAATACATTATTGATAAAATCATACTATGATTTTATTTATTTTTAGGGTGATGTCAATAAAGCACAATCTCTATAAATGAGCAATGATTAATTGGAATACAAGACAATGGATATTGAAACAAATGCATAGTGTATAAATGGTTTTTATGGCCTATCATTTTTTCTCAAAGAATATAGTTTAAGTGATCCTTTAGCTAGGAAGTTAGGTTATTTAAAGCCTACTTGACAACATATAATGAATAAGTAAATAAGAAAATTTAATTTCAATACACTTAACAATTTATGCTGAATAAGTAAATATATCTATTAAATAATGTCCTTCCTATCATCATTTTCCTCTCTATCATCACTAAAATTCATTTTATTTAAAATCTATGATGCTAAAAGCAACATATAGGACAATAATTTTATATAGAACCATAGCTACCAATCCCAAAATCTAATCCAATCATTTTCTTTTTACAACTTTGTTCTTTGGTTACTAATTTTTATTATGAATTCTCCTACTTTATCTAATTTCTCCTTGCAAATAATTCTTTTAATAATTTTACTTTTAGAGTATAAATGTAACTAGCTTAAATATCACTATATATGTCACTTTTTAAAATAAAATTCTTCTCTATCTTAACTTTCGGTAAAGTACAAAAGGTACAAGTCGTCCCCTTCAATTCATCTTTTGGTCTCTTCCACATGTATATTTCAAAATTTTTGGTCATTATTTAGGCCATAACCATCTTCACTCTTTGATTGATAATTGATCCTATATAAGAATTTTGATGGTGATCATATGTTAGGTTAAATTTAGCAAGATAATATTCCCTCTTTTCTTCTAACTCATTTTCCTACAAAAGTGCTTTAAATTTTTCATAACAAATATTTTTATCTTTGATATTATTTGCACATTCATCCAAATTGATATTCTATTTTTTCATCCACTTGTTGTCTTGCTTCATCCATGTTATCTTTCTTTCTTCATATTTTATTCTATTACAACTTTAGGCCATTGAGATCCACCATCTATTCAAAATTTTATAAATATATTAGAAGATAAATCATAGTAGTTGCCTCTATAGGGAAGATACTTGTTTTGACTAGATGTATTCCATACATACTAGACTATTTTAGTTTTTATATTTTTTTAATCAAATGTAGTTGAGTTATCTTTGTTTGTATTCATTTAAAGTTTAATATGTTGCTAGCCAATATTTCACACCCATAAAATATTATTGGCACCACAAATAGTCCAAATCAAACCTACATAATCTATTAGTTACATAATCTTATCTCTTTCTACTTCTATTTGTAATTCTAGAAAATCTCTCCATCCTTCAAATATTTTTTTAAGTTCCCAACCATGCTTATTACTGAAGTTTTTCGTAAGATACTTGTACTTTGTTACTTCTTCAAATAATTATTTAAACTAAAAATGTAACTGATTTATTTTATTTTGATTGGATAATATTATGATATTAGTTTTGTTCATATTTACATACATGCTAAAATCCTTGTAAAAGTGCTCTAAGGACTTTAAATGCTCTCTCAAAACATATGTTGATGTTGAAATCCAAATTAAATCATATGCACACAATTTATATCTTCTAAGGTGAACAATATCCCCACCATTTAGATGTATTTTTTATTCAATTTTATCAATATATAAACCAAACAAAGTAGGGGATAGTAAACATCCTTTTTTGCATGTTATATCATTTCCAAAGCATTTTGAAAATCCTACTTGTGTTCTCATTTCATCTCAAAATTCCTCATAATGTGTGTACACTATTGCTCTATACTTTTTTGTATACATATATCTTCTATTCTTACTGCAAAGTTTACTTTTAAGGACTATGTCAAGAGTTTTCTTGAAGTCCACAAAACAATAATAGGATTCTCTTTTTTCATTATATATACTTTCAATGATATGTATTAAAGTAATAATATGGTCTATTTTTTTTCTTGCTCTTAATTTTATTGAATATATTCTCAACAATATTTTCAAATAGGTTTGCAAAAAGAGAATTGACTATATAATCCATCCATTTTAAGATATTTACTTATAGATTTACAAACCTAGTAAAATAACATCATATGTTACCCTTGATGATTTACTTAAGCTTTATGTTATGTTGTCCCACTTCGGAAAGGTTAAATAATACTATATAAAAAAATTTAATCAAATCAAATATTTTTATTAATTACCTATGATTGTAAAAGATACTTCTCTTTGCCAAAAATAAATTTATTACAATCTCACCCCTTTTGAATTTAAGTCACGACATGTGTGTGGAGGATAGTTGTCCCTCTTACTATCTAACTAGTCCATTGTGATGCCTTATCATACAAATAGTTTATTTCTACTATCTATTTCTTTGTTAAAATTTTGTTCCACATTAATAACTCTCCTTCATAGTTTACATAGTGTGCATATGTTAATAATATCATATTGAGTTGGTTGTAGGATTTGAGTGATTCATGAGTCCCACCACATTCCAAACTCTTTGCCAATGTGGTAGAAGCATTAAAGGTGTAATACTTTAGTCCTGATCATGTGGTATACCTTATCCCTCTTAACATCAATTCATGATATGTGTGTATGGGGTAGTTAGCCCTATTGCTTTCTAAATGATCCATTGTGATATCCAAACTATTTATTTTGATTAGCATATTCCTATATTAAAATTTTATTCCAAATGAATATCTCTTCTGCTTAGTTAGTGTAGTGTGTTCATGTGTTAATAATCCTACATTGTTCTATTTTTGGGACTTAATTGGTTTATGAGCCCCATCAATTACCAAATTCTATGCCAATGATATAGAAGTATTAAACATACAAGCCCTTGCTCTCATTCATGGAAGTTTTATCATCCCTATTAACATTGAGGTATAGCATATATGTTGGGACTAGTTGGTCCTTTTGCTTTCTAAGTAATCCATTGTGATGGTCTTCTTGTATTAATTTTTTACTTCTAGTGGCATATTCCTATGTTAGAATTTTGTTTCATATTAATACCTCTTTTTCTTAGTTAATGTAGTGTGTGCATGTGTTAATAATCCCATATTATTGTGGGACTTGAGTGGTTTATGAGCCCTACCAATTACCAAACACTTTGGCAATGAGCTAGTAAGCTTAAAGATGTAAGTACTTGGTCCTTATTATATGGGATTCCTCATACATATTAACATTGAGTCACAACATGTATGTGGTGTACCTTCTAACAAACTTATTTTCTTACCTTTATTATACAAGCTATTTTAATTCTAGTGGTATATTCATGTATTGGAACTTTATTTCATATTAATACATTTTATACTTACTTAGTGTAGTATGTGTATGTGTTAATAATATTATATTAATCATATTGTAATACTTGAGTGGTTTATGAGCTCCATCACTTGCCAGACTCTTTGTCAATTGAATATCAAGTTTAAAGGTGCAACCCCTTGGTCTTGCTCATGTAGGATTCCTCACCCCTATTAAAATCAAGTTACGATATGTGTGTCACGGTAGTTGGCCCTCTTAATTTATAACTATTCCATTGTGATATCCTTCTTATACAAGCTATTTATATGCAATGACATATTCCTAGGTTGGAATTTCACTCTACATTAGGATTACAATTTGGATTTAAAGGTTACAAAATATTAATAGAGAGAGATAGATAAAATGATTTGGATTTCATTTTTATGTTTATAACAAAAATAAATGATAAAAATTAAATGTGGAATTTTTTAAAACATTTTCTAATAAAATGTGTATGATAACAAAATCCCATATATTTTATAGTTTTTTTGAAAAATAATTTGAAAAACTTATATTAAAATAAGATCATGTACAAGTTGGTATGAGTCTCCTCCCATCCTTAGCTAAAGAGAATACATTATTAAAACAATAAAAGAAGATTTACATTGGATCCAAATCTCCTAAAGCATATTCCTATAATGGTTTTCCACCTGTTTACAACTATAAAAGAAGATCTACATTGGGGCCAAATCTCCTAAACCATATTTCTATAATTATTGTCCAAATTAGCTAAATATTAGATTTGCTCACAACCTACCTAATCATATCATCCTCAATAGCCATATCACTATGCCACTAAACCCCTCCCTCCTTCTTAATACCCATTTTAGCTAGAAAATCTACCACTTTATTTAGATCTCTACTTACATAAATTAGAATCACATCATCTAATTACCTCCACAATTTCTTGATTTTAGTGATAAGAATCCTCAACCTCCATGTATTCAAAGTAAAGTTCCTCATGCAATCCATCGCACCTACCAATATTTGTAAATATGATTCTAGGATTACCCTCCTATAACCTTGTTTTACTACACAAATAGAAGTAGATTTGATATCTTAGGCTTCTACTTCATTGTGTCTGGCCCTTCCTAGGACTTGAAGTTCCCAATAGAGCATTGTTCCAACATAATTACTACAAACCACTCCAATTCCAACTCCATCTAAATTTACTTTTGCAACTCCATAAATATTAATTTTAATCCAAAATTTTAGAGGTGGTTTCCAACTAGCTTTGTCCCACATCTCTCACACTTCAACTTCCTTCTCTATTGTCCCTATAATAGCCAGATTTTCCTCTTTAGCATACATTGCCATAGTTTCTTTGACTTTGCTCTAAATGACCTACGAAATACCATCCAAAATTGAAAAGGTTTCTCTAACAATTATGATATTTCTCTCCAACCAAAATTACCACCAAATGAAGTTTAATCTAAGCTACCAACTGATACAAAGAGCTTTAGATTTAAATATACCCTATTCCATCTTTCCCAAGTATTAATCTAATTTAAATCACCATTGATTTAAATTTTATATGATAAAAACCATCACTTCTAGATCAGGCATGTGAAAGGGTACTCAAACATCAAGTGGTTAGATGTTTTCTCATATTTTAGCATAAAATACATTGAGATATACCAATGATTATGTTGGAAATCTGGCCAACCATACATTAAAACTAAAATTCAAGCTATACGATGAAATTTTCAGCCTTGGATAGTGTCTCCTCTTGAGGAGACATAACAAAATAATAGAGCTTCGAAATCTACATAGTCTAAAAAACTGGGCTCAAACGGACACCCGAGTCAAAAGTTATGGCCTAAATACTAAGATATTTTTCCAAGGCTAATTTTAACCAGTTGTCTTTTCTTAGTTTAGAAGATATAATAAACACCGTCGATGTAGATCTCATGGATGTGATTTGCTAGGGATAGTGTTTGCTTTGCCTTTTCATACTTAAGGTATTTTTAGGTTTTTTTTTCATAATTTTGCATTGTAGCAAGTGTGTGAGCTCTTCTAGAGCCTATTAGAATATTGTAACAGAGTATTAAAATACTGCTAGAATTATTCCAGATAATAAGAAGATAATATTTTCTCCAATTTTTTTCTATTGTATTATTGTAAATTTTTCATTTGGTATCAGAGTGAGGCGATCAAGAAATTGGGTTCGAGTAACTATGGAGTTTTTGCTGCAAGTTTTATAGAATCTTCTCAGAGATCTCAATTTATGTTGAAGGGAGCTATAATGGCCAACAACACCAATTCAATTATGATCCCAAAATTTAACGGTTTTGACTACGAATCTTGAAGCATCCAAATGAAGATAATTTTGAAGGTAAAAGGAGCTTAGGCTATCATTGAATCTGGGTTCACCAAACCAAAATACTGGAGTAAATTGACTGTAAATCAAAAGAAGGATATGCAAGAAAAAGAGAAAGAAAATAATTTGGCTTTGGCTTTCATCTAGTCGGATCTAGACATGAGTATATTTCTCTATATTTCTACCTACAGTTTGGCTTAAGAAGCTTGGAAGGCATTGAAGGAGAATTACCAGAGGAGTGCCCAAGTTAAAGAATTGAAGTTGCAGACTTTGCGGAGAGATTTTGAAAATCTCAAACAGGAGGAGAATGAAACTGTAGGAGATTATTATGTTCAGGTAAAAATAGTAGTAAATAAAATGGACACACTTGAAGAGATCATAGAGCAAAATATAATAATTAAAAAGGTTTTAAGAACCTTGACAGAGAAGTTTGACAGTGCAGCCCTTATCATAGAATAAATTAAAGACCTATCGAAAATGAATATAGATTCATTAATTGGATCTCTCACATCTCATGAAGAGATAATTTCCAAGAGGAAGAAGGATAAAGAAGGAGGTTCTACAGAGGAACAATATTTTTTGTTAAAATAGAATTATAAAGGAAGAGGTCACAATAGGGGTTACATAGGAAGAGGAAGAAATGGAGGAGGAGGTAGAAGAGGCTCCTATGGTGGTAGAGGTCAAGGAAGATCTCAATATTAAGAAAATAACCATGCTCATGTTGTAAGAGGAGGATCCAGTGCAAGAGGAAGAGGTAGAGGCCAATATATGAGAAATATGCAGTGTTACAATTGTAACAAATATGTCCATTATGAGAGGGATTGTAGGTTAAAAAAATCAACATATTATGGAGAAGAGGATTCCTATGAGGATGATACTTTGTTCTGTATGATAGAATAAAAAGTGGAGCAAGCAAATTTCATCTCTACATAGAATATCACAAAGAAGACATGGATCCTAGACAATGGGTGCACAAACCATATGATTAGCCAAAAGAATGTATTTTAATCTCTCGATTCTTCTTATCAATCCAGTATCAGGCTTGGGGATGAGAAGAGCTTGGAGGTGGTTACAAAAGGAGAAATGGAGGTTCCTACCAGGAGAGGAAAAATAATGAAGGGAAAATATATTTACTATGCACCTCATTTGAAGCATTCATTGATGAGTATTGGTCAAATGTTGAAAAATAATTATAAGTTGGTGTTTAAGGATAGAATGTGCAAAATTTATGATTAGAGGAGAAATTTGATTACCACTATAAATATGACCAATAACAGGATCTTCCCATTATAGTTTGTATATCAAAGGGGATCTCTAGCATTTTTTGGTGTAGAAGGAGAGGCTATGGCATTTATGATTTGGGAATTTAAATTATAAGTGTTTGAAGATTCTTTCACCACTTGTCTATGGGTTGCCAAAATTTGAAGACTCCAAGGAGGTTTGTGAAGGCTGTGCACTTGGAAAACATGCAAGAGAGAAGTTTCCACATGGTGAAGCATGGAGGGCACAACATCCATTGCAATTGGTTCATAGTGACATTTATGGAGCTATGAAGACATAAAGTATGGGTAAATATTCTTACTTTCTAACTTTTATTGATGATTTCTCCATATTTTGTTGGGTTTATTTTATTAAGCATAAGGATGATGCATTCAATTACTTCAAGAATTTTAAGGCTCTAGTTAAAAATAAGAGTGGTCATTATATCAAATGTTTGAGGACAGATAGAGGAGGTGAGTTATGTTCTCATGAATTTTATGATTTTTGTAGTGATTTTGGGATTAAAAGGTAGAAGACAAATCCTTACACACCTCAACAGAATGGGGTGGCTAAAATAAAGAACATGACTTTGGTGGAGATGGCACAGTGCATGATGCGAGAAAAAGGTATGAGTAAGTTTTAATGGGCTGAAGCAATTAGGACTGCTAACTACATTTTAAATGGAATTCCTACTAAGAATCTTAATAATATTACCCCTTATGAATGTTCATACATCAAGAAGCCAAATGTAAATCATTTTATAGTTTTTGGATGTGTGGCATTTATGCATGTTAATGCTGAGAATAGGAATAATTTGGATGCAAAGAGTGAAAAATATAATTTTATTGGGTACAGTGAGCAATCTAAGGCTTACAGGTTCTTTAATCATATTTCACATAAAATAATTGTATCTAGAGATGCAATTTTTGATGAAGGGGGAAGTTGGGGATCACAAAAATTATTTGTTGAGTATGTTTTTTGTGAAGAGAAGGTGGAACCAAGCCATGTTTCTATTCATCCCAGCCATTAAAATGTTTCTAGTTCATATTCTACAAGTGCACCTTCAAGTCTAATAAAATGTTCTTCCAGTAGTTCTCCACCTCCATCACCACCGACCAAAGGAAAAGATCAAATATTGTTGAAATATCACCTAGAATCTCAAATTCTTGATAAGAATTTCCATAAGAGAGTGATAAGGAGTCAGCATACAGATATGAATGAAGCAATAGAGAGGTTAAAGGACCTACATTTTTATGAAGATCATGATAGTGGAGATTCCAAATGTAATGTTGTAAACTATACACTTGTTTCACAAGTTTCTAAAGTTTTAAAAGTTGTTGTTCATAATTTTGAGCCTTAATGTTTTGAGCATGCTAGTACTAACAAATTCTGGATGAAGACTATGCAAGAAGAAATGCATTCTATTGAAAAAAATGATACTTAGGAGTTGTGTGATTTTTCCAAGGATAGGAAATGTATAGGATGCAAGTGGGTCTACAAGATCAAGAAGAACAATGATGTATCCATTGAGAGGTATAAGGTATGGTTGGTAGCAAAGGGTTTTACTCAGAAATATGGTTTGGACTATGAGGAAACATTTTCTCCAATCCAAGGAAAGAAATAGTAAGGATGTTGCTATCATTGGAAGCTCATAAAAGTTGGAAGGTGCATCATATGGATGTCAAAAGTACATTTCTCAATGGGTATTTAGATGAAGAAATATATTTGGAACAATGAAAAGGTTTTGTTATCCAAGGAAAATAAAATCAAGTCTAAAGGTTGAAGAAGGCTCTATATGGGCTGAAGCAAGCTCCAAGAGCTTGGTATGATAGAATCCATGACTACTTCCTGTAGTGCAATTTTGAAAGGAGTAAGAGTGATTCCACTTTGTACTACAAAAAGGAAGGTAATGATATTCTTATTGTATACATTTATGTTGATGATACATTATTTATGAGGAGTAGTTCTTCTTTGAATGATTCTTTTAAACATGATATGAAGAAGGACTTTGAGATGTTTGATTTGGGTTTGATGAGTTACTTTCTTGGGATGGAAGTACATGAAACTAGCAATGAGATTTTTGTTTTTCAATCCAAATATGTAAGGGATATGCTGAAGAGATTTGGTTTGAGTGAATGTAAATTTGTAGCAACACCCATTGCACATGGGGAGATCTTGAGTTTGGAGGATGAAGCTAAAAGGGTGAACAAAATAGAGTACGTGAGTAACAATAGGCCGGATATATGCTTTGTTGTTTCACAATGTTCCAAGTATACGTATAATCCATCACAGTTATATTTTAAGGCATCGAAGAGGATTTTGAGGTATGTTCATGGAACAATTGATTATGGGATCCAATACTCATAGGAGAAGAATTTTAGGTTAGTGGGATTCAGTGACAGTGATTGGGGAAGTAATATTGATGATCGGAAATCCATGAGTGGGCACTCCTTCTCTCTTAGTTTAGGTTTGGTGACATGGAGTTCCAAGAAATAAGCTACAGTGGTGTTGTCTTCTACTAAATTAGAGTATATTGCACTCACATCGGCAAGTGTACAAGAGTTATGGCTTTGAAAGGTTCTAGAAGAGATTAGGGATAATAAAGGGACTCCAACTACTTTATTATGTGATAATAAGAGTACCATTAATTTGGCACATAATCCTATCCACCATGCTAGGTCTAGGCATTTTGATATCAAGTACCACTTCATTCAGGAGATGGTGGAGAAGGAACAATTAAAATTGAGTTATTGCTCCACACATGATCAAGTAGCAGATGTTTTTATGAAGGGAGTAGTAAAACCTCAATTTTTACTACTAAGGGACTTGATAGTCAATCCCCTTACCAGCAAGGGAGAGGATGTTGGAAATCTAGCCAACCATACATTAAAATGAAAATTCAGGCTGTAAGATAATTTTTTCAACCTTGGATAGTGTCTTCTCTTAAGGAGAAATAAAAAAATCATAGAGCTTCGAAATCTACACAATATTAAAAAAAACAGGCTCAAACGGACACCCGAGTCAAAAGTTATGGTCGAAATACTAAGACATTTTTCCAAGGCTAATTTTAGTCAGTTGTCTTTTCTTAGTTTAGCATATGTAATAAAAACCATTGATGTAGATTCGACAGATGTGATTTTATAGGTGTAAGGTTTGCTTTGCTTTTTCATACTTAAGGTAGTTTTAGGGTTTTCTTTCATAAATTTACATTGTAGAAAGTGTGTGAGCTCTTCCAGAGCCTGTGAGGAGATTGTAACGGAGTACTAAAACTCTACCAAAATTATTCCAAATAATAAGAAGATAATATTTTCTCCAATTTTGTTCTATTGTATTATTGCAAATTCTTCAGATTCCCCTATGTTTGAGATTATCAAAAGTAAGAATTCTATTATGCATGAACTACGAGGAAAAGAAGTTTACTTTCAGCCAACCCTTGGACTGCTAGATATTTATCAAATCCCCAACCTAATATACATAATGAGGAGGCTCTAGAAGGATATTATCATATCCATACTTCACTTTTTAGACACCAAGGCTGCCATAGCCCCAGGCTAATTCATCCTCCTCATCTCTACCTATGAGAAATATTTCTGACAAGATTTTAGTCATGATGGGTGTCAATTATAGAGGGATTATAATTGGCCACTCATCGAACTTCTTAAACTACTTAAAATTATAATCCCCTAGCTAACTAGTTTTGAAATAAATTTCAATTTGAATCTTATCCTTGGTTTCCTATATTTTTTATTGGTTGCAGTTCTTAAAATTTAATAATTATAGGTGGGTATTGATCCCATGAATCTATCTAAAATTGTACCTTCTCCCCTCTCTCCACTTTCCAAAATAATCTATATTTCACTACATGAGATTCTAACTTTAGAGCTTCCCACACTAAGGACCGATTATCATCCAAAGAGAAATGACCCACCTCATTTGGGTTTACTTATCCTAAATATTTACTAATTAAAACTCTACTAAATAAAAAATTTGGTTGGGAAATCCACCTCTAGTAATGCTTTCCAACCAAATATTTATTATTTAACTCCGATCTCCTCAATCCCAAACCTCCCTTTACCTTGTGTTGGATTACTTTATACCAACCTACTAATACCCATTTTCTCTCTCCTTTTACTCATTCCCATATATATTTTCTAGCCAACTTGTCCAACTCTTTTCATATGGTATGTGGGGCAACAAGGATATAAAACTTGTAAATTGGCATGGCTTGAATGACTGACTGTAAAAATGTTAATCTACCCTCATAGCTTAACCATTTGTGATATGAATGATTAATTATTTCCTTGATACAATACAAAATATTCTTCTAGATCTTTGTTTTTATATTTTTTAAAATGTAAAGGCACCCCCAAGTATACCACTAGGAGAAAAATCCTTATGAATCCAAGATCTTTAAAATTCTATCCTAGAAACTTTGATCAAGATTGAAAAAGACCACAATGGATTTTTTATCATTGATGACTTGGTTTGTGGCCCTAAGGTAGATTAAGTGTATCTCTAATAATTCCTGCTTCCTTGAAGTTGGCCACTCCCAGTAATTTTGTGGCATCCACAAACTCTAGGTGACCTAAAAACTTCCTCATCCACCTTGATACCTATTATCAAATCTTGTTGTCTTCTCCTCAAGATGAGTCTACCCAAGTCCTCAGCAAATATGAGGAAAATATAGAGGAGAAATTATCTCCTTTATGAATACCTTGAGTAGCTCTAAATGGTTGTGAGGGAAGGCCCTTGATTAACATTGAGTATGTCAGAGTAGAAATATAGCTTGTAACCCACTCTATCCAATCCTAAGAGAAACAAAAGACTGCCATCATCTTTGACAATAAGCTCCACTCCACCCTTTCATAAGCCTTTGACATATCCAATTTTATGAATATTTCCCTATTTCTTGATTTTTAGATTCAATGGACTGCCTCCTGAGTTAAAACCACACCATACAAGATTTTTCTATCCTCTAAAAAACCTCCTTGCTTCGAGGAGATAATGCTATGTAGAATATATTTTAGCCAATCAACCATTACCTTTGTGATTATTTTATATATGACAATGCATAAGGTAATAGGTCTATAATCTAAAATATATATCCCCTCCTCCCTTTTCAAACTTAAGGTAATGAATGTATGATTTAATTATTTAAGAATACTTTTACTATCTTTGGACTCCTCTATAACATCCATTACATAATCCTCCAAGTTATCCCATAAGGCCTAAAAAAAATTAATTGTAAAGCCATCTGGACCTGGTGTTTTTTTGGTACTAATTCCAAAGACTACTTTCTTTAGTTCCTCTCTATAAATGGGTTTAAGTAGGATATGATTTTCTTCTTCAAATATAATAGATGGTATGAAAATAACAACTTATTTTTGAGCATCATCATATACTTTC
Source organism: Wollemia nobilis (assembly GCA_028583015.1). Lineage (NCBI taxonomy): Eukaryota > Viridiplantae > Streptophyta > Pinopsida > Araucariales > Araucariaceae > Wollemia > Wollemia nobilis. Next base: position 3,996,160 of record JAQPPZ010017260.1, on the reverse strand, counting down.
CTTAAACAATTTAGAAAAATAATCCATTGAATGGAAATGCATACCTAGAATTGTATCAAAGGAGTATTCATTATCATCCTGAAGGGATTCCATGTTTGATTATCTTCTAGCACAAGTAGCCTGATGGAAAATTTTGGTATTTAAATCACCTTCTAATAACCAAGTGGTTCTTGCTCTCTATTTCTAGTAGATCTCCTCTTGATTTTCAATATCCTCAACCACTTTACGCAATACACCATCCTCTTCTTTGAGCTATTCTATAATTGATCCTTCCCTAATATTTTTTTGAACCTCATCCCATCTAGCCACCAATGTAGCTCTTTGGACTTGGAAGTCTATATTATTAGCTTACCTCCAATGTTTGAGTTGTTCCTTGACATATTGAAGTTTCTTATGGAATCTAAACATCGGTGTCCCATATGCTAGGCATCCCTCTTCGTTCCTTTTTTTGTAACAAAAAAATTTCAAATTTGAATGGTTTGTGATGCCACACTATCTTGATACCCCCTTCCAAAAAAAAAGAAAAATGATCCAAAATTGGAACCTTCAATATCTAAAATTTTATATTCCATTTCACAAAGGCCTTCTCTGAAACCAAAAAATTATCTAACTTCACCTTCCTGTTATGTGGCACCCTCTTCTTATTAGTCCTAGTATATTTGGTTCCTGGGAATTTAATATTCACCTAGTGTAATGCATGGACTTGCGAAATCATAAGTCGATCCCCTGGGTCCAAAATTGAGGTTCCCCCTTCTTGATCTCTAGAGGATAATTTATCATTAAAATTCCTGGTTACAATCTAGTCTACTTCCTCCCTTGAGACTCTTATGTTATGTAACACTTTCTATTGATGTATTTGACCATCTAGGTTTTAAGCCCCATAAAAAATTATGATTAAAACCTGCTCAGTTATCACATTGCTCCTAAAATAAAATGTGAGGACAGCCCTATGAGCTATACATTTTATTAATATCCATTCAAGAGAGTTCTAAAAGTTAACTATCCCCTTGAGACCCCTTGGGCAGCCACTTCCATATGACCAACACACCTCTAATGTTTATTTACTATTTTACACATAAGATCCAACATCATTTTTATCTCTTGGGTAAGCAAAAAATCTATTTTACATTTTTTAAGAGTCTTCGAACAACAAATTGATGGGTTCTACTAATTAAATCCCTAACATTCCATGATTTTATATCATTGGTTACCTTGAGAGCATTAAGAGTTTAATGGTCTTATCGATCCTCTAGTGATCAGTTTGTCTCCTTGAAATGCTATAAATTTCTTATTTGATTTTCTACCCACTCCTTGAGAGCTGATATTTTTTTATCTCTTTTCCACCTGAGTTATCCCTAGAGTTGGACTTTATCTATTATTTTTTGCTATACCCATGATGACATCCTTAATTATCAATTGTTGTTGCTTATGCACTATCAATACCCCTATAATATTTTATTTTGGTAAATGACTATAATCAATTACCTATTGTACGATGGGAGGAGATGAAAGAGGGGTTTGAATATGGCTATTATTATTTTTATAATTCCCATCCACTCTTTCAATGAATAGTTCTTCTTCCTGGTTCAATAGTGTCTTGAATATCTCATACCTATTGGACGGCTTGAGTTGGATTTGCTCTTTTCCATATTTTTACTTTTATCTTCTCCTTATTTTGGGTTGCTCATAACCATATCCCTATGCTTGTTTACCCTAAGAAATATCGGTTGTTTATTTATTGATTGTTGACTTACCTTCCTTAGGAAGATTCAAAATTCCTAAAGGAGCCTCCATTTTTATGTTAATATTGTTTGGGTAGGATCAATACAAATGCCCATATTTATGGTAAAATATACACCTAAAATGCAATACCTCATAATTCAGTTACTGAATCTAAGATAGTCCTACAAGTTTAAGTTCAACCTCTACTGAAAAAGACTTATTGAGATTTATTTCCACATATAATCTAGCATAAATAACTATATTTCCTTCTATTGTATCTCTGGAAACACCCAAATGTCTTCCAAGGAAATTTTTGATAACTTCCAATACCTGCTCACTCCTAAATTCCATTGGAAGTGCATATAAATGGATCCAAAATGGGATAGTCGTGGGTTCAATTCAAGGATCAATCCCACTCTCTAGGGTTGAACAAATAATCCTGTTGGACCATGATTTCTCTTTTTTTATCTGAAAGCCCTATTTCTATCGGTAAGTGAAGAAAAGCTAACAATAAAATATCTATTGCTAATAAACCACAAAGAATACTCACAAAGGGACTCCCAATTTTGTCGACCAAGAATATAAAAAAATTAGGGTAGGATGGATACCCATGAATTAATAGATCAGATCATGATTGGCACTATATAAGATGGTTTCTTCTACCATCCTTTGCTCAATGATAATATTTCACCTTGATTCTGACTATAGCAAGTATTGTTTGACTCATTGAGATGTTGATCATTTTTTGACAGTCATAAAGAGTATTTTTAATGTAGTTTTTTTGTGCTTCTTTAGTCTCTGCTTAAGATTTATACTTTAATAAATATTTAAAATAACTATGTCTCTCTAAAAGATGATCCAAAGGTGTCCCCATTGGGCCCTCATAGGGCAACAATCTTGTATTTAACTCCAAAACAACCAAAAATCCTTTCGTGTACCCTGTTGATACCCTAGTTTTCTCTTCCATATCTCCCTGAACCAATTGACAAATTTTTAGTTAAAGAAAGAGTTTGACCATATATTTCATAGTTGATTTGACATCTTATGTAATTATATTTATATGTTTGGTATGTGACATATTATTTATGATTTTTTTTTGGTACTATTAATAAAAAAAAGGGTTTTGAAAGGCATCCCACAATATTTTACAACTCCCAAAGGAGCACTACATCGAGAAAACACCATATAGCTTTACAACCACTCCCACATGAGCACTACAAAGGGTAAACAACACACATATTTACATACACATCCAAAGGAGCACTACACATGACTTACACCACATGGCTTACATCAGATTCGGTAGCAGCAAAACATCTGCCAAGCAAAGGATCATCAAAGAGACTCACATGTCAATGAAACAAAAAACTGGGGAACCAAGAGCGAAAAATATTTAAAAATTAAAAGATAATCCCACTCAAATTAAATAGTAAATTTTTAATTAACTCTCAAGATACGAGAGAAGAAAACCAAAAATCCAAGCATCAATCACATATATCAAACAACGAAGATGATGTATGCACCAACAGGAATACAAAACCAGGGGTCAAAACAGTCTTGGAAAACACAGCATCATGAATCCTAGAAACCAAAAGCATCTCGACCGAGCCTCTAAGAAAAACAACCAAGGCATAGGAAAGACAACTAAAAACCCACTAACATTAGGGAAAATAAAATCTAAATCCCAGTGATAAATAATCTAGCTAGCATGGAGCATGTGGCCCAAATATTCTACACTAAAAACCAACCCACAAGCACTATGAAATATGATCCAAAACATAAAAATAATATTTTTGCCAAATATCTAGATCTGAGAAAGTAGATGGAAACATGAGGTCCACAAACTCTACTCTAAAAACCAGCCCGTAAGAACTAGAACCTATGACTCAAATCTTGAAAAAGGGTCCTTTAACCATAGCTCCAGAGCTAAGCAATAACCCCTTGATTAAGGGAACCAAAAATAGGGTATCAAGAGTCTGACAAATAAATCCAACGAATATTCACAAAGAAATCCAATGAAACTTCTCACTAGAACCCTGCAAAATCACTAGAAATCACCACCTTTCCAGCCTCCACCAAAAAGTACACTTTTTGAACCTCCGCTTTTACAAATTTGGAGGCCATGGATTAGGGTTTTGAGAGGGACCCAAAACCCTACGACTTGTGGTATTAAAACCCACAAGATACTACAAACTAAAAATCCCAACACCTATGGGTTCTAACCCCTTAGGAAAGAAAAATAACAAAGCTCCCACTAGGGACAAAACCTAGCAGCACAGCCAGCCAATAAACACTAAAAAATCTAGGGCTAATAGTCCAATGCATAGACCACTGACCAGACACCTTATTAATAGTGATTTGGATAAATCATAAATAAGGAAATCTCCTAACTCCAACACAAGGTTTACATTGGCAACAACTCCACCATCCATAGAGGTGGGACAAAAAAATACAATCCCCCACTCTCATGTGACCCAACAAATGAAGAGGTATAGAGAATCACCCCAGGGCTAGAGATGTAGGGGATAGAAGCACCAACACCTATCACACCAAAGAAAATGATGATCAAATAACTAATCTCCACTGCTTTCTTTGGATCTATAGCCACAGACTCAGGATCTAATAGAAATTCTAGCTCCTCAAAACCACTCTCCCCTGTGTACCACATTGCACTCTCTTGCACTCCCTCAACTCCCTATTTTTTATGATTTATTTTTAATTATATAATTAATAAAATTTAAAATCTTTGAACAAGGAAAACATATGACTAGAAGCAAACAATGATTTATTTTTTTAAGAAAGAAATGGAAAACTAGTTACAATTATAGATGATAAAACTTATGAATTCAAAGTAATAGAAATTATTTCAATCAATGTACTTGGTGGAAAATGCATAGTTACAAATGTATTGTATGTACCTAGATTGGCTAGTAAATTATTATTAGTATCTCAAATATAAAAAAATGATATGATGGTTAAAATTAGAATTATTGATGGAAAAATAAATGATTCATTGGCAAACAAGAAATATTTATAGCCATTGGTTCCCTAAAAAATAGTTTATTTTCTTTTGATATTACATCATCACCAAACATTGTTCTGTCCATCAATATATTGATAGAAAATTATATTTGGTATAATATGTTTGATCATATAGGTTGTTCTTTTTTAAATGAAATAAATAGATATCAAATGGTTATAGGCTTACGTAACTTAACATGACATATTACAATATATCTATAATGTTTAGTAGGAAAAAAACATAGAGTACCTTTTGATCTTAGTTCACATAGAGCTATAGAACAATTAGAGGTGATATATATATATATACATATATATATATATATTTATATGGACCATTGTTAATTAGCCTTGGAGGACACAAATAATTTCAACTCTTTATTGATGATTACTCACATAAAATACAGGTATATTTTTTTAGAGTGAAATCAAATGATTTTACATACTTCAAGAAATTCAAACAACTTGTTAAATCATAGACTAGACATTCAATTCAAATTATTCATTCATATAATAGAGTATAAAGCTTATCTAGAGTTTCAAAATATTAATAACACAAAATGGAACAAAATGACTACTTAATATAACTTATACACCACTATAGAATGGTATTGCAGAAATAAGAAATCACTCTATTATAAAAATAACTCATTGTATTCTCAAAGAAGCAAATATTGAGAAACAATACAGGGCAAAAGCTATTAGTACTATAATATATATTCAAAATAGGTCACCCATCAAAATTCTTAAAAAAACATACACATAAAGAAGCTTGTTTTGGGCAAAAAACTTTAGTAGTACACCTAAGGTGTTTTGGATGTAAAGCATACATGCATGTTTCAAAATAGAAAAGGATAAAATTGGATGATAAAATCTTATGTGGTATATTTCATGGATATGATAATGCATCAAAATATTATAGAATAATTGATCCAATTATAAAAAAATCTTTGTAAGTAGATATGTAATATTTGATGAAGGGTGCAAGATAGATATTAAGCATTCAAAGGATAATACATCTCCTATTTTAGGTATTAAATTAGATGAATAAACTCATGAATAATATTTTGAAGAAGAATAAAACATAATGAATGATACTAATGAAGAATCAATAACCATGACACCAACTCAAAAGGATATAAAATGGTATACAAACACTCTCAAAGATTCAAAATTAGAAAAAATACCTAATATTACTTCTACTAGACCCCAAACTCATAATATGATAAGAGAAAAAGTAAATATGGGACTAATAACATTAGTAATGGAAAATACAAAAACAACTTCAGTACGAGATGCAATTATCTTACCTAAGTAGAAAACACCAATGGAATCAAAATACATATATTAATAAAGAATAAAACATGGGATATAATTTATTTACCCAAAGAAATAAAAACTAGAGGATGTAAATGGGTCTATAAAATACAATACAAAGTAGATGGGTCCATTAACAATAGAAGGAACTGACTACAAAGAAACATTTGCACCTACAACAAAAATGACTACTATTCATACAATTTATGCATTAATAGCTCAATTTAGGTGGAAAATACATCAAGTGGATGTTAAAAGTGCATTACTTAATGGTGAACATGAAGAGGAAATATATATAACTCAATTAGAAGGATGTTTTGTTTAAGTACAAGAACACAAGTTTTGTAATGAAAGAAAATTACTATATGGATTGAAAAAAGCTCTCATAGCCTCGTATATTAAGATCAATGATCATATTCTATGATATGGATTCAAAATGATTTTTAATATAAACATTTATATTAATAAAATTGGTTCTAATATAGTTATTATTGTGGTCTAGTGATTATAGGAAGATCAAATATTGATAGATAGTGCACAAAATTAATTGTAGAAGAAATTTCAAATGAAAAACCTAGGAAATCTACATTATTAACTTGGTTTAGAAGTTTGAAAAATGGAAAATCATATTGTATTCACTTAAACTATGTGTGCTAGAACAATACTCAATAAATATAAAATAATAAATTGTAAACCTGAAAAGACACCATTGGAACAAGGACTACGATAATCAAGATATGATGAACCGCCTCAAATATCTACTACCTTGTAATGCCAACTAATTGGAAGTATTTTAATAACAAATACCAAACCAAATATTATATTTGATGTAAAATATCTCTCTAGATTCATGTAAGAGCCTAAAGAAAGTCATTGGAAAGATACCAAAATGATACTATATAATATCCACAATACTACATAATACGGTCTAGAATATAATAAAAATGATAATTTCTACTTATATGGATTTATGGACTTAGGCTATGCTAGATCAATTGATGACAAGAATTCAACTTCAATTTCTTTATTTCACCTTGGATTAGGATCTCTTTAATGGGGGATGTTAAATATTATTAAATTATTTTTTATCTTATAATTATTTGGCATCATTTGAAATCTCTAATTATTTCTCTCATGAGAAATATGAATAGACATATATATCATGAGATAGAGAAAATGAAAAATATAGTTGAAGTTGAAATGACAAAAGTCTCATGAATATGAAAATAATCTATGCAAATGTTGTATATATAGAAGGAAATAATATGCACTCAAGGTGAGAAAAAATGATATAGATTAATAGTTTTTAATATTATCTTGTCATGGATTTTGTATTAACAGTTTTTGGATGATATATTGTGAATATTTTTTCCCTTTGTATGATATTTTGTTGAATATATTCCTAAAACTAATAATCTACGCATATCTTCATGCAACTAGGTCTGACTAGTAGTTAAACTCCTTTGATCATGTCATTTCCCTATTGTTGGGGCAAGATGTAGAGTCCAGTAGTAGTAATAGGTATTCATATCATAGGTTCTTTCAATTCTAATAGCATTGATAAAAGTACACTATACCAATGCAAATTCACTATGGTGCACTCATAGGCTTATAATGAATTTATTTTTAGGAATTTTGGGGTGTTAGATGTTGCTAAAACATAGGCAAGTTTATACTTGTTGGAAAGATATTTTCAAGATATCTTAAATGATACCACTTTTATAAAATTTTAGGGTTTTGTGATGAATTTTTGTAATCATCAAAGGTGATGTCACTTTTTTTTTCAAAATTCAAGTATAAAAGGGTCAATTTTGCTTGATTTGTGAGAAAATCTAATTTAATGATGTAATTAGTGTCTGAGAGGCACAAAAAATTGAGTCTTTATATTTTATATTTTTTTATGTATTTATTTTATAATAAACATGTCGAATACTACTATAAGTGCCCAAATTTTGTGCAAAGAGGTACTTATTTTCCTAAAGCTAAGTACATGAATTTGCTAATATGAATTATGCTTGCTAAGATGAAATTGTCTTTGCATGTCCCCTCAAGTGTTAGAGGGAAGATAATACCAAGAAAACATGAAAGTGCATTGAATGAGAAGGATAATATCATTTAATAATGCATAGATTATATGATAAGTTAAACCCTACGTCATAAAGGTTTAACTAAAAGTATTAATGTTGGAGGGAAAAGGGTTGAAATTGAAAAGAGAATGGAAAATTTTGGAGGGAAAGAGAGAATGGAAGGTACAAATTTTGGGTGCGATGGAGGAAAAGTAGGAGATATATATGAGATATAAACTTGAAAATATGGTTGAAGAGGGATGACCAAGACACCATTATGAGATTATGTAGGCCATAAATTAGGGGGAGGTTGTACGAACATAGGTAAGTAGCAACAACCCTATCCTTTATCTAGTCTTAGTTTCATTATTTTATATTATGTCATGTTTTTAAGGGGGAAATACATTGTTGGTTTGTGTACCCTAGGCACATTTTCAAAAAAAACACTTGTATGCATGTATATACATATATATGGTGCACTTTCATCTATACATTATACTTTTGGCATCCATATGGCACAACTATTGTACCTATACAGTGCACTTGTGTCCATTTATTGTATTTACATTTGTACAACATGTTTTCTACATTTGCATAGTGTATTTATTTATGTTTCTTATTTTGTGTGCTAATAGTTATCTTGTTTGCGGATTTAGGTGTGTTCAATAATTCTAGAGTGTTGGTAGAGGCGACTATAGATACTAAAGACTAGTCAAAGCCTATTGAATGGTGAATTTATGCTTTATTAGTAGTAATGAGGTTGTATCACATAGCCCACATGCCAAAGGTAAAATTTGACCATGCATTATTGATGGAACTTGCAAAGAAATGGTGCTTAGATTCTACTATGTTTTAGCTTTCCATAGGATATATGTCCTTCACATTGGAGGATATATCAATGATCTTATATATACCCATTAGTGGTGCAATGATTTATAGGGGGTAAAATCATAGATTTTTCCATAAAGGTTGATAAGGAATCCTAATTTTCTATTTGTACAGTGTGGCATTGACATGAATGCCACGTATGTGGGTAGTAATTAGATATATAAAGAGATAACATTGTTGTATACCTCGATTTTGGGTTTAATACTATGTTATATGAGTATGTGGGTGATGGCCTGGTATTTGGAGGATGTGGTGGTGGCGATTTAAGATGAGTAGGTTGTATTTGTTTAGGATCTAGTTTTACTAGGCCATCTATATCAAATGCTACACTAGATAACATATAGGAATGAAAATAGTTTGGCAAGTTGTACATTCTTATAGTTTTGGTCATGAAAGCATATAGAGATCTTGCGAAAACTAGGATTACCTAGGAGCATGGATGATTAGGAAATATATATCTTGTTCCACTGGGAAGAACATGTTGAGACAATTTTTTTTTTGCCATGAGGTGGCTATCATTTATGAGGAGAGCAATGGATGATCATTAGGCTAATTATATTAACTAGAAACTATATTACTTACATCTAGGGTATATGAATGATGACTATGATTTGGATAGAGTATGATGGATGATGTGGCTAGTGGGAGTGAGGGGGGAGCAAGAGTTAAATTATTTTTATCAAGTCTTGAGATAGTTTGGTGAGGCACATGGGATTCTATAGGGCTAAAATAGTTAAAGAAAAACCATCAAGAGAGAGGAGTTGAGTATTTTTTAATATAGAGAGCTATGTAGAGGTAGATGTTGATGGCTAGTTATTCTAAATCTAAATTGGAATAATCTTGGTGTGGTAGAAGGACATGAACATTTATGTGGTTCGAGTAGAACTAGACAATCCAAATAAGGTGCTAAAATAAGAATAAAAGAAATTTTTTATAAGGAATGAAAATATTTTGAGAACCTTATTTGAAATATAAAAAAATCATCTAAATAACTAAAGATCTATTATCTCCTAACTAATTTTTAATCGAATAATATACTAACAACTAGGAAGTTATCTATAACATATAAAACAACCTATATAATATGAACATTTTGAATCATGCATTATATTAAACATTATAATACTATTAACATTCGTAAGCCTAGATAGATGTATCCTTTATGCCTTCCAATAATTGAAGTTGTAGACACTAAAATCATGTAAATCGGATAAGACTACCAAGGTGCCACTCTTATCGACACCATATGGCCCCATTGGGCAACCCTCAGGGGTTAATTAGGGGTCCCAACCACTTTTGGGAAGGTTTACCCCACTTTTGGAAGGTTTTGGGCCATGTAGCCATGGTCATCCCACCCCAGGATGACCACAGTTCATGGTCATCCCACCCAGGGATGGCCACAAGCAACCATCCCTGGGTGGGATGACCATGGTCCAGACCCCTCAAAAGTCAAAGGGTGGGACAAATGGCAATAAATTTCTACCATTTATCCCACCCAATCACTCATGATAGATTGGGAGGCTATCATGGCCATTAGGGACTACAAATTGGAGGCCCAAATGGGAAGCCTCTTCCACCCTATGCATGGCAAAGGCATTGCCAAGTGGTGGCACCTACCTTGCATGCCCAAACTTGCCCCTTTGCCCCCTTTTCCCTCTTGGGCTATAAATTGGAGTGTTTTCACTCAATTTAAGAGAGATACTTTTGCAATTATTGACCATGAAGTGCTACCGATATTTGCCCTCACCTTTTGCCCTCGTATTTGCCCTTGGAAACCTCATCAATCGAAGGTATTTTCAAGGCATCCCAAAATATGCTCATCCTTTTCAAAACCTATCAATTCCTATGAGTTAATTTACCAAATTTGATGACAACACCCCTAGGAGGATTCTAGACCAGATCCAAGTGGAATTGGTGGTAAAAACCACCCTGTTTTGTGGTCGTCCCCACCTAGGATGGTTAATAGTCCCAATTGGAACTCTTAGGGATGGCCATGAATTGGCCCACAATTTTGATCCAATTTTAGTATAGATCAATTTAATAGCATTATATTAGCATCATATTCAATTTTGGTGAAGTTTGGAGTGGTTTTGATTTGGTAATTATGGTTTTTGTGATTACAGTCCTAGTTGGCCCTCTCAGGGATGGCCATAGGTTCTGCTCATAATCTCACTTTAATTTCTACTTAGATATTTACAAAATCATATTATATACATCATACTAAGTTTTCATGTCATTTGGAGTAGTTTAGATATGTCGATTACACTTTTTACATTCAATATTGCATGCATTTCATAGATTTTATCATCATACGCATATGCTATTAACATATTTCAATTCCTTGTGTGTAGGTACAAATATTCCAGTGCATGAGGGAGGAGCTAAAGAGTAGAAGAAATATAGCTCAAAGCAGTGGTAGCGCAAGCCCGCTCTTCAATCGTGAGTGCGAGAGGAACATTGAAAGCGTGCCATAGGTTCATGGAGGGATTGGATCCTTCAAACTTTGTAACTTGAAATGTATCAAATTGAAAGCCCTCAAGGGGATGTATTGTAACCTCTTATTTGAAAAATTAATGAATACAAAGAGAACCCCCCCTTTTTCTTAACTTATTTGTCATTTACTTGTTTACTTTATCATCTCTTTTGAATGCTTGATTAGAACATTAGATGCATTTCAATTTCATTTTCTAGGTGCACTATTTTTCATGCTCTTCAGTGGTGATCATAGTGGGACCCTTGTCCCTTTTCAATTTTACCATTTTTAACCTTGTTTTTGCACTTTGGATGTTGTAGGTTCTGGTCATTCTGGACTGAAATGACCCTTGAATTCCTAATTGGAACTCTCAGGGATGGCCACAACAACCATCCCACCTAGGGATGGCCCCAAAATTTGTAGTCATCCCACCCAAGGATGGCCACAAAACCAGGGGTTTTCTGCTCAAATTTCTAGAAACAACAACTTCTAGAATAGACAAGGTAAGTGCCTAAACATTCAATTTGCATTAAGGTTGTTCAAAAAAGGGTAAATTGAAGTTTTTCATGTCTTTCTTAGTTGATTGAAAGCTAGATTTCCCATTTCCTAAATTCTAAAATAACAAACAAAATAAAAATAGGAAAAAGAACAGTCTTAGATATGCATTTGAGTGGTTTGCCTGCGTGTGACCTGCCTAAGGGTTAGGTTTTCATATAGGCTAAATATTTTGTAGGTTCCTTATTTATTTATGCATCTAATTCTGAAAGTAAAATGCTTCTTATGCATTTAGTGAAAATTCATTGAATGCTACTTTGTTTACTTTCATTAATTATAAAAGGAACCACACACACCACGTCACTTTTAAATGTTAGTGAGTTGGAATTCATCCCCAACCACTAATAGAGTTCAACGATGGTGGGTTTCATCTCCACCCATTGGCTCAAATCCTATGAACCCTATTTTTGCCAAAACCAGCTCCAAGAACCATCATAGCTTGTGGAATAGAGCATGTATCTCTCTTTGGAGAGGTATATCACTGACCATGGTGAACTAGGTGAGGACTGGTAGGACCTGTGCTCCTTGATCGGGTATGGGCTTCATCTCCATACTTTGGTTGGTTTACGTGACTAGAATTTCATTATCGATTGTCGAGCTATGAGTATATAAGTGAAATCCCTTGAACAATTGAGAATTACATCAACAACATTCAAACACGTGAAAAGAGATTCTTTACAAAACAACAAATAAAAAATACACTAAATAATTTAGGAACACATATCAATATTTAAAAGAGATAAACATTTGTATTCTTGTGTGTTTCTATTTTTATGTGTTTGAATCATTAAAATTTGTAAAGGAGATAATCACGTAGGGGTTTAGAAAAATTAGTCATGGTATATACCCATAGCCAAGCCCACTTAAGGGCTGATGCTACGGGGAGTAGGCAAGGAGACATAGATCATCTCCGATTTGACCCCAAGGACATGGTTATACCTCCTTGGTGGCCTCCTACTCTCCCAAGTCCTAGAGTATCAGATAAGGGACCTAGCCTACAAGGGACCCCTACACGGGGCACCCCTATAGGTCATAGTCCCAATCTGGGAAATTACTTCCCAAGTATGGACACTTCAAATGCCTTCTTTCAAGAAAGGCAACCATACAATGAGGTACCTACACATAGAGCAATACCATGCATTCACATGCCTTCTCGGTCTACCTCACACACTTGTGTGCAGGATCAAGACTATACACCAAGGGTGGGGCTAAATGATCATATTACACTCTCAAATCACCCTTATCCAAAGTATAAATATCAAGATGAGTATGATACTCATCACATGGGGTGAGCCAATTCTGTCCCTACCTTCCTCATTGATGAAGGGAAGCATGAGGAAAGTCTTGACTATCCTCAACATAATTACTCCATGCAAGCATGATGTGCCTCTATGCCAATAGAATACCAAGAACATATGTTTAGGAGTGAACCTCAAGTAAATGTGACTTCTCTCAATCGATGGAAACTCATAGTAGACCTCACAAATCCTCCTGAATAGGATAGGTATCAGGGCAATAGTGCTAGGGCACATAGGCCTCACACAACTGAACAAATAAACCAACTAGTCAAAAGGTATGTTGATCATCAAGCTAAGTTTAATCAACTTTGGTTAGATAAACAATGCTTGGATATCTTAGATCATCAACATCATTTAGAAAGACAAAGACTTGAATAATAGATTCAAGAAACATTGTGCAATGGGGTTCCTACCCCAAGCACGCATAGACAGGAGGCTTTTCAGAGGCAACCCACTTTCCATAAAAATAGGTCTCCTAGGCCTAATCAAATGTTGCCACCTCGACCTCCTAGGCCTGATCAGAACTTACCTACTAGGCCTAACATAGATCACCTTCAGCAGGCATTAGTTCCTCCTTGTAGGCCCATTCAAGAAACACCTTACGAGGCTTATGACGATTTGGAACAAGATGAGGAATACCTAGAAGCACCATTTGGAGGTATGGTTGATGACAATCAACCACCTCAACATATGCTTAACATTCCTTGCCCCCCCTCCATGGGTCCAAAATAAAGAAGAGGAGATTAAATCCTCTGATGCGTATCGAGCATTTCTTGAGCGCATGGAAACTATAGAGAGTAAGATAGTTAGGATTGGGCTTCAAAAGCCCACCTTGCACCAGTTGCGTAGTCAACCACTACATCCATCTATACCTTCCCCTCCATACCTTGAGCATTTTAAAATGCCCAAATTGGATAGATTTAAGGGGGAGGAAGATGCACAGGAGCACATCACTAGGTTCATGAACCAGTGCTTCAACATCCAGGAGAATGATGCATTACTCCTGAGAATATTTTTGATTACCCTCTCTGGCCCTAGCCATTGAGTGGTTTAATCAACTTCCAAGGCATAACATCTATACCTTCGAACAATTTGTAGATGCATTCTTGGAATATTTCACCTTCAATACCAAGAGAAAGGTGACCTTAACCGACCTTACGAGGTTAAAACAATATGAAGATGAGTCTATCATAGACTATGGTAATAGGTGGTGAACACTTCTAGCTAAGCTACCCTACCTATTGCTAGTGTCTGAGTTGACTCGAATGTTTTCAAAGAGTTGTCTAAAACCAATATCATTATTGTTACAACTCCAATAGTATCCCACTCTTGAAGATGCTCTAGCATAGGCTAGAACCATAGAAGAGATTAAGATTCAAGAGGGGGAGATCTCAAAACCTCACAAGGAGTGGACTAAGAATCCAAAGGGAAATCTGGCACCATCAAAGTCAATGACAATGGTCAATCAAGTTGCCATCAATATCCTAGGGCCTGCACAAACAATACCTCCTCAAAAGGTAAATTATCAGGCCCAACCTCCTCCTACGAGTTACAATAATAATACCCAAGCGAATCAAGGGAAAATTCAGCAACGTCACCCTAGGTGATAGTATACACCCTTCATTGAATCAATGGACTCCCTATTCGATCATCTATGGGCTACCAAAGTGATTACTTTACTAGAAATCAAGCCTATAGACCCGAGTATAGGAAAACAAAATCCTATGGGATGTTGAGAAGAACTATTTTGTAGATATCATAGGCAAATTGGACATGACTTGCCTACATGCTATGGTTTCAAAAACCTAGTGCAGGATATGATCGAGAGGAATGACCTTCAAGTGGATAATCCTCTCACCACAAGCAATCAAAAAATGGGTGTTTTCAAAGACCCATTACCCACTCATGAGATACATGTAGCTCCTACCAAGCAAATGAATGAGGTCAAGGTGGCACCCCCTCTACAAGGGTTCATCGGGATGGTTAGTATTGTGACCAGGAATAGATGCTACCCAAGTCAAGTTGCACCACCTGCAACTTCAAGTGATATTCCATCAATATCATAGCCTCCACCACCTCTAATACAAAGCCTTCCACCTCATCTAGTGGTGATAATAAAAAGTAAGCTTGGCTCAAAGCTTACGAACAACATCGGCTAGACTTTCCATATACGAGCTTATTCAACAATCTCCACCTCATAGAGAAGCTCTTATGGATATTCTTAAGTCGATTGAGTTGCAACCCTAGGAGTCTAACTCCTTTATCAATTTTGTGGGGCATGTTCAGTAGTGTAAGGAACCAATGATCATATTCCATGAGCATGAACTCAAACTGATAGCAAGTGATGTGGTTGATCCTCCTCTACACATCATTGCATGTGTGAATGGAACACCATATAAGAGAGTTTTAATTGACACTAGTTCATCAAGTAACATAATAACCACTAGTGCTCTCAAACATCTAGGACTTCCAGCATCCCATGTTGTTGCATCTACCTACACCCTCCGAGCATTCAATGATACGATATGCTCCATAGTCGGCACTATAGTCCTACCCATTTAGGTGGGATGCAAAACTATACCGATATTGTGTCATGTTTTGGAGGGTGCAATGGCCTACAACATATTGTTGGGTAGACCTTGGATCTAGGACATGAAGTGTGTCCCCTCCATCACTCACCAATGTCTAAAGTATACTTATGAAGGGTAGGTACACATCGTCTCTGTAGACCTTGAGCCCTTTAAGTACTACAACTTGGTGCAGCAAATCCCCGAGTCGACCTTACCATCGACTCATGTGGACTTCCAACTAAACACATCTATTCAGGATCCACTTCCATCACCATCACCTTCCATTACCCCATTACCATCTTCCTCCATACCATCATCATCATTGGCAACTTCAAAAATACCTTCATCATCATCCGATCCTCCATAGAGGAACATGTCAAAGAGGCCAATTGATGAGATCCCTCCCATCATTTCCACCATCTCTATGGAAGAGATTCCTAGTCTAGCAGATGAGGAACCATCTCATGAGGTACACATTGAGTCATCTCAAACCTCACTTCCATCTCCTCCACCTTCATCATCCTAGGTTACAATCCATTTAGCCAATACAGGTCTAGGAGAGTACCTAGTGAGAAACATTACAATAGTTCCAACCATTGAGATGGTGCAAGATATGGGATGACCTCATCTCCCTATAGGTAGCATCGTACCTCTAGGTATACCACCCAATAAAATAAATTTTATATATGGGGGTATTGAATATGGAACATTGCCAGTTCCTCAGCAAGAAGAAGATGAGGAACCTTTCTCTGAGGATATAAATTACATGTCAAATCCTTGCAATATCTCACATCCGCCATTGGCAGGCTATGGTCTAGGGTTATATGAACAAGGTACTCATGTTCCTTTCCAGCCACAATATCAATTACCATATGATAAATCTGGTTTGGGACACAACAAGTCGGTACCTTTAGATGTCCTCATAGAGAGTTTAGAATGCCTAGGTCTGAACTACAGGGATGAGCTTGCACATGATCCCTATGCTAATCCAAATCATGTCTACTCATTGGGAGATTAATTTCCCATAAATATGATAGATCAAGGGTTATCTCACGATTTCACCCAATCTCATGAAGTGGGTGAAAGTTCGCATACCCTTCCATCTGATAGTGAGGAAGAGGATCAAGGTCCTCCTCATGAATGGACATTGGATGATGAGTTAGACTATGGTATAGCACCCATCAATTACCCAAGTTCAGATGAGGAACATGAGCAGGTCATCCCATTGGATGATGAAGAAGAGTTTTATCTATGTATGTTCCTAGTACAACATCCCATCTGGCGATAACTTTTACCACTTGAAGAGCAAGCTCATCACCTCCCACATCGACCACTACTAGTCATTCCACCACCACCACAACCACCCCCATGAGTCATGAGACAACCTATTATCTCTAGACCCAATGGCCCATCCACTGGAAATCATCCATCCATCAACATGATTTCCATAGATCTTACTACACCATTGCATGATCTGAATAACCCATCAAAGCCATTGCACCTCGACCTTGAGGTAATTGACTTTGATCAAGGAGATTCTCCCCCATCTCCATCAGAGTATTGGCCTTGCGATGAAATGTTACAACCATTTCATTTTTGTCCAAGATCTACTCAAAATGTCTTTCACATTGAGGTTGAGCATGAGTTTCCAATTGATGATGTAAATCTAGTTGATGACATTCATTTGATCCCTACTCCACATCAGTTGGAAGAGGGATCCCATATGTCAATTGAGCCAATAATTGATAGGGATATCGGTACAGATCCTGATAATCCCTAAAACATCAAGCTAGGGGAAGGTCTATCCCCTACTGAACAAGCTGATTACATAAAGTTGTTAAAAGAGAAGAAGAAAGATTTTTCTTGGTCTTATAAAGATATGCTAGGACTAGATCCCAATTTAGTCACACATAATATTACAATTGATCCAAATGCCAAACCATTTAAGCAAAAGTTGCGTAAGATGCATCCAACAATAGCCTTAATGGTAAAATATGAATTACAAAAAACTATTGGATTCCAACTTTATTATATCATTTGATTATCCACCATGGGTTTCCAACATGGTACCTATCAAGAAACCCAATGGGAGGATTCACATTTGCACTGATTTTAGAGATCTCAATAAAGTGAGTCCTAAGGATGAGTTTCCTTTGCCAAATATTGATGCATTGGTAGATGCCACAATAGGCCATAAAATGTTATCCCTCATGGATGGTTTCTCTGGATATAATCAAATTCACATTAATCTAGAAGACCAACTCAAAATGACATTCACAATGCCTTGGGGGACATTTTGTTACAAGGTCATGCCTTTTGGCCTCAAAAATGTTGGCGCCACCTACCAATGAGCTATGACCTATATCTTCCATGACTACATGCATAAAATTTTGGAAGATTACATAGATGACTTATTGGCCAAATATCTACTATGCCATGAGCATATTGATGTATTGCACAAGGTTTTAGATCACCTCATTGAACATAATGTTAGGCTAAATCCCAAGAAGTGTGTATCTTCGATGTCACATCTGGAAAACTCTTGGGATTCATAGTCTCTAAATGAGGCATAGAAGTAGACCCAAATAAAGTCAAGGTAATCCTAGAAATGCCTCCCCCCACTACTATCAAGCAGCTACGTAGTCTACAAGGAAAGGTCGCATCCATAAAGCGCTTCATAGCGCAATTATCGGATAAGTGTCGACCTATGAACAAGTTGTTACACAAGGGGGTCACATTTCATTCAGACAACGAATTTCAAGCTACCTTTGACAAGATTAAACAATATCTATATTTTCCACTAGTATTGGATCCTCCCAAACCATGAGTGTTGTTCTATCTTTACATATCAGCTACTGAGCTTGAATTGGGCACCATGTTGGCCCAAAAGAATGAATTGCATAAAGAACAAGCTACATATTATATTAGTCGCACCCTGGTCAGCTATGAAATAAATTATGCATACATTGAGAAGCTATGCTTAGCAGTGGTTTTCACCACTAAAAATCTATGCCATTACATGCTCAATCATACCATGTATGTAGTGTCAAAAGAGAATCCATTGTGATACATGATGAGTCAAACTTACCATAACAGTCACACGATAAAATGGATTATGTTGTTGATGGAATTTGACCTAGAGTTCATAGGACAAAAATCAATTAAAGGTCAGGTCATAGCCGATCAACTCGTAGAGGCTCCCCTCTAGGATGACCAACCTCTTAGCATAGAGCTTCTCGATGATGGAGTTTTTCAGGTGTCAGAATCACCTGATCTTGAAGAGCCTAAATCACAGGATGACATAACTCTATTTTTTGATGGCTCTAAGTGCGAGCAAGGGGGTGGTACATGAATTGTATTTTTCACACCACAAGGGGCTCCCATACCCCTATCATTTAAACTTGATTTCCCATGCACCAATAATAATTCCGAGTATGAAGCCCTTCTCATAGGCCTTCAAATGATAATCACCATGAAAATAACCAAGCTCAACATTTTTGATGATTCCTTGCTCATAGTGAATCAGGTCAAGGGTATATTCCAATTTAGATGCCCAATATTGCAAGCCTACAAAGCCCTAGTGGATAAAATTTTAGAAAAATTTGAATGGTATGATATTGAGGCACTCCCTCATTCATCTAACCATTTTGTGGATACATAATGGCCTCCTTAGGGTCTTTAATCCCGTAAAACCCATCTGATGATATCACAACCATTCAAGTCAAAATACTATCACAATCCATGACTAAGCGTGATGAGCTTAACTCCATGCTAGAAGTCCACATGATTCAGATTGAACCTTCACATGAACGGTTCTCTCAAATTCACAATTGTTTGAATAATGCCACTTGGGGGACTTTGTTCCCTCAAACTCCTTTTGATACTAGCACAATGCTATATCTACAAGTTCTCTCTCAATCAGAATTTGTAAGAGATGAACATCAAAAGGATCAAGCAATTCATACAATTGAGGCTTCTTCAAAGCAAGATTGGTCCATCCAAATAAAATATTATTTAAAACTTGGAAGTATTCCTTCTGGATTATCGCATGCTATAAAATGAGCATTTAAGAAAAAAGTGGCAAAGTATGTCTTACTTGGAGACATAATGTATCGTCAAAGCTATGAGGGTATCCTCCTTCATTGCTTAGACCATCAAGAGTCAGTTTGGGCCATCTCCCAAGCA
Source organism: Wollemia nobilis (assembly GCA_028583015.1). Taxonomy (NCBI): domain Eukaryota; kingdom Viridiplantae; phylum Streptophyta; class Pinopsida; order Araucariales; family Araucariaceae; genus Wollemia; species Wollemia nobilis. Next base: position 3,976,065 of record JAQPPZ010017260.1, on the reverse strand, counting down.
CATGATGGTACATGTGGTGGTCATTTCAGTGGCATGGCCATCGCAAAGCGCATTCTTCGCATGGGCTATTATTGGCCAACTTTAGAGCAAGATTGTTGTGCTTATGTCAAGAAGTGCGTAAAGTGTCAACACCATGCTAATTTGACACATGTACCTTCTCAGGCCTTACAACCGATTCAATCAGTTTGGCCATTTTCACAATGGGGGTTTGATTTAATCGAAAAAATCTCACCCGCTTCCTCAAGCCATCACACATTCATCATTACGACTACTAAGTACTTTACAAAATGGGTGGAAGCAATTCCCCTTACCACTATTATTAGACCTCGCATCATGGAGTTCATATTGCATAATATCATTTGTCATTTTGGTATTCCATCCAAGATAATTTTAGATAATGGGCCACCTTTTAAGAATAAGGATGTGCATGCTTTAACAACAAAATATAACATACAACACAACTTTTCTACACCCTATTATCCACAATCTAATGGGTAAGTAGAGGCATCAAATAAAATAATAATTGCAATCTTAAAGAAAATCGTTAAGGATAATCATAAGGATTGGCATAATCAATTACCTCTTGCCCTTTGGGCCTATCGCACTAGTATTCGGACTCCCACTAGGGTAACTCTATTTTCACTAGTGTATGGTGCTGAGGCTATCATGCCTTTAGAGTTGGAAATCTTATCATTGTGCATATCCATGCAAGAGTTCATCGATGATGATACCATATGACAAGCTCATCTAGACCAATTAACTTTGCTTGATGAGCGACGTGTTAATGCTCTTGAGCATCTACATGTTTATCAAGAGCACCTTAAGAGAGCTTATAACATGAAAGTCCACCCTAGAGACTTTTAGGTTGGTGATCTAGTTCTAAAAGAGAACCAACAAAATTCTAATTTGCCACCCCATCTATGGGATAAATTTATGGTAAACTAGTTAGGTCCATACATTATTACTAGTCATATTGGACCTGGAACTTATCTCTTAGCTTCCATTGAAGGATGTGAGGAGCTTGAACCCTTGAATATCCTTCACCTGTGACCTTTCCATGCTTAGAGCATCATGCCCTACCTAAAATTCTCCAAGGTGGTCTATGACCCCTTTGGTCAACCTAAAATGCTCCAAGGTGGTCTACGACCCCTTTGGTCAACCTAAAATGCTCCAAAGTGGTCTACGACCCCTTTGGTCACCCTAAAATGCTCCAAGGTGGTCTATGACCCCTTTGGTCACCCTAAAATACTCCAAAGTGGTCTACGATCCCTTTGGTCACCCTAAAATGCTCCAAGGTGGTCTACGACCCCTTTGGTCACCCTAAAATGCTCCAAAGTGGTCTATGACCCCTTTGGTCACCCTAAAATGCTCCAAGGTGGTCTACAACCCCTTTGGTCACCCTAAAATGCTCCAAGGTGGTCTATGAACCCTTTGGTCACCCTAAAATGCTCCAAGGTGGTCTACAACCCCTTTGGTCAACCTAAAATGCTCCAAGGTGGTCTACGACCCCTTTGGTCACCCTAAAACGCTCCAAGGTGGTCTACGACCCCTTTGGTCAACCTAAAATGCTCCAAAGGTAGTCTATAACCCCTTTGGTCACCCAAAATCCCCAATGGCATTCACTAAGCCCATTGGTTAAACTATATATATATATATATATATATATATATATATATATATATATATATATATATATATATATATATATATATATATATATATATATATATATATATATATTGTTGGGATTTTGACATATGCAAGGTACAATCTAATAAGGATTCTACCTTCTAAAAATTAGGATAGCTTTCTAAAAAAATTGAAAAGAAAACTACAGATGATTGAGTGACCAAAAACCCTATAGATGCTTTATAGCAACTGACTGGGTGAATGGAAATAGACACATAGTATGGAATATCGATGGAAATGATAAATATAATGTAAAAATGTGGTAAAAATGACCTTTGAAAACATTGATTTTGATAGATGCATAGTGTACATACATGGTGCTAGACATGTATGATTAACTCTAAAATGCAAAATGCAATGATGGGTATGCCTAATGTACGTGAGTGATATAATGCAATGATATGAAATGTAATGCAATGCAATATTTTTGTGTGTTTTATGTTTTAATGATGTTTTTGGTTTATATATTTTTGTGTGTTTTATGTTTCAAAACATCATTGTTGGATTGAACTCTCTCCTAATTTAATTAACCATTATTTTCTTTGGTGGGCCTTTGAGGCCTCTCATGTTCCATGAGAGTACCTTCATTTAGATTATTTGGAGTTTTTACATCTCCCATTAGCTTGAGGCAGAGGGGGTTTGTTGGATTTGTTATCATCATGACTTGGGATAACTTGCTGCAATAGTGTTCTTTGTTTTCCATTTGCAATCTCGTTGTTGATTCTAAGCCTATAGTGTTAGGCTGCCGACATCCTCCCTCTCTTTTTTTCATAGCCATAATCAATGAGAGACTTTGTTGTGCTTCTATTCTATTTGGGACTGAACTGAGGAAGTATGATCTGCTGAAGAACAGGACTAGAACATCCTTCTAAATTTTCCATATTAATTAAATCATCTCTTGACTTCTATTCCTCTAATATGATCTTGTATTCTCTAGGGTTTTTGGTTGTGCCACCAGGGTTATTGGAAGGGCTTGTAGAGGGGATATTGGAGGATCCTAATTTTGACGAAGATTCCAAGGATTTTGGAAGGATGACCTTAAGGTTCTCTTCCTTAAATTTCTTGCCTTCTCTTTCTAGGTCAGCTAAAATTTCAAACTTATTGGAACTTGGTATTTTTGGGCTTACTTGAGGCTCCTGGTCTTTCCCACTCTGTTGCTTTTCTTTCTCTTATTGTTGGATCTGCACTGATTGTTCCTGTTGATCATGATTATTGTTGACTAGTCTGTAAACACCTTTTCCTATAGGACCCTGCATCCCTTCATGCCTAGGGAAACCTCCGTCATTTGTTCTTTTGGCCTTAGTTTTACTTTGGGCTTCTCAGTCAACTACTAGGTTTAGGCATTGATTTCATAGATGGCCTTGAGTTCTGCACTCTAAATAGAAGGTCGACTTATTCTCATATTCCATTGGTTGTTTTCTCAAGTAATCACCATACCCTAGTTCAATGAACGTAGGGAGTTCGGAGTCCAAGTCTACATTGACACATATCCTTGCATGCATCATCCTTGATCTTGCTAGGGTTGAATGGTCTATGGCAATGAGATTCCCTATGGATTTAGTAATTTTGCGTAATCCTCCTAGGAACTTGCCCACTAATGAAAATATTTCTAGTGCCAGGAAACCATCCATGATGTTCACAAGGGTCAATATCTTGTTCTTCACTAGAATGACGAGTGGGAGTGATTCAAATAAACTGCTTCTTTTTCCTTTTAGGTTATCCACAAAGAACATACTGCATTTGGGGCCCGCATCCTTTTACTGGGTCCCTATTTTAGGGTCTTTTTTGGGAGGATCCGACCCTCGCCCCTTATGAATTTTATCAATGATGGAATCATGTCCATCCCCTTCTGCCAGGGTCTTGGCTGCCTCTAGATCCTCACCAAATCCGAGGTTCCCACCCAACTCCTTCAAAATTCCTCCGCTGCTGCATCATTTCACTTAAGATAATTCATATTAATCAAAGGTCTCATTTCAATTAAAATCTCCTAAGACAATTCATATTAATAAAATATCTCATTTCAATTAAAATTTCCTAAGATAATTCATATTAATAAAAGGTTTCTCTTTAATTAAAATATCTTTAGATAATTATTATTAATCAAAGGTTTCTCTTTAATTAAAATCTCCTAATATAATTCATATTAATCAAAGGTTTCATTTCAATTAAAATCTCCTAAGATAATTCATATTAATCAAAGGTTTCATTTCAATTAAAATCTCCTAATATAATTCATATTAATCAAAGGTCTCTCTTTAATTAAAATCTCTTAATATAATTCATATTAATCAAAGGTCTCATTTCAATTAAAATATCCTAAGATAATTCATATTAATCAAAGGTCTCATTTCAATTAAAATATCCTAAGATAATTCATATTAATCAAAGGTCTCATTTCAATTAAAATCTCCTAAGATAATTCATATTAATCAAAGGTTTCTCTTTAATTAAAATCTCTTAAGATAATTCATATTAATCAAAGGTTTCTATTTAATTAAAATATATTAATATAATTCATATTAATCAAAGGTTTTTATTTAATTAAAATCTCTTAAGATAATTCATATTAATCAAAGGTCTCATTTCAATTAAAATTACATAGGTAAACCTTACTAATAAAAGATTCACAACCTTAGAATAATACACCTTCATGGCGGATGTGAAACAACCTCTACAGAAAGGTCAAAGGACTACCAAACTTAGAGTTCAAACAAGGTAAAACCAGGTGCTAGGCTTTGTTTTCTACTGCCACTACTTATCCCAAAGGGACTAAGCTTATGTAGCAACAAAAATCCCACACATATGTTGGTAGTTTCCCGTTACAAGAAGCACTTCCCAAACACATCACTCCTACTTAACACAAGTGGTTTTTCCACTACAAGCAGTGTTTCTCAAACACATCACTCCTAATTAACACAAGTGGTTTTTCCACTACAAGCAGTGCTTATCAAACACATCACTCCTACTTAACACAGGTGGTTTTTACACTACAAGTGATGCTTCTCAAACACAACACTCCTACTTAATATAGGTGGGTTTTCCACTACAAGTGGAAATTTTCAAACATAGTGCTTGCTATTTAAAATAGGTGGTTTCCCTACTATAAGCAGTGCTTCAAATACATGATGCTTTCCATTTAAAACAGGTGGTTTTCTCAGAATAAGCAATGCCTGAAACACAACACTCATACTTAACACAGGTGTTTTTTCCACTACAAGCAATGCTTTTCAAACACAGTGCTTGCTATTTAAAACATGTGGTTTTTCAACTACAAGTGGTGCTTCTCAAACACATCACTCATACTTAACATAGGTGGTTTTTCCACTACAAGAAATGCTTCAAATGCACGATGCTTTTCATTTAAAACATATGGTTTTCCCACGATAAGCAACACCTCAAATACATGGTGCTTTCTAATACAAGCATCTAAACATGCATTGCTTCACACTATAAGCATCTTAAACACATAGTTCTTCACATATTTAGATGCAAGTGGTTTCCAAACCTTTAAAATATATTATCATTCTACAAGGGAGTATAACCAGGTTTTCATATAAATCATTCATCATAAAAATGCATGTATAAACGGATAATGTTTTAAAACCCTCAAACCTTAACACTCATGTAGAATAGAATCTGGTGGTATCTTGGCTACCTATCTCTTTGCTTTTTATGTGCTCCTATATTTCTCCCAATTGCTTGGTTTGTGTCCTCCTCTATCTTCTGTCTTCTTCCTTAATTTTTTTCCTCCCTTGCACCTTATGTGCTCCTTTGCTCTAGGTGGCCTGTCCGCCATCCCTCCTTGAATCTCGAGACAACCTCAAGCCCCCCTTTTGTTAAATGCTTTCGTTCCTCATCCTCCTTTTCTCTGGTGGCAACCATTTCTTTTACCCATAATTTCCATCTTTGGAAATTAATAGCCCCCTAGATTATTTACATAGATTGCACTATATAGGGAAAAGGGATATTTACATTATTATAATGAAGAATGGTACCATTTTTAATAAAATATCCTTGACATGATATTTTATCACCATTTAAAATATATTTCTTTTATTTAAAACAATTTCATAATTGTTCTTTCTTTAAAATAAAATATTTCTATTATATTAAATGGATTTTTCATTTATTTCACTTAATTAAAGTCTATTACTGAATTTACATTATCATTAAAATGAACTTCTTTAATTATTTTAAATGAACTCTCATTTATTAATTGAAATGAATTTTACTAATGATTTTAAATAAATCATATCATTATTTAATCAAAACATCATTAATTAATTTAAATGAATCTTTATTTAGCATTTAAATTTAATTTACTTTCCTTCATAAAATGATGCTCTATTATCACTTCAATATAAAATTTTACTTTATGCATCCACATACATTTTACAGTTGTTCTCCTATTGAAATTCCAACATTATGCTACCCAAGGTATGATGCAATAGAGAGCAATCAAATTTAAAAAACAACAAAGAGGGAATATTTCCATCAACCAAATATTTTACGATAGCTACTAAACTATCAACTAAGGTTCAAGGTTATCAAGTAATCGAGGATTATCCCTTCTAATAATGCATGCCTATATGAAGGTATCTATCAATGTTACCTCTGAGTACCTTAATAACCATTTCCCCTGATCTTAAGTACCCTCATTTCTAGTGGATGCTTCTGCCTTCTCCACCTATGAGTGCACCTGATCCTGTACACTTGTCAATATGTTAGCGATAACATGCCATTATAAATCAACTAAACATCATATAGTTGGTTCAATTATTAAAACTAAGTATCACCACATCATAGGTTAATACATTGTTTCTTTATGCCATATAGTTTTCTAGTGAGGTTCATGACACTAGTTGGCTACAGATGATTGGCTAGAGGTCCATAAATTTTGATTGGATGATGTATCGTGAAGGTTTAGAACTTTAGAACATGTATTAAATTTTTTTGAACGCCTGAAATTGTGTGATCGTGGATGACTTAGGCCTACATGATCTGATCTATGTTTTTTTAATCCCTCTAGGTGTGATCATCTGCAGCTCAGGCTTGGAAACTCACCTACATAGTTGTCAATCAGGGCTTGAATGGTGGGCATTCTTGGGGCTACATAGCCCAGTGGATTTGGGGCTAAGCAGCCCTATGGCACTATGCTCTAGCTATTATGCAGTATTCAAGGCTATGAGCTATGGTGGTTGGAGTAGTAGCTTGGTTGCATGGTCAAGGTCATAATGACTTATGCAGTTGATCTTTTTTATAAGCTAACATGCAAATTTTCAAACATGGATCACACTGTTACACGATAAATGAACAATAAAGAACATGATATATATCCATTATAAAAAAAACTTAAATGCAACAATAGGATAGTATAAAATAGGAGAAATGTTATGCCTTCTATGCCCAAGTACAGGATCACCAATATGAGAACACATACAGTTGTTGGTAAAGGTAATCCTCACTGTGAGAGCTATAAATTCCGCTCTAATATCAATGTAGTAAAATGATCAATTGATTTCATTCATGAGTGTGGAATTTATACAATGAGGATAGGCTCATAATAGTCTGTAACCAAATCCAACTTAACTTACTCGAACATAAAATATTCTGCTAAAAATATAAAATCTAATGATAGCACATTTAACAATAATATGCTATATTATTAGATATGCACGTTGGTGTGCATTATCATAATAATGGAATAAATAGTTAGATTCTAACAATAGTAAAATATTTTTCAAATATTGCACAATGAGGAGAATTAGAAAAGTACTTGGATGGTGCAAAAATGTATACTTAAAAATAATTAAATAATTAAGTAATTTAATTAATAAATTAATTTTTTTATTAATTAAAAAAATTAACTTTCTATATCATAGTACCTTAAAAAATTCTCAAGATACCAATGTCCTATTATTTCTATAAGCAATGAGAGGAAAACATTATCTAATAGTTAGTTTATTTGAATTTGGGCACTAGCAATCACTACGAGAGTTCAATATTCAAGCTATTCAATAGTCACCTTGCCCTTGTTGCCAACCTACACCATGTGTCACACTTTTGAATCAATTGCCAATGCAAAAGTTTCACATGCTCATGGGGAATATGGGAGGTCCCACATCACTCCTTGACTACAAGTCATCCTCTATATAGCAATTTATAGTGTTACTCCTATGCTGCCCTTATCGATCCACTTTGAGGATTTTAAACATAGGGTTTTTAATGCTACATATAAAGCATGGAGTGCATGCCATTTGTATGTCTATACTCACATGAATTTGAATCAATATTTCCATTGAACATTGACATCCTCATTGTGATATTTGCATCTAAAAATTCTACATGGTTGATATAATTTCTACAAATTTTTTAAGCCCTTCGATCAATTTGCATGACAAAGAGATTAATTTCTACATGTGATCTTTTATAACTCTTTACTATGCTAATTATATGCCTTTCAAGTGGCCAGTGCTAGAATAGTAGGTGATATCTACTTGGATGGCTCAAGCAGGTGCTATGACATCATCTTCAAGTGCATGTAATATCCAACTCCATCAACTATATGGCTACTAAGTCTAGCAAATATTAGATTTAACTTGATTGGAGATAAAAAATTATCAAGTTCATTAGATTTATGACAACCTTGTCAATAATGATAAAATTATATCACAATATATAAAGAACAATATAATGATATCATATGAGAAAACATTGCTAGCTCAAGAATCTAAGAAGAAAATTGTGATGGCATTATCTAAAGTTCCATGTGCATACACCGCTAATATGATCACTCTCAATAGAATTTTACTATGAGGAGGAGGTGGTGCTTTATGGGAATAAGCCAATCAACAATAGTCTTCTCAAGATAGATTTATGACAAAATATATTAGCATAAAAAAAAATGATTCCATGTGCAGATGCAGTCAAAGAATCATCCTATGGCTAAGGGATGGTTTTTAGCAAGAGGATGATGAAGATAGAATACACCTTCAACACTATCTGACGTGATCCTAGCATACTGGTAGTTGATACTAAGAGTCAAGCCTTCAAATTCATGTCAACAATTTACATACACAAATTTATGTTCTTCAAAGGTATTTTAAAGGAATCAATTTGCTAGAAAGTAAGGCAATAAGTGGAGATATCTTATCCTTACCTAGTCCAAATATTCTTTCTTATATTATTTTACTTAACATGGAGTCAAGTCAGATTCAAAGCTCTAAATATGAGCATGGAATAAGCAAAGCTATATGTCAACTATAACACAACCCAAGGTCCCTAATTGATTAATGCTTTGACACCACTTATATGGTTCCAATAGAATTGAACATGTTAAATAAGGTTCTTAAATAAGCATCAAAGGAGAAGTTTATAGGAATGCAAATATTTTAAGAATTTTATTTGGAAGATAACAAAATTCCTCTAAATCACTGCTAACTACAGAAGATGCTAACATCCAGAATTTTATCTATAGCATCATGAACAACATATCTAACATGATTATTTTTATTGCTATAAGGAATCATGTATTACATTAAATAATGTAATAGATGTCCTCATCAAATATCGGTACAAAAGAATTTTTTTCTCTGTTAGTTACTATACTACTATGGTAGGTTATAATGTAATGAGGATAAACTAAATTATATATGAATATATATACAAGAGGACCTAAGGATGTGTCAATAGAAGTGATAACCGATGATGGTCCAATTGATTTAGTTGTTGCCACCACTAGAGGGTTGAGTAGAGGACGCATGGGAAAGTTGGTCACCTTCTATATATTTTGAGTCATAGGGTTGTGGGTCACTATCTATTGGATTATGTAGGGAGAGTCTTATACAATGGATAGTCGAAATGGAGGCTAAGAGGGAGACTCTAGGAAGGTAATTAGCAAGTTGGGAGGTTGCATGGTGACTAGAGAAGGAGGAGTAATATAGAGTTATGGATTATCTTTGATATGAGAGAGATCAGCTATGTATGGAGCTAGATCAACTTTGGATAGAGAGATATAAAGTGAGTGATTTATTATAGGATACCATACCATGTCATAGTACTACAAACTAAAAGCTTTCATCATCTACTAGGACATATTTATGGACACATTAGAGATCACTAACTCAAGATTCCTATTGGTCCATGTGGATACCACCAGCTTCAATGAGGACACCTAATAGTAGATCTCAATCAAATATGAGTTGTATATGTTATGCATTGATTTTGAAGATGTTTATTTTTTCTTGTTGTAATCAAAACTTTTGAGCATTAATATGATATATCGAATTTTATTTGTTTGTGCACATTAATTATTGTTTTTTGGATGCTTAAGTGCATGCTAACGTAATTATTATTTTATTTGTTTAAGTATGGTATATTTTATTGACTTGCATGTTAAATGACGTGCTTAACATGGTTTTTGTTTTTGTAATTTTGTTATATGTATATGTTGGGGTGCTTTTCCTAGATGCATTTAGTCTATGGGACTTAATTATTTGATTCACCCCTAAGTGGTGGTCCTTAAGCCTAAATAGTGGACAAACACTTGGGTGGATTTATATATTACTTGTACACATTATATTTATAGGACTTTAATTCTTTGATTGATTACCTAGATGTTTTATGTATATAGGACTTTATTGCTTTTATTTGAAATCCTAGACATTCTATATATAGGACTTTATTGGTTTGATTTAACCCTAAGTAGTGACCTTTGAGATTGAATAATAGACACATTCTTAGGACTTTAATATTTTGTTTGATTGTGTAGACAATTTATGTCTATATAACTTTATTGATTTTTTATTACCTAGATAATCTATCCATTGCAATTTATCGATTACCTAGAAATTCTATTTTTGTAGGATTTTATTAATTTTATTTTGATTGCATAGATAGTGTATGTTTATAGGATTTTATTGCTTATTTTATGATTAGTTTTCTCTTTTAATCTCTGATACACGTAGCTTTGGATGGCATTTTGGATTAGCTACCCTTATTTGTGGTTGCGGAGGAAGCAAAAAGGTAGATGAGACTATATCACATACTATCATTATGGTGATCATGTAGCCCATTGTATAATAGAACAAAAGGTATGGATTGGGTTATCAGGATCATAGATGATCATAATTTTTATCATGTAATCTATTTATGAAGTGGAGAAAGAAGAATTTAGCTCAATTAATATGTTTATCATTATGGTCAAATAAACAATTGAGAGTTGTGGGTATATCATTCTACTAATAAATATATCCACAAGTCATTATGCATATTTATATTATTACGAGATATGACCCACCCATGTCAATGTTCTATATGACTACAATGAAAAATAATATCAAGATGCAAAGGAGATAATCATGGGGTTTTTTCCATCAATACTTATAAGTGTCGTAGGGATTGCCATGTGGCAATCGATGAAGCAAAAAAACAAAATTAAAGATTTATCATTCATGGTACATTATAAACCTATGATAAAATAGGATATATAGATCCATCACATGGAAATTATATGAGATCACAAAGAAAGACAAGGTTATAATGATGTATAATAAAAGGATTAAACCATCTATTTCTAAGACTTGTGGGGTTAGTCATCATTGGAAAGAGAGTTGTAGTAATAGATGATTTTTATTAGGTTATATTAAGTATCTCCTTACACCTCATTTTTAAAAAGGGAGGGATTAAATTGAATGTATCAATCCCAAATTTTATATAAAAGAGTTATAAATATCTTGAGAAATACTCACAAATAGAAGAATTAGAAACTCATAATTGCCTCCTTGGAATATGTCTTTAGAATGCCCATAGGTTTCTTATCACTTGTCATGTTATGCATATTATAGTGGTTTTATAATGTTTTTGGATGTATTATGGAAAACCTTATGTTGCCTTTAGAATGCATATATCAAGGTGCCTATGTGATGTATTTGATAGGAGGTGATGGATAAGAATAGAGGGATGTCATCCTGGATAGTTCATAGGACATCAATATATGGATGTTTCTTAGTAAATTTGTATGTATTTATACACTCACGAATTATTAGATAATGCATACTCACCTATAAAATGATCCTAATCAAGTAAGGGCTAGGTGGAAAATAGTTTGATGAAAGGTATTGTTATTGGGAGATTATTCTTGTGATCTTATATTTTGTAGAGCAACATGGGATTTATCAATCCACCATTGGAAAAATCCATAAAAACTTATGCATTGTCCAAGTATTGGATTGAAAAAAACCTATCCTCTCAATGATTCATAAGGGAACAAGGAAAAATGAGGTTGCATTGTGATTAAGTATTTATAAATGAAAGAGAAATTTTTTGACAAGAGGAAGATGAGGAGATAAGTCACTATCTTAGATACCGAGTATAAGTACAATGCATAAAAGATATAATCTAAATAGGATAAGTAGGGAATAGTTGAGGTTCTCTTGACTTAGCAAGCAACAAGTAGCCTAGAAAACTGAGTAGGAAATTATGAGATCAAGAAAACATGTATCATATAATCATGTAATAATGGAGGTGTGTGTCATGACCCTCCCATAGAAAACTATTTTTGAATCAGATAATTAAGAAATATATATATATATATAATTATTGTTAATATTTTATGTGATCTTAAGAGATTATGTTGATTAAGGATATGGAACTAATAGACCTATTTTATTTGCAGGAAAAAGATGCCTCCGTATGTAAACAAAGATCTTATGGTACATATATGGTCTAATTGATATAAAATGTGTTATTTAGTCTAGATTCAACTTACCTTGCTATTTGATGTATATATTTTTTTGTCATGTAAGTCAATTTATATTAATTTACCAATTTTATCATGTTTAAATAAGAAATTATGATAATAAGTGTTATTCTTTCTTCTTTAAAATAAAATAGAAGAATGATTAAATACTCAACTTTAGGAACAATGAATTAAGGATTTAATTTTTGCTTGCAATGGTAACAAATAAGAAAAAGAAAACCTAACATTTGTAAAATCTGAGAGCAGATAGTTATGAGTTGTTATCTAAAATAAATTCTCCTTACATCCTTGAGGAGGAAAAAAATAGGAAATGGGGATTTTTTTTAAAAAGGAAGATGAGAGGTCTTGATGAAGAGCATGTCAAACAATGGGAATAATTGTTCTTTCACTTAATAAGGAAGATAGAGCAGCAAGAAGCATTTCACCAGTGAGCACTTAAGGCTTCTCTAGAACAAGTCCCTCTAGAAATTTAAGGTAGTTATTTATTATATAAAAGTCTTTGATAAAATATAATTTTAGTCTCTATGTTGAAATGAAACCTATGGTTTATTTATTTAAAGCATTAATATTGTTGTAGTATAGTTTCTAAAGAGCACTTGAGTTTGATAGCATAGTGCTCAAAATATACATTACTCCGAAGCCTATTCATTACCATAACCTAGATGGGATATATATTTATTGCCAGTCCTCAATAAATTTCCAATAGTGAGAATGGAAGTGATAAATATGCAAACCCAAGACTCTATAGAATTCATTACTATCCTCAACTTATTGAACATACATCTATCTAGCAGTATAGATTAAACTTATCTATGTGTTGTAATGGAAGAAACCACTGCATGAATCCATTCAAAGTTTAAGACTTTTGTTTGGACCACTCCCTTGGAAACCACTAAACTGGATTAGTGCATGACTTTATTCGGTCTTCCTATGCACACTGAGTACAATGCTAGCTGGATTGAGTAGGTTTCTCCTATTGAAGACGTAGAAAACCTTTAGAGGTCAAAGTTTTAGGTTTGGTACATAATCATTTTGAGATTTTGCAGTCACCAAGTGGTACCCATTAGCCATCCTTATGGAACATCCATGTGGTATCCTTCATCATGTGTGCATAAATTAAACCCTAGGATTAATTTTATTGAGGTTTAGAAGTCTCACATTCAAAGTGGAGTAGAACCCAAAGCACCCTAAAAATTACTTTCTTATGTAAGATTGATGATGGTAGTTATGGACACTTCACAAGGATACCGCCTATGCTTCACCTTGGGCAACGTGGCATGTTATTATGTGATTAGGGCTTAAGTTTGTAGGTGTTTAAGTGATTGCATGTTATTTAACCTCTTTGAAGAAAAGGACCCTTTTGAATCAGATTACCATGTGTGTCTTACATTGGTAGCACAAAAAAATTAGTACATTTTAAAATGGATATGAAATATTGCATCTCATAAATTAGCAACTAATGTCCTTCGGTTTAGATAGATATAAATAAGAAAAATTAAAAAATAATTCCTCAAGAAAGATAGAGGAGTACATGGATTTAGATTATTTAAAACTTTGGGCTTTAACACATTTAAAGTATTCTTGAAGTATATTCTCTTTATATTTGAAAAAAGGATAAGATATACGCTATAGTTCTTATTATTTATCTTAATGTGTTAATCTAAGGATGTTTACTTCATTAATAGAAGTAGTTTTGAAATATGAATTATGTTATGTTTATTGGTCAATGTAAGCCATTTGAAAAATAGCAGGGATACTTTTAGAAATTAGTATGAAATAGAATAAGTTTTATTTATAATGAAATTGAAAGGTTTAGTTGCATAAAGATATGTTATTTTCTAAGTGATAATATATCATAGAATTTTGTGTAATTTATTAGGGTTCTGTAAACTCAGCAACAATTTAACTTTACTATACATTTTATGGAAGTTCATGTTGATTTATTGTATGGAATCTCAATTAATTATGTAAATTATAAATATTCATGTATGTTGAATTTGTTATACTTTTGAGAAATGGAAATGTAAAACACTACCTTAGTAGGGGATTGGGCATGAGACCCAATAAAAAGTAGGGAAATCTATGGGGGGTTCCTCACTTAATATCTTGTAAGATATTACATAGGATATGGACTCCTGAGTAATAAAGGATTAGAAATACAAAGTTTTTGTGTGGGAATTATCGGGTCCCCTCACTTATGAAAAGAAAAATAAACCAAATGTATTAGGAATGTTTGAGAACAAAGAGACTTATTACACAACTAATTGAGGTTTTGATAAAACAAATCTTGAAATCCTTTTTTAATTTTGGTAATTTGATTGGCAATAAATATATAAGGATGAATATTTTGAGGCTAGGTTTATTTTCCATGAGGATTCCTAGTAAATATGATGTGTCAAATGTGTATTTTTTGTGGACTTGCTATGGATGTAAATGATTTACTATTATGCATTAGAGATTAGAGATGAAATGAATTTGATATTATGCTTTAATGAAATGTATAGCTTAATAATTGCATAGAACTCATTTACTCCTACAAATAGCATGGTATCTTCTCTTATATTTATTATACTCAAATGAATTGCATAAAATGGATAATATTATTTGGATTTCCTTTGGGTATGTGAATGTAATCTAGAAAGGGGTTTAATGAAATAATGTCAAACTAGCTAGACCGTAAGGTTATGACTAGAACTAAAGGATATGTTATGGGAAAATCCCTTAGGGTTGCAATGGGTAATTTAACAATGGAACTTTAATGTGTGATTCAAGAGAAAATGGGCTTAGAATTCCATTGTAGCTGATTCCTTATGATGGGATTCTTCAATAGATAGAAAAATATCATTGCGAGAGATATATCATGCAATTGGTTTTTATATTGACCCAAAATAACAAGGGAAAATTCTTATGGGAGATGCCATTGGATAAGATAGTCATTGGGAATCCTCGATAGACTGCTGTATTTCTCAATAAGAATTATATCATAAGTGATAATCACCTCTATTACATTACCCTAAGGGTAGTTAATGGTGCTTATTTTTTTAATAAAGAAAGGGATGTAAAACTATAAAAAAACTTGTACTTATAATACTAGTATAGAATGATAGATAACAGTATGGGATTAGGTATTCCCTATCTCAGTCAAATGAGATAGGGATAAACCAAGCACCGTGGTCAATAATAAATTCAAGGGAAAGAAATGAAATGGGGTGACCACACAAAGGTATCCTTTAAGCTATATGGACAGTGGATAAGGTAAACCCTAGAACATGATACAGGATAATTGACCACTCTAGTCCACTCGAGGGATGCTGCAACATCTAAAACTAGGAAGCATAATAAAAAGCTTATGTGAATCTATCTAGAATGTATTGTGTAAATCCTTAAGATAAAAAATTGGGGTAGATTTTAGGGTTGTTACAATTGGTATAAAAGTATGGTAGTAGGTCTTTCAAGCTTACCAAATATGACCTCTAATGTAGGAATAGAAGCCTATCATTGAATGAACCTAACCATGTTTGGTTTTGATGTGCACCTTAGGAAGGATATAATCTTTCCATGAAAAGGATGGTTTAATAGAAAGACCATTTATAAAAACAATGATCTTAATATTGACAAGTAATACACACCCTATTAAAAGAAAGTGTGACAAGTGATACTCTTGAATTATTGTTTAAATATTGATGTTAGTTTTATTTGATGGAAAAAATAAACTAAGTGTATGCATATTTATGGGTTATTACACAATATGTGATACTTGAATAGTTAGGAGATATGGCACAAATATTTAGACAAGGATATTTTTGACCATGTAAAATGTCAGGAGATGTTGACAATTTTTTTTGATAAGAACATGACCTGTGAGGTGTCCACTCTCCAATAATTTCATCGAAGCATGATGCAGTTATAAATTGTCATACAAAAACTATGATATCAGGTATATCGACATCAGCTAATACTAGAAATCATTATCGAATAGGTATATTTTATACATGGGGGTCATGAGAAGGGTAAGACAAGAAATAAATTTAATAAATTTATCTATTACACATGAGGAAGACCCCATTATGCCACTCATTATCCCCAAAAAGTTGGGTCTAGAAATCATACAAAAGAATCAGATCATGGGATCAATACAAACTTTGGGAGCCAAAAACTAGATGGAAAATTAGCCAACTTATTTTGGAAGGTGTAAATTTATATGTTAGGATTTGGTAGATAGATGGGCAAGAGATAATTACATTTAATTTAGTCAAGGATATTCCAAAAAGATCAAGATACTTAGCAAAATGGTGGAAAGTAGAGTATATTTTTGGACAAATATACTACATGGATAAATGATACCCAAACATAATAGTCATCCTACCTAATGGCATCCATATGTAGCTCCCCTCTATGCCTTTGATATTATTTTAGGAATGAAAATTTTAAAATCTTAAAATATTGTAATCGATTTCCATGATAGATGGATTGATTACACTGATAGTGATAATCAAAGGAGGTGAATTGCAAGTGAACAAGGTTCTATTTGATCTCATCTACTTTCAGTAATGCAACTAAAGAAAACCATAAAAAGAGATTGATTTTTTTGGTCAAATTTAATGAAGTTGAGATAAATGAAAAGGAAGAGGTGTTTGGAAAAAACCCAATCTTATAGGAGTATAAAGATGTATTTCCTGAAGATTTGTATAGATTACATCCAAAAATGAAGTTTTATTTCACTATAGAACTAATGCCAGGAACATAACCAATCCATAAAACCCCTTATAGGACTCAAATTAGAAGGAAACATGGTGTAGCAGCACTCTATTAAAAAACATGTGCTAGTTTCTGATTCACCAGATCACCTTAAGCGTAGGTGAAGAGCATACTCCTAGTGCTAGGTTTTTTTGTTTCACCAGATCACATATTGCGCAAGTGAAGAGCATAATAACCACAAAAAGATGTTTTTTATGGGAATTTTAGAGAAAGATAGAAATAGAAGGAAAATAATTTTAAAGATAGAACATAAAGAACGAGTTAGGAAGGAACAAAAACGTTGAAAAAGAATTTTTATTCCAAAAAAATAAATTATACAACTAGAAAATATTGAATGCATTTTGACCTTTTGGGTCTCATCAGTGGAGTGTGAGTCTTAGAGAGGTACAATATCCTCTTTTTATAGTCCTAACTCTAGGGGGAGCCAAAAAGTAATGCATGTGGGATAAAAAATTATTCCCAAACATTAAATACAAACTGTAGGTTTATAGACCAAATGATAAAAAATACATATTAAATATTCCCAGGTTCAACCTCTCCCCAAAAAAACCACATTGTTACAAAGGCACATTAAAAAATGCGAGAAAAAATATGGAGAAAAAGTTCCCTTACAAAATTTTGTTCTTGCAAAGATAGGATCTGAGAGGTTTGTGATTCCTCCAACAGATGATGGCTTGTGCAATATGTTTAAGTTGCCTATCCTTACTCCACTTTTTGAACATGGGAGGAATAAAATCTTTGCCCAAGTGCAAACTCCTAGAAAAATCACAATTGTCTAACTTCAAAATAAGTGGAACATGTTTGGCTTTGGTGCCTTGTCTGTGTGCAACTCTTTTGAGAACTCTAGCTAGGAGAGAGGGTCTTCCATCAAATTTGAATTTTTCAAATAGTGAAAGCAAAAAATTAATCTTATACCCTCTAGCTCTAAGTCTATTAAAAAAATTATTTTTAACAAAAAATAAATCCCTCTCTTGAGCTTTCTCTAACTAAGAACCTATTGAGCTCACTTAAAATGAAGGCCTTCTATTGGTGGACAGGATGATGAGAAGAAGTTGGAATGTATTGATAGGCGTTCATTGGTTTCTAGAACAACTTTGTACACAAAATACCTGTATGAATAAAATAAAGTCCTTTAAAAAAACAATACTCAGCAAAGTCACTTTCGAATCTGAAATAGATGCTGATATTTTAATGCTCAGGTAGAAATATCCATAAGCAACAAAAAATCTATCAATTTTTCCCTCGATCCATGCCAAACACCAATGGCATCATCAATATATCTTTTATAGAAAAAAATATTATCCACAAAAACATTAACAAAAACTTTCTCCTCAAGATGGTAAAGAAACAGGTAAGCATAAACTATTGCAAAGTTACTCCCCATGGTTGTTCCTATGATCTGTCTATATATTCTACCCTTGAATTCTAGGTAGTGTTGTGTTAACACTAGTTCTAAAATATGGGTGAAAAATTTTATCTTAGCTGGGTTAAATTTATCCTTCAAAAAATATCGAAGAGTTGACAGACCTTCTATGATTGGGATGTTAGGATATAAGCTCTCGACATCAAAGGAAAACAAAGTTACATCTTGAGGAAAGGAACATATGCGTAAATCCTTAATTAAGGATATGGAATCCAATAAGTGATTATTTTGTTCCAAAATAATGGGTAGAAGGAGGTGATGAAGCCATTTCGAAGTGGGTTCCAACATAAAACCATAGTAAGAGCAGATAGGTCTCCTAGAGAGTTGAGGCTTGTGAATTTTAGGGAGTAAGTAAAAAATACAAACACGAGCAAAAGAGGGTTTGACCTATAGCATGAACTTACAATGGTTATTTGAGACAATATTTTTGTGGAGGGCCATGTTTAACAAATCTTGAAGCTAAAAAATATATCAGACCAAAGGATATTAGAAACACAGGCATAAACATTTTGGTCTGAGAGTTGTGATAGACCTTTTGAGACATACCAATCATGAGATAAAATACAAACACCCAGGTTTTTATCTATAGGTCTAATGATGATGGAGTTTTCATTAGCAAGAGAGCATATGGTAGACCAAATATGGGAGGGAAAATCTCGAGGGTAGATAGGGTTGACAACATTAAGCTTATTTTTAAGAAAGTTCTCTCCCAACTGAATGATGTCTTCTAGGGGCCTATAAAATTTGGAAGGAGTGAAGCTTGGGTTAGGAACACGAAAGGGATCAATAGGTTTGGTGGGATTTGGGGGCCACCTCTAGGTCCAAAAAACCACTCAAGTCTAAGCCATATACAAAAAGTAGAGAATTCCTTAACAATGGACTCCTTAGACATCATGGGAGGGTTAGGAAGGAATTTTAATCCTAGGCTGAGATCTTCAATTTCATAATTAGATAGTATATGAGAGGAAAAATTATGTACAACAAGTTTAGTGATATTACCATCAACTTCCCAAATAAGACTCCTATAAAAAACATGGTGGCCATAGTCCTAAGGGCTAAAAATAGCTTCCCAAGATGTTAATTTTGGTTTCCACCACCATTTCAATGTCGAATGACCCCTAATATTTTTTCTTATGTAAATCAGACAAAATCCTATCTTTACCTCTTGAAACCAAAGTTTTGGAAATAGCCTCCATTATCCTGAGGTGACTGCCATGGTGTAGAGGAAGTGTGGTTCTAAAAGCTCTTCCCCCTCTTTCCCCTCTTCCATCTTCATGAAGAGGGGCCATTGTAGTTTAAATTCTTTCGTATATGTTGTTGTCTTTGTTGTGGTTGGTTTCTGTGTTGTTGCCTAGGCCTTTGTTGAGCCCTTTGCTATTGTGGATGTTTTCATGGTGGAGGCCTATGTTGTTGTTGTTATCACTATTGTTGTGGGACATGTGGTCTTTTGGGCCCTCTACTTTGGCTACAATTTTGCTGACCATGGGAGAATCTATCTGAGAGGAGCTTCTTGAGATGATCCATGTGTTGTTTAATCTCTCTTTTTACTAGGTCTACAACACTCTCGGTAGCTTCATTCATATTAACTTCTGGCACTTTGTTAGCTGCATTGTCTCGAGCTACTTTAGCTCTTTCTTGAGCTTCTTTATGGATTTGCATGTCCACCATCCATGCCTATAATTTGCCATTGAACAAATATTTGACCTGTGCTTCCCAAGTAGAGGCAATCTCCTGAGAAATTATTTTGTGTTGGTGGACTGATTTTGAAAGCAAGTCCCTAATGGTAGGAACCAAGTTGTTGGGAATAAAGTCATTGACTTGGGCATTTAAATTTTCTATGTATTTTTAGAAATTCCCAACATATAACTTTACCATTTCTAGATGAAATTTCTTCATGAGTTGTTCAACTTCATCACAAAAATGTTTGTCTATATCTTCATTTGGTAGATGCATTTTTGGCTTCTCAATTCATAGACTATGGGGAACAACCCCTTGCCCTATGTTCTCCTCATACTTGAGTAGTCTAGATCTACCTTTTTTTGCTTTTTTTAAAAACAACTTGTATTCATCAAACTTTGTTTCCACCAGTTTATTCAAAGATTATGGCCTAGGCGGGACATCATTCATTGCACCAATTCCATCAATGAAGGTCCTCATGTCTTGTGAGGAAGGATGTCACCTATGTTGTAAGAAAACATTTGTATCTACCAAACCCCTACAAAATTCTATCATTTTATCTGTGTCAAAAATTTGCTCTCCCAAATCCATGATCTGTTGTCGCATGTCCTCTCGTCGTTGACGTTTCTTGGACAATCGAACAAGGGAACAAGGGGGACTATCAAGGACTATAGGGGATGAATCAACAACAAAATTAGAAATATTAGTGAGGGAAAGAGCAATGTGCACCATAGGAGGGTTTAAAATTCAACTTAGAAGGAAACATGGCGTAGCAGTGCTCTAATAAAAAAAACGTGCTAGTTTCTGATTCACCAGGTTGCCTTAAGCGCAGGTGAAGAGCATACTCCTAGTGATGGGTTTTTCTGTTTCACCAGATCACATATTGCACAAGTGAAGAGCATAATAACCACAACAAGATGTTTTTAATGGGATTTTTAGAAAGAAATATAGAAACAAAAGGAAAATAATTTTAAATATAGAACATAAAGAATGAGTTAGGAAGGAACTAAAACGCTGAAAATGAATTTTTATTCCAAAAAAAGAATTATACAACTAAAAAACTCTGAATGCGTTTTGACCTTTTGGGTCTCATCAGCGGAGTGTGAGTCTTAGAGAGGTACAATATCCTCTTTTTATAGTCCTAACTCTAGGGGGAGCCAAAAAGTAATGCATGTGGGATAAAAAATTATTCCCAAACATTAAATACAAATCGTAGGTTTATAGACCAAACGGTAAAAAATACATATTAAATATTCCTAGGCTCAACCCCCCAAAAAAACCCACCCTGTTACAAAGGCACATTAAAAAATGTGAGAAACAAGATGGAGAAAAATTCCCCTTACAAAATTTTGTTCTTGCAAAGATAGGATCTGAGAGGTTTGTGATTCCTCCAGTAGATGATGGCTCGTGCAATATGTTTAAGTTGCCTATCCTTACTCCACTTTTTGAACATGGGAGAAATAACATCTTTTCCCAAGTGCAAACTCCTAGTAAAATCATAATTGTCTAACTTCAAAATAAGTGGAACATGTTTGGCTTTGGTGCCTTGTCTACATGTAACTCTTTTGAGAACTCTAGCTAGGAGAGAGGGTCTTCCATAAAATTTGACTTTTTCAAATAGCAAAAGCAAAAAATTAATCTTATACCCTCTAGCTCTAAGTCTATTAAAAAACTTATTTTTAATATAAATAAAGCCCTCTCTCGAGCTTTCTCTGACTAAGAACCTGTTGAGCTCACTTAAAATGAAGGCCTTCTACTGGTGGATAGGATGATGAGAAGAAGTTGGAATGTATTGATAGGCATTCATTGGTTTTTGGAATAACTTTATACATAATCCCTGTATGAACAAAATCAGGTCCTTTAAAAAAATAGTATCCAGCAAAGTCACTTTTGAATCTGAAATAGATGTTGATATTTTAATGCTTGGGTAGAAAGATCCATAAGCGGCCAAAAATTTATCAATTTTTTTCCTTGAGCCATGCCAAACACCAATGGCATCATCAATGTATCTTTTGTAGAACAAAATATTGTCCACAACAACATTAACAAAAACTTGCTCCTCGAGATGGTAAAGAAACAGGCAAGCATAAACTACTACAAAGTTACTCCCCATGGCTGTTCCTTTGATCTATCTATAGATTCTACCCTTGAATTCCAAGTAGTGTTGTGTTAACACTAGTTTTACAAGTCCAGATGATGAAGTTCATCTTAGCTAGGTTAAATTTATCCTTCAAAAAATATTGAAGAGCTGACAGACCTTTCGTAGTTGGGATGCTAGGATATAAGCTCTCAACATCAAAGGAAAACAAAGTTACATCTTGAGGAAAGGAAAATATGCACAAATCCTTAATTAAGGATATGGAATCTAATAAGTGATTATTTTGTTCCAAAAGAATGGGTAGAAGGAGGTGATGAAGCCATTTTGAAGTGGGTTCCAGCATAAAACCATAGTAAGAGCAGATAGGTCTCCTAGAGAGCTGAGGCTTGTGAATTTTAGGGAGTAAGTAAAAAATACAAACACAAGCAGAAGAGGGTTTGACCTATAGCATGAACTTACAATGGTTATCTGAGATAATGTTTTTGTGGAGGGCCATGTTTAACAAATATTGAAGCTGAAAAAATATGTCTGACCAAGGGAAATTAGAAACACAGGCATAAACATTTTGGTCTGAGAGTTGTGATAGACCTTTCGAGACATACCAATCATGAGACAAAACACAAACACCCAAGTTTTTATCTGTAGGTCTAATTATGATGGAGTTTTCATTAGCAAGAGAGCGTATGATAGACCAAATATGGGAGGGGAAAGCTCGAGGGTAAATAGGGTTGACAACATTAAGATTATTTTTAAGAAAGTTCTCTCCCAATTGAATGATGTCTTCTAGGGGCTTGTAAAATTTGGAAGGAGTGAAGCCTAGGTTAGGAACACATAAGGGATCAATAGGTTTGGTGGGATTTGGAGGGCCACCTCTAGGTCCAAAAAACCACTCAAGTCTAAGCCATCTACAAAAAACAAGAGAATTCCTTAACAATGGACTCCTTAGACATCGAGGGAGGGGTAGGAAGGAATTTTAATCCCAAGTTGAGAGCTTCAATTTCATAATTAGATAGCACACGAGAGGAAAAATTATGTATGACAAGGTTAGTGATCTTGCCATCAACTACCCAAATAGGACTCCTATAAAAAACATGGTGGCCATAGTCCTAAGGGCTAAAAATAGCTACCCAAGATGTTAATTTCAGTTTTCGCCACCATTTCAACATCGGAATGACCCCTGATCTTGTTACTTCTATGCAAATTAGATATAATCCTATATTTACCTCTTGAAACCAGAGTTTTGGAAATAGCCTCCATTATCCTAAGGTGACTGCCATGGTGTAGAGGAAGTGTGGTTCTAAAATCTCTTCCCCCTCTTCCATATTCGTGAAGAGGGGCCATTGTAGTTTAAATTCTTTCGTGTATGTTGTTGTCTTTGTTGTGGTTGGTTTTTGTGTTGTTGCCTAGGCCTTTGTTGAGCCCTTTGTTGTTGTGGATATTTTCATGGTGGAGGCCTATGTTGTTGTTGTTGTTTTTGTGGGACATGTGGTCTTTTGGACCCTCTACTTTGGCTATGATTTTGCTGACCATGGGAGAATCTATCTGAGAGGAGCTTCTCGAGATGATCCATGTGCTATTTAATATTCCTTTTTACTAGGTCTACAACACTCTTGGTAGCTTCATTCATATTAAATTATGGCACTTAGTTAGCTGTATTATCTCGAGATGCTTTAGCTCTTTCTTGAGCTTCTTTACGGATTTGCATGTCCACCATCCATGCTTGTAATTTGCCATTGAACAAATATTTGACCTATGCTTCCCAAGTAGAGGTAATCTCCTAAGAAATTATTTTGTGTTGGTGGACTGATTTTGAAAGCAAGTCCCTAATGGCAGGAACCAAGTTGTTGGGAATAAAGTCATTGACTTGGGCATTTAACTTTTCTATGTATTTTTGGAAATTCCCAACATATAACTTTGCCATTTCCAGATGAAATTTCTCCGTGAGTTGTTTAGCTTCATCGTAAAAATGCTTGTCTATATCTTCATTTGGTAGATGCAATTTTAGCTTTTCAATTCATAGACTATGGGGAACAACCCCTTGCCCCAAGTTCTCCTCATACTTGAGTAGTCTAGATCTACCTTTTTCCACTTTTTTTAAAACAACATGTATTCATCAAACTTTGTTTCCATCACTTTATTCAAATATTCTGGTCTATGTGGGACATCATTCATTGCACCAATTCTATCAATGAATGTCCTCCTATATTTTGAGGAAGTATGTCACTTGTGTTGTAAGAAAACATATATATCTTCCAAACCCCTATAGAATTTTGTCATTTTATCTGTGTCAAAAATTTGCTCTCCCAAATCCATGATTTGTTGTCGTGTGTCCTCTCGCTCTTGAAATTTCTTGGGAAATCGAATGAGGGAACAAGGGGGACTATCAGGGACTATAGGGGATGAATCAACAATAAAATTAGAAATATTAGTGAGGGAAATGTGGTGTAGAACTACTCTATTAAAAAACATGTGCTAGTTTTTGATTCACCAGGTCACCTTAAGTGCAGGTGAAGAGCATACTCCTAGTGTTGGATTTTTTTGTTTCACTAGATCACATATTGCGCAAGTGAAGAGCATAATAACCACAACAAGATGTTTTTTAATGGGGTTTTTTAGAGAAATATAGAAACAAAAGGAAAATAATTTTAAAGATAGAACATAAAGAACGAGTTAGGAAGGAACAAAAACACTGAAAATAATTTTTTATTCTAAAAAAAGGAATTATACAACTAAAAAACTTAGAATGTATTTTGACCCTTTGGGTCTCATCAGTGGAGTGTGAGTCTTAGAGAGGAAAAATATCCTCTTTTTATAGTCCTAACTCTAGGGGGAGCCAAAAAGTAATGCATGTGGGATAAAAAAGTATTCCTAAACATTAAATACAAACCGCAGGTTTATAGACCAAACAATAAAAAATACATATTAAATATTCCTAGTCTCAACCCCCCCTTAAAAACAATAAAAGAAAATAACCCACCATGTTACAAAGGTGCATTAAAAAATTCAAGAAAAAATATGGAGAAAAATTCCCCTTACAAAATTTTGTTCTTGCAAAGATAGGATCTAAGAGGTTTGTGATTCCTCCAATAGATGATGGCTTGTGCAATATGTTTAAGTTGCCTATCCTTACTCCACTTTTTGAACATGGGAGAAATAACATCTTTGCCCAAGTGCAAACTCCTAGCAAAATCACAATTTTCTAACTTCAAAATAAGTGGAACATGTTTGGCTTTGGTGCCTTGTCTACATGCAACTCTTTCGAGAACTCTAGCTAGGAGAGAGGGTCTTCCATCAAATTTGACTTTTTCAAATAGCAAAAGCAAAAAAATAATCTTATATCCTCTAGCTCTAAGTCTATTAAAAAAATTATTTTTAACATAAATAAAGCCCTCTTGAGATTTATCTAACTAAGAACCTATTGAGCTCACTTGAAATGAAGGCCTTCTACTGGTGTATAGGATGATGAGAAGAAGTTGGAATGTATTGATAGGCATTCATTGGTTTTAGGAACAAATTTGTACACAAAATCCCTGTATGAAAAAAATAAGGTCCTTTAAAAAAATAGTATCCAACAAAGTCACTTTCAAATATGAAATAGATGATGATATTTTAATGCTCGGGTAGAAATATCCATAATAGCCAAAAAGCTGTCAAGTTTTTCCCTTGAGCCATGTCAAACACCAATGGCATCATCAATGTATCTTTTGTAGAACAAAATATTGTCCACAACAACATTAACAAAAACTTGCTCCTCGAGATGGCAAAGAAACAAGTAAGCATAAACTACTACAAAGTTACTCCCCATGGTTGTTCCTCTGATCTATCTATAGATTCTACCCTTGAATTCTAGGTAGTGTTGTGTTAACACTAGTTCTACAAGTTGGATGATGAAGTTCATCTTAGCTGGGTTAAATTTATCCTTAAAAAATATCAAAGAGCTGACAAACCTTTTGTAGTTGGGATGCTAGGATATAAGCTCTCGATATCAAAGGAAAATAAAGTTACATCTTGAGGAAAGGAACAGATGCACAAATCCTTAATTAAGGATATGGAATCCAATAAGTGATTCTTTTGTTCCAAAATAATGGGTAGAAGGAGGTGATGAAGCCATGCTGAAGTGAGTTCTACCATAAAACCATATTAAGAGTATATAGGTCTTCCAAAGAGCTGAGGCTTATGAATTTTAGGGAGTAAGTAAAAATATACAAACACGTGCAGAAGAGGGTTTAACCTGTAGCATGAACTTACAATGGTTATCTGAGATAATATTTTTGTAGAGGGCCATTTTTAACAAATATTGAAGCTAAAAAAGATGTTTGACCAAGGGGTATTAGAAATGTAGGCATAAACATTTTGGTTTGAGAGCTGTAATAGACCTTCTGAGATATATCAATCATGAGATAGAGCACAAATACCTAGGTTTTTAACTGTAGGTATAATAATTATGGTGTTGTCATTATCAAGAGAGTGGATGGTAGACCAAATATGGGATGGAAAATATTGAGGGAATATAGGTTTGATAGCATTAAGCTTATTTTTAGGAAAGTTCTCTCCCAAGTAAATGATGTCTTCTAGGGGCCTATAAAATTTTAAAGGAGTGAAGCCCAAGATAGGAACACGAAAGGGATCAATAGGTTTGGTGGGATTTGGAGGCCACCTCTACGTCCAAAAAACCACTCAAGTCTAAGTCATATACAAAAATTTGGGAATTTTAATTATAGAACATAAAGAATGAGTTAGGAAAGAACAAAAACACTGAAAATAAATTTTTATTCCAAAAAAAGAATTATACAACTAAAAAACTCTATATGTGTTTCAGCCTTTTGGTTCTCATCAATGAAGTTTGAGTTTTAGAGAGGTATAGTATCCTCTTTTTATAGTCCTAACTCTAGAGGAAAGCCAAAAACTAATGCATGTGTGATAAAAAATTATTTCTTAACATTAAAAACAAACCGTAGGTTTATAGATAGAATACTAAAAATACATATTAAATATTACCAGGATCAACCCT
The DNA here is from genome assembly GCA_028583015.1 of Wollemia nobilis. Taxonomy (NCBI): domain Eukaryota; kingdom Viridiplantae; phylum Streptophyta; class Pinopsida; order Araucariales; family Araucariaceae; genus Wollemia; species Wollemia nobilis. The sequence continues at coordinate 3,948,650 of JAQPPZ010017260.1, read as the reverse complement.
CCCCCCCTCAAAAAAAAACCCACCCTATTACAAAGTCACATTAAAAAATGTGAGAAACAAGATCGAGAAAAAGCCCCATTACACAATTTTATTCTTGCAAATATAGGATCTAAGAGGTTTGTGATTCCTCTAGTAGATGATGGCTCATGCAATATGTTTAATTTGCCTATCCTTACTCCACTTTTTAAATATAGGAGAAATAACATATTTCCCAAAGTGCGATCTCCTAGCAAAATCACAATTGTCTAACTTCAAAATAAGTGGAACATGTTTGGCTTTGGTGCCTTGTCTACGTGTAGCTCTTTTGGGAACTCTATCTATGAGAGAGGGTCTTCCATCAAATTTAACTTTTTTAAATAGTAGAAGCAAAAAATTAATCTTATACCCCTAGCTCTAAGTCTATTAAAAAATATATTTTTAATATAAATAAAGCCTTGTCTTGAGCTTTCTACGACTAAGAACCTATTGAGATCACTTAAAATGAAGGTCTTATACTGGTGGACAAGATGGTGAGAATAGGTTATAATGTATTGATAGGTATTCATTGGTTTTTGGAATAAATTTGTACATAGAATCCTTGTATGAACAAAATTAGGTCCATTAAAAAAAATAATATCTAGCAAAGTCACTTCCAAATCTAAAAAAGATGTTCATATTTTAATGTTCGGGCATACATATCCATAAGCAACTAACAAATTTGTCAATATTTTCACTTGAGCCATGCCAAAAACCAATGGCATCAACAATATATTTTGTAGAACAAAATATTATCCACAATAATATTAATAAGAAATTGCTCCTCGAGATGGAAAATAAACAAGTAAGCATAAACTACTACAAATTTACTCCCCATGGTTATTCCTCTGATCTATCTATAGATTCTACCCTTGAATTCTAGGTAGTATTGTGTTAATACTAGTTCTGCAAGCTGGATGATGAAGTTCATCTCAGCTGGGTTAAATTTATCTTTCAAAAAATATTGAAGAGTTGACACACCTTCTGTAGTTGGGATGCTAGAACATAAGCTCTCGATATCAAAGGAAAATGAAGTTACATCTTGAGGAAATGAACAGATGTGCAAATCCTTAATTAAGGATATAGAATCAAATAAGTGATTCTTTTGATCCAATAGAATTAGTAGAAGGAGGTGATGAAGCTATTCGAAGTGAGTTTTAGCATAAACCACCGTAAGAACAGATAGGTATCCTAGAGAGCTTAGGCTTGTGAATTTTAGGGAGTAAGTAAAAAATACAAACACTTGCAGAAGAGGGTTTGACCTGTAGCATGAACTTACAATGGTTATCTGAGATAATGTTTTTTTGGAGGACCATGTTTAACAAATATTGAAGATAAAGATATATGTATGACCAAGGGACATTAGAAACACAAGCATAAACATTTTGGTTTGAGAGCTTTGATAGACTTTTTAAGACATACCAATAACAAGAAAAAATACAAAAGCCCATGTTTTTATCAGTAGGTATAATTATGATGGAGTTGTAATTAACAAGAGAGTGGATCGTAGACCAAATATGGGAGGGGAAAGATCAAGGGAAGATACGGTTGACAACATTAAGCTTATTTTTTAGAAAGTTCTCTCCCAACTAAATGATGTCTTCTAGGGGCCTATAAAATTTGGAAGGAGTGAAGCCTAGGTTAGGAACATGAAAGGGATCAATAGGTTTTGTGGAATTTGAGGGGCCACCTCTAGGTCTAAAAAAGCACTCAAGTCTAAGCCATTTACAAAAAGAAAAAAATTCCTTAATAATGGACTCCTTAGATATTTGGGAAGGGGTAGGAAGGAATTTTAAGCCCAACCTGAGAGCTTTAGTTTCATAATTTGATAGCACATGAGAGGATAAATTATGTATGACAAGGTTAGTGATCTTACCATCAACTGCCCAAATAAGAATCCTATAAAAACATGGTGGCCATAGTACTGAGGATTAAAAATAGTTGTCCAAGATGTTAATTTTTATTTTAGTCACCTTTTTTATGCTGGAATAAACCCTGATCTTACTGTCTCTGCACAAATAAAAAAAAATCCTTTGCCTATTGAAACTAGAGTTTTACAAATAGCCTCCATTGTACTGAAGTGACTACCATGCTGCATAGGAACTATGGTTCTAAAAGATCTTTACCCTCTTCCATATTCATTAAGAAGGGCCATTGTAAATTAAATTATTTCATGTATGTTGTCATTTTTGTGGCTAGTTTCTGTGTTGTTTCCTAGGCCTTTGTTGAGCCCTTTATTATTGTGGATGTTTTTGTGGTGGAGGATTATGTTGTTGTTGTGGGACATGTGGTATTTTAGGTCCTCTACTCTAGATATTATTTTGGTGACCATAGGAGAATGTATCTGAGAGGAGCTTCTTGGTATGATCCATGTGTTGTTTAATATACCTTTATACTAGGTCTGCAACACTCTCGATAACTTAATTCATATAAAATTCTAGCACTTAACTAACTACATTGTCTCATGTTGTTGTAGATCTTTCTTGAGTTTCTTTATATATTTTCATGTCCATTGTCCATGCCTATAATTTGCCATTGAATAAATCTTTAACTAGTGATTTCCAAGCAAAGGTAATATTTCAAGAAATTATTTTGCATTGGTGGATTAATTTTGAAAGCAAGTCCTTAATGGTAGGAAAAAAGTTGTTGGGAATAAAGTCATTGACTTGGGTATTTAACTTTTCAGTGTATTTTTGAAAATTCCCAACATATAACTTTGCCATTTCCAAATGAAATTTGTCCATGAGTTGTTTATCTTCATCCTAGAAATGCTTATCTATATATTAATCTAGTAGATGCAGTTTTGGCTCTTAAATTTGTAGACTATGGGGAACAACCCCTTGCCCCAAGTTCTCCTCATACTTGAGTAGTCTAGATCTGCATTTTTCTACTTTCTTTAAAAAACAATTTGTATTCATCAAACTTTGTTTCCACTAGTTTATTCAGATATTATGGCTTAGGTGGGACATCATTCATTACACCAATTCCATAAATGAAGGTCCTCATGTCTTGTGAGGAAGGATGTCACCTGTGCAGTAAGAAAACATTTGTATATACGAAAACCCTCTAGAATTTTATCATTTTATCTAATTCAAAAATTTTCTCTCCCAAATCCATGATTTGTTGTCACATCTTCTCGCCATTGATGTTTATTGGACAATTGAATGGGGGAACAAGGGGGACACTCAACAACTATAGGGGATGAATCAAAAATTAGAAATATCAATGAGGGAAAGAGTAGTGTCTACCATAGGATGGTTTAAAATTCATCTTGGAATGAAACATGGTATAACAGTGCTCTATTAAAAACATGTGCTAGCTTTTTATTCAATAGGTCACCTTAAGCGCAAGTGAAGAGCATACTCCTCATACTAGATTTTTATATTTCACCAAATCATATATTGCGTAAATGAATAGAATAGTAGCCACATCAAGATGTTTTTAATGGGGTTTTTTAGAGAAATATAGAAACATAAGGAAAATAATTTTAAAGATAGAATATAAAGAATGAGTTAGGAAGGAACAAAAACACTGAAAAAAAAATCTTATTTTCCAAAAAAAAGGAATTATACAACTAAATTTTTTTGAATGTGTTTCAACATTTTGGAAATCATTCATGGAGTGTGAGTCTTAGAGAGGTATAATATCCTCTTTTTATAGTCCTAACTCAATGGGGGAGCCAAAAAGTAATGCATATGCGATAAAAAATTATTCCCAAACATTAAATACAAATTGTAGGTTATAGAAAAATGGTAAAAAACACTTATTAAATATTCCTAGAATCAACCCTCCCCCAAATAAAATAAAATAAAATAACCCACCCTATTACAAAAGTACATCAAAAAATACGAGAAATAATATGGAGAAAAATTCCCCTTACAAAATTTTGTTCTTGCAAAGATAGGATCTAAGAGGTTTGTGATTCCTCCATAAGATCATGGCTCATGCAATATGTTTAAGTTACCTATACTTACATGGTAGAAATAACATCCTTGGCCAAGTGCAAAATCCTAGTAAATTACAAATTTTTAACTTCAAAATAAATGGAACATGTTTGGCTTTGGTACCTTTTTTGCATGTATCTCTTTCAAGAACTCTAGCTAGGAGAGAGGGTCTTCCATAAAATTTAAATTTTTTAAATAATGAAAGAAAAAATTTAATCTCATACCTTCTAGATCTAAGTCTATTAAAAAATATATTTTTAATAGAAACAAAGCCCTCTATCTAGCTTTCTCTAACTAAGAATCTATTGAGCTTAGTTAAAATGAAGGCCTTTTGCTGGTGGATAGGATGATGAGAAGAATTTGGAATGTATTGATAGGCCTTCATTGGTTTTTGAAACAACTTTGTACATAGAATCCCTGTATTAACAAAATCACATCCTTTGAAAAAATGATATCTAGCAAAGTCACTTCTGAATCTAAAATAGATGTTATTTTAATGCTTGGGTAGAAATATCCATAAGCAACCAAAAAGTTATCAATTTGTTTCTTCGAGCCATGCAAAACGCCAATAGAATCATCAATGTATGTTTTGTAGAACAAAATATTATCCACAAAAACATTAACAAAAAATTCCTCCTCAAGATAGTAAAGAAATCGGTAAGCATAAACTACTGCAAAGTTACTCCCCATGATTATACCTTTGAATTCTAGGTAGTGTTGTGTTAAAACTAGTTCTACAAGCTAGATGATGAATTTCATCTTAGCTAGGTTAAATTTATTCTACAAAAAATATTGAAGAGATGACACACCTGCAGTTAGGATGCTAAAATATAAACTCTCGATATCAAAGGAAAACAAAGTTACATCTTGAGGAAAGGAACAAATGTGCAAATACCTAATTAAGGATATGGAATCCAATAAGTGATTATTTTGTTTCAATAGAATGGGTATAAGGAGGTGATGAAGCTATTTCAAAGTGAGTTCTAACATAAAACAACATTAAGAGAAGATAGGTCTCCCAAAGTGCCGAGGCTTGTGAGTTTTAGGGAGTAAGTAAAAAAAACAAACACGAGTAGAAGAGGGTTTTACCTATAGCATGAACTTAAAATGGTTATCTGAGATAATATTTTTATGGAGGGTCATATTTAAAAAATGTTAAAGCTAAAAAATATATGTGTCCGACCAAGAGACATTAGAAATGCATGCATAAAAATTTTGGTTTGAGAGTTGTGATATACCTTCTGAGACATACCAATCATGAGACAAAACACAAAAACCCAGGTTTTTTTTGTAGACCTAATGATGATGGAGTTATAATTAGTAAGAGAGCATATGGTAGACCAAATATTGGAGGGGAAATCTCAAGGGTAGATATGGTTGAAAACATTAATATTACTTTTAAGAAAGTTCTCTCTCAACTAAATGATGTCTTCTAAAGGCCTATAAAATTCATAAGGAGTGAAGCCTGGGTTAGGAACATGAAAGGATTCATATTTTTTGTGAGATTTGAGGAACCATATCTAGGTCCCAAAAATAACTCAAGTCTAAGTCATCTGCAAAAAGTAGAGAATTCCTTAACAATGGACTCCTTAGACATTGGGGGAGGGGTAGGAAGGAATTTTAATCCCAAGCTAAGAGCTTTAATTTCATAATTAGATAGCACAAGAGAGGAAAATTTATGTATGACAAGGTTAGTGATCTTGCCATAAATTGTCCAAACAAGACTCCTATAAAAAAACACAGCAACCATAGTCGTAAGGGCTAAAAATAGTTGCCCAAGATGTTAATTTTGGTTTTTTCCACCGTTTCGATGGTAGAATGACCCTTGATATTGTTGCTTCTATGCAAATAAAATAGAATCCTATCTTTACCTATTGAAACCATTTTTTTGAGAAATAGCATGTATTATCCTGAGATAATTTCCATGGTGCAAAGCAACTGTGGTTTTGAAAGCTCTTCTCTCTCTTCTATATTTGTTAATATGGGCCATTATAGTTAAAATTATTTTGTGTATGTTGTTGTCTTTGCTATGTCAGGTTTCTATGTTGTTGCCTGGGTATTTTTTGAGTCCTCTACTATTATGGATATTTTTATGGTGGATTTCTATGTTGTTGTTGATGATATTGTTGTGAGATATGTGGTCTTTTCAGTCCTCTATTTTGGCTATGATTTTGATGACCATGGGAGAATCTATCTGAGAGGAGATTCTTGAGATTATCCATGTGTTGTTTAATATCCCTTTTTATGAGGTCTACAACACCCTCGGTAGATTCATTCATATTAACTTTTGGCACTTCATTAGGTACATTGTATCGAGCTACTTTAGCTATTTCTTGATCTTCTTTACGGATTTGCATGTCCACCATCCATACTTGTAATTTGCCATTGAACAAGTCTTTGACCTATGCTTCCCAAGTAGAGGTAATATCCTAAGAAATTATTTTGTTTTTGTGGATTGATTTTGAAATCATATTCCTAATGTCAAGAACCAAGTTGTTGGGAACAAAGTCATTGACTTGGGTATTTAAATTTTTTGTAAATTTTTAGAAATTCCCAACATATAACCTTACCATTTCTAGATGAAATTTCTATGTGAGTTTTTTAGCTTCATTGCAAAATTTCTTGTCTATATATTCATTTGGTAGATGTAGTTTTGGCTTTTCAATTTGTAGACTATGGGAAATAGCGTTGATAAAACCTAGTGTGTCACCTTGGGGTCCACTTGTCCTTGTTAAAAAGAAGGTGGATGGATCGATGAGATTGTGTATTAACTATAAAATTTTGAGTAAAGCAACCATAAAAAAATAAGATATCCCTTACCTAGAATAGAGGATTTATTTGAACCATTGAAAGGGGTAACCATTTTCTCCAAAAGTGACCTAAAGTCAGGATATCATCAATTAAGAATATATGAGGAAGATACGCATAAAATTGCCTCAAAACTAGATATGGAAACTTTGAATTTATAGTACTACATTTTAGACTATCGAATGTTGTAGTAGCCTTCATGAATATAATGAACAATGTGTTCATGAGACAATTAGATTGGTTTATCTTGATATTTCTAGATGGCATTCTGATATATTCAAAGAATAATTAAGCAAATGACAAGCACATAAGGATAGTGCTTGAGCTATTAAGAGAAAATAAACTCTATGGTAACCTCTCGAAGTATGAATTTTGTCTCTGAGGTTCAATATCTAGGGAATATTATTTTTTCTAATGGGATACATTAGATCCAAAGAAACCTGAGGCTATTATGATTTGGTCACAACTCAAAAATGGTTTTTTTAAAATATATATATATATATAAACAAATAGATTTCCCTCACAACAGAGACTCCATAACAACAAAGCACACAATTAGTTTTCTAATCAGAGGAAAATATTTAAAAAAAAAATAGATTTACCTCACAATAGAGACTCCATAACAACACAATGCACAACTGGTTTTCTAAGCAAATGAAAACATTTAAAAACAAATAGATTTCCCTCTCAACAGAGGCTCCATAACAACACAGTGCACAACTATTTTTCTAAGCAGAGGAAAATATTTAAAAAAAAATAGATTTCCCTCACAATAGAGACTCCATAATGTCACAATGCGCATCTGGTTTTCTAAGTAGAGGAAAACATTTGAAAACAAATAGATTTCCCTCACAATAGAGGCTCCATAACAACACAATACACATCTGGTTTTCAAGAAAAGTATGGCTTATTAAAATCGTCATTTAAATTACACCAAACAAAGCTTAGGATACCCGACCTATTTTGACTGAGATGACGAGATCCGGTGCCTCCCCTTTCACTTATGGAGTGTTGTCGTTCTCTGTCTTCACCTCCTTCCTCTGTGTCTCTCTACATTTTTTGTTCTTCCTCACAACGTTCTCCAAAAATTTTCCCTCTCATCCTCCAACATTCTTCCCCAACGTTCTCTCACTCTTTCTCTCTTGCATGTACCCTCAACTTGGTGATCCGTCCACCGCCTTATTGAGGATTGCACCTGGAACCTTCCCTTCAATGCCCATCCCCATCCCTTTCACCTTACTCCCATGTTTTTCTCCTTTGGAATTTTTTTAGCATCGCAACCCTTACCTTAGGTTGCACCAAGTAGGGATGTGGGATCATGACATTCTCTCTTTTTTTTTATTTGTGGAAAACATCCCAAAAGGGATGCCACTTTCGGGTAAGACCCAAGGATGCAGGGGTATCCATTCCACCAAAATCTTTAATTAATAATAAAGATATTCATATTATAATTTAAAATTTATAATATACTTTTTATAATATCTCCATTATCCTTTATTTAATTGAAAGGTCTTCTTTCAATTTTATATATAATTAATTAAAGCTTCTCTTTTTTTTTAATGAATTTTCTTTATCACTAAAATAATTAGCTTTAATTAATCTTAAAATAATTATGTCCTCCATTAATTAAAATACCTAGTTTTAATTAATTAAAATGAAAACTCCCTAATTAATTTCAAATGAAGTTTACCAATGAGCTCCAACGAGCTAATCATTATTTTCCTAAACTCCATTAATTAATTTAAAAGCATACAAATTCAGCAAACAACTTAATTTACTCTCTTTCTCAAGGAGGATGCTTTGTTTTCATTTTAAATATGACAATCGGCCTCATGCATCAATAATCATATTGCAGTGGTTCCTATATAGGAGCTAAATCATCAAACTACCTAAGTTATGATGCAGTAGAAAGCAAACACATTTATACAATTTAACCAAAGAGGGAGTCTTTCCATTAATTCAATCACCCATCTTAGCCAGATATTTTACGATAGCTACTAGGCTATCAACTAAAGCTCTAGGTGATTGACAATTGACGATTATCCTTTCCGTGAATACATGCCTATATGAAGGTATCTATCCATGTTACCTTCAAGTATCTTAATCATCATTTCCCATGATATTTGGTACCCTAATTTTTGGTGGGTAACTCTATCTGTTCTACCTACGAGCACAACTAATCCTGCACACTTGGCAATATGTTAGTAATAACATGCCCTTATAAATCAACTAAACATCATATAGTTGGTTCAAATGTTTAAACTAAGTATCACCACATCATCAGTCCATACATTATTTTCTTGTGCCTTAAACTCAGCTAGGGAGGGTCATGACAACCACAAAAGAGAGGTATTCAAGAACCCTTTGATGTTGATTGGCCTGAGATATGTGGCATAGGTTTCATACCTAAAAATAAACAACCTTTACCATTTGAATATGATGATCATTTTATGACTTATGCTGAATATTTGAATCATTAAAAGTAAAAAATGGATGATGAGGATGATGGTCGACCTCATTCTTCTGAGATATTGTTTTGTAATATGATTGGTTCTATGTGTTTGAAAAATAATATTTTTTCTTCTAGAAAAGGCCCTTCTTCACTATCCTATAGGGACCTTGTAAAATTAGAATTGCTCCTCTTTATATTTAGAATGATGGTTTTGTTCAAGAATGCATTGATTATTGTGCTATGGCTATTAAATTAAAAGCTACGAAGGAGCCTCTCTATTATTCTAATCATTGAGATGACTTACCTTCTAGATATTTCTTTGATAAAATAGTTCATGGTACACATTTTCTCTTTGTTAAGATAGATGACACATTTAGAATATGTGTCGACTATCACTCTGTTTTCTTAAATTAATCAACCCAAACTAATCATCAATTAGGTATACATTTTTATTCAGTTGCTTACATCTTCTTGCTCATAATTGCATTGTTGCCTATCTAATTCTACATGGTTTGCCTAACATTTAATTCAATATGCACACTTTATTGATATATTTTGCATGGTTGTTTATTCATGACTGCTTGATCATATATGTTTTTGATATTTTCATGACAATGACATGTGATGATACCTAGTTAGGTCATATATCACATACATTTCAATTTCACTAGGATTTTGATGCCTACCGAAATCCCCACCCTGGGGATTCTTCTTCGTCTTTCTTCCTCTTATTCTTATTAATATTTATTGTTTTCTTGTTCTCCTTGGCATTGAAAGTATTATTAATGCCCATAATTTTCCCTCAGGTCAAGGATGATAGCTTCTTTTGGATATGTCCTTGTCACTTTTCATGATATTTTCTTTTGTATTTTTGCCTAGACAAGGATATATTTCCTTACCTTCTTATAGTTCTTCTTTGCTTCTTCTAAGCATTTGCACACACTCACAAAATCTATTTTTAGGCATTTTGCTCTCACATATTGCACACATCACACCCCTATCATGGGTAGCGCTCATTCATTTTATATCATATATACATCTTACATCCCACATAGGATAGCATACATCCTAGCGGGTGTATATCATTCATTGAACATGTTCCCCTATCAGGTTATACTCCTCTTGACTTAGTGGGCTCAACACCCCATTACAGGATAAGCTTTATGACCATTTTAGTAGGTCACAACATACATCCTAGTGGGTAATCATCCCATAGCAGTCACTAGTGAGCAACAACCCATAGGAAGTCATGTTCCAATATTTGGTCATCATGAGTGCTACACCTATAATAGGTTCAACTCCATATTCATGTTTGATTCATGATGTTTGGTCACACTTGTCTACTGTGACCTACATTGATTCAAATACCGTGCTTCAAACACCCATTTTCATTCTTTATTGTTGACCTTCGCTTGTTATCATTATTCTTCCTATCTCATATTCTTCCTTGTGCTTCATCTCCTATCTTGCATCTGCCTAAATTTAACTCATATAATTCATGCATTACATAATTAGTCTCATGCATAAGATTTCACAATCATAAAAAAATAATAAAGCAATCACATCAAGCACACACAAATCAACAAAGTATAATAAAATCAAGTTAGTATTACTCAAAAAGAGAGAGATACATAGATGTATGGTTGGTGTACCATAGTCCATTCTTGGTACACTCAACCAATCCCCAGGGATGTATGCCACAATAAAAAATTGGTAAGTCATCCAGATTCCTAGTCTGAGCTCTAGCTATAGGAACCTATCTACTCAACCCCACCCATTGGGGGTGACCTCGATAGATATATACCCATGGATTAAGAGATCATATATGATCGAGATCATTTCCTACTAGCTAATTGTAGGGATGGAGGGAGTATCATTCATTGTACCTATAGTACCACCTGTACGTACATGGTCTCATAAAAGATTGCCCTATGGATGGCTACCTTTAACCTCTTCCCTACCATCTGTAGTTCCACCTATATTATATGGATGCCATCACTAGCCTGTTTGTTCCCAATAGTAGCCATCCCCTCTTCCTGATCCCTCCAATGCTCTGCATCTAGATGGTTAACCTCCCCCTAGATATGATCAACATCTACTTAGATTGTATCCTTATCTATATCTGTAGTGTCAAAGAAAAACTTTATAGCTCCTTAATTCTCTTGGACCTATCCTCTCAAAGTTGGTCCATCTCCCTCTGAAGGATCACTACCAGTGCTCGTAGTGCATCTATCTCCCTCCTTGGATCCCATAACTAGAGGCCTTTCCTAGGATCATTGTTGTTGATTTGGATGCCTATCCCACTCCTCTACTCTATAGTACCCTAAACACTATGGAGGCAACTCCAAATATCCCTACCTTCCTAGTCCTTGTAGTGATAGTGGCCTCTATCACTATCTCAACTCAAACCTGTGATTGTATCAACCTGAGGGTTTCCTGAACTTGTTATTCATTTTTTATGGCTCTATAAGAAACCTCTCAAAAATCTTGTTATATGCCTAGGCTCATCACTTGGCACCTTTATATTGATACTAGAGGGGAGACCCACTGGGGCACGACTTCTATATAACACCATCGATATCCAAAGGCTACTCCTACATCATCCACCCTGGGATCCATATAAAGAGGATCATCCAAGTCCTCCTTCATCCACCTAGCTAGATCAAGCTCTCCTTCGACTCCCTTTGGGTTGCAATGCACCCTCTTGTACTAGTAGTCTCCTAAGTCTAGTATCCCCTATAAGATCTTGAACTACCATAGGAATCTATCAAATCAAAATACCTATGACTCCCCTCTCTTCATGGTTAGCCATCTGATCCTCCTCACCCTAGATAACTCCTCCCTATCCTCATCCCATATTATATGTAGACACTAGGGTAACCATATATTTCGGGTCTCCCTCAGCTTGTCTACCACTTACCTCAATAATGGTAGGATCCTAGCATTGGTCCTCTGGACTTGCTCATGTGATATGAATCACCTGTATACAAATGGTCACTCTAGGTTGGGTAATGGTCATGGTAGTGCATCCAATATTTTCACTACTATTTTCTCCCAAATCCATACCTAGAGCAACATTGTATAAACCATCCTTATATACCGTTTGTATAGGATGTTGTACAACATCCTATACAAATGGGCCAACACATATGGGCCCCATGCAAACTGAGCCCTCTGGTATTGCATGTCTATTACTACACCCAAAATCATCTATGGTAGATGTTTCCTACTATTTTGGTACATAATTAATCCCACCATCACCCTGTAGAGCACAATCATCAATGGGTTAGCTCCATATCGACCCACCAATGCATCAAATGATAAGGTTCTCCCTTGCACCTGGTGGGTCCAACCCCCTCACATTTTTTGTAATATCATTGGAAACCATTTAGATCTATAAATTTCTCTCCACTTTATGGGTATGTGCAAGATGCCCTATACATCCTCTAGTTTCATGGTCATCTCCCCTATAGGTAACCAAAAGGTCGATGGTCTGGGGATTTCAACAGTGCTTTGTCCACCTCCACTCAAGGTATCCTACCTAGGTGGTCTATTCCCAACACCCCCATTGTGTCCCTCTCTACTTGATCAATTTTTTAAAGCTCCATCTCCAAGGATCTAGGTCACTACATGTGTCTCTCATATACATGAAGTTGGATCCACATAAAAAACATAAAAGTTCAATCAATATCATTGCATAATTAAAAAATAAATTAATTAAATTAAAATTTATGTAATCACTTGCTTGAATCTCTCCCTCTCCCTCTTCTTCTTTTTCTCTTTTTCTTCTCTCCCTATTTTATTTTCTACTTTTTTTCTCTCTGGTGAAATAATGTCTGGTTTTCCAATATCATGATTTTACCTTTTTTGAAACAGTGTCCTGCCTCTACGAGGCACAATTTCATGAAATTGTGTCTAATTTATATTAGGTGCAATTTTACCACAACTACAAACTGGGCAAAATCATTCCCATTTCATACGTAGAAAGACCATCGAATTTGACAAAAAAAAACCCTAGTAAAATGATAAAAAATTGTAATTTTTTTCTCAACAAGATGGGTTTTTCGATCTTACCCCTACTTGCTCTAATTTCATGTTGGCCATACCCATTACCATAATTAAATGATATGTTGGTAATGTCATCTCCAATTTTTATCTAGATTTCATTTTCTCCCTTCTCGCTTAGTAAAAATGAATTAAGGTTTTACACCTTTTCCCTTGTATGCCCATTTGCTTTGATTTATTTTGTTTGTTTTATTTATTTTTCATTGTTTCTTCTTCTATGTCTTTTATTTTGAGTTTCATTAGGAATTTAACATTCCTTATGAAATCCAAGGGGGCACCCTGGCCTAAGAGGTATTAATATCCCTAATACCTTAATTTATGTGAAAAACAAGAAAGTGTCTAGAATGACACTATTTTTACACCACCCCTTTCTTCTAAACTAGCCACTCCTTTTATATTTATTGTATTTCACTTATAGGTATTTACATATTTATTTGATACATTTATTAGGCCATAAATGCATCAAAGAGGGGGCAACATGTAGACAAAAAATAATGACCCACTTGAGTGAGTCATTTTCCCCAAGCCCTCAAAGAGATCTCTCAAGTTCACCCAAAGTAGGACTAGGCCTCTCCTTACCTTTTTTATTATTTTTATCCTCTTTCAATGAAATCGTGGCCGACCTTTATGGGGCATGATTTTACCTAAGAAAAATCATGATTGATCCTGACAGGGTGTGATTTCACCTGATTATGGTTATTTCTTAGAAAACCATAATTTTTGAGGTTCGCATATTTAGGCGTCAGATTTTCTTAAGTTTTCCTACCCTTTTTGCTTTCAAATCTGCTATAAAAGGAGGGTTTGAAGACTTCTTTTCAACAACAAGAGATATCAAAAAAAAATTAAGAAGCTCTTATGCAAGTTATTTGATTTCTAAAGTGTTATCCAATTGTTTTGGTTTCTCTTCTGCAAGCAAGTTGATTCAAAAGTGTGAAATATAGTTTGTTGAAAATCTATTTTCTACCACATTAGATTATGTGTGTAATTGATCTTGGTGAAAAGTATTGAAGCCCTAAGGAGAGATATTCTATTCAAATATCTCAACCATTCTACCCAATTTTACGCTATCCACTAGGTGCTATTACTTGAATTTACTTTTTAATTTTTGTTATTGCATATCTTTGTATATTTTTGGTATTTTTTTGCCTCACTTTTGTGAAAACATGCCCAGTCATTTTAGGGTGTGATTTCATGAATATAAAAAATTACTGTCTCTTTGTACAGGGTATGATTTTGTGTAAACTACATTTGAGGGTAATCTACTATCCCCAAACCCTAGATCTATGTTTTAGGCTACATTTAAGACATATTAGTTCATTTTGTATTTTGTTCAGTTGCATTTTGTTACGCTTATTCATCTTTTGAAGTTCAATTTTCAATTCTATTTTTAAATTTTAGCTAAAAGGACCTAGGGGGATTTACTGTTGCACCTCCATGTATTGCGATATAGTGACCTAAGCAGGCCTTCTAACACTAATCACAATTTTCAAGGGTTTCCAAGTTATTTTGGAGGAATAAGAATTGTTGGACATCGCTAGAAAAAAGATAAAATCTTGGATCAACTACTAGATGAGATAAGTACCCTAATAATTATTTATATTGTTTCTTGTGTGATTATTATTTCTATCATAAAACCCTAGATCTAATTTAAAAGGAATATATTTAATCAATTTCTAGGCATTTGAAAGGAAAATAACATATAGTGTGCACTTAAGGTTTAATATTGCGCGTGCATCTTATCTTACACCCTTGCCCAAAGGATTTTATTTTACAACCCTATGTTAGAAGTCATTCAAACAAAGAATCATTCTAGAGTTAGCTCTTGTATTCTTGCATTTTTTATTTCTTAATTTTCCTTTATCTTTCATATCTTAGATCTAGAAAGGCCAAACAGGTGATTGTATTGAAATTGAATACATAAAACATTCTTAAATCCCCAAAATTGGAGCAAGTCCTTAAAGCCATTCTTGATGAACCCTTCCCCAAAATTTTTACACCTAGGTGTAGAGAAAAATATGTCCCCATGGACACCTTGGATTTCTTTTGCAGATCCAACTGGGAATCGTATGCGATAGGACAATTTTCCTCGTCTACACAACTACTAAACCATTTCACCACTATACAAAGGCATCCTCAAGAAGCAATAATGGAATTCAATGTTAGGTTCACAAAAACATGGAAAATAGTGCCACAAGATATTATGTTGATAGTTCCTCTAGTGCCATATTATTACTTCAATACTTTCAACCCAAGCTTAGGCTTATTGATACGTTAATATAATGTGTTGAAATTTCTTGAGATTCATTGGAATATATTATATTATTTGGTACATGAGAATGTACTACCTTAGGTACAACATTAGATTAGGAGAGTGTCTTAGATGAAGGTTTGAGTAATTACTTTATGTAATGTAATAAATGCACAAGTATCAAAATATGCAATGATGTAAATATGCACATAGTCCATATGTACATGAGTCATAGAATATGAATATGAAGAGTCATAGGTAGTTGAAAGGCCAAGGTTCATATCTCTATATGATAGAATTCTAGAGAGAAGCATATAGAAAAGCAGAGCATAGTGATAATAAGAGAAGGTAGATACAATGTAGATCATGAAAGAATTTTTGGAATGTTTAAGACCTCCATTATATTACATTCTATTATTTTCATGAGCTTTTGTTAATGGCTATTTTTTGAGTTATTGCAAAAGTTTCTCGTATAGTTTTCTTGCATATTATATTATCATTATAATATAGTTAATATTGATTTCTCATTTTATATCTTGTGATTGCATTTCCTTTAATATATATCAACAAAATCTAACAGTGGTATCATAGCACAAGGTAGTGTAGGCCCAAAATGGCCACATCCTTAGAAAACATTAAATATTTTATTCTAAGGCATGAAAACTCCATTTCGTACATTTTCTAGTGTATTTTGAAGCAGATCCACAATAAGAGTTTCCCAATCCGCTCAACACTTAGTGTATTTTCACCTTAAGTAAGCTAATATTCATTCTGCTCAATTCATAGTGTATTTGGGATCAGATTCCATGCGAGTTCCTATTCCATAAATTTTTTTTGTGATGATGATGTCAGTGTAAGAAGTGTGGAATGGCGATTGTGGGTAGTTTTTTGCATGCTCCAAGTGGCTAAGTCTTGATGAGTTCTTATTCTACTGAGTTCCAAGATTAATTTAGTGTAGAATGGTGACTTAAAGTAAAAAAACACTGCAAAGAGTGTGAATTAATGACAGCTCATTTTATACTACCTTTGGTGTGGAATGGTGATCAATGTTAGTTTTGTGCATGCTCTAAGAAGATAAGTATTGGCAAATCTTGAATCTTCTGAGTACAAAGATTAATTTATACTAACTTTGGTGTACAATGAAGACAAAAGGATTTTTGAACTACTTCCAGTGCGGATTGGTGATTCCACTCTCCAATTAAGGGAAAGATGACATCATCATACTTTTTGTGCGGATTGCAATATACCTAATACCAAAGAAGAGAAAGAAGGCTAAGAAGTGGATTGGTTATGGATTTCATTATGCTCATTCCTGAGAGTATTCCATGTCAAAATATAATTCCACAAAATTAAAGTCACCAAAGATTACATCAGTGATTAAAAGTGCAAAATGAAATTTGTTCTTTTTTGACTAATTTACAAAGAAGTTTTCAAGAGGTTTAATTATAGCCATTCAAAAATGAATATCAATAGTCCAAGTTTTTCTAATATTATTGAAGTATTTAAAATTAATTTCTCCTTGGACCATAGTGCTGTTAGTTAGAGAGCAGGAAGATGAAGCGTCAAAGGGTTTCAAGAACAAGGACCAGAAGTAGTTACATATCAATGGCATATCTAAGATTTCAATAATGATCGATGGATCAAATGCAGCTTTCAACCACTAGAACTCCAACTACCACAACAAGTTGCAAAGCTAAGCAACTATAGTGGACTACTCTCGATGGATTTCTCAAAGACCATCAACCAATCAGATAATGCTAGTAAAATTTTCTACCCTCATAAATATAATCTTTGTAATGTCTCCTTAATATTATTTCATTTACAAACTATAAATAGAGGCTGAAACCTCATTTTCAAGGGTTGGCTCTAGTGCGTTTTCTTGCCCTATTGTAAATATTCTTGTGATATAATGGAAGGAGCATTACTCTGATTTTTGACTCAAAACTTGTCATGTTCATCATCTTGTGTAAGAGGCTCAAATATTTTAGTTGCATTTATGTTAATAATTTAATGGTTAGTTCATTCCAACTTATTGGATTACTAGTTGTGAGAGTTGTTGAAATTTTTTCATGTTTAGATATGTATTTTTAGAAAGTTTATTTCTATTAAATCTAACTATTGGTCTATTATGCCAATTTGGATTATCAATATTAGATGTTGGAGTTGCTTTATGTAATATATCTCTGTTTATGCTTTAATGGGTGAAGATTTCATGAGTTTAGGTGTTGCTAATATTGATGATGGGACACTAGAAATAGCTTGTGGGAGTTTTTTGTTGTAGTTGCCTATGTTTTTAACCTATCCGATCATTGCTTTTCATAATATCCCTAACCCTAGACTTTTTTCAACCCTTATCTCAAAATCTTATTTGAGCTTTAATTGTGTGAACACCATTTTAAGTTGACAAGGAACTAGCCTACTCTAGAGGTTGGATTGAAGTTGTCTTTAGTCCTTCCAATGCTTGAGTGTCGAGCTACGACTATCGATTACATGTATGGATAGAAATTTGGGAGATAAATAGTTTTAATGTCAAGTAAAACTTGATGTCAAATCGAAGCCGAATAGTTTTTGGCACACTTGATTGGACCAGTTCACAAGGAACATGAAAACTTTGCCTTTATTGCTTAATCAGGGGCACCATTATGATACTACTAGTATGGCCACATGGATGAAATGGATTATGAAATTTATGACTATGTGATGGTGGTATGGAATGGAGACTTGCTTATGAATTTATTTTCCTTAGGGAAAAAGGATCTAGAGTTGTTTTTCAAAGACTCAAACATCCTAGTGTGTCTAACAAACTCACTAAAACTACCTAATTCTTCTAGGACCAAATGTGTGTGTAGTGAATTCATTTACCGAATCAAGAGCATGGTAATAACCTAAGACAATCAAAAACCAGTGTGTGTGCAATTCAATTCATTAACTCATCTTGAGTAAGGTAAACCTGTTATAGTTTGAACCTAGAAGCTAGCTTGTCCGTATGAGTAGTAAGAGGTCTCTTTTTAATAGAGACATGTTGCCATGCATGAGTGTACTCCATTTCAAGTCAAGTGCCTATAGCTTCGGTGGAGGCTAACTCCATAGTCCATGATTTTTGTTTTCAATTTCTTGAAATTTGGGATGACTACTTAACCGTATGACTAGAAATGTAGTACGATCCTTACAACCCAATTAATCAGTAGTGTGTGATGTAAAGTAATTAGAGATTTGGGGAATCATATTCTCAACCTAAGTGTGATGAGAATTGTACCCTATCATTACTAATCTATATATTGAATTTGAAGCAACTGTGACAGTAGTGAAAACCACTATTGTCATGGACTATGTTGCATAATGGGACAAGCAAGGATGAACCTTTTCACCTCAAGGTTCCTACCAAGTATGGTGTTATCCTTATTTGAAACAATATATTTTTAATATGTGAAATTACATTTGGTTCAAGAATGTTTTTGAAATCAATTCCCAATACTCAAAATTTGCTTAGTGTATATATGTGCAATCGTCCTAAAAGAATTCAACATATTTTTCAAATGTTGCTTAAATCACTAGGAGTAGCTGAGTGACTAAAAACACCGAGGATTATTCCATGTAAGCAATGTATTATTATGACTTATGTTTTTGGTGACATTTTATTTGAGGTACCCCTGATTAAGGCAACAAGATATAGTGCATTATGTGATGGAAGTTCAATGTGTGATGCAATGGAAGTTGTATTGTGATGACGATTTTTAAAAAATGCAATGTGCATGAGATTTTTATTTTTTTTTATATATTTTTTTTTATTTTTTTGTGTTTTTGAGCTGAAAATATGACCAAAGGGGTCTGGTTCCTTTGGACTCTTTGAATTGCATGTGACCAAAGGAGTGTTGGTTCCCTTGGAGCCTTTTGAATTGATTTGACCAAAGGGATACCCCCTTTGGAGTTTTTCTATTGATTGATTTGACCAAAGGGGTTTCCCCTTTGGAGCCTTTTGATTTGAATTGACCAAAGGGGTTTTATCCTTTGGATCATTTTGATTTGATTTGACCAAAGGGTTGTCCCATTTGGAGCCATTTGATTTGATTTGACCAAAAGGGTGTCGCCTTTGGAGCATTTTGTATTTGATTTGACCAAAGGGGTGTCCCCTTTGGTGACCTTGTTGAAATGAAATTTGACCAAAGGGGTGTCCCCTTTGGAGCATTTTGAATGAAGTTGACCAAAGGGGTGTCCCCCCTTGGAGCGTTTTGAATTGAATTGACCAAAGGGGTGTTCCCCCTTGGAGCATTTTGAAATGAAATTTGACCAAAGGGGTTAGGTTCCTTTGGGGCATTTTTTATTTGAATTGACCAAAGGGGTTTGGTTCCTTTGGAGCCTTTTGATTTGATTGTTTTTTTATTTGCTTTTTTTTTGCATTTTGAATTTTGATATTCATGTGGAAGGTGGTTCAGGTGAAATGAAATGGTGAATGTGAAGGTATGTGTGTGATAATGTGATTCGAATGAAAAGCAAAAACACACAATAAATCAAGAAAACAAATTTTTTCTAAGTTTTTACATTTTTTGTTTTTGATGTTTGATATTTTGATTGTTTTTTTATTTTCGAAGATTTTTATTTTTTTGTTTTGAGTTTTGGCATGTTTTGGTGTTGAAATTTTGAGATTTTTTTTTGGATTAGAATAAAGGAACTTGATTAAGGTAGTGATTAGGAAAACTAGTGCCAAACATGATTTCTCAAAAGAGTCTAGGGTACACTGCTTAAAACCCAATTGGGAGTTCTCCTAGCTCTTCCACTCTGAATCAACAATAACTCCAATAGTGGGAGACAGTTTAAACACAGGTAACCTATAGGTCAAGCCGGTTGAAGGAGATGAATTTCAACATCACCGGTCTGAATTGGAGGTTGGTGATTAAATCCAACCTACAATGTTATTGTGAAACGTGCAAGTGTGTGAAGATTTTATTTTTTATTGTGTTATGGAAACTAGTATGCAATTCTATTTATTTCCTACAATTGCAAAAATAGAAACACACAAGGACAAGCAAATGGAAACATGTTTTTTTTTTTTGGTTTTTTTGAAAGCATAGTTGAAAACTGTAATGATCCTTTTTTTTTTTTTTTTTTCTTTTTGAGACACAGTTGAAAAGTAATTTTTTTTTATTTTTTTAATTGTTTGAAATCAAAATTGAAATCGAAAAAAGTTTTTTTTTTTTTTTGGTTATTTGAATGTTTTGTTTATTTTTATTTTTATTTTATCAAGTTGAATTTTTTTAAAAAAATTTATTGTTTTTTTAATGTTTTTTGTTTTTGGTTTTTTTTGTTTGAATTTTTTGTTTTTTATTTGTTTTTAATGTTTATGTTTTTTTTTTTTTTAATTTGCTTTATGGAGGTTTTTTTTTATTTGATTTTTTTTTTAAGTTTAATTTTTATTTTTTAATTATTTTTTTAATTTTATACTATGCGAGTTTTTTTTTTTTTTTTATGTTTTTTTGTTTTAATTTTTTATTTTATTTTAATTTTTCCATGTAGACAAACTTTGCAGGCGCAGTTAAACTGTGTAGGTCAAACTACACAGTTTGACATGTGCAGGTCAAACTGCGCAGCTTAACTTGCAAAGTTAACTATGTAGGTCAAATTGCGTAGGCATGCGCTACGTAGGCCCTGCGTAGGGCTGACTGCATAGGCCCTACACAGAGCTTGCATAGGCCTGTGTAGGGCTGACACAAAATCTACGTAGGGTTGATGTAGGGCTGATGTAGCCCTACGCAGGTCTAATGTCCTGACGTAGTATGAAGATTAATTTTTTTTTTTAAATAATTTTCAAGATTTTTTTAGCTTAAAATAAATTAAAATTTTAAAAAATAGAAAGTTTTTTTTTCATTTAATTTCATAATGAAATTAAAACAACCAAAAGTTTTAAAAACATAATACAAGATATATATTTTTAATCAGAAAAAATTAAAAAGACTATTCTATTTATTTTCTAGAAATTAAAGAACACTTACCCACATTTTTAGTGGAGGAGACTGTCAAGATAAATTGTAAACCTTGCAACCACATAAAAAGATAAAAAATTAGTGCTCTAAAAATAAAAAGAAATAAATAAAAAAGGAAAAGGAGTAAGAAGATCGTGATTTCCAAAAAAGAAGAAAAAAGAAAAACACCATTGCAATAAAAATGACACATTTTATTAAATTCGAGAAAGTTCCTTTTGATACACTTTAACTCTTTTAGGGTGCATTTTACAAAGAGATGTGCCAAAGGGGAACCCCTTTTACAGATCAAGGATGGTGTATTTTTCTCTTCTTCATGCTATAACAATGTTGGATGTGGGTTTTTCGTGACCACCATGCTGGACTTGAACTTGTTGAATCTTGAACATGAGCATACTCCGAGCAACATAACCTTAGAATTCCCATATCCCTCCTTTATTGGTCATGTGATGGTGACTTTATAGGTCTCTGAGGGTTTTGGAGGGAAGGACGGGTGGTAAGCCAGGGCTGCCAAGTGGTAGGGACTAGATAGCTACCTATCTTGCTTATTTGTAGTGAGTCACTATAAGTGTCTCACTTAACTAGGGACATGTGGCAAGTGGATAGCTGGAAGTGGAGTGATGTGTGGAGTGAGGTGTGAGATGTGGTAAGTTGGTAGATGGAAGTGGAGTGAAGTGTGAAGTGAGGTGTGAGATGTGGCAAGTGGGTATTTGGAAGTGGAGTGATGTATGGAGTGAGGTGTGACATGTGGCAAGTGGGTAGGTGCAAGTAGAGTGAAGTGTGGAGGGTTACCCCATGTCAAGGGACAAAAGGGACAAGGGTGTATGAGAGGTGGAAAAGGGGTGATGGTGATGTTTCTAGGACACATTTCAAGTGAGGAGAGAGGGTATCCTAGGAGGATATTTTCTAGATTTAATAAAATCTAGGAAATATGATAATGTGCAGGATTTTAATGCCTAAGTCAAAAATTAGGCACATAATGTTATGTAAAGCTGAAATATGCAATGTGAATGAATGATGTGCAAGAATTATATGCCTAGGTTTAGAATTAGGCATATATTATTATGCAGAATTGTGATGTGCAATGTAAATGCTTAGTTTTTGGTGTCTATAGCATTTTTTGAGATTCAATTATCAAAATATTTGCAAATAATTAAACTATGACATATAAGGTTTTCTACCTTTAAATTGAAGTGTTATTTTTGCAAATATTATCATTTTCTATATTTTTAAATTAGGGAGATATAAGGATTTCAGCACCAAATTGAAAATATTTAAATTTAGAAACCATGTCATTAATTCAAGGATGTGGAAAATAAAATATAGAATTACTTGAAAGTTGGAAAATTATTGTTGATACTAGTCTCTTATACAAATTGAAGGGACAAAAGGAATCCAATTATAGGGTATTGGAAAATAGAAAACATTATCAAATTTAAAGTGCATTAAAATTATTTCTAACATTAGGAATTCAACTCAACTCAAAATAAATCTAAAGAAATCTAAGCACTTTTATCAAATCTATAGTGTATTCAAAACACTAGGGAGATATAAGAAGTTCTACAAACATTGATATTACAAAATATTTTATCATGTTTGATCACATACTCAAAACTAGGGAGATATAAGGTAGTCTACAAGTATTATTATGGCTACAAAAAAAATCATAATTCAGAATCCCAACTACTTAAAGGATCTAATTACGCTTCATGGAAAAACAAAGTGAGGTCAATATTTAAAGTTTTGTAGCAAAAACCAAACCTACTAAAGGAGATAGTAAGATTCAAAAGTTTGAATAAAATAAATCAAAATAACTCATGATAATAACTTTTATAATTATAGATGAAATACAACCATACATTAGTTCCGTAGAAATTTCTACATAAGCTTCGAAAACTTTAGCCAAGATATTCAAAGGAAGGAACAAAACCACTATTTTGAATATTCAAACTCAATTACATTCTCTGAAAGTTAATAATGGTGAAAGTATAGAACTATTCCTAAGGAAAGTAGCATATATAAAAGGAAAATTATTAACCTTAGGAGAAACTATTGAATATAATTTTATTGTTCAAGTAATCCTAAGAGCACTTCCAAATAGCTATAAGCATCTAGTCACATCTTTATAAATTCTAGGTAAATATATATCATTTGATGAGTTAGTCAATATTCTACAAGAATATGATATGGAAAATAGAATAAAATATGAAATGACTAACAATACCTTAGTCTCAAAAGATAACCCACAAGTAAATGTTACCTCGCTCTCAAAAGAAATATCTAAATGGAATAGTAGATATTATCAAGTATGCTTTAAGAAACGACATAGTACAAATTATTGTAGATAAAATATAAGAAATTAGTTTCAATAAAATCAAACAAATGTTGGAAGCCAATCAAGTAGTCCATTCCAACCAATACAATACCAAAACCAATATAATCCACATCAACAACAACTTCAGTATCCATATACCTATCAGAATCAATACAATCTTCCTCAACTACAATATAGAGAAGGAAAACAAAAAGGACACCTAATTCATGAAATTCAAGAATTGGAAGAACCTCCACATGAACATGAATTCAAATATATTTTAGATAAAATAGTATTTTATGAAGACACTAATTATTTATATGATTAGGATACAGATAGGGAACAAAATAAAGAAAGAAAAAAAATAAGAGTTCCAATTCTATAACTAGGATGAAGACCATATTGGAGATTAAAGTATTCAATATCCAAATAATGTAATACAAGGGGGGTATTGCAATATATTATATTATTTGGTACACGCAAATGTACCACCTTGGGTACATCATTATATTAGGAGAATATCTTAGATTAAGGTTTGAGTATTTACTTTATGCAATGTAATAAATACACAAGTGTTAGAATGTACAATGACATAAATGTGCATGTAGTACACAAGTACATGAGTCATAGAATAGGAAGATGAAGATTTATAGGTAGGTTAAAGGCTAAGGTTCGTATATCTCTATATATGCCTATGATATATTGCAATAGAGAATCATATAGAATAGTACAACATAGTGATGAGAAGATAAGGTAGTTCCAATGTAGATCATGCAAGAATTTTTTGAGTGTTTAAGAACTCCATTATATTACATTGTACCATTTTTGTGAGATTTCATTAATGGCTATTTTTTCAGTTATTGCAGAAGTTTGTCATATAGTGTTTCTGCATATTATATTTCCATTATAATATAGTTCACATTTCTTATTCACTTTAGATTTTGTGGTTGTGTTTCCTTTCATATATATCATAAAAATATAACAAGATTTACCAAGTATATATAATGGAAGAGAATATTTTGATGACTATAGGAAACCTTTCTCCAAATAATGTAATGCCAATTTTTCCAAAAATCCCATAGCCTAGACAAGAATCACAAGTTCCAATTACAATCATGCATATACCAAATGTAGCCCTAGTTATTATATCTAATTTTATAGCATTACCAACACCTCCTGCCATACCTACATTACCACCCCTTAAATATCAAGAAATATTCAACATGAAGGAAATAATAATGGAATTAAAAATCTAACTAATGATATCACTTACATGAAAAGAAGAGAATCTAAAAGGAATTTCTAGATTAGAATATTTTCATCCATGGTAAAAGATAAAGGAACTTCTATCGGTAACATTGGTGGAAGACCTAATGCAGTATATAATAACCAGAAAGATGAACCTTCTACTTTGGAATCAAAAGTCTATTATTGATGCTTAAATTGAATGAACCACATGATAAAAACACTTGTATGCTTCGCTAGCATCAAATATAGAAAATTGTTGTTGAAAAGGTAAAAAGAGCACAAAAGAACTAGATTAATATGTTGTGGGAACCATATTTGAATTTGATGACGTAAGAAGATAAATAAATTTTAGTGGATGTAATTTGGAAAAAAAATTGCATGTATATCCTAAAAGAATGGACCCATTCAAATTTTCATCTTAGAAAACTAAGTAGCCAGAAAAGGAAGCACGTTAAACTACTAAAAAATAGAGCAACTTCTAGTAGAGCATCCTAGAGAAAAACACAAACCAATGCAAACAAAAGAAGTTGAGACTTAGAAATAGGCTAGAAACAAGATCCAATATCCTTCAGTGACTAAGTGATAAAGAATTAAGATGACACAAGAATACCAAAGGAAATTTAATAAACCAAAAAAGGGAGAAAAGTGTTAGCTTTTAATACTACATACTTAATGTAAAGCAACCACAAGATCTAGAATAAGCATGCTATATCAAATATAAGATAATAGAAATATTTAAAGCATATAACAATAATGAAAGACTTTTGCAACAACTTAGCCATTAACAAAAGCTCATGAAAATAGTATTTTGATATATAATGGAGATCTCAAACTCTCTGTACTTCATACATTCTCTACATTGTATCTCTATCATACTTATCCTCTACATTGTGTGTATGTGTGTTTATCACACTTACATATATGCCTATTTCTATAATGAGAAGTGACTCTTCATATGGAGTGCTCTTGGCCTTATTTTTTTTGGAAACTCTTCACTTTCCTATTCTATAGACTCATGTGCACATGGACTAAAATGCACATTTACATCATTAAATACATTGCACATTCTAACAATACTTGTGCATTTATTACATTCCATAGAGTAAATACCCAAACCCTAATCTAAGACACATTCATAATATAAATATGTAACCAAGGTGGTACATTAGCATGTATTAAATAATGTAATATATTCCAACTCCCCATGTATTACATTATTTGGTTATTGAAGACTTTAGTCTTCAATATGTATCTTCATCTTTCATATGTCCTTCAAGTTGATCAAGGTCTTGTTCTTATTCATTAATATAAATATGGAAAAGTAGTCCAAAGTGTTGTTATACTCATTTCTCATTATGAATATTCGGTTACCCATTGAATTTTATGATGAATAGAGTTTTTATTTTCTGCAATCTATTCTTGAGAAAATCCATTAGTGTTGTTTTGAACTACACTAATATCTTATTAAATCCCAATTGGTTCTTGAGAATATATATCATCATAAATTGATCTTGTAGCTTCTATCTCATTTTTATTTATAATAACACACTTATTGACTCCATTTATATATCTAAAATCAATCATCCTTTTGCTCTTTACCAGTTTGAATACTGAGATAATATTTTATGTTAATCTAGGAAAATACATTACTTCATGTAATAAAATATTTGGAAATTGTGTATTGGGTGTTACACATCATATCCATGTATATTATAGGTTTTTCCATCTACAATTTTTAACCTAATATTGTTAGTGACTTCAAGGTAATCAAACTATTGTAAATTTCCTATCATGGGATGACTTGCACCTGAATTAATAAACCAAATATATTTTTAATTTTGACTTTTAGAATTATTGGTTCTTGAAGCAATTTTACATTTTTTATATGGACTATTGTATGATTTTTGATCTTGAATCCTTTTTTAGTATAACTTATGATGATATGTTCCTATTGCTAAGTTATCCATTATCTTCAAGTAGTTTTATTTATGTACCCTTTATGTCTACATAGTGTTTTAGATCTATTGGCTAACTTGGAATTTGTGTATGAGATCAAATTTGATATAATATTTTTAATTCTCAGATTGTAGAATACCTTGTATCTCCCAAGTGTTTTGATTATAATATGTTATTGATAAAATACTTAGCTTTCTAAATTTTTTTGTAAGTTGAATTCCTTTTGTTTTCCTTTAAGTTGAATAGAAAGCTTAAATATAATTTTAATGCAATTTCAATTTTTATAAGTGTATCTACTTTCAAGAAATTTAATTTGGATTTCTTGTCTTATTAATTTGAACAAGAGACTAATATGAATGTAAGTTTCCAAATTTCAAAAGGCTCTATGTTGTAAGTTTTATGTCTCTCAAATTTTCAATAATATGGTTTCTAAATTTCAAAAATCTAATTTGATGTTGAAGTCCTTATAAATCCCAAATACGAAATTTAGAACACAAAGAAATTTACAAATTTTAATATTCCTAGTTATGTAGAAATCCTTATTCCTCTAAGTTAAACTATTTGAAAATATTTCAATGTGGTTTGAATTTTAAATAGAATGAGATAATTCTAAAACCTATAAATTGTATTTCTAAAATAGTTCAATATAGTTTCTAAGGTTCTAAATATTCAATTAGCTATCTTATATCTCCATTAATTCAGTTAATTTAGAATGTACTAGATTAATTAATATCAACCTTAGAATAATAAAAATTAATATCCCTTATGGATCCTTAAACTTTACAATAATTGAATTAAATAAAATTTTATGTACCTTCTTGTGAATGGCATGTGCTAATGTTGTTTTTTAGTGCTTTGACATTACTCTAGTTTCTTGTGGGCTTCTCTGTTAGCAACAATTAATTTCTCTATAGAGTTGCACTATATTGTAGGCTACGTTATCCATGAATTCTATGTTATTAACTCCTTCATACTCTATGACCTTTCAATTACTCTTGTAAATATATTTGAGGCTCTTAATGTCCTCCACGGAGGAGCTTTAAAGCTCTCAATCTTCTCCATGTGTGCACCCCTTGAACACATTGGTATCCTTGGTGAATGATATTATCTAAATATAGCAAAACCTTTGTCTTTCTTACGTTCCTCAAACACATTGATATCCTTGGTGAATGGGCTATGAATGACTTAGCAATAACTTCACCTTCAATTATTAACTTCTCACACTAAAAATAGTTTTTTCCTTTAAGCGCTATTCAACTACAAGCTCAAGATTCAATATTTTTAGACTATGTTCTTCCTTTCACTTTTCCCTCTACAACGTAACCTCATCCAATGTATTTAAATATGTTTATAATGTTTTTTTATCTACCAATAAACCTTGGGGTTCTCCTTTATTGTTAAAAGTGGTAAAAGTCTTTTTAAAAACATTTTCAAATGGTCCTTATCCCTATTTTCAATGCTTTTTTTTTGTAATGCTTAATATTGCACTCAACCTCCTATGAATTCTTTAAAGACAACACCCAATTATTTGAGCATTTTTTAACCTCACCATGCAGTAACCACCATGTTGTCTTTAGTATGTTGGTAGTTATGAAAGCCAAAATTTACTTCTCTTTTAGTTGTTGTAATTCCATCTGACCCTATTATCTTCTTCATATCCTTTTGAATTCCTCTCAAAGTCTCTTTTCTTGCATACTTTCCTATGTATGTATATGATGATTCAATGGCTCAAGATAGAGCTTCTCATGGCTCCTCTATTGGCTAACTAAAATGACACTCCTCCTTGACTTGTAAGATGATTTCACTTCTTAAATTAGTGGTTAGCCTTCTTAATGTGGTATCTCCACTTCTTCTTGGTGGTTCTACCACTACTTTTGTGGCTATTATTCACCAAAACTTGATGGTGGTTTCTAATTATCCTCATTTGATCGAATGATGAAAATGGCTATTACCTTCAATATGGTGGTTCTGCCACTTTAGTGGTTACTTCTTACCAATATATTATTCAATCTATAATTCCTTACTTGGTGTCTTTAGATACCTTAAGCCTGCTTTTTTTGAGCACTTATTTGACCTTCTTTTCAATATCTTTTGCACTAATATATGACCTTCTTTTCTCATTATTGCTTCCTTTTAAGCTAACTTTTAACTCCATATTTTTCTATTGTATTGTGTAGGTTCTAATATAGAAATTATGCAATCTTATTGAAATTTTAATCCTTATGTTTGTTACTTTAAAAAAACTCAAATGTGGCACTTTTAAAAACTTTATAATAAGCTAATTTGAATGTTACAATAATGAACTTTTATAACACCAATGTTGCATACATTTTGACCTCCTCTTCTTGGTTATTTGATTCACCTTTTGCATTGCTATCGTAAAATTTTTATTTTTGTAGCTCTAATTATTGCCTAAATTTTCTACCTCTTATAATTTAACTTGTTGCCTAAAAGTCTCATTATTGCAGCTTCAATTCTCCTCCAAATGTATTCTCTCAACCTCTAAATTTTGGAGCTTTAAATACTGCTTTATTACTGTCCTAATATCTTTATAATTTAAAAAAAATATTGTCTTTCAAATGATGCCAAATATTCCTATACTTTGTTGTTCAAATCTCTCTCAAATATTCCTTGAAATTATCCAAATTACAGCTCTATTTTCTGTAACTAATTGTAGACACCAAAACAGCACCAATCTGATTATGTGACTGCAAACACTGATCGCTTTGACAAACACAGCCCCCAGGGTAGCCCTTAGAGGTAAAACAATGGTATTAACCACTTTCATAGCAATTTTGTGAGTTCAAGAAGCAATTTGGCACACTTAGACACTTTGCCTAGTAATCGTCTCACCCAGGGATGATTGCTAACTTGAAATTGTCTCACCCAGGGACAATTTCTGAAATCGTCCCTAGGTGAGACGATTTCCAAGTTTAACGGGCAAAAAGACAAATGAGGCCAAGTGGCAGCCTAGAACAGTCAGTTGATGACTCCTGCCTCACACGCGTGTGTGAGTGGGCAAATAGGCCGTTTGAGGACTGTCACAAGGGCAGTTATGAAAACCCACGTCAATGGAGGACTCCCCTCCCTCATGGGAAGACAAGATTGCCACATGGCACCTATGACCAACACATGGCATTTGTGCTTCCCTCCCAGAGGAGACCCCATGGGTCTATAAAAGGTGGGACTTTTCTCACCCAAGGCAGACAGGTTGAAGGAGTTTTCAAGCAACGAAGTGCTGCCGAGTTGAAGACCCACTTGCATCCCTTTTGGTTCACCTTCCCACATCCACCAATCTCTTTTGCAAGGGAGGTTTTTGGGTGGATTTTGGAAGCTTGAATCAGACCTAAATCCAACACATGGACACCTGAATCAACCAATTCGCCGACCCCCCCAATCCTAAGAGGTTTTGGGCCCATCCCTAGTGGATTGGCGCTCGGAATCAAGTGCCAACGGTGGGAGGCCCACTTGGGCACCCCCGCACTTTTCTTAAGTTTTAGAGCATTCTAGTTTATTTTCTCATGCTGCATATTGTGTTTTCTGTTTGGTGAATTCATAGCTGCAATTTCGTAACCTTTGATCAGATTCTAGTATGTTTTGTGTCGTTTTGTAGTTTCACTAACTTGCAGGAGGCGATATCAAATTCTCGAGGGTAGAGGCCAAATTGGGAGAATCCGACCATCTGGGTCATCCCAAAATGGCCCCAATTACATAACCCCTCTGTCTGCAGGTGTTTTGGAGACCTCGAGAGTCGACATTGGAGCGTGTTAGTTCAACTTCCCCAACACAAAAGAAATCATCCCACCCAGGGACAATTTACAGTCAGAAATCGTCCTACCCAGGGAAAATTTCCAGTTGAAAGCAGATTGGCAGACTGTCTCAGTGGCAATGGCCCGTTGGTAACATTTTCTGTCTTCCGGCAAGTTTTCAGTCTGTTTAGAATCATTTTGTTTCTTGTTTTAGATAAATGTTTGCATGCATCTTTTGATGATTTTAGAAGAACGAACACTTTTCACTTGCAGCAGGTGCTACTGACATCTTGGTTGTTTCTTTGTTCGTAGGAGAAGAAGCAGGGGTGAATAAATCATCGACATTAGCGACAGAATCATCTTGGCCCGCCCATTGCAATCGTGGGCACGCGAAAAGAGGAACATTGAGTGATTGTAATTGAATTATTTTAACACTCCTAGCCCTCGAAAAGGGAGGAGACGTCATTGTAACAGATATCAAGGGATATTAATGAAAGGGCTGTGTTTTCTCCATTTTCTTGTGTCCCTTCCAATGCGTTTCTTTTCCATTTCATGCACTTTACGTTTCTAGGACTTAAGCGCATTTGGTTTTGGTTATATTGCAATTAGTGTTTCCTTTGCCCGGAATCTCGTGCTTTCAGTGGCGATCACGGTGGGACCTGTTCCCTATTTTTAAGATCACAGAAAACTAATCATGTTTTTGTGTGTTGTGTTTTACAGGTAATTTTTTTTTTTGCAGACTGTTAATCGTCTCTGAATGTTACGATTACTTTACTTGAAATCGTCTTACCCTGAGACGATTTTAAAATCGTCTCTACCAAGAACGATTTATGTTATGTAAATCATCTCACTAGGGGACGATTTTCTGTATGTAGATTTTTAGAGCAGAAATTCAGAGGCAACTGGAGCAGGCAGAGAAGAGGTAGGGATTTTATCATCTCTGTTAAATTTTTTGTTTCTGTTTTCTGTTTCTTTGACTGTTTTCATTTTATCCTACATACTTAGGGAAAATAATTCATGCTTGTTTCATTTTTGCTAAATAAAATGAACCTCACACACTCCACGTAACAATTTTAAACCAAGGAGCTGGTCGTAAGACCCCAGCCCTTTATCAAGACCATTGGTGGATTTCATCACCACCTTGGCTTGATTTGCATCCATTTCTCGATTGTCAACTGTTGTTAGGCATAAATCCTGACGAAGACAGATCGAGTGTCAGCTGGGGTGATTCCCATGTGCGCGAGGATAAGTTTTCTATGGTAGGTGCCATTAATAGGACAATCCCCCTTCCGTACCACCTACGTACCATGTACCTTCTGCTCTCACGTACCTATAGTCTCCCTCTCGTAAGGGCGGGTATATAGAGAGGTTGGTATATCGGCCTGGTTGGTATATTGAAGGGGTGACCATTTTGGGAGTTATATGAGCCGTCATAATGCATTTAAACGATCTTCAAAACCTACAAAAACAAAACAAAACACCAAAATGCACTAAACCAGTTTAGGGCACACCAATAATCCTTAAAAGAGATAATCATGGTTTGTGTATGCATGTGTTCAATTCTGCTTAGTGTAGACAAAAAAAAAAAAAAATCATCATAAACAAAAGATAAAAATCTACGCATTTTGTCATTTTCTCCAAAAGCTCCAAGGATTCCCGTAATCGCTTGGTCACTCCAAAATGTCCCAAAGGTGTCCATGAACCCTTTGGTCAACCCAAGAGCACCCCAAATGTGCCCATAAGTGATGCAGGACCATCCAACAAAATATGGGAAATCTTGTATTTTTCCCTAAATTTTAGTGCATCTTGTCGGGGCCATAACTTCTCAACCGTAGCTCCGATTGACTTGAAATTTTATAGGGAGTTAGTTGGGATAATTTTAAACAAATACGATTCCCTAGAATCCTATTTGCCTAGAAAATTCAGTTTTCGGGGCCAAATTCCATCATCTAGTGCCCCGAAATTAGGTTTTAAAATTGGGCACGCATTTTTTTGCACTTTTTGAGCTGTTCGGATGTCAATATCTCCTAATGTATTTAGATATAGGATTTGAAACTTAATTTTTGTCTTATCTACTATAAGAGGGATGCGCATGCCAATTTTGGACCCCATCTGACTCATTTCAATTTTTAGGGCTTTTTAGAGAGACATCGTCATGGTGCTCACCCGTAGCCAAGCCCAATCACGGGTGGAGGCTATGGGGAATGTCCCGGGAGGGATGAGTCATATCTGTTACAATCCAAAGGATTTGGTCATACCACCTTGGTGACCTAACACACAAGGCAATCCCCTCCACACCTTAACGGAAAGGGACTACAGGGACACCTCTTTGAGGAGCACTCCTATTCAGCATAGCATTCAGCACACACCCTTCCATGAGGGGTACAGTCATAGGAGAGCTCCCTTAGATGCTCGTTATGAGCGGTCATCACGCGATGAAGCGCTAGGTCAACATAGGGTTCGACATGAGGAACCACATGATTACACTATCCCTCCTTCACCCCCTCTAGTTGTCAGGACTACAAGGACAAATCTAGAGCACAAGGCTCTTCAGGTAGGGCAAGCTAGCTCCATCCATCCCTTTCTAACTTATGAAAGATAGCATGAGGAAAACCCTTACATTCCTCAAAAATAATACACATCGCGGGAGCAACACGCCTCCGCACCTGCTATCTATCAGGACCACTCACTGAGGCCAAAGCCCCGAGGGAATGCCGCTACCTCCAACAAAGGGAGGTCACCTATAGAGATCTTGGATCACTATGATCAAAAATATCTAGGAGAGGCATCTAGGCCTTCTAGACATGAGGCCACAGGACCAACCATCTTAGAATCTATCAAGCACGTCGCACGCAAAATGCAATTCACACAACTTGAGCTAGAGTGACTAGAGCGACTACATTTAGAGGAACTTTACTATATTAACAAAGAGCACCTTCAGTGCTAGAAGGATGAGTTTTTCCAACACACTATGCAGGAGAGCGAACATGAAAGGGAGTACGAGGAAAATCATCGCATTCCTCGAGGACAACAAACAGTGTGGCCTCAAGTACATGCCGCCTACATCGACAGAGGGAAGCAACCCATTGAAATTTTAGATCATCAAGATCGAGGCCAACACATAAGAGAAACATTCAAGCCTCCTGAGTAAAATAGGGTAGACCGAACTGACCTGATAGTCGCCAGACATACCACCCGTCAAGCCTAAATCATGTGGCTTGAACAAAGTCATCAGGAGATAGAGTATCGACACCGCTTGGATAGAGAGTGCATGCAACGTGAAGCGGATGAGTTACGCATAGAGCAAGGTCGTCAGGAGTTAGAAGACTTATACATGTAGTGCAAAGTAGATAAGTTGTGCTATAAACTACCTGAGGAGACTCCAACCCCTCACACACATAAGACAAAACATTATGAGAGGCACAACCCCTGGGTGCAAGACAGGTCATCGTGACCTCATCAAATGCTACCCCTAACACCTCCTAGACAGGAGCGGGAGGCTACTCTCTCGATTCCTGAAGCACCACCCCCGACGCCTCCTAGACATGAACGGGAGGCTGCTCCTATAACCAATGACGAGTGCCTTCCTCAGACATCCACCCAGGCTTATGAGCCACACTTAGAAATTCATCAAGAAGCCTCTAAGGAATTAGAGCGAGAAGAAGAGCGAGATGAAAATCCCCACCAAGGCATGGGGGGTACTATCCAGCTACCCATCCATAAGCCCCAAGTTCCTCAACAAGAACCAACCAAAGAGGAGGAACTCAAATCTCCCGATACATGCAAAGTTCTAGAGCACTTAGAGTCGGTAGAGACCAAGATTTTGGAGCTCCCAAGGGCCAACTTACATGAAGCTCCTTTCGAAGAGGATCAACCTTTAACCATAGGGCTACCTGATGATGCAGTCCTCCATGTCTCAGAATCTCTAGATTCTAATGAGCTGTACTCACTAGTTGAAAGTGAATATGAAACAGAGATAGCCCACAGCAATCACATGTGAAAACATCGACATCCCATAAAATTTGAGAAAGCATGTCAACAGATAAACATAATACTAGGGCATGAGTGACGTGTTAACCCACCGCAGTGGGACCAAGCATTACATCCACAACTTTGGGCACATAAAGATCAACTT
Source organism: Wollemia nobilis (assembly GCA_028583015.1). Classification (NCBI taxonomy): domain Eukaryota; kingdom Viridiplantae; phylum Streptophyta; class Pinopsida; order Araucariales; family Araucariaceae; genus Wollemia; species Wollemia nobilis. The sequence goes on along the minus strand of JAQPPZ010017260.1, from coordinate 3,913,741 downwards.
CCACCCAGAGATCCCATAACAACATCAGTGTCGGGGGTAGACTCTGTCCTCCTATCCGTGCATAGGGCAGATCCATTCGTGCCCCTACCTCTAGAGCCGGATCCGAAGTGCAAATACCATCAAGCTGGGGGTACCTCTATCCCATGAAGAGCCATAGTCCAAACCAAAAAAGCTCCAAGGATTATCGCAATCACTTGGTCAAACCAAAAAGCTCCAAAGATTATCGCAATCTCTTGGTCACCCCAAAAAGCTCCAAGGATTATCGCAATCACTTGGTCACACCAAAAAGCTCCAAGGATTATCGCAATCTCTTGGTCACCCAAAAATCTCCAAGGATTATTGCAATCTCTTGGTCACCCAAAAAGCTCCAAGGATTATCGCAATCACTTGGTCATCCCAAAAGCTCCAAGGATTATCGCAATCTCTTGGTCACCCAAAAAGCTCCAAGGATTATCGCAATCTCTTGGTCACCCAAAAAGCTCCAAGGATTATCACAAATTCTTGGTCACCCAAAAAGCTCCAAGGATTATCGCAATCTCTTGGTCACCCAAAAAGCTCCAAGGATTATCACAAATTCTTGGTCACCCAAAAAGCTCCAAGGATTTTTGCAATCACTTGGTCAAAACCCAAAAAGCTCCAAGGATTATCGCAATCACTTGGTCATCCAAAAATCTCCAAGGATTATCGCAATCACTTGGTCAAAAACCAAAAATCTCCAAGGATTATCGCAATCACTTGGTCAAAACCCAAAAAGCTCCAAGGATTATCGCAATCACTTGGTCAAACCAAAAGCTCCAAGGATTATCGCAATCACTTGGTCAAAAATCAAAAATAATAAAAAATAACCAAAATTTGCATATCATATCTAGGCATACTCAAATTCATCAAAAGAGAGCTCTTCTCGCCCTTCATATTCATATTCACAAAAATCAATCCATCAAAAATACAAAAATATGTAGTTGCATTAAGCATTGCATCCATACGTTGCATATTTGTGGTTGTATAGGTCAAAGGCACCATAGGCTGCAATTGATCTACTAGTCCATCTTGTTCCGCATTGTTCCATTTTACAAAAACAACAAAAACACCATGCATTGCTTTTTACCACACTACAGTCAGTGGTATTTTAATGTATCAAAAGCTTTCGTGATTCAGTCATCAGTTTGCTCTTTAGCCATGTAATGTATAAATTCAGACAGATTTTATGAAGGTAGAGTCATACTTGAAATACACCTTGTTACGTAACATCCCAACACATATCAAGACACATAAAACAATTCCCAAGTTGTGTGAACGAAAGATGAAACCTGCAAAGTAATCTAGGTCACCACAAGAGAAACGGTTATCTTGCTCATCCCCCTATGCGAATGACCCCAAGAATGCTGAGAGTTGGCAAAAGGACAAGCATCCTCCCTACCCAATTCCCTAAGAATCCCTAAAGTTCTCAATAATTGCAAAACATCAAAAAAATTGCAAAACGTCAAAACTCCAAAATTTGACATCCTACAGTGCACACATCAAAAGGCACAAGCAATAGTGATTTTCGTCACTCCATATCCCTAATCCCTTGGTCAAAAGAAAAACAAATCAAAATAAACAGTGATCTTACCACTACAAACGAGCAAGTATCCCAATACAATTGAAGAAAAGAAGGGAGTTGACCTTGAATCCCTGGAACTCTCAGCATTCTATAGGTCATAAGGCAAGCTTTAGTACCAATTTGGTTGATAGCCTATCGGTAATGAAGTAAACCTCTCGCATGACAATATATCTGTCACATTAACTTGCGTACAGATCAATGTTTGCATGTGGATGAGCTAGCTTATGGCATCCTGGATTACAACGCAGATTAATCTTAGTACATACAACAAAGGAATTTGTGGAGCTAATTAGGTGATCCTCAGTATAGGTTCGATTGAAAGCCCATCTGGCACTAGTGGTATCCTAACAAATACCACTAAATGAACTCAATTGCACACACAGGGATGTGAAAAATAACTGAGTCAAAAACAAGTCCGATTCATACCTTGGTCAAAAAGTCTTGTAAGATAAAGTACAGTCATGGCTAGTGAGTTAAAACCGTCTGAGTCTCAAAAAACCTTAGCTACATTTCTAAACCAACTGCGCCGCTTTTCATCCTTACAATACCATCAGAAAATACAAAAAGAGAAAACCACATGTATACATACAAGAGCCATACATTACAGCAATCGCCTAAAAACAAAATAACAGAGTTCTAAATAGTCCTTGGTGCCATAGCCAAACATCACAAACCCCATTCATCCATTTCATATCTGCATATCACATATAAATCAAAACCATTTGCATTCATCATAGCATATGCATCCATCAAAATAAATCAACATGCATACATCCATATTCATCAACCATCATGCACAAGATCAAAGAAAATCAAAACAACAAAAACAAAAAATAAATGCAACACAAAAACAAAAAGCAATAAACATTGCCAGACACAAGTAGCTTGCACATAACCTCTTGGCATAGAAAAACTGATTTCAGGGTCTACATTGTCGCTATCCTACTCCCTAATAAGGCTACCATAGCCGGACCGCTCCACGGGAAGACGGATTGTCGACAATTTCACCCCCAAATGGCATCACAAAAGGGTCAAAGCCCACTCAAAAACAACAAGAAAATCAAAACAACACAAAAAGCAATAAACATTGCCAGACACAAGTGCTCTTGCACTTAACCTCTTGGCATAGAAAAACTGATGTCGGGGTCTACATTGTCGCTATCCTACTCCCTAAGAAGGCTACCATAGCCGGACCGCTCCACGGGAAGACGGATTTTTGACAATTTCATCCCCAAACGACGTCACAAAAGGGTCAAAGCCCACTCAAAAACAACAAGAAAATCAAAACAACAAGAAAATCAAAACAACACAAAAAGCAATAAACATTGCCAGACACAAGTGCTCTTGCACTTAAACTCTTGGCATGGCAAATCGACATCAGGGTCACAAATAATCACTATCCTACTCCCTAAGAAAGCTACCATAGCCGGACCTCTCCACGGGAGGATGGATTTTCGACAATTTAATCCCCAAATGGTGTCACAAAAAAACAACAAAAAATGCAACACAAAACCAACAATAAACATTTCCAGATACAAGTGCTCTTGCACTTAACCTCTTGGCATAGCAAAACTGATGTCGGGGTCTACATTGTCACTATCCTACTCCCTAAGAAGGCTACCATAGCCGGACCGCTCCACGGGAAGACGGATTGTCGACAATTTCACCCCCAAATGGCATCACAAATGGGTCAAAGCCCACTAAAAAACAACAAGAAAATCAAAACAACAAAAAAAAAAACAAATAAATGCAACACAAACAAAAAGCAATAAACATTGCCGGACAAAAGTGCTCATGCACTTAACCTCTAGGCAATCAAAATAGATGTTGGGGTCATATATTGTCGCTATCTCACTCCCCAAGAAGGCTACCATAGCCGGACCGCTCCACGGGAAGAAGATTACAACAATTTTATCCCCACATGCATCACACAAAAAAAAAACAACAAAAACATTTGCATTCATCATAGCATATGCATCTATCAAAATAAATCAACATACAACAGTAGCATTTATCATGCCATATGCATATATCAATATACAGTAGCATGCATCCATCAACATCAATCATTATGCATAACATAAAATCATGACATATACAAAAAAAACAAGAAAGCAAAAACAACAAAAACATCACAAAAATGTAACACAAAAGCACAGCAATAAACATTGCCAGACACAAGTGCTCTTGCACTTAACCTCTTGGCATAGCAAAACTGATGTCAGGGTCTACATTGTCGCTATCCTACTCCCTAAGAAGGCTACCATAGCCGGACCGCTCCACGGGAGGACAGATTGCCGACAATTTAATAACCAAATGGTGTCACAAAAACAACAAAACAACAAAAAATGCAACACAAAACCAACAATAAACATTGCTAGACACAAGTACTCTTGCACTTAACCTCTTGGCATAGCAAAATTGATGTCGGGGTTTACATTGTCACTATCCTACTCCCGAAGAAGGCTACCATAGCCGGACCGCTCCACGGGAGGATGGATTGCCGACAATTTAATCACCAAATGGTGTCACAAAAACAACAAAAACAAGAAAAAATGCAACAAAAACAAACAGCAATAACATTGCCGGACAAAAGTGCTCATGCACTTAACCTCTAAGCAAAGAAAATAGATGTTGAGGTTCAAATTATCACTCTCCTACTTCCCCAAGAAGGCTACAATAGCCGGACCGCTCCACGGGAAGTTAGATTTTCGATGATTTCACCTCATTATGGCATCACCAAAAGGGTTAACACCCACCAAAAATAGGTCCAAATGTTGGAAAAATTGCACACGCTTAACAATAAACCCTCTAAAGGCACCCTTGCACAAGTCATCTTAGGTCAAGCGACTCGTCGCTTCTCTCACGAAGGTCATTCCCTCATCGATTCGTCGCTTGAGGGGGTAGTCACACTTAGTCACCAACCAACAATCACACACCCAATTAAGGAAAACGACATGCATTCAAAGAATCATTGACAAAGACAATCATGCTCCTGCTTGGGGCAGTAAACAAGCAACAATCAAATCAATCAAACACTTGGCATTTCGTGAATCATGAACACAAGGTTCCCCTTGAGGATAAAAACGCCCTTTGCCTATTCATGACTGATCAATGTCTAAGTTCAAGTCACACCTCACCAAAATAGGTTAATACTTGAAATAAAATTCCTTAGCTTGTCAGAAGCAAGGATTCAAGAATGCATGCCATTTCCATACTTGGGGCATCAAAAGCTGGTTAGGTTACCAAAAAACCCTAATCATTAGTGCTTTGGTTATCTATTTTTGCTCAGCACTGCGTCACCCGCAGTGCTTCCCAAAAAGGGGCATCTGTAGACACCAAAACAACACCAATCCGATTATGTGACTGCAAACACTAATCGCTTTGACAAACACAGCCCCCAGGGCAGCCCTTAGAGGTCAAACAGTGGTCTTAACCACTTTCATAGCAATTTTGTGAGGTCAAGAAGCAATTTGGCACACTTAGACACTTTGCCCAGTAATCGTCTCACCCAGGGATGATTGCTAACTTGAAATCGTCTCACCCAAGGACGATTTCTGAAATCGTCCCTAGGTGAGACGATTTCCAAGTTTAACGGGAAAAAAGACAAATGAGGCCAAGTGGCAGCCCAGAACAGTCAGTTGATGACTCCTGCCTCGCACGCGTGTGTGAGTGGGCAAATAGGCCGTTTGAGGACTGTCACAAGGGCAGTTATGAAAACCCAAGTCAATGGAGGACTCCCTTCCCTCATGGGAAGACAAGACTGCCACATGGCGCCTATGACCAACACATGGCATTTGTGCTTCCCTCCCAAAAGAGACCCCATGGGTCTATAAAAGGTGGGACTTTTCTCACCCAAGACAGACAGGTTGAAGGAGTTTTCAAGCAATGAAGTGCTGCCGAGTTGAAGACCCACTTGCATCCCTTTTGGTTCACCTTCCCACATCCACCAATCTCTTTTGCAAGGGAGGTTGTTGGGTGGCTTTTGAAAGCTTGAATCGGACCTAAATCCAACACATGGACACCTGAATCAACCAATTCGCCGACCCCCCAATCCTAAGAGGTTTTGGGCCCATCCCTAGTGGATTGGCGTTGGAATCAAGTGCCAACGGTGGGAGGCCCACTTGGGCATCCCCGCACTTTTCTTAAGTTTTATTTCAGAAGCATTCTAGTTTATTTTCTCATGCTGCATATTGTGTTTTCTATTTGGTGAATTCATAGCTGCAATTTTGTAACCTTTGATCAGATTCTAGTATGTTTTGTGTCATTTTGTAGTTTCACTAACTTGCAGGAGGCGATATCAAATTCCCGAGGGTAGAGGCCAAATTGGGATAATCCGACCATCTGGGTCATCCAAAAATGGCCCCAATTACATAACCCCTCTGTCTGCAGGTGTTTTGGAGACCTCGGGAGTCGACATTGGAGCGTGTCAGTTCGGCTTCCCCAACACAAAAGAAATCATCCCACCCAGGGACAATTTACAGTCAGAAATCATCCTACCTAGGGACGATTTCCAGTTGAAAGTAGATTTGCCAACTGTCTCAGTGGCAATGGCCTGTTGGTAACATTTTCTGTCTTCTGGCAAGTTTTCAGGCTGTTTAGAATCATTTTGTTTACTGTTTTAGATAAATTTTTGCATGCATATTTTGATGATTTTAGAAGAACGAACACTTTTCACTTGCAGCAGGTGCTACTAACATCTTGGTTGTTTCTTTGTTTGCAGGAGAAGTAGCGGAGGTGAATAACTCATCGACATCAGCGGTGGCATCATCTTGGCCCGCCCATTGCAATCATGGGCACGCGGAAAGAGGAACATTGAGTGATTGTAATCGAATTCTTTTAACACTCCTTGCCCCCGAAAAGGGAGGAGACATCATTGTAACAGAGATCAAGGGATATTAATGAAAGGGTTGTGTTTTCTCCATTTGCTTGTGTCCCTTCCAATGCGTTTCTTTTCCATTTCATGCACTTTACGTTTCTAGGACTTAAGCGCATTTGGTTTTGGTTATATTGCAATTAGTGTTTCCTTTTCCCAGAATCTCGTGCTTTCACTAATGCTGACCAACTTTGTAGCACTAAAGCCTTAAATTCATTGCTCTCTAAATCTGATTTCTTCTTCTTTATATTTTTGTCCAAAAACATCAGTAAATTCATCCAAATTGCTACCTTCTTTTTCTATCAAGCCTTCATTCAATTTTCTATTCAAGGGCACTTTAAAATCTACCCAATTCTTGTTCAATTTGTAGCTATATGTGACGTTAAATTTGTTGTCCTATGACTCTTCAACTTTTGCTAAAAAAATCAGTAATATTCTTGTCCATAAATCAACCTTCAAATCCTTTATTGTTACATTCAAAACTTTTAAATTTGTTGACCTCCTATATCTTATTTCTCCTTCAATATTCTTGTTGAATTACAAATTCAAATTTGGCCTATTTTCTGGCCTCTTCTTTAAGAATTTGAATGTCTTTAGATCTTCAAAATTTCTTTCCAAAATTTGGCAAACTTCTTGCAAAATCCTTTTTCCTTTTGGGATTTTTGAATGGCGATAATTGTACCAAATTATTATTTTTAGGAGCTTATCCTACTTGCAATATTTTATATTTAGCTTTCTTCAAATCTTATCCAATAACCACTTCTTCAAATTCTTCAATAGGGCTTCTCTAGATTTATTTTTATTTCTCTTCCAAGTTTGCTTGAGACCTCTTTTCTTCGATATTCAAATTTTGTAGATTCTAAAATATTCAATAGAACATTTTCTTAGTCCTCCTTTGTCTTCAATATTCAATATTCTCTATTCAAAATCTAGAATTTATTTAATGAGTCCTTTTTCTTGGGTCCTCCTTCTCAATATACAATAGAGTCGCTTTCTTCTTTTTTCAATCTACAGTATGTAATCTTAAATATTCTATGGGAACCTTCTTATTGGGTCTCCTCAATATTTAATATTCTATGCTATTGCTAAAACTAATACCTTCACTTGATATCCTCCAATCTAGTGGAAAGAAATATTTTTTGAGTCCTAGTTTTCATGAGTTTTTCTAAAACCCTATAGAAAGACCCTAACCAATAAGATATTTTAAAAAATTTAAACAGGAGATATCCCTATCTTATTTTAATCTCTCTTGTGGATTTCCCTATCTCCTATCAATCTCTCTTATGGCTTTGATACCGTTGTTAGCTTTTGATACTAAATACTTAATGAAAAATGACAAGATCTAGAATAAGCATGCTATATCAAATATAATATAATGGTAATATTTAAAACATATAAAACTATTGAAAGAATTATGCAATAACTCATAAAACTACCATTAATAAAATCTCACAAAAATAGTATTTTGATATAGAATGAAGATCTTAAACTCTTTATACTTCATACACACTCTACATTGTATCTCTACCTTACTTCTCCTCTATATTGTGTGTATGTGTGTGCATCACACTTATATATATGCCTATTTATATAATTATAATTTGGATGGAAAATATTTATATAGGCAAGAGAATTTCAAATGTCAAATCTAAGTTCCTATTTTTTAAATTTTATTTTCGCAAGATCTATGTCGGATGCTAGTTTTGTATTTTAGATGTTGGATGTTAGATAATTTTTATTAGATGCAATATTTTTTCTCCTTAGGGAGACAACCTTATTTATGTTCTTATTTTATTTTATTCAAATATCCTTATGGCCAATTTTAGGTTTGGGATTCCTTTTAAAACCCGATTATAAAAGGTTCTAAGGCCCTTTCAAATCCCCCTCTTCGACCTAAAAAAATAAAAATTCTTGGGTTGGATATCGATGCATACATGTATGATCATAAAATTTCCATTGCATATGTATTCTATACAAAGGGGAGAAATAACCTGCGTAGATTATTATCAATGGATTTTTTGGGAGCTGAGGAAACCACAGGGCTAGGGGGATTGAAGGGTTCACCATGAGCGGTTTTAGGACTCATTCCAAGTTTGAAATGGAGAGTTTGTTGTGTCTATTGAAATGCACCTACATTTGGATTTTTTAAAAGAAACTACTATAATAACTTAAAAAAATAATGTACACTAAATGCAACAAACACAAATGTAGATAAACAGAAATTGCCCTAAGAATAATTTTTATTTTGTATGAAAAAATATTCCTAGAAAAAAATAGATGCATCTTTATGTTTAGGAAAGGGTCCAATAAATAATGCACAAACAATTTATCCTATGGTGTAGATTGCATGTAATTTCAATTTTATAACTAAGAACATAGTTTTTCTTTTGTAATCAAAAATGAATTTTTACCATTTTATTTAACTTTCCTAAATGTGACTGATTTTAAATTTACTCTAATTATAAGAACACTTTGTACTGATTATGACTATTCAAACACATATTTTGATGTTTGTTCTTACATTTGAATCTACGTCCCAAATCCTATAATCATGAATTGACATAGAACTATAAAAATAGAAACTAAAGGAAAGGTGATTAGTATTCAAGGGCTTTCTTAAGCCACTATTCAGGCTAAGATTTTAGGAATAGTAGTTAATCTCCCTTGGTCATTTTAACTGACCGTATGATAAAAAATGTGTTTGAAATTTTAGGAATGATAAACAACATGTGAGAGACAAGAAATAGAATGTAGAAGAAAAAACATTCATGAAAAAAATGTAAAAATAATCAGAGAAAGTAGAAAATTACCTAAAAATATATGATAGACAAATTCATTCCCTATAATGGGTGACCACGATTTCATGATGACAGAGAAAGACAAATAACAAAATGTAGAAGATGCAATTATATTGTGAACTTATCGAACTGATGCCTTATAAAGAGAAACCATGAATTCATGATTGAAAAATAGGGAAAAAGCATATGGTTTCACCCCATCAATTTTTGCATTCCATATGGACGAACTATGAATTCAATATGGAAGAAAAAAAGTAAATGAATATTCAAGATGAAATGGTAGAAATTAGATGTATATTGATAAAGTAGATAGGAATTAAAAAAATTTTGAAGTTACAATGCAAACTAAGTAGCTTAAATGCAATGTAAATATAATAAATATAAAAATATTGAATGTAGATGCAACTAATGGAATGGAACTTACCCTAAATGCTAGAATATACAAATAACAATATACAAATAAATATCTAAGTTAAACCATAACAAACACACATGAAAATAGATAATAATGCATAAAATATAAAATTAAAGTGTGATCTATAATAAAGACAAATGCAAAAAAATAAAGTGAAAACCTATCTAAAGCAAAAATTACTAAACTAGCAAAATAATGATGCAAACAAAAATATTATACTAAACATGAATGCAAAAAATGAAATGAAAATCTTATCTAAATAGAAATGACTAAACTAATAAATTAATGATGCATCAAAAATGTTAAGCAGCTGATCTACAATACAAATGGAATTTAAAAATAAAGGGTTGAAGGTAAACCAAAGAAGCAAACCTCTCTCCATTTTGTGCTTATGGAGTTGAAGAATACTCTTGATACATGATCCATTGTAACTTGATTTCTACTTACAACTAACTCATAATCAAACAAATAAAAGGTGGGAGAGAATGAAATTCATAAAAAGCTTACAATTAAGATATGAGAGAGAGAGAGAGCATGGATATTAGAACATCAACATTTAAAGATGGCAAATAGAGCATATAAAATTCAAAGATAGGCCAAAAAGGGAGCAAACCCTTCTATTTATATATGGTTTGAGCACTAGGTAGGAAAAAAAACAAAATCTAGGTTTAGGGTTAAAGAGAAAAGTGGCGAAGCAAGGGTTAGGGTTTTGAAGGAAAACCCCTAAATTTTTTAATTTGTGGTTGATCTCAGATAATCATAAATTTATGAAATCTAACAATTGGAGGTCAAATTGAGTCCATGCTGGCTTGACTAAATTTGTGCCTCATCTTGGATGACTATGAATTCAATGTGGCTAGGAAAATAGGTGAAACTAAGGGTTGGAGAGCTCAAAAATTGTACTTAGCCACTTTGAGTGGCTTCTTAAGGATCTATGGGGAAATTGAATTATTTATTTGGGTCAATTTTCTATGTCTATAATTTTACCCCTCTTTGATGCATTTATGGCATAATAAATGCATCAAAAAAAGTTGTAGACACCTACGAGCTAAGTATGATAAATACAAAAAGAGGTAATAGGTTTAGGTAGAGTGATATTGCAATAATTATGTCATTCCAAACACTAAATTTTTACATAGTTTATGGGGTAATTATGAAATAAATACCCCTACGCTGGGGTACCCATAAAGTTTTAGAAATAATGGTAAATTATTGAATAAACTCAAAATGGAAAAATAATAAATAAGCAAAAATAAAAAATAGCAAAATGAAGAGAAAGAAAGGGAGGGATAAAAGAGGAGGGGTGGGTGGAAATGACTTCATTTTCACCACACGAAAAGGAGAAAATATATTAGGATAAAAAGGAGAGATGATGCTTCTAACACACCATGTAGCCATCACCAAGGGTAACATTGGCATAGTCGTGGACTAAGAATTGGTATGCACCTAAACTTTATCATTTAGAATTGATTAGATTAGATTGAAGTTTTAAGCGTTTTTATGATTTTTTTAATTTTTAGAGGAAATTTTCATGTGGACCTCAATGCAAATTTGTTGGGTCGATTGCAAATTTTGTCAATCATTGACAAAATATGAATTCACGAGCGACAAAAATTGGTTGTGAATTCACAATTTTATGCCTTGAAAATAGGGAGCATGAATTCATAGAAGAAGAAGAATGGAGAGATAAACAGATAAAGAGAAAGAAAAAATAAAGAATAGAGAGAGAGAAAGAAATAATATAGGAGTAGAGTGATATTATGTGAGTTTTTTTTTTTTTTTTTCTTGTTATGATTTTTACTATAATACTAATGATAATAATTTTGTTCTGGTAATAGGGTGTACTCAAGAGCAGAGAATGGTGGCATAGCACCTTAGAGAATGATGTGATAGAGCTCACAGTAGTAGACATGGATATCCTATGGGCTATGGAGTTACTACATTTGATAGAGATGCCATAGATTGAAGTAGATATGGCCCTCATAATAGCACTTATAGAGAGATGGTATCTAGGGTCTTCGACATTCCAATTTATGACATATGAGATGATCATCACACTTGAAGATGTGTGGCAGATTCTAGGGATCCTTGTCAATGGAAGGGTAGTTTACAAAGCACAAGATCTTTAGGCATCATTGTAAAGACGGTTAGGGGACCTCACACATGAGATCCACCAGAGTGGCCTGCATGTCCATAACATGTCAAAGAAATATGGATTAGCGAGGATTATAGCATACATGTATGTGGTACTTGTCATGTGCATTAGCGAGGATTATAGCATACATGTGAAATCAATAGGTATAGATTTGCATGGGATCCATATATGTTGGCACGCTTGTATAATATATTATATAGTGTTATGTACAAGTGATAGAGAAAAATTATATACACCATATTTCTTCAGGTATGTTATTAATAGCACATAGTCATATAGAGAATACATGCACTGCAAGGACCATTGCTCAACCTAAAGGGATTAGTAGCTTTTAGATGGTCCTAAAAATGTGAGTGTGTGTAGAGGACATACACCAATATCTTATCATTAGGTAGGCAGGTGGTAGACAAGCTACAAGATTGCAAGATAATTTATTGATAGTGGAATTAACACCTAGGATGGGAAGAGGATGGGTATAAGGTGGTTCTAGTGAGGAGAATCGAGTAGGTTACTATAGAATAGGATGAGCTAGATCTCTTTTAGTTCAATCGAGTGTAGTGGTAATTTGACATCCTACAAGAGATACCAAACATGGGAGACTACTAGTTTAGGGAGGTGTAGAGGGACCCATCATGGGTTTGAGGAGACCATGATATGATGAGGTTCATGGAGGAGGACTTATACAATTATCTATATCAATCCAAGGTTTGATGATGTTAGAATGGCTCTTAGATATAGGTTATGGTACAAGATCATCATACCCCTAAAGATATCACCACCTATGCCAATGTAGAGGTGTTAGATCATGAATTGAGGTATGCAATGTAGGATTGTGGAGTCTAGCTCACAAACCTAGGGTTGGGATCTGGATGACTTGCTAGTTTTGAGTGTGGCATGCTTCCTTGGAATAAGGGATGATCGAGTATTTCAAGATTTTTATTATGGTAAACCAACACATTGGATTTCTTGTACTCTCACTTTTTAGTAATACATAACTTGTTATTTTTTATTTATTGTGTGTTGATATGTGTTTACTAATTTATTATGCATGAGTGCAAGATATTAAAGAATGAATGAATGAAAATGCATGATGAACATAGTAGAAATGTACTAAAATAATTTATGATGACTTGATTATTAGATGTAGATAAGAAAAGGTAGTGGAAGAAAAGAAGAAGAGGAAAAACAACATTATTTAATATATTTTCTGAATTTGTACCCTATAAAAGAAAACTATAAATTTGTGACTCTCCAAATTTGTGCCCCATGACCATGAATTCATGATAAGAGGAAAATAAGGAAGAAGAAATAGAAGGAAAATGAAAGCATGAGATTTTGGAAATAAGAGAAACACTATAGCTATGCAATATAAGACAAGATATAACGCTTTAATCCTATGCACAAAACCAAGAAAGGAGATAAATTGGAAATGAAAGAAATATGTATGAAAGCACAGCCCTCTTTATTCAATTTTCTTATCCTTGGTTACAAAGACGTCTCCTCCTTTTTTAGTGGCTAGGAGCGTTAAATGGATCTTTGTTACAATTGTGCACATTGATCTTCTTTTCGCATGCCCACATGCAAAGTGGGTGGGCCAAAGTATTGCCGCCGCTGATGTTAACGTGTCTTTGCTTGCTGCTGCTTATCCTGTGTTCAGAGAAACAACAAACCGTTTAGTAGCACGTGTGTTAAAATGAAACATTTACTTTTTGACATTAGTGAAAGACGTATGCCTGAGATCATTGAAAACAGTAAATAAAATAAATATAAATGACATGCACGTTTAACAGAATAAGCACTAAAATGACAAAACGTAGAACGTACAACGTAATGTGTCTAACAAAATAGCATAGAACGTAATGCTGTAATGAAAAGCATGAGATCAATTGAAAAATTTGAAACTAGCAAAAAGGTGTGGGGTGCACAAGCAGGCCGCCCCTGTTAGAACTTGATTACAGTGCCAATCCACTAAGGAAGGGCCCAAAATATTTCAGGTTGAGTTGTCATCGAATTAGTGGAATATTGTGATCCACTGTTGGGTATTAAGGTCCGGGTTCACCTTTTAGCAGCCACCAATAACCTCTCCTTCGAAAGAGATTGTCGGTGGAGAAGAATGAATCTAAAAGGAATGCAATTGGGTCCTTGGTTTAGTAGCACTTCATTGCTCGAAATGTCTACCTGCTTGTCTCCTTTTGGGTGGGAAAATCCACCATTTTATAGACCCATAGGGTCTCTTTGAAAGGGCACACAGGGATGCCATGTGGCGGCCATGCCTTCTTAACAGGGAGGAGACTCCGCCTTGACTAGGGCTTACATGACTACCCTCGCAACAGTCCGCTAACTGCCAATCTACCCACCTATGCGTGCATGCATAGCAGGCGGCAATAACTAACTGTTCTCGGCTGCCACTTGTTGAATGTCTGCCTTGATGGCTTTAACGGCACTTTTGAATGCTTGACTTCTTCCTCGGTTTGATTGACTTTTGCCTCTGATTAATTGACTATCACCTCTGATTAATTGAATTTTTTCTTTAAGCGCAAAATGCCGAAGTGTCGCGATATCGCGACGTCGTGATATCACAACACTTCGGCCGAGGTTCCCCTTTGGGCCTTAGGTGTCGCTATTTCATGACATCACGAAATTGTGACACCCTCGGTCGAAGCTCCCTTTCGAGCCTTAAGTGTCACGATTTTGCGATGTCACAAAATCGTGACACCCTCGGTCAAAGCTCCCCTTCAGGCCTTAGGTTTCGTGATTTTGCGACGTCACGAAATCATGACACCCTCGATCGAAGCTCCATTTCGGGCCTTAGGTGTCGCAATTTTGTGACGTCGCAAAATCGTGACACCCTTGGCCGAAGCTCCCCTTCTGACCTTAGGTGTCGTGATTTTTTGACGTCACGAAATCATGACACCCTCGGCCGAAGCTCCCCCTCGGGCCTTAGGTGTCGCGATTTTGCGACGTCACGAAATTGCGACACCCTCGGTCGAAGCTCCCCTTCGGGCTTTAGGTGTCACGATTTTGCGACGTCGCGAAATCGTGACACCCTCAGTCGAAGTTCCCTTTCGGGCCTTAGGTGTCGCAATTCTGCGACGTCACGAAATCGCAATGTCACAATTTCGTGACACCTAAGGCCAATTTTCCCCTTTGGGCCTTAGGTGTCACGATTTTGCGACGTCACAAAATCGTGACGTCGTGATTTCACGACACCTAAGGCCAAGGTTCTCCTTTGGGCCTTAGGTGTCGCGATTTCGTGACGTCACAAAATCACGACGTCACGATTTCACGACACCTAAGGCCAAGGTTCCAATTTGCTTAAGGCTTGCTTGCTTAAGTTTTGCTTTGAATTTAAGGCTTGTTCTTGCTTAAGTTTTGCTTTGAATTTAAGGCTTGTTAAAACGACCATCTTTGTTTTGTTCACATTTCGACCTTCTAAACTATTGTGTAAGTGGCTAGGACCACTATTTGGCCTCTGAGGGCTACCCTGAAAGCTGTGTGTGTCAATGTGATCAGTGTTTGTAGTCACTTAATCGGATGGGTGCTGTTTTGGTGTCTACAGAAAAAATCCATCAAAATTTAAAAAATAAAAAACAATGCTTAGATTATACCATTTGAATTAGCATAGATTGAAATGGATCAATGTGATCAAACAAACATAATCTAAATAAAACAAAAGTGAAAAAATATGAAGTCATACCCTATAAGAACGTGTGCTTGCAAATGGCTAAATATGAAGTGATATACACTATGGTTGTAATGCCTACTAGTGGTGATGAAGCTATCGAGTGAAGGTGCAATTATGGTTAATGAGAAAAAGTCAATGGAATAATATCTGTTATGGGTGTGTGTTCGCTAGTGACAAAAATATGGAGTGATACCCACTATGGGTGTGTGCTCACTAGTGGCTGAAGGAGGAGAAAAACTTGCAAAGGATGTGTGCTCATAAACAGACTATGCTGGAGCTATACTCATTGGTGGCCATAAAGCTATCTTGTAGGGGTGTAGTGCTCTTTTATAGCCAAAATAAGTGTAACTCAATAGGGGTGTAGTGCTTTCTAATGGTCAAAATGAGTGTTACCTGATAGGAATGTTGAGCTCACAAAAATATGAAATGATAGATCAAAGTAAATATGATATAAGTAAGATAGAAGAAGAAATAAAAATAGTAAAAAGTAGTGTGTGTGTGTGTGTGTGTGTGTGTGTGTGTGTGTGTGTGTGTCCTTATTGAAATTTCAATAGCTAAGAGATATGCATAGAATAGTTAGTGGTTGTATGAACACCATAAATTATATGTTAGAATTTCCCAAGAATAGACTTACAAAGCATTACAAGATTTGAAGAAACGAAATAGAACTGATTGATTATTCCTTGGATCAACTTTGTATAAATAACAAAGTTGATCATTGAGAGCCGTTGGATTACAACAACTCATCAAATCTGATCTAGACTATAACTGAGAGTTTACCTGACTCATGAAGGAGTGGAAACTCAAGTAAGTCTATCCTAGTAGAACTTAAGAGAATAATTACTTATTCTAACACCCCTCCTTAAGTGATACTAGGGGTGTATTGTACAAATGAGTCCCAAAAACATGGCTTGATGAGGTACTCATGTACAATGTTTTCTTCTTTGGAGAGATGGTAAAAAACCCATGGGAAAAACCATCAATCAAAAAAGAAATAGGAAAGAGGCTTGTCTTCGGATGGTGAAGATTGTCCTCTTAATGTAGAAAAAAAAATAGGATGAGTCCTCGACAACATGGCCTGATGAGGTACTCATTTACAATATATAGATGGTGAAAAAACCCCTTGGGGAAAAACCATCTGTCACAAGAAAATATCCAAGATAGAGGCATGTCTTCGGATGGCAAAGATTGTCCTCATACAAATAATGAGTCCCGAAAACTTGGCCTGATTAGGTACTCATAAACAATATATATGTTTTTGGAGTGATGATAAAAAAACCACAAGGGAAAAAACCATCCTCCAAAGAATACAATAATAACAGGAGAGGTGGAAGACCTCTGTTTTAATGCAGTTGTATTACTCCAAGTTTTCCTCGCAACTATGTGTAATGTGGAGAAGGAAATGACTTGGTGAAGATGTCTACAACTTGATTTTTAGTTGGAATATATTCCAAAAATATGTCCCCATTCTAAATATGTTGTCGAATGAAGTGCATATGTATCTCAATGTGCTTGGTGCATTGATGCTCAACTAGGTTGCGTGCAATATGAATTGTGCTCTGATTGTCACACCAAAGAGTAATAGGTTTATCATTGGAAAACCCAAATTCTTTTAGAATCTGATGAAGCCAAAGAGCTTCCTAACTTGCTAAAACTATTGCTCTGTATTCTACCTCTATAGATGATAAGGCCACTGCTTGTTTTTTTTGCATAACCAAGCAATTGGTGAAGAACCAAGACAAAAGACATAGCCATAAGTTGAACATCTATCTTCTACTGAACCTGCCCAATCTGAATCCATGTAGCCAATGATATCCATGGATTTTCCCTCATATAAGAGCCCAAAGTGAGAAGTTCCTTGCAAGTAGTGGAGGATCCTTTTTGTTTCTTTCCAGTGATTGAAATGAGGTTGATGTGAGAATCTGGATATTAAGCCAACAACATATGAGATATCTGGATGAGTATGGGTAAGGTATAATAGACTCCCTACAAGCTGATGGTATAGAGTTGCATCACAAAGAGGGGATGTGCAGGAAGTACTAAGATTGACTCTAGACTGAAAAGGTGTAGGAGATGGTTTGCAATCTGTCATTTTAAACCTTTGAAGAAGATCTAGAGTGTATTTTTGTTGACACAATGAAATTCCTGCATTTGTTTGATTTATTTGGATCCCAAGGAAGTAATGTGCTAGACCCAGATCAGCCATATCAAATTTTTTAGAGAGGGAGTCTTTTATAGTCTGAATGTGAGCGAAGTCACTACCAGTGAGTAGCAGATCATCAACATATAGAACAAGTATGGTGATTTTTCCTTCATCTCTCCAAATGTAGACTATGTTATCAGACTCACAATGAGAAAAACTTGAGGAAAGAAGGAAGGAGTCCATTTTTTCATACCAAGCTCTAGGAGCTTGTTTGAGGCCATAGAGAGACTTCTTTAGCCTACAAACAAGAGAGGAGTCTTGAGTGAAACTAGCAGGTTGTTCCATGTATATTTCTTCCTTTAAATCCCCATGTAAGAAAGCACTTTTTACATCCATTTGAAAGATAGGCCACTTTTGGGAAGCAGCCAGAGCAAGAACCAGTCTTACAGAATCCATTTTTGCAACTGGAGCAAAGGTTTCAGCATAATCAATTCCTTCAATTTGAGAGAAACCTTTGGCTACTAGGCGAGCTTTGTGTTTGTCAATTTCTCCATTAGGACCATATTTTGTTCTGTAAATCCATTTACAATGGACTAATTTCCTTCCTTTAGGTAGGGGAACTAAATCCCAAGTATTATTTTTTATTAAGGAAGAGAATTCATCTTCCATGGCATCATCCCATTCTTTAATACCAGTTTCTTCTTTGAAGGACTGAGGATCAGAGGAAATAGATTGACAGACAAGACTAGTGCCTATGGGGTTGGTAGATCTGGATGAAGGAAGATTTTGGATGTAAGGAGTAGCTTCTTTAACAATGGTGCGGGCCCATTTTGGCATAGTGGAAGGAGTAGAAGGAGTGGAAAGACTTTGAGTTGGAGTTACAGGTTCCTCATCTTGATTATCAATCTCTAAGTTAATCTCTAGAGTTGGTTCTTCATAATATTGAGGTTCTACTATAGGAGAAGGCTCAATAGAGGAAGAGGAGGGTTGAGGATCTTTCTGAGGGAATGTTTCATCAAATTGGACATTCCTATGAAAAAAGACCTCATGAGTTGAGGGATCAAGGAGCCTGTATGCTTTCATTTCCTCACAATAACCAACAAAGATGAGCTTTTTGCTTTTCTTATCTAGAGCCTTCCTTTTCTTCTTTGGAATGTGTGCCCAAGCAGTACACCCAAAGATATTGAAGAAGGAAACATCTGGTTTTGAGCCAATCCATGCTTCTTCAGGAGTTAAATGGTCAAGAGCTTTATGAGGTGTGCGGTTTTGAATATAATTGGCACAATTAATAGCTTCTACCCAAAAAACTTTTGGAAGATCTCTTGAATGGAGCATACAATTTGCCATTTCCTTCAAGGTTCAGTTTTTCCTTTCTGCAATGCCATTTTGTTGTGGATTATGGGAGACAAAATGTTGATGAATGATGCCATGACTTGATAGAAATATGGAGAACTCATTACTGCAGTATTCCCCCCCATTATATGTGCAAATTTTCTTGATGTTGCAGGAGGCCTGATTTTCTACTAAGGCTTTGAAGACTTTGAAGTGGGATAGAACATCACTTTTATATTTCAGGAAGTAGACCCAAGTTCTTCTAGAAAAGTCATCAATAAAGGTTAGAGCATATTTTTCTCCTTTGAAATAAGGTTCTGGAAAGGACATCAAGTCACTATGGATTAATTCTAGAGGGGATGAGGCTTTTAGAGAACTACTTGGGTGAAAAGGATCTTGATGTTGCTTTCCAAGAGCACATCCAGGACAAACTCCATCAATAGAAGAGACTTGAGGTAAACCTATTACCATTTCATGGGTGTTCAATTCCTTTAGGTAGATGTAACTGAGATGACCAAACCTTTCATGCCAAATTTTGCTTTCAAGATCTCCATGAGCCACAAAGTAGGAGGCCCCTTCTGTATTTTTGAATCCTTTGAAGTGAAATAGGTGAGTGTTGTGATCAATATCTCCTTTGGCTATGAGAGAATGGGGATCTTGAAAGTCTCTTATCTCAACTCCTGTTGGAGAGAAGAGAACTATTTTCCCCTTTCCAGAAGTACAAATATGATAGATGGAGAGGATATTTGTGGCAATGTTTGGAACATAGAGAACATTTTTGATAGAGCCACCATCAATGGTTATGTCACCCTTTCCTTTGATAGGGATAAAGGAAGAGTCACCCACTTCTATGCTACATGTAGAACTTGAGGAGATAGAAGAGAATGACTTATCTGAAGCAGTCATGTGATGAGTTGCTCCAAAATCTAGGACCCAGTAATTAGAAGAAGAATTGGAGGTTTTCCCTTGAACATTTAAGGCTTTTCCTATTTGATTTTTATTGTCTATATTTTGATCCTTCATAGCTGCCTCTAGTTGTTGTAATATTTTCTAGCATTTGTTTGCAGAATGACCATTCTTTTTGCAGTGAGTACAAGTTATGGGACTTCTTTCTTTATTTTTGAATTTTTATTTTGTGGAGGTGGATGCTACTAAGGCTTTAGAGGAAGAGGAAGAGATCTCATACTTTGCAAGTTTTGTTTCTTCTCTAGTTAGTCTCTCACAGAATTCTTCTAAGGAGGGCATTTGGAAACTTGCACCAAGAGCATCTTTTGTAGATAGAAAGGTGGTTGCAAATATCTGAAATACACCATTTAATTTAGAGAGAATTAGATAGATGCATTCTTCATATTTTTTATCCTTGCCACTGCCTTTAAATTGAGTAAGAACTTCTTTGAATTTTGTGAGAAAGTCAACAATATTGCTGAAGTCATCAGGAGATAAAGTTGTTAATTCTGCCTCAAGCTGCATTGACCTCATTTGATCTACTTTTCCAAATAAGTTCTTTAGTTTCTCCCAACTTTCATAAGGAGTTTTACAATCCGTAATGTGAAACCATAAGCTTTCATTTACATTAGTGCTTATAATACCCATTGTTTCATACAACTTCTCTTTATGAACAAATTTTTCATATTCTTTATCAAACTCCGGTTGCTCTTCTTCTAATAGGTGTGTGAGCCCTTTTTGAGAAATGAGATTTAATATTTTGGGTTTCCATGTATGGTAGTTATGAGGAGTGAGAGGATCAATTGTATTCATTGAATTCATTTTGCCAAAGAAAATTGAAGTGAACCCAAATTTTCCCCCTTTAACTTTAATTTGGAGAATGCAATGTATATTAGGGAATGGAATCCTTTAAGAAACACCAAATATCTCAAAATACCCACCCTAACGAGAGGGAAACTATAAGTATATATGAGAAGATTTGATATTAATTTTAGGTTAATGAGAGCAAAATCCAGGCCTATATATCTTGTCTCTCAAATACCCACCCTAACGAGAGGGAAACTATAAGTATTGAGTAGATGTGATACTTGGAACATAGGCTAATCAGCCAGACTCCTATATTGGTTATCCAATAACCCACCCTTACGTGAGGGAAACTATAAGTTATTTAGAATGTCCAATATAGGTGTATAGGTGATTAATATATTGTTGATTAGAATATCTGTATTTAGAAAGGAAAAAAAAGGAGAATATAACAGATAACAAGGGTTGTTTTAAAGAGATATCCTCACTTTCATTAAGATTATTTTAAGAATAGATTTAATTAGTATAATATTTTAAATAAAAAATATATTATTTGTTTGATAAAAAGTGGGTGTTTAAAAAGTAATGAATATCATCTTAAAAGAGTAGACATGCAAAATGAAAAATATTAAATATTCCCTTGTAAATAATTAAAAAACTTAATGATTAGAAGGATTTAACTTAGAGAAAAGAAATTTCCTTTATATAAAAAATTACTTTATGTTATAATTTAGAGTAATGAAAGAAAGGAAGTATTTAAACAAGGGAAAGATAAAAAAAATAAAAGGAAGGAAAAATATGAGACAATGAGAACCCCCCTTAATGCTTAGATAGGTGCAAAAATTAGCACCTATACAAAAAAACCCCAAATAATTTAATTTTTATTTACGAGATTACAATTCTCTTCCTTTTCTTGGGCCTCGAAAGGGCTCTAAAGAAAGGATATATGCAATTAAAACAAAAGGTACAATATAAAGCAACTTAGGAGACCTTATAAAAAAATTAATTTTTAATAAAAATTAAAAAGATTATATGAGCTCTATGTTTTGAAATCAGAACAACGAATGAGACGATTCCCACAGAGGTCGCCAAAGGCCTCTCTCGCAATGAACAGAGGACATCAGCGAAGGTCCCCTCGAGCTGCGTCGATGTTGGAAGTGAGGAAGAAATTTGGAAGGCGACTGAAATCTTGGACAATCTGCACTTAGATGAGATGTTAATTCAAAAATCTCCCTATCAAAAATGTTGTTTACCTGATGGGTTCGTCACACGATGCTAGAATGGTTGGCTCCGAATCACTATTGGAAGTTAGATAAAAGGGAGCCAATATTAAAAAAAATAATAAATAAAAATATACCTCCTTGTTGTGATACGAAGGGAAGGCTCCATAGATGGCAGAGAGGGCGCGATCCCTGAAGAAGACACACACAAAGAATATTCCAAAGAGACTTCACCTAAAGGAGAGAAGGCCCGTTCCTGGAAGATGATGAAATAGTGCTACGCGATGGTGCCACACACAAGGTTGTCTCCGAACAGAGTTACCTTCCTTAGATGTCAAAAAAAAACTCACAGTCCTTAGATAAAATACAGAACTCATTAGGCAGCATAAATTCATCAACCAAAATTATATCGTAGAGATTTTAATTTACAAGTAGAGATTAGATGAATTTAAAGGGAGTTTGTAGTTCCTCCGGGAGCGCCGAATGATGAAATTAAAGGAGAAACTTCATATATGAATAGGGAACTCAAAGAAAATCTTCGAACATTAGGAAATAGGGAAAGAGCCATTTAGAAGATGTTACCCCACCACGCGCCAATCGAACGTTGGCAAAGTGCCACGTGTCAAAAAAATAGATAGACTTGGTATTTTCTTTAATAGACCAAAAGTCTAATGTATTCGATGACGAAAGAGGTGGCTTTCCTTTAGAAGAAGATTTCATGCAAAGAATTAAAAACCCTATATTTAAAAATAATTTTATTTTTATTGCCCACCTTATAGAGAATGCTATTTTTACTATATCCACCTCGGATGAAATGCAGAGCTGCGTTCGTCTATGGATGATACACAGCGTGGCTATTGAGCCAAATGAAGTTGCGTTCATCCAGATTGATAGAGGATTTTTGAACGCAAAAATAGGCAAAAGAGGTGGATAATAAAAAAATAAAAAATATATATTTTGCAAAGAAAGAGCTGCAATTTTTATATTTTTTTTGAGAAAAAAAATTAGGAGAATATTTGCATAATATGGTGATAAAAATCTAGTTAAACTATGAAGATATTACCATAAACAAATATCTAAATTTTTTTTTGCAGATTTAAATAAGCAATCTACAAAATATGTAAAATATCTCTTTTCCTTTTTTTAAAAAACAAAAGATAAGAGATTAAGAACCAGATCGTGAAACTTCCTTCAAGAGAGAATGCCTAGCAGAATCTATCCTGCTCTGGTACCATGTTAGAATTTCCCAAGAATAGACTTACAAAGCATTACAAGATTTGAAGAAACGAAATAGAACTGATTGATTATTCCTTGGATCAACTTTGTATAAATAACAAAGTTGATCATTGAGAGTCGTTGGATTACAACAACTCATCAAATCTGATCTAGACTATAACTGAGAGTTTACCTGACTCATGAAGGAGTGGAAACTCAAGTAAGTCTATCCTAGTAGAACTTAAGAGAATAATTACTTATTCTAACTTGATATTCATGTGGTATCTATCCCATCATATGAGAACCCCGCAATAGTTGAAATATCAAATAAAAAAAAGTGTGATTAAAAGATGTGAATATACAAGAAGAAGTAGGATATGTGTATATCCTTTGTCTTTGATAAAAATAAAAACAATTAAAAACTTTAAAGGACAAGGTTATACAAGAGATGAAGAAAAATAAAACTTTACTTGGAGAGAATTTGATGATGCTTGATTAAATATCAAGCAATATAAAAGAAGAGAGAAAAAGAGAAGAATAAATATCCATTGATTTGGGTAAATTGTGATGATTATTGATATGTTCAAGGGCAAGGAATATATGAGATAGAATATTACATTGTGTTAATAGATGTACTAATGTGAAAATACATGAAAACAAATTTCTTATTAGTACAAAAATACCTCATGTATGTATATGAAAAATAGAGGTAATCATTAGCATCTTGATAAGAGAAAATGAAAGATGTATCCTAGGTTTATATTCACTAAGCATTAGTGAACTTGTATGAGTGCAATGCATATTAGCTAAACATAACTAGGTGTCATCACTTACCTCATTGCAAAGTCCTTAAAAGTCTATATGATCAAGAAGTGAAGTAGCTATATGACAAGCATAAGTGTAAAAGAGAGTGTATCAATTAATATATACTATTTATGACAAGAAATCATGTAGTATGAGCAAGTAAACCAATGCAAGTTGGCATAGAATAAGCTGAAGAAGAAAAGAGAGAATGATGAAGAATAGAGAAATAAGAAGATATGGAGAGAAGATAATCATGCATAATATAATTTTAGATGCATTATTTTCATTGGTTCTTTAACTTATTTTTAATATAACATTGCTAAGTAGTAAGTTCCTAAGACAAACTTGGTCACTATGACAAAGAGGCCTAGCCAATTAGGCTAAAACTTGCCCTTCATATCTATACGAAAATTAGTGTTCTTTTGGTTTTATTTGAGTAAAATATCCCCAACATAAAAATAATTATTTCTTAGAGTACATTCTCTTGAGCCTATCATAATGGGCTCGAATATGCTTTAAGGTATGGATGCACTTTTCATACAAATCCAATTGTTATAAGTGATCTAAATGATACTCATCATCAACCAAGGAATCTTGCAACAATATATGTAGGGACAAGACTTCTAACTCAAAGAGGAAGATATACTCAATGCCATAGACCAATACATAAGTGATTACACCTATAGGAGTTTGTATGCTAGTACGGTAGGCCCACAAGGTATGGTATAACTAAGGGTAATAAGGAGTTGACCATTTATGTTGAATCTTGTACTTAGCATAAATTTTATGGACATCCTTGTTCTTCAAAGGAGTTCCATTATTGGATATGATAATGAAAGGAATTACCTACCTCACAAATGTTTGGTTGAATATAAATTTAGAGACTTTACCTCTAGTCACTATGGCCAAGGGTATGGATTCTAACTCAAGGACTCTAGGGTTATCTATATTTCCTATATTAACATCTAGGTTTCATTTAATGGATATATGAGAATAATGAGGAGGGGTTGGGATAAATTTTAATTTCTCAATATCTTTGGAAGACATAGGGATATGATCCTCTTGATTCCTAGAAATTTAAACATAGGCAACACATGGGATGAAATTATAAAAGAAAAAGCTATTACAAAGGATATCTTCATGAGCCATGTCAAAATTAGTATCTCCCTTAGCATATTCTTCAAGGGTCACTACATATTACAAAATAATATGCTTTAAGGGGAAGGAGGTCCTTCATCCTCATCATTATACTCTAAGTCATGATGATCTATAAATTTAGCATAAGTGATGACTTAATCATAATTAGTTGGAAAGGTTTGCTTTTGTTGAGGATGCACATATGCCACATCTCCTAGGCCATAGTTGAACTGTTGAAGTATCTTTTATACCTTGTTCTTGAGGCCCCAAGCCCTTGTTTTTATATCCTATACTCAATAGGATATGCTTAGATAGTTGGCAATCGTTGTTTAGGTAAAAATGGGTGAAGGTTCCTTTTACAATGGAAGGATTATTACCACAAATATTATATTTATGGGATGTACCCACATAGATAAAGTTACACATGTCAAGGTGTACTACTTAACCCTTTTATGGGGTAAACCCATAGTTTAGGGTGAAGTTGGTAGCTTAGATAAATCTAGAAGAGGACTTTTAACTAACTGATTGGCTTGATTCTATGATGGAGCAATGGTTGGTGGTTCCTCTTTAATTCATATATTTTTAATTTGGTTAATTTAGGAGAATATAGTAATGATAATAATAAATATAAGAAGAAGAAGAAATTATATGGAGAGCAATTATTGGACAAAAATTAGTTTTTGATTTGGTTTGCTCACCAATTGAATAGTATTGTAATGGGTGAGGATCACTTGGGATGGTGATAAGTTTATTTTTGAATTCATACTTTAAACATTGATGAAGATTAGAAAGGGCATCCCTCATTGCATGAATCCAACAACATCCAAGAATAATATTGAAAGATGTTGGGCAAGATACTACATAAAATAAGGTGTCTAGAATCGTGGGTCCTATACTAAGGGGAAGGGATAAGATGCCACAAGCTTCTTGGGATTAATTATTAAAATATGTGATGATGATATTTGAATTAGTTAAATACTCATCCTTTAATCCAAAATTTTGGAAGAATTTATAACTACATATGTTGAGAGAGGAACTATTGTCTACCAAGACTCAATTGATAAAATTTTCCCCAATATATGCAGTAATGTAAAGGGGAAAATCCCCTTGTAAAGTTGATGAAGGAAGATAATAATAAAAAAATATATGTGGTTAATCCCAAGAGAACCTACAACATTGGATAAGTTTCTAGATGGAAAATCTTGTGGAAAATATTGTTGACTTAAAATCTTGAAAAAAGCTTCCCTATGAATAGGAAAAGCCTATAAAATATCTGAGAGAGAAATAGTGGTTAGGGTTCTAGATAACTATTGTTTGAATTCAAAGAAAACTATTGGTTGAGGTTTTAAGGCCAATGTGCATTTATTCAAATTTGTTGTCATCGGTTCCTCAAGGCTAAGGGAGGTCTATAGGGTTGGTTGGATATTGAACTTGTTTATATTTGGGGTTGTTGACATGGTTGAATCTAATATTGTTGTCTTGTGGTGGTTGGTATTTTATCAACCATATTGTTGTAGTAGGGTGGCACATTATTATAGGAAACTTTATTGGTTGTCTATTGCTCATGATTGGATAGGGGTTTTGGAGGACCCCCATAACATGGTTAGTTATTAGTTGCTGATGACTTGGTGATTGATGAGTTGGAGTTTGATGGTTAGGAATGGGTTGGAGGCCACCTATAAAAAGGTAACCCTCATATATTACATCTTGCACAATATGTTTAAATCACTTGCATTGATCTATTAAGTGTTTTTCCATCCTATGATAATCATAGTTTTGGTTGGGTTTGAATCAAGTTACTATGGTATTAGGTTATTGGATTCTAGGCAGCTTGATCATCGTAACTTATAAATGTTTTTTAAGGATTTACAAAAAATTTTGGTCGAGCTTAGTGAAATTTATTGGTGGGGTCCATTAAGGTTTGCTATGTACCAACTTTTACAACATACTAGTTGTGGTAACATTGTTGTTTGGTCTATTATTTATTATATCATCACCAACTACATGCTTATTTTTGTATTGGTTATGTATCTATATTTTTTCTTCTTTTCTATGTTTAAGTTGGTCCCCTCTTATGAGCGCTTTCTCAACTCTTTGAGCTAGATCTATTGCTTGTTCAAAGGAAGTGTTAGTTATTATTTTTAGCTCATAAGAAAATTTCTCTTGTAAATTGTTAATATATTTCTAACATGTCTTGGAGAGCTGGGGTATATCTTAATATTCCAAGTAAACCCCTCCACCAAGATAGAAAATCTAAAAAAATATATATCTTTAGCTTATTTTAGGAGGTCTAAATATTGGAGGGTTGTTCCCTTTTCCAGATAGGCTCCAAATTGTTGGACAAAAAACTTATTTGTTTCTTCAAAAAAATTAAGGAATGATGGGGTAGTTGATAGTACCATTCCAAATCCATACCTCCAAGGCTTTTAGAAAACATTTTTAGTAACAACATATCATCATAAATGATATCATGACATGTTGTCCTAAACATCCTTAAATGTTCTATAGGGTCCTTTGTTCCCTTATAAATTGGTAATATAGGTGTGGGGAAGTGCTTAGGGTAGGGTCTAGAGGCTATTGTCGAATAAGTGAAATTATATGAGTACTTTATATGAGTAAGTACTTTATATATTTTTCACATTTATTTATATGAGTAAGTGAAATTTGGTGCTTGTAGTGTACCCATTCTTAATTCCAAGTGTTTCACTATAGTTGTTAGACTTTGAATGTCCGAGTTGTTATTGTGCAATGCATCATGAGGTGCAATTGACATGTTTACCCTAAGGTTTCCTAAAGGTGGGTTATTACACATAGGTTGTTCGTAAGATGCTTGGTTAAGGTTGGAGGCATTAACACTATTGTGGTAAGGTTCATGGTATGGGATGTTTTGTATGGTATACTATTGTGAGATAAAATTTACATTTGATGGAACAAAATAAAATTTATTTGTAGGAGGAGTTAAAATATTTATATTAGAAGAAGGAATAGAGTGGGGAGGAAATTGAGTGAAATTTTGGGGTATGCTACTACTTGGAGGAGATTGTGAAATTCCTCCATTTTTTGTGGTTGTTGTAGTAGCATATGTGGGGTTATGAAATGGATTAAAATTATGAAAAGGATTAAAATTATGAAAATATTGAAATAAATGGTTTATATAAATATTTTTATGATAATTAATTTGATTATGAGATGCTTTACCCTCATTGGAGTGGATATCTTTTTGTAATATTTCTGATAAAACTTGCTATTTTTATCTATAAAAGTTCATCATATGGTCATATGTTTCAAAAGTTAATTGACCATGAGGCCTTTTCATGGGATCAAAATTATTGTTAGTTTCTATGTCCTTTTATTCCTCTATGTTGGGATTTTTCCTATGAACATGATCTTCCTCATCCCATAGAGGATTATATTTTTTTTTTTTAAGTGATAAACCCCTTGCGAGACAGCATTGGTCTAAGAGACCATGAATAGGGGGTTCTACACCATTAAAGTCACCCAAGGGTCGCACCCATCCCTACTTGCACCAACATTATCAATTGGATTTTGGGTACCCAATTCAGCTTTTTGGTAGGGTGGAGATTTGAACCTGGGACCTCCCTTGTAGGATTGCCCTCTCCTCTCCAACTCACCTCCAAAACCTGGGTATTCCATAGAGGATTATTAGTGGGCGCTAGAAGCTTTTATTTATTCCTAAGGATGAGAGCCATAGGATAAAAAAAAGAGGGTTCAAAAACTAAACACAATAAAAGGTATAGCAAATTTTATTCAATTTTGTTTTTCATTTTTCTAATCTAAACAAATAATTTATGTGGTATCGTTTACAATTTTAAAAAAGGATGAAAGGAAAAGGATTCCTAAATGGATACTAAGTACATGTCCACATTGGGTTCACCAAAGATATTTATGAGGAAGATAAACTACATAAATAATTTTTGATAGATTATCTAGGGATTAAAATAACCATGAAGTTATATTTCTTTCTACTAGAGGGCTTGAGGGATTGAAGGGTTAACCAAGAGTGGGTTTAGGACTCACTCCAAGTTTAGAATGGACGGTTTGCTGTGTTTATTGAAATACACCTATGTTTGAATTTTTAAAAATAAACCACTATAATAACTTAAAGAAATATTGTACATTAAATGCAGCAAAGACAAATGTAGACAAACAAAAACTATCTTAAGAACAATTTTTGTTTTTCTTAAAAACTATTTCTAGAATAAAAGAGATGTAACTTTATGTTTAGGCAAGATTTCAAGAAATAATGCATAAACAATTTAGCCTATGGTACAAACTACATGTAATTTTGATTTGATACCTAAGAACATAATTTTTATTTTGTAATCTAAAATTAAATTTTACCACTTTAATTAACTTTTCTAAATGTGATTAATTTTAAGGTTACGCTAATAATAGGAAAAATAAAATAGATGGAAGCACCGAACAAACATTGTACTAGACTATTGAAACACTTACTTATTTTTGTGTTTGTCCTTGCACTTGAATATACATCCTAAATACTGTAATTGTGAATCTACATAGACTTATAAAGAAAAGAAAAAACTAAAAAAAAAGTGATTAATTTTTAAGGGCCTACTTAAGTCATTGCTAAGACTAAGCTTGTAGGAATAGTAATCAAGCACCCTTGGTCCTTTTAGCTAACTATATAAGAGAAAAATGTGTTTGACCTTTTGGGAATTATAAATAACATGCAATAGATAAGCTAAAAAAATGTAAAAAAAAACATAGAGAATGTAACAACTATAAGAGTACTTACCTTGCTTAGACCTAGAAACCATCTCAGAGGAAGATCTACAGGTGATAGACCCAGAGGCAGATCAAAGTCTCATAAAGGCTTAGATATCTGGATCAAATTCATATCTAGGTATGTATTCGATGAGCAAGACCATATAAAATAGCAAGTTCCAAAAAAATCTATGATCAAGACCACGAAAAACAATAAGTTTCAAAAAATCCATGAGCATGACCATGTAAACCAGCAAGTTCCCTTTGAAGAGAACATATTGGGAGAGAATTGATCAAGAGGTGAAAGGGCTAGAGGTAGACTCAAAGGTGGACCCAAAGATATTTAACTAAGAAAGAGCAAAAAAATCTAGAGCTAGAGAAACTAGAACCAAGAGCAAGAGCTAGAGCAAAAGCCAAAGCCAAACCCATTATTATTAGAATGATGTATTATTAGCTAAAATGTTATTATTAACTGGAAGATTATTTTAATATTTCTTGCATGTAACAATCTCCTAAATTGGGAGAATCAATATTCTAATTTATAACCCTAAAGCATGCATTAAATAGGCTCTTGCCTCAATAAATGTATTAAGTTTCTTGTCATCATGATTGACCAAGTTTCCCTTAATTCCATACTTCCACATTTGGGTCTTTTCCTTGGGTTTGTGTTGATGGAGTCATTTCGGTTCTACTTGTAGGAGGGTAATTACTTCTTACAATGGTTCTAGGGGCAGGAACCTCACCTAAAGAAGCCTTTTGTATTTCCTAATATTATAGAAAATAAGAAAAAAAAATACTAATAATATAAAATTGTCAAGTAATTAATTACAATTAGCCCATAAAATTTCAATACCAAAGATCATAAAATTATATAGTTGCAAGTTAAATAAAATTCGCATGGTATGTTCAATATTTTTCCAAATGAAAATAAAGAATACAATATATATTACTTTGAAAATATTTATATAATTGTTACCAAAATTCTTGTTACACACATTTTTATGATAGTAAAATTTCCCAAGATCTCTACAATCAAAATAAAAAATACAATATTATATTACTTTAAAAAGGATTGTATAATTATTGTCAAAATTCTAGTTACACATTTTTTATGTTAGGAAAATTTCCTAAGATCTCTACATGATAGTGACCTCAAAGCTCAAAGTTATTTTAATCCATCAATTGTTAGGATTTAACCCTAAAACTTGAATTTTTGTTTGTATTTTTTATTTTTTTATTATAATTGAACTCATTAGGCTGTGAAAAACATTTCAATGACTATCCAGGAACAAATTCCAATAAGCAATCTCCAGTTTAAGTGGACGAGGACATGTCCATGTCCTTAGTGAACTTGCAACACAACAGAGGACTTGAACATGCAATAGAACATATACCCTTAGCTTTGTGGTATCGAAGCTAAAACCAACAAAACCTTGCCAATAACACTTAAGCGCATGAAAATATTGTATTGTGAGAAGTTGAACATAAGGTGTGTTATGGGTCTTGCAAAACTCCTAACTTGGGAATAAACAACTATACAGGCTTGGACAAACTGCCTACTTTTGCGGCTCTTGTGAAACTCAGAACTTTGGGATAAAAAAGTGCCCAAAATAAGATGAACCACCTAGTTTCACCTATAGCACTTGCTTGTAAGAGTTGGAGAATGAAGTCTCCAACAAAATCACAAAAGTCAAGGGCTTAGAAGAATTGCCATCATTGGAACAGTTTAAAATTACAACAGACACTAGATCAAGTATTAAAATATGCATTCCTTCAAATATACCGGTAATAAAACTTTGTTAGATGTGTTGGGATGATTATTATAATTTTTATTGTGAACCAAAAGACGACAACATGTCTCACTAAAATTTGTCATGTGCAGAAATGGCCATGGGAAATGCACATGGTGGGAAGGGTAGTGGCAGTCGATGTAGAGTCGGTTGTAGACTATCTTAGATTCTCAAACTTCACTGTAATCGATGTGCTACATCGTTCCAAGCAGTGGGAATGGCAAATGAAGTCGGTTCCGTCGAGCTTCACTGTTCAATGCACATAGATACAAAAGGTCTGCTTTACTTCCCAAATGATACACAAAGAAACAACTGTAAATCAGAGTCTTTATAAAACATACACAATCATGTTGCTCCTGGACACTTCATATTCAATGCCATTATTGCTCACTGATTATACCTGAAAACACCTGACTAAACCTCAGAATTCAAAAAAAAAAAAAACCAAAAATACTGAATAAACCCTAGATTTTTAAGGGGACGAAACATAAAAGAACTTTAAAAAATATAGTGCTAACATTATTAATTTGGAAGAAACTATGAACAAAAAAAATATTTTAAGCAAACCTTAGTTTAGAATTGGTGGATTAAAAAAAAAAATACCTTAAAAAATCTGTAAAAAAAAAGGTAAAATCTCCTTGTGCCAGTGTCTACTCTTTAATCTAAGGTTAAAATTTTGATATTTGACAACTCACAATCCTCTTAGTTTGGAAGAAGAATAAAAAATATATTTGGTTTTTGCCCAAAATTACTTTTAAATCAACTCCCCTATCCCTGCCCTGCCCGTCAGTGTACTCGTACGAGTAATGGTCGCGAGTTTTTCAAGAAAAAAACTAGTAGGCCCGCAGACCCACAAGTTTCGTGGATACTCTGCCAATTTTTAAAACACTGCTACGAATAACACACATTGGACGTCTTGAAAGGGATAGGTTATGAATTATTTAATTTTTTTTAAGGGTTGAATCTGTCTTGAAAGGGATAGGTTATGAATTATTTAATTTTTTTTAAGGGTTGAATCTGTCTTGAAAGAAATAGGTTATAAATTATTTACTTTTTAAAGGGTCTGAATCTGATTAAAAAAAAAAGTCTGAATCTTATTGATTTTCTTAGAGGTGGGCTGCAACGATGGCAATGAGAAATTCTCCCCCGCAATTGTTGTTCCCAATTATTTTAATTATTCATACGTTGTCCGTCAAACGCCTCCCCTTGGTCCTTAACTTCTAATGTCTTTTCATTCCCTGTTGCTCCACGTACGCATGGTTTCGTAACGACGAAGCCAAATTACAGAAATAGAAGATCACTAGCTGTCGGCAATCGCGACAGGGAGAAGAAAAAGTCTCCACATCAACAGAGAGACAAAGAAGCAAGGTATTGAGGGCGTCAAGGAGATCCATTACAACAAACAAGCACATTCGCACAAAGACATACGCCAAGCTCGCAAATAACTTGTGTTGATCACGTAAATCCACGCATGGGAAACGCTACATTCTAAGCTCACCATGCCCAACATGAGCGCATGGTGTTTGTTAGATAGAGGGTCAACCAAACAAAACCGTGAATGTTTTCATCGGATACCTTCATTTCCCTGTTAGTATGAGATCATCATGTCCGACTCAGTGTGAAAAAGAGATCCATGTCATTTCACTCTTCCGTTAGGCGCATGGCAGTTGTTATCCATAACCGTAGGATCCGAGTTGAATATCTCTTAATGCATTGAAGTCAGTACTTTTGGTCAGAGATACTTTGAGACGAGCACCGTCATGAAGATCTTTCGGAGAGAGACAAATGGAGAGATTCAGGACCTGTTCTCTTAACTCGTTAAATCATTGTTCTCATACGGTAATAATCAATCAATAACATTTAAGGCACACTTATGAAAATAAAACCACTATTTTTTTTAAGTAATTGGTGAGAGCAGATTCAAACTATAGGGGTTGTTCTCAATAAGTTTATTCATCTTATTGTTGTTGACTCGATGTGAGGTGAGACCATCAGTTGCTTGGGTTCTTACAATTATAGTGGGTCTGATGCCCACTTAAAAAAATCAAAACAGACTACAACCTTTATTTCGCGTTTTCATCATTTACTCCACCCACCTGCAAAGATCTTCTTTGACTCTAACGTGTTAAGCTCCATCTCTTGCAGATGATTTTATGAATTTTAATAATCTATTTTTAACTTTTAATGTTAATTTTACCTATAATTTAATAATATTTTAGGTTAAGTATATAACAACAAAAGATTACGAAAGCCACTATCAAGTTTCAAAGGAAAGATGAACCTATCTTTAATAGTCAGTGTTCCCACTTGTCACTCTATCAAGCCTTTTTGGTTAATGTTGAATAAATATATAAGGACAAAAGATTTTGAAGTACATTGTTAAGATTCAAGAAAAATTGAATCCTTTCTTTATAGTTAGTGCCCCCACTTATTACTCTACAAGGCTTCTTGGTCAATGTTGATAAGCTATTGATATGCTTGATTCCATCGTCTTGATATTCGTGATGCAATTGTTATCTATGAGTGAATTATTACGCGTTTAAACCATACCTCACTTTTACTTTAGCTTTTGCTTTTCTTTTACATGCCATAATAGACCTACATCAACGTAGTATTCAACCAAGATGTTCCAACAATCATCATACACTAGGGTTGAAACTATCCATTTTGTGTAAAGTATAATTCTTTGTTTAAATATTAATGATAGTCAAAGTCAACCTTTCATTCTTATTCTTATGAGATAAGTAGTACAAGTGTTAAGTCACCCTATGGAAGCCTCATATCCCATCATTTTTATCTTAGGTAATTTTTCAATTTTTCATATAGATTTTTTATGGCACCCAACAAGAAGAGTAGTACACATGCATTGTTATAAGAAGTTTATTGTATGTAAACTTGAAACCTAGTAGCCAAAGTTTATTGTATGTAAACTTGAAACCTAGTAGCCAAATACATATGTTGGAAAGTCTATAAAAATATTTTGTTTTAATCTCTCTACACTAATATGCCAAAAGAATATGGGACTAAACTTAAAAAAGGGGACTCCCAAGAATTTAAAAGTTTTTTTTTTTTTTTTTTTTGACTTATTTCTATCAATGTTCAACAACCCAAAAATGATACACTGATTTTGTTTATAGCATTTGTTTTTTTTTTGTTGTTGCATAGCATAATTTAAGGTCAAACAAAAAGTATTTAAGAACTAGAAGACCTTGCTAATATTCTCCTCCTTTATGAAGAGTAAATGAGGGACGAGTCATGTAAAATTATATAATAAAATATATATTTATAAACTAAACTATTGTAAATTTTTTTATGGAAGTATAATGATTTAGAACTAAATTATGATTATATGATTCTATCTTGTCCATTACCACTTCAAACCACCTTAAAAACTTATAATTAATTTTAATTCATACATTTTATAAAATTATTTAAAAATATATAAATGTGAAGTTGATAACATGTTTTATTATAAAAAACTGTAGAATAAACTTAGACAATACTTGAGGTATGACAAAGTGGCTATAAATCATAACATATGACTTAATTTGAATAGATAATTGTGAGATGCTTAATTGTAAAAAATTATTACAAGATGCTAGATTGTATAATATTTAGAATGAGATGATAAAATTATCTAGGAATCAAACTAATGTATCCATTATACGCTAATAAATTCAATATTTTTATTACAAATATTCATGTGATAATTTAGGTTGGTACTTGAAGAATGATAGAGTGGCAATGGCTTATAATCTATCCTTTATTTAAAATATATAATCACAAGATGTTAAAATTTGATGTTATATTTGGAATATTTAATATAGATAATAGAAGTTTTGATAAGCAAACTAATATAATTGTAATACATCAATAAATTTATATATTTAGTCATTTCAAGATAAATAATTTGACAATAAAGATCGAGGAAATTTGAGGATTAAGATAGATATATAAGCTAGAAGAGAGGCCTGGATTACTAATTTTCTATAGATAACAAGCTTTCTCAAGGAAAATAAATGTTGTGGGTGTAATAAGATATCTAAATTATTAGTTGTAATAACATTAAATACAACTATGATTTTAAAAAATGGATAAATACTATGTTGTAAAAACTATTGTTAATTGTAATCAATGTGGGATACACTTATGTTTATTTTAAAAAAATGGACAATGTGATTCTCTTAAAAATAAAAATATATATTAAAAGAGGAATATGGCAATGCTATCAATTTTCTATTTCTACGATTATTTTTTAAAACCTTATTAAAAAGAATTACAATGTATTTATAAACATCATTATAAAAGGAATTACAATTATAAATGGGATTCTAGAGATATTTGAATTTTTTATTTAGCTTTTAGATGTATATAAATTTAATAATAAGCTCTATTTAAAATTTGATATTAATAATTATGGATTTCACAAATGTTTAATAATTTTTTCATATATTTTGGTTTTTTATTGATTATATGAGATTGAAATAAACCCACACATATTACATCATGACCATTTAGTGGTGTTGCAATATCTTGACAATTTAGCAAGATTCAAACTTGGGTCTCCTCCTTGTAAATTGAGGAAATTAATAGGTTGAGATAATGTCATTTTATTTTACACATATTGTTTTAAGATATATAAGTTTAATCATAAATATTATTATATATTTAATATTAATTATAATTAGAAGATTTAAAAATGTTAAAAGCATCCTTTATTTTAGTATCTTTTTAAATTAAATATAAGAGTTTTAAATAATAAAAAACATGAATTGAATTTGATTTATATTGGGTCATTTCCATCCAAACAATGAAATATTACATATGTTACTAGGTCAATTAGAGTGTACCATTTTTTATATCAAGAGTAATTTTTATAGACCTCAAACCACTATTTTTTATCTATCAAATTCTTTATACAATTATCGTTAAGCAATAGAATCATACATGGCAAATTATCTTCTAAAATTTAAATTTCATCACAACAAAAATCAACCCCATGATTAGCTAAATTATATTTCACCTTTTATCCCTCTCAATATATATTTTGACATTTCCTAGATATTATCTTCATCAATTAAGGGACATGAAATAATATTATGTCAATCAAATCCTCATGTCTTTTTTTTTTTTTAATTATAATAATATGTAAATCACCCTCAATTGAAATGTTTCTTCATACTTTGTTCATGAGAATATTTATTCTAATAAGAAGTGGCATATTTTTTGGTTAGTTATTTATAAATTTCTATATAAATTAGTAGATAAGAAGAATTTTGGATGATTATCCTACAAAAACATCACCTCTATAAAACTTTCCAAGGTTTTATTTGTAAGCATATAAAAATTAAGTTTGATGATCCTTTGAATATTTTCACTTTAACATAGAGTCAATGTAGATCCTTTACAATAGTTACATTCTTATAGATCACCCTTACATATATTATCAAATTTTATAACCAATCAACTAGCACATATTTTTAACTTTTGAGACTTCCAATGATGAATCCAATATTGATGAGACTTTGATACTTATTTTTTTAAATTCTATTATTACATTCAAACCATAATTTCTAACAAGTAATGATCATCTAATACTTTAGATATAATTCTTAATTCTTTAGCTTTTAAAATAATTTATCCATTAGTTTATTCATGTAATATTGATAAAGAAAATCAAATAGATTCCTATTTTTTGAAAAGCATTCCTAAAAGGTGGAACCAAACAAATAATAAAGAACATGTATGAAGTTTGTATCACATTTTGAAGTCATATATAAAAGGTAGATAATATTATTTTCATTGCAATTATCACCTATACGAATTCTAATTTTATATTACAAACTAAACAAATTTCATGCCTTAGGGAGGGCTTTAGTGGCTAAAAGCTATTATATGGAAAATTATTAGGAGTAATGAATTATCTTTGCTCTAAAGCCATATATAAACTTGACAAATCATCAATGAATTTTTGATAGATTTTTTTCAACTCATGTCAATTGATCTTGTGAAGACTTTGAGGGTTTAATACAGGTTTTATCCACAATATTCAATTAAAGGTAACACAATAAGATCTTAGAATGGAGAAAGTCCAAACAACTTTATTGATTATCAAGAATTGCAGGCCACTTCAAGGGGGCTTCCTCCTTACAACTTTTAAATAAAATAAAGTATTTTCTCCTTGATACTATCTCTTTCGCTCTTACACATATTTATAGCATAACTATCCTAACCCTAACCCTACATCGATTCAAATTATTACAATATGGCGGTTCACATTACAAGCCGATATATCAATTAACTATACTACTACTAATAATAATTAAATTTTAGGATGTGGGATGAAGCACTTCCCAAGTAGAATCCTCAAGTGCCAAGATCCACCTCTAAATTAAGATTTTGGTGATGATGTGATTGAGAATTTGATGGGTGCATCATTCCAAGACCACTTCATGTTCGACCACTATGGAACCATCATCGATAAATTTAGGTAACTCTATTTATGCCTTCACTTGTGAGCCAATGACCTTATTGAGGTAAAATACATGAAAAACTAGATGATTTTTTAAAGAATATGGTAGCTCTAGCTTGTAAGATGTTGGTCCTATGTGCTACAAAGGTCCATAAAAATTTATGGCTAATTTTTGTGGACCCTTAAGCTTGAAATAGGTTTTTCGGTAAGGTTGAAGTCGTAAGAACACCATGTATCCCTCATAAAATTCATATTCAACCCATTGTTGATTTCTTTGTTGTTTCATCTGATGTTGTGTTGTGAGTAAATTATATTTAAGAAGACAAAGAATATAGACTCGATTAGAAAGCTCAAAATCTATTGCTTGAATATTGGTACTTCTAGGAATATAAGATGTGATTGTCGGTGGTGCTTGACCATACATTGCTTCATAGGGTATCATTATTATTGATGTATGATATAAATTATTGTACCACCATTCTATCAAGGAAATCTATGTTGGACATTTTGAGTCCCTAAGTCAAAGTTGTCATTGATGTCACCATTAATGTCACCAGATGAGGTCATCATTAAATACCAAATATTTTAGAAGGAAATAAAGGGAAAAATATGGTTATTTGATATATCATAATAATGCAAAATATCAAGTGAAATATTGCAAAAGACAAAGGTTAAAAAGGAGTTGTAATATTTATTTTATAAATTCAGCATGAATTTAAATTTTATAAATAAATATTAAAGGTACTTTATCGGAGGATTAATATTATAATATTGGTTATTGTAATATTAAAAGTGCCAAGGTGAAAACCCAAATAAAAAACATTTATAATTTTTATTATATTTTTTTATAAGTTTAAATGGGTTTTATAAAGTTCAAAAATAAATTATTAAACCCAAAGGTTGGGTTTAAGATCAAAGGAAATTTGAAGCATGTTATATTCCTCATCAACGTCATTACATTTTGAAGCGCCAATATTTTAAATTCAAAGGAGAAAGTTAATATTTAAACCTATGCCCAAAGGCATTAAAGTTCAACCTTGCACGAATTTGAAGTGGCATGTGAATTAATCAAATGAGCTTATCAGAGTAAAGCAGCAAAAATTGTGTTCATCTTGTTGCTGAAAGAAGACAAAAGGGAAAGTTTTGGAATTTCTAGTGCCAACTAAGCATGTTTGCCTAGTGCCAAGTAAGCTGCGAAGCTTATGTTTTGTGTTCAATAGGACAACGTTCGAATCTCGACAGATGCATTTCGTGGGTGTGTTAACACCAATTTTTAGGTGCACTTTTTGCAAGGTAAAGGAATGCATAGTATTATTGAAGCACGTGGTGCTTCTTTCTTCCCAACGAGCATTTAGCTCATGTGGTGGTTTGCACTATGGGTTTCGTTGAGAGTTCAAAACTCTCCAAAGGCAAAGGTACAACTTTTATATTTTATTTTATTAATACCTATGTTGGAGGTATAAGGTATTCAGTGGTTGAAGTTTGAAAAGGGTTGTATTGTAATAAAGGTTGTTAGTTGAGAAATACCTTTAGGAGTTATAAGGAGTGTTTTGGTTTTATGTTAAAGTATTAAAATATTCCATTGTGGAATATTGAAAGGTTAAGACTTTGTGAGTTGTAAGTTATTTTAATAAAGGGTTTTTGTGACTATTGTGAGGATATTGATTATTATTAAAGTTGGAGTGATAAGGTATAATTTTGATATTATTTTTGTGATATATTTTGTTGAAGAAAATTATCCTCTAACCCTTGTTGTGTTTGGCAAAGAGGTAACTATGAGTGTGAAAATTTTGTAAGGACAACTATTGTTCAAGAAAATGTATGGGTAAAATTATTTTCTGTTGTGTTAAGTGATTGGCTTGAATGAAAATTAAGTTTTGATTAAAAAGGAATTGATTAGGGTTTCGTTTTTGTAAGTGTTTGAGTTAATGCTTCAAGGTTTTATGCATTGAGAGTTGTGATTAAACCTTATTTCATAAGAATTTTTGTTTAGACCATTGGTTGAGTGAAGTGTTTTGAGTTAATGCTTCAAGGTTTTCTAAATTGAGAGTTGTGATTAAAACCTTGTTTTATAAGCATTGTTTTTTAATCCATTGGTTGTGTGAAAAACCCGAGTTAGGGTTTGGAAAGAACATGATTATCATTGTTATGTGATATTTTTCATTGAACATTGTTAGGAAGATTTTGAGTTGAGGATACATGTTTGAACTAGGGTTTGTGAGAAAGGTTTGTTCCTTGAAGTGATTGGTTGAGTAGAGTTGATTGAGCCTAGTCAAGTGGACACATGAAGTGTTTGTTCAAGTTCCATAAAACAAACTATTCTATATTCTAAATTGAGTTGAGATTGAGTTTTGAGAATATAATATATTGAGTCTCTAACAATTCTTGTTATCCTTCTATGATATTGAGTTGATAAGGTGATTGAGCTTTAAGTATAGAACATATTGAGTCTCTAACAATTCTCTTTATGCTTCTATGAGATTGAGTTGAGAAAATTATTGAGCATTGAGTAAAGAACATATTGAGTCTCTAACAATTATCTTTATGTTTCTATGATATTGGACAAGTTTTGTGTGGACTTGTTAAGTAGATTTGAGGTAAGTCTTTGAGAAGGCTTGTGGACTGATTTTGTGTGAGCTTTTATGAAAGCTTACAATACATATTTGAGCAAGTCTTAGAGAGGACTTATTGAGAATATTTGGACAAGTTCTGTGTGAGCTTGTTGAGAATATTTGGACAATTTATGTGTGAGCTTATTGAGAATATTTAGATGAGTTCTGTGTGAGCTTTTTGAGCAGATTTGGACAAATTCTATGTGAGATTGTTGAGAATATTTGGACAGGTTCTGTGTGGACTAGTTGAGTAAATTTTGGCAGGTTCTCTGTGGACCTATTGAGCATATTTGGGAAGGTTCTTTGTGGATATATTGAGCATATTTGGGCAGGTTCTATGTGGACTTATTGAGCAGATTTAGGTAGGTTCTATGTGGACCTATTGAGTAAATTTGGGCAGGTTCTGAGTGGACCTGTTGAAAATTTTTGAGAAGGTTCTGAGTGAACCTATTGAGAATATTTGAGAAGGTTCTAAGTGGACCTATGAGGTAGATTTGCGCTAGACCGAATTAACTGTGTTTAATATATATTTTAGTGGACTTATGCTAGATCGACTGAACTGTGTTTAGTGTAAGAGATTGATCAGAGATGTGCAAGATTGAATATACTATGTTTAGTACAAGATATTGAGTAGAGTTGTTCTATACTGAATGAATTATGTTTAGTGCAAGAGATTGAGCAGAGTTGTGCTAAACTAAATGAACTTTTTTAGTGCAAGATATTGAGAATAGTTATGCTAGACCAAATGTAATGTTTTTAGTGCAAGAGATTGAGTAGAGCTATGCTAGACCAACTGTACTATGTTTAGTACAATATTGAGATAGATCTTTGGAGGTGACAAAGCAGAGAGGACAACTGCCTCTAGTGGATAGAGATCCATTAGCTAGGACATTAAGGATAGGTCTTATGAGTGAGGACAAAGAGTATTCAAGTGGAGAGATATCCACAGTCAGTGCAGTGGAGGCAGAGTCTTCTATAGGATCACCAGCCATAGTGGATGAGAAGGAGTTCTCCAGTGGATAGAGATCCACAAACTAGATTTAGGGGATCAACATCTCCTTTGGACAGAGGTCCATAAATATTGTAATTGGGAAGGATTACCAAGAGATTATTTGAGAAATATTTAGAAGAAATATTTTCTTCATGGAGGTAGCCATATTTGGGTGAACCACATTAAAATCTGTGTATCTATTGTGTATGGTGTTTTATACATTGCATTTATTATTGCTATTGATACTGCTATCTATATAATGCATAATATTAATTTGGAAAGAAAAGTAAAAAGTGCTCTTATACTTTTCACCCCCCCTCTCAATATAAGCTTGTGTTCTTCAAGCTTTTTAATCCAATGAATCGATTGTGCTGAAGAAAAGCTACACAAATAATTCTCAAAACTTTTATTAAGAATATTTGTATGTCCATCAGTTTAGGGGTGATATGCCAAACTCATGTGAAGTTTAGTTCCTTGGAGCTTGAAAAATTCTTTCCAAACATGACTAGTAAAAATGTGATTGTGATCACTAATAATAGTTGATGGCATACCATGGAGCTTGAAAATATTGTCAAGGAATAGTTGAACCACATTAACAACCTTGTATATATTGTTGAAGGATAAAAAGTGTGCATACTTAGACAATCAATCCACAACCACCATGATTATAGATTTTTCATAAGACTTTGAAAGGTCCTTAATGAAATCCATCAAAATATCAGTCCATATTTTTGTCGATATAAGAAGAGATTGAAGAAGTCCTAGAGTACCCATTATCTCCATTTTTTGTTGTTGGTAAACTTCACATTATGCAAAATAAATTTTTATATATTATTTCATTTTGTCCTCATAAAAATATTGAGCCACCCTTTTATAAGTATTTAAAAACCCAAAGTACCCTACTATAGGTGTAGTATGTAATTCATGGAGTATATTTTGCCGACATGAAGATGTAGGAGGTAGTACAATACATCCTTTGAATCGAAGTATTCCATTGATTCAAGTGAAGTTAGGCTTACT
Organism: Wollemia nobilis; assembly: GCA_028583015.1. Taxonomy (NCBI): domain Eukaryota; kingdom Viridiplantae; phylum Streptophyta; class Pinopsida; order Araucariales; family Araucariaceae; genus Wollemia; species Wollemia nobilis. Next base: position 3,870,981 of record JAQPPZ010017260.1, on the reverse strand, counting down.
ATTGGTGTCATGTTGGAGTTGCTAAATTAATTCCTCAGTTGAACTATAACTAAGCCATTCATGTCTTACCTTGTCTATCCATTATAAAATTGGTGAAGAGAGTGCTTAAAATATTGTCAAATATTCAAATTTACATGAAAGGGCATCAACAACTATATTTTCCTTCCCTTTACAATGCACAATATCATAATAATATCCCAATAGTTTAGTGACCCACTTTTGTTGCTCAAGGGTGGAGATACATTGTTCCACAAAGTACTTCAAACTATGATGATCTGTATGGATAATGAAATGTTGACCAATGAGATATAAACACTAACATTGAATGGCATGAATGATGGCTAATATATCCTTCTCATATGCTTATCATTCCAAGTTTCATCCTAAAAGTATCTTGCTGGTGAAAGCCAAGTATCTACCTTATTGCATGAGAACTACAAAAAATTTTAGTCAAGAAGCATCACTTTCAATCACAAAGGTCTTGGAGACGTGTGGCAGGCTAATACTGGGGTGGAACACATTGCTTCCTTTAATCTGTGAAAAGTATCTTCTACATTTATTGATCAAATAAAGGTATTCTTTTTAAGTAAAGTTGGCAATGGGGCTACAATATTGCCATAGTCCTTTATGAACTTACAGTAATAACCAATCAATATAAGAAATCCATGCAAGCATTTCAATAATTTTGGGATAGGCTAATTATACATATATTTAATTTTATGGGTATCCACCTTAACCCCATATTCTTAAATTATATATCCTAGATACTCAATCTCCTTCTACCCAAAAGAATATTTGAGCGTTTGGCATACAATTGGTTTTCACCCAAGATTTCCAAGGTCTTTTCCAAGTGAACAAAATGGTCCTCCCAAGTCTTGCTATAAACAAAAATATCATCAAATAAAACCAAAATAAATTTCCTAAGATAAGGGTAAAATACCTGATTCATCAGGATTTAGAATATTGAAGGAGCATTTGTAAGACCAAAAGGTTTGATAAAAAATTCATAGTGTCCCTCATGGGTACAAAAAGTTATTTTAGGAATGTCTTCTTCTCTAATTCTAAATTAATGATACCTTGATCACAGATTCAACTTTAAAAAATAATTACCTCAATGAATTTCATCCAGTAACTCATCAATAACAAGAATTAGAAACTTATCCTTGACTGTGATCTTGTTGAGGGCTTGAAAATTGATCCATATTTCTTATGAACCAACAAGACTGGAGAAGAATAATGGATGAAACTTGGTCGAATGACACACACTTTCAAAATTTCTCACACAAGTTTATAAATTTCACTTTTTGGTAAGCAAGGGTATTTGTAAGGCCAAATATTTGGTGGTTGACTCCCAGGAAGAATTTGTATAGCATGATCGTAACTATGGTGGGGGGCAACCCTTGTGGTTATTCAAATACTTTGGAGTTACACATAAAAAATTATTGTAACTCTTCCACTTTATCAATTTCTTCCCCTATTTATTTAATGGAAAATAACTATACAATCATCCCTTTACCTCCTTTTTTAATAAGTTTTTCCATGTGGTGAGAACTCACTATTTTTGAGGAACCTACTTGTAGTCCTTTTAGAGTATATTTCTATCCTTCAACTATGAATTACATCCACAATACTGCAAAATACTATAGTATTGGCTTAAGTGTTTGCAACCATTGATCCCCTAGGACAACATCACATCCTCCCAATGGAAGCACATACAATTTAGTTTTCATGTTGTAGTCACCCATGGTGAGTTTTAAATTTTGGCACTTCCATTTACAGGTAATCTATCTCCCATTACCAATCATTACTTCAAAGCTATTGCAAGGATATATATAATAATTAGTATGTTTTGCCACACTTGGGTTAATGAAATTATGTGTACTTCATAAATCAATGAGTACAATGAGAGTTTTCCATTTGAAGTATCCTTTAACTTTCATAGTTTGTGGAGAAGAAATCCTACGACAACATTGAAAGAAAATTTTGGGATATCTTCATTATTGTTATCAGGTGCATTTATCACTTCTACCTCATCTTCTTCTTCTATTGAGTTACAAGGAATATCTGCATCCAATAAATACAACTTATATGTAGTGTATCTATGATTTAGTCCATATTTATCATCACAATTATAGTAGAGGCCTTTGTCTTGTTGTACCTTCATTTCCTTTAGGTACAACCACTTAACCTACAAGGGTCAGTTAGGTTTTGGATAGTTTGTGTGGCTTGTGATTTTATAATAGGTTTCTTCTCTTGTTGATGTTGAGTATTGAATTATCTTCTGCTAACTTGGCTAATAGAATGACCTCCATCGTGGTGGTAGGATTGAACATCTTCACCTCCACTATAATTTCTTCTTTCAACCCATTGATGAAGCAAATTTTGAAAAATAATTTATCCAACCCCTTCATGTGATTCATGAGCTTCTCGAACTAAGTCTCATACTCCTTCATTGAAGTGATTTAATGTAGTTTGGTGAGAGCTCCTGTGAAGTCTTTAAAATCACTTGGATCAAACAAGACCAACACATTCTTTGTAAATTCCCCCCAAGTAGGAGTTCCATTAGTATTTTTGTACCATTGATACCATTGGATAGCATCATGCTCAAGGTGAAATGATGCAATATGGAATTTTTACCCCTCAAGAAATTAGTTCAATGAAAATTATTGTTCTTACCGATAGATCCAACTAGTTGGATCTCCTCCATCAAACTTGGGAAATCTAACTTATTTTTTCTTGGAAGGATGGATGCTTTTTTGGCCCCCAATGTGCACCTGATGCATTTTTCCTACATTTTTTCTTGAAGACTGTTGTGAGCTTGAAGCTTGTATGCTTTGAGACAGATTAGATATAACTAATTGCATGATTTGTTGTACTTGTGCCAGATTCTTATTCAAAGAGTCATATTGAGCATTCAATCCAATAATTCTTACCTCCATTTATTGAAAAGTATGCTTGATATTAAACTGTAAAATAAGATCCTTGATTTATAAAATATCATGATCCAATTTTCCTAAGCTGGGATCTTGAGATATTCTCTCAGCTTTTTTTTAAGAAAATTTTGGCTTCTAGAAAAATTTGTGGGTGTTATATATCAAAATGATCAGTGTGATGACCTTATCACAGTGGACTAGAACTCAAAAAAGTACTTTTAGAATCAAATTTTGTATTTGTGGAATATTTAGCCAAAAATCTAGTCGAAAATGATAGATTTTAGGAATTTAAAAAAAATAAGGATTTAGAACTCAAAAATTCTATGAGAGGTGTAGAAGGGGTTAACTAAGATAAAAAAATAAATTTGAGTATTTTTGGGGTTGTTTAGGATTTTTTATGACTTTCTTAGTGCTATTTTTCCTTGTTTTTGGTTTAAAAATTACTCAAAATAGAGTAATAATATAACCACTACAACTTCTTCATTATAGATCTTATTTGCATGATTCTTTATTTTTTATTTTTTCTTGAGAAATGAAAAGTTTTCTAACCTCTTGGACAGGTTAAAGTGCCTTGTCTAGGAAGCCTTGTCTTCATGTTCCCTATCAGTCTAACTAATTTTGAAGTAATAATTTTTCCATCAAATATGCCCATAGGTGGCCATGATCATGATCTAATACCAAATGTTAAGACCTTGATGGTTTAATACAAGTTTTATCTACAGTATTAAAACAAAGGTAACACAATAATATCTCAAAATGGAGAAAGTCCAAAAAACTTTATTGATTATCAAGAATCACAAGCCACTTCAAGGGGGCTTCCTCCTTACAAATTTTAAATAAAAGAAAGTATTTTCTCCTTGATACTATCTCTTCTGCTCTTACACATATTTATAGCATAACTATCCTAACCCTAACCCTACATTGATTCAAATTATTACAATATGACAGTTCACATCACAAGTCGATATATCAATTAACTATAATACTACTACTATTAATTAAATATTTGGATCCCTAACAGGATTATTTATATTAGTTTTAAGTTAAAATAAAAATATTTACTATTTCAAAAATTAAAAATTAAAAAAGAGGAAACCTTAAATATTATTTCTATCTCCTATTGATCACCCTTATGATAGATCATGGTTGGGATGGGGTCTGGATGTGATCAGAGAGACTTCTCACACTAACCTAATAAAAAATAAATAAATATTTCAAGTTTATTATTTATAACAATATTAATAAATTAACCCTAAATATAGGTTGTGGTCTTATTTAAATATAAATTAATACTGTTTATCTATTAAAATGCTTTTTGTTTATTGAAGAAGGCATTGCAATGCAATTATAATTAAATCTTGGGTACTTTTTTTTAATGCAATTATAATTCAAACCATAATTTTTTAAATAAGGCATTTCCAACTACTTATATTATTTAGCTCTAGCATCACAATTGTACAACCTTGTTTTTAAGTTAAGAAATTACATTATTATAATAATTTTAATATTGATGTTAAAATTTAGGAAAATTTGTCAAATTCATAGAAATATTTTTATGTTGTCGTTAATTTAATTTAATCTTTCATGATGATCACTACACCTAAATTAAATGATATTTTGATAAGTTCTAATTAACTTTATAACCTTTAAAATGTATAATTTTTAATAATACAATTTAGTAAAGAACAAAATATAAAAACACATTAAAAATTATAATTTTAAATATGCATTCAATATAAAGTATTTGTATCCTTTTTATAACTAGTCTATTGATTTATATTGGATATTAGACACTGAGAACAAACAAAAATACTATCAAACGAATGTTAATTAGTAAAAATAAATCAAGAAAGCAAATTTAAGAAAATATATATTATACATTGTATAATTTATCTTGTCTTAATTAATCATGTTAATTATTTATTTTAAATGTTAACTTTTCAACAATGTTTCAGTATTTTCTATTCTCAAATTTCATATAAAAAATAAATTCATATACACATAATTTCATTTTGTTCAAACTTTTGATTACCAAAAATATAGAGATTTCAAATGAATTAAAAATAAAATTATTAGTTTTTTGACAACTTAATATTTAAAAAAAAAAAACTAAAAGATTAATGGTAAAGCTTCATATTATTTTATATAATTAAAAAACTGCATGCAATTACTTGCCCTAAGATCAATCTAATCTTAGACCATGATTTTTTTTTTCTAAGTTTAAAAAACTTTATATATTTAAACCCTTTAAAAAATTCTAATTTTCAAATTCTAGAGACCACCTCCTTTATATATAATAACCCAAAACATTTTTCCGCGTTAAAAGGAAAGTAATCCATTATCAAAAACAAATATATTATTATTATTTTATTCTATCATGTATCTAATGTTAAATATTTTAACAAGTTTTGGATTAACACTTAAAACTTTCATTCTATATGCCATCACTTTCAAATGAATTTTAATATTTAAAAATATGACTTGAATTGTAATGATCTATACTCTCTACATTTCAAAGAAAGAATTTTTTATTTGGATTAGTAATTGCATCTTCCCTTATATTTCATATACTTGCATCTTCCCTTACATTTAACAATCAACCAACTCTAAAATGTTATAATGCAAATAAATTTCTTTATTGTATTTAAATAATTAAATACTTAAAAAATTATTTAAATTTAAGAAATGACAAATAGATGTGGTAAGACAATGATGACTATCCTAAGATAGTACTAATAAATTATTAAAAAAACTTAAAATAAATCATTAAAATTAGGTGCTTAATAAGAACTTTTATAAATTAAATGGATTATATTATTATTTAAATTTTAGAGATTAAAATTTAACATAAATATTTAAAAGGTTTAAAAATTTTGATGCGCACTTTTACTATTTACATTTTAGATATATACATGGTATAAGTTTTAAAATTGTATTTCTATATACGATATTCATAATAATTATAAAATTTTCAAATATTTAGAATATTTTTATTATTATTATTATATTTTGAAAAAAAAAACAATATTGGTAAACATTAAAAAAATTATGTCAAACAATTTGATTTTGTATTATGATTAACAATAAAAAAGGCCACAAGAATAATGAGATGCTCGTGTTCCTTATATTTTTAAAATAATAATAACTAAAAACTAATTTAAACAAAATATAAATTAAATATTTTTTATTTTTATTGATAAGCATATTTTTAAAATTTTAATGTGGTATTTAAATGACTCTGTCTATATTACACTATGATCATAGAGTGGAAAATTTTAACCTTAGTCCCCTCTTTAAAAGTTGAAGAATTTAACAGGTTGAGCTACATTTATTGCTTAGAAGATTCTAACCGTAGTTTCTCCTCTAAAAGTTGAAGAATTTAATAAATATAACTAATGCCATTTTTAATGAAAAAAACATTAAATTTAAGAAATAGTTAACATTTTAATAAACAAAAAGAAAAAAATGGATAAACATTCCACATGGCCAATGCCATCAACCAAAAAGCCACCACTGTAAAATTAGTGCAAGAAACCAAAAATCCAACTAATAGCTAATAAAAAACACCTAATAAAAATGATTACATGCATAAAAATGATGTTTAGGTGCATGCCATAAGAGCAAAAACAAAAATGCAGAATCACTACAATGATGAAAAATCATTACATGGGTTTATCCACCACTAGCATTGAATCCTACCCAATATTATCATCAAGAGATTTGCCTAAGCCCCATCCCTACCTAGAAGATATTTTGGGAATTTCTTACCAATTGTGAAAAAATAAATCCTCATTGGTAGCACATTGGAGCACCTGACTTGAACTGGGCATCACATTGAGGATCCAATGGAGAGAGAGGATCAAGTCCAACTTTTAAGGAATGTGAACTTGAGTTGGGGTAGGAGTGTGATTTGGGACCAAGTGATGATGCTTCCTAGACCTATACTAGCTTCAAGGATAATCCTACTCAAGAGAAACCTGATAGACTATGCATGGAATGTTTTACCAATGATCAATAAGTTCTTGAAGATGAGAGAGCTCCATAGTCACCTTTCTTTATTTAACTACAATATAAAAATACATAAATAAAATAATATTAGATTTCAAAAAAGCAGATATGTGAACATAGGAAGAACACTTACCAAAGATACAGTGATTTCTAGATTTCCATATGATGTATAAAGTTTCCATACGAAATAAGTGCCACACTTAAAATAAACTAGTTGACAAGGGTGGGGGGTATCATAGAATGATATGCTTTCACTCAAGAATGGCATAGGAATAGGATCTAAAAATGGAAAAAAGCCACTCCCAAATGGAATGAGCATGAGCACAAAACCAAACAAAATTGATAAAGTCCTCAAGTTAAAGATATAAAGGGAAAGAAGGGTCAGAGATGCCTAAATTTTGGAGATGCTCCCCAAAAATAAGCCCTTGATGAAGAAGACTCCAAGAAAAATAGGAAATATTGGGCTCAAGAAAGGAGCCCAGGTGATCTAGAACCTAAGCATCTAAATAGGATGAGAGGAAGAGACATTTCACTATTGATTGAGGTTATTAATCACGGGGAGGTAAGGATAGAGTCATACATAACACAAACATGTATTGTAATTTTATATATTAGTGTCTGGATATCACTTCCAATCCTTCCACTAGGGTCATGAAAATATTAAAAAATTATGAAATAATGGTAAATACCCCTATGCTGGGGTGCCCTTCAAGTTTTAGAAATAATGGTAAATTCTTGAATAAACACAAAATGGAAAAAGAATAAAGAACCAAAAATAAAATATAGCAAAATTAAGAGAGAGAAAGGGAGGGATAAAAGAGGATGGGTGGGTGGAAGTGACTTCATATTTACTACACAAAAAGGATAAAAGTACTCAGGAGAAAAAGTAGAGATGACGCTTCTAACACACCATGTACCAATCGCCAAGGGTGACATTGGCACAGTCATGGACTAAGAATAGGTATGCACCTAAACTTAATCATTTAGACTTGATTATATTAGATTGAATTTTTAAACATTTTTTATGATTTTTTTTAATTTTTAGAGGAACTTGTCATGTGGACCTCGATGCAAATTTGTGGGGTCGACTATAAATTTTGTCGATCATTGACAAAATATGAATTCATGATCGACAAAAATTGGTTGTGAATTCACAATTTTGTGCCTTTAAAATAGGAAGCATGAATTCATAGAAGAAGAAGAATGGAGAGAGAAATAGAGAAAGAGATAAAAAGTAAATAAGAGAGAGAAAGAAATAAGAGAGGAGAAGTGTGCTATTATGTGAGTTTTATTAATTTTTTTCTTGTTATGATTTTTACTATGATACTAATGATATTAATTTTATTTGGTAATAGGGTGTACTCAAGAGCAAAGAATGGTGGTCTAGAACCTTATCGTATGATGTGAGAGAGCTCACAGTAGTAGACATGGATATATTATGGGCTATGGAGTTACTACATCTGGTAGATATACCATATATTAAATTAGATATGGTCCTCATAATAGCACTTATAGAGATATGGTATCTAGAGTCTTCGAAATTCCATTTTTCAACATATTAGATGATCATAGCACTTGAAGATGTATGGCAGATCCTAAGGATCCCTATCAAGGGGAGGGTAGTTTACAAAGAACAAGTTCTTTAGGAATCATTGTAAAGATTATTAGGGGACCTGACACATGAGATCCACTAGAGTGGTCTGCATGTCCATAAGATGCCAAATCAATATGGATTAGCGAGGATTATAGCATACATGTATGTGGTACTTTCCATGGGTATTAATGGGGATTATAGCATACATGTGAGATCAATAGGTATAGATTTTTATGGGATCCATATATGTTGACCAGCTTGTATAAGATATTGTATAGTGTTATGTACAAGTGATAGAGTAGAATCATATGCACCACATTGCTTTAGGTATGATATTAGCACATAGTCATCTAGAGACTACATGCAATGTAAGGGCCATTACTGAACCTAAAGATATTAGTAGCTTTTATATGGTTCTAAAAATATGTGTGTATAGAGGACATACACCAATATCCTATCATTAGGTAGGCAGGTGGTAGAAAAGCTACAGGATTGCAAGATCATTTAGTGATAGTGAAATTAGCACCTAGGATTGGAAGAGGATGGGTATAAGGTGGCTCTAGTGAAGAGGATTGGATAGGTTACTATAGAATAGGATGAGCTAGATCTCTTTTAGTTCAATTGAGTGGAATGGTAATTTGATATCCTACAAGAAGTACTAAACTTGGAAGACTACTAGTTTAGGTAGGTGTAGAGGGACCCATTAGGGGTTTGAGGAGACCCTGATATGATGAGGTTCATGGAGGAGGACTTATACAATTATATATATCAATCCAAGATTTGATGATGTTAGAGTGGCTATTAGATATAGGCTATGGTATCAGAGCATCATACCCCTAAGGATATCACCATAAATACCAATGTAGAGTTGTTAGATCATGAATTGGGGTATGCAATTGGCACACCTTAAAGGGGATATGGGCTGGCTAGAGTAAGAGCAACAATAGGTACAAGCAAAGAGGATGGTCATCATTTTTGGTTGTCAATAGGACTATGGGATTTAATTATTTTAGGAGGAGCTAAAAAAGTTTAGGGAGGCATTAGAGGTATCTATATGGAGGTATACCTTCTACCAAATTATGTACTTCTAAAGCATACCAATAGATCAAAGTGTTACTCCACCATCCTCTCAATGATCACAAAGTAGATCATAGCCTAAAACATGGATGGCCTCATGATCCATGAATATGCCTTCATAGAGACCACCTCCAGTAGGTAGGATGGTGGAGTCTAGCTCACAAACTTAGGGTTGGGATCTGGATGACTTGGTAGTTTTGAGTGTGGTATGCTTCCTTGGAATAGGGTATGATCGAGTGTTTCAAGATTTTTATTGTCATAATCCAACACATTGGCTTGCTTGTACTCTCACTTTTGAGTAATACATACCTTGTTATTTTTTATTTATTGTGTGTTGATATGTGTTTGCTAATTTATTATGCATGAGTGCAAGATACTAAGGAAAGAATGAATTAAAATGAATGATGAACATAGTAGAAATATACTAAACTAATTTATAATGACTAGATGATTATATGTAGATAAGAAAATGTGGTGGAAGAAAAGAAGAAGAGGAAACACAATTTTATTTAATATATTTTTTGAATTTGTACTCTATAAAAAAAATGCAAAATTATGACTCTCCAAATTTATGCCCCATGACCATGAATTCATGATAAGAGGAAAAAGAAGGAAGAATAAATAAAAGAAGGATAAAATCCATTAAAAGTTTTAAAAAGCAAAAAAAATGCTTATATTATGCCATTTGAATTAGCATAGATTGAAATAGATCAATTTTATCAAACAAACATAATATAAGTAAAATAAAAGTGAACAAAGATGAAGTGATACCCTGTAAGGACATGTGCTTGTAAATGGCTAAATATGGAGTGATACCCACTATGGTTGTGATGCTTACTAGTGAAGATATTAAGTGAGGGTGCAGTGATCGTTAATGAGAATAAGTCAATGTAATGATATATTTTATGGGTGTATGCTTGCTAGTGACTAAAATATGGAGTGATACCCACTATGGGTGTGTGCTCACTAGTGGTTGAAGGTGGGGCAAAAATTGCAAAGGATGTGTGCTCATAAATGGACTATGGTGGAGCTCTACTCATTGGTGGCCATAAAGCTATCTTGTAGGGGTGTAGTGATACTTTATAGCTAAAAGAAGTGTAACTCAATAGGGGTGTAGTGCTTTCTAATGGTCAAAAGAAGTGTTACCTGATAGGAGTGTATTGAGATCATAAAAATATGAAATGATAGATCAAAGTAAAGATAATATAAGTAAGATAGAAGAATAAATAAAAATAGTAAAAAGTAGTGTGTGTGTGTGTGTGTGTGTGTGTGTGTGTGTGTTCCTTATTGAAATATCAATAGATAAGAAATATGCGTAGAATAGTTAGTGGTCGTATGAAAACCATAAATGATATTCATGTGGTATCTATCCTATCCTATGAGTATCTCTTAATAGTTGAAATATAAAATAAGGAAAAGTGTGATCAAAATAAGATATGAATATACAAGAATAAGTAGGATATGTTTATATCCTTTATATTTGAGAAAAATAAAAACAATTAAAAACTTCAAAGGATAAGGATATACAAGAGATGAAGAAAAATATCCCTTTATTTGGAGAGAATTTGATGATGATTGAGATTTTCCACATCAAGGAATATAAAAGAAGAGAGAAAAATAGAAGAACAAATATCCATTGATTTGGGTAAATTGTTATGATTATTGATATGTTCAAGGGTATGGAATATATGAGATAGAATCTTACATTGCATTAATAGATGTAGCAATGTAAAACTGCATGAAATTTTTTTTCTTATTAGTGCAAAAATACCTCATGTATATATATGAAAAATTGAGGTAATCATTAGCAACCTAATAATATTATATAAAATATGTACCCTAGGTGGATATTCACTAAGTATTAGTGAACTTGTATGAGTGCAATGCATATTAGATAACCTAACTAGGTGTCATCACTTACCTCATTACAAAGTCCTAAAAAATCTATATGATCAAGAAGTGAAGTAGCTATATGACAAGCATAAATGTAAAAGATAGTATGGTAATTAATCAATGCAATTTATGTCAATAAATAATGTAGTATGAGCAATAAAACCAATGCAATTTGGCATATAAGAAGTTGAATAAGAAAAGAGAGAATAATTAAGAATAGAGGAAGAATAAGAGATGAATAGAATATACTCATGCATAATACAATTTTATATGCATTATATTCATTGGTTCCTTAAGTTATTTTCAATATAATATTGCTAAGTAGTAAGCTCCTAAGATAAACTTGGTCACTATGACAAAGAGGCCTAGCCAATTAGGCTGAAACTTGCCCTTCAAATATATGCGAACATTAGTGTTATTTTGGTTTTCTTTTAGGACAAGGTCCCCAACATCAAAATAATTATTTCTTAGACTACATTATGTTGAGCCTATTATTATGGGATTGAATATGCTTTAAGGTATGGATGCACTTTTCATACAACTCCAATTGTTATAAGCAATCTAAATGATACTCATCCTCAACCGAGGCATATTGCAATAATATATGTAAGGACAAGACTTCTAACTCAAAGAGGAAGATATACTCAATGTCATACACCAATACATAAGTGGTTGCACCTATATGATTTTGTATGCTAGTACGGTAGGCCCACAAGGTAAGGTATAAATAAGGGTAATAAGGAGTTGACCATTTATGTTGAATCTTATACTTAGCATAAATCTTATGTACATCATTGTTCTTTAAAGGAGTTCCATTATTGGATATGATAATGAAAGGAATCACGTACCTCACAAACATTTGGTTGAATATGAATTTAGGGACTTGGCCTCTAGTCACTATGGGCCAGGTTATGGCTTCTAACTCAAGGATTATAGGGTTATCTATATTTCCTATATTAACATCTATGTTTTTCTCAATGGGGATGTGAGAATAATGAGGAGGGGTTGGGATAACTCTTAATTTCTCAAGATATTTGGGAGACATACGAATATGAACCTCTTGATTCCTAGAAATTTAAACATAGGCAACACATGGGATGAACCTATAAAAGAAAAAGCTATTACAAAGGATATCTTCATGAACCATATCAGAAAAAATATCTCCCTTAGCATATTCTTCAAGGGTCACTATATATTACGAAATAATATGTTTTAAGGGGAAGGGGGTCCTTCATCCTCATCATTATACTCTAAGTCATGATGATCTATAAATTTAGCATAAGTGATGACTTAATCATAATTAGTTGAAAAGGGTTGCTTTTGTTGATGATGCACATATGCCACATTTCCCAGGCCATGGTTCAACTTCTAAAGTCTCTTTTAGAACTTGTTCTTGAGGCTTCAAGCCCTTGTTTTCATATCCCATACTCGATAGGATCTTCTTGGGTATTTGGTAATCATTGTATAGGTAAGAATGGGTGAAGGTTACTTTTAAAATGGAAGGATTATTACCACAAATATTATCATTATGGGATGTACCCACATAGATAAAGTTATACATGTCAATATGTACTACTTCACCCTTTTATGGGGCAAACCCATAGTTTAGGGTGAAGGTGGTAGCTTAGCTAAATCTAGAAGAGGACTTTTAACTAACTGATTGACTTGATTCTTTGATGGAGTAATGGTTAGTTGTTCCTAACTAATTCATATGTTTTTAATTTGGTTAATTTAGGAGAAATATAGTAATTATAAGAATAAAGATAAGAATAAGAAGAAGAAATTATATGGAGATAAATTGTTGGATAAAAATTGATTTTTGATTGGGCTTGCTCAACCATTGAATAGTATTATAATGGGTGAGTGTCATTTGGGATGGTGATAAGTTAGATAAAAATTTGTTTTTGATTGGGCTTGCTCAACCATTGAATAGTATTGTAATGGGTGAGTGTCAGTTGGGATGGTGATAAGTTTATTTTTGAATTTATACTTTAAACATCGATGAAAAGTAGAAAGAGAATCCCTTATTGCATAAATCCAACAACATCCAAGAAGAAGATTAAAATATGTTGGGCAAGATACTACATAAAATAAGGTGTCTAGAATATTGGATCCTATCCTAAGGGGAAGGGATAATATGCCACAAGATTTTTGGGATTAATTATTAAAATCTTTGATTATGATATTTGAATTAGTTAAATATTCCTCCTTTAATCCAAAATTTTGGAAGAATTTATAACTACATATGTTGAGGGAGGAACCATTGTCTACCAAGATTCTCTTGATAAAATTTTCTCCAATATATGCAGTAATGTAAAGGGGATAATCCCCTTGTAAAGTTTATGAAGTAAGATAATCATAAAAAAAAAATATGTGGTTAATCCCAAAAAAACCTAAAATATTGGTTAAGTTGCTAGGTGGAAGGTCTTGTGGGAAATATTGTTGACTTAGAAGCTTGACCAAGGCTCCCTACGAATAGGAAAAGTCTATAAAATATCTAAGAGATAAATCATGGTTAGGGTGTTATATAACTATAGTTTGAAGTCAAAGGAAACTATTGGTTAAATTTTTAAGTCCAATGTGCATTTATCCAAAAAAATTATCATATTTTTGGGGTTCCTCAAGACTAAAGGAGGTCTATAGGGTTGGTTGGATATTGAACTTTTTTATCTTTGGGGTTGTTGAGGTGGTTGATTCTAATCTTGTTGTCTTGTGGTGGTTGTTATTATATCAACCATATTGTTTTAGGAGGGTGGCACATTATTATAGAAAACTTGATTGGTTGTCTATTGCTCATGATTGGGTAGGGGATTTTGGAAGATCCCCATATCTTGGTTAGTTGTTGGTTGTTGATGACTTGGTGGTTGATGAGTTGGAGGTTGATAGTTAGGAATAGGTTGGATACCACCTATAAAATAGTGACCCTAATATATTAGGTCTTGCACAACATATTTCAATCATTTTCATTGATCTATTAAGTGGTTTTCCATCCTACAATAATTATAGTGTTGGTTGGGTTTGTATCAAGTTGCTATGGTGTTAGGTTATTGGATTCTAGGCAGCTTGATCATCTTAGCTTCTAAATATGTTTTAAGTATTGACAACAAAGTTTGGTCGAGGCTAGTGAAATTTCTTGATGGGGGCCATTAAGGTTTGCTATGTACCAACTTTTGCAACATACTAGTTGTGTTAACATTTTTGGTTGATCTATTATCTATTATATCATCACCAACTACATGCTTGTTCTTGTATTGGTTATTTATCTATATTTTTTCCTCTTTTTTATGTTTAAGTTGGTCCTTTCCTATGAACGCTTTCTCAAATATTTGAGTTAGATCTATTGCTTGTTCAAAGGAAGTGTTAGTTATTGTTTTTAGCTCATAAGAAATTTGCTCTTGAAAATTGTTAATAAATATTTCTAATGTGTCTTGGAGATTTGGGTATATCTTAATATTCAAGCTAAATCCCTCCATCGAGATAGAAAATCTAAAAAATATATCTTTAGTTTGTTTTAGGAGGTCTAAATATTGGAGGGTTGTTCATTTTTCCACATAGGCTCAAATTTTTTTGACAAACCGCTTGGTTGTTTCTTAAAAAAAATTAAGAAATGATGGGGTAGTTAATAGTACCATTTCAAAGCCATACCTTTAAGGCTTTTTGAAAATATTTTTAGTAACAACATATCATCATAAATGATATCATGACATGTTTTCCTAAACATCCTTAAATGTTCTATATTATCTTTCAATATTGGGTAAGTTGCTAGGTGGAAGGTCTTGTGGGAAATATTGTTGACTTAGAAGCTTGACCAAGGATTCCCTTTGAATAGAAAAAGTCTATAAGATATCTAAGATAGAAATCATGGTTAGTATTCTAGATAACTATTGTTTGAAGTCAAAGGAAACTATTGGTTGAGTTTTTAAGTCCAATGTGCATTTATCCAACTTTTTTATCATCTTTTGGGGGTTCTTCAAGACTAAGGGAGGTCTATAGGGTTGGTTGGATATTGAAATTTTTTATCTTTGGGGTTTTTGAGGTGGTTGAGTCTAATCTTGTTGTCTTGTGGTGGTTGCTATTATATCAACCATATTGTTGTAGGAGGATGGCACATTACTATGGGAAACTTGATTGGTTGTCTATTGCTCATGATTGGATAGGGGTTTTGGAATATCCCCATATCATGGTTAGTTTTTGGTTGTTGATTACTTGGTGATTGATGAGTTAGAGGTTGATAGTTAGGAATAGGTTAGATACCACCTATAAAAATGTGACCCTCATATATCAGGTCTTGCACAACATGTTTCAATCATTTGCATTGATATATTAAGTGTTTGTCCATCCCATGTTAGGATCTCATCCTACCCTTTAATGTAATAAATTACTTGATGTAATAATTCCTAGTGAACGTGGGTAGTACCCATGATTAATATTTTGTAATGTTATAAGTTTTAGCTTAGGTAGTGCCTATAACAAATGGCACCCTTTTCTATGTAACACATGGTAGATAGGCTAGGTAAGGTGGCCTTGTGCATGTAATTTGAGTGGCATTGTGCATGTAATCCAGGTGGCATTTTGAATGTAAGCCAACCTTGGAAGGAAACTCTTTAAATACTTGAAAAGGCACTAATGTAATCATCTTTTTACAAATTAATGAAGTGTTGAAGGAGGTTTCCCCCTTGAAGAGGCCTGCAATTCTATCTATCTTGAGATTGTTACTTTTAAGTAATTTTTGTTATCATATGCATTTAATTTTGAATACTATTATAATGTTTCTATGAGTTTATTTCCAAGAAAATGTGTGAGAGGGTGTTTATTTGAGTTAAGAGTGTGTTTTTTAGTATATTTTATAGTAGGATATTAACAAGTGGTATCAAAGCGCTTTCCAAGGCCAAGTTCTGCTACAACTACAATGACTCTTGCCATCCAATCCACCTGTTAGGTATAAATTCTGTGTGTTTTTTCTGTTCCCATTTTTCTTTATTAAAAAATAAATAAATAAATAAATAATTTAGTTGAGTAGGTAGAAACCCTGTGCCAGGGGTTTTAAAATATCATGAAGTATCTGTAATTATTGGCTAAGCTAGATAGCCCATAAAGCATCTAGTGAAGTGAGGGACGATCAGGATCCAATACCCAGGGCTCAGATAGAACTCACACATGGACTCAGCTACCACGTATCTTTGGGTATATCGGGAGACCATCTAGGTTTAAACAAACTTTTAGCCATTAGGAATCTTTTCGACCTTATATTACTCATAGTCTATGGGACACAGCATCCTAGATGATTACCCTTCCGTATTGTCAAAGAGGCGGGTAGTGTGCTCAAGGGTATGTGTGGAATCCTCCTTGAGTAGTGGCCTAAAATATTCGTCCGAGCACTATTGTTCGTAACTGTAATTATAATAGAGGTCCTATGGGTGGTACATACTCCTCTACCTAGCATTCCCTGGTTCTATTAAAACTTTAACATGTAAAAAATGAAAATATTAAAAAAAAAAAAAACCAAACCTCCCTATTTGTAAACCTGCATTTCAAATCCCCAAAAGTGAGCATATGAGAAAGGAGTCCTCTACTAAAAAAATAATAGAAAGTACATGCATTTGGGATAGACCATGAGGGTGAAATTTAAGCTGATAGTCTGGAGAATAACAATCAAATTTACAGTGGCAGTCATAGTCAGGTCAGAGAGGTCAGCATAGTCAGGTCAGAATTTACAGCTTTCAGGGTTAGAACAGAACTGTCATAATAGTCACCTACAAAATACAGAGAATCTTGGGGCTAATGAGGTCAGTAGTGTTAGAGAGACTGTCAAGACTGGGCCAACCAGTGAGAGCACGACATGAGGCCAGTTATAGATAGTGCTCCAGTACCCAACTTTTGCTCTGTAGCTCATAATAAAAAATTGTAAACACCATTAGACTCAGTAAAATAGGAGATAAAAAAAAAATTCTGGGGTGCCAAAAAGTAGTGTTGAGAGATATAGCTCATTGTGACCACCTCTTCAAGCTGATCGTTTTGATATATAGCACACAAGCACTTTTTTGGGAACTTACTAAAAATAGTAAGTCCTAAAAAATTAATTCTATTTTTAGTAACTGGTCACAAAAGATTTCAAAATGGCCCAGGGTACCCGTGGACATTAAAAAGAACTAGACCACTTGGAATCCTTAACAAAAACCATTGAGAACTTGCACTCGAATTTTCACTCCATAAGGGAAGAAGTCCAAGGTCTTCGCCTAGAGCATGAGGCCACTAATAACCGCTTAGAAGAAGCATTAATAGAAGTAGACAACAAACTAAAAAGAGGACCAACCAAAATAGAACACCAAGTTGAAAGTTCTGCAAGGAATCATGACCATGATCCATCCTTTAAAATTCCCAAATTGGACTTTCCCAAATTTAGTGGGAAGGATGTTGATGGGTGGCTATGTAGGGTTGATCAATTCTTCAGACTTCATAATGTCCCCATATTTCATCGAGTCTAGATGGCTTCCTTTAACTTGGAATCTGAGGCTCTACACTGGTTTCAATGGTTACGTATTGCCAACCCAAATCTCTCTTGGGAGAATTTTGAATCCCAACTACTCACTCGATTTGGTCCTAGTGAGTATGAGGACTTTACAGGGGCCTTGACCAAACTACAAAAAATAGGGTTAGTCTATGAATACCAAGCTCAATTTGAAAAATTGGCCAATAAGACAAGAGGATTGAATGAAGGGTTCTTCCAGAGTTGTTATATCAGTGGGTTGAAGGGGAAACTCCAAACATAAGTAAGAATGTTGAAACCACAAACTATGATGGAAGCTATCAGTTTGGCCCATTTGGTTGAATCTAAACTCTCTGCCCAAAGGTGCCCATCAAAGTTTCCTCAAAATAGACCTTCATTTCCTTCTCGATCCCAACACCCAATTGATAATAAAATTGCTACACCCAAGTGCCTAACCACAGAAGAGATGGATGCACGTCGTGCCCAAGGATTATGCTACAATTGTGATGAAAAGTTTTTTAAAGGGCATAAGTGTGCACACAAAAAATTGTTCTTGATAGATGTTGAAGAACCTAATAACTTTGACCAGAGTGATGAGGATGAGGACCCTCTAGAAACACCTTCTCCATAAGAAGAAGTGAAACAGGAACCTGAGACAACAATTACAGTCCATGCTCTTGTCGGCATTACTATTCCACAAGCCATGAAAGTTGTGGGATTTTTCAAGGGCCAATGTCTTTCCATCCTTATGTATTTGAGAAGCATGCACAACTTCATTGACCCTAGAGTTGTTCAACGGGAAAATTGCTATATCCACACTTGTAATTCCTTTGAGGTCATGGTAGCAAATGGGGGAAACTTACCATGTAAAATAAAATGTTGCAATGTTAAAATCAAGATAGGGGACTATGAACTCAAGTAGGACATGTTTACCCTCCAGTTTGGCAGATGTGATATTTTTTTGGGATCTCAATGGTTGAGTACATTGGGCACTATCAATTGGAACTTTGCCAAACTCTGGATGTAGTTCTCCCAAAATGAACAAACACACATCATCAAGGGCTCCCTAGCAAGAAAACCTCAAATTATTACTTCAAATGGTATGGATAAATTGCTAAAGAAATAATCATGTGGTGTCATTGCACAACTATTCTCCATCCAACCATCCACCTCTCAAATGGGTGAAACCCCATCAGAGCTACCACATATTCTCCACAAACATGAGGCCATATTTGCGGAACCAACTACACTACCATCGCATCACTCTCATGACCATGCCATTCCATTATTGCTGGATAGTGCACCTCCCAATATCAGACCATACAGGTACCCTCATGCCATGAAGTCAGATATTGAGACAATGATACAAGAATTACTCAAGGCGGGTATCATTCGGCCTAGTACTAGTCCCTACTCTACACCAGTATTACTAGTCCTCAAGAAGGATGGCTCCTGGCGACTGTGTATTGACTACCGGGAACTCAACAAGATAACTATCAAGGATAAATTTCCTATCCCTATGGTTGATGAATTACTATATGAATTACATGGGACCATGTACTTCACCAAGCTAGACCTTCACTCTAGGTACCATCAGATCCGACTCAGGGATGAAGATATTCCTAAAACTACTTTTTGCACTCATGAAGGTCATTATGAATTCTTGGTAATGTCATTTGGTCTCACAAATGCTCCTTCCACATTTCAAAGCCTAATGAACAACATCTTTCACCCTTTTTTGTGGAAGTTCATCCTTGTGTTCTTCGATGACATCTTGATTTACAGTCACACATGGGAAGAGCATCTCAAGCATGTAGATCAAACCCTACAACTATTGGCGAATCATCAACTATTTGCAAAAATGTCCAAGTGTTCCTTTGGTTTGATTGAAGTGGAGTATCTGGGACACATTATCTCAAAGGATGGTGTCAAGGTTGACCCTAAGAAGATCCAAGCAGTCCAATAATGGTCGAAACCTCACACTCTCAAGGGACTTCAAGGATTTTTAGGGCTTATAGGCTATTACCGTAAATTTATCTATAATTATGGAAAGATAGCCACCCCCTCACCTCCATGTTGAAGAAGGATTATTTTACTTGGACAGGGCCGACTGAGCAAGCATTCCTGGAACTCAAGCATGCCATGACCACCACTCTAGTTTTAGCCATGCCAGACTTCTCAAAAAATTTTGTCATTGAAAGTGATGCTTCTTGTCGTGGTATTAGGGCGGTATTGATGCAAGAAGGACACCCTTTGGCTTTCACCAGCAAAGCCCTATCTGATCGTAATTTAGGAAAATCCACATATGCCAAGGAAATGTTGGCAATATTGCATGTAGTCCTACATTGGTGACCTTACCTCATTGGGTGCCATTTATCCATCAAAACTGACCACCAGAGTCTGAAATACTTTCTAGAACAATGGGTTGCCACCCCCGAGCAACAAAAGTGGGTATCAAAACTCATGGGCTATGATTATGACATCACATACAAAAAAGGGAAGGAGAATCTTGTGGCGGATGCTCTCTCTCACCAATTTGAGACCCTTAGTATGTTGTGTGCCATTTTTGCACCATTGCCCCAATGGATTGAGCCCTTACATCAAGAAATACTTCAGGATGCAGATTTGAAAGACTTGGTTGCTTCACTTATGGATGATCTAGAGTCTACACCAAGATATAGTTGGGATGGCCAGGATCTGCATTACCATCAACGCCTGGTTCTTCCTCCTAAGTCCTCACTTCGAGAGCTCATCACGATGGAATCATATGCTAATCCATCTATTGGCCATTTAGGGTTCCTAAAAACTTATGAGCAACTCAAGCACACCTTCTTTTGGAAGGATATGAAATAGGAAATTTTCTCTTTTGTAGCTGACTGCGACACATGTCAAAGGATGAAAGGGGAAATTGTGCGCTCTCTGGGCACTCTTCAACCATTGCCAATCCCAGAGCAGGTGTGGACTGACATCTCCATGGACTTCATAGAAGGGCTACCTAAATCTGGAGGCAAGTCAGTTATTTTTGTGGTAGTGGACTGCCTTTCAAAGTATGCTCACTTTTGTGCCCTAACCCATTCTTACACAGCATCCACTATTACCCAAATTTTTCTTGAATCCATATTTTGCCTTCATGGCATGCCAGCCTCCATTGTATCTGATCGTGATACCACCTTTACTAGCAAATTTTTACAAGAGTTGTTTAAGTTGTAGGGGACTCAGCTCAAAATGAGTTCAGCCTACCATCCGTAAACGGATGGTCAAACAAAGGTTGTTAATAAATGCTTGGAAACCTACCTTCGCTGCTTTGCCTCCGATCATCCTACTCATTGGGAAAAATGGCTTTCTTTGGCCGAATGGTGGTACAACACTTCCTATCATACCGCCACCAAAATCACACCGTTTGAGGAAGTTTACGGGCACCCTCCACTCACACCTTCCTCCTACATTCCAAGCAGCTCCAAGGTCTAGGTCATTGACAATGCTCTTAGTCAACACACCGAGGTCCTCTGCCAAATCAAGAAAAAATTGAACATGGCCCAGAATCGGATGCATCAACAAGCTGATCAATATCATTCTGAGCATAGTTTTGATGTGGGTGATATGGTCTTCTTTCGCTTGCAGCCATACAAACAATCTTCCCTACAACTTCGTAGGTGTCAGAAGCTCAATCCAAAATTCTATGGTCCTTGTCAGGTTCTACAACGGATTGGCCCTATAGCTTATATATTGGCTCTTCCCCCCACTTCCAAGATCCACCTTGTTTTTCATGTTTCCCTTCTCAAGAAAGTTATGGGCACAAAGGTACAGGTTCAATCAACACTCCCCGAATTGGATGAAGAAGGCTCCATCTTACTTGCACCTGAGTAGCTGCGGGATCGTCAAAATCACACTCTATGCAACCGTACCATTATAGATTTCCTTTTTCAGTGGCATGGGCTTCAACCCGAGGATGCTACATGGGAGTCTCTCCATCAACTCCAACAATAGTTTCCTCATTTTCAGCTTTGAGGACAAAGCTTCTTCAAGGAGAAGGGCATGCTAGGATCTCATCCTAACCCTTAATGTAATAACTTCCTTGATGTAATAATTCCTAGTGAACGTGGGTAGTACCCATGATTAATATTTTGTAATGTTCTAAGTTTTAGCTTAGGTAGTGCCTATGACAAATGACACCCTTTTCTATGTAACACATGGTAGATAGGTTAGGTAAGGTGGCCTTGTGCATGTAATTCGAGTGGCATTGTGCATGTAATTCGTGTGGAATTATGCATGTAATTTGGGTGGTATTATGCATGTAATCCAGGTGGCATTTTTCATGTAAGCCAACCTTGGAAGGAAACTCTTTAAATACTTGAAAAGGCACCAATGTAATCATCTTTTTGTAAATTAATGAAGTGTTGAAGGAGGTTGCCCCCTCGAAGAGGCCTGCGATTCTATCTATTGTGAGATTGTTCCTTTTAAGTAATTTTTGTTATCATATGCATTTAATTCTGAATATTTTTATAATGTTTCTGTGAGTTTATTTCCAAGAAAATGTGTGAGAGTGTGTTTATTTGAGTTGAGAGTGTGTTGTTTAGTATATTTTATAGTAGCATCTTAACATACAATAATCATGGTATTGGTTGGGTTTTTATCAAGTTGCTATGGTGTTAGATTATTGGATTCTAGGTAGCTTGATCATCTTAACTTCTAAATATTTTTTAAGGATTGACAACAAAGGTTGGTCAAGCTTAGTAAAATTTATTGATGGGGTCCATTAAGGTTTGCTATGTACTAACTTTTGCAACATACTAGTTGTGTTAACATTGTTGTTTGGTCTATTATCTATTACATCAACACCAACTACATGCTTGTTATTGTATTGGTTATTTATCTATATTTTTTCCTCTTTCCTATGTGTAAGTTGGTCCCTTCTTATGAGCGCTTTCTCAACTCTTTAAGCTATATCTATTGCTTGTTCAAAGGAAGTGTTAGTTATTATTATTAGCTCATAAGAAATTTTCTCTTGTAAATTATTAATAAATATTTCTAATATGTCTTGGAGAGCTGGGGTATATCTTAATATTCAAACTAAACCCCTCCACCAAGATAGAAAATCTAAAAAAAAAATGATCTTTAGCTTGTTTTATGAGGTCTAAATATTTTGAAGGGTTGTTCCTTTTTCCACATAGGCTCCAAATTGTTGGACAAACAACTTGACCATTTCTTTAAAAAAAATTAAGAAATGATGGGATAGTTAATAGTACCATTCCAAACCATACCTTCAAGGCTTTTAGAAAACATTTTTAGTAACAACATATCATCATAAATGATATTATGACATGTTTCCCTAAACATCCTTAAATATTCTATAGGATCCTTTGTTCACTTATAAATTGGTAATATAGGTATTTGGAAGTGCTTAGGATAGGGCCTAGAGGCTATTGTGGAATATAAAGGTTGGTTGCACATTTCTTTATATGAGAAAGTTAAATTTGGTGCTTGTAGTATACCCATTTTTAATTACAAGCGTTTCACTATAGTTGTTATATTTTGAATGTCTGGGTTGTTATTGTGCAATGCATCATGATGTGCAATTGACATGTTTACCCCAGGGTTTCCTAAAGGTGGGTTATTACACATAAGTTATTGGTAAGATGCTTGGTTAAGGTTGGAGGCATTAACACTATTGTGGTAAGGGTCACGGTATGGGATGTTTTGTGTGGTATATTATTGTGGGATAAAATCTACATTTCATGGAACAAAAGAAAATTTATTTATAGGAGGAGAAAAAATATTTATATTGGAAGAAGGAATAGAGTGGGGAGGAAATTAAGTAAAATTTTTGGGTATGCTATTGCTTGGAGGATATTGTGAAATTTCTCCAATGTTTGTGGGTGTTGTAGTAGAATATGTGGGGTTATAAAAAGGATTAAAATTATGACAAAATTGAAATAAAGGATTTATATAAATAATTTTATGAGAATTAATTTTATTATGAGATGCTTTACCCTCATTGGAGTGGATATATTTTTGTAATATTTTTGATAAAACTTGCTTGTTTTATATAAAAAAGTTCATCATATGGTCATGTTTTTGAAAATTTAATTGACCATTAGGCATTTTCATGGGATTAAAATTATTGTTAGTTTCTATGTCCTTTTATTCCTCTATGTTGGGGTTTTCCCTATCAACATGATCTTCCTCATTCCATAGAGGATTATTAGTGGGCTCTAGAAGCTTTTATTTATTCCTAAGGATGAGAGCCATAGGATAAACAAAAGAGGGTTAAAAAACTAAACACAGTAAAAGGTATAGCAAATTTTATTCAATTTTGTTTTTCATTTTTCTAATCTAAACAAATAATTTTTGTGGTCTCGTTTACAATTAAAAAAAGGATGAAAGGAAAAGGATTCCTAAATGGATACTAAGTACATGTTCACATTGGGTTCACCAAATATGTAGAGTAGGAAAATAAACTACATAAATATTTTTTGATAGATTCGCTAGGGATTGAAATAACCATGAATATATATTTCTCTCTACTCGAGGACTTGAGGGATTGAAGGGTTCACCAAGAGTGGTTTTAAGACTCACTCCAAGTTTAGAGTGGAGGTTTTGTTGTGTTTATTGAAATACACCTATGTTTGTATTTTTAAAAATGAACCAGTATAATAACTTAAAGAAATATTGTACATTAAATGCAGCAAACACAAACATATAAAACAAAAGCCACCTTAAAAATAATTTTTGTTTTGCATGAAAAAATATTTCTAGAATAAAAGAGATGTAACTTTATGTTTTGGTAAAATTTCAAGAAATAATGCACAAACAATTTAGCCTATGGTACAAACTACATGTAATTTTGATTTGATACCTAAGAACACAATTTTTATTTTGTAATCTAAAATGAAATTTTACCACTTTAATTAACTTTTCTAGATGTGATTAATTTTAAGGTTACACTAATTATAGGAAAAATAGAATAGATGGAAGCACTCAAAAAATATCGTACTAGACTATTAAAATACTTACTTGTTTTGGTGTTTGTCCTTGCACTTGAATCCACATCCTAAATACTATAATTATGAATCTACATCCTAAATACTGTAATTATGAATCTACATAGACCTATAAAGAAAAGCAAAAACTAAAAAAAAAAAATGTGATTAATATTCAAGGGTCTACTTAAGTCATTGCTAAGACTAAGCTTTTAGGAATAGTAATCAAGCACCCTTGGTACTTTTAGCTAACTATATAAGATAAAAATGTGTTTGACATTTTGGGAATGATAAACAACATGCAATAGATAAGCTATAAAAATGTAGAAGAAAATATAGAGAATGCTAACAACTATAAGAGTACTTACCTTGCTTAGACCTAGAGGTCATCTCAGAGGAAGACCTAGAGGTGATAGACCCAGAGGCATGTCAAAGTCTCGTAAAGGATTAGAGATCTATATCAAATTCATATTTAAGTACGTATTCGATGAGCAATACCATGTAAACTAGCAAGTTCCAAAAAAATCTATGAGCAAGACCACATAAAATAATAAGTTTCAAAAAATCCATGAACATGTAAACTAGCAAGTTCCCTTTAAAGAGAACATATTAGAAGAGAATTGACCAAGAGGTGACAGGCGAAGAGGTAGACCCAAAGGTGGACCCAAAGATATTTAACTAAGCAAGAGCCAAAGAAGCCAGAGCTAGATCAACTAGAACCAAGAGCAAGAGCTCAAGCCAAAGCCAAATCCAAACCCATTATTATTAGAATGATGTATTATTAGCTGAAATGTTATTATTACCTGGAAGATTATTTTTATATTTCTTGCATGTAAAAATCTCCTAAATTGGGAGTATCAATCTTCCAATTTGTAACCCTAAAGCATGTATTAAATAGGTTGATGAGGCCAGGAATTGCCTCATCCATGAATACTTTTTGATACATTATAACTATTTGACTCACCCTTTTTACTATTTTTTATGTTAATTATGGGTAAAATGCATTATATAATGGTGTTTGCATATTCTGAAATGACAAAGTGCATATACTTTGTTTTACTATTTTTTTACTGTAATTTCACCTATTTTTAGTTAATTAATCAGTAGTATTATAGAAATTTAGACCTTTTTGAATATATGGTGCTTAGTGATATTGTGTTCCTCTATTTAAACTAATTCAAATGGAAAAAGGTGCCAAGAACTTGTCCATTGTAGCTGACTATGCAAGAAAACAGGATGTAACTATGACAGTTCCAACCAGCTGTACATATACAGTAGGGCTTGGAATCAGTCACTCCAACACATGCCATCAATGCAAAAATGTGTACAAGATAAGGTAAAAGTTATCAAGTTACTCCCTATGCATTTGGAGCACATATAAACAATTAATGGTCACCTGCCTATTATTCTGGAGTAGTGTAGGAATAGGGAATAGCACAGGAACAACAAAAAATGGTCAAAATGCACCAAAAACATGGAAATCATGATTGGAAATTGACCAAGTAGTTAGTCCACCCTATTTGGACTTCGTTCCTTCACCATAGGCGGACCATATGGGATAAAGGGATAAAGGTTAACAAATTATAACCCTGCATTCCAGGAAACTATTTTGTAAATAGTTGGAAATCCCTAAAACTCAGCAAATAGATGTATCAAATTTGTCTTATAAATAAATCTCCCAACACGGTTGAGCATAATAGATAATAGATATATAATTAGAGATAGTCATTAGCAGAAGTGAGTAGAAGGAAAAGTCTTTGTAGCATTATAGTAAATTGCAAAATTTTCCTACATTACTATAATACAGTTGCAAATGGAATAAAAGGTGCATTTTTTAGATTTTATTAGAATTTGATGGTTTATAGTGCACATTTAATTTACTTGGTATAATTTTTTACCCTCTTCTAGTTCTGGAAGCAAGGGCCCACTTACAAGATCAGAGGAAGGGCAGCTCAGTGATAGGAAATTCTTGTTGATTTATTACTGCAGTAGATCAGCAGAACTCTGTCAACATTTATTTGTAGCATTAAGTTTCATTTCAGAATTGCACCATAGCATCTAGAATAGGTTCAATTATGTGTTAGAATAGTATTTAGCATTTGACCTGTAATGGCATCATTCATAGCATTTTTTGCAATTTCCAGAATTATGTCATTTTTAGTTTTACTGCAATAAACATTAATTTGGTTCCACTTACGTTCAGATCATTATGAGTTTTATCATTGGATAATTTTTGTGAGTGTGTGTGTGTGAATTTCCATTCTGTAGTTTACTTTTCTACAATTTGCTTTATTGTCAATTTAGCAGCATTTTATTTCTTGTCAATTTCAGATTTTGTAGTTTCATTTTCCTATAGTTTAAATTCAGTTCAGCTTGTGCAATTTGATTTCCTTTGTTAGACATTAGGAAGATACACCAAACCCCCCAAAACACTAACTGATCCATCAATAAAAACCTGTTCTTGGATAAATTGAACCTGCAACTGTGACACCTCCTATCGTATACAACCTTTGGACACCGCCCTGGATTGACATATAATTACTAAATGATGAATGATCAATGACCCTCATCATTTTTGGCACCATTTCTAGGGAGCAAATGGTATTTTTAAGAAAAGTGAAATAGGTAAAGAATTGTGTTATAATTTTTGAAATACTGCATTTCAGTTTATTTAGTGAATAGGCATGAATGCATAGGCCAAGAGACGAAAGAGGGAGGTTTATCAGAACTAGTTCTGAACCACCAAGGTGTTCTTCAGGATCAAATGAAGAATTTCCTGAGCAAGAAATACCTTCTTCACCAACTGAAGCTTTGGAAAGATTAGAACAAGAGCTTTTTAAAGCACTTTCTGCTAAACATTCCCTTAAGCCTGAACCATCCACATCAAACTTAAGAAAGAAAACAACTATGGCAACAGCACCACCACCACCAGGTGGGTATGCTGATGATCCTCCTAGGACTTTTGAATACCCCATACGGTTGGATCCAGCTCTAGATGCTCCCATGAAAACTATTTCTCCATCCATATTACCAATTTTTAGGAGAACTATTTCAGAAGATCCTGATCAATTTCTGTTTGAATTCAAAGTGTTATGTCAGACTTATGACTACATAAATGATAATCAAAAATTGAAATTGTTTCCTTCTATGCTTAAGGATGCTACTCTCTGATGGTTTATGAGTAATATTGAACCCAATTCAATCAATACTTGGGATGACATGGAGACTGCATTCTTACATAAATATCAGGATTATTGTAGAGTACGAAACAGGAAAGATGAGTTGTTTTGGATCAAGCAAGAAGAAGATGAGAGTTTAGAGGATTATCTTGATCACTTTGCCTTTGTCTAAAAGAGATGTGGTCCTATAGAACCTAATTTCTTAAAGTCTATCTTCTTAATAGGATTGCAAGATGAATCTAGGGAAGTGTTAGATTTAATGGGAAATGGAGACATAGATCAACTTGACCTTGAAGATATTGTGGAGTTATGTAGAAACTATTCCCGCACTCACCAACAAATAAAGAAACAAAATTCTAGAAATAATGACATAAAGGAGTTTATGGAGGAAATGGCTAATTTAAAAACTGATATCCTTGTTCAACTTAATTCTGCATTAGGTGAGAGAAACACAAAACCCAATTCTACACCACATTTGGCAATTTATTGCCCGAGATGTAGAAATAAGCATGCCTTACAGGATTTCCCTTTAAACAAAACTTCTATTTGTGGAATTTGTTCCAAGGAACATTCAACAGATAGATTTCCTTTGTTGCCTCATCTAAAATTTGTTTTGGGCACCCAAACAGAAGAACTTAATGCTATTGGTTAGAGATCTAGTGGTGGCTATACACAATATCCCAATGCTCCTCGATTTCCAAATTTGGGACAACCTCCTTGGAATATGAATATGCCATGGGGATATGCAGAAGTCTCTGCACAACCTTGGAACCAACCTTGGATAGCTCCCCCAGATTGGTCATACTCTGGGTGGATGAACCCACCTTGGCATACAATTCATCCACAATGGACACAACAAGGACAAATATGGGGACAATAATATCCACCATATAGAGGACAACAAAGGTATCAAGGGAAAGCTCAAAACTTGCTACCAGCTCCTAATCCAAAATTTTAGGGAAGAACACAACATCAACAAACACAACCAGTGAAACAACCTCCACTCCCAGCTCAGCCTGTGACTAACCCAAATAATACTAGATAAACAACCCCTATTTATGAGGCTGAGTCTGAAGACTCTGCTGTAGTTCATGTACTTGACTGTAGTAACATCCAGGTATGTTCAAGGAAGGTTTTACCTGAACCTATTCCACCCACCATTGAAGAAATTAGTGAGAAACAAGAACCTCCAAATCAGGAGATAGTGCAACAAAAACAAAAAGAAGAAGTAACAAAAAAAATGTAGGAATCTTCTCCAATAGCATTACCATACCCTGAAAGGTTTGATCATATTGATACTACCCCTGAATCAGAATTAGTGACAGAACTTAAAAATATGTCAATTTCTCTCCCTTTGTTGCAAGCAATAAGGGATGTGCCTTTAATAAAAAAGACTATTCAGGAGTTATGTATCAAGAAACCTAGTAAAAAGAAGGCCTTTCCTAAAACTGCTCAGGTAGAAGAATAATTAGCTGATTTATTGTTCGGGAAACTAGTTCCTCCCAAATATAGTGACCTAGGTAGTCCAATAGTTACAATTACTATTGGATTAATGCAAATTCCTAATGTGCTAATTGATCTTGAAGCTACAATTAATGTCATGACTAAGGACACAATGCAAAAACTATAGCTCAAAAATATCAGTACTACCACCACAGTTTTGGAAATGGTAGATAGGTCAGTTACTAAACTAGAAGGTATCCTAGAATATATAGCCATTGAAGTATCTTCTTGGGAATATCCTGTAGACTTCTTAGTGTTGCAGCCTAGAAATTCAGTCAATGGATACCCTATCATTCTAGGACGACCTTGGTTGGCTACTGCAGCTACTTTTATAGACTATAGGTCAGGGGAAATGACCATTTCTAATGGTGTTGACTTGAAGAAAATTTCTTTGTATCCACCAGCTCAACCTTCAACTAAATTTTTTGGACAAATTTGGTATCCTGAATCTGATGAAGAACAAGAAATCATTGCCACTTTGGCTACAGTTGTAGTAAAGGAACATATTGAGGAAATAAATACACTAGAAAGAGAAATATTCAAGAATGAAACTGTCTTAATTTAAATATTACAATCAGAAGGACTAACTGATGATCAAATTCTTGTTCATCGGTTGTTGTGGCAAGAGGAGGAAAAAAATTCAGAACCTCTATCATCCATGCCTAGTCAAGAAAGATCATACATACCCACATGGATGGCATCATCATCTCCTTAACACCTTCAAATGTCCTCTGATTCCATCAGGTATCATCTCTAAGATAGATTCTAGAGTATTTCATACTCTACAGCCACATCATTGTCCATTAAATGCATTAATTAGTAACTATGAAGAAGCTAGTT
This sequence comes from Wollemia nobilis, assembly GCA_028583015.1. Lineage (NCBI taxonomy): Eukaryota > Viridiplantae > Streptophyta > Pinopsida > Araucariales > Araucariaceae > Wollemia > Wollemia nobilis. The sequence goes on along the minus strand of JAQPPZ010017260.1, from coordinate 3,840,487 downwards.
CTATCCATCCAGGGATCAAACAAATTGAAATACAACCAGGTAAACTTTTGAACATTAATAGCTGGCTAACTGAGGACCAAGAAACCAAATTGTTTGCAGTATTATAGAAACATGTTCAAGCTTTTGCATGGAACTATAAGGATATGATAGGCATTCATCCTAAGGTATGTACACATAGGATATACATAGAAGATGTAAAACCAGTAAGGCAACCTCAGAGATGCTTGAATCCTGCTTTAAAGGAGATTGTGAAAGAGGAAATTGAAAAACTCTTAGATGTTGGATTCATTTATCCAATTTCAGACAGTAAGTGGGTTTCACCACTGGTCATTGTTCCAAAGAAAAATGGTAAAATGAGAGTATGTGTGGACTATAGGGAGTTAAATAAGGTCACACATAAAGATCATTTCCCATTACCATTCATAGACCAAGTATTGGATACCCTTGTTGGAAAGAAATTTTTCTGTTTTCTTGATGGTTTCAGCGGGTATAACTAGATACAAGTTTGGCCAAAATATCAAGAAAATACTACCTTTACATGTCCTTGGGGAACCTTTGCTTACAGGGTTTTACCCTTTGGGTTATGTAATGCTCCAACAACATTTTAGAGAGTTGTTTTAGCAATTTTTTCTGATTTAACAAATGAAAGTGTTGAAATTTATATGGATGACTTCACAGTATTTGGAGATAGTTTTGAATATGCATTAGAACAGCTTGAAAAAGTGTTGATTCACTGTGAAACGTACCACCTCTCTCTTAATATTGAGAAATGATTCTTAATGATGAAGGAAGGAATTGTTCTTGGACATCATATCTCTTCTTATGGAATAAAGGTTGATTCTAAGAAGGTTGAAGTCATAAAAAACCTCCCTCCTCCATAGAATCATACTGATGTACACAGTTTCTTAGGACACATTAGTTTTTATTGTAGATTCATTACTAACTTCAGTACCATAGCAAATACCATTTTTGCCTTACTCATGAAAGATTCTAAATTTATTTGGTCTTCTGAGTGTCAAAATTCCTTTGAAGACTTAAAGGAGAAATTAACCACTCCACCTATACTAAGAGGTCCTAATTGGGAGTTACCTTTTCATATTCAAACTGATGCTTCCAATATTGCTATTGGAGCTGTGTTAGGACAGATTGAAAATGGGGAACATTATGTTATTTATTATATCAGTAAAAACTTGACAGGAGCTGAGAAAAACTACACTACCACTGAAAAAGAATTCTTGGCTATAATCTATGCTATTAACAAATTTTGACACTATATCACAGGGTACCAAGTATTTATCCACATGGATCATGCTGCAATAAAATATTTGATGAATAAACCATTGGTTAGTGCAAGAATTATTCATTGGTTGATTTTGTTGTAGGAATTTGATGTTACCATAGTGAAAAAACCTGGGAAATCTAATGTAGTCACAGATTTCTTGTCAAGAATACCAAATGCAGATATAGGAGAAGTGGTAGAAGATACCTTTCTAGATGAAAAGTTGTTTGCTGTCTCTGTACAATATCCATGGTTTTTAGATATAGCTAATTACTTAGCTACAGGGAAGATTCCTCTTCACTTTACCCCTAAATAAAAAAAATAGTTAATCAAGCAAACCTCTTCTTTTAAATGGATAGAAGGATTACTGTTTAAATGCAGTCCTGATCATGTTTTACGCAGGTGCATCTGTCAGGATGAATTATATGATATCCTACGAGCATGCCATGATGAACCATCAAGAGGGCATTATTCAGTCAAAAGCACTATTCACAAAATTTTAGGTATCGAATACTATTGGCCATCTTTGCACAAGGATGCAAAAAGGTACATTAGACATTGTGATGCCTGCCAGCAAATGGGAAAACCTACCTTTACTAATGAAATGCCATTACAACCTCAAATAGGAATAGAACCATTTGAAATATGGGGTTTAGATTTTGTAGGACCCATTAATCCTCCTTCCCAAGGCAAAGTGCATATCTTGGTGTGTACTGATTAAGTTACCAAATGGGTAGAATCTCGTGCCTTTAAGCATGCTAGAGAAGAAAAATTTGGTGATTTTTTGTATTCACAAATTTTTCTGCATTTTGGAGCCCCACAATCCATCACTACAGATCAAGGACCCCAATTTACTTCAAAAGTTATTGAATCCTTCACTCAACTCTATCAAGTCAAACACAAAAAGTGCTCACCTTATCATCCACAAGCCAATGGCCAAGTTGAAGTGATTAATACGGAATTAGAATGAATTTTAACCAAAACCATAGCAGTCCATAGAAGAAATTGGCTGGAAAAGTTACCAAAAGCTATTTGGTCTTATAATACCACTTGGAAAACTACCACTGGATTTATGCCATATGAATTAGTTTATGGAAAAAAACCTCTTTTGCCTATTGAGTTTGAATTACTAACTCTTCGAACTACTTTGGAAGTAGGTATTGATCTATCATAGGCACAAGAAGATCACATTCTACAACTTGATGCATTGGATGAAATACACATGGATGCACTACATCAGACAGAGGTAATCCAAGCACAGTGAAAGATGTGGCATGATTGTCACATAAAGTAGCAAAAATTTTAGCAAGGTGACTAGGCCTTGTTGTTTGATTCACAATACAAGGATTTCCCTGGAAAGTTGCAGACTAGATGGCTTGGACCATACCAAATTGAGGAAGTGTTTGACAATGGAGTTGTTTGCCTTACACCTATTGATGACTCATGACGCAAGTTGTTGGTGAATGGACATCATCTTCGTATGTACCACAAACCATACAACAGGGAAGAATTTCTCAAGCAAGTGGAAAATTTGGATGTACACATTTGGGAAGAAAACACTTCTTCCATACCGAATTGAGAAGATTGACACAATATAAAAAAAAATAAAAATAGAGAATAAAAATTAAAAAAATTAAAAAAATAACAAAATAAAAATTCAGGAAGTGAAAACCTCTTTGAGGCTCTCCTGAGTTGGGTTTACATGAAAACCGGTGTTCCGGTATGTTTACCTAGTTGGTTTCACTATCATTGTTCGGTCTTGTCTCATGACCATTGTTTCATCTATTTTTAGATTGCACCTACCTTAGTTCAAAGATTGATTAGCTGAAAATCTCAGCAGGAGCACCCCGAAATGTAGATAAAATGGTTATAATAGGTATGTGTCTATTTTATTTTCTAAATAATGTAAATAGTTAGTATATAGTGTATATATCCCTGATTAATATAAAAGCATATAAAAAGGGGAATCAAAAATGGAAAGTTCTTGTTAGTGTTTCAAAAATGCCTCTGCCTAGTTCTGCTCTAGAATGAAAAAATAAAAGTGCACTGGAATAAAAAAGACAAGCACAGGAATAAACTGTTTATATTCCAAAGTGCAAGAATGATCCATCAAGCACAGGAATAAACTGTTTATATTCTAGAGCGCAAGAATGATTCACCAAGCGCAGGAATAAGTTGTTTATGCTTTAGGTGTAGGAACGAGATATGTATAAATGCTAGAATAACTTATTAAGCGCAAGAATAAATCACTAAGCGCAGGAATGAAGTTTTGTGCAATAAAGTCTACGACATGTGGCCTGCAGTGATTTAATTGGTTTTGAAAAAGGACAAGTCTCAAGATAGCATGTGATAGCTGGCACCCATAACAAGAATGAGAAAAATTTAGGATTGACAACTTCACGTATGCTGCCACGTCACCTGTCCTGATTACTCTACAAGTTCTAAAGTAGTTCCTGCACTACTATAATTATTCTTGCTATGATGATTAAAACCCTAAAATTAGACGTAAGCTCATACTATCCAGAAATTTATAGACACCACAGAATAGAAGGCATAAGGCTACACCATGGGGGGAAAGAAAATTAGAGCCGAACCTAAAAATATTAGCTACCTGGAAAGCGATCCTGCATCTCTACAAATATTTATTGATGGAGGATTTATGCCATTCCTACGAAAATTTGATGGCTATTCCGAGGGCTTGGTAGCAGAGTTCGCACGCACCTTCCACAACAACCGAGTGCACATTAGTGGGATGACCATCCAGGTAACTCCCGAAATACTCAGCCAAATCACTGAATTACCCCTTCAGGGTTTGTAGATTGTGAAAACTAGGAGAAATATTTTAGTTGACCTAGTTAATCAGTTTAAGGAAGAAGGGGATGGACAAATTGAATTCTTGATGCATAGGAATGTTTGTAAGGGGGTAAAAAGACCTATTTTACCATCCCCTTGGGATGAAGTGGCAATGTGGGTTATGAGATACATCACTTGTGATGGCCAATTTCCTGTTGTATCTGGCCCACACCTTCGTATTCTCAACCATCTGTGCCATGGATCAGTAAAACCAGAATATAGGGTCAATATTCCCTTATATCTTTATCAAGAGCTAAAGGCTATGGCCCTAAAATACCAAGTAGGGAAGGGAAGCCCTAAACACCATGGGCTCATCAAACTCATTTGCAAGTATCACTTTAGGGGAAACCCTAGGAATTTTGACCGCTTCTTCTCTCCTTGGGCAGAGACAAATGATTCTAACTCTGCACCAGAGGAAGAGGAAATAGAGGAAGAATCTGAAGAAAACCCTAATCCAGAGCCCTCTGAGATCAAAATTTCTCCTTCTCCAGACGGTCCCCCATCTTCACGAACTAGAAAATAGTAAGCATCCACATCTAGTTCCCAGTTAAAAAGAAAAAGGGTAACATTTGCAGAAACTATACAACCCAGTAGAGAAATTGGGAGTTCAAGTGAACATGCATCTGCTCCAGAATCAATAGAAGAACCTGTATCTACTCCTGAATCAATAGCAACATCTGCAGTTGCTCCAGAACATCCATAAACTACACCTGCTAAGAAATATCCAGGTTCTACAGGGTTAAGAAGGTCTGCTAGACTTCAAAAAATTAAAACCCTGCCAGAAACACCAATAAATATCATGGACCCAATATGTCTATCAAGTGAAGGAGAAGTTAGAATAGAATATGCACAGGAAAATGACATTGAAACAAAAATGACAGACATAGGGATAAAGACAATGGAACTGGATACAACTATGGAAGAAACTCCAATAAGCCCTGTACATCCACTAGTTGATTATACTGACTCTAATCCTGAGGAGCAGTTGAATTCTGATTCTGAACCAGTTGGGGTTGATGTGCACACTCCAATGCATGCTGAGTCTAAGAAATATTATGAGTCTGAGTCTGAAGAAGAAATTGATATCCACACTCAATTGCATGCTGCAAAGAGTGTTATTAAAACTCAGACCCATTGGATTGAATAGGTTGAAGAAACCATAAAACACAAGGATAAACAAATTTCTCTGCTTCAACAGTAAATTCAAGATCTGTAGAACAAATTATTTCAATTGGAACATCAATCTACAGAGTTAGCAGAGGTATCACCTGATGAATGGGCACAAATCCTCTTGGATTTAGCTGAACAATCAGAGGCTAACATAGCACCTACACAAAGATCACCTATTGGAGAGGAAGCAGGAATAGAAATATCTGATAGTATGATTCAACATGAGAGTCCATCAGGAATTTTGCTAAAAAATGACATTGCCCTTCAGCAGGAAACACAAACACTTTCTATGGAGGAACAAGAGGTTGCAGCTCAAGACCAAGTATCCACACTCTCTCCTCTCGTTTCTACTCATCCAATTATTACAATTACAATGGAAAAAGGAACACAAACAGATTTTCCAGTTGTAACACCAACTGTGGAAGTTGGTGTACAAGTAAATATAGTGGCACAAATGCAACCCATTTTAAGGCCCCCAGACATAGTGCCTTTAACTAGGTACAATGAAGACCTAGCATATTGGATGACTCAGTGTCATCAGTTAGAGGGAAAGGTTGCCACTTTGAACTCTATAACAACCAAAGTAGCAGAGAAGGAAACATAAATTAATAGGTTAAAAGCACAGGTGCAGGATGTATGCCAGATTGCAGAATATGCAATACAGTGTAGAAGACCACCTAGGTTTTATAGCCTCCTACTCAAGGAGAAATACCTTCACTGGAAAATCATGAGACTTGCTTCTGAGCTACCTCATCAATTGAAAACTCCTAGGGAGTTTGTGGAGGCATTTGTGCAGAGTCCAGTAGAGCAACAAAACATGTTATGTGAGTTATTTTTGCATAATTTCTTTTTGCCAACAGAAAGTATGTTTCTACCTCATATTTATACAGGTGACTTACAGCTAAGAGCCTTCATGTCCACTCTGCAAAATCATATCTATTGGGACACAGAAAAGAAATTAACTAAATAATTGGAATCACAAGTTGTTTTACTTATCAGGATTGTTTAACTAAATAATTGGAATCACAGGGATTGTACAAATGCTCATTATACCTTCATGCGGGATATCAAAATGAAAAAGCTCTATCTAGGGAACCTTCATAGATGTATAACTCAGTTTCAGACTTTTTGTGCAGACTTCTTTGATGATGCTTTGGCAGCTTGTAAAAATAGATGGGGTGAGTTATCTATCTCTCTATAGAAATGGGAGCCAATTTCTCCCACTAATTTGTTGTGGTCAAGGAGAAGGGCAGAAGGCATTGTCCAAATTATCTTAGAAATCAAGGAGCTTTGGATAGGTCTGAGATACAAGATGCCCATAATTATCACTCCTATCCCCTACTTCTTTGATACTGACCCACAACCTTATATGCACTTCCAACAGTGGTTTCAGTCCATCAAAGCAATCAGCGGATTCTATAAAATTGGTGGCACATTGCTAAAATTTCATGAAAGATATCTAGATCTAGATATGTGTGCCGATGTAGCTGCACAGAATGCATGAGGGCATGCATTACCATAAGTTGGGGGGAAATGATGAGGCCAGGAATTGCCTCATCCATGAACACTTTTTGATACATTATAACTATTTGACTCACCCTTTTTACTATGTTTTTATGTTAATTATGGGTAAAATGCATTATATAATGGTGTTTGCATATTCTAAAATGACAAAGTGCATATACTCTATTTTACTATTTTTTTTACTACAATTTCACCTATTTTTAGTTAATTAATCAGTAGTATTATAGCAATTCAGACCTTGTTGAATATCTGGTGCTTAGTAATATTATGTTCCTCTATTTAAACTAATTCAAATGGAAAAATGCGCCAAGAACTTGTCCACTATAGCTGACTGTGGGAAAATAGGTTGTAACTGTGACAGTTCCAGCCAGCTATACATATACAATAGGGCTTGGAATCAGTCACTCCAACACGTGCCACCAATGCAGAAAGGTGTACAAGATAAGGGAAAAGTCAACAAGTTACTCCCTATGTGTTTGGAGCACAGATAAGCAATGAATGGTCACCTACCTATTATTTCGGAGCAGTGCAAAAATAAGCGGCGCAGGAATAGGGAATAACGCAAGAACAACATAAAATGGTCAAAATGCACCAAAAACATGGAAATCATGATTGGAAATTGACCAAGCAGTTAGTCCACCCTATTTGGACTCCGTTCCTTCACCATAGGTAGACCAACTGGGATAAAGGGATAAAGGTTGACAAATTATAACCTTGCATTCCAGGAAACTATTTTGTAAACAGTTGGAAATCCCTAAAACTCAGCAAACAGATGTATAAACTTTGTCTTATAAATAAAGCTCCCAGTACGGTTGAGCATAATATATAATAGATATATAATTAGAGATAGTCATTAGCAGAAGTGAGTAGAAGGAAAAGTCTTTGTAGCATTACAGTAAATTGTAGATTTTTCCTGCATTACTGTAATGTAGTTGCAGATGGAATAAAAGGTGCATTTTTTAGATTTTATTAGCATTTGATGGTTTATAGTGCACATTTAATTTACTTGGTATAATTTTTCACCCTCTTCTGGTTCTGGAAGCAAGGGCCCACTTACAGGATCAGAGGAAGGGCAGCTCAGTGATAGGAAATTCTTGCTGATTTCTTACTACAGCAGATCAGCAAAACTCTGTCAACATTTATTTGCAGCATTAAGTTTCATTTCAGAATTGCACCATAACATCTAGAATAGGTTCAATTATGTGTTAGAATAGTATTTAGCATTTGACCTGTAATGGCATCATTCACAACATTTTTTGCAATTTCCAAAATTACAGCATTTTCTATAATTTTTAGAATTATGTCATCTTCAGTTTTATTGCAATAAAAATTAATTTGGTTCCACTTACGTTCAGATAATTGTGAGTTTTATCATTGGTTTAGTTTCTGCAAGTGTGTGTATGAATTTCCATTTTGCAGTTTACTTTTATGCAATTTTTGTCAATTTACCAGCATTTTATTTCTTGTCAATTTCAGATTTTGCAGTTTCATTTTCCTGCAGTTTAAATTTAGTTTCAACTTCTACAATTTGATTTCCTTTGTTAGAAATTAGGAAGATACACCAAACCCCCCAAACACTAATTGATCCATCAATAAAAACCTATTCTTTGATAAACTTAACCTGCAACTGTGACACCTCCTATCGTATACAGGCTTTGGACACCGCCCTGGACTGACATATAATTACTAAATGATGAATGATCAACGACCCTCATCATAGGCTCTTGCCTCAATAAATGTATTAATTTTCCCGCCATCATGATTGACCAAGTTTCCTTTAGTTTCATACTTCCACATTTGGTTCTTTACCTTGGGTTTGTGTTGATGGAGTCATTTGGGTTCTACTTGTAGGAGGCTCATTGCTTCCTAAAATGGTTATAGGGACAGGAACCTCACCTAAAGAAGACTTTTGTATTTCCTAATATGATAGAAAATAATAAAACAAAATACTAATAATATAAAATTGTCAAGTAAATAATTACAATTAGCCCATAAAATTTCTATACCAAAGATCATAAAATTGTATAGTTACAAGTTGAATAAAATTCGCATGGTATGTTCAATATTTTTCCAAATGAAAATAAAGAATACAATATCACATTACTTTGAAAATGTTTGTATAATTGTTACCAAAATTCTAGTTACAAACATTTTATGATAGTAAAATTTCCCAAAATCTCTACAATGAAAATAAAAAATACAATATTACATTACTTTAAAAAGGTTTGTATAATTGTTGCCCAAAATTCTAGTTACACTTTTTTTTTATGATAGGAAAATTTCCTGAGATCTCTACATGATAGTGACCTCAAAGCTCAAAGTTATTTTAATCCATTAATTGTTAGGATTTAACCCTAAAACTTGAATTTCTAAAACTTTTTACATCTTTGTTTGTATTTCTTTTTTCATTCTAATTGAACTCATTAGGTTGTGATCCAACGACTTGATCAAAAATGATGCAGGAGCATCCAGGGACATCTGATGCAGAGGCATCCAGTTGTGAGAAATCCAGTGCTGAAGAGTCGGCTCTAGAAGAAGAAGAAGAAGAAGCATAAGGCAAGGAGGAAGTTCACAGTTTTTAGAAGAGAGAAAATGCCACAGAAGGGGCCATGATTTCATGAAATCGTGACCCGGGATTTCGTGACATGTCACGAAATTGTGAAATCGTGACAACAGTAGTGAGGCGAATGCAGAGGTCAGGAGAAGTAGCGAAATCATGACGTCATGATTTCACAATGTCACGAAATCATGACATGTAGCGGAGGTGAAGGCAGGAGCTAAAAGGTGTAGCGAAATCGTGACATCACGATTTTGTGACGTCGCGATTTCGTGATGTCGCAAAATCACAATGTTGGAGCGAGGCGAAAGAAGAATTCGGAGGGAGGAGCGAAATCATGACGTCGCGATTTCGTGACGTCGCAAAATCATGACGTCGATTGAAGATGAAGGTGAAGGCGAAGTTGTCGAAGGGCTCCAAGGAGCAAAGGCAGAAAGCAGAATGCATGGGCGTGAAGGCGGCAAGGCGAAGGTTGGGGGGAGTCATGAAATCGTGACATGTCACGATTTCGTGACATGTCACAAAATTGCGGTTCCCAAGGCTGCGACAAGGCTTGGGTTGAAGGGGGGTCGCGAAATCACAACATGTCACGATTTCACGACATGTCGCGAATTCGTGACCCCAAAGGGCTACAGCAAGGAGAAGGCGCATTTGGTCATGATTTCGGGACTTATCGTGATATCATGGCCAGGTGAAGGCATAGCCAAAATTGAATACGCGGATGGCTAGGCAAGGCCAAAATTAACACATGGAACAGCCACATGTATTAAGACAGTTGTGAGGGGCACGTGGATTAAGATATCACGATGGAGAGATAAAAGGTGCAGGAGAAGAAGGAAATGGCCACGCGGATGGTCACGTGCACAAAAAAAGAGGATGACATGTGGCACAATGTGAAATCAAAGCGAGGGATTACCCAGGAGCATGGGAGACAAAAAGGATGGGCACGTAGGGTTTTCTGACAGGGATCAACAGTAACAAGGCCATGCGTAGTGCGAGAATTTAATCGGGTTGGTGTCCCAATTTTTGTGTGAATGTAATTTGTAATTACTTGGGTTGGTGAATCCATTTAGGTAGGAGTTGATGCTTCAGAGGGTTGAGGCCTCTATAAAAACCCAGTTTGTTGTATTTATCGGGACGATGGATTGAAGAATGCACGCAGAGGTATAGAAGCGTGAAACTAAGCCGAGAGCTAGCTAATGTAAAGCCTGCAGGCCACATGCATGTGTTTTTTAGATTTATTAATAGAAAAGTAGGGTTTGAAGAAGGGTGAATTTTTTGGGTCCCCGTCAGTGGTATCAGAGCCGAAAGTTCTTGAGTGTGTGATAGATCATCGGACGTGAGGCAGTCGCACCAGGATCTGTGGGAAGGCTCATGAAAAGTGGATAGAATGCCTTTGAGAAGAAACCCCGTTGGTGGGAGAGGCATGGCAGCAGCAGATTTTTGAGCTTTGCAGCGGTAGGTTCAGGCCCTGCAAGAAGAACTGCGCAGAGGACACGAACCGAGAAGAGATGCAGGCAGTGAAGATGAAGCATATGAAGAAGAAAATTAGTTTGAAGAAGAAGAAGCTATAGATCCGGCACAAGCCAGACTATACAGGGCCATATCCCAGATTGGGAAGAGGCCAAAGATGGAAGTTTCCACATATTTTTGGAACTTGAATTCAGAGGAGTTGATCGATTGGGTCAATGATCTGAAAGAATACTTCGAGTATAAAGAAGTTGAAGATCTCGAGAGGGTCATATTTGCCAAGACCAAGCTAAAGGGTCATGCCAGCATATGGTGGAAGGGAGTGTAGCTGGAGCAGAACAGAAGAGGGAAGGAGAGAATAACAAGATGGGATAGAATGGTGGAAAAGCTGAAGAGACAGTTTATTCTGATAGATTATGAGTTGGATCTGCTAAGGAAAATGCAGGGTTTGAGACAGATGAATAAAACTGTCCAAGAATATACGAAGGAATTTTATAAAATCTCCATCAGAACCATCCATTTAGAAGCAAGCAAGGAAAAGGTGGCCCGTTATATTAATGGGTTGAGACCCAGTGTTCAGGAAGAGCTGAGCTTAGTTCGGATGAGCACCATTGAAGATGCTTACCAGTTTGCTCTGAAGGTTGAATAAAAAACTGAATAGAAGGTTTGAGAGGAAGCAAAAAGGAAGAGGGCCTGGAGGAAAGACCGATGGAAGAAAGGATGAAGGAAAAGAGGAGAAGAAAGAAGAGGCTAGCAGTAGCCGAGATCAGAAAGAAGATGAAGAACCCAAATCGCAAGTTCAAAATAATGGCTACCCAAGAGGAAGAGGTAGATTTGGACGCGGGTATGGAAGAGGAGTGTTTCGGGGAACATGTTTCCACTATGGAGAAGAGGGACATCGGGCATATGAGTGTCCCCAGCACCTCGAGAGGACGAACAAGAAACAAGTGGGTCCTGCCAGAGATATTGTAGCGACGAAAGATGCTGACTCAGAACATTTTGAAGAAGCTAAGAAAGGAGAAGCAATGATTGTGAGGAGAACCATGCAGATTGGGGAAGACAAACCGGAGCAGAGGAGAAGCCTATTTCGCACATGGTGCAAAAGTGTAGGCAAAGTCTGTAATGTTATTATAGACAATGGGAGTACAGATAACTTAGTTTTTGAGGAGATGGTTGCTAAGTTACAGCTAGAGAGAAGGAGGCACCCGCATCCATATCGGATTGCGTGGTTGCGAAAGGACCACAAAGCATGGGTCCATGAATAGTGCTTAGTCATGTTCAATATTGAGAAGTACCAGGATGAAGTCCTGTGTGATGTTTTCCCCATGGATGCTTGCCATTTGCTGTTAGGAAGGCCATGGCAGTTTGATCGGAGTGCAGTGCATGATGGTCGTGCAAATACGTACTCCTTGATGAAATATGGAGTGTGGCACAAGTTGAAGCCATTACAGAAAGAGGATGAGAAGGTGTGCAGCAATGCCAAAATTTGTCTGGTAGAGGGCAACAAAATTTTTTGCCAGGAGTCGGGGTTTAAGCAGGCTACAAAGGCAGGTGCACGTTTGGAACTGTTACAAAAGACACGGACCAAACAACACAGAAGTGAAGGTCACTTCTCCATTTACCCTGGGTGTCTGATGCAGGAGCATCTGGTGGTAGCAGATCAATTTTGTATCAACCAAATTTTCACAAAAATTACCAAAATTTTCCTTCTAAAATGTCTAGCGGGAACAAGGCGGAAGTTGGAGGAACAAGGCAGAAGTTGGAGAAAAAAGGCAGAAGTTGAGGGGGGTCGCGAAATCGTGACCTCAAAAGCCACGGTGAGACATTGACAAGTTTCTTCATGATATCATGATGCGCGATATCGTGACATGTCACAATATCATGACGCATGATATTACGACAAGAATTGGAGGCCTCGGCGAAGGGCAAGTTTCGTCACGATATCGCGACGCGCGATATCACGACAGCAAAGAGAGTGCAGGGTGAGAGGGCAAAGTCGAAGGTGGAAAGCAAGGCTCAAGGCGTGGGCTAGAAGGCAGAAGCGAGAACAAGGCAAGGCAAGAGTTGAAGGGGGTCACGAAATCGTGACATGTCATGATTTTGCGACATGTCGCAAAATCGTGACCCAAAAAGGGCTACGACAAGCGAATGCAGGGGGGGTCATGAAATCGTGACATGTCACGAAATCATGACCCCAAAGGTGACAGCAAAGGCAGAGGGGAGCTTTTGTCACGATATCGCGATGCTATTTGAAAAGCATAGGCGGGCGCAGTTTGGGTCGCGATATCACGACATGTCATGATATCGTGACATGTCATGGTATCGCGGCCAAAGAAAAGGTCAGACTAAAGTTTACACGCGGACGGCCAGGCAATGCCAAATTTGACACATGGACAGCCACGTGTATCAAGACAGTTGTGAGGGGCACATGTATGGAAGATATTACGACAAGAAGAAGGCATACACAAATTAAACAAGCGGACAGCTACGTGTATTGAAACAAAGATGTTGGCCACGCACATTTTTTAATTTTTGGTGAACAATAGTTACAGGCAACGAACATTAAGGATGGGACAGCGGTGCAGAAGCACAGTCTGACCAAAACGGTGGTTGTAGGTCCAAGGAGGCCATTAATGCAAGCTTCATGGCGGATCGGGCAGTTGCCCATTTATGGCAAACAAATTTGAAAACTCGATCGAGGGGGAAAATCAAATTTGAAATTTTGTTAGGCGGGGGCATTAATTGCTAGAGGGTCGAGACCTCGATAAAAACTCGTTTTAATGTATTATTGGGGGTGGTGGACTGGAGAACGGGGAGAAGTAGCACAGTTAGTGAGACCGAAGCCGAGCTTGGTCATTGTAAAGCCTACGGGCTGTTTTATTTTGATGTGTGTATAATTTTTAGAATATTTTAAATGAAAGCATGAGATTTTTGAAGGTGTGAGGTCTCGGGTTCCCATAAGTGGTATCAGAGCAAGTGGTCCTGAGTGTGTAACAAATCGTCGAACGTGAGACAGTTACACCAGGATCTATGGAGGGTTCTGAGAGAGAGTGAGTTTAGGATCCCCGAGTGTGTTAGCAGATCGCTAGACATGAGGCAGCTACACCGGGATCAGTTGAGCTTTGTGAGAAAAGCTGAGAAGGAGAGATGCATTCCCGAAGAAGACGGGACAACAAGGAAGATATGGTGCTAGAGGAAGAAGTCTTAGCTTTGCAGCGGTAATTAAAAGCCTTGCAAAAGGAATGGCTCAGGATAAAATTACGAGAGCAAGAGGAGCGGCAAAGAAGGCAGGAAGAGAGACGAAGAAAGAAAGAAGATGGAGTGCTTCCGAAGTTGAAGCTGAAGAAGACTGCGGAGGAGTGCAGCAGTACCGGGACCTGCCCGAAAGAAAACATAGATTTTTTTGTGCCAGAGGAGGAGTTGAAGCAGGTTGCAGAAGAAGAATGCAGCAGTGGGGAAGTCTGTCTGGAAGAAGACAGAAGTGAGGACCAGGAGCCGGGGTTGAAGCAGACTGCTGAGGCAGAGAAGGGTTTGGAAGTGTTGCAGGAGGCAACAACCAGACCAAGCAGAAGTGAAGATCACTTCTCCACTTACCCCGGGTGTCTGATGTAGGAGCATCCAGGGACATCTGATGCAGAGGCATCCAGTTGCGGGAAAGCCAGTGCTGAAGAGTCAGCTCAGGAAGAAGAAGAAGAAGCAGAAGGCAAGGAGGAAGTTCACAGTTTTCAAGAGAGAGAAAACGCCGTAGAAGGGGCCGTGATTTCGTGATATGTCATGAAATCGTGACCCGTGATTTCGTGACATGTCGCGAAATCATGACCATCGTGAAATCACGACAGTAGCAGCGAGGCGGAGGCAGAGGTCAGGAGAAGTAGCAAAATTGTGACGTCGTGATTTCACGATGTCACGAAATTGCAACATGTAGCGAAGGTGAAGGCAGGAGCTGAAAGGTGTAGCGAAATCGCGACGTCGTGATTTCATGACATCGCAAAATCACGACGTTGGAGCGAGGCAGAAGCAGAAGTCGGAGGGAGGAGTGAAATCATGACGTCGCGATTTTGTGACGTCGTGAAATTGCGATGTCGATTGAAGACGAAGACGAATGCGGAGTTGTCGAAGGGCTCCAAGGAGAAAATGCAGAAAGCAGAATGCATGGGCGCGAAGGCAGCAAGGCGAAGGTTGGGGGGAGTCATGAAATCGTGACATGTCACGATTTCGTGACATGTCGCGAAATCGTGGCTCCCAAGGCTGCGACAAGGCTAGAGTTGAAGGGGGTCACGAAATCGTGACATGTCACAATTTCGCGACATGTCATGAAATCGCGACCCCAAAGGGCTATGACGAGGAGAAGGCACATTTGGTCGCGATATCGCGACATGTCGCGATTTCACGGCCAGGTGAAGGCATAGCCAAAATTGAATATGCCGACGGCTAGGCAAGGCTAAAATTAACACGTGGAATAGCCACGTGTATTAAGACAGTTGTGAGGGGCATGTGGATTAAGATATCACGACGGAGAGAGAAAAGGCATGGGAGAAGAAGGAAATGGCCACGCGGATGGTCATGTGCATGAAAAAATAGGATGACACATGGCACAATGTGTAGTCAAAGCGGGGGATTACCTAGGAGCGCGAGAGATGAAAAAGATGGGCGCGCAGGGTTTTCTGATAGGGATCAACAGTAACAGGGCCGTGTGGAGTGCGGGAATTTAATCGGGTTGGTGTCCCGATTTTTGTGTGAATGTAATTTGTAATTACTCGGGTTGGTGAATCCATTTAGGCGGGAGTTGATGCTTCAGAGGGTCGGGGCCTCTATAAAAACCTAGTTTGTTGTATTTGTTGGGACGGTGGATCGGAGAATGCATGCAGAGGTATAGAAGCGTGAAGCTAAGCCGAGAGCTAGCTAATGTAAGCCTGCGGGCTGTATGCATGTATTTTTCAGATTTATTAATGGAAAAGTAGGGTTTGAAAAAGTGTGATTTTTTGGGTCCCCGTCAGAAAATCATTTCAATGACTATCCAGGAACAAATTCCAATAAGCAAGCTCCAGTTTAAGCGGAGGACATGTCCAAGTCCTTAGTGAACTTGCAACACAACAGAGGACTTGAACATGCAATAGAACATATACCCTTAGCTTTGTGGTATCGAAGCTAAAACCAACAAAACCTTGCCAATAACACTTAAGCGCATGAAAATATTGTATTGTGAGAAGTTGAACATAAGGTGTGTTATGGGTCTTGCAAAACTCCTAACTTGGGAATAAACAACTATAAATCTACCTACTTTTGCGGCTCTTGTGAAACTCAGAACTTTGGGATAAAAAAGTGCCCAAAATAAGATGAACAGCCTAGTTTCACCTATAGCACTTGCTTGTAAGAGTTGGAGATTGAAGTCTCCAACAAAATCACAAAAGTCAAAGGCTTTGAAGATTTGCGATCATTGGAACAGTTTAAAATTACAGCAGACACTAGAGCAAGTATTAAAATATGCATTCCTTAAAATATACCGGTAATAAAACTGTGTTAGATGTGTTGGGATGATTATTATAATTTTTATTGGGAACCAAAAGACGACAACATGTCTCACTACATTGTCTCACTAAAATTTTTGTCATACGGGAAATTCACATGGTGGGAAGGGTAGTGGCAGTCAATGTAGAGTCGGTTGTAGGCTATCTTAGATTCTTAAACTTCACTGTAATCGATGTGCTACATCGTTCCAAGCAGTGGGAATGGCAAATGAAGTCGGTTCTACCGAACTTCACTGTTCAATGCACATAGATACAAAAGGTCTGCTTTACTTCCCAAATGATACGCAAAGAAACAAGTGTAAATCAGAGTCTTTATAAGACATACACAATCATTTTGCTCCTGGACACTTCATATTCAATGCCATTATTGCTCACTGATTATTAATTTTAATATATTAAAAGACATTGAAAATACGTTACTAAACCTCAGAATAAAAAAAAAAACGATAAAAAAAACTGAATAAACCTTAGATTTTTTAGGGGACGAAGCATAAAAGAACTTTAAAAAATATAGTGCTACCATTATTAATTTGGAAGAAACTAAGAAACTATGAACAAAAAAAAAATTCTAAGCAAACCTTAGTTTAGAATTGGTGGATTCAAAAAATACCAATAAAAATGTGTAAAAAAAAGCTGAAATCTCCTTGCGCCAGTGTCTACTCTTTAATGTAAGGTCAAAATTTTGATCTTTACCTTGATTTGACGACTCACAATCTTCCTAGTTTGGAAGAAGAATAAAAAATATATTTGATTTTTTCCCAAAATTGCTTTTAAATCAACTCCCCTATCCCTGCCCTGCCCGTCAGTGTACTCGTACGAGTAATGGTCGCGAGTTTTTCAAGAAAAAAACTAGTAGGCCCGCAGACCCACAAGTTTCGTCGGTACTCTGCCAATTTTTAAAACACTGCAACGAATAACACAGTGAGCGTCTTGAAAGGGATAGGATATGAATTATTTAATTTTTTGTGAATCTCATTGATTTTCTTACAGGTGGGCTGCAACGGCTGCAATGAGAAATTCTCCCCAGCAATTGTTGTTCCCAATTATTTTAATTATTCATATGTTGTCCGTCAAACCAAACCCCTCCCCTTGGTCCTTAACTTCCAATGTCTTTTCATTCCCTGTTGCTTCACGTACGCATGGTTTCGTAACAACGAAGCAAAATTACAGAAATAGAAGATCACTAGTTGTCGGCAATCGCGACAGGGAGAAGAAAAAGGCTCCACATCAACAGAGAGACAAAGAAGCAAGGTATTGAGGGCGTCAACGAGATACACTACAAAAAACAAGCACATTCGCACAAACACATACGCCAAGCTCGCTAATAACTTGTGTTGATCACGTAAATCCACGCATGGGAAACGCTACATTCTAAGCTCACAATGCCCAGTATGAGCTCATGGTGTTTGTTAGAAAGACGGTCAACCAAACAAAACCGTTAGTATGAGATCATCAAGTGCGACTCAGTGTTGAAAAAGAGATCTATGTCATTTCACTCTGCCATTAGGCGCATGGCCGATGTTATCCATAACCGCAAGATCCGAGGTTGATATGTCTTAATTTATTGAAGTCAGTACTTTTGGTCAGAGATACTTTGAGACGAGCACCGTCATGAAGATCTTTCGGAGAGAGACAAATGGAGAGATTCAGGACCTGTTCTCTTAATTTGTTAAAACATATTTCTCATACGGTAATAATCAATCAATAACATTTAAGCCACGTCTATGAAAATGAAAGATACCGTGTACTTTGACAACCTTTGTTTCGCCCGTTTTCATCATTTAATCCACCCACTTGCAAAAATATTCTTCTACTCTAACGTGTTAAGCTCCAAATCTTGGAGATGTTTTTCCGAATTTTCATAATCTATAGTTTACTTTTTAATGTTAATTTTACCTATAATTTGATAATATTTTATGTTAAGTATTTAACAACATAAGATTACCAAAGACACTATCAAGTTTCAAGGAAACTTGAACCTATTTTTATAGCGAGTGTTTCCACTCATCACTCTCTTAAGTTTTTTTTGGTCAACTGTTGAACAAATATATAAGGATGGAAGATTCTGAAGGATATAGTTAAGTTTCCGAAAAATTCTGAAGGACATAGTTAATTTTAAGGAAACATGAACCCTTTCTTGCTCCCACTTATTACTTTGCAAGGCTTTGATCAATATTGATAACCTATTGATATGCTTGATTCCACATATTGATTGTCTTGATGTAATTGTCGTCTATGAGTGAGTTATTACGAGTTTCAACCATATTCTTACCCTTAGTTTACCTTTAGCTTTTCTTTTACATACCATAAGGAGACCCTACATCAACGTAGTATTCAACCCAGATGTTCCAACAATCATCATCCACTATAGCTCAAACTATCTATTTTGTGTAAAGTATGATAGTCAAAGCCAAAATTTGATTCTTATGAGAGGAGTAGTATAGGTGTTAAGTCACCCTATGGAAGCCTTATATCCCATCACTTTTATCATAGGTAATTTCTTCAATTTTTCATAAAGACTTTTTATGGCACCCAACAAGAGGAGTAGCACACAAGAACTTTACTTTAAACTTGAAACCTAGTAGCCAAATCATATGTTTGAAAGTCTATTAAAAGATTTTTTTTATTCTCTACACTACATTACATATAGCGAAGGACAATGGAGCTAGACATTAAAAAGGGGACTACCAATAATTTAAAAGTTTTTTCAGTAAATCTATTCCCAAGAAATTTTCAGCAACCCAACAATGATAAATTATTTTTGTATATAGCATTTGCTTTTGTCCTTGCATAGCACATTTGAAGGCCAAGCAAAAAGTTTTTAAGCACTAGAAGACCTTATTAATATTCTCTTCCTTGTTATCAAGAGTGAGTGAGTGAGGAATCATGTAAAATGGTATATAATAAAATGCATATCCAAAAGCTATATTATTGTAAAAAATTATCAAAGTATAATGATTTAGAACTAAATTAGGATTATCTGACTGTATCTTATCCATTACTATTACAAACCACCTTTAAAATAATTTATAAATTATTTTAAAATATATAAATATGAACTTGATAACATATTTTATTATAAAAAATTGTAGTATAACCTTGGCCAATATATGAGGTATGACAAAGTGGCTATAAATGATAACATGTGACTTAATTTGAATAGATAACTATGAGAAATTGTAGAAACTTATTGAAAGATTCTAGATTATAGGAGATTTAGAATCATGTGATAGAATTCTCTAAAAATAAACTAATGTATCTATTATATGCTAATAAATTCAAAGATTTTATTATAAATATTCATTTGATAACCTTGGTTGGTACTTGAAGGATGACAAAGTGGAAATAACCTATCATATATCCTTTATTTAAAATAAATAATTACAATATGTTAAAATGTAATTTTATATTTTATATTATTTAATATAAATAATAGAAGATTTTATAAAAATACTAATATAATTGCAATACATCAATAAATTTATTTTTATTGTAATTTCAAGATAAATAATTTGACAATAAATCTCAAGAAGGTTTGAGGATGAAGATAGATATCTAAGCTAGAAGAGAGGCTTGGATTACTAGTTTTCTATAGATAACAAGATTTCTCAAGGAAAATAGAAGCTTTGGGTGTAAGAAGATATCTAAATTATTGGTTGTAATAATATTAAATACAACTAGGGTCCAAGGGCTTGGTTCAACTATCAAAATGCTTTTGTAGGAGCACAGAGACTAGGGTTCCAATCCCTCAAGCCCCGTAGTACCTATGGGTGTGTCATGTCAGCATAAATGACTACATAAAAATATTTACTCGATGTAATTGGAGGTTATAGTGGTGACAAGGAGCGATATTCAAAATCATGAAGAGGCATTTAAAATTGTAATGTGTTAGTGATTTCTCTAGTATAATAATAAAAAAAATATTAAAAAAATATTAAATATAACTATCATTTTAAAAAATCCGCTCATGTAGAGGAGTTGAAGAGCAAGTGGGTAGTTAAAACTCTCTAGTTGCTGAGAGACCCAGGTTCAAATCTCTCCCCTCACATGCTATAGATATGCTATGTAATGGTTCTCTCGTGGTCACACACTATTTACCCCTTGTGGCCACGACCAAAAAAAAAACAACTATGATTTTTAAAAATAGATAAAGACTATGTTGTCAAAACTATTTTTAATTGAAATCAATGTGGTATATACTTATGTTTATTTAACAAAATGGACTATTTACCCCTTGTGGCCACGACAAAAAAAAAACTATGATTTTAAAAAATAGATTAAGACTATGTTGTCAAAACTATTTTTAATTGTAATCAATGTGGCATATACTTATGTTTATCTAACAAAATGGATAATACAATTCTATTAAAAATAAAAAAATAAATATTAAAAAGAGGAATAAAGCAATGCTATCAATTTTCTATATTCTATTACTATTTTTTTAAATATTATTAAAAAGACTTACAATGTATTTAGAAACTTCATTTTAAAAAGGAATTGCAATTATGAATGAGAGTCTAGATATATTTGTAATTTTTTTTTATCTTTTAGACATATATATAAAAAATTATTATGTAGAAGGGGTTTTGAAAGACCCCTAACCTTTTACAGAGGGGTTTTCATGGTCCTCAAACCTTTTACAACAAACACAAATATTAAAAAAATATCAAAGAGATACAAATATGAAAACATGAAGGAGATACATAGGGATACTTTAACATGAACTAAAAGTCAATATCTAAAAGAAAGACCAGGATATCCCAAAATCTAGAATAACCCAACATAATTACCAAAAAAGAAGGCAGCCATCTAAAAAACCAAGAGCTAAATATGAAATATAAAAAATCATGCTCAATTTTAAATATGATATTTGAATAAATCCCTGTCCAGCTAGATATATATAGATTTGAATCCAACAGACAACCATCGACCCAAAGATCCCACTCAATTTTAAATTCAAAATATCTTTCCCAGTTGTATGAGAGAGAAGTAGCCAACAACAAACTGAGAAAATTTGAAAGGTTAATCCAACAACCACATGACCAACATCTCCAAAAAAATATGGATCTAGCTCCATCGAGAACTAGAAATATTGAAATTAAATCCAAAAAATAAAATATTCAAACTTATACCAAGTGACTTTTATATAGAATTTTTTGCTAGATGAGCTAATCTTAGATAACATCTTGGCCTTTTGAGAAATAGAAATAAAACAAAAACTTTGACCTAGAGATCAAAAACCAACAATAGTAGATATGAAAATATCCATAGAAATAACAATCCTAAAGTGAGAAATATCAAATAGATCAGCCTCAATCCAATAAATTACTAAGAGGATATTCCTACCAATTCAACTAATCTCTTATAAGTACTTTGTCATTCTTCAAAAAATAATAGCCTTTTTCTCAATAAGGAGATCAAAACATAGGTCTCCTAGGAAAACTTCCTAGAAACAAATACCATAAGGAGGAACAAATACACACCTGCAACAATAAGAATTATGCCTTATAGCACCCAAAAATGCTCCCAAAAAATAGAGGCCAAGGGAAAAACAATCAAAACCATGAGAAAAACTTAGAATATGAATCCTCTCACCATAAATATCTCTTGAGGAAAATTTTTAATATCCAAAAAATGGATCCACAAACTCAACCAAGAAACCTCCAAGATTAGCTACAGAGTCCCACACAACCAGAAACTTGTAAGAAAAAAATTTAAATAATTGAGTCTTTCTCCCTCTCAACATGAGGGAGATAGCCTGTAAGAATCACCAATGATCCACCTCAGGATCTATGTTCTTTGGTATGTAAATTCTAGGGTGAGCAGATAAACAAGGATTAACTTAATACCTATTTACAATAGCAACATAGTAATAATCCATTATAGCAATAGTCCCAAGACTACTGAAAGAAAGACTAAAAAAGTAGATCTAAGATCTACTAAGATATTCTGCATAAAAAATAATGTATTTGAGAAAACGTTTTCTAGCAACAAATATGCTACAAAAAACCACAAGCCCGTCCTAAGACTTAGCCAAAAGACAAAAATCAATCCCACCTATGATGGACTCCAAGGATAGGAGAACTAAAGGAACACCTTTATCGATCATCAAAAAATCAGGGATCAAATCTACACCAATTCTTATGGGCTCCAAGCCCATCGAAATGATGAACACAACCCCATAGAAAGAGCTCTAAAGTAGAGAATCTTGACCACACCCTCACTTCTATCCAACATCTCCATACCCAATATCTCCAAAATCTCCATCTCCAACACTTGAAGGATCCACTTTGTCTCATCAAATTTGATATTAATAATTATGGATTTTACAAATATTTAATACTTTTTTTATATATTTTGGTTTTTGATTGATTATATGGGATTGAAATAAATCCACCCATATTACATCATGACAATATAGTGGTATTAAAATAACTTGGAAATTAAATGTGTGTTACTTAGCCCGATTAAAACTTGGATCACCTTCTTGCAAGTTAAGAAAATTAATAGGTTAAGCTAAGGCCATTTGATTTTACAAAGATTGTTTTAATATTTTAAATATTAATTATAATTATAAAATTTAAAAATGTTAAAAGAATCATTTATTTTAGTATATTATTAAATTAAATACAAGAGTTTTAAATATTAAAAAGTATCAATTTAATTTGATTTATATGTGTCATTTCCATCCAAACAATAAAATATGATATATATTAGTAGGTCAATTAGATTGTACATTATAAATATATATATATATATTGAAAGCACGAGATTCCGGGCAAAGGAAACACTAATTGCAATGCATTCAAAATCAAATACGCTTAAATCCTAGAAATGTAGAATGCATGAAATGAGAGAGACGCATTGAAATGAGATATAAGCAAATGGAGAAAACACAGCCCTTTCATTAAAACTTTCTTGATCTCTGTTGCAAAGATGTCTCCTCCCTTTTCAGGGGCTAGGAGCATTGAAAAAATTTGATTACAATCAAGACTTAAGGTTCCTCTTTCTGTGTTCCCACACTTGAGATGGGCGGGCCAAGACGATGCCGCCGCTGATGTTGATGAGTCCTTGACCTCTGCTGCTCCTCCTGCGAACAAAGAAACAACGAAGATGTCAGTAGCACTTTCTGCAAATAAGAAGTGTCTGTTCTCTAAAATCGTCAAAAGATGCATATACACATTTGTCTAAAATAGTGAGTAAAGTGAGTCCAAATGGCCTAAGAACCTGACAGAAGATAGAAGATATTACCAGAAGGCCGTTGCCACTGAAACAGTTGGCCAATCTACCTTCACCTAGAATTCGTCCCTGGGCAGGATGAATTCTTACTGTAATTCGTCTCTGGGTGGGACGAATTCTTCTGTGTTGGAAAATCCGAGGTGATGCTGCTCCAATGTCGACTCTCGAGACCTCCAAAACACATATAAACAGAGGGGTTATGTAATTGGGGCCATTTTGGGATGACCCAGATGGTCGGATTCTCTAAATTTGGCCTCTATCCTTGAGAATTTGATATCGCCACCTGCAAGTTAGTAGGACAACAAAGCGACAAAAGGCATGATAAAATCTGATCAAAGTGTTATGAAATTGAAGCTATGAGTTAACCAGACAGAATAACATAAGATGCCATATGAACAAATAATCTAGAATGCTTTAGAATAAAACTTAGAAAATGCGGGGGTGCCCAAGTGGGCCTCCCACCGTTGGCACTTGATTTCGGCGCCAATCCACTAAGGATGGGTCCAAAACCTCTTAGGATTGGGATGTCTACAAATTGGTGGTGTGAGGTGGTCAAATGTTGGGTTTGGGTTGGATCCATGCTTCCAAAAGCCACCCAATAACCTCCCTTGCGAAAGAGATTAGTGGATGTGAGAAGGTGAATCAAAAGGATGCAAGTGGGTAATCAATCGGACAACACTTCGTTGCTTGAAATCACCTCCAATCTGTCTTTTTTGGGTGAGAAAAGTCCCACATTTTATAGACCCATGGGGTCTCTTTTGAGAGGGAAGCATAAGCGCCATGTGTTGGTCATAGGTTCCATGTGGCAGTCAAGTCTTCCCATGAGGGAGGGGAGTCCTCCATGACTTGGGATTTCATAACTGCCCTTGTGATAGTCCTCTAACGGCCTATCTGTCCACCCACACACGCGTGCGAGGTAGGAGTTATCAACTGACTATCCTGGGCTGCCACTTGGCGCCATTCTTCTTTTTGCCCGTTAAACTCAGAATTCGTCCCTACCAGAGACGAATTCAAAATTTGTCTCTGGGTGAGACGGATTCCATTTTGAATTCGTCCCTGGGTGAGACGAATACTGAGCAAAGTGTCTAAATGTACCAAATTGCCTCTTGACATTACAAAATTGCTATGAAAGTGGTTAGGACCACTGTTTGACATCTGAGGGCTGCCCTGGGGGCTGTGTTTGTCAAAGCGATCAGTGTTTGCAGTCACATAATCGGATTGGTGCTGATTTGGTGTCTACAGATGCCCCTTTTTGGGATGCGCTGTGCATAGCGCAGCGCTGAGCAAAATTAGATAACCAAAGCACTAATGATTAGGGTTTCTTGGTAACCTAACCAACTTTTCATGCCCCAAGCATGGAAAGGGCATGCATTCTTGAATCATTGCTTCTAACGAGCTAAGGAGTTTGATTTCAAGTGTTAACCTATTTTGGTGAGGTGTGACTTGAGCTTGGACATTGATCAGTCATGATTAGGCAAAGGGCGCAACCTTTTATCCTTAGGGGAACCTTATGTTCATGATTAACGAAATGCCAAGTGTTTGATCGCGTGATTTGATTGTTGCTTGTTTATCGCCCCAAGCGAGAGCGTAATTGTCTTTGTCAATGATTCTTTGAATGCATGTCATTTTCCTTAATTGGGTGTGTGATTGTTTTCATTTTCCCACTGTGATTGCCACTGAAAGCACGAGATTCCGGGCGAAGGAAACACTACTTGCGATGCATTCAAAATCAAATACGCTTAAGTCCTAAAAATGTAGAATGCATGAAATGAAAGAGACACATTGAAATGAGATACAAGCAAATGGAGAAAACACAGCCCTTTCATTAAACTCTCTTGATCTATGTTACAAAGACGCCTCCTCCCTTTTCAGGGGCTAGGAGCATTAAAAGAATTTGATTACAATCAAGACTTAAGGTTCCTCTTTCCGCATGCCCACACTTGAGATGGGCGGGCCAAGACGATTCCGTCGCTGATGTTGATGAGTCCTTGACCTCTGCTGCTCCTCCTACGAACAAAGAAACAACGAAGATGTCAGTAGCACCTGCTGCAAATAAGAAGTGTCTGTTCTCTAAAATCGCCAAAAGATGCATATAAACATTTGTCTAAAACAGTGAGTAAAGTGAGTCCAAATGGCCTGAGAACCTGACAGAAG
This sequence comes from Wollemia nobilis, assembly GCA_028583015.1. NCBI lineage: Eukaryota > Viridiplantae > Streptophyta > Pinopsida > Araucariales > Araucariaceae > Wollemia > Wollemia nobilis. Next base: position 3,814,713 of record JAQPPZ010017260.1, on the reverse strand, counting down.
ACAGAAGATATTACCAGAAGGTCGTTGCCACTGAAACAGTTGGCCAATCTACCTTCACCTGGAATTCGTCCCTGGGCAGGACGAATTCTGACTGCAATTCGTCCCTAGGTGGGACGAATTCTTCTATGTTGGAAAAGCCGAGGTGATGCTGCTCCAATGTCGACTCTCGAGACCTCCAAAACACCTGCAAACAGAGGGGTTATGTAATTGGGGCCATTTTGGGATGACCTAGATGGTCGGATTCTCCCAATTTGGCCTCTATCCTCGAGAATTCGATATCGCCACCTGCAAGTTAGTAGGACAACAAAGCGACAAAAGGCATGATAAAATCTGATCAAAATGTTATGAAATTGAAGCTATGAGTTAACCAAACAGAATAACATGAGATGCCACATGAATAAATAATCTAGAATGCTTTAGAATAAAACTTAGAAAATACGGGGGTGCCCAAGTGGGCCTCCCACCGTTGGCACTTGATTTCGGCGCCAATCCACTAAGGATGGGTCCAAAACCTCTTAGGATTGGGATGTCTGCAAATTGGTGGTGTGAGGTGGTCAAATGTTGGGTTTGGGTTGGATCCACGGTTCCAAAAGCCACCCAATAACCTCCCTTGCGAAAGAGATTAGTGGATGTGAGAAGGTGAATCAAAAGGATGCAAGTGGGTAATCAATCGGACAACACTTCGTTGCTTGAAATCGCCTCCAATCTGTCTTTTTTGGGTGAGAAAAGTCCCACCTTTTATAGACCCATGGGGTCTCTTTTGAGAGGGAAGCATAAGTGCCATGTGTTGGTCATAGGTGCCATGTGGCGGTCATGTCTTCCCATGAGGGAGGGGAGTCCTCCATGACTTGGGCTTTCATAACTGCCCTTGTGACAGTCCTCTAACGACCTATCTGTCCACCCACACACGCGTGCGAGGTAGGAGTCATCAACTGACTGTCCTGGGCTGCCACTTGGCACCATTCTTCTTTTTGCTCGTTAAACTCAGAATTTGTCCCTACCAGAGACGAATTCAGAATTCGTCTCTGGGTGAGACGGATTCCATTTTGAATTCGTCCCTGGGTGAGACGAATACTGAGCAAAGTGTCTAAATGTGCCAAATTGCCTCTTGACCTTACAAAATTGCTATGAAAGTGGTTAGGACCACTGTTTGACCTCTGAGGGCTGCCCTGGGGGCTGTGTTTGTCAAAGCGATCAGTGTTTGCAATCACATAATCGGATTGGTGCTGTTTTGGTGTCTACAGATGCCCCTTTTTGGGATGCGTTGTGCATAGCGCAGTGCTGAGAAAAAATAGATAACCAAAGCACTAATGATTAGGGTTTCTTGGTAACCTAACCAACTTTTGATGCCCCAAGCATGGAAAGGGCATGCATTCTTGAATCCTTGCTTCTGACGAGCTAAGGAGTTTGATTTCAAGTGTTAACCTATTTTGGTGAGGTGTGACTTGAGCTTGGACATTGATCAGTCATGATTAGGCAAAGGGCGCAACCTTTTATCCTCATGGGAACCTTGTGTTCATGATTCACGAAATGCCAAGTGTTTGATTGATTCGATTGTTGCTTGTTTACTGCCCCAAGCAGGAGCGTAATTGTCTTTGTCAATGATTCTTTGAATGCATGTCATTTTCCTTAATTGGGTGTGTGATTGTTTTCATTTTCCCACCATGATCGCCACTGAAAGCACGAGATTTCGGGCGAAGGAAACACTAATTGCGATGCATTCAAAATCAAATACGCTTAAGTCCTAGAAATGTAGAATGCATGAAATGAAAGAGACGCATTGAAATGAGATACAAGAAAATGGAGAAAACACAGCCCTTTCATTAAAATCTCTTGATCTCTGTTACAAAGACGCCTCCTCCCTTTTTAGGGGCTAGGAGCGTTAAAAGAATTTGATTACAATCGAGACTTAAGGTTCCTCTTTCCACGTGCCCACACTTGAGATGGGCGGGCCAAGACGATGCCGCCGCTGATGTTGATGAGTCCTTGACCTCTGCTTCTCCTCCTGCGAACAAAGAAACAACCAAGATGTCAGTAGCACATGCTGCAAATAAGAAGTGTTTGTTCTCTAAAATCACCAAAAGATGCATGTAAATATTTGTCTAAAACGATTGAGAAAAGTGAGTCCAAATGACCTGAAAACCTGACAGAAGACAGAAGATATTACCAGAAGGCCACTGCCATTGAAACAATTGGCCAATCTACCTTCACCTGGAATTCGTCCCTGGGCAGGATGAATTCTGACTGCTATTCATCCCTAGGTGGGACGAATTCTTCTGTGTTGGAAAAGCCGAGGTGATGCTGCTCCAATGTCGACTCCCGAGACCTCCAAAACACCTACAAATAGAGGGGTTATGTAATTGGGGCCATTTTGGGATGACCCAGATGGTCGGATTCTCCCAATTTGGCCTCTATCCTCGGGAATTCGATATCGCCACCTGCAAGTTAGTAGGACAACAAAGCGACAAAAGGCATGATAAAATCTGATCAAAGTGTTATGAAATTGAAGCTATGAGTTAACCAAATAGAATAACATGAGATGCAACATGAAAAAATAATCTAGAATGCTTTAGAATAAAACTTAGAAAGTGCGGGGGTGCCCAAGTGGGCCTCCCACCGTTGGCACTTGATTTCGGTGCCAATCCACTAGGGATGGGCCCAAAACCTCTTAGGATTGGGATGTCTCGCAAATTGGTGGTGTAAGGTGGTCAAATGTTGGATTTGGGTTGGATCCACGCTTCCAAAAGCCACCCAATAACCTCCCTTGCAAAAGAGATTAGTGGATGTGAGAAGGTGAATCAAAAGGATGCAAGTGGGTATTCAATCGGACAACACTTCGTTGCTTGAAATCGCCTCCAATCTCTCCATGTTTGGGTGAGAAAAGTCCCACCTTTTATAGACCCATGGGGTCTCTTTTGAGAGGGAAGCATAAGCGCCATGTGTTGGTCATAGGTGCCATGTGGCGATCATGTCTTCCCATGAGGGAGGGGAGTCCTCCATGACTTGGGCTTTCATAACTGCCCTTGTGACAGTCCTCTAACGGCCTATTTGCCCACCCACACACGCGTGCGAGGCAGGAGTCATCAACTGACTGTCTTTGGCTGCCACTTGGCGCCATTCTTCTTTTTGCCCGTTAAACTCAGAATTCGTCCCTACCAGAGACGAATTCAGAATTCGTCTCTGGGTGAGACGGATTCCATTTTGAATTCGTCCCTGGGTGAGACGAATACTGAGCAAAGTGCCTGAATGTGCCAAATTGCCTCTTGACCTTACAAAATTGCTATGAAAGTGGTTAGGACCACTTGTTTGACCTCTGAGGGCTGCCCTGGGGGCTGTGTTTGTCAAAGTGATCAGTGTTTGCAGTCACATAATCGGATTGGTGTTGTTTTGGTGTCTACAGATGCCCCTTTTTGGGATGCGTTGTGCATAGCGCAGCGTCGAGCAAAAATAGATAACCAAAGCACTAATGATTAGGGTTTCTTGGTAACCTAACCAACTTTTGATGCCCCAAGCATGGAAAGGGCATGCATTCTTGAATCCTTGCTTCTGACGAGCTAAGGAGTTTGATTTCAAGTACTAACCTATTTTGGTGAGGTGTGACTTGAGCTTGGACATTGATCAGTCATGATTAGGCAAAGGGTGCAACCTTTTATCCTCAGGGGAACCTTGTGTTCATGATTTACGAAATACCAAGTGTTTGATTAATTTGATTGTTGCTTGTTTACTGCCCCAAGTAGGAGCATGATTGTCTTTGCCAATGATTCTTTGAATGCATGTCATTTTCCTTAATTGGGTGTGTGATTGTTGATTGGTGACTAAGTGTGACTACCCCATCAAGCGACGAAGGGGGGGGGGGGGCCTTCGTGAGAAAAGCGACGAGTCGCTTGACCCAAGATGACTTGTGCAAGGGTGCGTTTAGAGGGCTTACCGTTAAGCATGTGCAATTTTTCCAACATTTGGACCTATTTTTGGTGGGTGTTAACCCTTTTGGTGATGCCGTAATGGGGTGAAATTATCAAAAATCCATCTTCCCGTGGAGCGGTCCGGCTATGGTAGCCTTCTTGGGGAAGTAGGAGAGTGAGAATTTGACCCCGACATCGAATTTCTTTGCCCAGAGGTTAAGTGCAAGAGCACTTGTGTCCGGCAATGCTTATTTCTGTTTGTTTGTGTTGCATTTTTTATTGTTTTTGTTGTTTTTTGTGACACCATTTGGGGATTAAATTATCGGAAATCCGTCTTCCCGTGGAGCGGTCCGGCTATGGTAGCCTTCTTAGGGAGTAGGATAGTGATAATTTGTGACTCCAATGTCTATTTTGTATGCCCTGGATGTCAGGTGCAGCAGCACTCCTATCGAGCAAATTTATTGTCTATTTTTAGTGCATTTTTGATCATTTTTTGATGTTTTTGAAGTTCTGGCCTGAATTCGTCCCTGGGTGGGACGAATTCCATCTGTAGAATTCGTCCCTAGGTGGGACGAGCGCTAACCTGAGCGCTCGTCCCAGTCAAGGATGAATTCCAGCTCAAAAGGCCTATTTAATGGCCAAAACTTGCATTTGGGCTCATTTGTGTCAATTTTTTCTTGTGATTTTGGAGCTTTGGGAGGAGGAGGTAATTCTGCGAAGTGAAGCGCTGCTGGAATTCTCTCTGCCATCATGAGTGCACAAACTGGTTCGAGCGGCGGAGCCGAAGCGAAACCTGTAAGTGCCTCCTAGAGTTTATTTTTGTTTAAAATTGCACTTGTTTTATTTAATTATTTTTGTGATGATTTTTTTTCAAAATATGTTTTAAAACTTAAACCCTGAAACTGGATTGAAGACAACTAAGACTTAGTGTACAATTAAACGTAACGTAAAACCTAGGTAAAGAATTTTTCTTACGACTAAACCCTAGGATAACGGAACGTAAAACCCTAAGACGTATTTTTTTTTTTTTTTTTGAATTTTCTTTTTATGCTATTTTTGAATTAATCAGTTAAGATTAGAAACCTTGGAACTAAAAATTTGTTTTTTTATTTGAATTTTGTGCTTTTTATTGCTACACAGTTCTTTTCCATGATTTTTAATTTTTTTGTGTTGAATTGTTTTCTTTTGCAGGTTGTTAGGAGCCGGTACCGTGTACCTGCTGCTTTCACTGAGGCACGGGGGGCATTGACTGATGATGACTGGGAATGGCTTGATGCCCTTGGGCTCAAGCAGGTGGCTCGACTGGAGCCTGTGGTCCCGGATCAGGCCTATCTGACGGCCCTGATCAATCTTTGGGATCCGTGGACCAACACCTTCCATCTCCCGATAGGGGAGATGACCGTGACTTTGGAGGATGTCTATCGGTTGCTTCGGATTTCGATAGATGGACTGCCCATTAGGACATCGCCGCGTGATCAACGGACTGTTGTACTTACGAGATGCTTTGGGCATGGGGAGCGGCTGGGTGTAGCGAACCCAGTGGAGACAGCCGAGGTGGACTGCCAGGCTGGCGGGATTTTGGTTGGCTGGTGGCAGGAGAGGGGGGTGTTAGGAGTGAGGCACGCATTCTTGATGGGCCTCATTTCTAACATGCTTCTACCTGATTCGTCAGGCGCGAGGTTCCCATGGAACCTACTGGATTTGGTGTGGCAGTTGGTAGAGTGCCCGATAGAGGCACCGTTGATTTTGAGATGGGGACAGACATTGTTGGCATAGCTCTACGGGGAGTTGTATGGGGTCCGCTATCGGCAGCGAAAGGGGGTCAGCTATAGTTATCTGCTGTAGTGCTGGGGTTGGCAGCACATAGCCATTGAGAGGCCAACCGGGTTACCATGGACGACTCGGGCGATGATGGATGATGTGGAGATAGGCTATGCAGTTTTGTGGCGACGGTCTACGGAGCAGGGGCAGAGTCGGCGATGGGTAGGTGTTGTAGAGCACTATACTGATGCCTTCTCTCGGCTCACTCTAGGGGAGGTGGTTTGGCGCCCTTATCGAGACTGTCCAGCCTGGCCGGAGGTTGGAGAGTGGCTCCGACGGGTACATAGGGAGCGGTGGTTGATTGGGCGACATGGGACCGAGCATGAGTTCTTCTCCTATGGCCGGGTTACACGACAGTTTGGGGTGCGCCAGGGGTTGCCTGGTGAGCCCGTGGTCTATCGATGCCGGGGAGATGAGAGGGCTCTAGAGCCACCGGTCACCGCGCCATTGGGTGAGGAGTCAGATGCGATGATTGATGTCCCGGACGTAGATGATGTCGGGACTACCACTGAGTATGACTCATGGTGGGTGCTACGGCGATGGAGAGGGGAGGGGCCACTAGGAGGCACAGAGGCGGCAGTGGAGGGTGCTGAGGCAGCAGGGGATGATTGGGGAGTTCCGTTGGATGATGCAAACATGGTGGATGTGGGGGATGAGGATGTAGATTTGGGAGCTCCGGATCAGCCGGACATGCAGGACATGGAGGAGCAGTGGGAGCCAGAGCAGGCTGCTATTCCAGAGAGTCCTGTACGTCAGGCAGATACAGAGGAGATGGAGTCCAAGATACATGTTGAGAATGCGTGACTGACGGAGCTACTACGGATATGGGATCTAGAGTTGGGGGACGCATTGCAGGAGAGGGATCTCCTACGAGCCCAGCTAGCAGAGCGGGATAGGGTTCTGGCAGAGTGTGATGATGCAATGTCGTACTATCATCGGTGGGAGGCAGAGTGGTTCTGGCACCGGTTAGACTTGGAGAGGGAGGTCATCCGCCTTGGTGGGCGGCTACCTGAGCCCTCGGGTAGTGGATCTTCATGCCGGATGAGGGATAGTGCGACTGAGCAGTCAACATCATCTCGTCGTAGGCGATTAGATGAGGGAGGCGGTAGCAGGCATGATGCGGGGGCTAGTAGTAGCCGCCCTATAGGGTCCCATAGGACCCACACCACGGGGGGTAGTTCTCGTCACACCGATCCTGCGTGATCATGGTGGTCGATGCCTTAGGTTGGGTTTTTGGATATGATTGCGGGGTCTGAGGACCGGTTTTGTAGCCTACGGGCATTTTTTTGATGATATATATATATATATATATACCGGTTTTATTTTGGTTGTGTACATGTGATGATTTGATTTTTATGCATGATGGCTAATGACTATGGATGTATGCATGTTTATTTATTTTGATGAATGCAGATGTTATGATGAATGCAAATGTTTTTGATTTTATTTGTGATATGCAAAATGGAATGGATGAATGGAATTTGTGATGTTTGGCTATGGCACCATAGACTGTTTAGGATTCTATTTTTTTATTATTTTTTTAGGCGATTGCTGTGGTAACTGACTTTGTATGTATACATGTGGTTTTTCTTTTTTTTGTATTTTTTGATGGTATTGCAAGGATGAAATGTAGCGCAGTTGGTTTAGAAATGTAGCTAAGGTTTTCTGAGACTCAGATGGTTTTAACTCACTAGCCACGACTGTACTTTGCCTTACAAGACTTTTGAACAAGGTATGAATCGAACTTGTTTTTGACCAAGCTATTTCACATCCTTGTGTGTGCAATTGAGTTCATTTATGTGGTATTTGTCAGGATACCGCCAGTGCCAGATGGGCTTTCAACTGAACCTAGTATTGAGGATCACCTAATTAGCTCCACTAACTCCTTTGTTGTGTTTAGTTAGATTAATCTGCGGTGTTATCCAGGATGCCATAAGCTAGCTCATCCACATGCAAACATTGATCTGTACACAAGTTAATGTGACAGATATATCGTCATGCGAGAGTTTTACCGCCAGTTACCGATAGGCTATCAACCAAACCGGTACTGAGGCTTGCCTCATGACCTGTTAGAATGCTGAGAGTTCCAGGGATTCAAGTTCAACTCCCTTCTTTTCTTCAATTATATTGGGATACTTGCTCGTTTGTAGTGATAAGATCACTGTTTATTTTGATTTGTTTTTCTTTTGAGCAAGGGATTGGGGATATGGAGTGACGAAAATCACTATTGCTTGTGCCTTTTGATGTGTGCACTATAGGATGTCAAATTTTGGAGTTTTGACGTTTTGCAAATTTTTGATGTTTTGCAACTATTGAGAACTTAGGGATTCTTAGGGAATTGGGTAGGGAGGATGCTTGTCCTTTTGCCAACTCTCAGCATTCTTGGGGTCATTCGCACAGGGGGATGAGCAAGATAACCGTTTCGCTTTTGGTGACCTGGATTACTGTGCAGGTTTCATCTTTCGTTCACACAACTCAGGAATTGTTTTATGTGTTTTAGTTTGTGTTGGGATGTTACGTAACAAGGTGTATTTCAAGTAGAACTCTACCTTCGTAAAATCTGTCTGACTCGGTACATTACGTGGCTAAAGAGCAAAATGATGACTGAATCACGAAAACTCTTGATACATTAAAAGACCACTGACTCTAGTGTGGTAAAAGCGATGCATGGTGTTTTTGTTGTTTTTGTAAAATGGAACAGTGTGGAACAAGATGGACTAGCAGAGCAATTACAGCCTATGGTGCCTTTGACCTGTATGACCACAAATATGCAATGTATGGATGCAATGCTTTAATGAGCAATGTATTTTTGTATTTTTGATGGATATGAAGATGAAATGCGAGAAGAACTCTCTATTGATGAATTTTGAGTATGCCTATAAATGAGATGCAAATTTTTGTTGTTTTTGATGATTTTTGTTGATTTTTGAATTTTCTTGGGGCATTTTGGTTGACCAAGCGATTGGTGAGAATCCTTGGGGCATTTTGGGGTGACCAAGCGATTGCGATAATCCTTGGAGCTTTTGGGGTGACCAAGTGATTGCGATAATCCTTGGAGCTTTTTGGGTGACCAAGTGATTGCGATAATCCTTGGAGCTTTTGGGGTGACCAAGTGATTGCGATAATCCTTGGAGCTTTTTGGGTGACCAAGAGATTGCGATAATCCTTGGAGCTTTTTGGGTGACCAAGTGATTGCGATAATCCTTGGAGCTTTTTGGGTGACCAAGTGATTGCGATAATCCTTGGAGCTTTTTGGGTGACCAAGTGATTGCGATAATCCTTGGAGCTTTTTGGGTGACCAAGTGATTGCGATAATCCTTGGAGCTTTTTGGGGTGACCAAGTGATTGCGATAATCCTTGGAGCTTTTTGGGTTTGGACCAAGTGATTGCGATAATCCTTGGAGCCTTTTGGGATGACCAAGTGATTGCGATAATCCTTGGAGCTTTTTGGGTGACCAAGTGATTGCGATAATCCTTGGAGCATTTTGGGGTGACCAAGTGATTACGATAATCCTTGGAGCTTTTTGGGTGACCAAGTGATTGCGATAATCCTTGGAGCTTTTGGGGTGACCAAGTGATTGCGATAATCCTTGGAGCTTTTGGGGTGACCAAGTGATTGCGATAATCCTTGGAGCTTTTTGGGGTGACCAAGTGATTGCGCTAATCCTTGGAGCATTTTTGTGATATGGCTCTCTTAGATATGAAATGGTCATAAATGACTGATATTCAAGGGTTCTGTTTCCTTGATACCGTCAAGAGAAGCTAGCCGGTACGTCCTGGGTCTGATTTTGCTATCAATGACATATGGACCTAACCAATTTGCCGTGAACTTGTCCCTTAGGTGGGACGGCAAATTAGAGTTCTGTTGGTTTTCCTTCAAAACCAAATCACCAACCCGAAAGTCCCTTAGGTGAACTTTCATGTTGTAAGCTTTCTTAAGCCGCTCTTGGTAGATACGTAAGTGCTCAAGAGCATTAACGCATCATTCATCAAGCAACGTAAGTTGGTCTAATCGGGCCTACCGTGCAGTGTCATCATCGATGAACTCCTGCATTGATATGCGAAGGGAAGGAATTTCCAACTCGAGAGGCATTACTGCCTCTGAGCCATACACGAGTGAAAACGGAGTTGCCCCAGTTGGCATCCGAATGCTAGTGCGATAAGCCCAAAGGGCAAGTGGGATTTGGATGTGCCAATCCTTATGACTGTCTGCGATCGTATTTTTAAGGATGGCGACTAGCATTTTGTTTGACGCCTCTGCTTGCCCATTTTCTTGTGAATAATAGGGTGTTGAAAAGCTGTGCTTAATCTTGTACTTTATGGTCAAAGCATGCACGTCTTTGTTCTTGAATGATGGCCCATTATCGGAGATTATTTTGGATGGAATACCAAAACAACATATGATGTTATGCAAGATGAACTCCACAATGCGGGGTCCTTTCATAGAGGTTAACGAAATTGCTTCCACCCATTTGGTAAAATACTCTGTGGCCGTTATGATAAACGTGTGATGGCCTGATGATGCAGGGGAGATCTTTCCAATTAGATCGAAGCCCCATTGCGAAAATGGCCAAGCAGACTGGACTACCTGCAAGGCCTGGGAAGGTACGTGCATCAAATTGGCATGATGTTGACATTTCACGCACTTCTTGACATATGCGCAACAATCTCGCTCTAAATATGGCCAATAATATCCCATGCGAAGAATGCGCTTTGCAATGGCCATACCACTAAAATGGCCACCACATGTACCATCGTGCGCTTGGGCGACTGCCCAAGTGGACTCTTGCTGGTCCAAGCAATGAAGAAGAATTCCTTCATAGCTACGACGATACAAAATGTCTCCTATCAAGACATACTTAGCCGCTTTCTTTTTGAATGTTCATTTTGCGGCATGCATCAATCCAAAGGGAAGATTACCTAACTTGAGGTAGTCTCTAATGGGTAAATACTAGTCTTGTTGATCAGAAACCTCGACAGTATGAACAGCCAATCCCTTTTGAAGTTCTTCCCTAACAAATGTTGAATGGGATAGAACTTGTAAGAATAGCGTTGTGTTGCTATTAGTGGGAGTGGGGGAAAACAAGGACCCTCTCGGATTCGAAAGAACTTATCCGAAGATGGTTCAATCTGGATCATGTGGATTCCTGGCGTCAAGTCTGAGCTTGCACGCTCCATCGTGGGTTGCGATAAGGTTTTGACTTGAATGGTTGTTATATCACCGGAAAGGTCTTGCGGGATTAGTGACCCCAAGGAGGCCATTGTGTCTACAAAATGATTCGATGATCGAGGGAGTGCCTCGATGTCATACCACTCAAGTTTTGCCAGGAATTTGTCCACAAGGGCTTTATAGGCCTTCAGAACTGGGCATTTGCATTGATATACCCCTTTGACTTGATTGACTATTAATAGCGAATCACCAAAGATGTTTAGTCATTTGATGTTCATGGCGATTGCTGTCTGAAGACCTAGGAGCAAGGATTCATATTCTGCATTATTGTTGGTGCACTGGAAGTTTAATTTAAATGACAGGGGCATTGGAGCACCCTGCGGTGTGAATAATACAATTCCTATGCCACCACCTTGCTCACATTTGGAACCATCAAAAAATATGGTTATGTCGGCCTGTGACTCAGGCTCCTCAGAATCTGGCGATTCTGAGACATGGAAGACCCCATCATCGGGTAGTTCTATGACCAGAGGCTGATCATCTTCAAGAGGAGCCTCTGCTAGTTGATCGGCTATGACTTGTCCTTTGATATATTTTTGTCCAATAAACTCTATGTCAAATTCCGTCAACAACATGATCCATTTTGCCGTGCGACTACTATGATAAGTACGACTCATCATGTATCACAATGGATTCTCCTTAGACACAACATACGTAGTGTTGCTCAGCATGTAGTGGCGTAGCTTTTTGGTAGCAAACACCACTGCCAAGCAGAGTTTCTCAACGTATGCATAGTTAAGTTCGTAACTGACCAGGGTGCGGCTAAGATAATAAGTGGCCTGTTCTTTGTGAAGTTCATTCTTCTGGGCTAGCATGGCGCCCAGTGCCACCTCAGTAGCTGAGATGTATAAGTAGAATGGCACTCCTGGTCTAGGTGGTGCCAATACTGGCGGAGAAGCCAAGTATTGTTTGATTTCGTCAAAGGCTGACTGGAACTCATCATCCCAATGAAATGTAACCCCCTTGTGCAATAATTTGTTCATGGGTCGGCATTTGTCAGATAATTGTGCTATGAAGCGTTTAATCGACGCGACCTTTCCTTGCAGACTTTTGAGCTGCTTGATAGTGGTTGGGGGAGCCATTTCAAGGATTGCCTTGACTTTGTTTGGGTCCACTTTGATGCCTCATTTTGAGACTATAAAACCCAAGAGTTTTCCAGATGTGACACCGAATACACACTTCTTGGGATTCAGTCTGACCTTATGCTCTATGAGGCGATCAAGAATCTTGCTTAAGTCATCGAGATGATTCGAGCGCAAAAGAGACTTGGCTAACAAATCATCCATGTAATCTTCCAAAGTTTTGTGCATGTAATCATGGAAGATGTATGTCATGGCACGTTGGTAGGTGGTGCCAGCATTTTTAAGGCCAAAAGGCATGACCTTATAACAAAATGTCCCCCAAGGCGTTGTGAACGCCATTTTAAGTCGATCCTCAGGATTGATACGAATTTGATTGTATCCTGAGAAGCCATCCATTAGGGAGAGCATTTCGTGACCTGTTGTAGCGTCTACTAGTGTGTCGATGCTTGGAAAGGGGAAATCATCCTTAGGACTCGCTTTGTTTAGATCTTGAAAATCGGTGCATATGCGAATCCTCCCGTCGGGCTTCTTGACGGGAACCATGTTGGACAGCCATGGCGGATAATCCACGTAGATGACAAACTGTGCATCCAACAGCTTTTGCAATTCATCTTTGACCATCAAGGCCACTGTTGGGTGCATCTTGCGTAGTTTTTGCTTTACAGGCTTGATTGTCGGATCAAGCGTTAAATTATGCATGACTAGCTGCGGGTCTAGTCCTGGCATATCCTTGTACGACAATGCAAAAACCTCCTTCTTCGCTTTGAGAAGGGCAATGTAGTTAGCTTGCTCTTTAGGGGATAAGCTTACCCCTAGCTTGATAATCTATGGATTCATTGGGTCTAAGCCGATGTCTATGTCAGTCGTTTCCTCGACTGACATGTGGGATCCTTCCTCCAACTGATGTGGAGTCGGGATCAAATGGATATCATTGGCTAAGTTTAAATCTACGTTTGGAACCTCGGGTCCCTCTTCAGCCTAAAAAATATCTTGAGTTGTCCTTGGGGTAAAATGAGGCATTTCACCGAAAGGCTAGTACTCTGATGGTGATAAAGGTGAATTGACGCGATCCCAGTCGATGGCATCTATGTATAGATGCAATGACCGTGGTGGATCGGCCAGATTGCGTATGGGTGTGGTTAAGTCAATGGAGATCATGTGGATGAAATGAGTTTGGTCTCCATTACCACGAGTGTGATAACTTGATTCTTCTAGATGTTCCCTATACTCTGGATCTAGTTCTGTAGGGATTGGCATGAATGGATCGGCCCTATGTGTTGAAAGGAGGACAGGGTCTTCCCTCGGTACTGTTGTCATGATAGGGTCTCGGGGTGGACGGTGCTCATCTTGAATTTGGAGCCATGGATCCAACACTTGGTCCCACCTTGATGGGTCTACCCACCATTCATGCCCTAGCCGTATGCCCATCTGTCCCATTAGATCTTCATGAGTTAAAGGGCGATAATTCCGTCGCGCATGTCTGAGATAGATCATCTCAGTCTCGTCTTCTGAATCACTTTCGGAGATCCAAAAATGTTCATTCTCTTCAGCAACAGTTACTTGTGACGTTGAGGGTTCTCCTTGTTCCAGCAAATTGATCCGGTCCCATTGCGATTGTTCCCCTCTTGGTGGAGGGACCTGATTCTCTTGACACTGTATTGATTCAACTGGAACTTCTAAGGGGAATAGCTTCAAAAATATGTCCGAAAGTCGTTGATGTTCTCTTTGAGGATTAATATTCGAACTTTCACCTCTCTCTAGCAAAGGAGAGGGATTACTGCTATTGCCAAGGGTGTTTGTTGACCATGGGAGGTAATCTCCCAAGGTATATTCTGTATTTGGGTTGGCATAAGGATCTGGTGCCAATCCCCCCTTGTTGCCTATTTCTAGGCCTTGCATATTTTCGACCAAGATGTCTAAGGGCAGGGGGTGGTTGAACCCTACTCCTGACTTATCATATGGCATCTGATATCTTGGTTGGCAAAGGACACGCATCCCTTGCTCATATCTTCCTAGCCCGTATCCATGCCAATTGCATTGGTCGAGATATCTTAGAGCGAATTCCGGGTTTGATAGATAGTTGATATTTTCAACAAAAGGCTCTTCGTCTGCTTCCTTTTTTTTGCATGGTTCAAGACCATGATCAAGGCCCCCATACACAAAATTTATCTGGTTTGGTGGGTAGCCTAGAGGAACAACTGTCCCTATGGGAAGGCGAGGTCTTCCCATGTCCCGTATTGACTCCAATGCGGGGGTTGCCACAACATTTTGCACTAAATACTCCCCCAGGCCCGTACTGGCCATTTCAACAGTGATTGTTGATGATTGGGTGGGAGGAAACGGGAGTCCTTCCTGAGTCCATTCCATGTTTGGCATTTTAGGAGTCTCCACTTCTGCTGTGTGAGGTTTTTCTTCTGTTGATACCGTTGAAATTGTGGGCAACCCCTCTTCTAGGGGCTTAGCCTCTTCCATGATCTATTTTCCCTTGTCCTTTTGTTTGGCCATGGCAAGTGGCATTGATAATGAAGGAGCAGATGATGAAGACTCACCTGGCTGGGATTTTGTTGATTTGGTCACCAGTGGTGCCTGCGGTATTGGACCCTATTTAGATGGATTTAACTGGAAATCCAAATGCATTGAAGGGAGGGTCGATTGAGGCATGAATTGTACCGCATTGCAATACTTGAAGGGCTCTAAGTCCATTGGGACTACATGTATTTCTCCTTCAAAAGCATACTTTAAGCACTGGTGAGCGATCGAAGGGACACACTTCATGTCCCTGATCCAAGGCCGCCCTAGCAGTATATTATAAGCCATATCGCCTTCCAACACATGGCACAATGTAGGTATTGTCTTTTGTCCTACTTGGACAGGCAGAACAACTGTGCCGACTGTCGAGCATATTGCATCGTTGAAAGCTCACAGTGTGTACATGGAGGTTGTGATGTGAGAGGTCGGCGACTTCAAATGTTTTAAGGCTATAGTGGTAATGATGTTACTGGACGAGCCAGTATCTACCAACACTCTCTTGTACGGGATCCCGTTGACCCGCACAATAATGTGCAGGGGTGGATCTGCCATGTCATTCGATATTGTTTTGACTTCATCTTCTTTGAAGGTGATGACCGGCTCCGTACATCGTTTCACATGTCCCACGAAGTTGTTGAAAGAATTTTCTTCGTGAGGCTGTAATTTGATGGCTTTTAAAATGTCCATAAGAGCTTCCCTATGGGGTGCTGACTGTTGAATAAGCTCGTAAATGGACAGCCTAGCCGATGTGGTCCGCAAACTCTACGTGAGTTTGGTCCGTATCGTGACCTCGGGTCTAGGCGGAGGCAACTACGTTGGGCGTTGTTGAGGCTGCGATGTTGTCAAAACTTCCCTCGTAGCTACCTCGGGGGCAACTGTTGGGTACTTTTTGTTCCTTGTCACTATACTAATCATTCCCACAAATCCTTGCATGGGAAGATTCTGTCGCACCTCGTTAATCTAGAGAGGTTTTTCTTGTGCTTCGTGGGAAGGCAAAGGGTCCTTGAATACCCCCATTTGTTGATTATTTGGCGCTATGGGGTTGTCCACGGCCAATGTTCTATTGTCGATCAAATCTTGGATTAATTCTTTGAATTTCCAGCATCCATTCAAGTCGTGTCCTCTGCTCCTATGGAATCTACAATACAATTCCTCTCTGTATCCCCTAGGCTTAGGAGTGTTAGGGTCTATAGTTTGGATTTCTGGTAGAGTGACTAAATTTGCCGCTGACAAGCGGTCAAATAGGGAGTCCCTGGACTCCGTGTAAGGGGTGAATTATCGCCTAGGGCGACGCTGCTGATTCTTCTCCTGCCTTTTATTATCTCTTTCATAACTAGGATGCACTGCCTGGTAATTAGCCTTTTGGGGCTGCATTTCTTGCTCAGGCACGGGAACATTTATCGCAACTTGGTTAACCGCAGCGTGTTGTGATTGCGTTGTCCCGGTATTAGTGGTTTTATTCCACTCTTTCTTTTTAGGCTTGGTGATTGTGCCTTCACCTATTTTGATCTCTTCTATAACTCTGGCTTGTGCCAAAGCTTCTTCTAAGATGGCATATTGCTATAGCTACAATAGCCCAGAGATCGATTTCAAGCAACTTTTTGCGAACATCTGTGTGAGATCAGACATAGGGGGACGGTAAGGTAACTTAGAAAGCAAAGCTCTCCATCGATTCCCGTATGCTGCCATTGTTTCTTCCTCAAATTGCCCGAGGCTAGCCAGATCACTCAGTGATGCCTTCTTCCTTGTGTTGAAGGCAAAGCATTCAAGAAACGCATCTACTAATTGATCTAGGTTGCTTATGTTGTGTTAGGGTAATTGTGTGAACCAATCCGAGGCAAGGCTTGCGAATGTGGTTATGAATGTCCTAAGAAACAATGCGTCATTATCTTGGATGCCGAAGCATTGACTTAGGAACCTTGTGACATGTTCTTGTGCGTCCTCTTCACCTTTAAAGATTGCCAATTGAGGCAACTTGAAGTGTTTGGGGTAAAGAGGTGTTGGCACTGAGGGATGCACTGGATGACTGCGGAGTTGACGTAACGTGGGCTTTTGATGCCCAAAAGTTTTTGTCTCCATAGACTCCAAATGCTCTAATAGCACTTTGTATGCATCTGAAGATTTTATTTCCTCCTCTTTTGTTTGCTCCCATTGTGTGTTATGGAAGACTGGAGGACTATGGAGGGGTGGTCGATTGGTAGCCCTCCCGCCTTGATGGGGTGTTTCGGCCCATTCTATTTCTGGTTCGTACTCCTCATAAAATTATTGAGGAGTCTCTGGGCGAGACCTATGACCCTGATTGAATCCCTACTGAGGTTACCCATCATTGTTTCAGGGAGTGGCCTCCCTCTCGGGTCTATAAGGTGTCGGAGGCAAAGCTTGATGAGGTTGTGGAGACCTATCCTGCACCAATGGATTATGCCTCTCATATTGTTTGGCTCTTTGGGTGCGAGGGGTTTGCCCCCTCTCAGGTATTTCATAGCATAACTCATCCGATTTGCGTTGCATGCGCTCTCTATCCAAGCGGTGTCGATACTCTATCTCCTGATGACTTTGTTTAAGCCTCATGATTTGGGCTTGACGGGTGGCATGTCTGGTGACTATCGGGTCAATTTGGTCTGCCCTATTTTTCTCAGGAGGTTGGAATGTTTCTCCTATGTGTTTGCCTCGATCTTGATGATCTAAAATTTCAATGGGTCGCTTCCCTCTATCGAGGTAGGCGACATTTACTTGAGGCTCTGGCCTCGATGTATGATCATGATACCTAGCAAGGGTGAAAACACAAGGTTCCTGTGCTATTTGTTGTCCTCGAGGAATGCGATGGCTTTCCTCATACTCCCTTTCATTGGTTTGAAAGGGGCGAGCGGAGTTAGCTCGCCCTGTGTAAGGAGCCCTGCGCTCTGGATTTTGTCTTTCTGTCTTGATGGGAGGTAAAGAAGGGATGCCATATCCACATTGTCCCTCCAAATGGACAGTGTGCCTCTCTAGCACTTCATCACGCTGTGGCCACTCATGTCTAACCTCAGAAGGTGATTCTCTATTTACATCAATGTCTACATGTAAAGCATCTTCCTGAAAGGGGCTGTTTTGAATGGGCATACCCCACCGAACTCATAATGGTGAAATTGGTAGTTTAGATTTTAAAACTACTCTAGATATTCTCCAATAGGAGATGAAAATTTTTGAGTTATAACCAATGAATGAGGATTGTAGAAATCAAGTTAGTCAAAATCGAAGGAAAAACCTAGTTCTAGAGACATATGAACTCTCAGGAGTGTATGAAGAGGAATTGAAAGAATATTTGGATGATGTGATGCAAGCATACAAATAGTTTTATAGAGGTAATAACTATAATATTTTGTGTAAATGGAAATCACCATTGACTTCCTTGATAAATCCCAAAAAATCCTCTATCCTGCTTGATTGATAAACCAACAAAAACCTAGTCTCACCAAAAGGTCTCATAGTGTCTATGTACCCAAAATCCACTATACCATTGCAAAATATAGAGAAATTCATAAAATAAATTAAATTTATACATAATATTATTAAAGACCTTAATAAAACCAGGGCAAATATTTCTCTATTTAAGGTAGCTAAGTTAATTGACAAAAATAATTTATTGTTTAAAACTCTCTCTAGATTAAATTAAAAATATATGAACAAGGTTATTGATGCTTAGGTTGTTATATACAAAGAAACGACAAAATTTCCACCTTTCCTAATAACTATTAGAATTTCTAGGAAAAATTAAATAATTGTCTTCTAGATACCTTCAGCCAATAAATTCTTCCTAGCTCTAATTTTTCCTTGCTCTCTCAAGCAAGAAGGTAGTACAAATAGATAAGATAGACATAAATGTGGTCAATGTGTTGAATCAAGTCCATATATAGTTGGATATTAAACCTAGGATATATCAATGTATTGATATTTATATTATGGATATCCTAGATGTATATGTGTCTCACTTAGTGTGGCATAGTCAATTATTTTGGATTTCCTAGAACCATGTAAAATATTGCTCATCCATGATTGTTCAATAATGTTGAATTGTGATACTACAATTGATATTTTACATGGCATAACCAATAATATTTAGATATAAATTGATCCTATGATTAAATACCTCATAACTAAGTGCAACAATGTAAATCATATTCTATACACTGATTCAAAATTTAGAGTCTATATTGTGGTAACGGAAACCTAAATTTTGTAGTAGAGGCCTTGTCAAGAAAATAGAAAACAATTAAATACCAATTGTGGAATCTCAATTTTGATGGGTGGTGGGGTGAGAGAGATAAAATAAAGTCCTTTAGAATTTTAGATTTTATGTTGTTTTCGGATAAGGCCCATAAAAAGAAATGTGACCATGGAAAATTTGATCTCCTTTTCCAATGTCCCTTCTAGGTATAAAATATTCTAGGATATAATACCTTCAGTTAGAGACTCAATATGTTTCACATTAATCAACACTCAACCTCTTTCTCAAATCAATTTAGAATATAGAACATTTTTTTTCACAAAACTTGAACTATCACATCAACACATCCACTTGACTAAGCTCAACCAACTCTACTCAACCAATCACTCAATTAAATAATCCTTGCTCACAAACCCTAGTCCAAACTTATGAACATTCACTCAAATGTTTCCAAAAAATCTTATCCACCAATCTATCATAACAATGATACTCATGATATTTGCAAACCCTAGTTCAAGTTCTTCATTCAACTAATTACTTCAACAACAATGCTAGTCTCACATAACAATTATACTCATGATCTTTGATGAATTTACATAACAATGATACTCATGATATTTTATAAATTCACATAACAATGATACTCATGATATTTTTATAAACTCTAGTTCAAGTTACTCACTCAACTAATCACTTCAACAACAATGCTTATCAAACAAGGTTTTATCAACAACTCTTTATTCCATAAAAACCCTTTTTACTCCAACTTAGGATTCACAACATTCAACAATCACTCACTAGGAGCATGTGCCCTTGCCATTTGTTTTATGTAGAAGTGACCTTAGAAAACCTATCTTGAACAAAATTTTAATATTTGCCAATTTCAATAGTTAGATGATAAAATATCACACTAACCCCTTTACAAAATAATTCTCAATTGCAAAAATAATCAAACTTAGTTACACCTTATTACTCCTCCTTAAAATAATATCTAACACCACAAATATTTAATCAAAAATGTTCTTCCAAAACTCTAACTCATAAAAATAACATCTTAAAAATTCAATTTCATCATAACCCTTTTCAAAAATATATCTAAAAAATAATCCAAACTCTACTTATGACTCCCTACTTAATATTGCATTAATTAAATAAATCACTTTATAAAATAATGCAATAAGTCAATCTCTCGCTTTTCTAAGGTTAAAAAAAATTACCCTAGCTTTTAATTTAGAAAAAATAACCCTTCATATATCAAAAAATTACCCTAGCTTTTAATTTAGAAAAAATAACCCTTCATATATCAAAAAATAACCCTTCCTGAAAACTTGACAGAAGATAGAAAATATTACCAGGAGGCCACTGCCACTGAGACAGTCGGCCAATCTGCCTTAAACTGGAATTCGTCCCTGGGTGGGACGATTTCTGACTGTAATTCGTCCTTGGGTGGGACGAATTCTGGAATTTGTCCCTGGGTGGGATGATTTCTGCCACTAAAAGCACGAGATTCGGGGCAGAGGGAGCACTAATTATGCAACATAAGACGAAATGTAACGCTTTAATCCTATGCATAAAAACGAAGAAAGGAGACAATTTGAAAATGAAAGAAAAGATGTAAAGAAATCACAGCCCTCTTTATTCAAATATCTTATCCTCGGTTACATAGACGTCTCCTCCCTTTTGGGGGATAGGAGCATTAAATTCGTATTTGTTACAGTATGTGACTTAGTCTTCTTTTTTTCGCGTGCCCACGTTTGAATGGACGGGCCAAGACAATGCCGTCACTTACGCTGATGAGTCCTTACCTCTGCTGCTCCTCCTGCGAACAAAGAAACAACCAAGATGTCAGTAGCACCTACTGCAAATGAAAGGTGTTTGTTCTTTAAAATTAACGAAATATGCATGCAAACATTTATCTAAAACAGTAAACAAAATGATTCTAAACAGCCTGAAAACTTGACAGAAGACAGAAAATGTTACCAGAAGGCCATTGCCACTGAGACAGCTGGCCAATCTGCATTCAACTGGAATTCATCCCTGTGTGGGATGATTTTTTACTACAATTCATCCCTGGGTGGGATGAATTCTGGAATTCATCCCTGGGTGGGACGATTTCTGACTACGATTCATCCCTGCGTGGGACGAATTCTTCTGTGTTGAAGAAGCCGACCTGCTACTGCTCCAATGTCAATTCCCGAGACCTGCAAAATGCCTGCAAAAAATGGTGTTATGTAATTGGGGCCATTTTGGGATGACCCAGATGGTCGGATTCTCCCAATTTGACCTCTACCCTCGGTAATTTGATCTCGCCACCTGCAATTCAGTGAAACAACAAAGCGACACAAAACATACTAGAATGTGACCAAAAGTTACGAAATTGCAGCTGTGAGTTAACCAAACATAATAAAACAAAATGCAACCTAAAAATGTAATCTATAATGCTCTAAAACCTAGAAAGTGTGGGTGTGCCCAAGTGGGCCTCCCACCGTTGGCACTTGATTTCGGTGCCAATCCACTAGGGATGGGCCCAAAACATCTTAGGATTGGGGGGTCGGCAAATTGGTTGGTTCAGGTGTCCATGTGTTGGATTTGGTTCAGGTTCAAGCTTCCAAAAGCCACCCAAAAACATCCCTTGCAAGAGAGATTGGTGGATGCGAGAAGGTGAACCAAAAGGGATGCAAGTGGGTCTTCAACTCAGCAGCACTTCGTTGCTTGAAAAATCCTTCCACCTGTATATTTTGGGTGAGAAAAGTCCCACATTTTATAGACCGATGGGGTCTCTTTTGGGAGGGAAGCACAAATGCCATGTGTTGGTCATAGGCGCCATGTGGCAGTCTTGTCTTCCCATGAGGGAGGGGAGTCCTCCGTTGACTTGGGCTTTGATAAATGCCTTTTGTGACAGTCTTCTAACGGCCCCTTTGTCCACCTACACACGCGTGCAAGGCAGGAGTCATCAACTGACTATTCTGGGCTGCCGCTTGGTGCCATTTGTCTTTTTGCCAATTAAGCTTAGAATTCGTACCACCCAGGGACGAATTCAGAATTCGTCCTAGGGTGGGATGGATTCTATTTTGAATTTGTCCTTGGGTGAGATGAATACTGGGCAAAGTGTCCAAGTGTGCCAAATTGCTTCTTGACCTTACAAAATTGCTATGAAAGTGGTTAAGACCACTGTTTAACCTTTGAGGGCTGCCCTGGGGGCTATGTTTGTCAAAGCGATCAGTGTTTGCAGTCACATAATCAGATTGGAGCTGTTTTGGTGTCTACACAAACTCTACTTATGACTCGCTACTTAATATTGCATTAATTAAATAAATCACTTTATAAAATAATGCAATAAGTCAATCTCTCACTTTTCTAAAGTTAAAAATAATTACCCTAGCTTTTAATTTAGAAAAAATAACCCTTCATATATCAAAAAATGTTTCCTCAACACTTAGGTTAATTTCACAACTTAAATTCCATATTATCCCTCCTAAATCTTAGCAAAATAAATTAAAATAATTTCAAAAAATTATTACCACTTTTTGTAATCTGCGGGGCTCGAAACTTGGAACAATACTCCCATGACACCTTGGTCATGGATTCCATGCCATGTGAGCCATGTGCTCCACTTGGAGCCTCAAAGCACAATGTGTTCTTTGACTCCTTCAAACCCTTAAGAGACCTTGGCCCTTCCTTTGACATTGATGGAACCACACACTGTGCTATTCGGGAGGCATACATTTCAAAATTTGTATGAGATCTTATCGCTTAAGGTGGATGCAATAAAATTGATGTCAAATATTAGGAATGACTATGGTATTTATACCATATATCTTACCTTGTCACACACGTTTATGGAGAGGAAAATACATCGATGAAACAATGATGTCATCGACACTACTAGCTTTGCCTTCGAATATATTTATTTATAATTATTTAAATTTCAAAGGAATTTAAATATTATAAATTAAATATTATCCTTTAGGCTTTTAAAATAAAAGCCTCCTTAGGTTTTAGAAAACCTTTTGATTTTCCCAACCATGGTTTAATAGAAACTTTTCATTTTGTGCATCACATAATATTTAAAAATAAACATTATGAAGCTCTTTTGCCACAAAAATTTTGCATTACTCCATGTGACCTTTTGACATCAATGAAAATTCATCCTTGAAATCAATGACAACTTCATGTACTCAAAATGTCCAACAATCTCCCCATTTGTCGTTGATGGTAACCCAATTATCTTTTCAAATTTTCTTAACCTATTTTTTATTTCTCCCCTTGACTCAATACTCTCTTCTTAAATAAAATCTCTCCCCCTTACTTAAATCTCTTCCCCTTTGACATCAATAGAAAAGGATCACCTTTGGGGCTCGTGTCTAAGAATGGGTCTCTTAGCTTAGCCACTCACCCACATCCTATTGAGGTGGTTAATTAAGGAGTGGGAGTATTTCTAATTTCATCAAGCACTGATCACTACCATTGTCCACTTTCATTCTCATATGATTCTTCTAATTTATTTGACTATTTCTATTCATATACCTATTCCTATTCCTGTTCTTTTTCCTATTTATGTTTATTTCCATATTCCTATTCTTGTTCATGCTTGATTCTGGAATGTATGCTCTACACCACTTTGTTGTATTTCCATAATTATTGCACTTATAACACTTAATGTTATTATTCCTTGGAGGTGTAAATATCTTGGGATTTATTCTGATGAAGCCATATCTATTCTTGTTATGAACCCTGCAATTTTTTGCCTTGTGACCAAATAGATTACATGAGTAGCAATACCCATGGAAAAGATACCTATTTTTGAAGTTCCCATTTTACTGTATTTCATGTGTCCTACACTATGAAGCCTTGTTCCTAAATCTGTGACATGAGAAGCATCGTCCATTGAAATTTTCTTGTCTTGACCTCATTGGTATATTAGTCTCTCTTACCTTATTTTGGTTCCTATTCCATCTGTTTCTTCTTTGTGCATTTTTCCTTTCCTTGTTGAAATTTTTGTTGTCCAACTCATCCTCAGAAGTCTCACATTGTCTTCTTATGAAGTTTCTTCTTCTTTATAACTTGATATTGACTCCTCTTCTTTTTTCTTTTGAGGCTATTCAAAACCAAGACCTGTCTTGCTTTATGTAGGCTTTTGTGCCTTGATGATCTTATCCAAATTCTTTGAGCTTCTTCCAAACTTATGTAGCTTATCCTTATAATTATCTACTTATTTCCTTAGTAGAGCTACTTCTTTTTATAATATTTCACATTTTAATACCTTTGCTTCTAACTTTTATTCAAACTCCATTGTCTTAGAAATTGACTTTTTTAAATCCTCTATAAGATTTCCTCTCTCTTCATCACATTCTTGAAACTGAAACTCAAGTTGGGAGTTTTACTTTCTTAACTTATTTAAATTTTTAATAGAATAAATAAGCTCTCCCTCAAGATCAACTCCTCATTTCTCTAATTCTTCCTCTATTTTTTTACCTTTGAGAACATATTCATTTTATTCTGACTTGTATTCTATAGGATCACCCATTTTTATTCTACAACCATTAGAATATTCTCGTATGGTACTTCAAGTGTATCTTTATATTCATCATAATTAAAACTAAAACCATTTTTTGTACAACTATCTTCAATATGTCCAAAATTACCACATTTAAAACACTCGAGAATTATTGGTGACCTTTTCTTAACTTCATTTTTTTCTATCAAAAATAGAACTTTATCTTTATCATTATTTGAGAGACTATTATCACTATCACTTGAGTAATTACTTGCCTTTTCTGCATAGTAGCTGCTCTTTTGTCTTTGAAATAAGTTCTTTCCTTGTCTGCTTTGTCCATCCTTGCCTTTCTTTTCATACTTGTATTTTTTGATTCCCTATTATTATGATCCAGTTTTTCTTCATCATTACCATTTCTAGATTCTTGAAAATAAGTTTCATAGTGACCATACTTTCCAAAATTTAAACATCTAATAGATTTTGCATCTTTAAATCTTCATGAATCCTTATTTTTTCTAGCATAATTTGCTTCTTCATCACTGTATTACTCATTTATTGAATATGAATTCTTACCCTTTGTATTCTTAGTACCTTTGAAAGCTACTTACATTCAAATATTAGGTTCCTCTTTTTTTATATATCAAAATATATAAGAATACCAAGTAACATATCTCTTGTCAAAGAATCACCATATTTTTATTCTTCTATGGCAAAAATATTTTCCCTAAATATTTTTAGAAGATATATTAAGACCTTATCATAAACATTCAATTCTTCAATATTAATTCAAAGTCCTTGCATGGAATTAACAACCTTATCCACACAAAGTAGATAAGTACTAATGTTTTCCTCATCCTTTATTCTTAATTCTTCAAATTGTCCTTTGAGATTTTGTACCTTTGCCTTTTTGACACTTTTATCTCTTTCATATATAATTTGCAACTTATCCCAAATTCCATTTGCATCTTTATAATGTATAACTTTTATGAATTATGTTCTATGCAAACCTCTCAAAATTGCATTCATTTCTTAGGAATTGTAATGTTGTAGAAGCTTACCTTCCTTATCTGTAGCTGGATCAACTGGTGGTATGTATCCATTTTTAATTGCTTCCCAAATTTCCTTACTAAGTGCCATAAGGTGAAGCTTCATTCTCATACTCCAAAACACATAATCAATTCCATAAAATATTGGTGTTGAATTATTTTAGGACCCATTCTTAGAATCCATTGTGTTCTTGTAAACTTTTCCTTCAAGCTATTTAACTCTTTTGAATGAACCCGCTCTGATACCAATTGAAGAACACAAGATTATACTAAGAGGGGGGTGAACAGTATAATATCACTTTTTACTTTTCTTTCCCAATCAATATTATGCAATGTATAGATAGCAATATCAACAACAATAATCAAAGAAATACATAAATCACCACATAATAGAGACACCAATTTAACATGGTTCACCCAATATGAGCTACGCCAGGGAGAAAATATTTCACTAAAATTTTCTCAATCAATATTTTGGAAATCCTTTCCCTATTACAATATATATGGACCTATGTCCAAAGGAGACACCAATTTATTGATCAAGTTCATGGATCTCTATCCACTAGATAACTCCTTTCTCCTTAGCTATGGCTAGTGATCTTCTAGAAGAATTGTTGCCTCCACTACACTGGCTAATGGATATTTATTCACTAAAGACTCATGTCCTCACTGCCTTGGCTAATGGATCTCTATCCACTGGAGACTATCATCCTCTATACTCTATCACATCCAAAGCTTACTCTTAGCTCTGTCTCAAATTTGCACTAAACATAGTCCTTAATTCTAGCGTAAATATTCTCAATATCTATCTCTGGTCTGACACAAACCTATCCTTAAATCTGAACCAAACTCTATCGTTAAATTTACACTAAATATATTCCTTCAGTATAGAACAAATTTATCCTCAATCTCTATCCTATTATTTACAGTAAACATAATCCTTAAATATAGCACAAATTAAATATCCTTAAATCTTTTTTTCAATCTATGTGCTTTGATTTGCACTAAACATAGTCCTTCGTTCTAGCATAAATATATCCTCAATATGTATCGTCAAGCCTTAACACAAAGCTTGATCCAGTCATAAATCAATACTACTAGATCTGCCCCAAATCTTAACTCAAGATTTGAACAAATCAATCAATCAAATCTATTCACAAGTCTTCTCAAAGACTTGTCTCAAATCTACCTTGTAATATTCTATAAAATATCACATTGATCTATCCACAATTCATCTCTAAAACATGTCCAATCTGCTCAATAAGTCATCACTAAAACTTGTCTAATATTCATCAATTTATGTCCTCAACCTCTATATTGTAAGCTTCCACAAAATCTCGCAAAAACTTATTCATAAGTCTTCTCAAAAACTTACCTCAAATATTCTCAAGAAGTCCTCACTAGAACTTGTCCAATATCATAGAAACATACAAATAATTGTTAGAGACTCAATATGCTTCTCATTCACCATCATGCTCAATTACTTTCAATTTCTCTTTTTACCATAGAAACATATAAAGAATTTTTAGAGACTCAATATGATTCACACTCACAAACTCTTAATCACTTTCAATCTCTCTTTTATCATAGAAACATATAGAGAATTTTTAAAGACTCAATATGTTTTACATTCATCAACACTCAACCTCTTTCTCAAATCAATTCAGAATATAGAAAAATTTGTTTTACAAAACTTGAACTATCACATAAACACATACACTTGACTACGCTCAACCAACTCTACTCAACCAATCACTCAATGAAATAATCCTTGCTCACAAACCCTAGTCCAAAATTATGAACATTCACTCAAATGTTTTCAACAATGCTTATCAATCAATATCACATAACAATGATACTCATGATCTTTGCAAACCCTAGTTCAAGTTCTTCATTCAACTAATTGCTTTAAAAACAATGCTAGTCTTACATAACAATGATACTCATGATATTTGATAACTTCACATAATAATGATACTCATGATCTTTTAAAACTTCACATAACAATGATACTCATGATCTTTGATAACTTTACATAATATACTCATGATATTTGATAAATTCACATAACAATGATACTTATGATCTTTGCACAAAATCTAGTTCAAGTTCCTCACTCAACTAATCACTTCAACAACAATGCTTATAAAACATGGTTTTATCAACAAATATTTTTTCTAGATAAACCCTTTTCACTCCAACTTAGCATTCACAACATTCAACAATCACTCACTACGAAGATGTACCCATTCCTTTTGTTTGATGTATAAGTGACCTTCGAAAACCTGTCTTAAATAAAATTTTATTCTTTGCCAATTTTAATAGTTAGATGATAAAATATCACACTAAACCCTTTACAAAATAATTCTCAATTGCAAAAATAATCAAAATTAGCTACACCTTATTACTCCTTCTTAAAATAATATCCAACACCACAAATATTTAATCAAAACACTTCTTCTAAAACTCTAACTCATCAAAATAACATCTTAAAAGTTCAGTTTCATCATAACCCTTTTCAGAAAGATATCTCAAAAATAATCCAAACTCTACTTATGACTCTCTACTTAATATTTGATTAATTAAATAAATCACTTTATAAAATAATGCAATAATTCAATCTCTCACTTTTCTAAGGTAAAATAAAATTACCCTAGCTTTTTCTTTAGCAAAACTAACCATTCATATATCAAAAAATATTTCCTCAACACTTAGCTTAATTTCACAACTTAAATTCCACCTTATCCCTCCTAAAACTTAGCAAAACAAATTAAAATAATTTCAAAAAGTTATTACCACTTTTTGTAATTTGTAGGTCTCAAAAATTAGCACAATACTCCCACAACACCTTGGCCATGACTTCTATGTCGTGTGAGACACGTGATCCACTTGGAGCCTCAAATCACGTGTACTTTGAATCCTTCAAACCCTTAAGAGCAATTGGATATTTTTTAATGTCAACAAAACCAGCCACTTCGCTATTAGAAAGGCACACTTTTCCAAATCCGTATGAGCTCTTTTCACTTAGAGCAGATGTAGTAAAATCGATACCAAACCTCAAGAAAGGCTATGGTATAAATACCATATATTTTCTCGTCACAAACATCAACAGAGAGGAAAATATGTTGAGGAAATAATGTTGTCATCCGTGCTACCAACTTTGCCTTCAAAATATATTTATTTATAATTAGTTAAATTCAAAAGAATTTAAGTATTATAAATTAAATATTTAAATTTCTTTTGGTCTTTTATAATAAAATCCTCCTTAAGTTTTAAAAAACTTTTTTATTTGCCCAACCATGGTTTTAATAAAAACTCTTTATTTTGTGCTTCACATAATCTTTAAAAATAAATACTATGAATCTCTTTTGCCACCAACCTTTTGCATTACTCCTGTTGACCTTTTGACATCAATGAAAATTCATCCTTGATGTAAATGACAACTTCGTATACTCAAAATGTCCAAAAATTAAATTTTTGTAAGTATTTTTATTTTGAATTTAACTAAATAATATAAAAGTATTATAATATTTTAATTTTATAGCTAGCACCTATATCCACATCACTATTGTATCCTCCAATATCCTATATTTTTCACATTCCCCACATGTTCCACTTATAGGAACTTATCTCTTTTTTATCATGCATGCACATCTATAGAGAATTGTCTTTCCCAACATCTATGTGTGTACCCTCTCTCATATTGATATTTATTAAGTAGTTGTAAGCATCTAAATTCATATCCTTTTTTTCATGTATTGTTTATTGGTACTTATCGAGGATGACATCATGATTAAATGGGAAAATTACCAGTAGGGTATATTTCAACTAGACAATTTATAAACCCTTTAATGGAAGAAATATGATGATCATGTGATTCATAACTCTACTATAGGATTATGAGATGTTTATTTATTGTGTTAGGAATAAAAACAAGATAGATAATGCAAAATATGTGAGTGGCATGTATACAAAAATTATCTTTAAAATAATCAAACAATCATAATAATTGTTGGTGTTAGAGAAATTGATGATTGATGTCACATTTATAGTAGAAAGTAGAATACACTTGAAAGAAGCATAAATATAGTAGTTGTAGATATAACACAAGGTTAAAAGTATTTCTAACCTGAAGGTACTAAGAATATAAAGATAAACACATAGATGGAACTTAATTTTAACAATGTAGGTCAAATGTTGTGTTTTAAGTGTTTAATGGAACACCATTATGGACTTTCTCTCATGTTTAGTATGCCATTAAATTTCCAAAAATATAACTAATATCTATCTTTGCAAGTGGTGGATATACTTTTACTTCTATGTATAGGATATGGATGACCTATGTTTGTTAGTCCTTGGGTAGGACAATAGTGATCAATATTGGTAATTGATTTTAGTTCTCTTTATTTACCTAGTTATAACTTTTATACCATATTACTTTATCATTTCTCCTCCTAAATTTCCTAAAACCTAAAATTAAAGATAAATTTTTGATTAAGAAACTTTTTAACATGTGTTCCCAAAGTGTCCTAAAATCAACAATGCTAAGATTACCAATTTAAATAGAAAAATTAGTTTTTAACATTATTATTACTTTAACATGTCCTAATATATATCCAATAAGCCTCTATTTGATTGTTATTATCATACCTATGATTTTCTAGTTATTACATTAAATATATCATAAGGGACATCATGTAGATAGATAAATTTTTGTCATGAGACTCAGAATGATTATTGAATTTTGGAGACTAATGTTCTACATGCATCATCTGTATGAATTCCTATTACCACAATCACCACATCTTGAGATGATTACGGTCATGTCATGAATACTTCATTAAGCAATGGTTTTGGTTCATCAAGGTGCTCATCATCACTGCCTAACACCAAAAGTACTAACGATTATAGGACCCTATGATAGATCTCTAAGGTTCATCAAATTCTATAATACGTATTTTTTCTTCTAATTCAAAATATCTATTATTCAAAATTCCAATCTAAAATTTATTATCATAATAGCAAAAAATATGGATGATGAAGTTGTGAAGGGTAATAGAAGTGAAATATCATCCCTATATATTTGTAGAAAGTTTTTAGATGGTCTGAGG
This sequence comes from Wollemia nobilis, assembly GCA_028583015.1. Lineage (NCBI taxonomy): Eukaryota > Viridiplantae > Streptophyta > Pinopsida > Araucariales > Araucariaceae > Wollemia > Wollemia nobilis. The sequence goes on along the minus strand of JAQPPZ010017260.1, from coordinate 3,784,291 downwards.
CATGAGCATATGTGCTATGCATTGATCCCTATAGTTGAGGAAGAATTATATAAAAATATTCCAGTATAATCCACGCAGATGACAAACTGTGCATCCAACAGCTTTTGTAATTCGTCTTTGACCATCAAGGCCACTGTTGGGTGCATCTTGCGTAGTTTTTGCTTTACAGGCTTGATTGTCGGATCAAGGGTTAAATTATGCATGACTAGCTGCGGGTCTAGTCCCGGCATGTCTCTGTATGACCATGCAAAAACCTCCTTCTTCGCTTTGAGAAGGGCAATGTAATCGACTTGCTCTTCAGGGGATAAGCTTACCCCCAGCTTGATAATTTGTGGATTCTTTGTATCTGTGCCGATATCCACGTCAGTCATCTCCTCGACTGACATGTGGGATCCATCCTCTAACTGATGTGGAGTTGGGATCAAATGGATATCATTAGCTGAGTTTAGATCTGCGTTTGGAACCTCGGGTCCCTCTTCAGCTTGAAAAATATCCTAAGTTGTCCTTGGGGTAAAATGAAGTATTTCATCAAAAGGCCAGTACTCTGATGGTGATAATGGTGAATTGAAACGATCCCAGTCGATGGCATCTATGTCTAAATGCAATGACCGTGATGGATCGGCCAGATTGCGGATGGGTGCGGTCAAATCAATGGAGATCATGTGGATGGAATGAATTTGGTCTCCAGAACCGCGGGTGTGATTACTTGTTTCTTCAAGATTCTCCCTATACTCTGGATCTGGCTCTATGGGAACGAGCAAGAATGGATCTTCCATAGGTGTGAATTTGTCCCTATTTGCGAAAAGGATGGCAGGGTCTTTTCTCGGAACTGGTGTCATGATGGGATCTCGAGGTGGACGATGCTCATCTTGAATTTGGAGCCATGGATCCAATACTTGGTCCCACCTTGTAGGGTCTACCCACCATTCATGCCCTAACCGTATGCCCATTTGTCCCATTAGATCTTCATGGGTTAAAGCATGGTGATGTCGTCGCGCATGTCTGAGATAGTCCATTTCAGTCTCATCTTTTGAATCACTTTCGAAGACCCAAAAATGTTCATCCTCTTCAGCAACTGTTGCTTGCGGCGTTGAGGATCCTCCTTGTTCCAGCAAGTTAATCTGGTCCCATTGTGGTTGTTCCACTCTTGGTGGAGGGACCTGATTCTCTTGATGCTATGTTGTTTCGTCTGGAATCTCTAAGGGGAAAAACTTCAGAAAGATGTCCGACAGCCGTTGGTTTTCTCTTTGAGGACTATTGTCCGAAATTTCGCCTCTCTCTAGCAAAGGAGAGGGATTACTGCTGTTTCTAGGGGTGTTTGTTGACCATGGGAGGTAGTCTCCCAATGTGTATTATGTATTTGGATTGGCATAAGGGTCTAATGCCAATCCCCCCTTGTTGCCTATTTCTAGGCCTTGCATATTTTCAACCAAGATGTCTAATGGCAGGGGATGGTTGAACCCTACCCTCGACTTGTCATATGGCATCCGATATCTTGGTTGGCAAAGGATCCGCATCCCTTGCTCATATCTCGCCTAGCCCGTATCCATGCCAATTGCATTGGCCGAGATATTTTAGGGAAAAATCTGGGTTTGACAGATAGTTGATGTTTTCAACAAAAGGCTCTTCGTCTGCTTCCTTTTGTTGGCCTGGTTCAAGACCATGATCAAGGCCCCCATACACAAAATTTGTCTGGTTTGAAGGGTAGCCTAGAGGAACAATTGTCCCTATGGGAAGGCGAGGTCTTCCCATGTCTTGTACTGACTCCAATGCTAGCATCGCCACAACATTTTGTACCAAATATTCCCCCAAGCCCGTACTGGCCATTTCAAAAGTGATTGTTGATGATTGGGTGGGAGGAAATGGTAGTCCTTATTGACTCCATTCCATGTTTGGTGTTTCAGGAGTCTTAGTTTCTGTTGTGCTGGGTGTTTTCTCTGTTGATACCGTTGATATTGTGGGCAACCTTTCTTCCAAGGGTTTAACGTCTTCCACGATCTGTTTTCCCTTGTCCTTCTATTGGGCCATGATAGGTGGCATTGATGATGAAGGAGCAAGTGATGAGGTCTCACCTGGCTGGGATTTTGCCTTGTTGGCCACCAGTGGTGCCTGCGGTATCGGACCCTGTTTAGATGGATTTAATTGAAAATCCAAATGCATTGAAGGGAGGGTCGATTGAGGCATGAATTGTACCGCATTGCAATACTTGAAGGGCTCTAAGTCCATTGGGACTACATGTATTTCTCCCTCATAAGAATACTTTAAGCATTGGTGGGCGATCAAAGGGACACACTTCATGTCCCTGATCCAAGGCCGCCCTAGCAGTATATTATAAGCCATTTCGCCTTCCAACACATGGCATAGTGTAGGTATTGTCTTTTGTCCTACCTGGATAGGCAGAACAACTGTTCCGACTGTCGAGCATATTGCATCGTTGAAAGCTCGCAGTGTGTACGTGGAGGCTGTGATGTGAGAGGCTGGAAGCTTCAAATGTTTTAAGGCTGCAGTGGTAATGATGTTACTGGATGAGCTAGTATCTATCAGCACTCTCTTGTACGAAATCTCGTTGACCCGCACGATAACATGCAGGGGTGGATCTGCCATGTCATTCGATATCGTTTTGACCTCATCTTCTCTGAATGTGATGACCGGCTCCGTACATCGTTTCACATGTCCTACAAAGTCGTTGAAAGAATTTGCTTCGTGGGGCTGTAATTCAATGGCTTTTAAAATGTCCATAAGAGCTTCCCTATGGGGTGCTGACTGTTGAATAAGCTCGTAAATGGACAGCCTAGTCGATGTGGTCTGCAAACTCTATGTGAGTTTGGTTCGTATTGTGACCTCGGGTCTAGGCGGAGGCAATTGCGTTGGGCATTTTTGAGGCTGCGATGTTGTCGGAACTTCCCTCGTAGCTACCTCGGGGGCAACTGCTGGGTACCTTCTGTTCCTTGTTACTATGCTAATCATTCCCACAAATCCCTGCGTGGGAAGATCCTGTCGCACCTCGTTAATCTGGAGTGGTTTTGTCTGTGCCTCATGGGCAGGCAAGGGGTCCTTGAATACCCTCATTTGTTGGTTGTTTGGCGCGATGGGGTTGTCCATGACCAATGTTCTGTTGTTGATCAAATCCTGGACTAGTTCTTTGAATTTCCAGCACCCATTCAAGTCATGTCCTCTGCGCCTATGGAATCTACAATACAATTCTTCTCTGTACCCCCTAGGCTTGGGAATGTTAGGGTCTATAGTTTGAATTTTTGGCAGAGTGACTAAATTTCCGCTGACAAGTGGTCAAATAAGGAATCCCTAGACTCCGCATATGGGGTGAAATGTCGTCTAGGGCGACACGGGTAATTTTTCTCCTGTCTTCTATTATCTCTTTCATAAGTAGGAGGCACTGCCTGGTAATTAGCCTTTTGGGGCTACGTTTCTTGCACAGGCACGGGAAAATTTATCGCAACTTGGTTGACTGCAGCGTGTTGTGGTTGCATTGTCCCGGTTTTAGTGGTTTTATTCCACTCTTTCTTTTTAGGCTTAGCGATTGCACCTTCACCTATTTTAATCTCTTCTATGACTCTGGCTTGCACCAAAGCTTCTTCTAAGCTATCGTATTACCGCAGCAACAATAGACCAGAGATTGATTTTAAGAAACTTTTTGCGAACATCTGCATGAGATCAGACATAGGAGGACGGTAGGGTAACTTAGAAAGCAAAGCTCTCCATAGATTCCCATATGCTGCCATTGTTTCCTCCTCAAATTGTTTGAGGCTCGCCAGATCACTCAGTGATGCCTTCTTCCTTGTGTTGAAGGCAAAGCGTTCAAGAAACACATCTACTAATTGATCTAAGTTGCTTATGCTGTGTTTGGGTAGTTGTGTGAACCAATCCGAGGCAGGGCCTGTGAATGTAGTTATGAATGTTCTAAGAAACAATGCATCATTATCTTGGATGCTGAAGCATTGGCTTAAAAATATTGTAACGTTTTTTTGTGCGTCCTCTTCACCTTTAAAAATTGCCAATTGAGGCAACTTGAAGTGCTCGGGGTAAAGAGGTGTAGGCACTGAGGGATGCACCGGATTACTGCGGAGTTGACGTAATGTGGGTTTTTGATGCCCAGCAAATTTTGTTTCCACAGACTCCAAATGCTCCAATAGCGCTTGGTATGCATCGAAAGATTTTATTTCTTCCTCTCTTGTTCTCTCTCATTGTAAGTTATGATAAACTGGAGGCCTATGGAGGGGTGGCCGAATGGCATCCCTCTTGCCTTGATGGGGACTTTCAACATATTCCTCTTCTGGTTCATACTCGTAAAATTCTTGAGGAGTCTCTGGGTGAAACCTATGACCCTGATCAAGCCCTCGCTGAAGGTACCCATCATTGTTTCAAGGAGTTGCCTCCCTCTCGAATCCATGAGGTCTTGGAGGCAAAGATTGACGAGGTCGTCGAGACCTGTCCTGCACCAACGGATTATGTCTCACATATTATTTGGCTCTTTGAATGCGAGGGGTTGGCTCCCTCTCAGGTATTTTATAGCATATCTCATCCGCTTCGTGTTGCATGCGCTCTCTATCCAAGCGGTGTTGATACTCTATCTCCTGATGACTTTGTTTAAGCCGCATGATTTGGGCTTGACGGGTGGCATGTTGGGCGACTATCGGGTCAATTTGGTCTACCCTATTTTGCTCAGAAGGTTCGAATGTTCCTCCTATGTGTTTGCCTTGATTTTGATGATCTACAACTTCAAGGGGTCGCTTCCCTCTATCGAGGTAGGCGGCCTATACTCGAGGTTCTGGCCTCAAGGGGTGATCATGATGTCCAGCTGGTGCGGAAGCGCAAGGTTCCCGTGTTGTATGTTGTTGTCTTTGAGGAATGCAATGATCTTCCTCGCGCTCCCTCTCATAGGTGTGAAGGGGGCAGGCGGAGTTAGGTCATTTTGTGTAAAGAACCCTACGCTCTAGATTTTGTCTCTCTGTTCTGATGTGAGGTAAAGAAGGGATACCATATTCATGTTGTCCCTCCAAATGGATGGTTTGCCTGTCTAGCACTTCGTCGCACCGTGGCCACTCATGTCTAACCTGAGAGGGCGATTCTTTGTTTACCTCAAGGTATACATGTAATGCGTCCTCTCGAAAGGGGCTGCTTTGAATAGGCATACCCACCGAGGATTCTGAGTTGGATTCTTTCGTAGGTTAGACCGATAAGGCGGTATGACCAAGTCCTCAAGACTGAAGTGAAGGTGACTTGTGCCTGCTTCTTGTGTACCTTTCGGAGCTTCTGCCCTTGATTGGGCTTGGCTACGGGTATACACCATTGCGTTGCTTCTATACTATCTACGTAGATTTTTTATCTCATTTATGATGATTTTTTTTTTTTTGTCTACACTAAGCAAAAATAAACACACACATGCGCAAACCGTGATTATCTTTTTTAAGGATTATTGGTGTGCCCTAAACTGGTTTAGTGCATTTTGATGTTTTGTTTTGTTTTTGTAGGTTTTGAAGAAGGTTTAAATGCATAATGAAGGCTCATATAACTCCCAAAACGGTAGCCCCTTCAATATACCAACCAGGCCGATATACCAACCTCTCTATATACCCGCCCTTACGAGAGGGAGACTATAGGTACGTGAGAGCAGAAGGTACATGGTACGTAGGTGGTACGAAAGGGGGATTGTCCTATTAATGGCACCTACCATAGAAGACTTATCCTCGCGCGCATGGGAATCACCCTAATGACACTCGGTCAGCTTTCGTCAGGATTTACGCCTAACAACAGTTGACAATTGGGAAATGGATGCAAAGCTAAGCCAAGGTGGTGATGAACCCACCATTGGTCTTGCTCAAGGGCTGGGGTCTTACAACCAGCTCCTTGGTTTAAAATTATTGCGTGAAGTGTGTGGGATTCATTTTATTTAACGAAAATGAAACAAGCATAAATGACTTTTCCTATGCAATATAGGATTAAATGAAAACAATTAAAGAAGCAGAAATAGAAACAGAAAATTTAACAAAGATTATAAAAATCCCTACCTCTTCTCTGCCTGGACCGGTTGCTTCTGAATTTCTATTCCGAAAAGTTGCAGACAAAAATTCGTCCCTTGGTGAGACGAATTATAGAACAGAATTTGTCCCTCCCAGAGACGAATTTGAATTCGTCCCAGGGTCAGACGAATTGCAGAACATAATTCGTCCCTGCTAGAGACGAATAGCAGTATGCAACAAAAAATGTACCTGTCAAGCACAAAACACAAAAATTTAATCAGTTTCTGTGATTTTAAACACTAGGGAACAGGGTCCCACCGTGATCGCCACTGAAAGAACGAGATTTCGGGCGAAGGAAACACTAATTGCAATGCATTCAAAATCAAATGTGCTTAAGTCCTAGAAATGTAAATTGCATGAAACGAAAGAAATGCATTGGAAGAGACACAAGAAAATGGAGAAAACAAAGCCCTTTCATTAAAATTTCTTGATCTCTGTTACAATGACGTCTCCTCCCTTTTCAGGGGCTAGGAGCGTTAAAAGAATTTGATTACAATCACTTAATGTTCCTCTTTCCCCGTGCCCACGATTGAAATGGACGGTCCAAGATGATGCCGTCGTTGATGTCGATGAGTTCTTCACCTCTGCTGCTTCTCTTGTGAACAAAGAAACAACCAAGATGTCAGTAGCACCTACCGCAAATGGAAAGGGTTCGTTCTCTAAAATTAACGAAATATGCATGTAAACATTTGCCTAAAACGGTAAATACAATGAGTCCAAATGGCTTGAAATCTTGACAGAAGACAGAAAAAGTTACCAGAAGGCCATTGCCACTGAGACAGCTGGCCAATTTGCCTTCAAATAGAATTCGTCCCTGGGTAGGACGAATTCTTACTGCAATTCGTCCCTGGCTGGGACGAATTCTTTTGTGTTGAAGAAGCCAACCTACTGCTGCTCCAATGTCGATTCTCGAGACCTGCAAAATGCCTGCAAACAAAGGGATTATGTAATTGGGGCCATTTTGGGACGACCCAGATGGTCGGATTCTCCCAATTTGGCCTCTACCCTTAGGAATTTGATCTTGCCACCTGCAAGTTAGTGAAACAACAAAGCGACACAAAACATACTAGAATCTGATCAAAAGTTATGAACTTGCAGCTATGAGTTAACCAAACATGATAACACAAAATGCAACCTGAAAAAGTAATCTAGAATGCTATAAAACTTAGAAAGTGCGGGGGTGCCCAAGTGGACCTCCCACCGTTGGCACTTGATTCCGGTGCCAATCCACTAGGGATGGGCCCAAAACCTCTTAGGATTGAGGGGTCGACGAATTGGTTGGTTCAGGTGTCCATGTGTTGGATTTGGGTCAGGTTCAAGCTTCCAAAAGCCACCCAACAACCTCCCTTGCAAGAGAGATTGGTGGATGCGAGAAGGTGAACCAAAAGGGATGCAAGTGGGTTTTCAAATCGATAGCACTTCGTTGCTTGAAATATCCTTCAACCTGTCATTTTTGGGTGAGAAAAGTCCCACCTTTTATAGACCCATGGGGTCTCTTTTGAGAGGGAAGCACAAATGCCATGTGTTGGTCATAGGTGCCATGTGGCGATCATGTCTTCCCATGAGGGAGGGGAGTCCTCCATTGACTTGGGCTCTCATAAATGCCCTTGTGACAGTCCTCTAACGGCCTATCTATCCACCCACACATGTGTGCGAAGCAGGAGTCATCAACTGACTGTCCTGGGATGCCACTTGGCACCATTCTTATTTTTGCCCGTTAAACTTGGAATTCGTCCCTGGGTGAGACGATTTTAGAATTCATCCCTGGGTGAGACGAATTCTAGTTAGTATTCATCCTTGGGTGAGACGAATACTGACCAAAGTGTCTAAATGTGCCAAATTTCTTCCTGACCTTACAAAATTTCTATGAAAGTGGTTAGGACCACTGTTTGACCTCTGATGGCTGCCCTGGGGGCTGTGTTTGTCAAAGCAATTAGTGTTTGCAGTCACATAATCGGATTGGTGCTGTTTTGGTGTCTACAGACCATAACTTCATCTCCCACTTCAAACTCCTTAAACTATCACTTTTGGTATGTCCTTGTCTTGTAATGAGTATTCATCTTAGTAATATGCATATTCACTTCTTCATGCAAGCTCTTCAGGTGCTCTGCAAAGTCCTCAGCCTCAACAATGTTCTTTTCCCCTCTATCCATTTTTCTCAACTCAAAAGCATTCCTTGAGTTGCTTCCATACACAATCTAGAATAGGGATTTATTAGTACTCCTATTGAAAAAAATATTGTATGCAAATTTTGCATGTGGAAAAACCAAGTCCCAACCCTTGGGCTTATCTCCTACCAAGCGTCTCAGTATATTACCCAAACTCCTGTTCACCACCTCTATTTGTTCATCATTCTATGGGTGGTATGCAATACTGAATTTCAACTTTGTCTTCAATTTCTTCCATTGGGTCCTCAAAAAATACCCAACAAACTTTGTATCCCTATCAGAAACAATACTCTTTTGTAGACCATGAAGTCATACCACCTATTTGAAAAACAACCCTGCGACATGAACTGCATCATTAGTTTTCTGGTAGGGAATAAAATGTGCCATCTTTGAAAACCTGTCAACCACTACAAATATGGAGTCATTACCCCTCTGTGTCCTTGGTAGGCCAAGAACAAAATCCATGTTGATCTCCTCCCATAGTCTCTCTGGTACAGGCAATGGCTGATATAATCCAGTGTTTTGTCTCACACCCTTGGCCATCTGGCATACTATGCAATTTTGCACAAATCTCTTCACATATTGATGTAGCTATGGCCAATAGTAGTTTTCACTAACGAGGGCAATGGTATTATCTCGACCAAAGTGTCTAGCTAACCCTCCACTGTGCTTCTCCTTGACCAGATTCTCCCTCATTGAACTCCTTGGAATGCATAATTGGTTTCATCTAAACAACATTCCATCTTGGATTAGAAAATCTGACCACTTATTCCTGTCCAAAGTAACAGGTGCTAAGCAAGCCCTCCAAGCCTCTGCAAAATCAGGATCTTCAGGGTACAAACCCTTAATTTCATCAAACCCTACAACTTTCACCTTCATTTTTGTCAACAAACACTACCTTCTACTTAACGCATCTGCAACTTTGTTTAACTTTCCACTCCTATGCTTCAACACAAAGGTATAACTCTGTAGAAAATCAACCCACTTCAAGTGCCTCTGATTTAGCTTCCCTTGGCTATTAATATACTGTAAGGCCTAATGATCAGTATATAGAACAAACTCTTTTGGTAAAAAATAATGCCTCCATTTCTTTAGAGCATGAACTATAGCATAAAACTCCTAATCATATACAAAATATTTCTTTTTAGCATTATTACGCTTCTCACTAAAATAGGCAACGGGTTTACCTTCTTGACTCAACACAGCTCCTATGGCACTACCACTAGCATCACAATCAACCTGAAATACCTTATTAAAATATGAAAGTGCTAAAATAGGTTGCTTTGTGACCTTTTTCTTCAACATATCAAAGCTCTTATCTGCTCCTAAGGTCCACTTAAATTATTTCTTATCCCCTATCATTGTTTTTGTAAGGGGTGCACAAATACTGCTAAAATTTCTAATGAATTTTCTATAGAAACTTGCTAGACCATGAAATGATCTTACCTTAGTTATGCTCCTTGGAGTAGGCCATTCAATGATAGCCCTCATATTTTTTGGGTCCATTTTTAGACCTTCGAATGAGATGACAAATATTCGGTACACTAACTCCTTTACAAAAGTGCACTTTTTTCAAATGAATCAACAACTGCTCCTTCCTCAGCTTCTCAAAAATCCTTCTGATATGCATCAGGTTCTCTTCCAGGGTCTTTCTAAATATTAAAATGTCATCCGAATAGACAACAACAAATTTTCCTAAAAACTCCTTCAATACCTCATTCATCATCCGCATGAATGTGCTTGGTGCATTGGTTAGCCCAAATGGCATGAACAACCACTCTTACAAAACCTCTCTGGTCTTAAAGGCTATCTTCCACTCATCTCCTTATCTAACATGAATCTGATGGTACCCACTCTTCAGTTCAATCTTTGTGAAGTACTTGGATCCACTCAAACAATCCATAATGTCATTCATTCTTGTCAATGAGAATCTATATTTTATGGTGATCTTGTTAATAGCTTGAGAGTTTGTACACATTCTCCACTCTCCATATTTATTTGGTGCTAGTACTACAGGTACTGCACATGGACTCAGGATCTCCCAAATTAGTCCCTTATTTAGCAACTCTTGGACTTGTTTGTTTAGCTCCTCACTTTCTACATGAGTCATTCTATATGCTACCTTATTGGGTAAACTAGTCAGGTACCAAATCTATATGGTGACTGATCTTCCTAACTGGTGGCAAACCCTCAGGTACATTATCTAATATAATATCTATAAATTCTTCTAACAGACCTGAGACTTATACTGGGGTATCTTTGCATTCTTTTTCCCTAACTCTAGGAATTAATGCATAGCATATATGCTCATGCTTCAACCCATCCAAAAAATTTCTACCTTCAACTAAATAGATTCTAACACTGCTACATACCTTTTGTCCACCTCCTTTAGGGGCTTCATCCTATGGTGCACTCCATTCTTTGTTAGGGAGTAAGTGTTGACACGACCATCATGCACTACACATCGATCAAACTGCCATGGCCTTCCCAACAACAAATGGTAAGCATCCATAGGAAAAATGTCACACAGGACCTCATCACGGTAATTTCCAATATTAAATTTTACCAAGCATTGCTCACTGACCAAAGCCCTATGGTCCTTTTGCAACCATGCAATACGATATGGATGTGGATGTCTCTTTATCTCTAACTACAATTTGGTAACCATTCCTTCTGAAACTAGGTTATCTGTGACACCATTATCTATGCTAATATTACAAATATTACCTACACATTTACACCTTGTGCAAAATAAGTTCTTCCACTGATCTGGATCTCTCTCCTCATTCAACAAGGCTTTCCTTATGATTAGCACTTCTCCTCTTTATGCGTCTTTAGAATGCTCAGATTCAACATCTTCATCAACAACAACAACTTGGGCATTACCTTTGAGTGTCTTATTTGTTATCTCTTGGTGCTATGGACACTCATATGTTCAATGTCCTTCTTCTTCATAGTGGAAATAGGTTCCACAAAATCCTCCTCTTCCAAACCCTCGTCCAGACCTTCTTCTTCCTCTCTGGTAACCATTGTTTTGATCATGAGGGCGGTAAGCATTATCACCCTTTTGGTTGTGACTACTGTTGGCTTCTCCATTCTTCTTATGATCTTCATTTCGTCCTTCGTTTGTTCTTCCACCAGTTCTTCCACCATGACCTCTTCCTTTTTGCTTGCTCTCAAACCTTTTGTTCAACTTCTCTTCAACCCTCAAGGCAAACTGGTAAGCATACTCTATGGTGGTCATCCTAACCAGACTTAACTCCTCTTGAATACTTGCTCTTAATCCATTAATATAATGGGCTACCATCTTTTTTTTTGCCTTAGAATGGCCTGTTCTGATTAAAATTTTGTAGAACTTCTCTGTGTATTATTTGATATACTTACTCGACTGCCTCAAACCTTAAATTTTCTTTAACAGATCAAACTTGTAGTCAACTGGAATGAACTACCTCTTCACATATTGTTTTTCTTTACGAAATGAGTGCTTACGTTATCTATCGTCTGATATTCGCCTTTGGTTACAAACTCCCGTCAACGGAATCTTTTCCTTCTTGAATTTTCGGAAATGTGAGCCAATTGGAACGAAGGAAGAAAGAGAGGCCCTTGACCAACAATGAGTCTTTATTATTGAACATGGAAAAAGAGATAAATTTAGTACAATCTGTATGCACATAATGGATAATACTTCTCCAACCATGAGAACGAACGGAAAACAATGTTCATTGAATATCATATTTAATTTCCATTCAATAGAACTGCATCAGTAAGGGGTCAAACTCCGGTCAAACTCCACTCGCTGCAAAGACTTTCTAATCTTAAATTTTATATATTTAAATAGCATTAAAATATAAAAGTAATCTGTCGAGACTTTGTAATATTAAATTTCATATACTTAAATAACATTAGCGACATGTCAAGATTCCAAATAATATTATTGTAAAATGTAAAGGACCAAAAGTTTGTGGGAACATATATAATATTTTCATGCAAACATTCCTCACAATGCTTAAACCGTGGGTGGAATTTCATGCATTCTCTTTCTTTTCCTTTAGAAGATGATGTAGATTCTCACAAACGATCGAGTTAAGCGGCTTAGTGAATTTAGAAAATTGGAGGAACGTTAAGATATCTGGTGATTCACAAAAAAATTCTGATATTAAAGAAATAATTGCAAACAATGCATTGTCAAATATTATTTAAGGCTATTTCTAAGAAATAAGTGAAAGCAAAATACTATATCATATAAAATATGGCTCCAAGTAAGAGTAATTACATTGTATCTTAACGTCTTAGTGTTAAGGCGTCAAACATCCCAGAAAGTTATACACGATTCGAAAACAAAATTCACATTTGGCTACAGCGTTAAACGTTGTGGTAATTTCTATGAAATAACGGAAAGCAGACTAGTATATCATATAATGTTTTAATGTTAAGACGTAAAACATACCAGGAAGTTATACACGATTCGATAACAAAATTCACATAAAAATGGAAGAAATTTATTGGGAAGCACTGATAAAATACTGTGTTTCACATTTTTATATAAAATTAAACAAAAACAATGTTTTTAAATAATTAATGGTATAGTGTGTTGCTTGCTTTTCATATATATATATATATATATATATATATATATATATAATTAAATTGTAATATTGTTTTTTTTTATTTGGTTAGTTTAAGAAACCCTAAAAAGGTTAAGCAGGCTCCTCAACCTTGGCCTCTTAGAGTTATGCTTATCAATAGGGAATTTAACACACACCCACCTCCTCACACACTCACCCACTTAACATGCAATGGTTTAAACCTTGGACCTCCTCAAAAAAATCCAAAGCCCAAACCCTTGCATTGTTGCCCTGTCCCCTCTCGAACAATAAAAAAGTTTTAAAAGAATTAAAATTTAAAATTAAAATAAGAAATTAAAGCTTTTATAATAAAAAATTATTTTTAGATGTTTGAAAGCAAAACTTCTAATTTATAATATTTGTGTGTAATATTTCAATTTTAATAGAAATTTTCTTTAATAATAATTTGTTTCAATTTTTTTTTGCTACAAATTTGAAGTTAGTTTTTGTACTAATTTGCAGTTTTGTGAACTTAAAGACTATTGGAAACATTATCTTCAGATGAAATACTATTGGAAACATTATCTTCAAATGAAATACTGATGGACTTCAATGTTATGTGTATATTAATGATTGTATTGTATTATGTCTAATTTGAATTGCACTCTAATACTCCAATGAAACAAGGTAGAATAAATTGGGATCATTCAAACACAAGTAAACAGTAGAATTAAAAAAAGAAAAATTAAACATATAACAATTTACTAGAGTTGATTTCTTTGTCACCTTTACATTTATTCCAATAAAAATGTGTATATCCAAACAAAAATATAAGTGCCTGTAAGAATTATGGATTTTAACCTTATAAGTACCCTTAATATATCAAGATAAGATTTATCTATTTCCAATTATCTTAACAAATATCTTATATATACTTAGATACAATAACAATAAAAAAAAGATAATATTTAGACACCTATGAGCCAATTATATATGGTCACCAACTACATAATCTTATAAAATAAAGTCAATGTTTTGAATAACTATTATAGTAGTCAAATTGAGTTAATTATGATAAGAATTAAACATGATTTAAAACTTTTATATGAGTAGGAAAACACACTTTGTGGAAGAATAAACCATCCTCAAGATGCCATAGTACAACATAAAAAGATAATATAATATGTGGAAGTATTTCATATGACAAGCATAATTGTATATACTATTGTATATACTAAGAATAATGTCATTGTTACTCTTACAAAAGAAAATCATCAATATATAAAACACATAGAGCTAAATCATCATGAGATTACTTGAAATACTAGATTGGATCAAAGCAGTAATGATACATGCATTATCAATAAGGTAATCATCCATATTTAAAATAGAATACATAAGGTAATAGAATATTATTCATAATGAAAGGATTTAAATACAACTATGATAGGCTATAGATAGCTAGCCAATGTGTTATTACCCTGAAGTAGCTAAAAACAAATCAAAATAGACTAACAACTAACAATATATCTAACCATAATATATTCGCTAAATATTTCTATTTAGCGAATTCACCTAGGATAGTAAATAACTAATCTATCCTAACAACTATTACATATAACCAAATGAGGTAATAATATAGTTGCTATAGAATAGTAACTCTAGCATCCTCCCTTATTATATTATTTGGGTAATATATATAACTATCCCAATACAATGAAGAAGAAGATATAAAAGAATGCTAAATTTTGCTTTGGCTTAGGCTCTGGATCATGGATTTGGCTTTGGCTCAAAGTGTACCTTTGGATTTGTACCTCTGGGTCTATCTCTGGATTTGCTTGTGAATCTACCTCTGGATTTTCTTGTAGATCTACCTCTGGAACTTTATCTCTGGATCTATATTTAGGTTTGTCTCTAGGTCATTGCCTCTGGGACTACCACTCGGTCTATCACTAGACCTACCTCTGGATCCACCATAGGTTTTACCTTTTTGGTAGAAGCCATACAATATTTCTTTCATCATGGTCCATTGTGTGAGATTTGTTCATCCACAATCTATATGAACCTTGTTGGCCATTTTCATTTTGTACCAAAAACTTGAAGAAGAGTGATTTGTACATCCACATGAGTCACAAGGATGTAATTTCCAACACCTAGCTACTACATGTCATGTTCTACCATAATGAATGCAACAATGATTTGTAGGATTTTTCAGAGATTTAGGGTTTACAAACATAGTTTTGCTAGTACTTGCTTGTTTAGAATATCCAAGGCCTTCATTATTTACCTTGATATTTAGCAGTATTGGAGTTTTAATGCCTTGTTCATGTTTACCTAATCTCTCACCATTGAGTCACATTTTCTTCATCAGTTTGGATCCAAATCCTTTGGTGTATTTTTAAAAACATCCAATTTCGTCATCTTCATCAATAATTTTAACAATATGATATTTGTCATTATTGATGAGATTATGAAGCTCTTTTTTAGGAGGGTCAATTTTTAAGTTACTGGTGTTGTAAGCAAAATATGCTATTATGATGAGATCACTTGTTCTACAACTGATATCTACCATTGAATGTATGAGATCGCTTGTATCACAACAAGCATTGGTCACCATGGGCCTTAGATCACTTGTATCGTAATAAGCATTGACCATTTGAAGCTTGACCTTTGGTTCCTCACTAATGTCCCTTTTTGTTTTAATTTTGGTAATTCCAAGTGCAACCAATGACATGTATATTTCCCTTACAATGCCAATAGGGATTAGAAAACCATTTGTGTAAATGTCTTCACAAGACATATAATCATCGAGTATATCATCTACACCACTACGTAGTGTGAGAAATGTGCCATCCTCATAAAAATCTATCTCTTTCATCTCTGGTGGAAAGTAAGGACCTTTAACTGATGTAGTGACACTATCAGTTAGTTTTGGGGTATTTTTCTTCTTTGATCTACCCATATTTGAAGGTGTCAATCTCTACAAAAAACGTACCTATTACAATGAAATTTTACAAAATAAATGACTAGGGTGGCTAAGGTGTTGGTCGATGCCAAAAATCCACCTTTACAAGTTGTGCCTCCCTTTTTACAAAATTATAATATATCCCCTCTTAGTGCAAAATAGGAGATGGTGGAGAAAAAAAATTGAATCCCACTATAGTGCAAAAAAAATGCAACTATAAATCCTCGTGGGCGTTTACAAAGATTGCCTGTTAGGAAAAATGTGAAATTTTCTCCCCTTAGTGCAACAAAGTGTAATTAGGAATCCTATAGGGCTTTTACAAAATTTTACCTCTTAGGCAATGTTTCAAATTCACTCAAATAAAGTGATTACAATATTTGTTGCAAAATTACAAAATGATGCACAAATTTTGAGAAAAAAATTAGAAATTTTTAGAATGTTTTGAGCATGTTTTTTTAGAAAAAAAATGTGATCCGCAATTTTCAGCAAAAACATGTCATCAACGATTTCTTGCAACAAATATTGTCAGCAATTTTTAGCAACAAAATGTTGTCAGCTTGTAGCAATTTGTTTTAGCAGTAATTTTTGGTAAAACAAAGGTTGGTCAACGAGGAGAATTGAACCTGAGACCTTTCACCAAGAAAACCTTCTAGGCTAGAGTGCCCAACATATATGCGTGCCAACCTAGTATGGCAAAACAAATCTGAACCTACTACTAGATTTTTTTTTTATCTCCAGGCAACATCTGCAACCAATCGTTCAACTTGGGTTGGTGTTGGTTGTTAGAATTTCTCATGATCACATTTGCAATTGTGTAGAATGATGTTGATCCTAAATGTAGCAAATCACACCACTAGAAACTGCTTCTATAATTACCAAGGTCTAAAATCATCAACATCCATGGCTTGGGCTGATCACTAGGAATTTTATATGTGTGATGTTTTTCAAAACTAGATCATATCTTTGTTGCATTGAGGGCTCTGAAAAAATATTCTTAGCATATGATAGATAAATTAAAAATTATTTTTCTTGTCCTTACAACATTTGAACAACATCGTTGACTGCGATTGCATTATGACAAAATCCACGAATGCGTTCAATGTTGTAACATCAAGCATTCACCATTGTATGATAGAAGAACGAACTGTATGATATCCTGAACAAATAATTGTAGGTGCTATGAATATAGAAAGCCAATATTCATCGAATATTTTGCTTCTACTTCAGACCATCTATATATAGTTAATCAATCAAACCTGCAATATCGATAAAAATGCCTATGAATCATTTGTAGATCTTCATCTACTACAAAAGTTATTATTCTAGATCATCGATATTCACCTTCAAGTCACCTGCACGCTTCATTGATAAGTTGCGACCAAACTTTATTGTAGAATCATCTAGCAACTACACTTGTGATGCTAGAAAAATGTCATCAAGATTTATATTGCACTTTGAATCCTATAGTTTTGTCTACTAATCCAAATTTTTATTGAACATCTACAATAAATTCATCCATGAATCTACAAAATCCTTCGTCGATGTGGTTTGCTACATGAGATCCATCAAATAAATATCTTTGATCGTCTTAAGAGGCCATGAAAGGAAGAACTATGTCGATGCAATGCTCTGTAAAACTACCTTCATTCTGGTAGGCCACACAAAAGAAATTATGAAGGC
Organism: Wollemia nobilis; assembly: GCA_028583015.1. NCBI lineage: Eukaryota > Viridiplantae > Streptophyta > Pinopsida > Araucariales > Araucariaceae > Wollemia > Wollemia nobilis. Next base: position 3,766,875 of record JAQPPZ010017260.1, on the reverse strand, counting down.
TTTATTTCTTCCTATGGAATGTAAATCTGGTTACCCTAAAAATATTGCAAGATATATGCTACAAAAATTGCATTGCAAATCATACAAAAATTCATTGATCCATTGTGTTTTAATAGAAATCGAATCACTGGATTGATTGGTCATGCCAACTTATTAACGCTACATTAATAAAAACACTAAATCTATCGACACTTAATCTAGAAGAGTATGATAAACCACCATCACCAATGATAGGTTTGGTTATCCAGAGCATGATCGGGTAGGCTACAGATAATTGGTAGCATCAAATAATCCCATACGTAGGGCACACTGGGTTATGAAGCATTTAAAACATAAAACTTACATAAACAAATGACTACCTTGTGGTAGTCGGCTTCCCACGATGGCTTTTTTTGGTGCCCACCATGTACAACCTTGCCTTGTCTTTGAGTCCACGTCAACTTTACCTGCTATTAGAGGTCACCAAACACCTAGTCCATATTCAGGTCCACATTAACTTCTCATAGGATCTCACCTTAATTTGACATGTCCAGTGTGTGCATCCATCTATCTTAGGTTCGATTCCATTCCATGTTATGGTATTTACATACGTCACATTGGCTTAGCATCTACCTAAGTTAGCCAATGTCACTGTAGGTGTGCCTAGAATTTAATTTTAGAGATACAATGTTCACGTAGAGTCCCTTGTAGGTGTCCAACCTAGGATTAGGTGTGCATCAGTGGTACATCTATGTTAGATCCTCCATGTGTGTAGCTCCGTTGTCATTGTCCACCACACGGTGTGACAGGTTGTACATGGTATCATAAAATTCATCACCTTGATTTGTTATAGTAAATTCATGTCACCAGTAAACATCTACGTCAATGTAACTAGTACTATCACATAAATAGTGATGTTTGTAGTCAAAACTATTACATCGCAATGTATCACCAGTCTTCAAGGTCTATTAGATCCTTTGAGCCATGTCTATATTTGACTGAACAATCAAGCCTGATCCTCTAGGATATCAATTGTCCAAGTCAAGTCCAAGGTCTGTTAGATCCTTCTAGCCATGTCTATATTTGATTGAACAATCAAGCCCAATCCTCTATGAGATCAACTACCCATGTCATGTCCAGATCATGCTTCTACTCACCAAATCAAAGTGGGACAATACTCTCAAGTTGAGCAATACTCTCGCTCTAATACCGTATTAGAATGCATAAGGTAATAGAATATTATTCATAATGCAAATTTTTAAATACAACTGTGATAGGCTATAGATAACTAGCCAATATGTTTGTTACTACCATGAAGATACCTAACAACAAAACAAAATATACTAACAACTAACGATATATCTAACCATAATAATATTATTCATAATGCAAAGATTTAAATACAACTATGATAGGCTATAGATAGCTAGCCAATGTGTGCGTTACTACCATGAAGATACCTAACAACAAATCAAAATATACTAACAACTAACGATATATCTAACCATAATAATATTATTCATAATGCAAAGATTTAAATACAACTACGATAGGCTATAGATAGCTAGCCAATGTGTGCGTTACTACCGTGAAGTTACCTAACAACAAATCAAAATATACTAACAACTAACGATATATTTAACCATAATATTTGCTAAATATTTCTATTTAGCGAATTCACCTAGGATAGTAAATAACTAATCTATCCTAATAACTATTACATATAACCAAATGAGGTAATAATATAGTTACTATAGAATAGTAACTCTAACACTTTACATATCAAGCTCTAATATCTTTCATTTAGCAATACAAAAACTTTCTCAATCAACAAAAAATAGAGATAATCTATTCTACACAAAACTAGGGGATTACTATATGCTTTATCACTATAAAACATTATGAAGAAAATGAATTTAACATATATTTCAAGATTTTTTAAATCAATTATGATAGCAAGATAATGAGAATATGAATTGTAACTATTTTTGTAAGTGGAGAAATTTTTTTAGTGTAACTTTTACCTTTATTTTGAGATAAGTATTTAGATTTTAATTGATACTTATGCTTTTCAAAATTTTCATCTACTATAAAACTAATTTTGTACACCGATTTGTAACCATAAAAAATATTCCTTGGAGGAATATATACTGATACTTATGTGTTGTTTTCTAGAAGAGAATCATACTCTTCTACAATAGCATCCTAAAAAAATTCTTTTATATGATATTCATCATAATATTACAATCATAAGTATCCAAGAACATTCATATAAAATCACACTTTATATGCTAGTGTGTTCGTTATTGTACTTTATAGATTTTACAAAGATCCTTTGTAATATTTCAAATTTTATTTTCCTATCTTATGAATTGATATGCATTATCACCTCACTTTAACTAAAAGCCAAATATTGAGATATTATAGGTATATTAGTATAAATATTTCAAAATAACTCAAAAAAATGACTAATTATGAAGATCACTAGTGGATTACAAAATAAAATATTGGGATTATTAGACCCCGAATTTAAGGAGATCAAATCCTCTTCGAACATAATATGTCCTAATATGATCTTCAATTTTTTGATCATTTAGATTATGTAACAACCCAAGTCTAACCCACATGGTTGTACAACCTTGTCTAGCTCACAGGTTCCACAAGATGAATTTTTGTATGGTTTTACTACTAGGCTCAACCTAAAGGAATTTTTTTTGAGATTATGATTTTTATGATCACCCAATGTTTAATCAGTACAAGGTATAATATGACACTTTTAAGAATTAGGACCACTGCAAACGACCTTCCAAGTGGATGAAACTAATCAAATATCAGAGAAGATATATTTTTTGGATCTAACTTCTTATTTTTCATCCTCTTATTTCAACATGAGTGTAGATGCATAGCTTGAGTTGTCCTCTAGGGCCTATAACACCTTGAGGGTAGATGCATACTCTACCCATCCTTTAAAATGAGTAAACTAGCTTTATTTTAGCCTTTTTTGCTTCATATTATAACATGCAAGGGGTTAGCATATATGCCTAATATCTAGTTTAGTATTTACTTTGATAGATTTAATTAGGGCTATGTCATTACTTTGGATTTGAACCTGGTCTCACTTGTAATGTTATGAATAACAATAGGTTATCCCATACCAACTATCATGGATTGGTCTAACTCATTTTATCATCCTAGATCACTCTTACTCATAAAATGCACAAGGTGCTATCACCATATCATTCATGCAATGATCTAGAGGTGATGTCCCATATGACATCTTGATACATGTTCTGACAAAGGTCACTTGTTCCAACTTAGTTTATCAAGAAAATGATCATTCTTGAATGACATCGAATGTGTACCTACATTACAATAGTATTGAGTGTAATTAGATCATTCACTCTTCATGATGACTAAGGGAAACATAATTAAATATCATCTTTCATGATGAATAAGTTTAAGGTTTTACTAGAAAAGTTCACAACTTGATTTAACTAATCACCTATGAAAGGTTTACTTGGAGAGTCCTTAGATTTCTACCCAAACTGGAGTTTTTATTTCACAATAACTTTTAAATTATGAACTATCTAACTTAATAAGGATGACATTATTTTAAATAAAACTTTAAATAAAATTATCAAATTATACACATCTATTCTAAGTTAAACTATGGTATCCATATCTTAATCTAACTTGAAAGGATGCAATAACTCACAATAAATCTTTATAAATCAAATACATTCTCATTCTTGTAAGGAACTTTATAAAGTATACTTCCTTTCTAATCAAATACATTCTCATTCAACCTTTCTCATTTGTAAAATATACTACTTTATAAGTTTGTTTTGGTATAAATTTTCAACTAATTATAAAACTCTCTCATTTAACCTTTCTCTAAATAATATAACTTTTATGCAACAATTGAATAAAGCATTCGTCTACAATTTAATAAAATTTTCATTAAAAAATTTAAACTATATTTAAACTTTTTCTAAGTACAATATGAATAAACTTCAAATATCCTCCACATACTAATCTGAAGCACTGTAGCCTAATCAAAATTTAATTATCATAGCAGCTTTATAGAAACTATTTACAACAAAAATAATATCCCAAATAAGATCCCAAATAAAGGAAGTCAATGCTTCACATAAATTTGTGAATTATCTAAATGTGCACAATACTCTAATAGTTTTAAAATTTAAAAAGGCATGCATCCTACATAAGTAAGCAAACATATGTTGCATAAATTATAAATTGAACATATAACTCATTTTAATGCAACTTTTAAAAGATGTGATATCTTCTAAAAAAAATCTTAAACAAAACATGAAATAGATTCAACATGTTACTTAATCAACTATTATTTAAATAAAAGGATCGCCGCTGGCAAGAGACATAATATTTAGGATCGGAAACTTAATTATCCAACAAAATACATTCTAAACTTTAAATACTCAGAAAGGTGATGCACAAGATTAATAAAGATTAAATGTGAGCTTCTTTTTAAAGGTGAATTTCTTGCGTTGACGCTTTTCGACATAAGACAGAATAGTAGGTATCAGGTTTTTATCTAATTATACCTTATTACTTTCATAAAAGGTTTCAATTAATGATTGCTCTTCAACATGGATGCCAAACTATCCCGAGGTAAATAAGAAAGTTTTATTTCTTTTCATAATCAAACCCAAGGTAAATAAGAAAGTTTTATTTCTTTTCATAATAAAAAGTGTACTAAAAAAATATGTAGAATAACTTTTTATTAAAGATAGTTGAATCACTGTATTCATTGATTTAGTAATTAAATCATTGCATAATAAAATACTCAGCTTTCACGCGTGCATAACAACTCTTGTGCTGAAGACCAATATGTAATATTGCTAAAGTTTTAAGTTTGTTAAAAATATCATCGATAGAATACATTTACTAACTCCTAGAACCTAAGTGAAAACTGATCCAGCTTAATCAGGATAAAATTTAAGAAGAGAACCAGGTGGCAATGATGCAACTATGGTTACAAATTCACACAGAATTCAGCCTTAAGCACATACATGCTAAAAATGTGTCTAATCAGCGAAAAACACATATTATTAAATTTTTAATGCACTAATGAGGCAACGCTTAAATGGATTTAATATTATATGGCTTTTTACATAGACAACTTTTACACCAACCAAACAACTTTATAACCAAACTAGCATAGAATAGTTATATTTGTTTATCTTTGAATTTCACAATTATTATTTTTTTACCAGGGAATCAACTGGCACTATCAAGATGCTTGGAATCAGTCAAACTTATCTTTTAGGTTCCAATACCGAGACTCGAATGGATGAAGATTGAATAGCTTCTATAGTGAATGGACCTTCCACCACCACGACCAGCATATAGAGGTACATAAAACATCATGTGGGATCACAACATCTATGGTGTGTGCACATGAATGGATGCATGGATGCATCTATTATGACATTTTATATGATATTTTAAATATGCAAAAATAATATGAAACATTTAATGGCATTTGGTGTAATGACAGTTGCTTAGTTATTATTATCCATGTGGTTGTGAGGTCAATTCCTCTTACTAAATAAACGATGTTCAATATAAAAATTTCACCAAAGAATAAATCAAACATTCATTCAGAATAAACTTTAGCACAAGCAATAGCATAATTAATATAACATTATCAACTTGGATGCATAAGGAGCTGATGCACCAGGTATCACTATTCCTAGAATCGTAGTAATAGTTCATAATAGTGTAGCTACATGGGTAAATGTTTATTAACACGATTTGGATGATAGAGATTCTAATTAGGCACCAGGTTCACTATTCTAGAATCATACTAATGTTTAATGGCTTATGGGTAAATGTTTATTAACACGATTTGGATGATAGAGATTCACACAGACATACTCTTCACTAAAATCCTCATTCAAACTATAGATATATCGCTAAACTAATTCTTTCATACATCATAGAATTAAAGGAATAAGTAAAAGATAAATAAATCATACATTACAAAAGCTCTATGCAGTCGTTAAAGACATCTTTTAGTGAAAGAAAGTAATAATTCTATTTTTTAACCAGCTTGGAATTATAAAAACAACCCAAAGATAAATCATACGATATTCCTTTCAACAATCACCATACAACACTTAGTTTAACATTACTATACTATTGGAAATATGACCTATATTACGATGAATCATTTTAGCAATCTCTTTATCTTCTAATCGATCTATTCTTCACAACATCACATTCCTAGCGTGCACAAAACCAGATACCCGATAATGGATGCCAAATGTAAAACATAAGATGTAGTAAATGCCCCCTCCAATCGACTTCCCATCTTTTCGCTTGAGAACCTCCGGAAAGATTAAAAATTCATCATGAAGAATTGCTTCTAGTTTTAATTAGTTCGAAACATCCACTGCAACCATCATGCCCACTATCAACAAAAGGCATTATTATATTTTTATTTATTTAATTAATATTATTTTTATTATTATTTATTTTATTGTTTCCTGTTTTATTTTGAAACCTTATACTATCTCAAGAAATTGATGTTTTCTTCCTATTCGTAATTTGATGCTTTTATCTATCAAAAGAAATTGACTTTCTAAGTAAATAAATTGACTTGTCTGCCTTGGCACTTACACTTTCCTTGGAGGTATTAGGTATTCATTCACTCAAAACATAGAACGTATAGTATATAGTCTCCTATACAAGGCATACACTCCATGCAAGTCTAACATGTAAAATGCATTTATATGAATGTAACTTATGTGAACTTTCATATACTCATGAGCAACTTCTGATATTTCACACCATCATCATATTCCATATTATTTTTTACAATCAACTATTTTCTACTCAAAGAAATTTAAGTGTTCCAACAAGCCTAATAACCATCATTAATATCACATTTTAGGAATGAAAACCAAGTATAAATCATCAATTTATGAGTAAACAATAGTTGTTTTAGGAGAGTTGTTACAAATGATAAAAAATTATGTTATTTTATATTTGTCCTTTTATCTAGGATGTGAAAGCAAGAATCATAAAAAAATATCCTAAAATTATAGACTAAATTATTGTTAATATGTCATTATTAGTCAATGAAGATTATTGGTGAAGATCAAGCAACACAAACAAATAGATCAAGCCACATGAACAAAACATACACAGATGTTATTTCTTTGTTCCTCTTAGAGAACCAAAACATTTCATTATTTTCATCTCAAAAGAAGAGCCCCTTTTACAATTTAAAAAATTCCCTTAAATACCCTGTTTTCCCATTTTCCCACCTAAAACTAGAAATTTCAAATTTGAAATTTGGGGGCAACTTGCGAAGGTCATAACTTCGCACTCGTTGACACGATTGACTATTAAAGCATATTTTATAAAATGGCATGAAACGAGCTAAGCGGGACAAGACTTGGTCGATAATATTCAAATTCGACCTCTAAGACCTTCAAAAATCACCTGCAAGTTTTACTAGTTTTTTCTAGCAAATTTTTGTTTTCACTACTTTTCAAAAAAATGAATTAAATACAATTTGGGTGATGCAAGATCACTCTAACACCATTGGATGCTCCTGCATCACACACCCAGGGTAAATTTAGAAGTGACCATCACTTCTCTATTGTTGGAGGAAAACCCAGGCAGTCAACCTCAGTATTTGATAACCAAGTTGAATCTTCCACAACCCTGCCATTCCATTTGACCAAATATTCTTCATACTACCTATTTATGGTACTTTTACCAATGCGGGTATCCTGTATCTCTTCTATCTCTTCCATATCTAGAGTCGATGCTAGAAGATCCCACAATTCTACTACTTGTCCCTCACCATTGTCTCCCTCATGGTATTCTACCAAATTTGAAATGTTAAAAATAGGTGATATGTTAAGCCCACTTGGCAATTCCACTTCATATGCATTGCCTGAATCTCATTTTTCTATGATTATACATGGTCCAAACTTCTTCATTTTTAGCTTGTTATAGGTTTTATCAAGAAACCTTTCTTTTCTCAGATGGACCATAACTTCATCTCCCACTTCAAACTCCTTAAACTATCACTTTTGGTATGTCCTTGTCTTGTAATGAGTATTCATCTTAGTAATATGCATATTCACTTCTTCATGCAAGCTCTTCAGGTGCTCTCCAAAGTCCTCAGCCTCAACAATGTTCTTTTCCCCTCTATCCATTTTTCTCAACTCAAAAGCATTCATTGGGTTGCTTCCATACACAATATGGAATAGGGATTTATTAGTACTCCTATTGAAAAAATTATTGTATGCAAATTTTGCATGTGGCAAAACCAAGTCCCAACCCTTGGGATTATCTCCTACCAAGCATCTCAGTATATTACCCAAACTCCTGTTCACCACCTCTGTTTGTTCATAATTCTGTGGGTGGTCTGCAATACTGAATTTCAACTTTGTCTTCAATTTCTTCCATTGGGTCCTCAAAAAATACCCAACAAACTTTGTATCCCTATTAGAAACAATACTCTTTTGTAGACCATGAAGTCATACCACCTATTTGAGAAACAACCCTGCAACATGAACTACATCATTAGTTTTTTGGTAGGGAATAAAATGTGCCATCTTTGAAAACCTGTCAACCATTACAAATATGGAGTCATTCCCCCTCTGTGTCCTTGGTATGCCAAGAACAAAATCCATGTTGATCTCCTCCCATAGTCTCTCTGGTACAGGCAATGGCTGGTATAATCTAGTGTTTTGTCTCACAACCTTGGCCATCTGGAATACTATGTAACTTTGCACAAATATCTTCACATATTGCTGTAACTGTGGCCAATAGTAGTTCTCACTAACGAGGGAAATGGTATTATCTTGACCAGATTCTCCTTCATTAAACTCCTTAGAATGCATAATTGGTTTCATCTAAACAACATTCCATATTGGATTAGAAAATCTGACCACTTATTCCTGTCCAAAGTAACAGGTGCTAAGCAATCCCTCCAAGCCTCTACAAAATTAGGATCTTCAAGGTACAAACCCTTAATTTCATCAAACCCTACAACTTCCACCTTCATTTGTCTGAAACAGTGAGTAAAATGGCTCTAAATGACCTAAAAACCTAACAGAGGGCAGAAAACATCACCAGAGGGCAGAAAACATCACCAGAAGGCCACTACCACTGATACAGTCGGCCAATATGCCTTCAACTAGAATTCGTCCCTAGGCAGGACGAATCTCGATCTGCAATCGTCCCTGGGTGGGACGAATTCTTCCGTGTTGGAAAAGCCGACCCGATGCTTGCTCCAATGTCGAATCCCGAGACCTCCAAAACACCTGCAAACAGAGGGGTTATGTAATTGGGGCCATTTTGGGACGACCCAGATGGTCGGATTCTCCCAATTTGGCCTCTATCCTCGGGAATTCGATATCGCCACCTGCAAGTTAGTAGAACAACAAAGCGACAAAAAGCATGATAAAATCTGATCAAAATGTTATGAAATTGAAGCTATGAGTTAACCAAATAGAATAACATGAGATGCAACCTAAAACAATAATCTAGAATGCTTTTGGAATAAAACTTAGAAAGTGCGGGGGTGCCCAAGTGGGCCTCCCACCGTTGGCACTTGATCTTGGCGCCAATCCACTAGGGATGGGCCCAAAACCTCTTAGGATTGGGATGTCTACAAATTGGTGGTGTAAGGTGGTCAAATGTTGGATTTGGGTTGGATTCACGCTTCCAAAAGCCACCCAATAACCTCTCTTGCAAAAGAGATTAGTGGATGTGAGAAGGTGAATCAAAGGGGATGCAAGTGGGTATTCAATCGGACAGCACTTCGTTGCTTGAAATCTCCTTCAATCTGTCCATTTTGGGTGAGAAAAGTCTCACCTTTTATAGACCCATGGGGTCTCTTTTGAGAGGGAAGCATAAGTGCCATGTGTTGGTCATAGGTGCCATGTGGCAGTCTTGTCTTCCCATGAGGGAGGAGAGTCCTCCATGACTTGGGCTCTCATAACTGCCCTTGTGATAGTCCTCTAACGACCTATCTGTCCACCCACACACGCGTGCGAAGCAGGAGTCATCAACTGACTGTCCTGGGCTGCCACTTGGCGCCATTCTTCTTTTTGCCCGTTAAACTTGGAATTCGTCCCTACCAGAGACGAATTCAGAATCTATCTCTGGGTGAGACAGATTCCATTTTGAATTCGTCTCTGGGTGAGACAGATTCTGAGCAAAGTGCCTGAATGTGCCAAATTGCCTCTTGACCTTACAAAATTGCTGTGAAAGTGGTTAAGACCACTGTTTAACCTCTGAGGGCTGCCCTGGGGGCTGTGTTTGTCAAAGCGATCAGTGTTTGCAGTCACATAATCGGATTGGTGTTGTTTTGGTGTCTACAGATGCCCCTTTTTGGGATGCGCTATGCATAGCGCAGCGCCAAGCAAAAATAGATAACCAAAGCACTAATGATTAGGGTTTCTTGGTAACCTAACCAACTTTTGATGCCCCAAGCATGGAAAGGGCATGCATTCTTGAATCCTTGCTTCTGACGAGCTAAGGAGTTTGATTTCAAGTGTTAACCTATTTTGGTGAGGTGTGACTTGAACTTGGACATTGATCAATCATGATTAGGCAAAGGGCGCAACCTTTTATCCTCAGGGGAACCTTGTGTTCATGATTCACGAAATGCCAAGTGTTTGATTGATTTGATTGTTGCTTGTTTACTGCCCCAAGCAGGAGCGTGATTGTCTTTGTCAATGATTCTTTGAATGCATGTCGTTTTCCTTAATTGGGTGTGTGATTGTTGATTGGTGACTAAGTGTGACTACCCCCTCAAGCAACGAATCGATGAGGGAATGACCTTCATGAGAAAAGCGACGAGTCGCTTGACCCAAGATGACTTGTGCAAGGGTGCCTTTAGATGGTTTATCGTTAAGCATGTGCAATTTTTCCAACATCTGGACTTGTTTTTGGTGGGTGTTAACCCTTTTTGTGATGCCATAATGGGGTGAAATCGTCGACAACCCATCTTCCCGTGGAGCGGTCCGGCTATGATAGCCTTCTTGGGGAAGTAGGAGAGTGACAATTTGAACCCCGACATCGATTTTCTATGCCAAGAGGTTAAGTGCGAGAGCACTTGTGTCCGGCAATGCTTATTGCTTTGTTTTTATGTTGCATTTTTTGTTGTTTTTGTTGTTTTTTTGTGACACCATTTGGGGATTAAATTTTCGAAAATCCGTCTCCCGTGGAGCGGTCCGGCTATGGTAGCCTTCTTAGGGAGTAGGATAGTGATAATTTGTGACTCCAGTGTCTATTTTGTATGCCCTGGATGTCAGGTGCAGCAGCACTCTTATCGGGAAAATTTATTGCTTGTTTTTAGTGCATTTTTTATCATTGTTTGATGTTTTGAATTTTTTGGCCTGAATTCGTCCCAGGGTGAGACGAATTCCAGCAGTAGAATTCGTCCCTGGGTGGGACGAGCGCTAACTAGAGCGCTCATCCCAGTCAAGGATGAATTCCTACTCAAAGGCCTATTTAAGGGCCAAATCTTGAATTTGGGCTCATTTGTGTCATTTTTTTCTTGCGATTTTGGAGCTCTGGGAGGAGGAGGTAATTCTGCGAAGCGAAGCGCTGCTGGAATTCTCTCTGCCATCATGAGTGCACAAATTGGTTCAAGTTGCGGAGCCGAATCGAAACCTGTAAGTGTCTCCTAGAGTTTATTTTTGTTTAAATTTGCATTGGTTTTATTTAATTGTTTTTGTGATGATGTTTTCAAAATGTGTTTTAAAACTTAAACCCTGAAACCGGATTTAAGACAACTAAGACTTATTGTACAATGGAACGTAACGTAAAACCTCGTTTAAGAATTTTACTTACGATTAAATTTCGGACCGCGGAACGTAAAACCCTAAGACGTATTTTTGTTGTGTTTTTGAATTTTCTTTTTATTCTGTTTTTGAATTAATCAGTTAAGATTAGAAACCTTTAACTGAAAATTTGTTTTTTATTTGAATTTTTGTGCTTGTTATTGCTGTACAGTTCTATTCCATTATATTTTAATTTTTTTGTTGAATTGTTTTCTTTTGCAGGTTAGGAGCCGGTACCGTGTATCTGCTGCTTTTGCTGAGGCGCGGGGTGCACTGACTGATGGTGACTGGGAATGGCTTGAGGCCCTTGGGCTCAAGCAGGTGGCTCGACTGGAGCTTGTGGTCCCGGATCAGGCCTATCTGATGGCCCTGATCAAACTTTGGGATCCACGGACCAATACCTTCCATCTCCCGATAGGGGAGATGACTGTGACTCTTGAGGATGTCTATCGGCTGCTTCGGATTCTGATAGACGGATTGCCTATTAGGACATCGCCGTTCGATCAGTGGACTGCTATACTGACGAGGTGTTTTGGGCATGGGGAGCGGGTGGGTGTAGCGAACCCAGTTGAGACAGTCGAGGTGGACTGCCAGGCTGGCGGGATATTGGTTGGTTGGTGGCATGAGAGGGGGGTGTTAGGAGTGAGGCACGCATTCTTGATGGGCCTTATTTCTAACATGCTTCTCCCTGATTCGTCAGGCGCGAGGTTCCCATGGAACCTGTTGGATTTGGTATGGCAGTTGGTAGAGTGCCCGATAGAGGCACCACTAATTTTGAGATGGGGACAGACATTGTTGGCACAACTCTACGGGGAGCTATATGCGGTCCGCTGTCGGTAGCAGAAGGGCGTCAGTTGCAGTTATCTGCTGCAGTGCTGGGGTTGGCAGCACATAGTAGTGGAGAGGCCGACCGGGTTACCGTGGACGACTCGGGCGAGGATGGATGACACGGAGATAGGCTATGCAATTTTGTGGTGGCAGTCTACGGCGCGAGGCGGAGTCGGCGATGGGCGAGTCGTTGTAGAGCACTATACCGATGCCTTTTCTCGGCTCACTCCAGGGGAGGTGTTTTGGCGCCCTTATCGGGACTGTCCAACCTGGCCAGAGGCTGGAGAGTGGCTCCGTCGGGTACGTAGGGAGCGGTGGTTGACTAGGAGGCACGGGACGGAGCATGAGTTCTTTTCATACAGTCGGGTTACACGATAGTTTGGGGTGCGCCAGGGGTTTCCTGGTGAGCCCGTGGTCTATCGACGGCGGGGAGATGAGAGGGATTTAGATCCACCGGTCACCGCGCCATTGGGCGAGGAGTCAGATGCGGTTATTGACGTCCCGGACGTAGATGACGTCGGGACTACCACTGAGTATGACTCGTGGTGGGTACTACGGCGATGGAGAGGAGAGGGGCCACTGGGTGGCACGGAGGCGGCAGTGGAGGGTGCTGAGGCAGGAGGGGATGATTGGGGAGGTCCGTTGGATGATGCGGACATGTTGGATGTGGGGGATGAGGATGTAGACTTGGGCGCTCCGGATCGGTCGGACATGCGGGACGTGGAGGAGCGAGTGGGAGCCAGAGCGGGCTGTCTGTTCCAGAGGGTCCTGTTCGTCAGGAAGACATAGAGGAGGTGGAGTCTGAGATACGTGCTGAAAATGCGCGACTGACAGAGCTACTGCGGATATGGGATCTGGAGTTGGGGGATGCGAGGCGGGAGCTGGGGGACACGTTGCGGGAGAGGGATCTCCTACGGGCTCAGCTGGCAGAGCGGGATAGGGTTCTGGCACAGCACGATGATGCGGTGTCATACTATCATCGGCGAGAGGCAGAGTGGTGTCGGCACCGGATAGAGTTGGAGAGGGAGGTCATCCGCCTTGGTGGGCGACTTCCTGAGCCCTCGGTCAGTGGATCTTCACGGTGGATGAGGGATAGTGCGACTGAGCAGTCAGCATCATCTCATCGCCGATGATTAGATGAGGGAGGCGGTAGCAGGCATGATGCGGGGGTTGGCAGTAGCCGCCTGCGAGGTCCCATAGGACCCACACCACGGGGGGTAGTTCCCGTCGCACCGATCCTACGTGATCATGGTGGTCGACGCCTTAGGTTGGGTTTTTGGATATGATTGCGGGGTCTGAGGACCGGTTTTGTAGCCTGCGGGCATCTTTTTGACGATATATATATATATATACCGGTTTTATTGTGGTTTTTTACATGTGATGATGTGATTTTTGTTATGCATGATGGCTAATGACTATGGATGTATGCATGTTTATTTATTTTGATGAATGCTTATGTTATGATGAATGCAAATGTTTTTTATTTCTTTTTGATATGCAAAGTGAAATGGATGAATGATATTTGTGGTGATTGGTTACGGCACCATAGGCTGTTTAAGACGCTCTTTAATTCATTTTTAGGCGATTGCTATGATGTATGGCTCTTGTATGTATACATGTGGTTTTCTCTTTTTGTATTTTTTGATGGTATTGTAAGGATGAAAAGCAGCGCAGTTGGTTTAGAAATGTAGCTAAGGTTTTCTGAGACTCAGACGGTTTTAACTCACTAGCCAAGACTGTACTTTGTCTTACAAGACTTTTGAACAAGGTATGAATCAGACTTGTTTTTGACCAAGCTATTTCACATCCCTGTGTGTGCAATTGAGTTCATTATTGTGGTATTTATCAGGATACCGCCAGTGCCAGATGGGTTTTCAACCGAACCTATATCGAGGATCACCTAATTAGCTCCACTAACTCCTTTGTTGTATTTAGTTAGATTAATCTGCGGTGTTATCCAGGATGCCATAAGCTAGCTCATCCACATGCAAACATTGATCTACTCACAAGTTAATGTGATAGATATATCGTCATGCGAGAAGTTTACCGCCAGTGACTGATAGGCTATCAACCAAACCGGTACTGAGGCTTACCTCATGACCTTTTAGAATGCTGAGAGTTCCAAGGATTCAAGTTCAACTCCCTTCTTTTCTTCAATTGTATTGGGATACTTGCTCGTTTGTAGTGATAAGATCACTGTTTATTTTGATTTGTTTTTCTTTTGAGCAAGGGATTGGGGAGATGGAGTGATGAAAATCACTATCTTTTGTGCACTGTAAGATGTCAAATATTTGAGTTTTGACGTTTTGCAAATTTTTGATGTTTTGCAACTATTGAGAACTAGGGATTCTTAGGGAATTGGGTAGGGAGGATGCTTGTCCTTTTGCCAACTCTCAGCATTCTTGGGGTCATTCGCATAGGGGGATGAGCAAGATAACCGTTTCGCTTTTGGTGACCTGGATTACTATGCAGGTTTCATCTTTCGTTCACACAACTTAGGAATTGTTTTATGTGTTTTTATTTGTGTTGGGATGTTACGTAACAAGGTGTATTTCAAGTATGACTCTACCTTCGTAAAATCTGTTTGACTTGATACATTACATGGCTAAAGAGTAAAATGATGACTGAATCATGAAAACTCTTGATACATTAAAAGACCACTGATTCTAGTGTGGTAAAAGTAATGCATGGTGTTTTTGTTGTTTTTGTAAAATGGAACAATGTGGAACAATATGGACTAGCAGAGCAATTACAGCCTATGGTGCCTTTGACCTGTACGACCACAAATATGCAATGTATGGATGCAATGCTTAATGCAGCTACATATTTTTGTGTTTTTGATGGATTGCTTTTTGTGAATATGCATATGAGGTGCGAGAAGAGTTCTCGATTGATGAATTTGAGTATGCCTAGAAATGAGATGCAAATTTTTGTTGTTTTTGATTATTTTTTTATTTTTGACCAAGTGATTGTGATAATCCTTGGAGCTTTTTGGTGACCAAGTGATTGCGATAATCCTTGGAGATTTTTGGGTGACCAAGTGATTGCGATAATCCTTGGAGCTTTTGGGGTGACCAAGTGATTGCGATAATCCTTGGAGCTTTTGGGTTTTGACCAAGTGATTGCGATAATCCTTGGAGCTTTTGGGGTGACCAAGTGATTGCGATAATCCTTGGAGCTTTTGGGTTTTGACCAAGTGATTGCGATAATCCTTGGAGATTTTTGGTTGACCAAGTGATTGCGATAATCCTTGGAGCTTTTGGGGTTTGACCAAGTGATTGCGATAATCCTTGGAGCTTTTGGGGTGACCAAGTGATTGCGATAATCCTTGGAGCTTTTGGGGTGACCAAGTGATTGTGATAATCCTTGGAGCTTTTGGGTGACCAAGAGATTGCGATAATCCTTGGAGATTTTTGGGTGACCAAGAGATTGCGATAATCCTTGGAGCTTTTTGGGTGACCAAGAGATTGCGATAATCCTTGGAGATTTTTGGGGTGACCAAGAGATTGCGATAATCCTTGGAGCTTTTGGGGTGACCAAGTGATTGCGATAATCCTTGGAGCATTTTGGTTTGGATTATGGCTCTTTAGGAGATAGAGGTACCCCCAGCTTGATGGTCTTTGCACTTCGGATCTGGCTCTGGAGGTACGGGCATGAACGGATCGGCCCTATGTGTTGATAGGAAGACGGGGTCTTCCCTTGGTACTGATGTCATGATGGGATCTCGGGGTGGATGGTGCTCATCATGGATTTGGAGCCATGGATCCAATACTTGGTCCCACCTTGCAGGGTCTACCCACCATTCATGCCCTAGTAGTATGCCCATCTATCCCATTAGATCTTCATGAGTTAAAGGGCGGTGATGCCATCGCGCATGTCTGAGATAGTCCATCTCAGTCTCATCTTCTGAATCACTTTCGGAGACCCAAAAATGTTCATTCTCTTTAGCAACTGTTGCTTGCGACGTTGAGGGCTCTCCTTGTTCCAGCAAGTTAATCCGGTCCCATTGTGGTTGTTCCACTCTTGGTGGAGGGACCTGATTCTCTTGACACTGTGTTGGTTCAGCTGGAACCTCTAAGGGGAATAGCTTCAAAAAGATGTTTGGAAGCCGTTGATGTTCTCTTTGAGGATTAATCTTTGAACTCTCGCCTCTCTCTAGAAAAGGAGAGGGATTACTGATGTTTCTAGGGGTGTTTGTTGACCATGGGAGGTATTCTCCCAATGTATATTCTGTATTTGGATTGGCATAAGGATCTAATGCCAATTCCCCCTTGCTGCCTATTTCTAGGCCTTGCATATTTTCGACCAAGATGTCTAAGGGCAGGGGGTGGTTGAACCCTACTCCTAACTTATCATATGGCATCTGATATCTTGGTTGGCAAAGGACCCGCATCCCTTGCTCATATCTTCCTAGCCCGTATCCATGCCAATTGCATTGGCCGAGATATTTTAGGGCAAAGTCTGGGTTTGACAGATAGTTGATGTTTTCAACAAAAGGCTCTTCATCTGCTTCCTTTTGTTTGCATGGTTCAAGACCATGATCAAGGCCCCCATACACAAAATTCTTCTGGTTTGGTGGGTAGCCTAGAGGAACAATTGTCCCTATGGGAAGGCGAGGTCTTCCCATGTCCTGTACTGACTCCAATGCGGGGGTTGCCACAACATTTTGCACTAAATACTCCCCCAGGCCCGTATTGGCCATTTCAACAATGATTGTTGATGATTGGGTGGGAGGAAACGGGAGTCCTTCCCGAGTCCATTCCATGTTCGGCATTTTAGGAGTCTCCGCTTCGCTGTGTGAGGTGTTTCTTCTGTTGATACCGTTGAAATTATGGGCAACCCCTCTTCTAGGGACTTAGCCTCTTCCATGATCTGTTTTCCCTTGTCCTTCTGTTTGGCCATGGCAAGTGGCGTTGATAATGAAGGAGCAGATGATGAAGACTCACCTGGCTGGGATTTTGTTGATTTGGTCACCAGTGGTGCCTGCGGTATTGGACCTTGTTTAGATGGATTTAACTGGAAATCCAAATGCGTTGAAGGGAGGGTCGATTGAGGCATGAATTGTATCGCATTGCAATACTTGAAGGGCTCTAAGTCCATTGGGACTACATGTATTTCTCCTTCAAAAGCATACTTTAAGCACCGGTGAGCGATCGAAGGGACACACTTCATGTCCCCGATCCAAGGCCGCCCTAGCGATATATTATAAGCCATCTCGCCTTCCAACACATGGCACAAGGTAGGTATTGTCTTTTGTCCTACCTGGATAGGCAGAACAATTGTGCCGACTGTCGAGCATATTGCATCGTTGAAAGCTCGCAGTGTGTATGTGGAGGCTATGATGTGAGAGGTCGGCAACTTCAAATGTTTTAAGGCTACAGTGGTAATGATGTTACTGGACGAGCCAGTATCTACCAACACTCTCTTGTACGGGATCCCGTTGACCTATGCGATAACGTGCAAGGGTGGATCTGCCATGTCATTCGATATTATTTTGACTTCATCTTCTCTGAAGGTGATGACCGGCTCCGTACATCGTTTCACATGTCCCACAAAGTTGTTGAAAGAATTTGCTTCATGAGGCTGTAATTCGATGGCTTTTAAAATGTCCATAAGAGCTTCCCTATGGGGTGCTGACTGTTGAATAAGCTCGTAAATGGACAGCCTAGCCGATGTGGTCCGCAAACTCTACGTGAGTTTGGTCCGTATCGTGACCTCGGGTCTAGGCGGAGGCAACTGCGTTGGGCGTTGTTGAGGCTGCGATGTTGTCGAAACTTCCCTCGTAGCTACCTCGGGGGCAACCTGTCGGGTACCTTCTGTTCCTTGTCACTATGCTAATCATTCCCACAAATCCTTGCATGGGAAGATTCTGTCGCACCTCGTTAATCTGGAGTGGTTTTGCCTGTGCCTCGTGGGCAGGCAAAGGGTCCTTGAATACCCCCATTTGTTGATTATTTGGCGCTATGGGGTTGTCCACGGCCAATGTTCTATTGTCGATCAAATCTTGGATTAATTCTTTGAATTTCCAACATCCATTCAAGTCGTGTCCTCTGTGCCTATGGAATCTACAATACAATTCCTCTCTGTATCCCCTAGGCTTAGGAGCGTTAGGGTCTATAGTTTGGATTTCTGGCAGAGTGACTAAATTTGCCGTTGACAAGTGGTCAAATAGGGAGTCCCTGGACTCCGTGTAAGGGGTGAATTATCGCCTAGGGTGACGCTATTGATTCTGCTCCTGTCTTCTATTATCTCTTTCATAAGCAGGAGGCACTGCCTGGTAATTAGCCTTTTGGGGCTGCATTTCTTGCACAGGCATGGGAACATTTATCGCAACTTGGTTGACCGCAGCGTGTTGTGATTGTGTTGTCCCGGTCTTAGTGGTTTTATTCCACTCTTTCTTTTTAGGCTTGGCGATTGCGCCTTCGCCTATCTTGATCTCTTCTATAACTCTAGCTTGCGCCAAAGCTTCTTCTAAGCTGTCGTATTTTCGTAGCAACAATAGACCAGAGATTGATTTCAAGCAACTTTTTGCGAACATCTATGTGAGATCAGACATAGGGGGACGGTAGGGTAACTTAGAAAGCAAAGCTCTCCATCGATTCCCATATGCTACCATTGTTTCTTCCTCAAATTGCCTGAGGCTCGCCAGATCACTCAGTGATGCCTTCTTCCTTGTGTTGAAGGCAAAGCGTTCAAGAAACGCATCTACTAATTGATCTAAGTTGCTTATGCTGTGTTTAGGTAGTTGTGTGAACCAATCCGAGGCAGGGCCTACGAATGTGGTTATGAACGTTCTAAGCAACAATGCGTCATTATCTTGGATGCCGAAGCATTGGCTTAGAAATATTGTAACGTGTTCTTGTGCGTCCTCTTCACCTTTAAAGATTGCCAATTGAGGCAACTTGAAGTGCTCGGGGTAAAGAGGTGTAGGCACTGAGGGATGCACCGGATTACTGCGGAGTTGACGTAATGTGGGTTTTTGATGCCCAGCAGCTTTTGTCTCCACAGACTCCAAACGCTCTAATAGCGCTTGGTATGCATCGAAAGATTTTATTTCTTCCTCTCTTGTTCGCTCCCGTTGTAAGTTATGGTAAACTGGGGGCCTATGGAGGGGTGGCCGAATGGCAATCCTCCTGCCTTGATGGGGAGTTTCAACATATTCTATTTCTGGTTCGTACTCCTCATAAAGTTCTTGAGGAGTCTCTGGGTGAGACCCATGACCTTGATCGAGTCCTCGCTGAAGGTACCCATCATTGTTTCGGGGAGTGGCCTCCCTCTCGGGTCTGTAAGATCTCGGAGGCAAAGCTTGACGAGGTCGTGGAGACCTGTCCTGCACCAACGAATTATGCCTCTCATATTGTTCGGCCCTTTGGATGCGATGGGTTGGCTCCCTCTTAGGTAGTTCATAGCGTAACTCATCCGCTTCGCGTTGCATGCGCTCTCTATCCAAGCGGTGTCGGTACTCTATCTCCTGATGACTTTGTTTAAGCCACATGATTTGGGCTTGACGGGTGGCCTGTCTAGCAACTATCGGGTCAATTTGGTCTACCCTATTTTGCTCAGGAGGTTCGAATGTTTCTCCTATGTGTTTGCCTCGAGTTTGCTGATCTAAAGTTTCAATGGGTCGCTTCCCTCTGTCGAGGTGGGCGACATGTACTCGAGGCTCTGGCCTTGATGTATGATCATGATACCTAGCAAGTGCAAAAACGCAAGGTTCCCGCACTATTTGTTGTCCTCGAGGAATGCGATGGCTTTCCTCGTACTCTCTTTCACGGGTTTGGACGGGGCGGGCGGAGTTAGCTCGCCCTGTGTAAGGAGCCCTGTGCTCCGGATTTTGTCTTTCCGTCCTGATGGGAGGTAAAGAAGGGATGCCATATCCACGTTGTCCCTCCAAATGGATAGTGTGCCTCTCTAGCGCTCCATCGCGCTGTGGCCACTCATGTCTAACCTCAGAAGGCGATTCTCTGTTTACATCAAGGTCTACATGTAGGGCGTCTTCCCGAAAGGGGCTGCTTTGAATGGGCATACCCCATCGAGGATTCTGAATCGGATTCTTTTGTAGGCCAGACCGATAAGGCGGTATGACCAAGTCCTCAGGACTGAAGCGAAGGTGACTTGTGCTTGCTTCTTGTGTACCTTTCGAAGCTTCTGCCCTTGATTGGGCTTGGCTACGGGTGTACACCATTGCGTTGCTTCTATACTATCTAAGTAGATTTTTATCTCGTTTATGATGATTTTTTTTTTTTGTCTACACTAAGCAGAATTAAACACACGCATACACAAATCGTGATTATCTCTTTTAAGGATTATTGGTGTGCCCTAAACTTGTTTAGTGCATTTTGATGTTTTGTTTTGTTTTTGTAGGTTTTGAAGAACGTTTAAATGCATTATGACGGCTCATATAACTCCCAAAATGGTAGCCCCTTCAATATACCAACCAGGCCGATATACCAACCTCTCTATATACCCGCCCTTACGAGAGGGAGACTATAGGTACGTGAGAGCAGAAGGTATGTGGTACGTAGGCGATACGGAAGGGGGATTGTCCTGTTAATGGCACCTACCATAGAAAACTTATCCTCGCACGCATGGGAATCACCCCAGCGACACTCGGTCAGCTCTCATCAGGATTTACGCCTAACAACAGTTGACAATCGGGAAATGGATGCAAAGCTAAGCCAAGGTGGTGATGAACCCACCGTTGGTCTTGCTCAAGGGCTGGGGTCTTACGACCAGCTCCTTGGTTTAAAATTATTGCGTGAAGTGTGTGTGATTCATTTTATTTAACAAAAATGAAATAGACATAAATGAATTTCCTTATGCAATGCAGGATTAAATGAAAACAATTAAAGAAATAGAAACATAAATAGAAAATTTAATAGAGATTATGAAAATCCCTACCTCTTCTCTGCCTGGACCGGTTGCTTCTGAATTTCTTCTCTGAAAATCTACAGGCAGGAATTCGTCCCTCTGTCAGATGAATTTTAGAATAGAATTTGTCCCTGCCAGAGATTAATTTGAATTCGTCTCAAGGTCAGATGAATTGCAGTAAGAATTCGTAACAGTCAGAGACGAATTACAGTCTGCAACAAAAAAATGTACCTGTCAAGCACAAACACAAAAATTTAATCAGTTTCTGTGATTTAAAAAAAAAATAGGGAACAGGGTCCCACCGTGATCGCCACTGAAAGCACGAGATTCCGGGCGAAGGAAACACTAATTGCGATGCATTCAAAATCAAATACGCTTAAGTCCTAGAAATGTAAATTGCATGAAATGAAAGAAACGCATTGGAAGAGACACAAGCAAATGGAGAAAACACAGCCCTTTCATTAAACTTTCTTGATCTCTTGTTACAAATACGCCTCCTCCCTTTTCGGGGGCTAGGAGCGTTAAAAGAATTTGACTACAATCGAGACTTAAGGTTCCTCTTTTCGCGTGCCCACACTTGAAATGGATGGGCCAAGATGATGTCGTCACTGATGTCGATGAGTCTTTGACCTCTGCTGCTCCTCCTACGAACAAAGAAACAACGAAGATGTCAGTAGCACCTGCTGCACATAAGAAGTGTTTGTTCTCTAAAATCGCCAAAAGATGCATGCAAACATTTGTCTGAAACAGTGAGTAAAATGACTCTAAATGACCTGAAAACCTGACAGAGGACAGAAAACATCACCAGAAGGCCACTACCACTGAGACAGTCGGCCAATCTGCCTTCAACTAGAATTCGTCCCTAGGCAGGACGAATTCTGACTGCAATTCGTCCCTGGGTGGGACGAATTCTTCTGTGTTGGAAAAGCCGACCTGATGCTGCTCCAATGTCGAATCCCGAGACCTCAAAAACACCTGTAAACAGAGGGGTTATGTAATTGGGGCCATTTTGGGATGACCCAGATGGTCGGATTCTCCCAATTTGGCCTCTATCCTCGGGAATTTGATATCGCCACCTGCAAGTTAGTAGAACAACAAAGCGACAAAAAGCATGATAAAATCTGATCAAAATGTTATGAAATTGAAGCTATGAGTTAACCAAATAGAATAACATGAGATGCAACCTGAAACAATAATCTAGAATGCTTTTGGAATAAAACTTAGAAAGTGCGGGGGTGCCCAAGTGGGCCTCCCACCGTTGGCACTTGATCTTGGCGCCAATCCACTAGGGATGGGCCCAAAACCTCTTAGGATTGGGATGTCTGCAAATTGGTGGTGTAAGGTGGTCAAATGTTGGATTTGGGTTGGATGCACGCTTCCAAAAGCCACCCAATAACCTCCCTTGCAAAAGAGATTAGTGGATGTGAGAAGGTGAATCAAAGGGGATGCAAGTGGGTGTTCAATCGGACAACACTTCGTTGCTTAGAATCACCTCCAATCTGTCCATTTTGGGTGAGAAAAGTCTCACCTTTTATAGACCCATGGGGTCTCTTTTGAGAGGGAAGCATAAGTGCCATGTGTTGGTCATAGGTGCCATGTGGCAGTCTTGTCTTCCCATGAGGGAGGAGAGTCCTCCATGACTTGGGCTCTCATAACTGCCCTTGTGACAGTCCTCTAACGGCCTATCTGTCCACCCACACACGCGTGCGAAGCAGGAGTCATCAACTGACTGTCCTGGGCTGCCACTTGGCGCCATTCTTCTTTTTTCCCGTTAAACTTGGAATTCGTCCCTACTAGAGACGAATTCAGAATCTGTCTCTGGGTGAGACAGATTCCATTTTGAATTCGTCTCTGGGTGAGACAGATTCTGAGCAAAGTGCCTGAATGTGCCAAATTGCCTCTTGACCTTACAAAATTGCTGTGAAAGTGGTTAAGACCACTGTTTAACCTCTGAGGGCTGCCCTGGGGGTTGTGTTTGTCAAAGCGATCAGTGTTTGCAGTCACATAATCAGATTGGTGCTGTTTTGGTGTCTATAATTTCAAGTAATCTCATGATGATTTAGCTCTATGTGTTTTATATATTGATGATTTTCTTTTGTAAGAGTAACAATGACATTATTCTTAGTATATACAATAGTATATACAATTATGCTTGTCATATGAAATACTTCCACATATTATATTATTTTTTTTATGTTGTACTATGGCATCTTGAGGATGGTTTATTCTTCCACAAAGTGTGTTTTCCTACTCATATAAAATTTTTGAATCATGTTTAATTCTTATCATAATTAACTCAATTTGACTACTATAATAGTTATTCAAAACATTGAATTTATTTTATAAGATTATTTAGTTGGTGACCATATATAATTGGCTCATAGATGTCTAAATATTATCTTTTTTTATTGTTATTGTATCTAAGTATACATAAGATCTTTTTTAAGATAGTTTAAAATAGATAAATCTTATCTTGATATATTAAGGGTACTTATAAGGTTGAAATCCATAATTCTTATAGGCACTTATATTTTTTTGTTTGGATATACACATTTTTATTGGAATAAAGGTAAAGGTGACAAAGAAATCAACTCTAGTAAATTGTTATATGTTTAATTTTTCTTTTTTTAATTCTATTGTTTACTTGAGTTTGAATGATCCCAATTTATTCTACCTTGTTTCATTGGAGTCATTAGAGTGCAATTCAAATGAGACATAATACAGTACAATCATTAATATACACATAACATTGAAGTCCATCAGTATTTCATTTGAAGATAATGTTTCCAATAGTATGTTATCTAAAGATAATGTTTATAATAGTCTTTAAGTTCTAGTACAAAAACTAACTTCAAATTTGTAGCAAAAAAAAAGTTGAAACAAATTATTATTAAAGAAAAATTCTATTAAAATTGAAATATTACATACAAATATTATAAATTAGAAGTTTTGCTTTCAAAAATTTAAAAATAATTTTATAATATAAAAGCTTTAATTTCTTATTTTAATTTTAAATTTTAATTCTTTTAAAACTTTTTTATTGTTGGAGAGCGGACAGGGCAATAATGCAAGGGCTTGGGCTTTGGATTTTTTTGAGGAGCTCCAAGGTTTAAACCACTGCGTGGTAAGTGGGTGAGTGTGTGAGGAGATGGGTGTGTGTTAAATTCCCTATTGATAAGCATAACTCTCAGAGGTCAGGGTTGAGGAGCCTGCTTAACCTTTTTAGGGTTTCTTAAACTAACCAAATAAAAAATAACAATATTACAATTTAATTATATATATATATGAAAAGCAAGCAACACACTATACCATTAATTATTTAAAAACATTGTTTCTGTTTAATTTTATATAAAAATGTGAAACGCAGTATTTTATTGCTTCCCAATAAATTTCTTCCATTTTTATGTGAATTTTGTTATCGAATCGTGTATAACTTCCTGGTATGTTTGACGTCTTAACATTAAAACATTACAATACAACGTAATTGCTCTTACATGGAGCCATATTT
Organism: Wollemia nobilis; assembly: GCA_028583015.1. Taxonomy (NCBI): domain Eukaryota; kingdom Viridiplantae; phylum Streptophyta; class Pinopsida; order Araucariales; family Araucariaceae; genus Wollemia; species Wollemia nobilis. The sequence continues at coordinate 3,741,831 of JAQPPZ010017260.1, read as the reverse complement.
TATATGATATACTAGTCTGCTTTCCCTTATTTCATAGAAATTACCACAAGGTTTAACGCTGTAGCCAAATGTGAATTTTGTTTTCGAATCGTGTATAACTTCCTGGGATGTTTGACGCCTTAACACTAAGACGTTAAGATACAATGTAATTACTCTTACTTGGATCCATATTTTATATGATATAGTATATTGCTTTCACTTATTTCTTAGAAATAGCCTTAAATAATATTTGACAATGTATTGTTTGCAATTATTTCTTTAATATCAGATATTTTTTGTGAATCACCAGATATCGTAACGTTCCTCCAATTTTCTAAATTCACTAAGCCGCTTAACTCGATCGTTTGTGAGAATCTACATCATCTTCTAAAGGAAAAAGAAAGAGAATGCATGAAATTCCACCCACGGTTTAAGCATTGTGACGAATGTTTACATGAAAATATTATATATGTTCCCACAAATTTTTGGTCCTTTACATTTTACAATAATATTATTTGGAATCTTGACATGTCGCTAATGTTATTTAAGTATATGAAATTTAATATTAAAAAGTCTCGACAGATTACTTTTATATTTTAATGCTATTTAAATATATAAAATTTAAGATTAGAAAGTCTATGCTATTTATATTTTAATGCTATTTAAATATATAAAATTTAATAGTAAAATTTAATATTGAATGGAAATTAAATATGATGTTCAATGAACATTTGTTTTCCGTTCGTTCTCATGGTTCGAGAAGTATTATCCATTATGTGCATACTGATTGTACTAAATTTATCTCTTTTTCCATGTTCAATAATAAAGACTCATTGTTGGTCAAGGGCTCTCTTTCTTCCTTCGTTCCAATTGGCTCACATTTCCGAAAATTCAAGAAGGAAAAGATTCCGTTGACGGGACTTTGTAACCAAAGGCGAATATCAGACGATAGATAACGTAAGCACTCATTTCGTAAAGAAAAACAACATTGTGGCAGGTTGCAGCATGTAAGACTTGACGGTCATCCTATCATAATATTGTAGCAGGTCATACATCATTAATATACACATAAGATTGGACTATAAAATGTTTCCAGCATTGTTATATTTTTTTTACTGAGTAAATACTTCTAATATATATATATAGCAAATTAAAGTTCGTAACAAAAATTAAAAATTAATAATAGTTTGAAGGAACAGTTCACTGGTTGGGCTTTGGTTTTTTCAGGTTAAAGTTTCAAACTGCACTATGAGTGATTGTGTGAGGGGATAGGTGTGTGATGGTTGTGTGTTAAATAGGGGTGAGTGTGTGATGATTGTGTGTTAAATTCCTTATTAATAAGCATAACTCTCAACTTCTTTAGGAGGAGTCAAGGTTAAGAGACTGTTCAACCCTATACATAGATCATAGGATTTATAACACTACCCAAATAAAAAATAAAATTAAATAAATAAATAATAATAATAATTTTTTAAAACAATTTATTAAAAAAAAAATTAAAATTTTTAAATTTCAAATGAAATATTAACATGTAAATACAAATAATATAAATTAAAATTTTTGCATTCAAACATTTAAAGAATAATTTTGTAATATAAAAGATTTAAGTTTTTATTTAATTTTTTTTTAACTTTTTTTAAAACATGATTAATTATTTAAAAACAATTTTGCAATTTATTTATATATAAAAAAAATAAGCAACACACTATCCATTAAGTATTTAAAAACATTGATTTTGTTTAATTTTATATTAAAAATGTAAAACACACTACTTTATTCGTCCTTCCCAATAAATTTCATCCATTTATATGCGAATTTATAACTTCCTGGGATGTTTTACGTCTTAACCTCAAGACGTTACAATACAATGTATTTGCTCTTACATTGAGCCATATTTTATAACATATAGTATTATGCTTCAACTTATTTCTAAAGCTGTAGCCTTAAATATAATTTGATTATGTATTATTTGCAATTATTTCTTTAATATCACAGTTATTTCTGATTCATGAGATATTTAAACGATCCTCCAATATGTTGAACTCCACTCGTTTGTGAGAATCTACGTCATCTTCTAGAGGAAAAGGAGGAGAACGAAGGAAATTACACCCACGGTTTCAGCATTGTGAAGAAAGTTTAAAGGAAAATATTATATATGTTCCCACATACTTTTGGTCCTTTACATCTTACAATAATGTTATTTCGAATCTTTTCATATCACTATTATTTTTTAATAATATTGAAGTATATGAAATTTAATATTAGAAAGTCTGGACAGATCATTATTATATTATAATGTTATTTAAATATTTAAAATTTAAGGTAAGAAATTTTTAAGAGTGAGTGGAGTTTGACCCCTTACTGTTGTATTGAATGGAAATTTCATATGATGTTCAATGAACATTAGTTTTCCGTTCATGATTCGAGTACTATCCACTATGTACATACTGATTGTACATAATTTAACTCTTATTTCCATTTTAAATAATGAGAGACTTATTCTTCCTTGTTCCCATGGGCTCACATTTCCGAACATTCAAGTACTAATTTCATATGATGTTCAATGAACATTAGTTTTCCGTTCATTCTCATGATTCGAGTACTATCCACTATGTGCATACTGATTGTACATAATTTAACTCTTATTCCCATGTTAAATAATGAGAGACTTATTCTTGGTCAAGGGCCTCTCTTTCTTCCTTGTTCCCATGGGCTCACATTTCCGAACATTCAAGAAGGAAAAAATTCCATTGATGGGACGTTGTAACGAAAGGCGAATATCAGACGATTGATAACATAAGCACTCATTTTGTAAAGAAATATAACAGTGTGGCATGTTGTAGCACGTAAGACAGTTATGTTGAATGGAAATTTCATATGATGTTCAATGAGCATTTGTTTTCCGCTCGTTCTGATGATTCGAGTACTATCCACTATGTGCATACTGATTGGACATAATTTAACTATTTTTTACCTCTTAAATAATAAAAGACTTATTTTTGGTCAAGGGCCTCTCTTTCTTCCTTCATTCCCATTGGCTCACATTTCCGAACATTGAAGAAGGAAAAGATTCCATTGACGGGACGTTGTAACAAAAGGCGAATATCAGACGATAGATAACGTAAGCACTCATTTCGTAATGAAATATAACATTGTGGCAAGTTGTAGCACGTAAAGACTTGACGGGCATCCTATCATAATATAGTAGCAGGTCATAGCCTATTTTTATAATACATTATTTAATTATTAAAAACAGAGTTAAAATTGCGTAAATTTTTTTTTTACGTGGGAGAGCTTTCTCATCTCTCTCTAGCTAGTTATGTCCTAGTCACTTTTTAGGTCCCTATTGTTTGTCAATTTGCATTTTGGTCTCCTAATGAGGGTTCTGTGGACATTAGAGTAGTGACTACTTACAATGCCATAATTGAGGTTCAGTAGTGGTGGAATGGTGAACCCTCACATTCACTCTACTAGTGCTTTATTGTTGGGTTGTAATAAAGATCATGTGACAAGTGGAAAAACATCTAACCTTGGTGGTGATGCGTAAGTTGTGAAGGATAGATGAATAAGAGCTTATTGGAGTAATACATCAATTGTAGTGAAGCTTCATATTGCAATATTACCAAGTGGAAAAGGATTGTCTCTTGATGCTTAAGGAGTGTCAATGAAGACTAAAAATTAAAGGTGTAATGACTATTTTTGGTTTTAAAGAATCACTTGTAGGAGGTGAAGTGTTTAGAGGTAAGAGGCCTTGGTAAGATTCATCTCTTAGCAATGACAATGCTCAATAAAATGTGCAACTTAATAATTTGTTCTTCCTTTACAAATATTCTCCAACATTTATAAATTTTTAAAACTCTCTCTCTCTATAGATATATATCGAGAGATTTCCTATAGAACACAAATTCTATAGATGGATGAAGGGTATTTGAAAGTCTAGAGGGCAACTACTTGAAAACATTATGGGGGCATGGTAAATTTTATATTGCCTACCTAATAACTTATGAGGAGGATACTCAAGAAGCCTCTCATATGGAACTTGGATGATTTAAGGCCAAGTCTACTATTTATAGGTCTAAGAATTTTACTTTCATCCTAAGACTCCACAAAATGCCAATTTTATATTAGGGATTAAATTTTGGTTTTGAACCTTGATTTTCGTCCCTACCTTAAGTAGAAAGTAGACAATCCTGGTTGTGTGATTTGGTGAAAATTTAAACAAGATAAATACTTGCTACTAACATCCTCACATGAAGATTGATCTTGATTGCAAGCTCTCATAAATAATTATAATTCTTGGCCCCCAATTTCAATGTGAAATGAAATTTTACATTAGAAATTTCGTAAAGCTTACTTTCACTACGAAACATGTAAGCCATATTTTTAGAGAATGCCCTCCTTAACCTTAAAAATTTAGATACTATGTTTATATTAGTCATCAAGCATGCCATTTTTGGTGTATAGGATTAATAATGGGGATGTTAATTAGGATGGATTTGATGGTTGTCAATCCTTTTGCAAATTTCTCTGGTGGGTCAATGGGTCTCTTTTCTCTATATTAACTTTTTATTAAAGTTCCCTAGTAATATAGTCAATGGAATATTAAAGAAAGGATTTCATTCACTCTTAGGGTATTATGAGTTTTACTTAAATTCAATTAGCTAATGCCTCAATGGCCTTGTCAAGGGAATATGTAGTGGAGAAATTTGTTCAAACATAAGAAAATGTTGATGTTTCTTCTATTGTAATGGACTAGTCAAGATTAGAATCTCATGAAGTTTATCAAAAGACTCAATAATTAAAGAATTTATTTCAAATAAATATTAAGGGATATATAGAGGAAGTGTAAGGATTTGTCAATCTTCTCAATTTGAGCATAAAACATTAGTTGTGTGCAAGGGATTGTTTAAAAAATGATTGCGATTTAATGAATATTTAGGAATAGAAGATCTCTCTAGAGAAGAAAATTCTTAGAGCATATTTAAAGTCACATATTAGGGCTAGGAAGGATTCCTTGCATGGTAATTTCAAAATTTTGTTGGTAATAATGTATTTTTTGAATGTTCATGAAGTTTAAATATATGTCTTAAGGTGTTAAGAGATTGACCCTTAGAGACCAAAAGTAAACACAAAATATAAATTTGTATTCTATTGGAAGCTAAATGTGTTGAATGAAGGTTAAATTTAACATTGCATTGTATCTAAAAAGAAAAGGAATTTTAAATTATTTCTCTCATTGGAAGAATAATGGTGGGGTGGTTTTATGTCTTGCTTTATAAATTAAAATCATCCTTACTTAGTTGTATTTATGATTTGTAAAATAGGTCTATATGTGGTTATTTAAAAATTAAGTTATTGGCTTATGTAGAATTTATGGTCCAATTTTAGTTACTGATCATGTGAAGCTTCAGGACTAGTTAGGAGCTAACCTACCTATTGCTTGATGGAATTTTGAAAGTTATTTTAATATGGTTGAATTGGGAAAAAATAGAAGTTGATATTTTTATGTTCTTCCCCTTTTATTAGTGGATGATATGCACAAATACGTTAAGTATATTTAATGTATTAAGGACTTCCTCTGATGATGATTTGCATTTATGGTATACTTGATTTAATAGAAGAAAATATTCTCATAGAGTTTAGTAGGCTTGAAAGATTTTATATAGCTAATGTTTTCTCATATGTTAGTTTTAATTTCAATTGTAAAGTACTTTATGATCAAGGTGAAGCAGAGTTACATTAAACAAAACACGTACAATCCATAGGAAGTAAAGAAAATGCAAAATGAGCCAAATATTTTCTTGTATCACTGTTCTAAAAATAGAGCTTACAAAGACCAACCACTTACCAATTCGAAATTCCCCCCAAATACCCTATTTTCCCTTTTCTCACCTAGAACAATCTATTTGAAATTTGAATTTTGGGGGCAAACTTCCTAAGGTCTTAACTCATCGCTTGTTGCTCAAAATGACTATTGGCGTATGTTTGTAAAAAGCTCTCGAAGGGGTTTATGGCCTGGTAATATCCTAAATAATATTACCACAATTTCTAAGCTATCAAAAAGACCTCTAAGGCCTTCAAAATTGACTTCCAAGTTTTACTAGTAGGATTTTCACTAGTTTTGATAGGGTAGAAGACCTTAAAATCTACATATCTTCCAAACTGCTTAGGATATTGTGATGATTATTTTTGCATTGGGTCTATTTCTCTATCCTCTAAACAAATAATTAAATTTTAGACCAAATAAAACAAATAAAATTTTGGGTGATGCAAGATCACTCTTACACTGTTTGATGCTCTTGCATCAGATACCCAGGGTAAATTGAGAAGTGACCTTCACTTCTCTACTATTGGAGGAAAACCAAGGTGGTCAACCTCTATATTTTACAACCAAGATTAATATTCAATGGGCATGCCCTTCCATTTAACCAAATATTCTTCATACTGCCTGTTTGTCATACTTTTGTCGATGCGGGTATCCAATATTTCTTCTATTTCTTCCTTCTTTGGAATAGATGCTAGAATATTCTCAAATTATGATACTAGTCTATCATCATTTTCTCTTTCATGGTATTCTACCAAATCTAAAATATTGAAAACAAGTGATATATTAAGCCCACTCGACAATTACACTTCATATGCATTGCCTAAATCCTGTTTCTCTATGATCTTGCATGGTCTAAACATCTTCATTTTTAGCTTATTATAAGTTTTAGCAAAGAATATTTCTTTTCATAGGTGAACCATAACTTTATCTCCCACTTGTAATTCCTTAAAACATCACTTTTGGTCTGCTCTTGTCTTATACTAAGTGTTCATATTAGTAATATGCTTCTTTACTTATTTATGCAAGTTCTTCAGGTGCTCTGCAAAGTCCTCAACCTCAACACTACTCTTTTCCCCTTTGTCCATATTTCTCAAATCATAGGTATTCCTTGGGCTGCTCCCATATACAATCTGGAATGGGGATTTATTAGTACTTATATTGATAGAATTGTTATAAGTAAATTTTTCTTATGGTAAAACCAAGTTCCATCCCTTAGGTTTATCTCCTACCAAGCATCGCAGTAGGTTACCCAAACTCCTATTCACCATCTCTATTTTCCCATCATTCTATGGGTGGTATATAGAACTAAATTTCATATGTCTTCAAATTCTTCCATAAGGTACTCAAAAAATACCCAATAAACTTGATATCCCTGTATAAAATGATACTCTTTGGTAGACCATGTAGTTGTACCACCTCTTTGAAAAATAACCCTACAACATGAACTACATCATTAGTTTTATGGCAGGGAATAAAATCTACCATCTGTAAAAACTTGTCAACCACCACAATTATGGAGTCATTCCCCCTCTGTTTCCTTGGTAGACCAAGAAAAAAATTCATTTTGATGTATTTCCATGGTTTCTCTGGTATAGGTAATGGCTGATATAATCCAGTGTTTTGCCTGACACCCTTGGCCCTCCTGTATACTCTGCAACTTTGTACAAACCTCTTCACATATTTATATAAATATTTCTAATAGTAGTTCTCACTAACGAGGACAATGGTCTTATCTTGACTGAAGTGTCCAACCAACCCTCCACTATGCTTCTCCTTAATTAGACTCTCTCTCATCAGACTCCTTAGAATGCACAATTGGTTTCCTATGAATAACATTCCATATTATATTAGAAAATATAACCATTTAGTCCTATACAAAGTAACATGTTCTAAGAAAGCTCTCCAAGCCTCTACAAAATATAGATTTTTAGGGTACACACTCTTAAGCTCATAAAATCCTATAACCTCCACCTTCATTTCTGTTAACATGTTTTACCTTCTACTTAAGGTATATGTAACTTTGTTTGATTTCCCACTCCTATGCTTCAATACAAAGGTATAACCCTGCAAAAACTTAACCCATTTCAACTACCTCTGATTTAGCTTTCCTTAGCTATTAACATATTGTAAGGCTTGATGATCAATATATAGAACAAACTCTTTTGGAAATAAATAGTGTCTCCACTTCTTCATAGCCTTAACTATAGCAAAAAATATTGATCATAGACATAATACTTCTTCCTAGCATCATTAAGCTTCTAACTAAAATAAGCAACATGTTTACCTTCTTGACTCAATACAACTCCTATAGCGCTACCACTATCAACACAATCTACCTAAAATACCTTATTAAAATTTGGAAGTACCAAAATAGGTTGCTCTATGATCTTCTTCTTAAACATATAAAAACTTCTATCTGCTCCTAAAGTTCACTTAACCTCCTTCTTATCCCATTTCATTGTATTCATCAGGGGTACAAAAATACTACTAAAATTCCTAATAATTTTTTGTAAAAACTGGCTAGACCATGAAATGATATTACCTCTATAACTCTCCTTGGGATTGGCCATTCAATGATAGGCCTCACTTTTTTTGGGTCCATTTAAAGACTTTCACTTTAAATGACAAATACCAGGTACACAAACTCCTTCACAAAATTGCACTTCTTCAAATTAATCAACAACTACTCCTCCCCCAACTTCTCAAAAACTTGTCGAATATGCAATAGGTGCTCCTCCAAAGCCTTGCTAAAAATTAAAATGTCTTCCAAATAGACAATGAATTTTTTTCCTAGAAACTCTTTCAATACCTCATTCATAAGCCGCATGAATGTGCTTGGTGCATTGATTATTCCAAATAGAATGACCAACCACTCATACAAACCCTCTCTGGTCTTGAATATTTTCTCCCACTCATCTTCTTCTATGATATGAATCTGATGGTACCCACTCTTTAGGTCAATATTGGTGAAGTACTTGCATACACTCAAACAATACATAAAGTCATCCATCCTTGGTAATGGAAATTTATATCTGATGGTGATTTTGTTAATAGATCGGGAGTTTGTACACATTATCCACTTCTCATATTTCTTTGGTGCTAGTATTGCAGGTACTGCACATGGTCTTAAGCTCTCCCAAATAATTTTTTTTTTAGCATATCTTGGACTTGTCTATTTATCTCCTCACTTTCTATAGGAGTCATTCTATGGGATGCCTTATTGGGTAAACTAGCTCCTGGTACCAAATCTATGTGGTAACTAATATTCCTCACTAGTGGAAAACCCTTAGGTACATTATCTGATATAATATCTAAGAATTCTTTTAACAAACCTAAGACTTCTACTAGAATATTTTTATATAATTCTTCCTCAACTCTAGGGATCAATGCATAACACATATGCTCATGCCTCATACCATCTAAAAACCTTCTACAAAAATATAGGGATGATATTTCACTTCTATTACCCTTCAAAACTTCATCATCCATCTTTTTTGCTATTATGATAATAAATTTTAGATTGGAATTTTGAATAATAGATATTTTGAATTAGAAGAAAAAATACCTCTTATAGAATTTGATGAACCTTAGAGATCTATCATAGGGTCCTATAATTGTTAGTACTTTTTATGTTAGGCAGTGATGATGAGCACCTTGATGAACCAAAACCACTGCTTAATGAGGTGTTCATGACATGACCGTAATCATCTCAAGATGTGGTGATTGTGGTAATAGGAATTCATACAAATGATGCATGTATAACATTAGTCTCCAAAATTCAATAATCATTCTAAGTCAAATGACAAAAATTTATCTATGTACATGATGTCCCTTACGATATATTTAATGTAATAACTAGACAATCATAGGTGTGATAATAAAAATCAAATAGAGTCTTATTGGAGATAGATTAGGACATGTTAAAGTAATAATAATGTTAAAAACTAAGTTTTCTATTTAAATTGGTAATCTTACCATTATTGATTTTAGGACACTTTGGGAACACATGTCAAAAAGTTTCTTAATCAAAACTTTATCTTTAATTTTAGGTTTTAGGAAATTTAGGAGGAGAAAAGATAAAGTAATATGGTATAAAAGTTATAACTAGGTAAATAAAGAGAACTAAAATCAATTACCAATATTGATCACTATTGTCCTACCCAAGGACTAACAAACATAGGTCATCCATATCCTATACATAGAAGTACAAGAATATCCACCACTTACAAAGATAGATATTAGTTATCTTCTTGGAAATTTAATGTCTTACTAAACATGAGAGAAAGTCCATAATGGTGTTCCATTAAACACTTAAAAGATAACATTTCACCTACATTGTTAAAATTAAGTTCCATCTATGTGTTTATCTTTATATTCTTAGTACCTTCGGGTTAGACATACTTTTAACCTTGTGTTATATCTACAACTACTATATTTATGCTTCTTTCATGTGTATTCTACTTTCTACTATAAATGTGACATCAATCATCAATTTCTCTAACACCAACAATTATTATGATTGTTTGATTATTTTAAAGATAATTTTTTTATACATGCCACTCACATATTTTGCATTATCTATCTTGTTTTTCTTCCTAACACAATAAATAAACATCCCATAATCCTATAGTAGAGTTATGAATCACATGATCATCATATTTATTCAATTAAAGGGTTTATAAATTGTCTAGTTGAAATATACCCTACAGGTAATTTTCCCATATAATCATGATGTCATCCTCGATAAGCACCAATAAACAATACATGAAAAAAAGGATATGAATTTAGATGCTTACAACTACTTAATAAATATCAATATGAGAGAGGGTAGACACATAGATGTTGGGAAAGACAATTCTCTATAGATGTGCATGCATGATAAAAAAGAGATAAGTTCCTATGAGTGGAACACGTGGGGAATGTGAAAAAGTATAGGATATGGGAGGATACAATAGTGATGTGGATATAGGTGCTAGCTATAAAATTAAAATATTATAATACTTTTATATTATTTAGTTAAATTCAAAATAAAAATACTTACATAAAATTTATCTATGTACATGACGTCCCTTATGATATATTTAATGTAATAACTAGACAATCATAGGTGTGATAATAACAATCAAATAGAAGTTTATTGGAGATATATTAGGACATGTTAAAGTAATAATAATGTTAAAAACTAAGTTTTCTATTTAAATTGGTAATCTTAGCATTGTTGATTTTAGGACACTTTGGGAACACATGTCAAAAAGTTTCTTAATAAAAACTTTATCTTTAATTTTAGGTTTTAGGAAATTTAGGAGGAGAAAAGATAAAGTAATATGGTATAAAATTTATAACTAGGTAAATACATAGAACTAAAATCAATTACCAATATTGATCACTATTGTCCTACCCAAGGACTAACAAATATAGGTCATCCATATCCTATACATAGAAGTGCAAGAATATCCACCACTTTCAAAGATAGATATTAGTTATCTTTTTGGAAATTTAATGGCTTACTAAACATGAGAGAAATTCCATAATGGTGTTCCATTAAACACTTAAAACACAGCATTTGACCTACATTGTTAAAATTAAGTTCCATCTATGTGTTTCTCTTTATATTCTTAGTACCTTCGGGTTAGACATACTTTTAACCTTGTGTTATATCTACAACTACTATATTTATGCTTCTTTCATGTGTATTCTACTTTATACTATAAATGTGACATCAATCATCAATTTCTCTAACACCAACAATTATTATGATTGTTTGATTATTTTAAAGATAATTTTTGTATACATGCCACTCACATATTTTGCATTATCTATCTTGTTTTTCTTCCTAACACAATAAATAAACATCTCATAATCCTATAGTAGAGTTATGAATCACATGATCATCATATTTCTTCCATTAAAGGGTTTATAAATTGTCTAGTTGAAATATACCCTATTGGTAATTTTCCCATATAATCATGATGTCATCCTCGATAAGTACCAATAAACAATACATGTAAAAAAGGATATGAATTTAGATGCTTACAACTACTTAATAAATATCAATATGAGAGAGGATAGACGCATAGATGTTGGGAAAGACAATTCTCTATAGATGTGCATGCATGATAAAAAAGATATAAGTTCCTATGAGTGGAACACGTGGGGAATGTGAAAAAGTATAGGATATGGGAGGATACAATAGTGATGTGGATATAGGTGCTAGCTATAAAATTAAAATATTATAATACTTTTATATTATTTAGTTAAATTCAAAATAAAAATACTTACAAAAATCAAATTTTTGGACATTTTGAGTATATGAAGTTGTCATTTACGTCAAGGATGAATTTTCATTGATGTCAAAAGGTCAACAGGAGTAATGCAAAATGTTGGTGGCAAAAGAGCTTCATAATATTTATTTTTAAATATTATGTGAAGCACAAAATAAAGAGTTTTTATTAAAACCATGGTTGGGCAAATAAAAATGTTTTCTAAAAATTAAGGAGGATTTTATTATAAAATACCAAAAGAAATTTAAATATTTAATTTATAATACTTAAATTCTTTTGAATTTAAATAATTATAAATAAATATATTTTGAAGGCAAAGTTGGTAGCACCGATGACAACATTATTTCCTCAACATATTTTCCTCTCTACTGATGTGTGTGACAAGAGAAGATATATGGTATTTATACGATAGCCTTTCCTGAGGTTTGGTATCGATTTTACTACATCTGCTCTAAGTGAAAAGATCTCATATGGATTTGGAAACGTGTGCCTCTCTAATAGTGGAGTGGCTAGTTCTGTCGACATTAAAAAAATATCCAATTGCTCCTAAGGTTTTGAAGGTTTCAAAGTACACGTGATTTGAGGCTCCAAGTGGAGCACGTGTCTCACATGACATGGAAGTCATGGCCAAGGTGTTGTGGGAGTATTGTGCTAAGTTTTGAGACCTGCAAATTGCGAAAAGTGGTAATAAATTTTTGAAATTATTTTAATTTGTTTTGCTAATTTTTAGGAGGGATAAGGTGGAAGTTAAGTTGTGAAATTAAGCTAAGTGTTGAGGAAATATCTTTTGATATATGAATGGTTAGTTTTGCTAAAGAAAAAGCTAGGGTAATTTTATTTTACCTTAGAAAAGTGAGAGATTGAATTATTGCATTATTTTATAAAGTGATTTATTTAATTAATCAAATATTAAGTAGGGAGTCATAAGTAGAGTTTGGATTATTTTTGAGATATCTTTCTAAAAAGGGTTATGATGAAACTGAATTATTAAGATGTTATTTTGATGAGTTAGAGTTTTAGAAGAAGTGTTTTGATTAAATATTTGTGGTGTTGGATATTATTTTAAGGAGTAATAAGGTGTAGCTAATTTTGATTATTTTTGCAATTGAGAATTATTTTGTAAAGGGGTTAGTGTGATATTTTATCATCTAACTATTAAAATTGGCAAAGAAGAAAATTTTATTTAAGACAGGTTTTCTAAGGTCACTTATACATCAAACAAAAAGAATGGGTACATCTTCCTAGTGAGTGATTGTTGAATGTTGTGAATGATAAGTTGGAGTGAAAAGGGTTTATCTAGAATAAATATTTGTTGATATAACCATGTTTGATAAGCATTGTTGTTGAAGTGATTAGTTGAGTGAGGAACTTGAACTAGATTTTGTGCAAAGATCATAAGTATCATTGTTATGTGAATTTATCAAATATCATGAGTATATTATGTAAAGTTATCAAATATCATGAGTATCATTGTTATGTGAAGTTTTCAAAGATCATGAGTATCATTATTATGTGAAGTTATCAAATATCATGAGTATCATTGTTATGTAAGACTAGCATTGTTTTTAAAGCAATTAGTTGAGTGAAGAACTTGAACTAGGGTTTGCAAAGATCATGAGAATCATTGTTATGTGATATTGATTGATAAGCATTGTTGGAAACATTTGAGTGAATGTTCATAATTTTGGACTAGGGTTTGTGAGCAAGGATTATTTCATTGAGTGATTGGTTGAGTAGAGTTGGTTGAGCGTAGTCAAGTGTATGTGTTTATGTGATAGTTCAAGTTTTGTAAAACAAATTGTTCTATATTCTGAATTGATTTGAGAAAGAGGTTGAGTGTTGATGAATGTAAAACATATTGAGTCTCTAAAAATTCTCTATATGTTTCTATGATAAAAGAGAGATTGAAAGTGATTAAGAGTTTGTGAGTGTGAATCATATTGAGTCTCTAACAATTCTTTATATGTTTCTATGGTAAAAAGAGAAATTGAAAGTAATTGAGTATTATGGTGAATGAGAAGCATATTGAGTCTCTAACAATTATCTGTATGTTTCTATGATATTGGACAAGTTCTAGTGAGGACTTCTTGAGAATATTTGAGGTAAGTTTTTGAGAAGACTTATGAAGCTTACAATATAGAGGTTGAGGACAGAAATTGATGAATATTAGACAAGTTCTAGTGATGACTTATTGAGCAGATTGGACATGTTTTAGAGATGAATTGTGGATAGATCAATGTGATATTTTATAGAAGATTACAAGGTAGATTTGAGACAAGTCTTTGATAATACTTGTGAATAGAGTTGATTGATTGATTTGTTCAAATCTTGAGTTAATATTTGGGGCAGATCTAGTAGTATTGATTTATGACTGGATCAAGATTTGTGTTAAGGCTTGATGATAAATATTGAGGATATATTTATGCTAGAACGAAGCACTATGTTTAGTGCAAATCAAAGGACATAGATTGAAAAAAATATTTAAGGATATTTAATTTGTGCTATATTTAAGGATTATGTTTAGTGTAAATCATAGGATAGAGATTGAGGATAAATTTGTGCTATACTGAAGGAATATGTTTAGTGTAAATTTAAGGATAGAGTTTGGTTCATATTTAAGGATAGGTTTGTGTCAGACCAGAGATAGATATTGAGAATATTTGTGCTAGAATTAAGGACTATGTTTAGTGCAAATTTGAGACAGAGCGAAGAGTAAGCTTTGGAGGTGATAGAGTATAGAGGATGATAGTCTCTAGTGGATATAGATCCATTAACCAAGGCAGTGAGGACATGAGTCTTTAGTGAATAAATATCCATTAGCCAGTGTAGTGGAGGCAGTAATTCTTCTAGAATATCACTAGCCATAGCTAAGGAGAAAGGAGTTATCTTGTGGATAGAGATCCATGAACTTGATCAAGAAATTGGTGTCTCCTTTGGACATAGGTCCATAAATATTGTAATAGGGAAAGGATTTCCAAAATATTGATTGAGAAAATTTTAGTGAAATATTTTCTCCGTGGCGTAGCTCATATTGGGTGAACCATGTTAAATTGGTGTCTCTATTATGTGGTGATTTATGTATTTCTTTAATTATTGTTTTTGATATTGCTATCTATACATTTCATAATATTGATTGGGAAAGAAAAGTAAAAAGTGATCTTATATTGTTCACCCCCCCTCTTAGTATAATCTTGTGTTCTTCAATTGGTATCAGAGTAGGTTTATTCAAAAGAGTTAAATAGCTTGAAGGAAAAGTTTACAAGAACACAATGGATTCTAAAAATGGGTCCTAAAATAATTCAACACCAATATTTTATGGAAGTGATTATGTGTTTTGGAGTATGAGAATGAAGCTTCACCTTATGGCACTTGGTAATGAAATTTGGGAAGCAATTGAAAATGGATACATACCACCAGTTGATCTAGCTACAGATAAGGAAGGTAAGCTTCTACAACATTACAATTCAAAAGAAATGAATGCAATTTTGAGAGGTTTGCATAGAACATAATTCATAAAATTTATACCTTATAAAGATGCAAATGGAATTTGGGATAAGTTGCAAAGTATATATGAAAGAGATAAAAGTGTCAAAAATGCAAAGGTACAAAATCTCAAAGGACAATTTGAAGAATTAAGAATGAAGGATGAGGAAAACATTAGTACTTATCTACTTTGTGTGGATGAGGTTGTTAATTCCATGCAAGGAATTGGACTTAATATTGAAGAATTGAATGTTTATGATAAGGTCTTAATATATCTTCTAAAAATATTTTGTGAAAATATTTCTGCCACAGAAGAATAAAAATATGGTGATTCTTTGACAAGAGATATGTTACTTGGTATTCTTATATATTTTGATATATAAAAAAAGAGGAACCTAATATCTGAATGTAAGTAGCCTTCAAAGCTACTAAGAATACAAAGGGTAAGAATTCATATTCAATAAATGAGTAATATAGTGATGAAGAAGCAAATTATGGTAGAAAGAATAAGGATTTATGAAGATTTAAATATGTAAAATCTATTATATTTTTCAATTGTGGAAAGTATGGTCACTATGAAACTTATTGTCAAGAATCTAGAAATGGTAATGATGAAGAAAAATAGGATCATAATAATAGGGAATCAAAAAATACAAGTATGAAAAGAAAGGCAAGGATGGACAAAGCAGACAAGGAAAGAACTTATTTCAAAGACAAAAGAGGAGCTACTATGCAAAAAAGGCAAGTAATTACTCAAGTGATAGTGATAATAGTCTCTCAAATAATGATAAAGATAAAGTTCTATTTCTGATAGAAAAAAATGAAGGTAAGAAAAGGTCACCAATAATTCTTGAGTGTTTTAGATGTGGTAATTTTGGACATATTGAAGATAGTTTTACAAAAAATGGTTTTAGTTTTAATTATGATGAATATAAAGATACACTTGAAGTACCATACGAGAATATTCTAATGGCTCTAGAAGAAAAATGGGTGATCCTATAGAAGACAAGTTAGAATAAAATGAATATGTTCTCAAAGGTAGAAAAATAGAGGAAGAATTAGAGAAATGGGGAGTTGATCTTGAGGGAGAACTTATTTATTATATTAAAAATTTAAATAAGTTAAGAAAGTAAAACTCCCAAATTGAGTTTCAGTTTCAAGAATGTGATGAAGAGAGAGGCAATCTTATAGAGGATTTAAACAAGTCAATTTCTAATACAATGGAGTTTGAAGATAATTTAGAAGCAAAGGTCTTAATGAAAGCATGAGATTCTAAAAAATAAAACACTAATTACAATGAAAACAACTAGCTGGATGCATGAAATAACATGAATATAATCACATCAAAAGTGAGAGCACAGCACCTTTTATTCATGTGGTTCCAACTCGGTTACAATACATCTCCTCCCTTTTCAAGGGCTGGGAGAGTTAGCATGTTTCCATTACAACAAATGAATAGTGATCTTCTTTTCCACATGCCCACGTTTGAAACGGGCGGGCCAGTGTTGCCGTCGCTCATGCCTGATGAATCCTTGCTCCTTGTTGTTCTTCCTGCATTCAAAGAAACAGTAAATTGTTTAGTAGCACCTGTGTTAAAATGTAGAGCATTTAAATTTAGAAATCGATAAGAAATATGTGTGAAATATTGACTAAATGCATGCAACCAAAACAACTCTATGCAACCTGCAATTCGGACAGAAATCAAAAAATTTACCAGAAGGCTGCTGCCAGTAAAATAGTCGTTGTTACCTGTAGGTTAATAGAGAACCAAAAATCGGCAAAACACGCTACTATTTGACAAGGGGCCTCTGAACGTTAGAACGTAATCATAGAATATATATATTCGATAAAATGTCTTCTAAAATATATATTCGAACGCTGTTAACTACAAGATATACTCAAACATAGCAAGATATATTCGAACATAAAACGTAAACTATTCAAACAGCATGAGCGTGATGTAAATACGTGATAACAGAATAATCAAAATGAAGCTAGCAAAAATGCATGGGGTGCCCAAGCGGGCCGCCCCCGTTAGAACTTGACTTTGACGCCAATCCACCAAGGATGGGTTCAAAATCTTAGAAAATGTGATGTCGGCGAATCGATGGATTACTGTGGTCCAATGTCGAATTCGAAGGTTTGGATTCTCCTTCTAGCAGCCACCAATAACTTCTCCTGCGAAAGAGATTACGGGTGTAGAAGGGATGAATCGAAAAGGAGCGCAATCGGGTGTTTTTCTGACAGCACTTCGTTACGTTAGAAAATGCTTGTCAACCTTTTTTTTTTTGGGTGGAAAAATCCACCATTTTATAGACCCAGGGGGTCTCTTTGAATGGCGTGCATAAGCGCCACGTGTTGGTCATAGGTGCCATGTGGCGGTCATGTCTCCACGAGAGAGGAAAGTCCTCCACGACTCGGGCTTTCATGAATGCCACTGTGACAGTCCTCCAACGGCCCACGTAACTGACTGACTTCTACTACCAGTTTGTTTAATGCCCATTTTCGTATCTTTGTCAAAATGCCTGTATTTGTTTAAAGTCTGCCTTTGTTGGTTAACGTGCACTTTTAATTATTTAATGTCTACTTTTAACGGGTTGAATGTCTGCCTCTGAATGCCTAAAAATCTGCCCAGTCAAAAATGCCGAAGTGTCGCGATATCACGACGTCGTGATATCGTGACACTTCGGCCAAGGCCCTTCTTTGGGCGCCGAAGTGTCACGATATCGCGACGTCGCGATATCGAGATGCTTTGGCCGAGGCCTTTCCTTAAGTGCCGAAGTGTCGCGATATCGTGACATCACAAAATCATGAAACTTTGGCCAAGGCCTTGCCTTGGGCGCTGAAGTGTCGCGATATCGCGACGTCGCGATATCGTGACACTTCGGCCAAGGCCTTGCCTTGGGCGTCGAAGTGTCGCGATATCACGACGTCGCGATATCGTGACACTTCAGCCAAGGCTGTGCCTTGGGCGTCGAAGTGTTGCGATATCGCGACACTTCGGCCAAGGCAAGGCCTTGGGCGCCGAAGTGTTGCGATATCGCGACACTTCGGCCAAGGCAAGGCCTTGGGCGCCGAAGTGTCGCGATATCACGACACTTCAGCCAAGGCAAGGCCTTGGGCGTCAAAGTGTCGCGATATCGCGACACTTCGGCCAAGGCAAGGCCTTGGGTGCCGAAGTGTCACGATATCACGACGTCATGATATCACGACACTTCAGGCAAAGCTTTGCTTTGGGCGTCGAAGTGTCACGATATCGTGACGTCGTGATATCACGACACTTCGGCCGAGGCCTTCTTTGATTAAGACTTTGTCTTGCTTAAGACTTTCTTTTGCTTAAGACTTTCTTTTGTTTAAGACTTTGTCTTGCTTAAGACTTTCTCTTCCTTAAGACTTTGTTTTGCTTAAGACTTTGTTTTGATAAAGGCTTTGTTTTGATAAAGGCTTGCTTTTGACTTTGATTAAGACTTTGTTTTGATAAAGGCTTTGTTTACTTTTCGACCTTCTAAACTGCTATGTAAGTGGCTAGGACCACTGTTTGACCTCTGAGGGCTACCCTAAAAGCTGTGTATGTCAATGCGATCAGTGTTTGTAGTCACATAATTGGATTGGTGTTGTTTTGGTGTCTATAGATAACCCTTTTTGGGAAGTGTTGTGGGTGACGCAATGCTGAGCAAAAATAGATAACCAAAGCACTACTGATTAGGGTTTCTTGGTAACCTAACCAAATTTTGATGCCCCAAGTATAGAAAGGGCATGCATTCTTGAATCCTTGCTTCTGACGAGCTAAAGAATTTGATTTCAAGTGTTAACCTATTTTGGTGAGGTGTGACTTGAGCTTGAACATTGATCAGTCATGATTTAGGCAAAGGGTGTAACCTTTTGTCCATAGGGGAACCTTGTGTTCATGCTTCGAGAATGTCAAGTGTTTGATCAATTTGATGATTGCTTGTTTACTACCTCAAGCAGGAGCGTAATTGTCTTTGTCAATGATTCTTTGAATGAATGTCATTGCCTTGATTGGGTGTGTGCTTTTTGATTGGTGACTAAGTGTGACTACCCCCTCAGGCGATGAATCGATGAGGGAATGACCTTCATGAGAAAAGCGATGAGTCGCTTGACCCAAGATGACTTATGCAAGGGTGCCTTTAGATGTTTTACCGTTTAAGCATGTTCAATTTCCTGACATTTGGACCTATTTTTTATGGGTGTTAACCCTTTTGGTGATGCCATAATGGGGTGAAATTATCGAAAACCTGTCTTCCCGTGGAGCGGTCCCGCTATGGTAGCCTTCTTGGGGAAGTAGGAGAATGACAATTTGAGCCCCGACATCGATTTTCTATGCCAAGAGGTTAAGTGCAAGAGCACTTGTGTTCGGCAATGCTTATTGAAAGCACGAGATTCCGGGCAAAGGAAACACTAATTGCGATGCATTCAAAATCAAATACGCTTAAGTCCTAGAAATGTAAAATGCATGAAATGAGAGAGACGCATTGAAATGAGATACAAGCAAATGGAGAAAACACAGCCCTTTCATTAAACTCTCTTGATCTCTGTTACAAATACGCCTCCTCCCTTTTTAGGAGCTAGGAGCGTTAAAAGAATTTGATTACAATCGAGACTTAAGGTTCCTCTTTCCGTGTGCCCACACTTGAAATGGGCAGGCCAAGATGATTTCGTCGCTGATGTTGATGAGTTCTTAACCTCTGCTGCTCCTCCTACGAACAAAGAAACAACAAAGATGTCAGTAGCACCTGTTGCAAATAGTAAGTGTTTGTTCTCTAAAATCGTCAAAAGATACATGTAAATATTTGTATGAAACAGTGGGTAAAGTGAGTCCAAATGGCCTGAAAACTTGACAGAGGACAAAAAACATCACTAGAGGGCCACTGCCATCGAGACAGTCAGCCAATATGCCTTCAATTGGAATTCGTCCCTGGGCAGGACGAATTCTGACTGTTATTCGTCCCTGGGTGGGACGAATTCTTCTGTGTTGGAAAAGCTGACCTGATGCTGCTCCAATGTCGAATCCTGAGACCTCCAAAACACCTGCAAACAGAGGGGTTATGTAATTGGGGCCATTTTTGGACAACCCATATGGTTGGATTCTCCCAATTTGGCCTCTATCCTCCGGAATTCGATGTCGCCACCTGCAAGTTAGTGAAACAACAAAGCGACACCAAGCGTGATAAAATCTGATCAAACTGTTATGAAATTGAAGCTATGAGTTAACCAGATAGAATAACTCAATATGAAACCTGAAACAATAATATAGAATGCTTTAAAATAAAACTTAGAAAAGTGCGGGGGTGCCCCAGTGGGCCTCCCACCGTTGGCACTTGATTCCGGCGCCAATCCACTAGGGATGGGCCCAAAACCTCTTAGGATTGGGATGTCTACGAATTGGTGGTGTAAGGTGGTCAAATTTTGGATTTGGGTTGGATCCACGCTTCCAAGAGCCACCCAATAACCTCCCTTGCAAAAGATATTAGTGGATGTGAGAAGGTGAATCAAAAGGATGCAAATGGGTATTCAATTGGATAGCACTTCATTGCTTGAAATTGCCTCCAATCTTGCATATTTTGGGTGAGAAAAGTCCCACCTTTTATAGACCCATGGGGTCTCTTTTGAGAGGGAAGCATAAGTGCCATGTGTTGTTCATAGGTGCCATGTGGCGGTTATGTCTTCCCATGATGGAGGAGAGTCCTCCATGACTTGGGCTTTCATAACTGCCCTTGTGACAGTCCTCTAACGGCCTATATGTCCACCCACACACGTGTGTGAGGCAGGAGTCATCAACTGACTGTCTTGGGCTGCCACTTGGCACCATTATTCTTTTTGCCCATTAAACTCAGAATTCGTCCCTACTAGAGACGATTTCAGAATTCATCCCTGGGTGAGACGAATTCCAATTAGTATTCGTCCCTGGGTGAGACGAATGCTGAGAAAAGTGTCTAAATGTGCCAAATTGCTTCCTGACCTTACAAAATTGCTATGAAAGTGGTTAGGACCACTGTTTGACCTCTGAGGGCTGTGTTTGTCAACGCGATCAGTGTTTGTAGTCACATAATCGGATTGGTGATGTTTAGGTGTCTACAGATGCCCCTTTTTGGGATGCGCTGTGCATAGCGCAGTGCCGAGCAAAAATAGATAACCAAAGCACTAATGATTCGGGTTTCTTGGTAACCTAACCAACTTTTGATACCCCAAGCATGGAAAGGGCATGCATTCTTAAATCCTTGCTTCTGATGAGCTAAGGAGTTTGATTTCAAGTGTTAACCTATTTTGGTGAGGTGTGACTTGAGCTTGGACACTTATTGTTATGTTTTTGTGTTGCATTTTTGTGATGTTTTTGTTGTTTTGATTTTCTTGATGTTTTTTAGTGGGGTTTGACCCATTTGTGATGCCATTTGGGGGTGAAATTGTCGAAAATTTGTCTTCCCGTGGAGCGGTCCGGCTATGGTAGCCTTCTTAGAGAGTAGGATAGTGACAATGTAAACCCCGACATAAGTTTTTCTATGCCAAGAGGTTAAGTGCAAGAGCACTTGTGTCTGGCAATGTTTATTGCTTTGTTTTTATGTTGCATTTTTGTGATGTTTTTGTTGTTTTGATTTTCTTGCTTTGTGTATATGTCATGATTTTATGTTATGCACAGTGATTGATGTTGATGGATGCATGCTACTTTATATTGATGGATGCATATGATATGATAAATGTGATTGTTGTATGTTGATTTTTGATGGATGCATATGTTGTGATGAATGCAAATGTTTTTTATTTATATGTGATGTGCGGAAATGAAATGGATGAATAGAATTTGTGATGTTTGGCTATGGCACCATAGACTGTTTATGACTTTGTTATTTTGTCTTTTAGGCGATTGCTGTAGTGGATGACTTTGTATGTATACATGTGGTTTTTCTTTTTTTGTATTTTCTGATGGTATTGTAAGGATGAAAAGTAGTGCAATTGGTTTAGAAATGTAACTAAGGTTTTTCGAGACTCAGACGGTTTTAACTTACTAGCCATGACTGTACTTTATCTTACAAGACTTTTGAACAAGGTATGAATCGGACTTGTTTTTGACCAAGCTATTTCACATCCTTGTGTGTGCAATTGAGTTCATTTATGTGGTATTTGTTAGGATACCGCCAGTGCCAAATGGGCTTTCAACCGAACCTGTACTGAGGATCACCTAATTAGCTCCACTAACTCCTTTGTTGTATTTAGTTAGATTAATCTGCAGTGTTATCCAGAATACCATAAGCTAGCTCATCCTTATGCAAACATTGGTCTTCACACATGCAAAGTGAATGTGACAGACATATCGTCATGCGGGTAGGATACCACCATTTCCAGATAGGCTATCAACCAAACCTGTAATGAGGATCACCTAGATGGTTTTCGAATGTTGAGAATTCCAAGGATTCAAGTTCGGGATATTTGTTGGCTGAATGATTTAGAAAGTTGCTCGTCTATATAGTGATGAAGATCACTGTTTATTTTCTATTAATTCTTTTTGAGCAAGGATTTTGGATAGTGGTGATAACCACTGTTATTTGATTTTGTATTTTGAGTATTGTGAGTTTGGGCCGATGAGTGGTCTTGATCCTTGTGGCCTTGGGGATGACTACCCATCCTGGTTAGGGGCGTGTAGTACGAATCCTTATGACGTTGGGAACCAAGGGGGTGATGGAGATTATGGAGCAAGGGCATTGATCTATTAGGCCTTGGGGATGACTACCCATCCTGATTAGGGACGGATAGTACGAATCCTTACAACTTGGAGATCAAAGGTGAATGGAAAGTTTTAGGATGGTGATTTGTTGGAATTTTGTTTGTGAATGGTGCTGATCCCTTTAGGTCTTGGGGATGACTACCCATCCTTGGCAGGGATGTGTAGTACAAATCCTTACAACTTTGGGAACCAACTATGATTGGAATTTGGTAGTGGTGAAAACCACTGTATATGGAGGTGAATGGATAGGAAATAGCTTGTCCTTTTGTCAATTTTCAGCATTCTAGGACCATTCGCATGGGGGGATGAGCAAGATAACCGTTTCACTTATGGTGACCTAGATTGCTGTGCAGGTTTCATCTTTCATTCACACAACTTGGGAATTTTTATGTGTTTTAATTTGTGTTGGGATGTTACGTAACAAGGTGTATTTCAAGTGTAACTCTACCTTTCTAAAATCTGTCCGACTTGATACATTATATAGCTGAAGAGCAAAATGATGACTGAATCACTAAATCCTTGATACATTAAAAGACCACTGACTCTAGTGTGGTAAAAAGCAATGCATGGTGTCTTGTTGTTTTTGTAAAATGGAACAGTGTGGAACAAGATGGACTAGCAGAGCAATTACAGCCTATGGTGCCTTTGACCCGTACGACCATAAATATGCAATGTATGGATGCAATGCTTTAATGCAGCTATGTATTTTTGTATTTTTGATGGATTTATTTTGGTGAATATGAAGATGAGGTGCGAGAAGAGCTCTCTATTGATGAATTTGAGTATGCCTAGAAATGAAGTGCAAAAAAATTTTTTGTTGTTTTTGATGATTTTTGTTGTTTTTTTAATTTTCTTGATTTTTGACCAAGTGATTGTGGAAATCCTTTGGAGCATTTTTGGGATTGACCAAGCGATTGCAAGAATCCTTGGAGCATTTTTGGGATTTGACCAAGCGATTGCGATAATCCTTGGAGCATTTTTGGGTTTGACCAAGCGATTTTAAGAATCCTTGGGGCCTTTTTGGAATTGACCAAGCGATTTTATGGATCCTTGGAGCCTTTTGTTTGGATTTGACCAAGCGATTGCGATAATCCTTGGAGCATTTCTGGGATTTGACCAAGCGATTGCGATAATCCTTGGAGCATTTTTTTTGGGATTTGACCAAGCAATTGCAATAATCCTTGGAGCATTTTTGGGATTGACCAAGTGATTTCAGGAATCCTTGGAGCATTTTTGGGATATGTCTCTCTTAGATATAGAATGGTCGCAAATGACTGATATTCAAGGGTTCTGTTTCCTTGATACCATTGAGAGAAGCTAGCCGGTATGTCCCGGGTCCTATTTTGCTATCAATGACATATGGACCTAACCAATTTTCCACGAAATTGTCCCTTAGGTGGGACGAAAAATTAGATTTCTGTTGGTTTTCCTTCAAAACCAAATCACCAACCCGAAAGTCCCTTAGGTGAACTTTCATGTTGTAAGCTTTCTTAAGCCGCTCTTGATAGATACGTAAGTGCTCGAGAGCATTAACGCGTCGTTCGTCAAGCAACGTAAGTTGGTCTAACCGGGCCTGCCGCACAGTGTCATCATCAATGAACTCCTGCATTGATATGCAGAGGGAAGGAATTTCCAACTCTAGAGGCATTACTGCCTTTGAGCCATACACGAGCAAAAACAGAGTGGCCCCAGTTGGCGTCCGAATGCTGGTGCGATAAGCCCAAAGGGAAAGTGGGATTTTGATGTGCCAATCCTTATGACTGTCTGCGACCGTATTTTTAAGGATGGTAACTAGCATTTTGTTTGACGCCTCTGCTTGCCCATTTGCCTGCGGATAATAGGGTGTCGAAAAACTGTGTTGGATTTTGTACTTTGTGGTCAAAGCACGCACGTCTTTGTTCTTGAATGATGGCCCATTATCCGAGATTATTTTGGATGGAATACCAAAATGACATATGATGTTATGCAAAATGAACTCCACAATGCGGGGTCCTGTCGTAGAGGTTAGCGAAATTGCTTCCACCCATTTGGTAAAATATTTGGTGGCCGTTATGATAAACGTGTGACGGCCTGACGATGCAGGGGAGATTTTTCCAATTAGATCGAAGACCCACTGCAAAAATGGCCAAGCATACTGGACTGTCTACAAGGCCTGGGAAGGTACGTGCATCACATTGGCATGATGTTGACACTTCATGCACTTCTTGACATATGCACAACAATATTGCTCTAAATATGGCCAATAATATCCCATGCAAAGAATGTTCTTTGCAATGGCCATACCACTAAAGTGGCCACCACATGTACCATCGTTTGCTTGGGTGACTGCCCAAGTGGACTCTTGCTGGTCCTAGCAACGAAGAAGGATTCCTTCATAGCTGCGACGATACAAAATGTCTCCTATCAAGACACACTTAGCCGCTTTCTACTTGAATGTTTGTTTTGCGACGTGCGTCAATCCAAGGGAAAGATTACCTAACTTGAGGTAGTCTCTAATGGGTAAATACCAGTCTTGTTGATCAGAAACCTCTACAGTATGAACAGCCAATCCCTTTTGAAGTTCCTCCCTAACAAATGTTGAGCAGGATAGAACTTGTAAGAACAGCGTTGTGTTGCTATTGATGGGAGTAGGGGAGAATAAGGACCCCCAGTTGGCATGTTTCAGACGATCGTAGATTTGAGAGAACTTATCCAAGGATGGTTCAATCTGGATCATGTGGATTCCTGACATCAAGTCAAAGCTTGCACGCTCCATCACGGATTGCGATAAGGTTTTGACTTGAATGGTTGTCATATCACCAAAAAGGTCTTGCGGGATTAGTGACCCCAAGGAGGCCATTGTGTCCGCAAAATGATTCGATGATCGAGGGAGTGCCTCGATGTCGTACCATTTAAGTTTTTCTAGGAATTTTTCCACAAGGGCTTTATAAGCCTACAAAACTGGGCATTTGCATTTTTATTCCCCTTTTACTTGATTGACGATTAACAGCGAATCACCAAAGATGTTTAGTCGTTTTATGTTCATGGCGATTATTGTCTGAAGACCTAGGAGCAAGGCTTCATACTCTGCATTATTGTTGGTGCACGGGAAGTTTAATTTAAATGACAGGGGCATTGGAGCGCCTTGCGGTGTGAAGAATACAATTCTCGTGCCACCACCTTGCTCACATTTAGAACCATCAAAAAATAAGGTTATGTTGGCCTGTGACTCAGGCTCATCAAAATCTGGTGATTCTGAGACATGGAAGACCCCATCATCGGGTAGTTCTATGACTAGAGGCTGATCGTCTTCAAGAGGAGCCTCTGCTAGTTGATCGGCTATGACTTGTCCTTTGATAGATTTTTGTCCAATAAATTCTATGTCAAATTTTGTCAACAACATGATCCATTTCACCGTGCAACTACTATGATAGGTACGACTCATCATGTATCGCAATGGATTCTCCTTAGACACAACATACATAGTGTTGCTCAGCATGTAGTGGCGTAGCCTCTTGGTAGCAAACACCACTTCCAAGCAGAGTTTTTCAACATATGCATAGTTAAGTTCATAACTGACCAGGGTGCGGCTAAGATAGTAAGTAGCCTGTTCTTTGTGAAGTTCATTCTTTTGGGCTAGCATGGCGCCCAGTGCCACCTCAGTAGCTGAGATGTATAAGTAGAACGGCACTCCTAGTCTAGGTGGTGCCAATATTGGCGGTGAATCCAAATATCATTTGATTTCATCAAATGCTGACTGGCACTCGTCATCCCAATGAAATGTAACCCCTTTGTGCAATAATTTGTTCATGGGTCGACACTTGTCAGATAACTGCGCTATGAAGCGCTTAATCGACGTGACCTTTCCTTGTAGACTTCTGAGCTGCTTAATAGTAGTTGGGGGAGCCATTTCAAGGATTGCCTTGAATTTCTTTGGGTCCACCTCGATGCCTCGCTTTGAGACTATAAAACCCAATAGTTTTCCATATGTGACACCGAATACGCACTTCTTGGGATTCAGTCTTACCTTATGCTCTATGACGCGATCGAGAATCTTTCTTAAGTCACCAAGATGATCTGAGCACAAAAGAGACTTGGCTAACAAATCATCCATGTAATCTTCCAAAGTTTTATGCATGTAATCGTGGAAGATGTACGTCATGGCACGTTGGTAGGTGGCGCTAGCATTTTTAAGGCCAAAAGGCATGACCTTATAACAAAATGTCCCCCAAGGTGTTGTGAATGTCATTTTGAGTTGATCCTCAGGATTGATACGAATCTGATTGTATCCTAAGAAACCATCCATGAGGGATAGCATTTCATGACCTACTGTAGCGTCTACCAACGCGTCGATGCTTGGCAAGGGGAAATCATCCTTAGGACTCGCTTTGTTTAGATATCAAAAATCAGTGCATATGTGAATCCTCCCATTAGGCTTTTTGACGGGCACCATGTTGGATAGCCATGGCGGATAGTCCATGCAGATGACAAACTATGCATCCAACAACTTTTGCAATTCATATTTGACCATCAAGGCCACTGTTGGGTGCATCTTTCATAGTTTTTGCTTAACTGGCTTGATTTTCGGATCAAGCGTTAGATTATGAGTGACTAGCTGTGGATCTAGTCCTAGCATGTCTCTGTATGACCATGCAAAAACTTCCTTCTTCGCTTTGAGAAGGGCAATGTAGTCGGCTTGCTCTTCAGGGGATAAGCTTACCCCTAGCTTGATAATTTGTGGATTCATTGGGTCTAAGCCGATGTCTACGTCAGTCGTTTCCTTGACTGACATGTGGGATCTATCCTCCAACTGATGTGGAGTTGGGATCAAATGGATATCATTAGCTGAGTTTAGATCTATGTTTGGAACCTCGGGTCCCTCTTCAGCTTGAAAAATATCTTGAGTTGTCCCTGGGGTAAAATGAGGCATTTCATCGAAATGCCAATACTTTGATGGGGAGAGCAGTGAATTGACGTAATCCCAGTCGATGGAATCTATGTCTAGATGCAATGACCGTGCTGGATCAGTCGGATTGCGGATGGGTGCTGTCAAATCAATGGAGATAATGTGGATGAAATGAATTTGGTCTCCATTACAGCGGGTGTGATAACTCGAACATTTTGGATTCTCCCTATGCTCTGGATCTAGTTCTATAGGTACGGGCATGAACGGATCGTCCCTATGTGTTGATAGGAAGATAGGGTCTTCCCTCGACACTAATGTCATTATAGGGTCTCGGGGTGGACGGTGCTCATCATGAATTTGGAGCCATGGATCCAACACTTGGTCCCACCCTGCTGGGTCTACCCACCATTCATGCCCTAACCTTATGCCCATCTATCCCATTAGATATTCATGAGTTAAAGGGCGATTATTCCATCGTGCATGTCTGAGATAGATCATCTCAGTCTCATCTTCTAAATCGCTTTTAGAGATCCAAAAATGTTCATTCTCTTCAGCAACTATTTGCGACATTGAGGGTTCTCCTTGTTCCAGCAAATTAATCTGGTCCCATTACGGTTGTTCCACTCTTGGTGGAGGGACCTAATTCTCTTGACACTATATTGACTCAACTGGAACCTCTAAGGGCAATAGATTCAAAAATATGTCCAGACATCGTTTATGTTCTCTTTGGGGATTACTATCCGAACTTTCACCTCTCTCTTGCAAAGGAGGGGAATTACTGTTGTTGCCAAGGGTGTTTGTTGACCATGGGAGGTAATCTCCCAATGTATATTTTGTATTTGGGTTGGCATAAGGATCTAATGCCAATCCACCCTTGCTGCCTATTTCTAGGCCTTGCATGTTTTCTACCAAGATGTCTAAGGGCAGGGGGTGGTTGAACCCTACTCTCGACTTATCATAAGGCATTTGATATCTTGGCTGGAAAAGGACATGCACCCCTTGCTCATACCTGCCTAACCCGTATTCGTGCCAATTGCATTGGCCTAGATATCTCAAAGAGAAGTCCGGGTTCGACAAATAATTGATATTTTTGACAAAAGGCTCTTCGTCCTCGTCCTTTTGCTTGCATGGTTCTACACCATGATCAAGGCCCCCATACACAAAATTTGTCTGGTTTGGTGGGTAACCTAAAGGAACAATTGTCCCTATGGGAAGGTGAGGTCTCCCCATGTCCTGCACTGTTTCTAGTGTGGGCGTTGCTACAACATTTTGCACCAGATATTCTCCCAAGCCCGTACTGGCCATTTCAACAATAATTGTTGACGATTGAGAGGGAGGAAATGGAAGGCCTTCCTGAGTCCATTCCATGTTGGGTGGATTAGGAATCTCAACTTCCATTGTGCTAAGTATTTCTTCTTTGAGACAGATTGATATCGTTGGCAACACCTCTTCTAGGGGTTGAGCCTCTTCCAAGATCTTTTTTCCTTTGTCCTTCTGTTTAGCCATGACAGGTGGCATTGGTAATGAAGGAGCCGATGATGTAGATGCACCTAGCTAGGGTTTCGATGGATTAGTCATCCATGGTTTCTGCGGTATCGGACCCTGTCTAGATGGATTTAACTGGAAATCCAAGTGCATCGACGGGAGGATCGATTGCGGCATCAAATGCACTGCATTGCAATATTTGAAGGGTTCTAATTCCATCGAGACTACATGTATTTCTCCTTCAAATGCATAATTCAGACATTGGTGAGCTATCGAAGGGACACACTTCATGTCCCTGATCCATGGTCGCCCTAGCAGTATGTTGTATGCCATCTCGCCTTCCAAAATGTGGCACAATGTAGGTATCATATTTTGTCCTACCTGGACGGGTAGAACAATTGTGCCGACTGTTGAGCATATTGCATCATTGAATGCTCGCAGTGTGTATGTTGAGGCCATGATATGAAAGGCTAGCATATTCAGATGTTTTAATGCTGCAGTGGTAATGATGTTACTGGATGATCCAGTATCTACCAACACTCTCTTGTACGGGATCCCGTTGACCCGTGCGATAACATGCATGGGTGGATCTGCCATGTCATTCAGTACTACTTTAACTTCATCCTCTCTGAAGGTAATGACTGGCTCTGTACATCATTTTACATGTCCTACAAAGTTATTGAAGGAATTTGCTTTGTGAGGCTGTAATTCGATGGCTTTCAAAATTTCCATGAGAGCTTCTCGATGGGGCACTGACTTCTGTATAAGCTCATAAATGGAAAGCCTAGATGATGTGGTCCGCAAACTCTGCATGAGTTTGGTCCGTATCGTGACCTCTGGTCTAGGCGGAGGCAATTGCATAGTGGGTTGTTGATGTTGCGATGTTGAAGGAACTTCTCTTGTAGCTGCCTCTAGGGCAGCTGCTGGGTACTTTTTGTTCCTCGTTACTATGCTGATCATTCCCACATATCCTTGCATGGGGAGATTCTGTCGCACCTCATTAACCTGAAGATGTTTTGCCTGTACCTCATGGGAAGGCAAAGGGTCCTTGAATATCCCCATCTGTTGATTATTTGGTGCTATGGGGTTGTCCATTGCCAATGTTTGATTATCAATTAAATCTTGTATCAGTCCTTTGAATTTCCAACATCCATTCAAGTCATGTCCCCTTCGCCTATGGAATCTACAATATAATTCCTCTTTGTATCCCTTAGGCTTTGGAGCGTTAGGGTCTACAGTCTGGATCTCTGGAAGGGTGACTAAATTTTCCGCTGACAAGCGATCAAATAAGGAGTCCCTAGACTCCGTATAAGGGGTTAATTGTCGCCTAGGGTGACGCTGCTGATTCTGCTCCTGTTTCTTATTATCTCTTTCATAACTAGGAGGCACTGCCTGGTAATTACCCTTTTGAGGCTGTATTTCTTGCATAGGCTTAGGGACATTTATCATGACTTGATTAACCGCAACGGGTTTTGGTTGCGTAGTCCCGGTCTTAGTGTTTTTGTTCCACTCTTTCTTTTTAGGCTTGGCGATTGTGCCCTCTCCTATTTTGATCTCTTCTATAACTCTGGCTTGCGCCAAAGCTTCTTCTAAACTGTCATATTGTTGCAGCAGCAATAGCCCAAACATTGATTTTAAGCAACTCCGTGCAAACATCTATGTGAGATCAGACATAGGGGGACGGTAGGGTAGCTTAGAAATCAAATCCCTCTATCGATTCTCATATGCTACCATTATTTCTTCCTCATATTTCCTGAGGCTGGCTAGATCACTTAGTGATGCCTTCTTCCTTGTGTTGAAAGCAAAGCGTTCAAGAAATGCATCTACTAATTGATCTAGGTTATTTATGCTGTGTTTTGGTAACTGTGTGAACCAATCCGAGGTAGGGCCTGTGAATGTGGTTATGAATGTCCTAAGCAACAATGCGTCATTATCTTGGATGTCGAAGCATTGGCTTAGGAATATTGTGACATGTTCTTGTGCATCCTCTTCACCTTTAAAGACTGCCAATTGAGGCAACTTGAAATGTTCGGGGTAAAGAGGTGTGGGCACTGAGGTATGCATTGGATGACTGCGGAGTTGATGTAACATGGGCTTTTGATGCCCAGAAGCTTTTGTCTCCACAGACTCCAAACGCTCTAATAGCGCTTTATATGCATTGGAAGATTTAATTTCTTCTTTTGTAACTCATTCCCATTGGGAAACTAGGGGCCTATGGAGGGGTGGTTGGATAGCACCTCCTCTACCTTGATATGGTGTTTCGGCCCATTCTTCTTCTTCATACTCCTCATAAGCTTCCCGAGGAGTTATTGGGCGAGCTCGATGAACAAGAGTGGGCACTCACGAAGGGTGCCCATCGTCATTCTTGGGAGTGGCCTCCCGCTCATGTCTTGGGTGTCTTAAAGGCACCTCTTGGCGAGGTCTTGGGGACCTATCATGCACTATGAGGTTGTGCCTCTCGTACCTTTTTGCCCTTTGCGTTTGGGGGGTCTGAACCTTTTTAGGCACAGTGATGTGGAGTAGCTCATTTGTTTGGCACCGAATGCGCTCTTTATTAAGGTGATATAATTGTTCTAGCTGCTACTAATCCTGCTCAAGCTGCTTGATCTGTGCTTGGTTGGTGGCATGTCTAGCAAATGATAGGTCAATTTGCTCTATTGTTTTAATTCTAGGAGGCCTAGCCACCTTTTCGACGTATCTATCTTGGTTTTGAGGATCCGGGACTTCTATGTGGTGCTTCCCTCTGTCGAGATTAGCGACATTTACTTGAGGCTCCGACCTTAATGGGTGATCATTATATCTAGCAGGTGCAAAAGTGCAAGGCTCCTGCGCTGTACGTTGCTCTCGAGGAATGCGATGATCTTCCTCGTTCTCCCTTTCATGGGTGTGAAAGGGGCGGGCAGAGTTAGCTCATCCTGTGTAAAGAGACCTGCGCTCTGGATTTTGTCTTTCTATTCTAATGGGAGGCAAATAAGAGGTATCGTATTCACGTTGTCTCTCCTCATGGACACTATGCCTCTCTAGCGCTTCATCGCGCTGTAGCCACTCATCTCTAGCCTCTAAAGGCGGTTTTCTACTTACATTGAGATCTACATGTAAAGCTTCTTCTCGAAAGGGGCTGTGTTGAATGGGTATACTCCAATGAGGAGGGTCCCAATAATTCCTTTTAGACATGGAATGATGTGGATTCTCTTATGGCCCAGACCGCCAAGGCGGTATGACCAAGTCTTTAGGACTAAAGCGAAGGTGAATTGTGTCTGCTTCTTGTGTACCTTCCATAGCTTCTACCTTTGATTAGGCTTGGCTACGGGTGTACACCATTGTGGTGCTTCTCTACTATCTAAATAGATTTTTATCTTATTTATGATGATTTTTTTTTTTTGTTTACACTAAGCAAAAATGAACACACACATACACAAATCGTGATTATCTCTTTTAAGGATTAAATAGTGTGTCCTAAACTGGTTTAGTGCATTTTGATGTTTTGTTTTGTTTTTGTAAGTTTTGAAGAATGTTTAAATGCATAATGTTGGCTCATATGACTCCCATAAATGGTCTCCCCTTCAATATACCATTGCCGGACCGATATACCAACCTCTCTATATACCCGCCCTTACGAGAGGGAAACTATAGGTATGTGAGAGCAGATGGTACGTGGAACATAGGTGGTACGAAAGGGGGGATTGTCCTGTTAATGACACCTACCATAGAAGACTTATCCTCACGTGCATGGGAATCACCCCAGCAACACTCGGTCAGCTTTCGTCAGGATTTATGCCTAACAACAGTGACAATCAGGGGAAATGGATGCAAAGCTGAGCCAAGGTGGTGATGAACCCACCATTGGTCTTGCTCAAGGGCTGGGGTTTTACGACCAGGTCCTTGGTTTAATTTACCACGTGATGTGTGTGGAGTTCATTTTATTTAATAAAAATGAAACAGGTAGCAAAAAAGAAACTTTCCCTAAGCCATGCAAACACTACAAATCGGAAAACAGTAAATAGAAATTGGATGGAATTTTTTTTTTTTTTTTTCAACAATTAAATAAATAAAGCATGAAAAATTACTACAACTTTCTCTACCCTTCTTTAACAATTAAAGAACATGAAATTAAAAATGAACAAATAAAATGAATTTTTTTTTTATTTTTTTATTATTTTATTTTTAATGGATTAAAACTTTTCCTAAGAAGGCAAACATGACAGAAAATAGAAATATCACAGCAGAAAATGATAGGGACAGTTAGAAACTGTTACCTCTTTTCTACCCAAATCGACTGTCTTTTCTGCCCAAATCGGCTTTTTTTTATTCTCGGCCCGGTACCTGCAAGCACAAAAACACAAGCTTTAATCAGTTTTCGAATCTTAAAAAAAAATAGGGGACAGGGTCCCACCATGATCGCCATTGAAAGCATGATATTCCGGAAAATAAAACACTAATTACAATGAAAACAACTAGCTGGATGCATGAAATAACACGAATATAATCACATCAAAAGTGAGAGCACAACCCCTTTTATTCATGTGGTTCCAACTCAGTTATAATACGTCTCCTCCCTTTTCAAGGGTTGGGAGAGTTAGCATATTTCCATTACAACAAATGAATAGTGATCTTATTTTTCGCATGCCCACATTTGAAACGGGTGGGCCAGTGTTGCCACCGCTCATGCCTGATGAATCCTTGCTCCTTGCTGTTCTTCCTACATTCAAAGAAACAATAAACTATTTAGTAGCACCTGTGTTAAAATGTAGAGTGTTTAACTTTAGAAATCGATAAGAAATACGTGTGAAATATTGACTAAATGTGTGCAACAAAAAAAACTCTATACAACCTGCAATTCGGATAGAAATCAGAAAATTTACCAAAAGGCTACTGCCAGTAAAACAGTCGCTGTTACCTGTAGGTTAATAGAGAACCAAAAATTGGCAAAACATGCTACTATTTGACAAGGGGCCTCTGAACGTTAGAACGTAATCACAGAATATATATATTCGATAAAATGTCTTCTAAAATATATATTCGAACGCTGTTAACTGCAAGATATACTCGAACGTAGCAAGATATATTCGAACATAAAACGTAAACTATTCAAACAGCATGAGCGTGATGTAAATACGTGATAACAGAATAATCAAAATGAAGCTAGCAAAAATGCATGGGGTGCCCAAGTGGGCCACCCCCGTTAGAACTTGACTTTGACGCCAATCCACCAAGGATGGGTTCAAAATCTCAGAAAATGTGATGTCGGCGAATCGATGGATTACTATGGTCCAATGTCAAATTCGAAGGTTCGGATTCTCCTTCTAGCAGCCACCAATAACTTCTCCTGCGAAAGATATTACGGGTGTAGAAGGGATGAATCGGAAAGGAGCGCAATCGGGTGTTTTTCTGACAGCACTTCGTTACGTTAGAAAATGCTTGTCAACCTTTTTTTTTTTGGGTGGAAAAATCCACCATTTTATAGACCCAGGGGGTCTCTTTGAATGGCATGCATAAGCGCCACGTGTTGGTCATAGGTGCCATGTGGCGGTCATGTCTCCACGAGAGAGGAAAGTCCTCCACGACTCAAGATTTCATGAATGCCACTGTGACAGTCCTCCAACGGCCCACATAACTGACTGACTTCTACTACCAGTTTGTTTAATGCCCATTTTCGTATCTTTGTCAAAATGCCTGTATTTGTTTAAAGTCTGCCTTCATTGGTTAACGTGCACTTTTAATTATTTAATGTCTGCTTTTAACGGGTTGAATGTCTACCTCTGAATGCCTAAAAATCCGCCTAGTCGAAAATGCCGAAGTGTCGCGATATCGCAACACTTCGGTGCCCAAAGAAGGGCCTTGGCCGAAGTGTCGCGATATTGCAACACTTCGGTGCCCAAAGAAGGGCCTTGGCCGAAGTGTCGCGATATCGCGACGTCGCGATATCGTGACACTTCGGCCAAGGCCCTTCTTTGGGCACCGAAGTGTTGCGATATCGCGACGTCGCGATATCGCGACGCTTCGGCCGAGGCCTTTCCTTGAGTGCCGAAGTGTCGCGATATCGTGACACTTCGGCCAAGGCCTTGCCTTGGGCACCGAAGTGTCGTGATATCGCGACGTCGCGATATCGTGACACTTTGGCCAAGGCAAGGCCTTGGGCGTCGAAGTGTCGTGATATCGCGACCAATATCACGACGTCGTAATATCGCGACACTTCAGGCAAAGCTTTGCTTTGGGTTTCAAAGTGTCGCAATATCGTGACGGCGCGATATCGCGACACTTCGGCCGAGGCCTTCTTTGATTAAGACTTTGTCTTGCTTAAGACTTTCTTTTGCTTAAGACTTTCTTTTGTTTAAGACTTTGTCTTGCTTAAGACTTTCTCTTCCTTAAGACTTTGTTTTGCTTAAGACTTTGTTTTGATAAAGGCTTGCTTTTGACTTTGATTAAGACTTTGTTTTGATAAAGGCTTGCTTTTGACTTTGATTAAGACTTTGTTTTGATAAAGGCTTTGTTTACTTTTCGACCTTCTGAACTGTTATGTAAGTGGCTAGGACCACTGTTTGACCTCTGAGGGCTGCCCTAAAAGTTGTGTATGTCAATGCGATCAGTGTTTGTAGTCACATAATCGGATTGGTGTTGTTTTGGTGTCTACACTTAAAATGTGAAATATTAGAAAAAGAAGTATCTCTACTAAGGAAATAAGTAGAGAATTATAAGGATAAGCTACATAAGTTTGGAAGAAGCTCAAAGAATTTGGATAAGATCATCAAGGCACAAAAGCCTACATCAAGCAAGACAAGTCTTGGTTTTGAATAGGCTCAAAATAAAAAAGAAGAGGAGTCAATATCAAGTTATAAAGAAGAAGAAACTTCATAAGAAGACAATGTGAGAGAAAGTGAGACTTCTGAGGATGAGTTGGACGACAAAAATTTTAACAAGGAAAGGAACAATGAACAAAGAAGAAATAGATGGAATAGGAACCATAATATGGTAAGAGATACTAATATACCAATGAGGTCAAGACAAGAAAATTTCAATGGACGATGCTTCTCATGTCATAGATTTAGGCACAAGGCTTCATAGTGTAGGACACATGAAATACAGTAAAATGGGAACTTCAAAAATAGGTAGCTTTTCCATGGGTATTGCTACTCATGTAATCTATTTGGTCACAAGGCAAAAAATTGCAGGGTTCATAACAAGAATAGATATGGCTTCATCAGAAAAAATCCCAAGATATTTACACCTCCAAGGAATAATAACATTAAGTGTTATAAGTGCAATAATTATGGAAATACAACAAAGTGGTGTAGAGCATACATTCCAGAATCAAGCATGAACAAGAATAGGAATATGGAAATAAACATAAATAGGAACAAGAACAGGAATAGGAATATGTATATGAATAAAAATAGTCAAATAAATTAGAAGAATCATATGAAAATGAAAGTGGACAATGGTAGTGATCAGTGCTTTATGAAAGTAGAAATACTCCCACCCCTTAATTAACCACCTCAATAGGTTGTGGGTGAGTGGCTAAGATAAGAGACTCATTCTTAGCCCCGAGCCCCAAAGGTGATCCTTTTATATTGATGTCAAATGGGAAGAGATTTTAGTAAGGGGGAGAGATTTTATTTAAGAAGAGAGTATTGAGTCAAGGGGAGAAATAAAAAATAGGTTAAGAAAATTTGAAAAGATAATTGGGTTACCATCAATGACAAATGGGGAGATTGTTGGACATTTTGAGTATATGAAGTTGTCATTGATTCCAAGGATGAATTGTCATTGATGTCAAAAGGTCAAATGGATTAATGCAAAAGGTTTGTGGCAAAAGAGCTTCATAATGTTTATTTTTAAATATTATGTGAAGCACAAAATGAAAAGTTTCTATTAAACCATGGTTGGGAAAATCAAAATTTTTTCTAAAACCTAAGGAGGCTTTTATTTTAAAAGCCTAAAGGATATTTAAATATTTAATTTATAATATTTAAATTCCTTTGAAATTTAAATAATTATAAATAAATATATTCGAAGGCAAAGCTGGTAGTGTCAATGACATCATTGTTTCCTTAATGTATTTTCCTCTCCATCAACGTGTGTGACAAGGTAAGACATATGGTATAAATACCATAGTCATTCCTAATATTTAAAATCAATTTTATTGCATCCACCTTAAGCGAAAAGATCTCGTACAAAATTTGAAACGTATGACTCCTGAATAGCGTAGTGTGTGGTTCCATCAATGTTGAAGGAAGAGCCAAGGACTCTTAAGGGTTTGAAGGAGTCAAAGAGCACATTGTGCTTTGAGGCTCCAAGTGGAGCACATGGCTCACATGGTATGGAATCCAAGACCAAGGTGTTGTGGGAGTATTGTTCCAATTTTAGAGCCCCGCAAATTGCAAAAAGTGGTAATAATTTTTTGAAATTATTTTAATTTATTTTGCCTAGGTTTTAGGAGGGATAAGGTGGAATTTAAGTTGTGAAATTAACCTAAGTGTTGAGGAAACATTTTTTGATATATGAAGGGTTATTTTTTCTAAATTAAAAGCTAGGGTAATTTTTTTTAACCTTAGAAAAGTGAGAGATTGACTTATTGCATTATTTTATAAAGTGATTTATTTAATTAATGCAATATTAAGTAGGGAGTCATAAGTAGAGTTTGGATTATTTTTTAGATATATTTTTGAAAAGGGTTATGATGAAACTGAATTGTTAAGATGTTCTTTTTATGAGTTAGAGTTTTGGAAGAACTATTTTGATTAAATATTTGTGGTGTTAGATATTATTTTAAAAAGGAGTAATAAGGTGTAACTAAGTTTGATTATTTTTGCAATTGAGAATTATTTTGTAAAGGGGTTAGTGTGATATTTTATCATCTAACTATTGAAATTGGCAAAGATTAAAATTTTGTTCAAGATAGGTTTTCTAAGGTCACTTCTACATAAAACAAATGGTAAGGGCACGTACTCCTAGTGAGTGATTGTTGAATGTTGTGAATCCTAAGTTGGAGTAAAATGGGTTTTTATGGAATAAAGAGTTGTTGATAAAACCTTGTTTGATAAGCATTGTTGTTGAAGTGATTAGTTGAGTGAGTAACTTGAACTAGAGTTTATAAAAATATCATTAGTATCATTGTTATGTGAATTTATAAAATATCATGATTATAATTGTTATGTAAAGTCATCAAAGATCATGAGTATAATTGTTATGTGGGACTAGCATTGTTGTTGAAGTAATTAGTTGAATGAAGAACTTGAACTAGGATTTGCAAATATCATGAGTATCATTGTTATGATAGATTGGTGGATAAGCTTTTTTGGAAACATTTGAGTGAATGTTTATAAGTTTGGACTAGGGTTTGTGAGCAAAGATTATTTAATTGAGTGATTGGTTGAGTAGAGTTGGTTGAGCTTAGTCAAATGGATGTGTTGATGTGATAGTTCAAGTTTTGTGAAAAAAATTGTTCTATATTCTAAATTGATTTGAGAAAGAGGTTGAGTTTTGATTAATGTGAAACATATTGAGTCTCTAACTGAAGGTATTATCTCCTAGAATATTTGATACCTAGAAGGGACATTGGCAAAGGAGATCAACTTTTCCATGGTCACCTTTCTTTTTATGGGCCTTATCCGACAACAACATAAAATCTAAAATTCTAAAGGACTTTATTTTATCTCTCTCACCCCACCACCCATCAAAATTGAGATTCCACAATTGGTCTTTAATTGTTTTCTATTTTCTTGGCAAGGCCTCTACTACAAAATTTAGGTTTCCATTACCACAATATAGACTCTAAATTTTGAATCAGTGTATAGAATATCATTCACATTGTTGCACTTAGTTATGAGGTATTTAATCATAGGATAAATTTATATCTAAATATGATTGGTTATGCCATGTAAAATATCAATTGTAGTATCACAATTCAACATTATTGAGCAATCATGGATGAGCAATATTTTACATGGTTCTAGGAAATCCAAAATAATTGACTATGCCACACTAAGTGAGACACATATACATCTAGGATATCCACAATATAAATATCAATACATTGATATATCCTAGGTTTAGTATCCAACTATATATGGACTTGATTCAAGACATTAAACACATTTATGTCTATCTTATCTATTTGTACTACCTTCTTGCTTGAGAGAGCAAGGAAAAATTAGAGCTAGGAAGAATTTATTGCCTGAAGGTATCTAGAAGACAATTATTTAATTTCTCCTAGAAATTCTAATAGTTATTAGGAAAGGTGGAAATTTTGTCGTTATCTTTGTATATAACAATCTAAGCATCAATAACCTTGTTCATATCTTTTTAATTTTATCTAAAGAGAGTTTTAAATAGTAAATTACTTTTGTCAATTAACTTAGATACCTTAAATAGAGAAATATTTGCCATGGTTTTCTTAAGGTCTTTAATAATATTATGTATAAATTTAATTTATTTTATGAATTTCTCTATATTTGCAATGGTATAGTGGATTTTGGGTACATAGACACTATGAGATCTTTTGGCGAGACTAGGTCTTTGTTGGTTTATCAATCAAGCGGGATAGAGGATTTTTTGGGATTTATCAAGGAAGTCAATGGTGATTTCCATTTACACAAAATATTATAGTTATTACATCTATAAAACTATTTGTATGCTTGCATCACATCATCCAAATATTATTTCAATTCCTCTTCATACACTCCTGAGAGTTCATATGTCTCTAGAACTAGGTTTTTCCTTCGATTTTGACTAACTTGATTTCTACAATCCTCATTGATTGGTTATAACTCCAAAATTTCCATCTCCTATTGGAAAATATCTAGAGTAGTTTTAAAATATAAACTGCCAATTTCACCATTCTGAGTTATGGAATCAACCAAACACCTAGTTGATTATTTGATTGATTTTAGTTGCTAGCAATATTCCTTTAGAAGTTAAAATTTATATTCTAAGTATAATTTATAGGTGGGTTGTGAATAAATTTACTTTGTACATAAAGCATATCATTGCTTAATTTTTAAACCATCCTTTGTATGCTATTAAACTCAAGAATCAAGGTATTGGGTTGATATTATCCCAATTGAGTTGCTATATTATTTGTTAGTGTAGAGATGTTCCAAAATGTGGTTAACATTGGTTGATTATTTATTGGAGGTGTATGTTTTAAGATGTTGTTTGTGATTACCTGATTTTCTAAGTATGTTCGAATGGTATGTTGATTCCTCATATTAGGCATTATTTGATTCAAAGGTACTACATTGAAGTGTTGGTTCTAGTTGGGATATAGAACTTTTAGTAATATATTGAGCATGGGATGGTGTTGTGTAAAGGATTGATTTAAGAGTGGTATCTACTTATAATATTATGGTTTTCCAATTGAATGCAATTAATCAAAACCAAAATATTGACGTATTAATTATTATTTAGTCATTACAGACACTATATCCTATGGGTAAGGATGTGATTTGAGAAGTTATCCTCACAAACATAAAATTTAATGGGTGCAAATATATAAGTAATATTTGGATCATTGCTTATTCTATGAGGATGTAAAGTATCACTATATTGGTGTATAATTTATAGAACCTATCACTGAATGGCCTCAAGAGTTCATTAGTTCTCTATAGAAACGACAAAATGATGATATATTTTAGCTAGGTCAATGGGTAGTATAAAGTGGTTTATAAATTATAATTCTTACTAGGCCTAGGAATTAACAGAGGTTTAAGGTAAGTTGATATCCTAATAATGTGTAAAATCATCCAATGTGCATGGAAAAATCCAACAGGAAACATCATCATGTTCAATTTATAAATGGATAAAGGTATCTTTGTATACCTATATATTTTCTTTAGCTAATTTATTCCATCGTACATATGCTAAGGGAGATATATTTTCTCATTCTTAATCATATCATGTGCAATACCATATATGTTAAAAGGATTGCTTGCTACTAACCATTGAGTATGAATTACCATTGTTGGACCTTGGGGGATGGTGAAAGGATAAATAAAAGGTATAATTGATCTAGTAGAAATATTGATAATTTGAGGAGTATTGGGCATACCTTTTTTGGTTCTTGGTTTTTAGTATGGAAAAAATGCTAATAAATTCAATGCCACCTACAAATAGCTTTGACCCAGTGATGATTACTTTTGGTTCTATATTTGACAGTTTATATGTGTAATATAAACACTATACCAAGGAAAATTTTATTTTCAAAGTCTGCAGGTCATTCTTCTAGTGCCAATAAATTTGAAAGTGTAAATGACATACTCTATATTTACCTCTATGTTGCTTTTGGTATGCATGAAGAGGTAGAAGCCAACTATCTATGTATAAATGGTAATTCAACTTTCCTATGATAAACTTACTTGCAAAATAGATACAATGAAATAACCCTAAAATATCTCTAGAACCATGTCATCTCCATGTTCATGGACATTTTTGCTCTAGATTCTAACAAGGAAGTGTTGCATAGTTTCCATGTAACGTTTTTGAATCAGTTAATATGTAAAATCCTCATGAATGTTCTATCATTCCTCTACCATTCCATTATAAAATCTATGACTAATGTGAGTGGAGGAAAGGGATCAAACCCTATCCACAAAGGCTTCATATTACTTATTTTCAAGCATGTGGCCAAGAAAAAAGGAGTGGTGGTGGAGGGGTATTTGGTACAAATAGAGTACCAAAAAACCTCTCTCACTTTAAACCCTCTCCTAGTCTCTTCCAAATATTACTCCAATGACTCCTTAGATTTTGAGTCAAAAGACCTCAAAAGTCCCATAATATCAATCAGAGAGAAAGAAAAAAACTCAATAGGTGTTTTGGTCTCACCCAAAGGTATAAGAGGTGGGTGTGCAAGATGCTCTAAGCATCTATCCATGAAATTTGTGAAGGTTGAATACCCATTCGTCACAATGGAAATGTTGTATTCAAAAAAGCACTCTATAGTGATGAATAAAAGAAACATACTAGAGGTTTTGGCTAAAGTTAAAGAAAATTTTCCCTCACTGGGATCTGAGTC
Organism: Wollemia nobilis; assembly: GCA_028583015.1. Classification (NCBI taxonomy): domain Eukaryota; kingdom Viridiplantae; phylum Streptophyta; class Pinopsida; order Araucariales; family Araucariaceae; genus Wollemia; species Wollemia nobilis. The sequence goes on along the minus strand of JAQPPZ010017260.1, from coordinate 3,699,144 downwards.
TTCTAATTTAACTATCTTCCTTAGAAAGCTTGAAGAAAAACACTAGGCATTGATTGGATCTCTTTAGGTGGCTATCTATTTTGTTGAGGAGCTCCAAGGTATAACCCAACAATAGCATGATGAACCAAGAACCACCAAAAAGGACACAATAAATGTAGTAAAATTTTCCTCTAAGGTATATTTGGTTCTTCAATGGTAGTTATCTAAGTCATATATGTTCTAGATTGTAGTCCTATTTGAAAGCATGAGATTCTGGGCAGAGGGAGCACTAATTATGCAACATAAGACGAAATGTAACGCTTTAATCCTATGCACAAAAATGAAGAAAGGAGACAATTTGAAAATGAAAGAAAATATGTAAAGAAATCACAGCCCTCTTTATTCAAATATCTTATCCTCGGTTACATAGACGTCTCCTCCCTTTTTGGGGGCTAGGAGTGTTAAATTCGTATTTGTTACAATATGTGACTTAGTCTTCCTCTTTTCGCGTGCCCACGTTTGAATGGACGGGCCAAGACGATGCCGTCGCTTACGCTGATGAGTCCTTACCTCTGCTGCTCCTCCTGCGAACAAAGAAACAACCAAGATGTCAGTAGCACCTGCTACAAATGAAAGGTGTTTGTTCTTTAAAATTAACGAAATATGCATGCAAACATTTATCTAAAACAGTAAACAAAATGATTCTAAACAGCCTAAAAACTTGACAGAAGACAGAAAATGTTACCAGAAGGCCATTGCCACTGAGACAGCTGGCCAATCTGCCTTCAACTGGAATTCTTCCCTGGGTGGGACGATTTCTGACTATAATTCGTCCCTGGGTGGGATGAATTCTGGAATTCGTCCCTGGGTGGGACGATTTCTGACTGCAATTCGTCCCTGGGTGGGACGAATTCTTTTGTGTTGAAGAAGCCGACCTGCTGCTGCTCCAATGTCGATTCTCGAGACCTGCAAAATGCCTGCAAACAAGGGGGTTATGTAATTGGGGCAATTTTGGGACGACCCAGATGGTTGGATTCTCCCAATTTTGCCTCTACCCTTGGGAATTTGATCTCGCCACCTGCAAGTCAATGAAACAACAAAGCGACACAAAACATACTAGAATCTGACCAAAAGTTACGAAATTGCAGCTGTGAGTTAACCAAACATGATAACACAAAATGCAACCTAAAAAAGTAATCTAGAATGCTTTAAAACTCAGAAAGTGCGGGGGTGCCCAAGTGGGCCTCCCACCGTTGGCACTTGATTCCGGCGCCAATCCACTAGGGATGGGCCCAAAACCTATTAGGATTGGGGGGTCGGCGAATTGGTTGGTTCAGGTGTCCATGTGTTGGATTTGGGTCAGGTTCAAGCTTCCAAAATCCACCCAACAACCTCCCTTGCAAAAGAGATTGGTGGATGTGGGAAGGTGAACCAAAAGGGATGCAAGTGGGTCTTCAACTCGGCAGCACTTCGTTGCTTGAAAACTCCTTCAACCTCCTTTTGGGTGAGAAAAGTCCCACCTTTTATAGACCCATGGGGTCTCTTTTGGGAGGGAAGCACAAATGCCATGTGTTGGTCATAGGCACCATGTGGCAGTCTTGTCTTCCCATGAGGGAGGGGAGTCCTCCGTTGACTTGGGCTTTGATAAATGCCTTTTGTGACAGTATTCTAACGGCCCCTCTGTCCACCTACACACGCGTGCGAGGCAGGAGTCATCAACTGACTGTTCTGGGCTGTCACTTGGTGCCATTTGTATTTTTTCCCGTTAAGCTTAGAATTTGTCCCACCCAGGGATGGATTCAGAATTCGTCCTGGGGTGGGACGAATTCTATTTTGAATTTGTCCCTGGGTGAGACGAATACTGGGCAAAGTGTCCAAGTGTGCCAAATTGCTTCTTGACCTTACAAAATTGCTATGAAAGTGGTTAAGACCATTGTTTAACCTCTGAGGGCTGCCCTGGGGGCTGTGTTTGTCAAAGCGATCAGTGTTTGCAGTCACATAATCAGATTGGTGTTGTTTTGGTGTCTACAGATGCCCCTTTTTGGGAAGCGCTACGGGTGACGCAGTGCTGAGCAAAAATAGATAACCAAAGCACTAATGATTAGGGTTTCTTGGTAACCTAACCAACTTTTGATGCCCCAAGTATGGAAAGGGCATGCATTCTTGAATCCTTACTTCTGACGAGCTAAGGAATTTGATTTCAAGTATTAACCTGTTTTGTTGAGGTGTGACTTGAACTTGGACATTGATCAGTCATGAACAGGCAAAGGGCATTTTTATCCTCAGGGGGAACCTTGTGTTCATGATTCACGAAATGCCAAGTTTTTGATTGATTTGATTGTTGCTTGTTTACTACCCCAAGCAGGAGCATGATTGTCTTTGTCAATGATTCTTTGAATGCATGTCATTTTCCTTAATTGGGTGTGTGATTGTTGGTTGGTGACTAAGTGTGACTACCCCCTCAAGCAACGAATCGATGAGGGAATGACCTTCGTGAGAGAAGCGACGAGTCGCTTGACCCAAGATGACTTGTGCAAGGGTGCCTTAAAGGGTTTACCGTTAAGCGTGTGCAATTTTTCCAACTTTGGACCTATTTTTGGTGGGTGTTAACCCTTTTGGTGATGTCGTAATGAGGTGAAATCATTGAAAACCTAACTTCCCGTGGAGCGGTTCGGCTATGTTAGCCTTCTTGGGGAAGTAGGAGAGAGATTATTTGGACATCGACATCAATTTTCTTTGCCAAGAGGTTAAGTACAAGAGCACTTATGTCCGACAATATTATTGTTGTTTGTTTTTGTTGCATTTTTTCTTGTTTTTGTTGTTTTTGTGACACCATTTGGTGATTAAATTGTCGACAATCTGTCCTCCCGTGGAGCGGTCCGGCTATGGTAGCCTTCTTCGGGAGTAGGATAGTGACAATGTAAACCCTAAAATCAATTTTGCTATGCCAAGAGGTTAAGTGCAAGAGCACTTGTGTCTGGCAATGTTTATTGTTGGTTTTGTGTTGCATTTTTTGTTGTTTTGTTGTTTTTTTTTTTTTTTTTTTTACTGGCCTGAATTCGTCCCTGGGTGGGACGAATTCCAGCTGGAGAATTCGTCCCTGGGTGGGACGAGCGCTAATCAGAGCACTCGTCCCAGTCAAGGATGAATTCCAGTTCAAAATGCCTATTTAATGGCCAAAACTTGATTTTGGGCTCATTTGTGTCATTTTTTTCTTGCGATTTTGGAGCTCTGGGAGGAGGAGGTAATTCTACGAAGCGAAGCGCTACTGGAATTCTCTCTGCCATCATGAGTGCATAAACTGGTTCGAGCGGTGGAGCCGAGGCGAAACCTGTAAGTGTTCCTAGAGTTTATTTTGCTTTTATTTAATGCATTGTTTTTGTGTTGACGCTTTTCAAAACTTTAAGATTTTTTGTGATGTTTTTGTTTAACGGTTAAGGTTAGAAACCCTAGAACTGAAAATTTGATCTGTTATATATTTTTTTTTGTTGATTTTTTTTTTTTTTGCTTTTCAGGTTGTTAGGAGCCGGTATCGTGTACCCGTTGCATTTACTGAGGAGCGGTTGGCATTGACCGATGATGACTGGGAATGGCTTGATGCCCTTGGGCTCAAGTAGGTGGCTCAACTGGAGCCTATGGTTTCGGATCAGGCCTATCTGATGGCCCTGATCAAGCTTTGGGATCCGTGGACCAATACTTTCCATCTCCTGACAGGGGAGATGACTGTGACTCTTGAGGACGTCTATCGGTTGCTTCGAATTCCGATAGATGGTCTGCCTATTAGGACATCGTCGTTTGATCAACGGACTGCTATACTTATGAGATGTTTTGGGCATGGGGGGCAGCTGGGTGTAGCAAACCCAGTGGAGACAGCCGAGGTGGATTGCCAGGCTGGAGGGATTTTGGTTAGCTGGTGGAAGGAGAGGGGGGTGTTAGGAGTGAGGCACGCATTCTTGATGGGCCTCATTTCTAACATTCTTCTCCTTGATTCGTCAGGCGCGAGGTTCCTGTGGAACCTACTGGATTTGGTGTGGCAGTTGGCAGAGTGCTCGATAGAGGCACCATTGATTCTGATATGGGGACTGACTTTGTTGGCACAACTCTACGGGGAGCTATACGGGGTCCGCTGTCGACAGCGAAAGGGTGTCAGTTGTAGTTTTTTGTTGCAGTGCTGGGGCTGGCAGCACATAGCTGTTGAGAGGCCTACCGGGTTACCGTGGACGACTCAGGCGATGATGGAGGATGAGGAGATTGGTTATGCAGTTTTGTGGCGGCGGTCTGTGAAGCAGGGGTAGAGTCGGCGAAGGGCAGGTGCCGTTGAGCACTACACTGATGCCTTTTCTCGGCTCACTCCAGGGGAGGTGTTTTGGCGTCCCTATCGAGACTGTCCAGCCTAGCCTGATTCTGGAGAGTGGCTTCGATGGGTACGCAGGGAGCGGTGGTTGACTGGGTAGCATAGGATGGAGCATGAGTTCTTTCTGTACCGTCGAGTTACATGATAGTTTGGGGTGCACCAGGGGTTTCCTGGTGAGCCCGTGGTCTATCGACGGTGGGGAGATGAGAGGGATCTGGAGCCACCGGTCACCGTGCCATTGGGCGAGGAGTCCGAGGCAGTGATTGAGGTCCCGGATGTGGATGACATCGAGACTACCACTGAGTATGACTCATGGTGGGTACTGCGGCATTGGAGAGGAGAGGGGCCACTAGGAGGCGCGAAGGTGGCAGTGGAGGATGCTGAGGCAGCAGGGGGTGATTGGGGGGGTCCATTGGATGATGCGGACATGGTGGATGTGGGAGATGAGGATGTGGACTTGGGTGTTCTGGAGTAGCCGGACATTCAGGATGTGGAGGAGTAGTGGGAGCCTGAGCAGACTACTGTCCCCGCGAGTCCTATGCATCTAGCAGATACAGAGGAGGTGGGGTCAGATGTAGGTGTTGAGATTGCGCAACTGACAAAGCTACCGTGGATGCGAGATCTGGAGCTGGGGGATGCGCGGCAGGAGAGGGATCTTCTGCGGGCTCAGTTGGCAGAGCGGGATAGAGTTTTGGTGCAGCACGATGATGCATTGTCTATCTATCATCGACGAGAGGTAGAGTGGTGTCTGTATCGGATAGACTTGGAGAGGGAGGTCATCCGCCTTGGTGGGCGGCTACCTGAGCCTTCGGTCGATGGATCTTCACGACGAAAAAGGGATAGTTTTACTGAGCAGTCAGCATCATCTCGTCGCAGGCGGTTAGATGAGGGGGGTGGTAGCAGGCATGATGCGGGGGCTAGTAGTAGCTGCCCTGTAGGGTCCCGTAGGACCCACACCACGGGGGGTAGTTCCCGTCGCACCGATCCTATGTGATCATGGTGGTCGATGCCTTAGGTTGGATTTTTTGGATATGTTTGCGGGGTCTGAGGACCGGTTTTGTAGCCTGTGGGCATCTTTTTGACGATATATATATATATATACCGGTTTTATTTTTGGTTTTGTACATGTGATGATGTGATTTTGTTATGCATGTTTATTTATTTTGATGAATGCAGATGTTATGATGAATGTAAATGTTTTTGATGTCTATGTGATATTCGAGGTGAAATGGATGAATGACATTTGTGATGATTGCACTATAGGCTGTTTAAGAAGCTCTTTATTTACATGGTTTTTCTTTTTTTTGTATTTTCTGATGGTATCATAAGGATGATAAGTAGCGCAGATGGTTTTGGAATGAATGTAAGGTTTTCTGAGATTCAGTCAGTTTTAACTCACCATCCATGACTGTATTTTATCTTACAAGACTTTTTGACCAAGGTATGAATCGGACTTATTTTTGACCCGGTTATTTCATATCCCTGTGTTTGCAATTGAGTTCATTTAGTGGTATTTGTTAGGATACCACCAGTGCCAGATGGGATTTCAACCGAACCTGTACTGAGGATCACCTAATTAGCTCCACGAATTCCTTTGTTGTATGTACTAATATTAATCTGCGTTGTAATCCAGGATGCCATAAGCTAGCTCATCCACATGCAAATATTGATCTGTACGCAAGTTAATGTGATAGATATATTGTCATGCGAGAGGTTTACTTCTGTTACCCATTGGCTATCAACCAAATTGGTACTAAAGCTTGCCTTATGACCTATAGAATGCTGAGAGTTCCAAGGATTCAAGGTCAACTCCCTTCTTTTCTTCAATTGTATTGGGATACTTGCTCGTTTGTAGTGATAAGATCACTGTTTATTTTGATTTGTTTTTCTTTTGAGCAAGGGATTGGGGATATGTAGTGATGAAAATCACTATCGTTTGTGCCCTTTGATGTGTGCACTGTATTTTGTCAAATTTTGGAGTTTTGACATTTTGCAAATTTTTGTGTTTTGCAACTGTTGAGAACTTTAGGGATTCTTAGGGAATTGGGTAGGGAGGATGCTTGTCCTTTTGCCAACTCTCAGCATTTTAGGGGTCATTCGCACAGGGGGATGAGCAAGATAACCGTTTCGCTTGTGGTGACCTAGATTATTTTACAGGTTTCGTCTTGCGTTCATATAATTCTAGAATTGTTTTGTGTTTTATCTTGTGATGGGATGTTACGAAACAAGGTATATTTCAAGTATGACTCTACCTTCGTAAAATCTGTTTGACTTGATACGCTACATGGCTAAAGAGGAAAATGATGACTGAATTACTGAAACTCTTGGTACATTCCCAGACCACTGACTGTAGTGTGGTAAAAGTTATGCTTGGTGTTTTTGTTGTTTTTGTAACATGAGACAATGTGGAACAAGGTGGACTATGAGAGCTATTGTAGCTTATGGTGCCTTTGACCTGTATGACTACAAATATGCAATGTATGGATGCAATTCTTAATGCAGCTATGTATTTTTGTAATTTTGATGGATTGTTTTTGGTGAAGGTGAAGATGAGGTGCGAGAATATAAATTTTTTGATGAATTTGAGTATGCCTAGAATTGATATGCAAATCTTTGTTGTTTTTGATGATTTTTGTTGTTTTGTTTTTTTTTTGAATTTCTTGATTTTTTTTTTTTTTGACCAAGCGATTGCGATAATCGTTGGAGCTTTTTGGGTTTGACCAAGTGATTGCAATAATCCTTGGAGCTTTTGAGGTGACCAAGAGATTGCTATAATCCTTGGAGCTTTTTGGTGACCAAGAGATTGCAATAATCCTTGGAGCTTTTTGGGTGACCAAGAGATTGCGATAATCCTTGGAGCTTTTTGGGTTGACCAAGAGATTGCGATAATCCTTGGAGCTTTTTGGGTTGACCAAGAGATTTTGATAATCCTTGGAGCTTTTTGGGTTGACCAAGAGATTGCGATAATCCTTGGAGCTTTTTGGGTGACCAAGAGATTGCGATAATCCTTGGAGTTTTTTTTTTTTTTTTTTTGGGATATGGCTTTCTTAGATATGAAATGGTCGCAAATGACTGATATTCAAGGGTTCTGTTTCCTTGATACCGTCAAGATAAGCTAGCCGGTACGTCTCGGGTCCTATTTTACTATCAATGACATAAGGACCTAACCAATTTTCCACAAATTTGTCCCTCATATGGGACGGAAAATTAGAGTTTTGTTGGTTTTCCTTCAGAACCAAATCACCAACCCGAAAGTCTCTTAGGTGAACTTTCATGTTGTAAGCTTTCTTAAGCCACTCTTGATAGATACGTAAGTGCTCGAGAGCATTAACGCATCGTTCGTCAAGCAACGTAAGTTGGTCTAATCGGGCCTGCCGTGTAGTGTTATCATCGATGAACTCCTGCATTGATATGCGCAGGGAAGGAATTTCCAACTCGAGAGGCATTACTGCCTCTGAGCCATACACCGATGAAAACGGAGTTGCCCCAGTGGGCATCCGAATGCTAGTGCGATAATCCCAAAGGGCAAGTGGGATTTGTATGTGCCAATCCTTATGACTGTCTACGATGGTCTTTTTAAGGATGGCAACTAGCATTTTGTTTGACGCCTTTGCTTGCCCATTTGCTTGCGGATAATAGGGTGTTGAAAAGCTGTGCTGAATTTTGTACTTTGTGGTTAAAGCACGCACGTCTTTGTTCTTGAATGATGGCCCATTATCCGAGATTATTTTGGATGGAATACCAAAATGACATATGATGTAATGCAAAATGAACTCCGCAATGCGGGGTCCTGTCGTAGAGGTTAACGGAATTGCTTCCACCCATTTGGTAAAATATTCTGTGGCCATTATGATAAATGTGTGACGGCCTGATGATGTAGGGGATATCTTTCCGATTAGATCGAGGCCCCGCTGCAAAAATGGCCAAGCAGACTGGACTGTCTGTAGGGCCTAGGAAGGTGCGTGCATTAAATTGGCATGATGTTGACATTTCATGCACCTCTTGACATACTCGCAACAATCCCGCTCTAACAATGGCCAATAATAGCCCATGCAAAGAATGCACTTTGCAATGGCCATACCACTGAAGTGGCCACCACATGTACCGTCATGCACTTGGGTGACTGCCCAAGTGGACTCTTGCTAGTCCAAACAACAAAGAAGAATTCCATCATAGCTTCGACAATACAAAATGTCTCCTATCAAGACATATTTTGTCGCTTTTTGTTTGAATGTTCATTTTGCGTCGTGCGTCAATCCAAAGGGAAGATTACCTAATTTGAGGTAATCTCTTATGGGTAAATACCAGTCTTGTTTATCAAAAACCTCGACAGTATGAACATCCGATCCCTTTTGAAGTTCTTCCCTAACAAATGCTGATTGGGATAGAACTTGTAAGAATAGCGTTGTGTTGCTATTAATGGGAGTGGGGGAAAACAAAGATCCCCAGTTGGCATGTTTCAAACAGTCTCGGATTCAAAAGAACTTATCCGAAGATGGTTCGATCTGGATCATGTGGACTCTTGGGGTCAATTCTGAGCTTGCGTGCTCCATCACGGGTTGCGATAAGGTTTTGACTTGAATGGTTGTTATATCACCAGAAATGTCTTGTGGGATTAGTGACCCCGAGGCCATTGTGTCCGCAAAATGATTCGATGATCGAGGGAGTGCCTCGATGTCATACCACTCAAGTTTTGCCAGGAATTTGTCCACGAGGGCTTTATAGGCCTTTAGAACTGGGCATTTGCATTGATATACCCCTTTGACTTGATTGACGATTAACAGCGAATTGCCAAAGATGTTCAATATTTTGATGTTCATGGCGATTGTTGTTTGAAGACCTAGGAGCAAGGCTTCATATTCTACATTGTTGTTGGTGCACTAGAAGTTTAATTTAAATGACAGGGGCATTGGAGCGCCCTGCGGTGTGAAGAATACAATTCCTATGCCACCCCCTTACTCGCATTTAGAACCATCGAAAAATAAGGTTATGTCGGCCTGAGACTCAGGCTCATCAGAATCTAGCGATTCTGAGACATGGAAGACCCCATCATCGGGTAGTTCTATGACCAGAGGCTGATCATCTTCAAGAGGAGCCTCTGTTAGTTGATCGGCTATGACTTGTCCTTTTATAGATTTTTTCCCAATAAACTCAATGTCAAATTTCGTCAACAACATGATCCATTTCACCGTGCGATGATTATGATAAGTACGACTCATCATGTATCACAATGGATTCTCCTTAGACACAACATACGTAGTGTTGCTCAGCATCTAGTGGTGTAGCCTCTTGGTAGCAAACACCACTGCCAAGAAGAGTTTCTCAACGTATGCATAGTTAAGTTCGTAACTGACCAGGGTGTGGCTAAGATAGTACGTAGCTTGTTCTTTGTGGAGTTCATTCTTCTGGGCTAGCATTGCACCCAGTGCTACCTCAGTAGCTGAGATGTATAAGTAGAATAGCACACCTGGTCTAAGTGGTGCCAATACTGGCGGCGAAGCCAAGTATTGTTTGATTTCATCAAAGGCTGATCGGCACTCGTCATCCCAATGAAATGTGACCCCCTTGTGCAATAATTTGTTCATTGGTCGGCATTTGTCAGATAATTACGCTATGAAGCGTTTAATCGACGTGACCTTTCCTTGCAGACTTCTGAGCTGCTTGATAGTGGTTGGGGGAGCCATTTCAAGGATTGCCTTGACTTTGTTTGGGTCCACTTCGATGCCTTTTTTTGAGACTATAAAACCCAAGAGTTTTCCATATGTGATGCCGAACACGCACTTCTTGGGATTCAGTATGACCTTATGCTCTATGAGGCGATTGAGAATCTTGCTTAAGTCACCGAGATGATCTGAGTGCAAGAGAGACTTGGCTAACAAATCATCCATGTAATCTTCCAAAGTTTTGTGCATGTAATCGTGGAAGATATACGTCATAGCACGTTGGTATGTAGCACCAGCGTTTTTAAGGCCAAAAGGCATGACCTTATAGCAAAATGTCCCCCAAGGCGTTGTGAATGTCGTTTTGAGTTGGTCTTCAGGATTGATACGAATTTGATTGTATCCTGAGAAACCGTCCATTAGGGAGAGTATTTCATGACCTATTGTAGCGTCTACCAATGTGTCGATGCTTGGCAAGGGGAAATCATCCTTAGGACTCGCTTTTTTTAGGTCTCGAAAGTCGGTGCATATGCGAATCCTCCCGTCGGGATTCTTGACAGGAACCATGTTGGACAACCATGGTGGATAATCCACGCAGATGACAAATTGTGCATCCAACAGCTTTTGCAATTCGTCTTTGACCATCAAGGCCACTGTTGGATGCATCTTTCTTAGTTTTTGCTTTATAGGCTTGATTTTCAAATCAAGCGTTAAATTGTGCATGACTAGCTGCGGGTCTAGCCCTGGCATATCTTTGTACGACCATGCAAAAACTTCCTTCTTCTCTTTGAGAAGGGCAATATATTTGGCTTGCTCTTCGGGGGAAAGACTTACCCCCAACCTGATAATCTGTGGATTCTTTGAATCTGTGCCGATGTCTACGTCAGTCGTCTCGTCGACTGACATGTGGGATCCGTCATCCAACTAATGTAGATTTGGGATTAAATGGATATCATCAGCTGAGTTAAGATCTGCGTTTGGAACCTCGGGTCCCTCTTCAGCTTGAAAAATATCCTGAGTTGTCCTTGGGGTAAAATGAGGCATTTCACCGAAAGGCCGATACTACGATGGTGACAATGGTGAATTGATGCGATCCCAGTCGATGGCATCCATGTCTAGATGCAATGACCGTGATGGATCGATCGGATTGCGGATGGGTGCGGTCAAATCAATGGAGATCATTTGGATGGAATGAATTTGTTCTCCAGAACCGTGGGTGTGATAACTTGTTTCTTCTAGATGCTCCCTATACTCTGGATCTGGCTCTACGGGAACGGGCGTGAATGGATCATCTCTAGGTGCAAATTCATCTCTATGTGTGAAAAGGAAGGCGGGGTCTTCCCTCGACACTGCTGTCATGATGGGATCTCAAGGTGGATGATGCTCATCTTGAATTTGGAGCCATAATTCTAACACTTGGTCCCACCTCGCTGGGTCTACGTGCCATTCATGTCCTAACAGTATACCCATCTGTCCCATTACATATTCATGAGTTAGAGCGTGGTGATTTTGTCACGCATGTCTGAGATAGATCATCTCAGTCTCATCTTCTGAATCACTTTCATAGATCCAAAATTGTTCATTCTCTTTAGCATCTGTTGCTTGCGACGTTAGGACTCTTCCTATTCCAATGAATTAATCTGGTCCCATTGCGGTTGTTCCACTCTTAGTGGAGGGACCTGATTCTCTTAAGACTGTGTTATTTCATCTGGAACCTCTAAGGGGAACAGTTTTAGAAAGATGTCTGGCAGCCGTTGATGTTCTCTTTGAGGATTAATCTCTGAACTTTCATCTCTCTCTAGCAAAGAAGAGGGATTTCTATTGCTGCCAGTGGTGTTTGTTGACCATGGTAGGTAGTCTCCCAATGTGTATTCTGTATTCAGATTCGCATAAGGACCCAATGCCAATCCCCCCTTGTTGCCTATTTCTAGGCCTTGCATATTTTCAACCAAGATGTCTAATGGTAGGGGATGGTTGAACCCTACCCCTGACTTGTCATATGGCATCTGATATCTTGGTTGGCAAAGGATCCGCATCCCTTGCTCATATCTGCCGAGCTCGTATCCATGCCAATTGCATTGGCCAAGATATTTTAGGGCAAATTTTGGGTTTGACAGATAATTGATGTTTTCAACAAAAGGTTCTTCGTCTGTTTCCTTTTGTTGGAATGGTTCAAGACCATTATCAAAGCCCCCATACACAAAATTTTTCTGGTTCGGTGGGTAGCCTAGAGGGACGATTGTTCCAATGGGAATGCGAGGTCTTCCCATGTCTTGTACTGTATTGACTCCAGTGTTGGGGTTGCCATAACATTTTGCACTAAGTATTCCCCCAGGCCTGTACTGACCATTTCAAAAGTGATTTTTGATGATTGAGTGGGAGGAAACGGTAGTCCTTCCTGAGTCCATTCCATGTTTGGTGGTTCAGGAATCTTGGTTTTCGTTACGTTGGTCGCTTCCTCTGTTGTTTATTATTGAAATTATGGGCAACCTTTCTTCTAAGGGCTTAACCTCTTCCATGATTTTTTTTCCCTTGTCCTTCTGTTGGGCCATGATAGGTGGCATTGATGATGGAGCCAATGATGAAGTCTCACCTGGATGGGATTTTGCCTTATTGGCCACCAGTGGTGCCTGCAGTATTGGACCCTGTTTAGATGGATTTAATTGAAAATCCAAATGCGTTGAATGGAGGGTCAATTGAGGTATGAATTATACCACATTGCAATACTTGAAGGGCTCTAAGTCCATTGGGACTACATGTATTTCTCCTTCATAAGCATACTTCAAGCACTGGTGGGCGATCGAAGGGACACATTTCATATCCCTGATCCAAGGCCACCCTAGCAGTATATTATAATCCATTTCACCTTCCAGCACATGGCACAGTGTAGGTATTGACTTTTGTCCTACCTAGACTGGTAGAACGACTATGCCGACTGTCGAGCATATTGCATCATTAAAAGCTCACAGTGTATACGTGGAGGCTGTGATGTGAGAGGCTGGCAGCTTCAAATGCTTCAAGGCTGCAATGGTTATGATGTTCTTCGGACGAGCCAGTATCTATCAGCACTCTCTTGTACGGAATCCCGTTGACCCGCGCGATAACGTGCAGGGGTGGATCTGCCATGTCATTTGATATCGTTTTGACCTCATCTTATCTGAATGTGATGATCGGCTCCGTACATTGTTTCACATGTCCCACAAAGGTGTTGAAAGAATTTGCCTCGTGGGGTTGTAATTCAATGGCTTTTAAAATGTCCATAAGAGCTTCTCTATGGGGAGATGATTGTTGAATAAGCTTGTAGATGGATAGCCTAGCCGACGTGGTCCACAAACTCTACGTGAGTTTGGTTCGTATCGTGACCTCAGGTCTAGGTGGAGGTAACTACGTTGGGCGTTGTTGAGGGTGCGATGTTGCTGGAACTTCCTTCGTAGATACCTCGAGGGCAGTCGTCGGGTACCTTCTATTCCTTGTTACTATGCTAATCATTCCCATAAATCCTTGTGTGGGAAGATCTTGTCGCACCTCGTTAATCTGGAGTGGTTTTTTTTGTGCCTTGTGGGCTGGCAAGGGGTCCTTGAATACCCCCATTTGCTGGTTGTTTGGTGCGATGGGGTTGTCCACAACCAATGTTCTATTGTCGATCAAATCCTGGACTAGGTCTTTGAATTTCCAGCACCCATTCAAGTCATGTCCTCTGCGCCTATGGAATCTACAATACAATTCCTCTCAGTACCCCGTAGGCTTGGGAATGTTAGGGTCTATAATTTGGATTTCTGGTAGAGTGACTAAATTTGCCGGTAGAGTGACTAAATTTTCCGCTGACAAGCGATCAAATAAGGAGTCCCTAGACTCCGCATATGGGGTGAAATTTTTCCTAGGGTGATGCGGGTAATTTTGGTCCTGTCTTATATTATCTCTTTCATAAGCAGGAGGCACTGCCTGGTAGTTAGCCTTTTGAGGCTGCATTTCTTGCATTGGCGTGGGAACGTTTATCGCAACTTGGTTGACTGCAGCGTTTTGTGGTTGCGTTGTCCCAGTTTTAGTGGTTTTATTCCACTCTTTCTTCTTAGGCTTGGCAATTGTGCCTTCGCCTATCTTAATCTCTTCTATGACTCTGGCTTGCGCCAAAGCTTCTTCTAAGCTATCGTATTTTCGCAATAACAATAGACCAGAGATTGATTTTAAGCAACTTTTTGCGAACATATGCGTGAGATCAAACATAGGAGGACGGTAGGGTAACCTAGAAAGCAAATCTCTCCATCGATTCTCGTACGCTGCCATTGTTTCCTCTTCAAATTGCTTGAGGCTCGCTAAATCACTTAGTGATGCCTTCTTCCTTGTGTTGAAGGCAAAGCGTTCAAGAAACGCGTCTACTAATTGATCTAAATTTCTCATGCTGTGTTTGGGCAGTTGTGTGAACCAATTCGAGGCAGGGCCTACGAATGTGGTTATGAATGTTCTAAGCAACAATGCGTCATTATCTTGGATGCCGAAGCATTGGCTTAGAAATCGTGTAACGTGTTCCTGTGCATCCTCTTCACCTTTAAAAACTACCAATTGAGGCAACTTGAAGTGTTCGGGGTAAAGAGGTGTAGGCACTGAGGGATGCACCATATTACTGTGGAGTAGACGTAATGTGGGTTTTTGATGCCCAGCAGCTTTTGTCTCCACAGACTCCAAACGCTCCAATAGCACTTGGTATTCATCGAAATATTTTATTTCTTCCTCTCTTGTTCGCTCCTTGTTGCAAGTTACGATAAACTGGAGGCCTATGGAGGGGTGGCCAAATGGCATCCTTCCTGCCTTGATGGGAAGTTTCAACATATTCCTCTTCTGGTTCATACTCCTTGTAAAATTCTTGAGGAGTCTCTGGGCGAAACCTATGACCCTGATCAAGCTCTTGCTTGAAGGTACCCATCATTGTTTCGGGGAGTTGCCTCCCTCTCGAATCTATGGGGTCTTGGAGGCAGAGCTTGACGAGGTTGTGGAGACCTGTCCTGCACCAACGGATTATGCCTTTCATACTGTTTAGCCCTTTGGATGCGAGGGGTTGGCCCCCTCTTAGGTATTTCATAGCGTAACTCATCCGCTTCGCATTGCATGCGCTCTCTATCTAAGCGGTGTCGATACTCTATCTCCTGATGACTTTGTTTAAGCTGCATGATTTGGGCTTGACGGGCGGTATATCTGGTGACAATTTGGGTCAATTTGGTCTACCCTATTTTTCTCAGGAGGTTTGAATGTTTCTTCTATGTGTTTACCTCGAGTTTGTTGGTCTAAGGTTTCAATGGGTCGCTTCCCTCTGTCGAGGTAAGCGGTATGTGCTCGAGGTTCTGGCCTCAAGGGGTGATCATGATATCCTGCTGGTGTGGAAATGCAAGGTTCCCATGTTGTTTGTTGCCCTTGAGGAATGCGATGGCTTTCCTCGTACTCCCTTTCACGGTTGTAAAGGGGGTGGGCGGAGTTAGGTCGCCCTATGTAAGGATCCCTGTGCTCTGGATTTGGTCTCTCTGTTCTGATGATAGGTAAAGAAGGGATGCCATATCCACGTTGCCCCTCCAAATGGATGGTGTGCCTGTCTAGCACTTCATCGCGCGGTGGCCACTCATGCCTAACTTCAAGAGGTGATTCTCTATTTATGTCAAGGTCTACATGTAAGGCATCTTCCTGAAAGGGGCTGCTCTGAATAGGCATACCCCACCAAGGATTCTGAATTGGATTCTTTTGTAGGTTAGACCTATAAGGCGGTATGACCAAATCCTCAGGACTGAAGTGAAGGTGACTTGTTCCTGCTTTTTGTGTACCTTCCGGAGCTTCTGCCCTTGATTGGGCTTGACTACGGGTGTACACCATTGTGGTGCTTCTATGCTATCTAAATAAGTTTTTATCTCGTTTATGATTTTTTTTTTTTTTTGTCTACACTAAGCAGAATTAAGCACACACATTCACAAAATCGTGATTATCTCTTTTAAGGATTATTGGTGTGCCCTAAACTGGTTTAGTGCATTTTGGTGTTTTGTTTTGTTTTTGTAGGTTTTGAATATTGTTTAAATGCATTATGACGGCTCATATAACTCCCAAAACGATAGCCCCTTCAATATACCAACCAGGCCGATATACCAACCTCTCTATATACCCGCCCTTACGAGAGGGAGACTATAGGTACGTGAGAGCAGAAGTTACGTGGTACGTAGGTGGTACGGAAGGGGGATTGTCCTGTTAATGGCACCTACCATAGAAAACTTATCCTCGCGCGCATGGGAATCACCCCAGCGACACTCGGTCTGTCTTCGTCAGGATTTACGCCTAACAATAGTTGACAATCGGGAAATGGATGCAAAGCTAAGCCAAGGTGGTGATGAACCCACCGTTGGTCTTGCTCAAGGGCTGGGGTCTTACGACCAGCTCCTTGGTTTAAAATTGTTTCGTGATGTGTGTGGGATTCATTTTATTTAACGAAAATGAAACAAGCATGAATGACTTTTCCTATGCAATGCAGGATAAAATGAAAACAGTCAAAGAAATAGAAACAAAAATAGAAATTTTAACAGAGATTATAAAAATCCCTACCTCTTCTCTGCCTGCTCCAGTTGCTTCTGAATTTCTACTCTGAAAATCTGTAGGCAGGAATTCGTCCCAGGGTCAAACGAATTGCAGAACAGAATTCGTCCCTCCAAGAGACGAATTTGAATTCGTCCCAAGGTCAGACGAATTCCAGAATAGAATTCGTCCCTGCCAGAGATGAATAGCAGTCTGTAGCAAAAAAAATATACCTGTCAAGCACAAAACACAAAATTTTAATCAGTTTCTGTGATTTTAAAAATAGGGAACAGGGTCCCACCATGATCGCCACTGAAAGCATGAGATTCCGGGTAGAGGGAGCACTAATTATGCAACATAAGATGAAATGTAACGCTTTAATCCTATGCACAAAAACGAAGAAAGGAGACAATTTGAAAATGAAAGAAAAGATGTAAAGAAATCACAGCCCTCTTTATTCAAATATCTTATCCTCGGTTACATAGATGTCTCCTCCCTTTTTGGGGGCTAGGAGCGTTAAATTCGTATTTGTTACAATATGTGACTTAGTCTTCCTCTTTTCGCATGCCCACGTTTGAATGGACGGGCCAAGACGATGCCGCCGCTTACACTGATGAGTCCTTACCTCTGCTACTCCTCCTGCGAACAAAGAAACAACCAAGATGTCAGTAGCACCTACTGCAAATGAAAGGTGTTTGTTCTTTAAAATTAACGAAATATGCATGCAAAAATTTATCTAAAATAGTAAACAAAATGATTCTAAACAGCCTAAAAACTTGACAGAAGACAGAAAATGTTACCAGAAGGCCATTGCCACTGAGACAGCTGGCCAATCTGCCTTCAACTGGAATTCGTCCCTGGGTGGGATGATTTTTGACTGCAATTTGTCCCTGGGTGGGACGAATTTTGGAATTTGTCCCTGGGTGGGACGATCTCTGACTGCAATTCATCCTTGGGTGGGATGAATTCTTCTGTGTTGAAGAACCCGACCTGCTGCTGCTCCAATGTCGATTCTCGAGACCTGCAAAATGCCTGCAAACAAGGGGGTTATGTAATTGGGGCCATTTTGGGATGACCCAGATGGTCGGATTCTCCCAATTTGGCCTCTACCCTAGGGAATCTGATCTTGCCACCTGCAAGTCAGTGAAACAACAAAGCGACACAAAACATACTAGAATCTGACCAAAAGTTACGAAATTGCAGCTGTGAGTTAACCAAACATGATAACACAAAATGCAACCTAAAAAAGTAATCTAGAATGCTTTAAAACTCAGAAAGTGCGGGGGTGCCCAAGTGGGCCTCCCACCATTGGCACTTGATTTCGGCGCCAATCCACTAGGGATGGGCCCAAAACCTATTAGGATTGGGGGGTCGGCGAATTGGTTGGTTCAGGTGTCCATGTGTTGGATTTGGGTCAGATTCAAGATTCCAAAAGCCACCCAACAACCTCCCTTGCAAAAGAGATTGGTGGATGTGGGAAGGTGAACCAAAAGGGATGCAAGTGGGTCTTCAACTCGGCAGCACTTCATTGCTTGAAAACTCCTTCAACCTCCTTTTGGGTGAGAAAAGTCCCACCTTTTATAGACCCATGGGGTCTCTTTTGGGAGGGAAGCACAAATGCCATGTGTTGGTCATAGGCGCCATGTGGCAGTCTTGTCTTCCCATGAGGGAGGGGAGTCCTTCGTTGACTTGGGCTTTGATAAATGCCTTTTGTGACAGTCTTCTAATGGCCCCTCTGTCCACCTACACACACGTGCAAGGCAGGAGTCATCAACTGACTGTTCTGGGCTGCCACTTGGTGCCATTTGTCTTTTTGCCCGTTAAGCTTAGAATTCGTCCCACCCAGGGACGGATTCAGAATTCGTCCTGGGGTGGGATGGATTCTATTTTGAATTCGTCCCTGGGTGAGACGAATACTAGGCAAAGTGTCCAAGTGTGCCAAATTGCTTCTTGACCTTACAAAATTGCTATGAAAGTGGTTAAGACCACTGTTTAACCTCTGAGGGCTGCCCTGGGGGCTGTGTTTGTCAAAGCGATCAGTGTTTGCAGTCACATAATCGGATTGGTGCTGTTTTTGTGTCTACACTATTGTGCATCTCCCTTGTAGGATTGGGTGATCAAGTTTGACGATGTTTTATTTGACCATTTTTTTCTTCAGGTAGTTTGTTATATTGGTTGGATAGTTCTTCTTGTTATAATATCTTGGGATTTGCATTGAGCTCTTTCTATTTTAATTTTTTTAATAAGGTTTGGGGATCCTTTCAAAACCCATTCTTTTATCTAATAAAAAAACTTATTTGGAATAGACATTTTTCCATCTTGAAAATAATTTTGTTTCACCCAATTTTTATGTATAGCCAGGTCATAGTTGGTGAGGGTAAAATTAAATTTTATTTATAGTTGTTCTTTCAAGAGGACATTGCTTAAAATGACTCAAATAGATAGATTTCCTAGATCAAATATCTGAATCCCAAATTCGTAACTATCTAGAAGCAATTCCATAACATTAATATTATAACACATGTGAGTTGAGTGGAATTAAAACTAGGTAAATATAAGTTAAAACTATGTAAATTATCATTTCCCAAATTGCATCATTCATTGGACTCACATTTTACCATATATAAAAAATAATGATTCACTTGTAGCTATATGAAATATTAAATTTTAAAGTAGAAAATTATTTTTAAATCTTTAAGCTAAAATTAATCTACTCCTAATCTAAAAAATATTCAAACAAAAATCTAAAGGTTTAAGGGTAAGAGAATGAAAAGAAAATAAAGAACCTTATATTACCCTAAAATTTAGTTCCAATCTAGTAAAGTGATAATTTTTATTTTAAACCAACCCTAACCCGACCAGTATTCACGCAACCAAAGGTGAAAGATGATGCAATATTCAAAGAAGAAACAAAATGTAAAATAGAATGAGTACAATTACGATAATTATTCATATATTAAACATAGAATATTCAAAATACTTATATTTTAAAGATAGTCATGAAATATATTTGATTTGGACTTGCCCACTTTGGTGAATTACAAAATAAATCTTAAAACAATGTAAAGCTTGGTTCACAGAATTCATCCAACTACAAGTAAAAATGTTAAACAAAGAAGAAGCTAAGTCCATGGGGCTAGCTATTAGTCATATTTTTATCCTTCTAACTATTTAGTGAGCTAGGTATGATGTGTAGACAAATTGGTTCATCCAAACCCTATAAGGGGGGCGGAGGTCCAAGGTTCAAATCTTGAGCCTCGTCGGACTGAACACTTGTCCCTTTCCTGGTGTTTCAGTGACGTAAAAGGTTTAAAATGATTGTGGCATGGTGGTTATAGGGGCGGACTGCACGAAGATCTATGTGGCGGCTTCCGGGGTGGACAACGCAAAATACTATGGTGGCCATAAAAAGTTGGACACCCTGCCTAGATTCGTGGCGACTACCAATTCCACCATGTAAATTCAAAAAAAAAAAACTATTTAGTGAGCTAGTATTTATACAATATTTAGCTTTTATCATAGCCTTATTTTTACAAATTTTTAATCACTATTATATTTATTTCCATAGGGTGTATCAAATATGATATTTTATCCTCCCTCTATGACATGACCTCGTGAGGATCACTTATGCTATATATTAACCATGCCTCATTAAACCTCAATTTACACAATATTTTGGGGTCTCTTGAATTTGATTGAGTAAGTGGCTCAATGCTTGATATACCAATCACAACAAGCGAGATAAGCATTAATTTTATGAAATTTTACCACTTGTCAAATTTTTGAACCATATGAGAAATATTAATGTCAACATGATGCAACCTCCTTAGGATGACTTCTTGGTTGCACTTCGATCGATGCCTCATTAAATTTTAATTTCTTGCAAAACTTTGAGACTTTTTAGCTCTAAGTAGTTTGACTTATTCCTTTTCAACCACATATTGATTAGTTATTAGCTTCAATTCATTCTCAATTTTACACATACACATTTGCTTGGCTAGCATGAAAATTTTCCATATACCATCTTGCAATTCCGAGGAATCATGTTAGATAACCTATAGAGAAAATCATGCATGAGAAAATATCAAAACTTGTAGGCTCCAAAATATTATTTATTATTATATCTAAATTTCTAATTGGTTTTATTTATTTATTTTTAATTCTCCTTTTGGCACCAATCTATGTTTTCATTAATTTTCTGTCCCCCAAAAATTCAAAATGTTTTGAACAGTTTTCTGTATTCAGACCTTTCTCTACATTTTTTTGGATATTTTCTATGATTTTTGTCCATTATTTGCATTTTTTGGATATTTTCTCTAATTTTCAATATTTGTATACAATTTTTGAATAATTTCTATATTTTTTTACCTTTCCCTATGTTTTTTATCCTTTCTTTTCATTTTTTGATAATATTATGCACTTTTCGACAACTTTTTTTGTTTTTTGATATTTTTATGGTATTAAGTTTTATGGATGGTTCTTAAATATTTATCTCTTCTAAGTAATTGATTTTTCTACATCAGATGATTTGGTAAAGATTATAAAAAATTTTAAACGTTTTATCTTTTAAGTTTGTTTTCATACTTTCCACAATCCAAGAGTTGTTGATTTGTCCATATTCAATGGTTGGAAAAGTTTGTCAAAAAATTTTATCCTCTTCATCCTCGTCCTTTTGCTTGCATGGTTCTACACCATCATCAAGGCCCCCATACACAAAATTTGTCTGGTTTGGTGGGTAACCTAAAGGAACAATTGTCCCTATGGGAAGGCGAGGTCTCCCCATGTCCTACATTGTTTCTAGCGCGGGCGTTGCTACAACATTTTGCACTAGATATTCTCCCAGGCCCGTACTGGCCATTTCAACAATAATTGTTGACGATTGAGAGGGAGGAAATGGAAGGCCTTCCTGAGTCCATTCCATGTTGGGTGGATTAGGAATCTCAGCTTCCATTGTGCTAAGTATTTCTTTTGTTGAGACAGTTGATATTGTTGGCAACACCTCTTCTAGGGGTTGAGCCTCTTCCAAGATCTTTTTTCCTTTGTCCTTCTGTTTAGCCATGATAGGTGGCGTTGGTAATGAAGGAGCCGATGATGTAGATGCACCTAGCTAGGGTTTCTATGGATTATTCATCCATGGTGTTTACGGTATCGGACCCTGTCTAGATGGATTTAATTGGAAATCCAAGTGCGTCGACGGGAGGGTGGATTGCGGCATCAAATGCACTGCATTGCAATATTTGAAGGGTTCTAAGTCCATCGGGACTACATGTATTTCTCATTCAAATGCATACTTCAGTACATCGGTGAGCTATCGAAGGGACACACTTCATGTCCCCCGATCCATGGTCGCCCTAGCAGTATATTGTATGCCATCTCGCCTTCCAGAATGTGGCACAATGTAGGTATCATCTTTTGTCCTACCTGGACGGGTAGAACAATTGTGTCGACTATTGAGCATATTGCATCATTGAATGCTCATAGTGTGTATGTTGAGGCTGTGATATGAGAGGCTGGCAGGTTCAGATGTTTTAATGCTGCAGTGGTAATGATGTTACTGGATGAGCCAGTATCTACCAACACTCTCTTGTACGAGATCCCGTTGACCCGCACGATAACATGTAGGGGTGGATCTGCCATGTCATTCGGTACTGCTTTAACTTCTTCCTCTCTAAAGGTAATGACTGGCTCTGTACATAATTTTACATGTCCTATAAAGTTATTAAAGGAATTTGCTTTGTGAGGCTGTAATTCGATGGCTTTTAGAATTTCCATGAGAGCTTCTTGATGGGGCGCTGACTGTTGTATAAGCTCATAAATGGAAAGCCTAGCCGATGTGGTCCGCAAACTTTGTGTGATTTTGGTCCGTATCGTGACCTCTGGTCTAGGCAGAGGCAATTGCACAATGGGTTGTTGATGTTGCGATGTTGAAGGAACTTCTCTTGTAGGTGCCTTCAGGGCAGCTGCTAGGTACTTTTTGTTCCTCGTTACTATGTTGATCATTCCCACATATCCTTGCATGGGGAGATTCTGTCGCACCTCATTAACCTGAAGAGGTTTTTCCTGTACCTCATGGGCAGGCAAAGGGTCCTTGAATATCCCCATATGTTGATTATTTGGTGCTATGGGGTTGTCCACTGCCAATGTTTGATTATCAATTAAATCTTGTATCAGTCCTTTGAATTTCCAACATCCATTCAAGTCATGTCCCCTTCGCCTATGGAATCTACAATATAATTCCTCTATGTATCCCTTAGGCTTGGGAGCATTAGGGTCTACAGTATGGATCTCTGGAAGGGTGACTAAATTTGCCACTGACAAGCGGTCAAATAAGGAGTCCCTAGACTCCGTATAAGGGGTGAATTATCGCCTAGGGTGATGCTGCTGATTTTGCTCTTGTTTCTTATTATCTCTTTCATAACTAGGAGGCACTGCCTGGTAACTAGCCTTTTGAGGCTATATTTCTTGCACAGGCTTAGGGACATTTATCGTGACTTGATTAACTACAGCGGGTTTTGGTTGCGTACTCCCAGTCTTAGTGTTTTTGTTCCACTATTTCTTTTTAGGCTTGGCGATTGTGCCCTCTCCTATTTTGATCTCTTCTATAACTCTGGTTTGTGCCAAAGCTTCTTCTAAACTGTCATATTGTTGCAGCAGCAATAGCCCAGAGATTGATTTTAATCAGCTCTGTGCAAACATCCGTGTGAGATCAGACATAGGGGGATGGTAGGGTAGCTTAGAAAGCAAATCCCTCCATCAATTCCCATATGCTACCATTTTTTCTTCCTCATTTTGCCTGAGGCTTTCTAGATCACTCAGTGATGCCTTCTTCCTTGTGTTGAAAGCAAAGCGTTCAAGAAACACATCTACTAATTGATCTAGGTTGTTTATGCTGTGTTTTGGTAACTATGTGAACCAATCCAAGGCAGGGCCTACGAATGTGGTTATGAATGTCCTAAGCAACAATGTGTCATTATCTTGGATGCCAAAGCATTGGCTTAGGAATCTTGTGACATGTTCTTGTGCGTCCTCTTCACCTTTAAATACTGCAAATTGAGGCAACTTGAAATGTTCGGGGTAAAGAGGTGTGGGTACTGAGGGATGCACTGGATGACTGCAGAGTTGACGTAATGTGGGCTTTTGATGCCCAGAAGCTTTTGTCTCCACAGACTCCAAATGCTCTAATAGCACTTTATATGCATTGGAAGATTTAATCTCTTCTTCCATAACTCGTTCCTGTTGGGCAACTGGGGGCCTATGGAGGGGTGGCTAGATAGCACCTCATCTGCCTTGATATGGCGTTTCACCCCATTCTTCTTCTTCATACTCCTCATAAGCTTCCCAAGGAGTTATTGGGTGAGCTCGATGAACAGGAGTGGGCGCTCGCAAAGGGTGCCCATCGTCATTCTTGGGAGTGGCCTCCCGCTCATGTCTTGGGTGTCTTAAAGGCACATCTTGGCGAGGTCTTGGGGACCTATCATGCACTATGAGGTTGTGCCTCTCGTACCTTTCCACCCTCTATGTTTGGGGGGTCTAAACCTTTTCAGGCACAGTGATGTGGAGCAGCTCCTTTGTTCGATGTCGAATGCGCTCTTTATTAAGGTGATATAATTGTTCTAGCTGCTGCTGATCCTGATCAAGCTGCTTGATCTACACTTGGTGGGTGGCATGTATAGCAAATGATAGGTCAATTTGCTCTATTGTTTTAATTCTAGGAGGCCTAGCCACCTTTTCGATGTATCTATATTGGTTTTGAGGATCCGAGACTTCTATGTGATGCTTCCCTCTATCGAGATTAGCGGAATTTTCTTGAGGCTCTGGCCTTAATGGGTGATCATTATATCTAGCAGGTGTTAAAGCGCAAGGCTCCTGCGCTGTATGTTGCTCTCAAGGAATGCGATGATCTTCCTCGTTCTCCCTTTCATGGGTGTGAAAGGGGCGGGCAGAGCTAGCTCGTCCTGTGTGGAGGGCCCTACGCTCTGGGTTTTGTCTTTTAGTTCTAATGGGAGGCAAAGGAGAGATGTCGTATTCATGTTGTCTCTCTACATGGACACTGTGCCTCTCTAGCGCTTCATCGCGCCGTGGCCACTCATATCTAGCCTCAAAAGGCGGTTTTTTGTTTGCGTTGAGTGCTACATGTAAAGCTTCTTCCCGAAAGGGGCTGTTCTGAATGGGCGTATCCCACAGAGGGGTGTCCCTATAATTCCACCTAGACATGGAATGATGTGGATTCTCTTATGGCCTGGACCTCCAAGGCGGTATGACCAAGTCTTCAGGACTAAAGCGAAGGCGACTTGTGCCTGCTTCTTGTGTACATTTTGGAGCTTCTGCCCTTGATTGGGCTTGGCTACGGGTGTACACCATTGTGGTGCTTTTCTACTATCTAAACAGATTTTTATCTTGTTTATGATGATTTTTATTTTTGTTTACACTAAGCAGAAATGAACACACACATACACAAACCGTGATTATCTCTTTTAAGGATTAAATAGTGTGTCCTAAACTGGTTTAGTGCATTTTGATGTTTTGTTTTTTTTTTGCAAGTTTTGAAGAATGTTTAAATGCATAATGTTGGCTCATATGACTCCCATAAATGGTCGCCCCTTCAATATACCATTGTCGGACCGATATACCAACCTCTCTATATACCCACCCTTACGAGAGGGAAACTATAGGTACGTGAGAGCAGATGGTATGTGGAACATAGGCGGTACAAAAGGGGGGATTGTCCTGTTAATGACACCTACCATAGAAGACTTATCCTCGTGCACATGGGAATCACCCCAGCAACACTCGGTCAGCTTTCATCAGGATTTACACCTAACAACAGTGACAATCGGGGGAAATGGATGCAAAGCTAAGCCAAGGTGGTGATGAACCCACCGTTGGTCTTGCTCAAGGGATGGGGTTTTACGACCAGCTCCTTGGTTTAATTTACCATGTGAAGTGTGTGTGGTTATTTTTATTTGAAAATGAAACAGGCAGCAAAAAATAACATTTCCCTAAGCCATACAAACACTACAAACCGGAAAACAGTAAATAGAAATTGGATGAAATTTTTTTTTTTTCCAAAAATTAAATAAATAAAGCATGAAAATTGACTACAACTTTCTCTACCCTTCTTTAAAAATTAAAGAACATGAAATTAAAAATAAACAAATAAAATGATTTTTTTTATTATTTTATTTTTTATTTTTAATGGATTAAAACTTTTCCTAAGAAGGCAAACATGACAAAAAATAGAAATATCACAACAGAAAATGATAGGGACAGTTAGAAACCGTTACCTCTTTTCTGCCCAAATCGGCTGTCTTTTCCGCCCAAATCAGCTTTTTTTGATTCTCGGCCTGGTACCTGCAAGCACAAAAACACAAGCTTTAATCAGTTTTCGAAAAAAAAAAAAAAAATAGGGGATAGGGTCCCATCGTGATCGCCATTGAAAGCATGAGATTCCAAAAATAAAAGAAACACTAATTGCAATGTAAACTAAACAACTTGATGCATGAAATAACAAGGATATAATCAAATCAAAAGCAGGAGCACAACCCTTTTTATTAATTTGATTCCAACTCGGTTACAATACATCTCCTCAGTTACATTTTTTCAGTTACAATCATGAATAGTGATATTCTTTTCCGCATGCCCACATTTGAAACGGGCGGGCCAGTGTTGCTGCCGCTAATGCCTGATAAGTCCTTGCTCCTTGCTATTCTTCGTGCATTTAAACAGTAAACTATTTAGTAGCACCTGTGTTAAAAACGTAGAACGTTTAACTTTAGAAATCGATAAGAAATACGTGCGACAGATTGACTAAATGCATGCAACCAAAACAACTCTATGCAACCTGCAATTCGGATAGAAATCAGAAAACGTCACCAGACGGCCACTGCCACTGAAACAGTTGGCGAATCCATTGTGAATCAATGTTTTTACCTGCAGGTTAGTGGGATAGCAAACGACAAAAACATGATATATTCACTAAAATATTTTGAAATCCAGATTAGACGTAAAATGTAATGCAAGATATACTCGAACAAAAAATGTAATGCATGATATATTTAGATGTAAAGTGTGAGCTATTTAAACAACATAAAGCATAATGCAAAACAACACGCAATGACCGAATGAATTAATCATGCAACTGACAAAAAGTGTGGGGTGCCCAAGCGGGCCGCCCCGTTAAAACTCGACTTTGACACCAATCCACTAGGAATGGGCTCAAAATCTTAGAGAATGATGTCATCGGATTGATGGAATACTGTGTCCAATGTCGGATCTGAAGGTTCAGATTCACCTTCAAACAACCACCAATAACCTCTCCTATGAAAGAGATTACGGGTGTAGAAGGGATGAATTAGAAAAGAGTGCAATCGGGTGTTTAGTTTGATAGCACTTTGTTGATTTCGAAAAAGCTGCCCACCTATATTTTGGGTGGAAAAATCCACCATTTTATAGACCCAGGGGGTCTCTTTGAATAGGCATGCATAAGTGCCACATGTTGGTCAAAGGTGCCATGTGGCGATCGCGTCTCCACGAGAGAGGAAAATCCTCCACGACTCGGGCTTTCGTTAATGCCACTATGACAGTCCTCCAACGGCCCACGTAACTGACTGACTTTCACTGCCAGTTGTTTAATGCCCATTCTCGTATCTTTGTCAAAATACCTGTATTTGTTGGTTAACGTGCACTTTTAATTGTTTAGTGTCTGCTTTTTTTTAACGGGTTGAATGTCTGCCTCTGATGCTAAAAAAAACTGCCTAGCACAAATGCCGAAGTGTCGCAATATCGCGACATCGTGATATCGTGACACTTCGGCCAAGACCCTTCTTTGGGCGTCGAAGTGTCACGATATCGTGGCACTTCGACCAAGGCTTTGCCTCGGGCGTCGAAGTGTCACGATATCGTGATGTCGTGATATCGCGACGCTTCGGCCAAGGCCTTGCCTTGGGCGTCGAAGTGTCATGATATCGCGACGTCACGATATCGCCACTCTTCGACCGAGGCCTTGCCTTGGGCGCCGAAGTGTCGCGATATCATGACGTCGTGATATCGTGACACTTTGACCAAGGCAAAGCCTTGGGAGCCGAAGTGTCACGATATCGCGACACTTCGGCCAAGGCAAGGCCTTGGGCATCGAAGTGTCACGATATCGTGACACTTCGGCCAAGGCAAGGCCTTGGGCACCGAAGTGTCGCGATATCGTGATGTCGCGATATCACGACGTCATGATATCGTGACACTTCAAGCAAAGCTTTGCTTTAGGCGTCGAAGTGTCGCGATATCGCAATGTCGCAATATCACAACGTCGCGATATCGTGACACTTCGGCCGAGGCCTTCTTTTGATTAAGACTTTGTCTTGCTTAAGACTTTCTCTTCCTTAAGACTTTGTTTTGCTTAAGACTTTCTCTTCCTTAAGACTTTGTTTTGCTTAAGACTTTGCTTTTGACTTTGATTAAGACTTTGTTTTGATAAAGGCTTTGTTTACTTTTTGACCTTTTGAACTGCTATGTAAGTGGCTAGGACCACTGTTTGACCTCTGAGGGCTGCCCTGAAAGCTGTGTATGTCAATGCGATCAGTGTTTGTAGTCACATAATCATATTGGTGTTGTTTTGGTGTCTACATCTACCAGATAGATTTTGGCATTGCTACACTCCTCTTCTTGGCCAGTTAAATTTCTTCCTTCTTCTAGGCAGGTCCCAACACTGCTGCACTCTTCTTTGCATGCAGCCTTCTTCAGATTTAGCTTCTGATGCATTCCAGCATCTCTATTTTTTTGTCTTTCTTCATGCCTTTTGTGCCGCTCCTCTTGCTCCCGTAGTTTTATGTTGAGCCAATCCTCTTGTAGGGCTTTAAATTACCGCTGCAAAGCCACGAACTCTTCCTCTGACACCATATCTTCCTCCCCGCCATGGCTTCTTTGTGGAGGCATCTTTCCTTGCTTTTCTTCCAAAGCTTGACCGATCCTGGTGTAGCTGCCTCACTCTTGGTGATCCACTAACACGCTCAGGGATCCTAACTCTCTCTCTCTCAGAACCCTCCAATAGATCCTGGCACAAACTGCCTCACGACCGGTGATCTGTTTATGCAGTCAAGAACACTAGCTCTGATACCACTGATGGGGGACCAAAAATTGACACGTTCTCAACTCAAATTTTTCTTCATTAAAATCTGGAAAAACACTTCCAGCTACAACACAGCCCATAGGCTTACATTAACCAGCAGCTACGGCTTGGTTTTCTCACTCCTATCCTCTACCTCCGATCTCTGATCCACCACCCGATCTAATACATTGAACTGGGTTTTTATAGAGGCCCCGACCCTCTAAAACACCTTACATGAAAATCGGTCCACCAACCTGATTTATTACAATCTCTAAGTTTTTATCGAGGTCTCGACCCTCTAGGCCATTAATGACCCACCTGGCAAAATTCATTACAAAAATCGGCAAAATCGGCTTCCATGGCCGAGTCTTCAATTTCTTTCCATAAATGGGCAACTGCCCCAATTCGCCATGAAAGCATGCATTTAAAATACCCTTGACCTGCAACCGCTGCTCTGTCAGAATGTCCATTAGGGACTTTTGCCTATTTTTTCGTGTGTGTGACCATCCACATGGCCATTTCTTCTTTGCTTTCTTCCTGCCGCGATATCGCAACCTGTCGTGATATCACACCAAAATTCCCTCACGTCCTCTCTTCTGCTTTTGTGTCACGATATCATGATGTCGCGATATCATCACCCATCCACCTCCTTGCCTTGCCTTTTCTTTTACGTCGTGATATCGCAACCATTCCACCCTCAAACCCTTTGCTTCATTTTTCGTCACGACATCATGATGTCGCGATATCATGATGTCGCGATATCGCGACCACTCTCCCTCTGAGCCTCTTGCTCCATTTTTCATTATGATTTTGTGATGTCGTGATATCATGACATCATGATATCGTGACGTCACGATATCGTGATGTCGCGATATCACGACGCTTCGACCGAGGCCTTGCCTTGGGCGCAAAAGTGTCACGATATCACGACGTCGCAATATCGTGACACTTCGGTCGAGGCCTTGCCTTGGGCACTGAAGTGTCGTGATATCACGACATTGAGATATCATGACACTTCAGCCAAGGTAAAGCCTTAGGCACCGAAGTTTCATGATATAGTGACACTTCGGCTAAGGCAAGGCCTTGGGCACCGAAGTGTTGCGATATCGCGACGTCGCGATATCACGACACTTCAGGCAAAGCTTTGCTTTAGGCACCAAAGTTTCACGATATCGCAACGTCACGATATCACGACACTTCGGCCAAGGCCTTCTTTTGATTAAGACTTTGTCTTGCTTAAGACTTTCTCTTCCTTAAGACATTGTTTTGCTTAAGACTTTCTCTTCCTTAAGACTTTGTTTTGCTTAAGACTTTTCTTTTGACTTTGATTAAGACTTTGTTTTGATAAAGGCTTTGTTTACTTTCCGACCTTCTGAACTGCTATGTAAGTGGCTAGGACCACTGTTTGACCTCTTAGGGCTGCCCTGAAAGCTGTGTATGTCAATGCGATCAATGTTTGTAGTCACATAATCGGATTGGTGCTATTTTGGTGTCTACATCTACCAGACAGATTTTGGCACTGCTACACTCCTCTTCTTGTCCAGTTAAATTTTTGCCTTCTTCTAGGCAGGTCCCAGCACTGCTGCACTCTTCTTTGCATGTAGCCTTCTTCAGCTTTAGCTTCTGATGCATTCCAGCATCTCTCTTTTTTTGTCTTTCTTCCTGCCTTCTATGCCGCTCCTCTTGCTCCCGTAGTTTTATGTTGAGCCACTCCTCTTTTAGGGCTTTAAATTACAACTGCAAAGCCATGAACTCTTCATCTGACACCATATCTTCCTCCCTGCCATGGCTTCTTCGTGGAGCCATCTTTCCTTGCTTTTCTTCCAAAGCTTGACCAATTCTGGTGTAGCTGCCTCACTCTTGGTGATCCGTTAACACACTCAGGGATCCTAACTCTCTCTCTCTCAGAACCCTCCCATAGATCCTGGCGCAAACTGCTTCACGACCGATGATCTGTTTATGCACTTAGGAACACTAGCTCTGATACCACTAATGGGGGGACCAAAAATCGACACGTTCTCAACTCAAAATTTTCTTCATTAAAATCTGGAAAAACACTTCTAGCTACAACACAGCCCATAGGCTTACATTAACCAGCAGCTACGGCTTGGTTTTCTCACTCCTATCCTCTACCTTCGATCTCTGATCCACCACCCGATCTAATACATTGAACTAGGTTTTTATAGAGGCCTCGACCAAGTCGATTTATTATAATCTCTGAGTTTTTATCGAGGTCTCGACCCTCTAGGCCATTAATGACCCACCTGGCAAACTTCATTACAAAAACTGGAAAAATCGGCTTCCACGGTCGAGTCTTCAATTTCTTTCCATAAATGGGCAACTACCCCGATCCGCCATGAAAGCATGCATTTAAAAGACCCTTGACCTACAATTGCTGCTCTGTCAGAATGTCCATCGGGGACTGTTGCCTCTTTTTTCGTGTGTGTGACCATCCACATGGCCATTTCTTCTTTGCTTTCTTTCGGTCGTGATATCGCAACCTGTCGCGATATCACACAGAAATTTCCTCACGTCCTCTCTTATGCTTTTGTGTCACGATATCACGACGTCGTAATATCGTGACCCATCCACCTCCTTCCCTTGCCTTTTCTTTTACATCGCGATATCGTGACCATTCCGCCCTTAAACCCTTTGCTTCATTTTTCTTCACGACATCACGATGTCGTGATATCGCGACGTCGTGATATCGCGACCACTCTCCCTCTGAGCCTCTTGCTCCATTTTTCATCATCATTTTGCGATGTCACGATATCATGATGTTGTAATATCGTGACGTCACGATATCACGACCATTATACCTTTCGCACCTTACTCTGCTGAGTCTTCGCTCCGACGTCGCAATTTTGTGACATCATGAAATTACGACGTCGTGATTTCACCACCAGCCTTCACCTTCACTTCTGCTTCATGTCATGATTTTGCAACGTCACGATATCGCAGCCTCCCTGCCTCTCCACCCTTCCTTCAGCTTTATGTCATGATTTCGTGACATCGAGAAATCGTGACCAACCTCTTCCTTGTCCAAGACTAAAAAATTAGAAAAATTCTGGTTGATGCCAGATTGCCCTATTGCTGTCGGATGCTCCTGCATCAATTGGAAATGTTTTAGAGATGACTTGTGGATAGATCAATGTATCTTTTATAGAATATTTTTTTGAAAAAATTGAAAAAAACTTGTATTAAAACAAAGATCAGTTACAATTGGGAGTAGACACATCCCAGCCGAAAACAATGAAAGCACATGATTACAAGAGAAGAGGAAGATTTGCAATGGAGCCAAATCTCTTGAACCAATACCAAGCTAGCTGAGGGAGCTGATTGGTCTGTTACAACAACTGGTCGCGAAATCGCGCAGCAAACACCAACTTCACCTTTGGCCGCGAAAAAGCTACAAGTCACGAAATCGCGACACAAGACTCCTCTGACCGCAAAAAGTCAACCTGTCATGAAATCGTGACATGTCAGGAAATCACGACAACAATCCTCCCTTGGCCGCAAAAAGTCAACCTATCGCGAAATCATGACATGTCACAAAATCGCGACAACAATCCTCCCTTGGCCGCGACGGAGCAACAGGTCACGAAATCGTGACACCTTTCCACCTTTGGCCGCGATGGAGCAACATGTCGCGAAATCGTGACAACTTTCCTCTCTTGGCCGCGACGAAGCAACATGTCGCGATATCGCGACAACTTTCCTCCAGCGGCCGTGACGGTGCAACACGTCGCGAAATCGTGACAACTTTCCTCCAGCGGCCGCGACGGCGCAACATGTCGCGATATCGCGACAACTTTCCTCCCTTGGCCGCGACGGCGCAACATGTCGCGATATCGCGACCAAATCCTCCAGCGGCCGCGATGGCGCAACATGTCGCGATATCGCGACAACTTTCCTCCCTTGGCCGCGACGGCGCAACATGTCGCGATATCGCGACAACTTTCCCACAACGGCCGCGATGGCGTAACATGTCGCGATATCGCGACAACTTTTCTCCAGCAGCGACGACGCAACATGTCACGATATCGCGACAACTTTCCTCTAGCAACCATGACGGTGCAACATGTCGCGATATCACGACAACTTTCCTCCAACGACCGTGACAACGCAACATGTCGCGATATCATGACAACTTTCCCACAACGTCCGCGATGGCGCAACATGTCATGATATCGTGACAACTTTCCTCCAGCGACCATGATGACGCAACATGTCACGATATCATGACAACTTTCCTCCAACGACCGCGATGGTGCAACATGTCGCGATATCGTGACAACTTTCCTCCAGCGACCGCGACGGCGCAACATGTCACGATTTCGTGACAGCTTTCCTCCAGCGGCCGCGACGGCGCAACACGTCGCGATATCGTGACAACTTACCTCCAATGGCCGCGATGGCGCAACAGGTCATGAAATCATGACAAAAACCACCCTTAGCTTTTTCTTTGATCATTGTCTCAAGGATCTTTCAAGGCCCTGCCTAATCACCTCATCTTCAATAGGCATGTCACTGTGTAGCTGCACCCCTACCTCTTTCTCAGCACCCATCTTAGCCAGGAAATCGGTCGCTTTGTTTAAATCTCTGCTCACATAAACTGGAATCACATCATCTAATTCCCTCCATAATTCCTTGATTTGAGAGACCAGAATCCTCAACCTCCAAGCTTTCAATGCAAAGTTCCTCATGCAGTCTAGAGCTCCAACCAGAATTTGAGAATCAGATTCAAGAATTATCCTCCTGTGGCCCTGAGTAACTGCCCAAATAGAAGCAGATTTGATAGCAATGGCTTCTGCTTCATTATTTGTGGCTCTACCCAAGCCCTGTAGTTCCCAATAGAGCACTGATCCCTCATGATTCCGGTAGACCATGCCAATTCTGGCACTACCCGGATTGCCCTTTGCAGCACCATCAGTATTGATTTTAATCCAGCCTTCTGGGGGCGGTTTCCAACTGGCTCTGTCCTGTCCCTCTTGCTTTTCAACTCCCTCTTCCATTGGCCCAGGACCAACCTGAGTTTCCTCTTTAGCGTAGACGACAACAGTTTCTGTGACTTTGCTCCAGATGACCTGCCAAACTCCATCTAGCGAGGAAAAGGTTTCTCTAAAAATTCTAGCATTTCTCTCCAACCACACTTGCCACCAAATGAAGTTTAAGCCAAGCTCCCACCCAATTTGAAGAGCTTTGGAATTAAATCTACCCCGCTTCCATCTTTCCCAAATATTAGACCGATTCATGTCACCATTAACCTGGATTTTATAGTGAGAGAACCATCGCTTCCAAATCTGACGCGTGAAAGGGCACTCAAACATCAGGTGATCAGCTGTTTCCTCGTTCTTGTGGCATAAAACACATTGAGAAGGGCCGATGATTCCTCTACATCTGAGATTGTCAAAAGTGAGAATACCATTGTGCATAAACTGCCAGGCAAAAAAGTTTACTTTCGGCCAGCCCTTGGGGTGCCAAATCTTTCTCCAATCCTCAATCGGATAAGAATGGGGGGAGGCTCTGGGAGGATCTTGTCATATCCGTCCTTCACTGTATAAACACCAAGGCTCCCATAGCCCCAAGCTAATTCATCCTCCTCGTCTCTCCCTGTGAGAAACCTTTCTGTCAAGATTTTGGTCAAGATGGGTGCCAACTCCGGGGGGATTGGAATTGGCCACTCCTCCAACCTCTTAAACTTCTTAAACTTATACTCCCCCAGTTGAGTAGTGTTGAAATAACTTTCAATTTGGACCCAACCCTTGGTTTCTATGGCAGATTTTATTGGAAGTAACTCGGGGAATTCAACAATGATGGGTGGGTACTGATCCCATGAATCGGTCCAGAAACGAGCCTTCTCCCCTCTCCCCACTTTCCAAAACAATTGGTCTTTAATAACCTGAGATCCTAGCTTGAGAGCCTACCACACTAAGGATCCAGTACCATCCAGAG
The DNA here is from genome assembly GCA_028583015.1 of Wollemia nobilis. NCBI lineage: Eukaryota > Viridiplantae > Streptophyta > Pinopsida > Araucariales > Araucariaceae > Wollemia > Wollemia nobilis. The sequence goes on along the minus strand of JAQPPZ010017260.1, from coordinate 3,664,553 downwards.
GGAAATGGCCCACCTCATTGGGGTTAACTTGACCCAAATATTTACTAGTTAGGATTCTACTGAATAAGGAAGTTGGTTGGGAAATCCACCTCCAGTACAACTTTCCAGCCAAGGCTTGATTATTTAACTTGGATCCTCTCAGTCCCAGCCCACCTTTTACCTTGGGCTGGGTGACTTTATCCCAGCCCACTAAGGCCCACTTTCTCTCTCCCTTAGCTCCTTCCCACAAAAACTTCCTAGCCATCCTGTCCAACTCTTTCCATATTGTAAGCGGGGCAGCCAGGATAGAAAATTTGTAGATTGGCATGGCTTGAATGACTGACTGTAAGAACGTTAATCTGCCACCATAACTTAACCACTTGTGAGACCAGTGATTAATTCTGTCCTTGATACACTCCAGCAAATTCCTCCAAGTGTCTAATTTTAGCTTCTTGAAATGCAAGGGGATCCCCAAGTAAACCACAGGGAGAGAAGTCCTAGTGAATCCCAGGATTTCTAAAATTTTGTTCTGAAGCCTTTGCTCCAGATTAAAAAAGACCACTTTGGATTTCCTGTCATTAATGACCTATTGAGTAGCCCTGAGATAGACATTAAGAGTATCCCTAATCGTTCTTGCTTCCCTGATGCTGGCCACTCCCATCAAACCAGTGTCATCCACAAACTGCAGGTGCGATAAAACTTCATCCCCCACCCTAATACCCAATAATCTGCCTTGTTGTCTTCTCCTCAAGAAAAGTCTGCCAAGACCTTCAGCCAGAATGAGAAAAAGATAAGGGGAACAGGGATCCCCCTAGCGCAGACCCCGAGAAGCTCCAAAAGGTTGCGAAGGAAGGCCCTTGATAAGCACAGAGTAAGTCGGGGAAGAGACACAGCTCATGATCCACTCAATCCAGCCCTGAGAGAAGCCGAAGGCTGCCATCATTTTAGCCAGGAAACTCCATTCAACCCTGTCATAAGCCTTTGACATGTCCAATTTAATGAACATCCCTTTATTACTAGAAGTGTGCATTGAATGGATTGCTTCTTGGGCCACAACCACCCCATCCAGAATCTGTCGTCCCTCAACAAAGCCCCCTTGCTCAGAGGAGATAATGTTGTGAAGAAGAGGTTTTAGGCGCTCAGCCATTACCTTTGTGATTATTTTGTACAACACATTACATAAGGCAATAGGCCTATAATCTGAAATATGAACCCCCTCCTCCCCTTTTGGAATCAAGGTAATGAACGTGTGGTTTATAGCTTTAAGCATTCTCTTATTTTCTCTGGACTCTTCAACAACAGCCCTTACATCTTCCTCTAAGCAGTCCCAGAAAGCCTGAAAGAACTCAATTGGGAAGCCATCCGGACCAGGAGTTTTACCAGTGCTCATTCCAAAGACCAGAGTTTTCAATTCATCCCTATCAATGGGTTTGAGGAGGGCCTGATTTTCATCCTCCGAAATAATAGCAGGTATGACAGAAATAACTTCATTTTGGGCCTCTACATCTTGAACCACACTTTCCTTAAAAAGCTTAGAAAAATAATCCATAGCATGGGAATGTATACCTGGAAGAGTATCAAAGGAATGACCGTTCTCATCTTGAAGGACCTCCATCTTATTCATCTGTCTTCGAGCACAAGCAGTCCGATGAAAGAATTTTGTATTTCTATCCCCTTCTAATAACCAGGAGGTTCTTGCTCTCTGCTTCCAATAGATCTCCTCCTGGTTGTCAATGTCCTCAACCGCTGTACGCAAGGCATCATCCTCAACTTTGAGCTGGTCAGTTATTACTCCTTCTCTGAACTATTTTTGGACCTCATCCCAGCGGGCCACCAATGGAGCTCTTTGGGCCTGGAAGTCAGTTTTATTAGAACGCCTCCAATACTTCAACTGAGTTTTGACATATTGAAGTTGTTTGTGGATTCTGAACATTGCTCTCCCATAAGCTGGGCGGCCTTCTTCCCACCACTGTGGGATTTTCTCCCGAAGTTCTTCTTTATGAAGCCAAAAATTCTCAAATCTGAAAGGTTTGTGCTGGTGCCCCATCCTAGTCCCGCCTTCCAACAGAATAGGACAGTGATCAGAAACAGGGCCTGCTAAAATCTAAAAATTGATATTCCATTTTACAAACGCCTCCTCTGAAAGCAGAAAGCGATCTAGCTTCACCTTCCTACTATGTGGCTCCCGCCTTTTATTAGTCCAAGTGAAGTTATTGCCAGGACATTTAATGTCCACTAAGTGCAAAGCCTGGACTTGAGCAATCATGAAACGGTCCCCTGGATCCAAAAGAGGTGTTCCCCCTTCCTGGTCTCTAGAAGATAATTTAGCGTTAAAGTCCCCCGCTATAATCCAGTCTAGATCTTCCCTTGATGCTCGCATGTCATGCACAACCTTCCACTGCCGCCTCTGACCCTCTAGGTTTTGAGATCCATAAAAGTTAGTGATTAGAACGAATTCCGCAGAGACATTATTCCTAAAAAGAGAAGTGAGAACACCCCTCCAGGCAAGGTGTTCTATTGCAGACCATTCCAGAGAGTTCCACAGAGTAACAATCCCCCTGAGGCACCTTGGGCAGCCACATCCATATGACCAGCACCCCTCCAAATTCTGTTGACTGTTTTAGACATAAGATCCAAAGACATCTTAGTCTCTTGTAAAAGCAAAAAATCAGTATTGCTATTCTCTAATAATATTTGAACAACAGATTGATGGGTTCTGCTGTTTAAACCCCTCACATTCCAAGATTGTATAATCATGGGTTACCCTGGGAGCAATAAGAGTCAATTGTCCTCACCGATCCTCCCATGATCAATTTGTCTCCCTGGGCTGCTAGCAGCTCCTTATTGGATCTTCTACCTGCTCCCTGAGAATTGCTATTTTTTGATCTTTTTTCTACCTGGGTTATCCCCAAAGATGGCCTTTCCCTGTTCTTCTCTGCTATCCCCATGCGAACATCCTGAGATACTGTCTGCTCCTGGTTATGGACTACTAAGGCACCAGAACACACTGGTTGTGATACCTCAGAGGGATCAACTACCTGCTGTATGACGGGAGAAGATGAGAGGGGGAGTTGCCCGAGAACAAAAGAAGTTTCCTTGAAACCCTCCAAGCCCTCCATAGATTGATCCTCTTCATCAACCAATGACTTAAAAATCTCATACCTATTGGCAGGCCTGAGATGAGATTGCTCCTTTCCCTCCTTTTTCTTTGTCCGTATTTTTCTTCTGGGCTATTCAAAACCCTCTCTCTGAGCTTCCTGGCCCTGACCGGTGCTAATAGGATCTTTATTAGGTGCAGCCTTATCCTCTTTAGGCAGGTTTGGCATTCCTGTAGGGGCCTCCATATTGGCATTCATATTAATAGGACAGAAACGGGCCAAATGTCCATGCTTGTGACAAACCCTACATCTGAAGGGTAGGGCCTCATAGTCCAGCTGTTGAATCCAGGAAAGACCTGCCAATTCAATTTCCAACTCTATCGACAAAGGCTGGCTGAGATCCATCTCCACACATATTCGAGCATACACCGCCATGCTCCCTTCAATAGTGTCTCTGGCAACACCCAGATGTCTACCAATCGAATTGCCAATCATTGCCAATACCTGCTCACCCCAAAATTCCATTGGAAGAGCATAAAGTCGAATCCACACTGGGACAGCAGTAGGTTCAACACGAGGATCGAATCCTACCCTCCATGGTTGAACAAATAGCCCTGTCGGGCCATGGTTTTTCTTCTCCGACTCGAAGGCCTTATTTCTATCGGCCAGAGCCGAGAAGCTGACAATAAAATAACCATTACTAATAAACCACAATGAATACTCACCGTGGGGCTCCCAGTTCTAGCGGATCCAAGAATGCAGAAAGCTCAGGGAAGGGCGAATACCCATGAACTTGCAGATTAAATCATGGTTAGCTCTATAGAGGACTGACTCTTCAACCATGCTGGGCTCAATGACGATTTTTGGCCTGGATTCGGCTTGCGGCAAACAACCATTCACACGACGTGCTGAAGACCTAGTCCCAGCAGTCGTGAAGAGCTTTTTATATGCCATCTTTTGGGCTTCGGCATTCTTCGGAGGAGAATCTTCTTTAAACAAATCAGCGTAAGAACTGGTACTTCCTGGAAAAGGAGCCGGAGAAGTCCCCATTGGACCCTCCTGGGGCACCGATCGAACCTTCAGATCCACCGTACCCCAAAGACACTTCTGCAAGCCAGCAGAAGCCAGAGATTTTTCGAAAATCCAGAAACCCTAGTTCAGAGAAAAAAATCTCCAGAGCTCCGCAACCCAAAAATCTTATTTTTCATCTTTTATAGAATATTACAAGGTAGATTTGAGACAAATATTTGATAAGACTTGTGAATAGAGTTGAATGATTGATTTGTTCAGACCATAAGTTAAGGTTTGGGGTAGATCTAGTAGTATTGATTTATGATTGGATCAAGCTTTGTGTTAAGGCTTGAGGACAAAAGATTTATGATATATTTGTGCTAGAATTAAGGATTGTGTTTAGTGCATATCAAAGGACAGAGATTGAGGATAAATTTGTGCTAGATTTAAGGACTGTATTTAGTGTAAATCAGAGGATAGATATTGAGGATAAATTTGTGCTAGACTGAAGGAATTTGTTTAGTGTAAATTTAAGGATAGAATTTGGTGTATATTTAAGGATAGGTTTGTGACAGACTAGAGATAGATATTGAGAAGATTTGTGCTAGACTGAAGGACTATGTTTAGTATACATTTGAGATAGAGCTAAGAGTAAGCTTTGGAGGTGATAGAGTATAGAGGATTACAGTCTCCAGTAGATAGATATCCATTAGCCAAGGTAGTGAGGACATGAGTATTTATTGGATAGAGATCCATTATCCAGTGCAGTGGAGGCAACAATTATTCTAGAAGATCATTAGCCATAGCTAAGGAGAAAGGAGTTCTCTTGTGGATAGATATCAATGAATTTGATGAGGAATTGGTGTCTCCTTTGGACAAAGGTCCATAAATATTGTAATAGGGAAAGGATTCCCAAAATATTGATTGAGAAAATTTTAGTGAAATATTTTCTCCGTGGAGTAGCTCATATTGGGTGAACCACATTAAATTTGTGTCTTTATTATGTGGTGATTTATGTATTGCTTTGATTACTATTGCTGATATTGCTATCTATACATTGCATAATATTTATTAGAAAAGAAAAGTAAAAAGTGGTCTTATACTATTCACCCCCTCTTAGTATAATCTTGTGTTCTTTAATTGGTATCAGAGCGGGTTCCTTCAAAAGAGTTCAACAAATTTAAGGAAAATCTTACAAGAACACAATGGATTATAAGAATGAGTTCTAAAATAATTCAACACCAGTATTTTATGGAAGTGATTATGTATTTTGGAGTATGAGAATTAAGCTTCACCTTATGACACTTGGTAATGAAATTTGGGAAGCAATTGAAAATGGATACATATCACCAGTTGATCCACCTATAGATAAGGAAGGTAAGCTTCTACAAAATTACAATTCAAAAGCAATGAATGCAATTTTGAGATGTTTGCATAGAACATAATTCATAAAATTTATGCATTGTAAATATGCAAAGGTAATTTGGGACAAGTTGCAAAGCATATATGAAAGAGATAAAAGTGTCAAAAAGGCAAACATACAAAATCTCAAAGGATAATTTTAAGAATTAAGAATGAAGGATGAGGAAAAAATTAGGACTTGTCTACTTCGTGTGGATGAGGTTAATGCCATGCAAGGACTTGGACTTAAGATTGAAGAATTAAATTTTTATGATAAGGTCTTAAGATATCTTCCAAAAATATTTAGTGAAAATATTTCTGCTATAGAAGAATCCAAAGATGGTGATTATTTGACAAGAGATATGTTACTTGGTATTATTATAGATTTTGAGATAAAAACAAAAGAGGAACCTAATATATTAAAGTAATTATCCTTCAAAGCTACTAAGAAGACAAAGGTCAAGAAGTCATATTCAAGAAATGAGTAATCCAATGATGAAGAAGAAAATTATGGCAGAAATAATAAGGATTCAAGAAATGGTTTTAGTTTTAGTTATGATGAATACTAAGATACACTTGAAGGACCATCAGAGAATATTCTAATGGCTCTAGAAGAAAAATGGGTGATCCTATAGAAGACACGTCAGAAAAAAATGAATATGTTCTCAAAGGTAAAAAAATAGAGGAAGAATTAGAGAAAGGAGGAGTTGATATTAAGGGAGAGATTATTTATGATCTTAAAACTTTAAATAATCTAAGAAAGTAAAACTCCCAACTTGAGTTTTAGTTTCAAGAATGTGATGAAGAGAGAGGAAATATTAAAGAGGATTTAAACAAGTCAATTGCTAAGACAATGAAGTTCAAAGATAAGTTAGAAGCAAAGGTCTTAAAATATCAAATATTAGAACAATAAGTAGATCTAATAAGTAAATAAGTAGATAAGTATAAGGATAAGATACATAAGTTTGGAAGAAGCTCAAAGAATTTGTATAAGATCATCAAGGCACAAAAGCCTACATCAAGCAAGACAGGTATTGGTTTTGAATAGATTCAAAATAAAAAATAAGAGTCAATATCAAGTTCTAAATAAGAAACTTCATAAGAAGATATTGTGAGATAAAGTGAGACTTCTAAGGATGAGTTGGAAAACAAAAATTTCAACAAGGAAAGGAACAATGCACAAAGAAGAAACATATAGAATAGGAACCAGAACAGGGTAAGAGAGACTAATAGACCAATGAGGTCAAGACAAGAAAATTTTAGTGGACAATGTTTCTCATGTCATAGATTTAGGCACAAGGCTTCACAGTCTAGGATACATGAAAGACAGTAAAGTAGGAACTTAAAAAATATGTAGCTTTTCCACGGGTATTACTAATGTAATCTACTTGGTCAAAAGGCAATAAATTATAGGGTTCATAACAAGAATATATATGGCTTCACCAGAAGAAATACCAAGATATTTACACCTCCAATGAATAATAACATTAAGTGTTATAATTGCAATAATTATGGATATACAACAAAGTGGTGTATAGCATACATTCCAGAATCAAGCATGAACAAGAATAGGAATATTGAAATGAACAGAAATAGGAAAACGAACATGAATAGGAACATGGATATGAATAGAAATAGTCAAAGAAATTAGAAGAATCATATGAGAAATAAAGTGGACAATGGTAATGATCAGTGCTTTATGAAAGTAGAAATACTCCCACCCCTTAATTAACCACCTCAAGAGGAAGTGGGGGAGGGGCTACGCTAAGAGACTCATTCTTAGCCCCGAGACCCAAAGGTGATCCTTTTCCATTGATGTCAAAGAGGGAAAGATTTAAGTAATGGGAAGAGATTTTATTTAAGAAGAGAGCATTGAGTCAAGGGGAGCAAGAAAAAATAGGTTAAGGAAATTTGAAAAGATAATCGGGTTACCATCAATGACAAAGGGGGAGATTGTTGGACATTTTGAGTAGATGAAGTTGTCATTTATTTCAAGGATGAATTTTCATTGATGTCAAAAGGTCAAATGGAGTAATGCAAAATGTTGGTGGCAAAATAGATTCATAATATTTATTTTTAAATATTATGTGAAGCACACAATGAAAATTTTCTATTAAAACCATGGTTGGGAAAATTAAAAGGTTTTCTAAAGCCTAAGGAGGCTTTTATTTTAAAATCCTAAAGGATATTTAAATTTTTAATTTATAATATTTAAATTCCTTTGAAATTTAAATAATTATAAATAAATATATTTCGAAGGCAAAGCTGGTAGTGTCAATGGCATCATTGTTTCCTCGACGTATTTTCCTCTCCATCAACGTGTGTGACAAGGGAAGACATATGGTATAAATACCATAACCATTCCTAAGATTTGGCATCGATTTTATTGCATCCACCTTAAGCGAGAAGAGCTCATGCAAATTTTGAAACATATGCCTCCCAAATAGCACAGTGTGTGGTTCCACCAGTGTGGAAGGAAGAGCCATGGACTCTTAGGGGCTTGAAGGAGTTAAAGAACACATTATGCTTTGAGGATCCAAGTGGATCACGTGGCTCACATGGCATGGAAGCCACGACCAAGGTCTTGTGGGAGTGTTGTTCCGAGTTTTGAGTCCTGCAAATTGCAAAAAGTCATAATAATTTTTTGAATTATTTTAATTTGTTTTGCTAAGGTTTAGGAGGGATAAGGTGGAAGTTAAGTTATGAAATTAACCTAAGTGTTGAGGAAATATTTTTTGATATATGAAGGGTTATTTTTTCTAAATTAAAATCTAGAATTATTTTGTTTTACCTTATAAAAGTGAGATATTGACTTATTGCATTATTTTATAAAGTGATTTATTTAATTAATGCAATATTAAGTAGGGAGTCATAAATAGAGTTTGGATTATTTTTGAAATATCTTTCTGAAAAGGGTTATGATGAAACTGAATTGTTAAGATGTTATTTTGATGAGTTAGAGTTTTGGAAGAACTATTTTGATTAAATATTTGTGGTGTTGGATATTATTTTAAGGAGTAATAAGATGTAACTAAGTTTGATTATTTTTGCAATTGAGAATTATTTTGTAAAGGGATTAGTGTGATATTTTATCATCTAACTATTGAAATTGGAAAATAATAAAATTTTGTTTGAGATTGGTTTTCTAAGGTCACTTCTACATAAAACAAAATTTATGGGCACATGCTCCTAGTGAGTGATTTTTGAATATTGTGAATGCTAATTTGGAGTAGAAAGGGTTTTTTTGGAATAAAGAGTTGTTGATAAAACCTTGTTTGATAACCATTGTTGTTGAAGTGATTAGCTGAGTGAGGAACTTGAACTAGAGTTTGTGAAAATATCATGAGTATCATTGTTATATGAATTTATCAAAGATCATGATTATCATTGTTATGTGAAGTCATCAAAGATCATGAGTATCATTGTTATGTTAGATTGATTGATAATATTTGTTGAAAATATTTGAGTGAATGTTCATAAGTTTGGACTAGGGTTTGTGAGAAAGGATTATTTCATTGAGTGATTGGTTGAGTAGAGTTGATTGAGCCAATTCAAGTGTATGTGTTGATGTGATAGTTCAAGTTTTGTGAAACAAATTGTTCTATATTGTAAATTTATTTGAGAAAGAGGTTAAGTGTTGATTAATGTGAAACATATTGAGTCTCTAACTATTCTCTATATGTTTCTATGATAAAATAGAGATTGAAAGTGATTAAGAGTTTGTGAGTGTGAAGCATACTGACTCTCTAACAATTATCTATATGTTTCTATTGTAAAAAGAGAAACTAAATGTAGTTGAGAAATGTGGTGAATGAGAAGCATATTGAGTCTCTAACAATTCTCTATATGTTTCTATGAGATTGGACAAGTTATAGTAAGGACTTGTTGAGCATATTTGAGTTAAGTTTTTAAGAAGACTTTTGAACAGATTTGTGTGAGATTTTGTGGAAGCTTACAATACAGATTTTGAGGGCAAAAATTATTGAGTAGATTGAATAAGTTCTAGTAAGGACTTGTTGAGCAGATTGGACAAGTTTTAGAGAGTACTTGTGGAGATATTAGTGTGAGCTTTTGTGTAATATTACAAGGTATATTTGAGACAAGTCTTTGATAAGACTTGTGAATAGATTTTATTGATTTATTTGTTCAAACCTTGAGTTAAGGTTTGGGGAAGATCTAGCAGTATTGATTTGTGATTGGATCATGCTTTGTGTTAAGGCTTGAGGATAGAGATTGAGGATAAATTTGTGCTAGAACTAAGGACTATATTTAATGAATATCAGAGGACAGAGATTGAGGATTGATTTGTGCTAGACCGAAGGACTATGTTTAGTGTAGATTTTAGGATGGAGTTTCATGCAAATTTGAGGATAAGTTTATGCCAGACCATAGATAGAGATTGAGTATTTTTGTGCTATACTGAAGGAATCTATTTAGTGTAAATTTTGGATAGAGCTGAGACCAAGTTGTAGATGTGATAAAGTATAGAGGATGACATTCTCCAATGGATAGAGATCCATTATCTGGAGCATTGAGAACAAGAGTCTTTAGTGGATAGATATCCATTAACCAGTGTAGTGGAGGCAATAGTTCATCTAAAATATCACTATCCAAAGCTAAGGAGAATGGAGTTATATTATGGATAGAGATCCATGAAATTTCTTAGGGGATTGGTGTCTCCTTTGGATAGAGGTCCATATTGTAATGGGGAAAGCATTCCTAAGAGATTGATTGAGAAAATTTTAGTGAAAGAAAATTGAGTGAACCACGTTAAATTGGTGTCTCTATTGTGTATGGTGATTTGTACATTGTCTTGATTACTATTTTTGATATTGCTATCTATACATTGCATAATATTGATTGGAAAATAAAATTAAAAAGTGATCTTATACTATTCACCCCCACCTCTCACTATAATATTTTGTTCTTCACAAATAACTTTACCTAAATTATCAAAATATTTAATAAGTAAATGTAAGTTAAATCAATATATTGAATGCTTGAATTGTGTAAAATTTACAAGAATAGTATTTATATGATTTATGATTAAGCAACTTGGGTTTTTTAGATTCTTCTCTTGATAGTTCCCAATGGGGTTTTTCCACAATATCTATCTCTTTCTCTCTCTCTCTATGTGGAGAGGTTGGTCAACAAGTTGATTTTCTATACATCACCACCTTGATAGTGCCTTATGGGTTTTCACAATTAGTTTTGTTGGTGTGTATAATATTGGACTTATTCAAAAATTATTTTTGGTTGTAGGAATATTTTCTTCCACCAATGCAAGATGAATTTTTATTAACATGTGACCTATAAATCCATATTTGGTATGGTTTTCCTATAAATCCTAATATTTTTCCCATTAACCATGAGATGAGTTTGGATTCATCAATATTTTATAGCTTGAATACATTGTAAAATATAGCATCTATCCTATAGGGGCCTAACAAAAAATATCATAATATTTCATTGAAGTTGACATGCCTAGAATCATATAGTAGTGATTAATCTCCACTTGTACATTTTTGTTTCATAGAGTGTTCATGCCACATTTTCCTTTGTACTTTGATTACTTTTGTATGAAAAGGTTCTTGTTGTTGGATATCATATAATACATTAAGTTGTTTAATACTTATTTATATATTTCAAAGAGATCTATTCTCGTTTTGAAACTTGTCCTAGTATTTTTGGTCTTAGATTATATAAGTAGAATTGTTTTTATACCATTTACAAGATCATACAAAGTAAGTATCATGGTCATTTTCCATTTTGTACATTAGGATCCAACAATATTTATAATATGGTTGACACAACCCTTATGATGAGTCTAAACTATATTTGTAAGAATATTTTCCAATTCCCTATTATTACATATAATTCATATCAGTAAACATATTGCCCCATCACATTAGTAAATCTAATCATAAATAGATATCCCCCAATCCATTTTTAAGGAGCACACTACCATATTAGGGATCAAGCAACCTTTAGAAAAAAGTGTTGGGTAATTTCTCTATAGCTTTGTAATTTGTAAAATCTATAAACCATGGTGTATTGATAGACACCAAGAAAATATGCTTATCTAGAAATATATCCTAAAAAAAAGATTCATATGAATTATTCACATGCCTAGAAATAAAAATAACCACAAATTACTCTCTTCCAAGCCTATCAAGTTTCATGATATCAAATTCTTCTAATAATAATAACCATGAAAATAGGTTAATTCATTAAACATTAATTGTAAAGCGATCAATATGCACAAAGGTATTATAATATATAGTATAATAGTGTATTTTATTAATAACATGTACAACTATAAAAAAAATATGATTGTATAGTTTAGTTTAGCTTCTATGAGGTTTCTTATAGTGATAATTTAAAATAGATGTCACCTTGTATTTTACAATCTAAATTTACTCATAATAATATGCAGGGTTATGCATAAGGGGTCAGCACCAAAATGTATTTATAAAAATTTGGCGAATTAGTTTCAAAATCTAGATGAATAGTATCGAAAAGAATGTAGAAGGTTAACTATAAATAGGGGTAATGTTGGAAATTTAAACTTAAAGTGGTAAAATTATTATAAAATTCGGGCGAATCGACCCCCCAAAAAAATTACACCCAAAATTTTTTGGCTAATGGGCCTTGGTTAAGGGTTCCAAATATTAGCCAATTCTAAATTTTGAAAATCCTAATTTTAGCCAACTGGCTATAAATAGCTGCTATGCATAACCATGATAATATGTCAAAAGCATCATTACATATGTGAAATTAAAAAATAAATAACTTGAACATATTATTATAGATTATGATATTGACTTATCTTTTAAGGTCTCAAAAGCTATCAAAAAAACTTAGGAGTCTAAACATATTTGGTTAGTAGTGTAAATAAGGGATTTAAAATTTTACTAATGTATTAGATAAAATTCATATAATATTTTGCATATAATAAAAATATACAAGCATAATTTTTCTTTTATGGGATGGGACCATTTTTTATAATTTTAACATTGGTAAGATCAACTTTCATGCTTCGATTAGAAATGTGGTATCCGATGACTGTTCTCTAAATTATCATTGTATAACATTTTTTATTATTCAAATATATTAACCTCTTGAAACCTTTAGAGTACTTTTTTAAGATCAGTCACTACCTACTTAAAATATTTAATATGAATAGTAAAGTTATCCATATAAATTTCCATATATCCATTATTTAAGTTTAATAAAATGTTATGTATCGCTCTTTTGAAATTTGCAGGAGCATTAACTAATTTGAAGGGTAATACCTAATAGGAAAATGCACCCCATAGAAAAGTAAAAGTTGTAGTATCCTAGGCTTTGAGAGCAATATAAAATTGGTTATAATTACAAAATTCATCTAGAAAAGAGAAGTACTTTTTGCATCAAGTGTATCCAATAATTGATGAATAAAAGGAAGTGATAAATGATATTTTTGAGTAATTTTTTTGAGCTCTTTGTAAATATGTATTTTTCATTTCCATAACTTATTTTGAACTATGACTAGGGGGACACCCATTGATTATACAAAAGGGGTAAATACATTCGATATTCAAAAGTCTCTAGAGTTCTTCCTTAGCAATATCCTTTAGCACAAGATTCATAATTCATTTAGGTATTCATATCGGTTTACCACTCTCTTGATTATATATGTGTTGGGTAAAATGAGTTAAATAAAATGCTTTCATTAAGTGGTAATCCTAAGAAAAAATAGAGTCATGTTCAATAAGCATGTTAATTAAATCACCCTCTTCCTCATGGGACAACTAATTGTTGATGACAAGATTTATTCTAAGTGCAATTTCAATATTTTTAATTATATAATCTTTCTCATTGTTAAGAATTTTTTCCACACTAATTATAGAGTAAATTTATTAAAAAATATATATTTTCCCTAGGTTACAAGAATATTTAGGAATATTGTACAATATAGAAAATTCATTGGATATATTGTCTTGGATTAAAATATCATGGATAAATATTTTTTATAAAATCTTGCCAATTATACTGTCTTTACCTACCTTTTTTAACTTCAAATATTTATCAATTGTAAGAATGGGTTGGGACATATTTTATCATTTTAATCTTCATAAACCTATATAATTTATTTTGTTTTTAAAGTATATTTAACAATTAGATATAGAAGCTAAATATTGGCTATAGATCCATTTGGAGAAATCATCTTTCATAATTGATAACTAATATAGTCAATGATTGTATCCAATAATGGTTCTCCAAAAAATAATGGGTATCCTCCTAGACAAGTTTTTGGTTTTAATACTATAAAATTACTCATTTTTTCCCAAGAATCCATATAAATTACTACAATTTTAGCTATTTCCATAGGATTCATAGTTATGTTATTAACAATCTATGAAACTTTGGGACTATACATATGGTCTTGCAAATGTAATCTACCTGTTTTCTTTGTAATTACACTAATCACTATGCACATATCAATCGATTTATTTTATTTGATTTTTTTCATATGAATATTGACTATTGGACCTTTGGGATCATAATACTTGGGGTTGTTAATCTTTACAAGCATAGGATGAAAAAAAAAAACTTACAAATTGAATAGTTTTAGGATTTTTCTTCTTCCTAAATTTGTTAGGTCATAGTTCTCTAACAATATTGATATAGATTGGTACATCCTTAATATCTTAAAATAGGTTTATATAAATATTATAATTTAATAATTATATAATAAAGTTATGATATAGTCATGATGGCTTGCTTCTTTGATTTGATATTTTAGAGAAATAAAACTTCTTTATTTGTTATTCATTATAAGTTGGTTGACCAATGGGGCTAGATTATTTAAATTCCTCGATGAGGGGGAAATTTTACTTTAATTATGTAATGATGAGTAGCTCAAGATACCTAGGTACTTTTCCTTATAAAAATTATAATCTATTACAATCAATATTATTTATAAAGTAGTTGAGATATCCCAGTTTGAGTTGCTCTTACCATTTTTGTAAGAAACTATGCTACCAAACATATCCAATACGTATTTCCTCATGACAAATTAGTCTTAGAAGGATTTTTTTACTGTGCAAGTAACACATTATGTCTTCCCCCTAGTGCTAGTTTTACTCAACATGAAGAGGTAGAAGCTAATTATTGGTGTATCAAAGGTAATCCAACATACATGGAATAGAGCTTGTTCCCTCTTGAAAAGGATTTTATCTGCCCCAAGGTTTGGGTGTAGTCATATATTAGATGGTGTGGATAAAATCAAAGGTTGTTGATAATTGTTACTTGAAGAGACCTTTTGATGCAGGAGCATCCAGCAGTACCAGCTATAGAGGCATCCAGTTGCGGGAGAGCCAGTTCTAAAAAATTGGCTAAGGAAGAAGAAGAAGAAGCAGAAGTCAAGGAGGAAGTGTAGAGCAGAAACTGTCATGATTTTGCTACGTCATGAAATCACGACAGTCGACAAGAGAGAGAAAAAGTAGTAGAAAGGGCCACGATTTCACAACATGTCACGAAATCATGATTGTCACAAAATCACGACCGTTGTGAAATCACGACGAAGAGGCAGAAAGGAGTAGTGAAATTGTGACGTCACGATTTTGTGACATTGTGAAATCACGACATTGAGGCGAGGCAGAGGCGAAAGAAGAAAGCAGTAGCGAAATCGTGACGTCACGATTTCATGACATCGTGAAATCACGATGTCGGAGCAGCAATAGGAGGGCGTAGTGGAAGTGTCATGATTTCGTGACATGTCATGAAATCATGACTATCACGAAATCACGACAAAGGCAGAGCAAGGCGAAAGGTGGCCAAGTGGTCACGATATCATGACGTCATGATATCGCGACGTCACGATGTCACGACGGAAGGCAGAGTGAGGAGTTCAGTGGAGGAGTGGTCACGATATCGCACATCATGATATCACGACATCATGATGTCACGACAAAAAATGAAATAGGGGCTCGATGGCAGAATGGTTAGCGATATCGCGACGTCGCGATATCACGACGTAATTGAAAGCAGAGGGGCCGATGGAGAAAGGGTCACGATATCGTGACATGTCGTGATATCGTGACCAAAAAAGAAAAAGCAGAGCAGGGAAGAGGAAACATCGCGATATCATGACATGTCACGATATCGTGACGGAGAGAGAAAAAGGCGTGGGAGAAGAAGGAAATGGCCACACGGATGGCCACGCGCACGGAAAAAGAGGACAACACATGGCACCAAGGTGCAGTTAAAGCGGGTGATTACCCAGGAATGCGGAAACGAAGGGGATGGGTCACGCGGAGTGATCTGACGAAAGCGGCGGTGACAGGGGCCATGCGGAGTGGAGTATTAAATCGGGTTGGTGTCCCGGTTTTCATGTCTTTGTAATTAATCGGGTTGGTGAACCCATTTATGCGTAAGTTGTCTCAGAGGATCGGGGCCTCTATAAAAACCCGGTTTGATGTATTAGTCGTGGTGGTGGATCGGAGAATGCACTTAGAGCGTAGAAGTGAGAAGAGAAGACCAAGCCGAGCGCTGGTCATTGTAAAGCCTGCGGGCTGTTTATCTGATGTATTTTTCCAGTATATTTTAATGAAAAGTAGGGTTGGAAGAAGTGTGTTTTTCGGTCCCCCATCACCTTTGTTGATAATGACTCAAAATATTAATTTTCTAGGAACAATGTCTCAACAACAGATGCTTAACAATTTAGAATTAAATCCACTACATTTATATTATAACATATGTGAGTTACACAAAATTTAAATTGGAAAAATTAAAAGTGAAACTAAGTAAATTATAATTTCTCAAAAAATATCATTAATTGCTCTTATTTTAACCATATATAATAACAATGATTCACTTGCAACTATATGAATTTTTAAAATGCATAAAAAATAATTTCAAATATTTAAAATAAAATTAATCTACTCCTAATCTAAACAAGTGATGGGAAATAGCTTAGAAATATTAGATTAGGACTTAGTTAATACTTCATATTATTATTTCTTAGTAAGTAATATTTGCTTATTTGTGAAACATGAAGACTAGTTGCTCATGATAGATTTAGTCTTCCTACACCTAGTTTACCAATATATTCTAGAGTGATATCGGTAGTTGGATTGATGAAAGGAAGTCCCTAAAACAAGCAACTGGAAAGAAACATATCTTCCAGATTTGAAATTTTGTTATAAATTTAAATGGAATGTCATTGTAAATTGTGCCTATTTCAGCTATTCATTTCAATACAAATCTCAACTTCATTTTCATCCATGTCAATGGTATTAGAGTATTATGATTGTAAAATGTTTTGGGCCATTTCAAATCTTATGCTACTAGTATTGGCTTTAGGTAAATTTTAGCTGATATTATTATAGTAATCCTCATTATGCATTAGCTTTCATATGCATATCTAAAGCTCACTATTGTAGATAGTTATTTGTATCTATGAATCTAAGTTCCCTTAAAATAAAATTAGGATTTTTTTTATAAGAGAAATAAATGAGGGTAAGACCATATATCAAAAGCATCCTCTACCACTACAGAATAATTCCCAAAAGGTACAAGTTTGAAATACAATCCATGCAATATACCTGCTTTGTTTTTGTGTTAAAAAATAAAAATAATAGAAGTAGCAAGTTTTTCACTTTTCTACAATATTCTATGTTGCATCACCCAAAAGGCAATAAATTTCAATGCCCAAGCCCTAAGTAAAAAATGCAATATTGAATCTCATATTTTGTTAATGTATGTGGGCTGATTTACATGGGAATCCATGATGCCAAATAATATGAGGGTCAAGTCTTATGTTTTGCTAGTTTCACTAACACCAATGTGGGCCTCAACCCCTATGTTATTTGGCATCACATATGCCCACATGAACCATTCCATATTTTATTAGCTTCATAACATTGGTGCAAACCTCTATTTCTTTACTAGATGTCATAGATACCAACAAGAAGTCCATTCCATGGGTTCACATGTAACCAATATCAAGAACTAATAGGAGCTCATTGGATTCTATGACTTGACTATTGAAATAACATCAACCTTGAAGCAGGTCTAGTAAGGCCTCTTTTCCCTATATCAGCACAAATATCAATGTAGATGTAGAAGATCTACCAATCACATACCTCCACATTATAGAGAATTTTAGATCATACAAATTTCAAATAATAATTTGATTGGTTCTCAAGACAGATAGATCTTATACTTGATTGGTGGATCTCAAACATTTTCCATGTAATTACATGCCATCTAGATTTTTTTTTGGAATTATGATACATGGTGTAAAGTTTCGATGGGTTGAAACTATTCAATTATCCCACATATAAAAATAAAAATAAGTTCAATCCTTTTAAATAGGGCATATTTATCGAAAGAAAATAGCTAGTGCATGTTGGTTATTGTTGGCTGGCTAGTTTTTTATTTGAATGACACTCCACTCAACCAATATTCAACAATGTGACATGTGGTGGCTTATCTATCATAGAATTATTGACTATTAAAAATGTTGACCAACTAATTGACCAACACAAGATAAGGAGAAAATATTTTTTAAAAGGGGCATTATTATTATTATTATTAATTAATTATATTTTTGTTGATTAATTGAATATTTGTGTGATTTGAGTCTTTTAAAAATTTATAAAATTGTATTAAGAACTTTTTTTTGCAATTAATTAGGCCAAAACACATTTTTTAAACCCCTTTGGGTGTCAATTATATATTTTTGTAATAGTTCCTAGATTACATATGATCACAAATGAATTTTAATTTAACAGATCAAGTGACTACTTTAGCTATTGTAGTTAGCATTTTGGCTGACAAAGTCACTAATATTGTAGCCAGAATTAGTCCTAAAGAAGTCAAATTCAATGACCTTTACAAATAAGAAAAAATTAAGATTAAAATTTATGATTCTTATTGTGATTCTGGTGTCCTAAATAGTTGGATCCTCAACATGGACACTTGGTTTACCTACAACAAAATTTTAGAAGATGAGCGAGTCATATTTGCTAAATTAAAAATTTCTAGTGTACACATATTTTTGATAATTTATAGAAAATAAAATCAAAATCCCATCAACAATTGGTATTATCTACTGAGGGCATTGAAGGATACCTTTTATCCTTTAAATTATGATGAAGACCTTGTCTACAAATGGATTTTTTTAAGATAAGGATACGACATGAGTGTCCAATAATACATTTTCTAGTTCAACAAGTTAAGAATATTAACTATCATGGAGGACTTTTTTGAAGGACTAATCATCAATTTCAAGAGTGGTTAGTAGAAAACAATTTATAAGGAGTTGAAATATATACCTATCACTACCTTCAATGCATTATGCAATTAAGCATGAAGGAGAAACTTGTATTTCAATCAAGAGGATCTAAATATTCATTGTTTAGAGGAAATACCAAGATAGCAAATTTACAACAATAAAATGTGAAAAATTCTTCTTCTACTTCTTCTTCCTCTCCCTCTTCATCTACTTCCTCTTCTTCTTCTTCATCCAAAATTCCTTCTTCTAAATCCCCATTATTCTATACTTTTTGTAACAAGAATGGACATCTTTGGTATTAGTGCTCCAAGTTGAAAAATATGAGAACCTTTATTATCATTTTGGTCATTGCTCTTTACATATACATTCACTTGGCAAACATTACAATCCCTATGCCTTGCACGTTTGATTTTCAAGTAGTCAAAGATGTAGGTACCAATATATATATATATATATATATATATATTGTTTTTTATTTTTTTGGTACTATTAAGAAGAAATAGGGTTTTGAAAGGGATACCACAACCTTTTACAAAGCAACCTACCATAGAGGCATCTAGAAGAAAAAACAATAAAAAAAAGAAAGGAAAGAGGCCCCCACAAAATCAAGGAAAATAGGACAACTCAACCAATGACAGAACCAATATAATTCTACATCATTGAGTCAAGATCATGGATAACATTACCGAATGTTTGGGCAACCTCCTCAGAAAAATCTAAAGCCATATTAACAGAGCTCCAAACCACACATTGTTTAATTTCAATCAGATGCAGGCTATGCAAAAGAGAACTTTTCTTTGCATAAGCCTCCCTTGGGGAATACACATCAACCACCAATTTTTCCTTGGTGAAATCTCTAGGAAGAACCTCCACTTATTCTACATTGGATAAGGGAGAGGACTCCACCATATCCTTCTTCTTTCCACAGAGTTACAATGACTTACGAGTACCACTGCCATCTATAATGTGACCAGTAGAAAGATCCTCCACCACAAATATAGCAACAAGAGAAACTAAAGAATTCTTAATGACCCTAGTAGGAGAGTTCTTCATCGCAAAACCCTATACCCCTTTAGAATAAAAAAAACTTACGAGAAATGTTCTTTGGACCTGAAACCATAGAAAAGGAATACATATCCTTCGATTTAACACTCAAGCTCTCCAAAATCCACAAAAAATCACCAGGTGTCATGAATAGAAGAGAATTCAAAGGCTTTAAAATATCCTCTACCACAATCCCTTTCTCCATTGTAGCACGTTAAAAAAACAACAATACCAATCCTTGGTGTAGGGGAAACTGGCCCCTCCCACCTTGAATAGCTAACATATATTTATGCATAAAATTAAAATTGAAATAGAGTGATGTTCATCCACTTTTGCCTCCATAAGTGATTCAATAACATAGCATGAAAACTGTGAATGATGTCATACAAATATTCCAACATGAAAAAATCCATAATCACCTTAATCACCTTGTTCCATGGCAAAGGCAGAGCCTTCGCATTGAATGCATTTTGAATTCTCAGAATAAATTTATCTCCTTTCAAGAAGAAGTTGATCTTCTTCAATAAAGAGTACTTGTCCTGGTTGTGATACACTCCATCTAGTTCAAACCCCATAGTGCAGCTAACCAGCTTTGCTGAAACCTCAAATGACCACAACCCTACTGTTACCCATCCCTTCTTCCACGTAGCAACCATCCACTTAGAGAGTACCTTGGTTGTGTCCATGGAATTTATGGATACAGTCCAATAACCCCCCATCCTTCAGAATCGAGAGAACGTCCTCATCTGCAGAATCACAAATTAAGGAATATTTTTCTTTTTTATTTTATTAATTTTTATTTATTTCTCATTTTTGGAAACATTCTATGTTTTTTTTAATTTTATATGTCCCCCAACAATTTCACAATTTTTTTCATTTTTTGACAAATTTATGACTTTTTAACCATCTTTTGCATGCTTGGGTAGCATTCTATAATTTCTAGCAATATTTTACAATTTTATGTTTCTTTATGTCTTTCTTTGCAATTTTTAAATATTTTCTATGTTTTCTAACATTCCTCTATAATTTCTAGGTATTTTATGTGTTTTTTAGTCTTTATCTACATTTCCAACCATTTTATATGTTCTTCAACCTTTCTTTGTATTATCTAGATATTTTAAGTTTTTTTACCTCTACATTTTTTGGCAATAATCTGCATATTATGACAACTTTTACTATTTTTTAATAATTTTCTATGGCTTTAATTTTTATTGGTTGCTCTTAAATTTTTATTTTTATTTTAAGTCATATTAGACAGTTTGGCAAAACTTGTTAAAACTTTTAAAGGTTTTATCTCTTAAGTTTTTATTCAAAATTTTGATGTTTTGTGGGATATTAGTATATCCAAATTGGATGGTTGGCAAAGCTTATTGGAATTTATAAAATATTTTAACTCTTAAGTTTTCCTTCAACCTTTTGACTCTCCATGAGTCATTGATCTATCCAAATTAGATAGTTAGCAAGAATTCTTAAAATTTAAACATTTAAAACACCTTCAAATTGTATTTCATTGATCTAAGATTAAATAATTGGTAAGCTTTCTTAATATCTCAACATCTAAACCCCTGTATAAATTATTACAGCAATTGATATAAGATTGAACAACTAGAGAATATCATTTAAATATCCCAAAATTCATAAGAGCTATTGATTTGAGATAAAATTCTTCATGGGAATTGAGCACAATAGTTTGGACAACATGCAAAAAATGAGTAATTTTGGGTGTCAAACCTTCTTGGTGCATTAGAAATTTTATACTTGTCAAAAACATATTTTCAATCCATATCCAATGGAAGTAATCTTATGAATTTTCACTAAGTATTGAAAGTGATATCATCTAAAAAAGTGATTCCATGGAAATAGGTGGGTGCCATTGTTAATGATCCAATTAAACAACATATTGTAAATAGGCCATTTAGGAGATCAATTCCTCTCAAAACCTAGGTAAGTTTAGGCTTGTCAAAAATATATTTTTTAGATAGACCCAATTGAGGTGGTTTTATAAACTTTCATTAAGTATTTATGGAAACATAATCTTTGAAAGTAACATGATCTATGCTATGAAAAAAAATGTCAGGTTTGCAGTGCATGGATTTAAGTAGATCTGGGGTGCTAAGGCTATAGGAACATAGGCATATGTGTAACTATTGGAAATATTTTTATGAGACTATTATAATGAGAGAGTTTATTTAATATTTTTAACAATTTACCATACACAAAAATAAAAATAAATGTCATGACAAGCTTAAGGCATACAAAAATTGGTCATTTGAAATCATAACTTTTAACTGAGAACCTAAGTTTTTTGATGGTTGAACATTATGCACAATCCTGCACAAAAAAAATAAAAAAACTTAAAAATAAAATGTGTTTGTAGTCCATGTAGACTAAGTAGACTAAGGCATTTTGTACAAGCGCAACAAAAAATGGCTACTCTATTGGAAAATTCTTCTAAGCATATTAGGAATAGAAAGAATTCTTATCATAAATAATGAAACTGTAAGACCAATAAAACTAAGAATTTGGCATCCATCCAAGGCTAGAAAAAAAACACTAACCTAAAAGTAATACTCAAAATTTATTTTAATAATAGTTTTCACATATGAATTCATTCTTATTTTAGAATCAATTAAAAATTTCACTATAATTTGGAAATCAAGCTAGTTCAACCCTTAGCAAACATTGGTTTACTATAGATGAGCTATGCCAAATAGGTAGACATGTCACCAATTACCAAACATTATTCCATTTTTATAGAGATATTTATAGCCCTAAAAGATATATATATATATATATATATATATATATGATCTCACTCTAAACCTTGCTCTACCATGAGTTGGACATTCATTGGGCATTCATAGCCCTAGTAGAGGTTGTTGAAATCACCTAAGCATTTGAGCTCTCTTTTTATTTATTTTTTCTTTATTTTCTAAGATTTACTATGCTCAATTTACAAACATTGGGATTTGATTTTGGGTTAGGTATCACTATGACAAAAAGTAGGGTGAACATCTTAATAGATTTTTCCTAAGAATCAAACCACAATGGTTTCAATTATACTAATATGAAATCTCTTTAAAGTATGTTAATTATGAATTTGCAACATTATTTTGAATTACCTTTAGATTGATTTATTTTATCTCAAAATATGGATAAATAGTATATATATGATTAAGCTAATCTTGTCTTAATTGAGTTTATAATATGACCTCTTTATCTCCAAACTATGTAGAAAAAATGTTCTCTTTAGAGTAGCCAAAATTTGGTTGCACTTAACTAATATAAGTCAAATATAGGAAAGCACAAAATAAAGAAAAAATTGAAGATAAAAGTAAATCAATAACAAAAATAAAATTTGACAAAACCAACACACCAAAATATCAAAACAAAAAAATATATATATATAAGGCTTATTTATAAGGTAGAACTAGAATACTCTTAGGTACTAAAAACGTAATTGAGAAATTACCCATTCATTTGGGACATCCTCTCTATTTAGGTTTTTTTACCTGAAGGTATTGTCTCCTAGAATATTTGATACCTATAAGGGACATTAACAAAGGAGATTAAATTTCCCATGGTCACATTTCTTTTCATGGGCCTTATATGACAAAAACATCAACTATAACATTCTAAAGGACTTTATTTTATCTCTCTCACACCACCATCCATCAAAATTGAGAGTCCAAAATTGGTCTTTAATTGTTTTCTATTTTCTTGGCAGGGCCTCTACTAAAAAATTGAGGTTTCCATTACCACAATATAGACTCTAAATTTTGAATCAATGTATAGAATATCATTCACATTGTTGCACTTAGTTATGAGGTATTTAATCATAGGATCAATTTATATCTAAATATGATTGGTTATGCCATGTAAAATATCAATTGCAATATCACAATTCAACATTATTTAACAATCATGGATGAGCAATATTTTATATGGTTCTATAAAATCCAAAATAATTGACTATGCCACACTAAGTGAGACACATATACATCTAGGATATCCACAATATAAATATCAATACATTTATATATCCTAGGTTTAGTATCCAACTATATATGGACTTGATTCAAGACATTAAACACATTTATGTCTATCTTATCTAGTTGTACTACCTTCTTGCTTGAGAGAGCAAGGAAAAATTAGAGCTAGGAAGAATTTCTTGCCTGAAGGTATCTAGAAGACAATTGTTTAATTTTTCCTAGCAATTCTAATATTTATTAGGAAAGGTGGAAATTATGTCATTTCTTTGTATATAACAACCTAAGCATCAATAGCCTTGTTCACATCTTTTTAATTTTATCTAGAGAGAGTTTTAAACAATAAATTATTTTGGTAAATTAACTTAGCTACCTTAAATAGAGAAATATTTACCTTGGTTTTCTTAAGGTCTTTAATAATATTATGTTTAAATTTAATTTATTTTGGGAATTTCTCTATATTTTGCAATGGTATAGTGGATTTTGGGTACGTAGACACTATGAGACATTTTGGTGAGACTAGGTTTTTTTTGGTTTATCAATCAAGTGGGATAGAATATTTTTTGGGATTTGTGAAGGAAGTCAATGGTGATTTCCATTTACACAAAATATTATAGTTATTACCTCTCTAAAACTATTTGTATGCTTGCATCACATCATCCAAATATTCTTTCAATTCATCTTCATCCACTCCTACAAGTTCATATGTCTCTAGAACTAGGTTTTTCCTTCCATTTTGACTAACTTGATTTCTAAAATACTCATTTACTGGTTATAACTCCAAAATTTCCATCTCCTATTGGAAAATATCTAGAGTAGTTTTAAAATCTAAACTGCCAATTTCACCATTCTGAGTTATGGAATCAACCAAACACCTAGTTGATTATTTGATTGATTTTAGTTGCTAGCAATATTCCTTTAGAAGTTAAAATTTATATTCTAAGTACAAGTTATAGGTGGGTTGTGAATAAATTTACTTTGTACATAAAGCATATCATTGCTTAATTTTTGAACCATCCTTTGTATGCTATTAAACTCAAGAATCAAGTTATTGGGTTGATATTATCCCAATTGAGTTGCTATATTATTTGTTAGTGTAGAGATGTTCCAAAATGTGGTTAACATTGGTTGATTATTTATTGGAGGTGTATGTTTTAAAATGTTGTTTGTGATTACCTGATTTTCCAAGTATGTTCAAATGGTATGTTGATTCCTCATATTAGGCATTATTTGATTCAAGGGTACTACATTGAAGTGTTGGTTCTAGTTGGGATATAGAAATTTTAGTAATATATTGAGCATGGGATGGTGTTGTGTAAAGGATTGATTTAAGAGTGGTATCTACTTATAATATTATGGTTTTCCAATTGAATGCAATTAATCAAAACCAAAATATTGATGTATTAATTATTATTTAGTCATTACAGACACTATATCCTATGGGTAAGGATGTGATTTGAGAAGTTATCCTCACAAACATAGAAGTTAATGGGTGCAAATCTATAAGTAATATTTGGATAATTGCTTCTTCTATGAGGATGTAAAGTATCACTATATTGGTGTATAATTTATGGAACCTATCACTGAATGGCCTCAAGAGTTCATTAGTTCTCTATAGAAACGACAAAATGATGATATATTTTAGCTAGGTCAATGGGTAGTATAAAGTGGTTTTTAAATTATACTTCTTACTAGGCCTAGGAATTAATAGAGGTTTAAGGTAAGTTGATATCCTCATAATGTGCAAACTCATCCAATGTGCATGGAAACATCCAACAGGAAACATCATCATGTTCAATTTATAAATGGATAAAGGTATCTTTGTATACCTATATATTTTCTTTAGCTAATTTATTCCACCGTACATATGCTAAGGGATATATCTTTTCTCATTCTTAATCATATCATGTGCAATACCATATATGTTAAAAGGATTGCTTGCTACTAACCATTGAGTATGAATTACCATTGTTGGACCTTGGGGGATGGTGAAAGGATAAATAAAAGGTATAATCGATCTAGTAGAAATATTGATAATTTGAGGAGTATTGGGCATACCTTTGTTGGTTCTTGGTTTTTAGTATGGAAAAAAGGCTAATAAATTCAATGCCACCTACAAATAGCTTTGACCCAGTGATGATTACTTTTGGTTCTATATTTTACAGTTTATATGTGTAATATAAACACTATACCAAGGAAAATTTTATTTTCAAAGTCTGCAGGTCATTCTTCTAGTGCCAATAAATTTGAAAGTGCAAATGACATACTCTATATTTACCTCTATGTTGCTTTTGGTATGCATGAAGAGGTAGAAGCCAACTATCTATGTATAAAGGGTAATTCAACTTTCCTAGAATAAACTTACTTGCAAAATAGATACAATGAAATAACCCTAAAATATCTCTAGAACCATGTCATCTCCATGTTCATGGACATTTTTGCTCTAGATTCTAACAAGGAAGTGTTGCATAGTTTCCATGTAACGTTTTTGAATCAGTTAATATGTAAACTCCTCATGAATGTTCTATCATTCCTCTACCATTCCATTATAAAAACTATGACTAATGTGAGTGGAGGAAAGGGAACAAACCCTATCCACAAAGGCTTCATATTACTTATTTTCAAGCATGTGGCCAAGAAAAAAGGAGTGGTGGTGGAGGGGGATTTGGTACAAATAGAGTACCAAAAAACCTCTCTCACTTTAAACCCTCTCCTAGTCTCTTCCAACTATTACTCCAATGACTCCTTAGAGTTTGAGTCAAAAGACCTCAAAAGTCCCATAATATCAATCAGAGAGAAAGAAAAAAACTCAATAGGTGTTTTGGTCTCACCCAAAGGTATAAGAGGTGGGTGTGCAAGACGCTCTAAGCATCTATCCATGAAATTTGTGAAGGTTGAATACCCATTGGTCACAATGGAATTGTTGTATTCAAAAGAGCACTCTATAGTGATGAAGAAAAGAAACATACTAGAGGTTTTGGCTAAAGTTAAAGAAAATTTTCCCTCACTGGGATCTGAGTCTTCTAATTTAACTCTCTTCCTTAGCAAGCTTGAGGAAAAACACTAGGCATTGATTGGATCTCTTTAGGTGGCTATCTATTTTGTTGAGGATCTCCAAGGTATAACCCAACAATAGCATGATGAACCAAGAACCACAAAAAAGGACACAATAAATGTAGTAAAATTTTCCTCTAAGGTATATTTGGTTCTTCAATGGTAGTTATCTAAGTCATATATGTTCTAGATTGCAGTCCTATTGTGCATCTCCCTTGTAGGATTGGGTGATCAAGTTTGACGATGTTTTATTTGACCATTTTTTTTGTTCAGGTAGTTTGTTATATTGGTTGGATAGTTCTTCTTGTTATAATCTCTTGGGATTTGCATTGATCTCTTTCTATTTTAATTTTTTTAATAAGGTTTGGGGATCCTTTCAAAACCCATTCTTTTATCTAATAAAAAAAAAATTATTTTTAATAGACATTTTTCCATCTTGAAAATAATTTTGTTTCACCCAATTTTTATGTATAGCCAGGTCATAGTTGGTGAGGGTAAAATTAAATTTTATTTATAGTTGTTCTTTCAAGAGGACATTGCTTAAAATGACTCAAATAGATAGATTTCCTAGACCAAATATCTGAATCCCAAATTCTTAACTATCTAGAAGCAATTCCATAACATTAATATTATAACATATGTGAGTTGAGTGGAATTAAAACTAGGTAAATATAAGTTAAAACTATGTAAATTATCATTTCCCAAATTGCATCATTCATTGGACTCACATTTTACCATATATAAAAAATAATGATTCACTTGTAGCTATATGAAATATTAAATTTTAAAGTAGAAAATTATTTTTAAATCTTTAAGCTAAAATTAATCTACTCCTAATCTAAAAAATATTCAAACAAAAATCTAAAGGTTTAAGGGTAAGAGAATGAAAAGAAAATAAATAACCTTATATTACCCTAAAATTCAGTTCCAATCTAGTAAAGTGATAATTTTTATTTTAAACCAACCCTAACCCGACCAGTATTCACACAACCAAAGGTGAAAGATGATGCAATATTCAAATAAGAAACAAAATGTAAAATAGAATGAGTACAATTACCATAATTATGCATATATTAAACATAGAATATTCAAAATACTTACATTTTAAATATAGTCATGAAATATATTTGATTTGGACTTGCCCACTTTGGTGAATTACAAAATAAATCTTAAAACAATGTAAAGCTTGGTTCACAGAATTCATCCAACTACAAGTAAAAATGTTAAACAAAGAAGAAGCTAAGTCCATGGGGCTAGCTATTAGTCAGATTTTTATCCTTATAACTATTTAGTGAGGGGGAAGGGGGGGGGGAGGGGGCATCCACACCCTAAACTGGGCCCCACCCCCGCCCCCTTCCCCTTCCCTCCCCTTTCGGGCTGGTGGGGGGTTTTTGGGGTTTGGGGGGGGGGGGGGGGGGGGGGGGGGGGGGGGGGGGGGGGGGGGGGGGGGGGGGGGGGGGGGGAGAGGGGGAAAAAAGGGGGGGGGAAAAAAAATGGGCCCCCCCCGGCTGGGTTGGGGGCGCCTCCCCTCCCCCCCTTGTAAATTCAAAAAAAAAACTATTTAGTGAGCTAGTATTTATACAATATTTAGCTTTTATCATAGCCTTATTTTTACAAATTTTTAATCACTATTATATTTCTTTCCATAGGGTGTATCAAATATGATATTTTATCCTCCCTCTATGACATGACCTCATGAGGATCACTTATGCTATACATTAACCATGCCTCATTAAACCTCAATTTGCACAATATTTTGGGGTCTCTTGAATCTGATTGGGTAAGTGGCTCAATGCTTGATATACCAATCACAACAAGCAAGATAAGCATTAATTTCATGAAATTTTACCACTTGTCAAATTTTTGAACCATATGAGAAATATTAATGTCAACATGATGCAACCTCCTTAGGATGACTTCTTGGTTGCACTTCGATCGATGCCTCATTAAATTTTAATTTCTTGCAAAACTTTGAGACTTTTTAGCTCTAAGTAGTTTGAATTATTCCTTTTCAACCACATATTGATTAGTTATTAGCTTCAATTCATTCCCTATTTTACACATACACATTTGCTTGGCTAGCATGAAAAATTCCCTATATACCATCTTGCAATTTTGAGGAATCATGTTAGATAACCTATAGAGAAAATCATGCATGAGAAAATATCAAAACTTGTAGGCTCCAAAATATTATTTATTATTATTTCTAAATTTGTAATTGGTTTTATCTATTTATTTTTATTTCTCCTTTTGGCACCAATCTATGTTTTCATTAATTTTCTGTCCCCCAAAAATTCAATTTTTTTTAACAGTTTTATGTATTCAGACATTTCTCTACATTTTTTTGGATATTTTCTATGATTTTTGTCTATTCTTTGCATTTTTTGGATATTTTCTCTAATTTTCCATCTTTGTATACAATTTTTGAATAATTTCTATATGTTTTTACCTTTCCCTATGTTTTTTATCCTTTCTTTTCATTTTTTGATAATATTATGCACTTTTCGACAACTTTTATTGTTTTTTGTTATTTTTATGGTATTAAGTTTTATGGATGGTTCTTAAATATTTATCTCTTCTAAGTAATTGATTTTTCTACATCAGATGATTTGGTAAATCTTATCAAAACTTTTAAATGTTTTATCTTTTAAGTTTGTTTTCATACTTTCCACAATCCAAGAGTTGTTGATTTGTCCATATTCAATGGTTGGAAAAGTTTGTCAAAAAATTTTAAATATTGTATCTCTTAATTTTTTCTTCAAAATTTTTACTCTATATGATTTTCTAATATTTGAAAATTAAAGACCCTACCAAATCTTGTTAGCCATTGATATAATATCTGATAATTGATAGATCTTCTTAAAAGTTCAACATTTAAACCTCTCTCCTAATTTCTAAGAGTTAATGATTTGAGATCAAATGACTAATAGGGTTTCTTTATATTTTAATATTTAAAATAATTTGAAATCATGAGAGCTATTGATCTATAATTGCATAGTTGGTTGGGCTTGGGTGGAGTAGTTTGAGTAGCATGTAGAAAATATGTAATTTTGGGTGTCAAACCTCCTCAAAATATAGGTAATTTTATGCTTTTCATAAATATATTTTCAACCTACATCCTATGGAGGTAATTTTATGAATTTTCTCTAAGTATTATAGGCTTAAAAATTGACATCATGGCAAGAGGTAGGTGTTATGGTTAGCAAGGTAATTAAACATGTTGTAAATATATCATTTATAAAATCAATTATTCTAAGAAAATAGGTAAGTTTATACTTGTTAGAAAGATATTTTTGAGATGCATCCAATAGAGGTGGTTTTATAAACTTTAATTGAGTATTTAAGGATATATAGTCCTTGAAAGTAACACCATGTATGCTACAAAGAGAAAAGGTAGGTTTGTAATGCATACATTTAAGAAGGTTTAGGGTGCTAATGGTATGGGAACAAAGGCATATGGGTACTTGTTGGATATAATTATCTAATATTGTTTCAATGAGAGAGTTTATTTGATATTTTAAAAATTTTACCTACACAACAATAGCAATAAACATTAGAAAAAAACAATGTATGCAAAAATTGGGTGTCCAGAATTAAACATTTTCAACTAAGAAGCTGAGTTTTTAGATGGTTGAATATTATGTGCAAGACCATGCAAAAAAGATAAAATTCACAAAAATAAAAAAATGGGTCCCTAGTCCTTCTATACTAGGGTGTATTATGCTAGTGTAACAACAAGTTGGACTATTTTTTTAGGTAGTTATTGAGTAATCTATGTTGGTAAATTTATTGTAATGGCACATCATCCCAAATCCCTAACTATATGATGCTTGTTAATTTTATGAGGAATAATTACTTTAGTCCTAGTAGTATTTTCTAATATAGACTTAGAAAGATACCTAAATCTAACTAGAGATCCTTTCAATATTACTATAGTGCCAACTAATCCTACGGTAAAAGCTATAGCTCCAAGATGTTGTGTCCTCTTATAAGATTTCTTTATCTAAATGAGTCATCTATATGAATTCATTAGTTTACTGGTAACTTTCCCTATACTAATCCTTATTTTATTATGTTAAAAGTATCATATTTTACCCTTGGGTTGAGACATGCAATAATACATGGATCAATGCGCAATTTCAAAATAAAAGAAAAAATAAAATATCTCAAAAAAATTCAAAAATAAAGGGTCTCAATTATGTTCAATGGATGGAAACATAGTTTATATTGCAAGTTTGTAGATTATGTTCAATGGATAAAAATATAGTTTATAGGGAAAAACATTAGATTATGTTCTAAGATAAATATCATAGTTATTATGAAAATTTATGGATTGTGCTAAGTAGGATAGTATAGTTTGTAATAACATGGAAAGTTACGGATTATGTTATAAGGTAGATAACATAGTTGTATTTAAAATTATGGATTATCTTATAGGGTATGTAACATGATTTGTAAAAATGCAATAAATTGGATTATTGGAGTAACTAAAGGTATGAAACTTTAGCTAGTTTGATAAATGGAGTTGGATTATTAGATTAACTAAATTTATGGGTCTTTAGTTTATTTGATAAATGAAAATGGATTATTGTATTAACTAAAGGTATGAGACTTTAGTTAATTTGATAATTGGAGTTGGATTATTGGATTAACTAAAGGTATGGGACTTTAGTTAGTTTTATAAATGAAATTAGATTTTTGGATTAAATAAAGGCATGTGACTTTAGTTATTTTGATAAATAGAGTTGGATTCATGAATTGAATAAAGGTATGGGACTTTAGTTAGTTTAATAAATGGAATTGGATTATTGGATTAATTAATTTGGTAGAGGGAAATGGAAATATTATTATGTAAAATGGATATTTATGTTGTGAATACAATCGACCCGTAGGTATGTACTACTCCTCTAATAGACTAGGAGGAAGGAGCTACTCCTAGTAGAGTTATTGTAGAATTCGATTATTGAATTAAAAGAGCAATTTATAATAAATATGTGGGAACTAGTATGAGATATTATGCATTGTATTGACGTGTATTTGGGAGAAAGGGGTTATGGAATCCTTGTACTTTTGAAGACCAAATTTATGAAATAAAGAAAACGTTTGAGGTTGAAATTTTCCAAAATGGTTTTCCCCAAGATAAATTTTGTGTTATGGGTATCTTTCTTTATGATCTTGTTGTTAGTAGAGTTGATTTTCATGTTTGATTTGATTATATGTTTAGTAGATATTGTTCTTATTTCATCTAATTATATAAATTTATGATTGATAACTATGTGATATTAATTAGTTTTTTTTGAGCTTATGCTTTAAAAAAACAAAATTTCTAGTAACCCCTTGGTTAAATTTTGGGTTGTTACATATGGTATCAGATAATTAAGGCATAACACAAGATACTATTATAAAGGAAATCTAGGTAACAATGGACTAGAGGTTTACTTGGAATGTGCTAAGGTTTAGGTATCTTCCTACATAGGCCCTTTCTTAGTTAAGTTGGAGCCATGAAGACCTTGAACTACTAGTTGCTTGAAGTCATAACACATAGTCATGGGACTGCAAGCTTCCCCATATAAGGATCTAGGTATGATGAACTAGATACTTCCTTGGATAAGATAAGGATTGTTTAAGGATTAGTCATAGGAAAAGTAACTTTACTCTAGTATACTAGCTTACATAAAGCAAACATAACCTTAGCCATTCACAAATGAAAGAAGATAAAGTGAGATAGATGAATTTAGCTATCTCAGGTGAGATAGATGGATTTAGTTAGCTCATAGCAAAGGATATAGATGACTTTAGCTATCTCAAGTGAGATAGCTAGATTGAGATAGTTCATAGCAAAGGGGATAAATAACTTTAACTATCTCAAGTGAGATAGTTAAAGTTATAAACCTTTTTTTTTCTAAGTAAAGAAAAGGTATCTCCTTAATTATCAATCATCTACCTAATTGAGAAATTTGGATTATATTTTAAATTAAAGTATAGATTAATTGCTTGTTATTTTCTGACTAGTTTGACTACTTGGAATTCACATCAGTAGTTGGGTAGATTTTAGAGATACCCCTTCTAGATCCCAAGAATAGAATTCATTGTATGAATCTAGACTAAAAGAGGCTATGTTTAAGTGCATGCAAATGGTTGAATAGAATAAATAAATGAAACAATAGTTTTTTTACATTATGGTTAAATAATAAAATAAAATAATTGTTCATTTATATTATGGTTCAATAATTAAATGAAATAGTAGTTTATTTATATTAGGATTTCAAAATGAAATGAAATAGAGGTATAATTAAATATGATGGATTGCATTTAGTTATATTTTGAAAATAAGTGAACTATGAAATAGAATAATTTAGATTATGTTATAAGTTGGTTTAACATAGTTTATATTGAAGGAAATGTAGATTATGTTATAAGTTGGTTTAACATAGTTTTTATTGATGGAAATGTAGATTATGTTATGAGCGGGTTTAACATAGTTTATATTAAAGGAAATGCAGAGTATGTTATAAGTTGGTTAAACGTAGTTTATATTGAATAAAATGTAGATTATGTTATAAGTTATTTTAACATAGTTTATATTGAAAGCATGCACTATGTTATAAGTTGGTTTAACATAGTTTATATTCAAGAAATGTAGATTATGTTTTAAGTTGCTTTAACCTAGTTTATATTAAAGAAATGTAGATTATGTTATAGGATGATTTAACATAGTTTACATTGGATAAATGATGTATTACGTTAAAATGAAGATTACCATAGTTTATATGAAAAGGATTTGGCTTATGTTAAAAGGAATATTAACATAGTTTATATGGAAAGACTTTGGATAATATTAAAAGGAATAGTAACATGGTTTATATGGAAAGGCTTTGGATTATGTTAAAAGGAAGATTAACATAGTTTATATGGAAAGGATTTGGACTATGTTAAAAGGAATATTAGCATAGTTTATATGGAAAGGCTTTGTATTATGTTCAATGGATGGAAACATAGTTTATATTGCAAGTTTGTAGATTATACACAATGAATAAAAATATAGTTCATAGGGAAAAGCTTTAGATTATGTTATAAGATAAATAGCATAGTTATTATGAAAATTATGGATTGTGCTAAGTAGGATAGTATAGTTTGTAAAAACATGGAAAGTTATGGATAATGTTACAAGGTAGATAACATAGTTGTATTTAAAGTTATGGATTATGTTATAGGGTAGATAACATGGCTTGTACAAATGCAATAAATTAGATTATTGGAGTAACTAAAGATATTGAACTTTAGTTAGTTTTATAAATGAAGTTGGATTATTAGATTAAAAAAATTATGGGACTTTAGTTCATTTGATAAATGAAAATGAAATATTGGATTAACTAAAGGTATGAGACTTTAGTTAGTTTGATAAATGGAGTTGGATTATTGGATTAACTAAATGTATGGGAATTTAGTTAGTTTGATAATGAAATTAGATTTTTGGATTAACTAAAGGCATGTGACTTTAGTTAGTTTGAATAATAAAAATGGATTCATGAATTGACTAAAGGTATGGGAGTTTAGTTAGTTTGATAAATTGAATTGGATTATTAGATTAATTAATTTTCTAGAGAGAAATGGAAAGATTGTTATGTAAAATGGGTACTGATATTGTGAATACAATAGACCCATAGGTACTCCTCTAATAGACTAGGAGGAAGGATTTAATCTTAGTAGAGTGATTCTAGAATATGATTATTGAATTAAAATATCAATTCATGATAAATATGTGGGAACTAGTATCATCTCTTATGCATTGTATTAATATGTGTTTGGGAGAAGGGAGTTATGGGATAATTGTACTTTTTAAAATCAAATTTATGAAATAAAGGAAGCATTTGTGGTTGGAATTTCCCAAAAGGATTTTCCCGAAGATAAATTTTATGTTATGGGTATCTTTCTTTATGATTTTTTTGTTAGTGTATCTCTTTCCAGTTGATTTTCATATTTGATTTGATTATATATTTAGTAGATATTATTATTGTTTGATATATTTGTATAACTTTATAATTGTTAACTATGTGATATTAGTAAAAAAAAATATGTTTATGCTTTAAAAAATAAAATTTCTAGTAACCCCTTAGTTAAATTTTGGGTTGTTACATATGGTATCAGATATCTAAGGCGTAGGAAAAGATACTTTTGTAAAGTAACACTAGGGTACAATGGACTAGAGGTTTCCTTGGAATGTGCTAAGGTTTAGGTATCTTCCTACATAGGCCCTTGCTTAGATAAGTTGAAGTTGAGAAGACCTTGAACTATTAGTTGCTTGATAACACATAGTCATGGGAATGCAAGCTTTTCCAAACAAGGATCGATGTATGATGAGCTAGATACTTCCTTGGTTAAGATAAGGACTTATTAAGGATTGGTCCTAGAAAACACAAATTTACTCTGGTATACTAGCTTGTGTAAAGCAAACATAACCTTACCATTCACAAATTAAGGAAGATAAAGTGAGATAGATAACTTTAGCTATCTCAGGTGAGATAGATGGATTGAGTTAGATCATA
Source organism: Wollemia nobilis (assembly GCA_028583015.1). Classification (NCBI taxonomy): domain Eukaryota; kingdom Viridiplantae; phylum Streptophyta; class Pinopsida; order Araucariales; family Araucariaceae; genus Wollemia; species Wollemia nobilis. Next base: position 3,629,146 of record JAQPPZ010017260.1, on the reverse strand, counting down.
GCAAAGGAGATAGATGAATTTAGCTATCTCAAGTGAGATAGATGGATTTATTTAGTTCATATAAAAGGGGATAGATCACTTTAACTATCTCAAGTGAGATATATGGATTGAATCAGCTTATAGCAAAAATGAGATAAATGACTTTAGCTATTTTATCGAGAAGGTAACATAGATAGATAATGTTAACTCATGGTAAATATGGTATGGATAACTTTATATATATCACCGATAAAGGTGAGATAAATACCTTAAGTTAGATTATCATAAGTAAAGTGATTAATTTTTGTTAAGTTAATCGTACTTAAGAATAGATGTAAAGTTCTATTATTTAGATTTGAGCTTGCTTATCTGAAGAGGAGTGGGTAGGAAATCTACCCTAGTGAGGATTATGGGATACTCTCATTAAGTTGATTAAAGAATGAACCAAATTTTGAGTTTAGTAAACACTCAAATGCATAAGGAATATGTTCAAAGAGAAAATTGTAAGACTAGGAAGCAAGAAAATCATGCACAGTTTCAAAACTTAAAGAAATAATACAATAGTCTAACTTGAAATACCTTGGAATTAATGAAATAAATTCAAGAAAATTCAATCTCTAGGTGAGAGTTGTAGTGAATTTCAAGCCAAAAATAAAATAAAACTTGTAGAGAGTAAGATCTCAACATGGATAATGGATTCTTGTGCTATAAGGATAGGTTATTTTCACCCAAAATTGATAGTTTGAGGTGATGTGCTATGCGTAAATTATAATTTTTTCTTTTTCACCTTGCCTTGCAGGTGCAAAGATATGGGAAATAAGGAACAATACCTCCTTATGGATAGATTTGAAGAAAAAAACTACTACTTCTATTGCTCAATAATTAGGATTGCATCTCTCATAAGGTGAATGTATTGTTGAATTTGTAGGGGATGATAAAATATTGCTTTAATTCAATATAATAAAATTTAGGTATTATCCTTGATCATTCAACTTTGTGTAGCAAAGATGTTTTTGCAAGAAACACCTAGAACAATATTTAGCCCTAGGGGGTAGGATGTCATGGCCCTCCCTTGTGGGCCTTAAGGTATGGAAAACTATGTATTGTTTAAAGATAATGTGTTCATAGTTTTATTGTAATTAAACAACTATGCAATGTCTAGAATCAACCCTAAAGACTATTATATATTTATAATAGGTAAATTATGTATTATAAAAAAAAGTTGATTTATAATAAAGACTATTATATATTTATAATAGAAGAATTATGTATTATAAATAAAAGGTTATTTATAACAAAGACTATTATATATTTTTTTTTTTTTTTTTTTATTTATAATAGGAGAATTATGTACTATAAATAAAAGGGGTTATTTATAATAACGACTATTATATAATTATAATAATAAAATAATGTATTATAATAAAAAAAAATTATAATAAACATTAATATTTAATTATAATAGGAGAATAATGTATTATAAATAAAATATTATTTATAATAAAGACTATTATATATTTATAATAGGAGAATAATATATTATAAATAAAAGAATATTATTATAATAAAAGCTTATAATTATAAAAGGTTATTTATAATAATAAGTTATTTATAATAAAAGGTTATTATTTTAAATAATAAAAAATATATTTATTTAATAAATGAGCCTTCATTTGAAACAAAGGAAACAATTTTTTATAAGGAGATAATATTATTCTCGAAGATGCAGATTTAATATTATTTATTTTGAAATATCTTCTATTGTCATCTCTGGATAAGGATGGACTGAGTGCATTGAAGAAGAAAGGGTTTTATGACCACTTGGGAAAGAGAGGAGCCTTCAATGCAAGTAGGTAACAATGATGTATGAAGAGGAATTTCTAGTAGTGGGGGATGAATAGTAATGAAAGTAGATGGATGAAGCCACCTTGGTTGATCGAGGTAGTGATATTTAATTATAAATATCTGACTTGAAAAGGAAAAAAGGGAGGAGATAATTCTAATAATACACAAGTTAAATATGTAGGAATTGGAGGCTTAATTTCAGGTTAGGTTCCCTCTTTTACTTAGCCTTGTCTAAAAATGATGTTAATATTATTAATGATGTTCTATTGAATCCTATTGTAATAAATGAACCCATATTTTCTCGTACTGTAATTTAGCCTTACACTTCTACTTTTTTATTTTCTTGCATTTATTTGAGCACAGTGGGAGTGGGATTCCTTTGTTCCTGTTTACATGTTCAATTCATTAAATTCATAGATTTGGAAATATTATGGTTCCCTAAGAGCATAATAGATCATGGGCAAACTATGCCCTAATCTATTTTACCTCTTTTAGATATTATTACATAATGTAGATTCTTTAAAACCTACCTATAATTCCCCTATACTAGCTAACAAAGAGTTTTAGTGACAATGATTTTTGAAAAACCACTTGGTTGTTTGCATTGGAAGGTTTGAAATTGTGGGGTGTGCTTTATTTTAGTGGCACCACCACCAATACTAACCAATAAGAGTTTAATTCACCTTCCTTACACTTGTAGAGGGCATATTCTTGCTAACACATAATCTATTTTTTATTGGTTGAAACATGTACCTTGACTTTCTAGCCTTACCTTATACATCATTGTGTAAATTGATTAGTGGATGGTCAGGCCTATTGATCTGTAGTACCAGGTTGCTGGGTCGAGTAGTTATAAACACTAATTTTTCTAAGTAATGAAAAATAATATCCTTAATTATAAAATAGATTAAATCATCTACCTAATAAAGATATTTGGTTTATATTTTAAATTAAATTATAGATTAATTGGTTGTCGATTGCTGATTGGTTTGACTACCTTAAATTCATATCAATAGTTGGGCAGATTTTAGAGAAACCCTTTTAGAGCCTAGGAATAACATTCATTGCATGAATCTAGACAAAAAGAGGTTATATCCAGGTGCATGCAGATGGTCGAATAGAATAAATAAATGAAATAATAGTTCATTTATATTATGTTTAAATAATTAAATGAAATAATAGTTGATTTATATTATAATTGAATAATTAAATGAAATTGTAGTACCGGGGGGGGGGGGGGGGGGGGGGTGGGGGGGGGGGCCCTGTTGGGGTTTCCCCTCAACCAAGGTGGCCCCACAAGGGGTTTTTCACTTGAAAGGAAATGGTAGTTCATTTATATTATGGTTTCAAAATAAAATGAAATAGAGGTATAATTAAATACGATCGATTATATTTAGTTATGCTTTGAAAAGAAGTGAAATATGAAACATAATAATTTTAGATAATGTTATAAGTTGGTTTAACATAGTCTGTATTGAAATAAACGTAGATTATGTTATATGTTGGTAAAATATAGTTCATATTGAAAGAAATTTAGATTATGTTATAAGTGATTTTAGCATAGTTTATATTGAAGGAAATATATGTTATAAGTTGTTTTAACATAGTTTATATTGAAGGAAATGTAGATTATGTTATAAGTGGGTTTAAAATGGTTTATATTGAAGGAAGTATAGATTATGTTAATAGTTGGTTTAACATATTTTATATTTAAGGAAATGTAGATTATGTTATAAGTTGCTTTAACATAGTTTATATTGAAGGAATAGTTGGGATATGTTATAAAGTATATAACATAGTATATACTGAAAGTATGCACTATGTTATAAGTTGGTTTAACTTAGTTTATATTCAAGAAATATATATTGTGTTATAAGTTGGTTTAACATAGTTTATATTAAATAAATGTAGATTATGTTATAGAATGGTTTAACATAGTTTACATTGGATAAATGATGGATTATGTTAATAGGAATGTTAACATAGTTTATATTGAAAGGCTTTGGATTATATTAAATGGAAGATTAGCATGGTTTATATGCAAAGGCTTTCGATTATGTTAAAATGAAGACTAACATAGTTTATATGGAAAAGGCTTTGGATTATGTTAAACGGAATATTGACATAGTTTATATGGAAAGGCTTTGGATTATGTTAAGAGAAATATTAACATATTTTATATGGAAAGGCTTAGGATTATGTTAAAAGAAATATTAATAGTTTATATGGAATGGCTATGTATAATGTTAAAATGAATATTAACATAGTTTATATGGAAAGGCTTTGTATTATGTTAAAAGGAATATTAACATAGTTTATATGGAAAGGCTTTGGATTAAGTTAAAATTAAGATTAATATAGTTTACATAGAAAGTTTTTGTATTATGTTAAAAGAAATATTAACATAGTTTACATGGAAAGTCTTTGGATTATGTTAAAATGAAGATTAACATATTTTATATGAAAAAACTTTGAATTATGTTAAAAAAAATATTAACATCGTTTATATGGAAAGTATTTGAATTATGTTCAATGGGTGGAAACATAGTTTATAGAGAAAAAATTTAGATTAAGTTATATGATAAATAACAGAGTTATTATGAAAATTATGTATTGTGCTAACTAGGATAGTATGGTTTGTAACAACATAGGAAGTTATAGATTATGTTACGATGTAGATAACATAGTTGTATTTGAAGTGATGGTTTATGTTATAGGGTAGATAACATGGTTTGTACAAATGCAATAACTTTGATTATTAGAGTAACTAAAGGTATGAGACATTAGTTAGTTTGATAAATGAATTTTGATTAATGGATTAACTAAAGGTATGGTACTTTATTTTGTTTGATAAATAAAATTGGATTATTGGATAAACTAAAGCTATGGGACTTTAGTTTAATTGATAAATGGAGTTGAATTATTCGATTAACTAAAGTTATGGGGCTATATTTAGTTTAATAAATGAAATTGGATTATTGGATTAGCAAAAGGTATGGGACTTTAGTTTATTTGATAAATGGAGTTAGATTAATGAATTAACTAAAGGTATGGGACTTTAGTTAGTTTTATAAATGGAATAGGATTATTGAATTAATTAAAGGTATGTGAATTTAGTTAATTTTTTATATGGAAATGGAAAGTTTATTATGTAAAACGGGTATATGTGATGGATACAATAGACCCATAGGGATATACTACTCCTATAATACAATAGGAGGAAGGATCTACTCCTAGTAGAATAGTTGTAGAATATGATTAGTGGATTAAAAGAGTAACTCATGGTAAAGACATGGAAACTAGTATAAATTCTTATGCATTGTATTGGCATGTGTTTGGAAGAAAAGGATTATGGTAACCTTTTACTTGTGAAGAGCAAACTTATGCAATAAAGAAAACATTTAAGGCTTGGTTTTATCAAAACGGTTTTCCCTAGGATAAATATTATGTTATGGATATCTTTATTTATGATCTTGTTGTTAAATTATCTCTTACTAGTTGATTCTCATATTTTATTTTATTAGATGTTTAGTAGATATTGTTTTTGTTTGATCTAATTAGATAACTTTATGGTTGTTAAGTATGTGATATTAGTTAGTATTTTTTGTGCTTATACTTAAACAAAATATATCAACCCCTTTGTTAAATTTTGGGTTGTTACATGAGTATTTGGAATATTATACCTCTTGGAATCTAATGTGGCACAATCATCTAGTTTTTATTCATAACAAACCATTAGTACATGTGGATAAATATTGGTTGTATTTTCTTGAATGATACATTGATCGCGTAGGCATAATTTAGTAATATTTTTGTTATCCTTCATAAATTTGGTATGTAGGAAAATTCAATTAGATGATCAATATAAAATTTTAGAAAAATTAGCTCTTATCATATTCTCATAGTTTTATGAAAATTTTGAAAAAACTAGCTTTTAAACATCCAATTCACCTCCCAAAGTAAGCATTTTACATGTATCACAAATGAATACAACCTCACATCAGGGTGATATAGCTTAGTATCAATAGTACAAGATAATTTATATATTTAATTTAGATAAATCAATAAAAAAATATCATTGAAATTAATAAATTGCATTATTTTCCATAAAATCATAAAATCTTTCCATTTTTATCAAAAAATAGAGTTTAAGCGATATTATCATCATGAATTTTCATGTTTTATGGGAGAAATGATTATTATATGACTAAATTGGAAGACCCATCAATATATATTCAACTTCTATATCCTATTTTAAAAATCCTTTTGAGGATAATAGTAATCACCTTGACAAGGTCATGTTTACAATATTTGTTAGTTACAAATTCTGCTAGAAATATTATAGTTAAAATAAGCACATCCACATAAATATTATAATTAAAATATTAAATTATCAAAAAAAATATGCTAATACAAAATAGAAATGTAGCAGACTATTTTAATCTCAATAGAATCATAGTACAAAATTGTGGGTCACTTCAATGGGAAAATCTCCTAAATAAAATTTTGATTCAATAATAAAAAATATGCATCCATATATACCCCTAAAGAGTCATCATAACCCTAAAATTCATGTTCAAGGGTTGGCTCACATGCAAGAGGTGACTCAAGCAAGAATATTCTACCAAAAAAATAGCTACATTCTTTATAATGGTTACATTCAATGGCCCCACTTGTGTAATCACCTCTATCGCCACAATCTATTGTAAAATATTACATGATATTATTAGTATGGTGTCCTAACATTACCCCCCCTTCCAAACATTTTATACTCAAATTTTTATATGAGAAAACTGCTATTGGAGCTATTGGAGGGACTCCCATGTGGTATATTCATGTTATAATCCTTATCATTGAAAAAGAATATTAATCATGACATGGTTATAAAGGGTGCATTATATCTAGTCTAATATTTATTTGAATTTTAGGGTCAATAATTATGGATCCTTCATTCATATAAGGTAATATGTAATGAACCTATATCTTGTTGCCAAAAGCATTATTCAAGGAGTAGACATGAAAGACTAGATGGATCCTTGAAATGGTCAAAAGGAAAAATTTATAGGTTTCTAAAATAATCCATTATAACACCTAGTATGGACCATAGTACTTAGATACAAGTTTTAGCATCTACAAAGCTAGAGTAATGATTATTTTTAGGGATGTAGGTGAAGAAACACCATTATCCTAAACTATAGAATAATATTATTGATCATAGACATAATACTTCTTCCTAGAATCATTAATATTATTACTAAAATAGGTAACAATTTTACCTTCTTGAATCAATACAACTCTTATGGCACTACCATTAGCATCACAATCTACCCGAAATACCTTATTAAAATCTGGAAGTGCCAAAACAAGTTGCTATGCGACCTTCTTCTTCAACATATCAAAAATTATATCTACTCCTTAAGTCCAATTAAACTCCTTCTTATCACCTCTCATTATCTATTTCAAGGGTGCATAAATAATACTAAAATTCCAAATAAATTTTCTATAAAAACTAGCTAGACCATGGAATGATCTTACCTCTGTAACGCTCCTTGGGGTAGGGCATTCAATGATAGCCCTCACCTTTTTTGGGTGCATTTTAAGACCTCCAAGTAAGATGACAAATCCTAGATACACCAACTAATTCTTAATAAAACTTCACTTCTTCAAATTAATTAGCAACTATTCCTCCCTCAACTTCTCATAAACTTGTCGAATATGCAGTAGGTGCTCCTCCAAATTCTTTCTAAAAATTAAAATGTCATCCAAATAGACAATGGCAAATTTTCCTATAAATTCTTTCAATGCCTCATTCATAAGTCACATGAATATGATTGGTGCATTGGTTAGCCCAAATGGCATGACCAACCACTCGTACAAACCCTCTATGGTCTTGAAGGTTATCTTCTACTCATCTTATTTTTTGATACAAATATAATGATACCCACTCTTTTGGTCAATATTAGTGAAGTACTTGGCTCCACTCAAACAGTCATTAATGTCATCCATCCTTGACTGGTGGTCTTGTTAATAACTGGGGTGTCTATACACATTCTCCACTCCCCATATTTCTTTGGTGCTAGTATTGTAGTTACTACACACAGACTTAAGCTCTCCTAAATCAGTCCTTTTTTATTAGCTCTTGGACTTGTCTATTTATCTCCTAAATTTTTATAGAAGTCATTCTGTGGGCTACCTTATTGGGTAAACTAGCTCCTAGTACCAAATCTATGTGGTTATTGATATTCCTCACTAGTGGAAAACTCTTAGGTACATTATATGATATAATATATGGGAATTATTCTAATAGACATAAGATCTCTACTAGGATATATTTGCATTGCACATACTTAAATTTAGGAATTAATACATAGAACATATGCTCATGCTTAAGGCCATCCAAAAATTTTCTACCATCTACTAATCTTATTCTGGCACTGCTACATACCTTTTCATCCACCTCCTTCATGGGATTCAACTTGTGGTGCACTCCATCATTTTTCAAGGAGTAGTTTTTGGCATGTCCATCATGTATTGCATGCCAAAAAATCTTACATGGCCTTACCAATAGAAAATGGTAAGAATCCATGGACAGGATGTCACACAGGACCTCATCATAGTAACTTACTAAACACTACTCACTGACCGAAGCTCTATGGTCCTTATACAACCATGTAATATGATATGGATGCAGGTACCTCCTTCTATCTAACTATAACTTGGTAACCATCCCTTATGAAACTATGTTATCAGTGCTACCATTATTAATGATAATATTACACCCCTTATCTGCACATTTATACCTTGTACGAAATAGACTCTTCCTATGATATGGATCTTTCTCTTAATTCAAAAAGGCTCTCTTTGTGACCAAAACTTCTTCTCTTTCTACTTCATTAGAGTGCTCAGATTCAACACCTTTATCTACAATAGAAACTCAGGAATTCTTTAGGTCTCTTATTAATTCCCCTTTGGTATTGTGTTCACTTGTATGCTCCATGCCCTTCTTCCCCAAATTGGAAATAGGTTACATGAAATCCTCCTCTTCCAGGCCCTCATCCCAACCTTCATCTTCCTATTTGGTAGTCATCATTCTACTCGTGGGGGTGGTAAGCATTCTCCCCCTTCTGGTATTGATTGTTGCTTGCTTCTCCATTCTTCTTTTGATCCTCATTTTGTCCTCTATTTGTTCTTTTGCTAGTTCTTCCACCACAACCTCTTCCTCTCTATTTGCTTTCAAATATCCTATTCAAATTATCTTCTACCTTAAATACAAACTAGTAACAATATTCTATTGTGGTCATCCTGAACAGACTCATCTCCTATTGAATACTTGCTCTCAACCCATTTATATAACGGGCTACCTTCTTATTGTTGGTCTAAGAATGGCCTGTTTTGATTAGAGTCTTATAGAAATCCTCTGTGTATTCTTTGATAGACTTGTTTGATTGCCTCAGACACAAAATTTTCTTTAGTAGATCCAAATTGTAATCAGTTGGAATGAACCATCTCTTCAACTTCTTCACCATTTAGTCCCACCTTGTTATCCTTTCCTTCCCTCTTTTGCTTTTGCCCAATTGCACTCCCTTCCACCAAACACTAGCATGACCTTTCATCTTGGCCTTATAAAACTTGACCCTCTCAGGATCTTCAACCTCATCATACTCAAAGTATTCTTCCATATCATTGATCCAGTCGATCCACTCTTTTAGATTAATATTTTTATATTACGTAGAAACCTCCATCTTCGATATCTTTCCAATATGGGATATAACTCTATATAACATGGATTACACAATATCTACTGCCTCTTCTTCTTCCTTGAACTAGGTCTCTTCTTCTTCAACTTTATATTCTCTCCCATATTCTCTTCTTGGCTCAAACCCTTTATGCAACTCCTCTTGTAGAGCTTAAATTTACCTCTACAAGGCTCTAAAATCCTCTTCTGGCACCATAACATTTCTCCCACCACCAAGGTTTCTTTGTGGAGACATTTTGCTCTTATTTATCACAAACTCTAACCACAAATCTTGGTGTAAACTACCTCACATCCAATGATCTATTTACACACTCAGGAACTCCTGGTCTGATACCACTTGAAGTAGATTTGCATTAACAAAAACATATACAATCTACAAAAATAGAGCAAATACAAAAGTATACTCTTATTATTTGCTAAGGATAATGGAGTTTACCAAGACCAATACCATACAAATTTGAAGTTCCCCCTAAAATACCCTTTTTTTAATTTTCTTGCCTAGAACAATCTATTTGAAATTTGAATTTTGGGGATAACTTCCCGAGGTCAAAACTCATCGCTCGTTGCTCGAAACGACTATTGGCACATGTTTTCATAAATATCTCAAAGGTTTTTGTGACCTAGAAATGTGCTAATGGAATTACCACAAATTTTCAACCCTCAAAAAGGCCTCTAAGGCCTTCAAAATTGACCTCCAATATTTACTAGCAGGATTTTCACTGGTTTTGACATAGTGGAAGATCTTAAAATTTACATATCTCCCAAATATCTTAGGATATTGGTATGATTCTTTTAGCATTGTGTCTATTTTTCCATCCTCTAAACAACTAAAAAAACTTTAGAATAAAATGAAACAAATACAAATTTGGGTGATGCAAGATCACTCTTACACCGATGGATGCTCCTGAATCAATAGTTTTTCTTTCATCCTTTGAAATCTATCACACTCTACCATAAAATCATGAATACCCATTTTCATTCCTTTCCAAAGGAAGATTAATTTTGTCCTTTCATAGGCTTTTAGAAATACCAAATAGCTTCTAGTTGGTGATGCATACAATTTTTATAAGATGAATTCTCACATTTGTGAATTTTATGAAATAATGAGTCAATCATGATATCCCATGTCCTTACCATCATAGGAATATATAGGGTATGAGTTAGCCTTTTCTTAGAGTTTATGGATCAAGGTTTACAAACTAGAATCCTTGGTTATTTCTTCTTTGAGTTGATTTATCAATTGAGGAAGTAATGTAGATATAACATTGAACATACCCAAATATTCATATTGTCAAGATAATGTATCACCCACTAAATTATAATTTTATTTTTTATATGCGGTTTTATGATCATAGCCCAACAATGTAGACATCCACCTTTGTTGTTTAGGTATGGCTACCCTTCATTCTAAGAAATAATTATGACTTTGGTAGTATATTTTAATTAAAAAGTTATGCCCAATGAGATATGGACTCCAATGATTAATAACATGTAAAATGGATAAAATATCCTTTTTAAATTTGACCAAATTAATTTTTGATAACACTCTATTGGTGAAAGTGAAATGTCTACCTTCTTGTATCAAAACTACCCCAATTCTATTGACAGAGGTATCACATTCAATTATAAAATGTTTAAAAAAATTAAAAATTACTAAAATCAAGGTGGTTGTCATAGCTTGTTTTAATACCTGTAAATATTTCTCTATTACTGACCAACTATGGGAATTCTTTCTCATCATGGTTGTTAAAAGTGTCATTATATTTCAATAGTTTTGCACCAAATTTTTGTAATGCCTAGTGAGTCTAATAAATTATGGAAGTCCCTTGAGAGTTTGATGCTTTGGTCATTCTTGAACAGCCTAAATAATTTTAGGACCTATTTTACCTCCAATTTGGGAGACAATGTAACCCAAATACTCTACTTTGTGTAGACTTAAATAACACTTTTATTGTTTGGTATAACGCTAATTTTGAGATAGAAGTTGTAAGGTTTGATCCAAATGTTGAAGATGCTCCTCCTAAGTGCAACTATAAATAAAATTATCATCAAGTAATAGTATAATAAACTTTCAAATGAAGGGATAAAATATGATATTTATCATACTCTAAAAAATAGATGGTGTATTGGTTAAACTAGATGGCATAATAAAAAAATTATAATGCCCTTTGTGAGTTCTAAAACTAGTTTTAGGAATGTTGTCTTCCTTGATTAAAATATAATAGTATCTATACCACAAATATAATTTTAAGAAGGTACCATGCAACTCATCTAAGAGCTCATCAACATTCAAAATGGAAAATTTGTCTTTAATATTTCTTGGAATAGTACCAAGTTCTCTAAAATCCATACACAAATGCGAAGATCCATATTTTTTCTATGCCAATAACACTAAGGAAGGATATGGACTAATTATAGGAAGAATAACCCCTATACCAAGTATTCCCTACACCATATTCTTGATTTCTAATTTCTAGGAATATGGATATGTGTATCGGAAAATATTTAGAGAAAGACTTCTTGGAATAAGCTAATTGCATGGTAATGATTATGATGAGGGGCTACACTTTTTTTTCCTCGTAGAATGTGGTATGTTTTATAATCAAGCTTGTAATTCCTCTTGATGGTTCTTATCCTTGTAACTTGGGGCTTGTATAGAAATTAGTTGGGCCACAACTTCGTGGGATGATTTTTTCAATAGTTTTTCCATCCTATGAGGTAAAATAAATTGAGCACCCCAAAAATTCATTCCTTTTAAGTTGTACTCCATTCCCTACTAAATTAATTTTTTCCATAGCTATGAAAAATCTCATAATACTATACCCCATATTCTTAACCATTATGCTCCTAAAATAACATGACGCCCTTGTAGGTATAATGCAAACATATTTTGATACTTTAAGATTATATTCCCTTATTTGTAATTTGATATTTTGACACTTTCCTTTGTAAGGTAAATTATTCCATTTTTTTATCATGATTTCAAAGGAGTCACAAGTATTTATATAGCATTTTCCATGTTTTGGTATGCTTGGTTCAATAAAGTTATGTTTTCTTTTAGAGTCAACAACAATTATTACTTTTTGTCCTTTGAAATGTCCTATCATACTCAAGGCCTAGGATTTGATATACCTAATAAGGCATGCACACAAATTTTTGGTTGGAATTCCTCTAAGGCTTTTGACTATTCTATGTGTTCCTCCTTATGATGATCCTCTTATACCACTAGATATTTAATGGTTTTTTACCTCTTCCACATCACATAAATATAATGTTTTGTACAAATATTTATGTCCTAGGGAATACTTCTCATCATAGTTATAATATAACACTTGGGTTTTGAAAGCACGAGATTCCGGGCAAAGGAAACACTAATTGCGATGCAACCAAAACCAAATGCGCTTAAGTCCTAGAAACGTAAAGTGCATGAAATGGAAAAGAAACGCATTGGAAGAGACACAAGCAAATGGAGAAAACACAGCCCTTTCATTAATATCCCTTGATCTCTGTTACAATGACGTCTCCTCCCTTTTCGGGGGCTAGGAGCGTTAAAAGAATTCGATTACAATCACTCAATGTTCCTCTTTCCGCGTGCCCACGATTGCAATGGGCGGGCCAAGATGATGTCGTCGCTGATGTCGATGAGTTCTTCACCTCCGCTGCTTCTCCTACGAACAAAGAAACAACCAAGATGTCAGTAGCACCTGCTGCAAGTGAAAAGTGTTCGTTCTTCTAAAATCATCAAAAGATGCATGCAAACATTTATCTAAAACAGTAAACAAAATGATTCTAAACAGCCTGAAAACTTGCCAGAAGACAGAAAATGTTACCAACAGGCCATTGCCACTGAGACAGTCGGCCAATCTGCTTTCAACTGGAAATCGTCCCTGGGTAGGACGATTTCTGACTGTAAATCGTCCCTGGGTGGGACGATTTCTTCTATGTTGGGGAAGCCGAACTGACACGCTCCAATGTCGACTCCCGAGGTCTCCAAAACACCTGCAGACAGGGGGGTTATGTAATTGGGGCCATTTTGGGACGACCCAGATGGTCGGATTCTCCCAATTTGGCCTCTACCCTCGGGAATTTGATATCGCCTCCTGCAAGTTAGTGAAACTACAAAACGACACAAAACATACTAGAATCTGATCAAAGGTTACGAAATTGCAGCTATGAATTCACCAAACAGAAAACACAATATGCAGCATGAGAAAATAAACTAGAATGCTTCTGAAATAAAACTTAAGAAAAGTGCGGGGATGCCCAAGTGGGCCTCCCACCGTTGGCACTTGATTCCGGCGCCAATCCACTAGGGATGGGCCCAAAACCTCTTAGGATTGGGGGGTCGGCGAATTGGTTGATTCAGGTGTCCATGTGTTGGATTTAGGTCCGATTCAAGCTTCCAAAAGCCACCCAACAACCTCCCTTGCAAAAGAGATTGGTGGATGTGGGAAGGTGAACCAAAAGGGATGCAAGTGGGTCTTCAACTCGGCAGCACTTCGTTGCTTGAAAACTCCTTCAACTCTGTATATTTTGGGTGAGAAAAGTCCCACCTTTTATAGACCCATGGGGTCTCTTTTGGGAGGGAAGCACAAATGCCATGTGTTGGTCATAGGCGCCATGTGGCGGTCTTGTCTTCCCATGAGGGAGGGGAGTCCTCCATTGACTTGGGCTTTCATAAGCTGCCCTTGTGACGGTCCTCAAACGGCCTATTTGTCCACTCACACACGCGTGCGAGGCGGGAGTCATCAAGCGAGCTGTTACGGGCTGCCACTTGGCCTCATTTGTCTTTTTGCCCGTTAAACTTGGAAATCGTCCTTACTGGAGACGATTTCAGAAATCGTCCCTGGGTGAGACGATTTCAAGTTAGCAATCGTCCCTGGGTGAGACGATTACTAGGCAAAGTGTCTAAGTGTGCCAAATTGCTTCTTGACCTCACAAAATTGCTATGAAAGTGGTTAAGACCACTGTTTGACCTCTAAGGGCTGCCCTGGGGGCTGTGTTTGTCAAAGCGATCAGTGTTTGCAGTCACATAATCGGATTGGTGCTGTTTTGGTGTCTACAGATGCCCCTTTTTGGGAAGCGCTGCGGGTGACGCGATGTTGAGCAAAAATAGATAACCAAAGCACTAATGATTAGGGTTTCTTGGTAACCTAACCAACTTTTGATGCCCCAAGTATGGAAAGGGCATGCATTCTTGAATCCTTGCTTCCGACGAGCTAAGGAATTTGATTTCAAGTATTAACCTGTTTTGGTGAGGTGTGACTTGAACTTAGACATTGATCGAGTCATGAACGAGGCAAAGGGCATTTTTATCCTCGGGGGAACCTTGTGTTCATGATTCACGAAATGCCAAGTGTTTGATTGATTTGATTGTTGCTTGTTTACTGCCCCAAGCGGGAGCGTGATTGTCTTTGTCAATGATTCTTTGAATGCATGTCGTTTTCCTTAATTGGGTGTGTGATTGTTGGTTGGTGACTAAGTGTGACTACCCCCTCAAGCGACGAATCGATGAGGGAATGACCTTCGTGAGAGAAGCGACGAGTCGCTTGACCCAAGATGACTTGTGCAAGGGTGCCTTTAGAGGGTTTACCGTTAAGCGTGTGCAATTTTTCCAACATTTGGACCTATTTTTGGTGGGTGTTAACCCTTTTGGTGATGCTGTAATGAGGTGAAATCATCGAAAATCTAACTTCCCGTGGAGCGGTCCGGCTATTGTAGCCTTCTTGGGGAAGTAGGAGAGCGATAATTTGGACCTCGACATCGATTTTCTTTGCCAAGAGGTTAAGTGCAAGAGCACTTTTTTTTCTGTCTGCAAGAGGTTAAGTGCAAGAGCACTTGTGTGCAGTTTTTTTTTTTGATTTTTTTTTGGTTTGTTTTTGAGTGGGTTTGACCCTTTTGTGACGTCGTTTGGGGATGAAATTGTCGAAAATCCGTCTTCCCGTGGAGCGGTCCGGCTATGGTAGCCTTCTTAGGGAGTAGGATAGCGACAATGTAGACCACGACATCAATTTTTCTATGCCAAGAGGTTAAGTGCAAGAGCACTTGTGTATGGCAATGTTTATTGCTTTTTGTTTTTGTGTTGCATTTATTTGTTGTTTTTGTTGTTTTGATTTTTTTGATTGTGACATGATGGTTGATGGATTATGAGATGTATGCATGTTGATTTATTTTGATGGATGCATATGTTATGATGAATGCAAATGGTTTTGATTTATATGTGATATGCCAGATATGAAATGGATGAATGGGGTTTGTGATGTTTGGCTATGGCACCAAGGACTGTTTAGAACTCTGTTATTTTGTTTTTAGGCGATTGTTGTGATGCATGACTTTGTATGTATACATGTGGTTTTTCTTTTTTTTTTTTTTGATGGTATTGTAAGGATGAAAAGTAGCGCAATTGGTTTAGAAATGTAGCTAAGGTTTTTTGAGACTCAAACGGTTTTAACTCACTAGCCATGACTGTACTTTGTCTTACAAGACTTTTGAACAAGGTATGAATCAGACTTGTTTTTGACCAAGCTATTTCACATCCCTGTGTGTGCAATTGAGTTCATTATTGTGGTATTTATCAGGATACCGCCAGTGCCAGATGGGCTTTCAACCGAACCTGTACTGAGGATCACCTAATTAGCTCCACGAATTCCTTTGTTGTATGTACTAAGATTAATCTGCGGTGTAATCCAGGATGCCATAAGCTAGCTCATCCACATGCAAACATTGATCTGTACGCAAGTTAATGTGACAGATATATCGTCATGCGAGAGGTTTACTTCTGTTACCGATAGGCTATCAACCAAATCGGTACTAAAGCTTGCCTTATGACCTATAGAATCTTGAGAGTTCCAGGGATTCAAGGTCCACTCCCTTCTTTTCTTCAATTGTATTGGGATACTTGCTCATTGTAGTGATGAGATCACTGTTTATTTTGATTTGTTTTTCTTTTGAGCAAGGGATTGGGGTTATGGAGTGATGAAAATCACTATCGTTTGTGCCCTTTGATGTGTGCACTGTAGGATGTCAAATTTTGGAGTTTTGACATTTTGCAAATTTTTGGTGTTTTGCAACTATTGAGAACTTTAGGGATTCTTAGGGAATTGGGTAGGGAGGATGCTTGTCCTTTTGCCAACTCTCAGCATTCTAGGGGTCATTCGCACAGGGGGATGAGCAAGATAACCGTTTCGCTTGTGGTGACCTAGATTACTATGCAGGTTTCATCTTTCGTTCACACAACTCTGGAATTGTTTAATGTGTTTTGTTTGTGTTGGGATGTTACGTAACAAGGTGTATTTCAAGTATGACTCTACCTTCGTAAAATCTGTCTGACTTGATACATTACATGGCTAAAGAGGAAAATGATGACTGAATCACGAAAACTCTTGGTACATTTACAGACCACTGACTCTAGTGTGGTAAAAGTTATGCATGGTGTTTTTGTTGTTTTTGTAAAATGGAACAATGCGGAACAAGATGGACTAGCAGAGCAATTGCAGCCTATGGTGCCTTTGACCTATACGACCACAAATATGCAATGTATGGATGCAATGCTTAATGCAGCTACATATTTTTGTATTTTTGATGGATTGATTTTGTGAATTTGAATATGAGGTGCGAGAAGAACTCTCTATTGATGAATTTGATTATGCCTAGAAATGAGATGCAAATTTTTGTTGTTTTTGATGATTTTTTTGTTTTTGAATTTGATTTTGGAGGCTTTTGGTGACCAAGTGATTGCGATAATCCTTGGAGCTTTTTAGGTTTGACCAAGTGATTGCGATAATCCTTGGAGCTTTTTGGGTTGACCAAGTGATTGCGATAATCCTTGGAGCTTTTTGGGTGACCAAGAGATTGCGATAATCCTTGGAGCTTTTTTGGATGTGACCAAGAGATTGCGATAATCCTTGGAGCTTTTTGGGTGACCAAGTGATTGCGATAATCCTTGGAGCTTTTTGGTTTGTGACCAAGTGATTGCGATAATCCTTGGAGCTTTTTGGGTGACCAAGAGATTGCGATAATCCTTGGAGCTTTTTGGATTGACCAAGAGATTGCGATAATCCTTGGAGCTTTTGGGTTGACCAAGTGATTGCGATAATCCTTGGAGCTTTTTGGGTTTGACCAAGTGATTGCGATAATCCTTGGAGCTTTTTTGGGGTGACCAAGTGATTGCGATAATCCTTGGAGCTTTTTGGGTGACCAAGTGATTGCGATAATCCTTGGAGCTTTTTGGGGTGACCAAGTGATTGCGATAATCCTTGGAGCATTTTTGGGTTTGAATTATGGTTCTTCAGGGGATAGAGGTACCCCCAGCTTGATGGTCTTTGCACTCCGGATCTGGCTCTAGAGGTACGGGCACGAATGGATCTTCCCTAGGTGCAAATTTTGCGAAAAGGAGGGCGGGGTCTTCCCTCGGCACTACTGTCATGATGGGATCTCGAGGTGGACGATGCTCATCTTGAATTTGGAGCCATGGATCCAACACTTGGTCCCACCTCTCTGGGTCTACATGCCATTCATGCCCCATCGGGTATGCCCATCTGTCCCATTAGATCTTCATGAGTTAGAGCGCGGTGATGTCGTCGCGCATGTCTGAGATAGTCCATTTCAGTTTCATCTTCTGAATCGCTTTCATAGATCCAAAATTGTTCATCCTCTTGAGCATCTGTTGCTTGCGACGTTGAGGACTCTTCTTGTTCCGGTGAATTAATCTGGTCCCATTGCGGTTGTTCCACTCTTGGTGGAGGGACCCGATTCTCTTGAGACTTGTGTTGTTTCATCTGGAACCTCTAAGGGGAACAGCTTTAGAAAGATGTCCGGCAATCGTTGATGTTCTCTTTGAGGATTACTATCCGAACTTTCACCTCTCTCTAGCAAAGGAGAGCGATTATTGTTGTTTCTAGGGGTGTTTGTTGACCATGGGAGGTAATCTCCCAATGTGTATTCTGTATTTGGATTGGCATACGGGTCTTGTGCCAATCCCCCCTTGTTGCCTATTTCTAGGCCTTGCATATTTTCAACCAAGATGTCTAATGGGAGGGGATGGTTGAACCCTACCCCTGACTTGTCATATGGCATCTGATATCTTGGTTGGCAAAGGATCCGCATCCCTTGCTCATATCTGCCTAGCCCGTATCCATGCCAATTGCATTGGCCTAGATATTTTAGGGCAAATTCTGGGTTTGAGAGATAATTGATGTTTTCAACAAAAGGTTCTTCGTCTGTTTCCTTTTGTTGGCATGGTTCAAGACCGTGATCAAGGCCCCCATACACAAAATTTGTCCGGTTCGGTGGGTAGCCTAGAGGAACAATTGTCCCTATGGGAAGGCGAGGTCTTCCCATGTCTCGTATTGACTCCAATGTGGGGGTTGCCACAATGTTTTGCACTAAGTACTCCCCCAGGCCCGTACTGGCCATTTCAACAGTGATTGTTGATGATTGGGTGGGAGGAAACGGTAGTCCTTCCTGAGTCCATTCCATGTTTGGTTGTTCAGGAGTCTTGGTTTCTGTTGTGTTGGGTGTTTCCTCTGTTGATATCGTTGAGATTGTGGGCAACCTTTCTTCTAGAGGCTTAACCTCTTCCATGATTTGTTTTCCCTTGTCCTTCTGTTGGGCCATGATAGGTGGCGTTGATGATGAAGGAGCGGGTGATGAAGTCTCACCCGGCTGGGATTTTGTCTTGTTGGCCACCAGTGGTGCCTGCGGTATTGGACCCTGTTTAGATGGATTTAATTGGAAATCCAAATGCGTTGAAGGGAGGGTCGATTGAGGTATGAATTGTACCGCATTGCAATACTTGAAGGGCTCTAAGTCCATTGGGACTACATGTATTTCCCCTTCATAAGCATACTTTAAGCATTGGTGGGCGATCGAAGGGACACACTTCATGTCCCTCGATCCAAGGCCGCCCTAGCGAGTATATTATAAGCCATTTCACCTTCCGGCACATGGCACGGTGTAGGTATTGACTTTTGTCCTACCGGATAGCGGAGCAGCTGTGCCGATTGTCGAGCATATTGCATCATTAAAAGCTCGCGGTGTGTACGTGGAGGTTGTGATGTGAGAGGTCGGCGACTTCAAATGCTTTAAGGCTGCAGTGGTTATGATGTTACTTGGACGAGCCGGTATCTATCAGCACTCTCTTGTACGGAATCCCGTTGACCCGCGCGATAACGTGCAAGGGTGGATCTGCCATGTCATTTGATATCGTTTTGACCTCATCTTCTCTGAATGTGATGACCGGCTCCGTACATTGTTTCACATGTCCCACGAAGGCGTTGAAAGAATTTGCCTCGTGGGGTTGTAATTCAATGGCTTTTAAAATGTCCATAAGAGCTTCTCTATGGGGAGCTGATT
This sequence comes from Wollemia nobilis, assembly GCA_028583015.1. Classification (NCBI taxonomy): domain Eukaryota; kingdom Viridiplantae; phylum Streptophyta; class Pinopsida; order Araucariales; family Araucariaceae; genus Wollemia; species Wollemia nobilis. The sequence continues at coordinate 3,609,213 of JAQPPZ010017260.1, read as the reverse complement.
GTTGAATAAGCTCGTAGATGGACAGCCTAGCCGACGTGGTCCGCAAACTCTGCGTGAGTTTGGTTCGTATCGTGACCTCAGGTCTAGGCGGAGGTAACTGCGTTGGGCGTTGTTGAGGATGCGATGTTGCCGGAACTTCCCTCGTAGCTACCTCAGGGGCAGCTGTCGGGTACCTTCTGTTCCTTGTTACTATGCTAATCATTCCCACAAATCCTTGTGTGGGAAGATCTTGTCGCACCTCGTTAATCTGGAGTGGTTTTGTCTGTGCCTCGTGGGCTGGCAAGGGGTCCTTGAATACCCCCATTTGTTGGTTGTTTGGTGCGATGGGGTTGTCCACAACCAATGTTCTATTGTCGATCAAATCCTGGACTAGGTCTTTGAATTTCTAGCACCCATTCAAGTCATGTCCTCTGCGCCTATGGAATCTACAATACAATTCCTCTCTGTACCCCCTAGGCTTGGGAATGTTAGGGTCTATAATTTGGATTTCCGGTAGAGTGACTAGACTCCCTAGACTCCGCATATGGGGTGAAATTTTGCCTAGGGCGACGCGGGTAATTCTGCTCCTGTCTTCTATTATCTCTTTCATAAGCGGGAGGCACTTGCACGGTAGTTAGCCTTTTGAGGCTGCGTTTCTTGCACGAGCACGGGAACATTTATCGCAACTTGGTTGACTGCGGCGTGTTGTGGTTGCGTTGTCCTGGTTTTAGTGGTTTTATTCCACTCTTTCTTCTTAGGCTTGGCAATTGCGCCTTCGCCTATCTTAATCTCTTCTATGACTCTGGCTTGCGCCAAAGCTTCTTCTAAGTTGTCGTATTGTCGCAGCAACAATAGACCGAAGATTGATTTTAAGCAACTTTTTGCGAACATCTACGTGAGATCAGACATAGGAGGACGGTAGGGTAACCTAGAAAGCAAAGCTCTCCATCGATTCCCGTATGCTGCCATTGTTTCCTCTTCAAATTGCTTGAGGCTCGCTAAATCACTTAGTGATGCCTTCTTCCTTGTGTTGAAGGCAAAGCGTTCAAGAAACGCGTCTACTAATTGATCTAAATTGCTTATGCTTGTGTTTGGGCAGTTGTGTGAACCAATCCGAGGCGGGGCCTGCGAATGTGGTTATGAATGTTCTAAGCAACAATGCGTCATTATCTTGGATGCCGAAGCATTGGCTTAGAAATCGTGTAACGTGTTCTTGTGCGTCCTCTTCACCTTTAAAAACTGCCAATTGAGGCAACTTGAAGTGTTCGGGGTAAAGAGGTGTAGGCACTGAGGGATGCACCGGATTACTGCGGAGTAGACGTAATGTGGGTTTTTGATGCCCGGCAGCCTTTTGTCTCCACAGACTCCAAACGCTCCAATAGCGCTTGGTATGCATCGGAAGATTTTATTTCTTCCTCTCTTGTTCGCTCTTGTTGCAAGTTACGGTAAACTGGAGGCCTATGGAGGGGTGGCCGAATGGCATCCCTCCTGCCTTGATGGGGAGTTTCAACATATTCCTCTTCTGGTTCATACTCCTCGTAAAATTCTTGAGGAGTCTCTGGGCGAAACCTATGACCCTGATCAAGCTCTTGCTTGAAGGTACCTATCATTGTTTCGGGGAGTTGCCTCCCTCTCGAATCTATGAGGTCTTGGAGGCAGAGCTTGACGAGGTCGTGGAGACCTGTCCTGCACCAACGGATTACGCCTCTCATACTTGTTCAGCTCTTTGGATGCGAGGGGTTGGCCCCCTCTCAGGTATTTCATAGCGTAACTCATCCGCTTCGCGTTGCATGCGTTCTCTATCCAAGCGGTGTCGGTACTCTATTTCCTGATAACTTGGTTTAAGCCGCATGGTTTGGGCTTGACGGGTGGTATATCTGGCGACAGTTGGGTCAATTTGGTCTACCCTATTTTGCTCAGGAGGTTCGAATGTTTCTCCTATGTGTTTACCTCGAGTTTGCTGATCTAAGGTTTCAATGGGTCGCTTCCCTCTGTCGAGGTAAGCGGTATGTGCTCGAGGTTCTGGCCTCAAGGGGTGATCATGATATCCTGCTTGGTGCGGAAATGCAAGGTTCCCGCGTTGTTTGTTGCCCTCGAGGAATGCGATGGCTTTCCTCGTACTCCCTTTCACGGGTGTGAAGGGGGTGGGCGGAGTTAGGTCGCCCTATGTAAGGAGCCCTGCGCTCCGGATTTGGTCTCTCTGTTCTGATGATAGGTAAAGAAGGGACGCCATATCCACGTTGCCCCTCCAAATGGACGGTGTGCCTGTCTAGCGCTTCATCGCGCGGTGGCCACTCATGCCTAACTTCAAGAGGTGATTCTCTATTTATGTCAAGGTCTACATGTAAGGCATCTTCCCGAAAGGGGCTGCTTTGAATAGGCATACCCCACCGAGGATTCTGAATTGGATTCTTTTGTAGGTTAGACCTATAAGGCGGTATGACCAAATCCTCGGGAACTGAAGCGAAGGCGACTTGTGCCTGCTTCTTGTGTACCTTCCGGAGCTTCTGCCCTTGATTGGGCTTGACTGCGGGTGTACACCATTGCGGTGCTTCTATGCTATCTAAATAAGTTTTTATCTCGTTTATGATTTTTTTTGTCTACACTAAGCAGAATTAAGCACACACATTCACAAAACCGTGATTATCTCTTTTAAGGATTATTGGTGTGCCCTAAGCTGGTTTAGTGCATTTTGGTGTTTTGTTTTGTTTTTGTAGGTTTTGAAGATCGTTTAAATGCATTATGACGGCTCATATAACTCCCAAAATGGTAGCCCCTTCAATATACCAACCAGGCCGATATACCAACCTCTCTATATACCCGCCCTTACGAGAGGGAGACTATAGGTACGTGAGAGGAGAAGGTACGTGGTACGTAGGCGGTACGGAAGGGGGATTGTCCTGTTAATGGCACCTACCATAGAAAACTTATTCTCGCACGCATGGGAATCACCCCAGTGACACTCGGTCTGTCTTCGTCGGGATTTACGCCTAACAACTAGTTGACAATCGGGAAATGGATGCAAATCAAGCCAAGGTGGTGATGAAATCCACCAATGGTCTTGATAAAGGGCTGGGGTCTTACGACCAGCTCCTTGGTTTAAAATTGTTACGTGGAGTGTGTGAGGTTCATTTTATTTAGCGAAAATGAAACAAGCATGAATGATTTTCCCTAAGTATGCAGGATAAAATGAAAACAGTCAAAGAAACAGAAAACAGAAACAGAAAATTTAACGAGAGATGATAAAATCCCTACCTCTTCTCTGCCTGCTCCAGTTGCCTCTGAATTTCTGCTCTGAAAATCTACAGACAGAAAATCGTCCCCTGGTGAGACGATTTACAGAACAGAAATCGTCCCTGGCAGAGACGATTTTAAAATCGTCTCAGGGTGAGACGATTTCCAGTAAAGTAATCGTAACAGTCAGAGACGATTAACAGTCTGCAAAAAAAAAATGTACCTGTAAAACACAAAACACAAAAACCCGATTAGTTTTCTGTGATCTTAAAAACAAGGAACAGGTCCCACCGTGATCGCCACTGAAAGCACGAGATTCTGGGCAAAGGAAACACTAATTGCGATGCAACCAAAACCAAATGCGCTTAAGTCCTAGAAACGTAAAGTGCATGAAATGGAAAAGAAACGCATTGGAAGAGACACAAGCAAATGGAGAAAACACAGCCCTTTCATTAATATCCCTTGATCTCTGTTACAATGACGTCTCCTCCCTTTTCGGGGCTAGGAGCGTTAAAAGAATTCGATTACAATCACTCAATGTTCCTCTTTTCGCGTGCCCACGATTGCAATGGGCGGGCCAAGATGATGCCGTCGCTGATGTCGATGAGTTCTTCACCTCCGCTGCTTCTCCTGCGAACAAAGAAACAACCAAGATGTCAGTAGCACTCTGCTGCAAGTGAAAAGTGTTCGTTCTTCTAAAATCATCAAAAGATGCATGCAAACATTTATCTAAAACAGTAAACAAAATGATTCTAAACAGCTCGAAAACTTGCCAGAAGACAGAAAATGTTACCAACAGGCCATTGCCACTGAGACAGTCGGCCAATCTGCTTTCAACTAGAAATCGTCCCTGGGTAGGACGATTTTTGATTGTAAATCGTCCCTGGGTGGGACGATTTCTTCTGTGTTGGGGAAGCCGAACTGACACGCTCCAATGTCGACTCCCGAGGTCTCCAAAACACCTGTAGACAGGGGGTTATGTAATTGGGGCCATTTTGGGACGACCCAGATGGTCGGATTCTCCCAATTTGGCCTCTACCCTCGGGAATTTGATATCGCCTCCTGCAAGTTAGTGAAACTACAAAACGACACAAAACATACTAGAATCTGATCAAAGGTTACGAAATTGCAGCTATGAATTCACCAAACAGAAAACACAATATGCAGCATGAGAAAATAAACTAGAATGCTTCTAAAATAAAACTTAAGAAAAGTGCGGGGATGCCCAAGTGGGCCTCCCACCGTTGGCACTTGATTCCGGCGCCAATCCACTAGGGATGGGCCCAAAACCTCTTAGGATTGGGGGGTCGGCGAATTGGTTGATTCGGGTGTCCATGTGTTGGATTTAGGTCCGATTCAAGCTTCCAAAAGCCACCCAACAACCTCCCTTGCAAAAGAGATTGGTGGATGTGGGAAGGTGAACCAAAAGGGATGCAAGTGGGTCTTCAACTCGGCAGCACTTCGTTGCTTGAAAACTCCTTCAACCTTGTATATTTTGGGTGAGAAAAGTCCCACCTTTTATAGACCCATGGGGTCTCTTTTGGGAGGGAAGCACAAATGCCATGTGTTGGTCATAGGCGCCATGTGGCAGTCTTGTCTTCCCATGAGGGAGGGGAGTCCTCCATTGACTTGGGCTTTCATAACTGCCCTTGTGACAGTCCTCAAACGGCCTATTTGTCCACTCACACACGCGTGCGAGGCAGGAGTCATCAACTGACTGTTACGGGCTGCCACTTGGCCTCATTTGTCTTTTTGCCCGTTAAACTTGGAAATCGTCCTTACTGGAGACGATTTCAGAAATCGTCCCTGGGTGAGACGATTTCAAGTTAGCAATCGTCCCTGGGTGAGACGATTACTAGGCAAAGTGTCTAAGTGTGCCAAATTGCTTCTTGACCTCACAAAATTGCTATGAAAGTGGTTAAGACCACTGTTTGACCTCTAAGGGCTGCCCTGGGGGCTGTGTTTGTCAAAGCGATCAGTGTTTGCAGTCACGTAATCGGATTGGTGTTGTTTTGGTGTCTACAGGTTTATCTAGATTCCATCTCTTATCATATAAAAATTTCGGTGGAAAAATATTTTTTTGTAATATTTGATGTTGATATGGATAAAAATTGTGTTTAGGATTATAAAAACTTGGAGGTACATCCTCGAGTCCTAAATTTATCTCCTATCAATCTAGTCAATGTTATTACCAACTATAATTTGTTACCTTAACATTTTAACTTCAAATTTAATGTCACCCTTGATACCACTCATGAAAAGGCTTTGAAATAGCAGTGTAACACTGGTGGAAAATTTTGAGTGACAACATCAAAGGGTTTTTAAAAAATTGGAGCAGCAACATCAAATGAGCAATGGTGTGAGAGTGTTTTGACTGAATAGTAGTATAAGAATATTTTTTGTGGAAAAATCTAAGCAGCAACATCGAAGGATTAAAAAAATTGGAGCAGCGACATAAGAGGATTTTTGTATTTTTTTTTTTTGTAAATAATATTAGAAATTGTGTGAGAGGGTTTTGACTAAATGGCAGTGTAACATCGATGGAAAAATCTGAGTGATAAAATTGAAGGGTTTTAAAAAAAATTGGAGCAACAGAAACCTTGGGTGAGTAGTGATAACAAGAAGAGTGAAAAACCGCATCATCAGGATTGAGTGAGCTGAGGTTTAGTGGGTGCAGTGGGAGTGAGGGTTTGAATTTTTTGGGTAGGAATCTGAACCAAGGTGGCAAAGGTAGAGCAAGTATGGAAGGGAAGGGTGGGAACATCGAGCATGGATCAAGCAAGGATACAGAGGTAGTCAAGGTATAGTATATTTGGATGCGTGCATCACGCGGGGGCCCAACCCTCCTCAGAAAGACCCCGAAAAAAAAGATAAGAAGGATAATGTGGGGCCCAAGAAGTGGCTATATTTTGTTGAGACTCTTAGAGGAAAAATAAATGAGGTTCTCTCTCTTTTGACCCTAGTTCCAGTAAATAATAAAATTTCAGCCCCGACAAGTTCCATGAATCCTTTTCTTTCAATAGAATAATTCTCCTTGGTAGGCAAGTTTTGGGGAGGTACGCTGAACATGGAGGCCATCAGGTCTTGGGCGACGAGTAAATGGTGACTGATAAGCAGCTTGGAGTTGGTAGCTCTAACTTGAGGGTTATTCATTATCCATTTTAACAATATGGAGGATTCTAACCGTATTTTAATAGGAGGTCCTTGGTTTTTGGGTAAAAGGAGCCTTTTTCTCAAATTATGGGGTGAATATTTCAATCTTGAAAAGCAAAATATTAACATTGCCCCTATTTGGGCTCATCTACCGAGTCTACTTGCCCAGTTATTCAATGAATATTGGCTATAGGGCATAGCCAAAACTATAGGGGACCTAATATCCATTGACCACGCAACCTTGGCTAGGACAAGGATGACTCATGCAAGAATCTGCATAAATGACAATTTGGATAATGAATTGCCAAGGTTTGTGGATCTAGAGTATGGAGAATACTATTGAAAATAGTCGATAGAATACGAGAACAAATCGACATTCTGTGCAGAATGCAAAAATCAAGGACATTTATGCAATTAGTTCCCTAACCTAGAAATGAATAGAGAAAAGCAGAAGTAGGGAATGCTAGACAAAGACAATTTGAGGAGTCTCCCTGGTAGAGGTGATTTCAACCTGGTAAACTATGTCTACCAAAAAAATAAAAGAGAGGGTGTAGGGTCCCAAAAAGACAAAGGAAAACAACAGGTTGTTGGCAACCAAAATATTCAGGTAATTTCCAATCTTCTACTTTCAAATAAATTTTCAATTATATCCAATATGGGAGTAGGAGGATTATTAGAAGACATGGAAGCCCAGAACCTTTAGGCTAACCTTTCTGACTCTCTAGAATCCCCACCAAGTTAGGATCCTCAAACCCTAATGCTGAAATTACTATAAGCTCCATGGGCATCACAAAGACAAACCCTAATGCCCAATCTCTTAAATCCCCATCCAAGTCAAGATCCTTAAACCCTAATGCTGAAAATACTTCAAGCCCAGTGGGCATCCCAAAGCCAAAACCTAATGCTGAAAAACATAGGAAGAAAATTGAGGCATTGGAAAATAAAAAATCTCATCTCCCAAACATCATCACTAGGATCCAGGTGAATCCTACTTAGGGTTCGTCCCATAGACCAAGGGAATACAGGAAAAAAGGAGAATATTTTGATGTAAGGATGGAGATATGTGAAACTCTTCAGACTATGGAATATGGTAGTTTGGTTCTGCAACAAATTGCCCCCCCCAGTTTAGTCCTAAACAAACCAAGAGCACTGTGGAGTCTCCTATAGATATTTGTAGTGAAAAAATAAGAGGGAGAATATCAAATGCTAAGCATCAAAAATTAAAACTGATAATGACATTGCCAATGGAAAACAGAGAACCTTGTTTCAACAGGTTATTTCAGGTTCTGAAGACAACAAATTAGGAAAACCCCATCAAGGGAGGGGGAGAGGAAGAAATCCCAAACAATCTAAATGAATTTCCTATCATGGAATGTGAGAGGCCTCAATGGCCTGCCCAAACACATGGAAGTCAGTGCAATAAGAAATCAAGTGAATCCAACTATTATCATGTTGCAAGAAACAAAAACTAATGAGATTCAGTCAAAAAAAGTAGCAAAAAAAATATGGAATCAAGGGGAGATGGTTTGAAAATCATCTATAGGAACGTCTAGAGGTCTTATGAATTTGTGGGATCCACGGATAGTAGAAGGCACCATTATTCAAAAATATGACAGGGTTCTTAGTGTTTTATTTAAGGAAATAAATAGAAACAGGTCATTGATCCTTTCAAATATTTATGCCCCGACTTCAATTCAATGGAGAGCTCTATTGTGGGAGTACTTAGAAAAATCTGAGTGAAATCTTCCATAATGTCCCATGGATTCTGGTTGGGGATTTTAACACTCCTCTTTACCATTCAAACAAAATGGGTGGAAATGGACCACTTATCAGGAGCATGGATGAGTTCAATGACTTTGTGAACTTGAACATGTTGATGGATGTAAAACTTAGAGGAGTGAATTATACCTGGGTCAATCGGCGGATAGGGTGTCATCTCATTCAAGAAAGGCTTGACAGGTTTTTTCTATCAAAGGAGGCTACAACTTTTTTCGATGATTCTACCCTGCAAGCCCTTCCTAAAATTACCTTTGATCATAATCCCATTTTTTTGGATATCCCTAACTCTCTCTCCTTAAATAAACCTTTCAAATTTCAATCTATGTGGATCAAAAATTCCAGTTTCAGAGATAACTTAATTTATTGGTGGTAGCAGCCTATCAGGGGTAGTGCAAATTTTAAACTTGCTGGCAAATTAATGTTTTTTAAGGAAAAGCTTCGAACTTGGAACAAAGAGGTATTTGGGAACCTATTTGAAAATAAAAAATAGGTTTTTGAAATTTTAAATATAATTGATCAGAGGATTCAACATGGTGATGCTGATGAAATTACTAGGCAGGAGGAACGAACAAAACTAGCAGAGTTTCATAATAGTTTGGCCTGTGAGGAAATCTATTGGAGGAAAAAATCAAGGGATATTTGGTTGAAATATGGAGATTCAAATTCCAAGTTTTTTCACATCACCACACTTAGAAATAGAAGCAATAACAAGATAAAAATTAAAAAAAGAGCAGATGATTATATTACTAAGGACTTAACAGAAATCAGAAAGGAGGCAATAAATTACTTTAATTATATCATTGGTCAGGAATCATAGTGCAATGAGGAGGCCAAAGATATTCTCTTGCAATCCATTTCTAGCATAATAAATGAGGATATAAACCTTAAGCTTCTAGAACCCTTTTATTATGAGGAAATTAAGGAAGCCTTGTTTAGCATGGAACCACATAAAGCCCAAGGACCCGATGGCTTTCCCCCTCATTTCTATCAAGATTTTTGGGACATCGTAAGTGAGGATGTAATTTTTGCTATCAGAGAATTCCAAGCAAGAAATCATATACCAAAAGGTCTCAACTCTACTTTTATTTTTCTAATTCCTAAGAAGAAAACCCCTGAATCTATGGCTGACTTCAGGCAAATCAGTCTATGCAATATTTCTTACAAGATCCTAACTAAAGCCATTTCAAATAGAATGAGAGATGTTTTGCCCCACATCATAGATCTGTTCCAGGGAAGCTCTATCTAGGGCAGGTCAATCTTGTATGGATTTATCATAGTTCATGAAGCTCTGCACTCTTCTCATAAGACTAACATGTCTATTTTTTCCCTCAAGCTTTGATATGAACAGAGCATTTGACAGGCTAAATTGGGACTTTCTGATTTATGTCCTCCTTAAGTTTAGTTTTGATGCAGGAGCATCTAGTGGCAGCAAAGCAATCTTGCATCAACAAAAAAAAAAAAAAAATTTCTAAGTGTTTTGCCTTGGTGTTTGTCAGCCACCAGTTGGGCGCGAAAGTAGAATTTAAAATTTTTTCAGCCACCAGTTTGGCGGGAAAGTAGAATTTAAAATTTTTTCAGTCACCAGTTGGGCGGGAAAGTAGAATTTAAAATTTTGTCAACCGCTAGTTGGGCGGGAAAGTAGAATTTAAAATTTTTTTAGCCGCCAGTTGGGCGGGAAAGTAGATTTTAAAAGGGGATTTTGGATCTGGAAAGAGGGTCTTCGATATGGGATTGGGATCCAATATTGAACAAGTCTAGCATTGTAATTTCTACCCCTTTAGGTTGGCATTATGAAAATAATTCCAATTTAACTCCTTGGATTTTTTTTTTATTCATGTTTGTTGATCCTCATCAGGTTTTCACCACCAATGGGTTAATTTTATCAAAGAATGCATTTATAAAGCATGTTTATTGATTCTGGTTAATGGAACAAGTGTTGGTTACTTTCAAAGTCAAAGGAATTTGGCATGGGGACCGTATCAGCCCCATGTTATTCATCATTGTGGAGAAGCTTTAGGTAGAACCATAAAAAATCCCTACAGTTCAAGACTAATATCAGAAATCAAGGCAACATCTCTCACTAGGGCTATTTCTCACTAAAAATTCATCAATGATACCCTTCTATTGACTAAGGCATCGATGGTTGAGGCAAAAAGAATTAAATACATCCTGCAACTCTATGAGGATGTTGTTGGTTAGAAAGTTAATTTCAGTAAAAGCAAGTTATATTTATTTAAAACCCCCATTCAGAGGTAAGGAAGGATTGCAAAAAAATTAGGGTGTGATATAGCAAAACTCCCCACTTCCTATATTGGTCTCCCTCTTTTCATTGGCTCTTTGAGAGAGTCAATGTGGGACAGGGATATTGAAAGAATTCAAAAAAAAAAAATTGTTGGATGGAAAGGTCATTTTCTATCTCAAGCAGGAAAGCTGATCCTCACTAAGGCCTCTATTCAGAGAATTCCTATCTATTTCCTCTCCATTTTCAAAGCCCCTATGAAGGTTTTCCACAAAATTGAGAAACTCCAAAAAGAATTTTTATGGACTGGATCAGAGGAGAAAAAAATATACACCTTGTAGGATGGACCAAAGTGTGCAGACCAAGGGAAAATGGTGGCTTATGTCTGAGGATAATTGCTCATATAAATTTAGCTTTACTAGTTAAGCATGTGTGGCGCCTCATTTCTGGTGAAGAAAATGAATGGACAACTATCATCAAATGAAAGTATCTTCAAAATATGGAATTTCTAAGTGACTCAGTTCCAATCAGAGGTTCTACTTTTTGGAAAGCAATTCTCAATTGTAAGGAAATCATCAAAAAAGGTTTAATATGGGTTTCAGGCAATGGTGAGACGATAAATTACTATAATGACAGGTGGGCTAAGGACGAACCACTGACGTAATATCCTAACTTAGCCCGAATTAGATATATCACGGAAGAACTCATTGGTAGAAAAGTCTCTGATTATATGGTTGACGATAGAGGCAGAATGAAGTGGAAACAAATAAGGATTCTAGGATTTCAAGCTGAATCAAATGATATTTGTAACATTCTCAAAAAATAGTTTATCCCCATGAGACCCAAGGAATGTCAAGTGACCTGGGCTCCTACGTGAAATGCACAGTTCACTGTTAAATTAGCTTACAAACTTCTACTTGATGACGAGGATATTTATCCTCCAAAAGGACTTATTTTAGATAAAAATTTAATTCCAAAAATTGCAGTATTTTCAAGGCTGGTTATCCAAGGAAGAATTATAACCATTGATAATATGATGTGTAAAGGTATTTGTATCACTAATCACTGTTATCTATGCAGGCCTAATTGGGATACCATTTATCACATTTTCCTTGAGTGCCTTTTCTCCTTGAATATCCTAAGTGGGGTTTTTCAAACCTTCAATATTTCTTGGGTTAAACCAACCACCGTACTTGATTTTTTCATCCAGTTGCCTTGCTCCTTTTCAATCCAAGGACTTAGATACATGTGGAAAATTTGTCTCAATCACTATATTTGGTAGGTATGGTTAGAAAGGAACTACATAGTCTTTAATGAGTCTATCAATGATCATCAAACTATCATTGCCAAGATCCTATCCTTTGCAAATGAGAATGTGAACCTTATCCCTTTTGACAGTCATAAACCTCATCTGTAGGAGACCATGATTGCTTAATATTTAAGCTTAACCTTGTTATATGAGTCCGTTCCTAGGGTAGTCAACCCCAAAACCAATATTAAGTGGTCTGCACCTCCTACGGGTTGGTTTAATCTTAATTTTGATGGAGCGGCTAAGGAAAATACTAGCAGAGTAGGCATTGATGGCATTATGCGAGATCATAATGGTAATATGATGCTTGTATTTTCCAAATATTTGGAAACAAGGATGAATAATAAAGCTAAAGCTAGAGCTATATGGAGAGGCCTTCAAATGACTCAAGACTTAGAAGGCAATTTGATCATAGAAGGAGACTCTATGCATGTTATGAATCTCATCAATAATTGGAAAAAACCTCCTTGGAGGATTAAAATAGTTGTTGAAGAGGCTAGGATCCTTTTCTAGGGAACACAGGACAAAAAATCCCAACATGTATTTCAGAAATCTAACAAAGTTGCGGATATGCTGGCCAATTTGGGTGTCAATGGTGACGAACTTTTCAAATGGGAACATGGTGTCCTAAGCAAAGTAGAGGAGATTATTCAATAGGAATGCCAAGAATGATAGTCAAATTTACCAAAATGGAAGGCACTATATGTTCAAATGCAATGAGTATTCCCATCTCTTTTTTGAAATGGACTCACAATAAAAATTATTCAAGCTGTCAGTCTTGGTGGATGTTGCTTGGAAATACCACAAAGACTAATGGATACAATCACATGTTAGGTAACATGGCTCCTAGTCATCTTAGTAATTTTAGTTTGGTTGATAATCATAGGGCAGGAAAGAAACAACAATATAAGACTTCGAACAAGAGCCACGTGGACCACCAGATAGCCACCACCATAAATCTAGCCAACAGGTTCACTTCTCCAAGGCTGATTGGCCAAGACAGGATGTTGTCCCAAAGCATGTCATATATGGAAGAAAGTAATTACCAAAGAATTATTAAGAGTACCTATCAATACAGAGCTTGTGGGAGTTGTTTTCAGTACTCTGCTATGTGTATCTGCAGATTTTTGTTTCTCCACTATTTCAAGGAAAGGATCTATGTCTGTTTCTTTTTTTGTAATTATGATGCAGCTGTTTTTTCTCAGGGTATACCCAAAATTTTGTATGGAAAGTTTCTTTTTGATAACAGGGTATGTTCCTTATCGGATGTAATGGCTTTGGCGGCATGTAGATTTTACATATATAGGATCCTTAGTAAGGACATGTTCATCAACAGCCCTGGGCTAATTTTTGTAAAAGGTTTTGGGTCAACCTGTAAAACCCGGTATTAATGCTATAGTATCTTATCTACGAAAAAAAAAAAAAGGCTTTGAAATAATTCTGGAATTAATCCAATAGTATGTTGGTTATTTTTTTAAACTAATATTAATAGTCTCAAATAGTTGAATATTATTTGAATTTAGAAAGGGATCCTATAAAATATTCATACTCACTATGGCCATATCAAGTGAGTAGTTATTTCTAAAATTATTTCTAAGTAATCTTGGGTGTGCTTTTTGAGCCATTGATACTATTGTAGGGCATCTGATTCAATATTGAAGGATGCAATTATGAGATGTATATATTGTAGAACATTATGCAGACTAAAATAATATTATGCTCAATACAACCATCTCTCTAGATATTTATCATCAAAATTTGGAATGTATAATTTGGGTAGCATATATCCATTATTATTGTGTATTTTCTACTCCTAATTGATTGGCCCTTTGCCCTTGCTGTCAAAAGAACCAAATAGACCATATGTGTGGTTGTTTCTACTTAAATATCCTTCAAGGTCTACAATTCTTACATTTATTTTATCATTTTATGAACCCTTATCACATAGGTCATGGAGTCATGTAAAGTTTTGATTTTAGACCTTAAAATAGTTTAAACTATTAGTTAGCTAGTTTTGCAAATGCTCTCTCATTGAATTACTTGAGCAGTAATATTTTAATATATTTATGAAGTATTTTGTTGTTCCCTTGTACCTATAGCCATACATTGTTATTTTTAACCTTCTAACGATACTTAATAAAAACAGAAATAATATTTTAGTAGCTATTATTTTTAGTAATATTATCAAAAAATTCTTTGGGTGCTATATATTAAAATCATCACCTAAAAAATATGATCCAAATGGAGTAGGTCTCTAGATGATATTTTTTGGCACCATAGACTTTTTTTTATCATCAAGTGTTATATGGTTTTCTCATATCCTTTTTGCACCAAGAAAACTAATATTTTTCTTTATTTCTAATAATTACATTGTCTGCTACTATTTGATCAACAACTCCCTTAATAGGCTCTATAGTTTCCATTACTGACAACTACCCAGTTTAATGCTATAACTCACTATTTCAAATTACTATCTCGGTAGAATCTACATTGATCATTACTAACACTTTCCTTGATTTATATGGTTCCTAACTATAACTACAAGTTTCATGGTTAGAATATTTCTTGATTTTTATTGACTATTAGCCTGGATGAAGTTACACCTAACTATTACTAACAACTAACTTGACAAACCCTATATTTACTATTCATTTCTCCATGACTACCTTTCTTTATTAGTGCATGGTCAGTTCTATGATAGTGTACTCTTTAATATGATCAATTTCTATGGTAGGGTTCTTATTATTAAGTGTTAATATTTAGTAGAAATGGGGTTACTTTAGGATAAGGCATATACATTATACATTATCCAATATTTTAGCCCACTACTCAAGGAGAATTCCACACATACCCTCAAGTTCACTACCCACCTCTCTAAATATATGGGAGGGTGATCTTTCCAATTGTTGTGCTTATTGCACTATGGATTAATACATAGTTAAAACATTTCATATGGTTAATAGTTTATTCTAATTCTAGGGAGGTATTTTGGTATATCTAAATATATGTGGGAGCTTAAGTCGATACATAAGTGTTGACTAAGACATCGGTATTGTATTCTAAGCAATCACCACTTCAGTAGATGCATAATGGTAAATATATATTAGCCAATAACATATTCTTTGTGATATTTTAAAACCCCTAACACAAGGTTCTAACCCAATAAACTAAAATAGAAAATAAATACAACTCTATTTTTTTGTAGTCATTACAGTAAATAAATGAAAAATAAATAAATTTATACCTAACAAGTTGGAAAGGCAGGGCAAGAATTATTGTAGTCTCAATGGAACAAGACCTTAGAAAGTGCTTTGATACCACTTATCAGAAACCTTCTAGTTAAAATAATCACATAACCATAAATATTATAATAAGTGCAGTAAATCATGAAAGAATAAAATATTGCAATATGAAATGGAAATGCAATAATCTATATAATATCAACACAATCACAATATAAAATTGTGAACCACCTAAAAATATATTTTTATTAATTATGCAAAATGATACATCCAACTATGCCTCTTGAATTTTTTAAAAACTCCTCATAACCCTAAACCTAACGCTCAAAGGTCAGCTCACATGCAAGGTGTAACCTAAGCTAAAATATTCTACCAAACAAATAATTACATTTTTTATAATGGTTAAATTAAATGGTCCCACTTTTATAGGCTCCTCTAGTTTCATAAACTATTACAAAATATTATATAATATTATTAGTATGGGGTCCCCATGTTCTAAAAGGATTCATTACATAACATTGTAAGGGTGGGGTCCTAAAATTTTCGTTATCAATTATTTAAAGATCATATAATCCAACTAGATACTTTATTATCATCTAAGATGATTATTGAATTAATTTTTGGAATGACTAGGGGAAGGACCATGGGATGTATGGATTACAATTAACGTTCTATGGAGATGCAAGATTCGTTTCGGTTCAAATTTTACATGATATATAGGAGGATGATAGGTTGGGATTTTTATTTTTATTTTTAATTAGGGATTAATAATATTATTTTCTAAGGGTACTAATATATATAGTAGGTGTTTGTGGCCTACTATGTTTCTCAAAGTAGAGTATAAAATCATGGCTAAGAACTAGACACATACGTTAAGTCTACCAGATCAATTGATTGTAAGACGAAAAAATTGAGATGAAGTTATATTTTAGATAATTTATTTTTACTTTAGGAAATGATTGAATGGATTGGTGAGTATTTTAAAATTGTTTTTTTTATCAAATTATAATTTGATAAGGTTAATATTAGGACTAGATGTTGTTTTATTTTAAACAGTTTAGAGTTAGCTTGCTTTGGTCCTAATTTTATGAGTGAGATATATTTGCTATTTATGGATGTATCATCTCATGTTGTGACTATTGGTTTTTTGTCTAATTTTATTCAATTTTAGTAGTCAATTAGGTAGGATTGCACTATTTTCCATTTTAATATGTAATGGTTCTTAATAATATAGGTTATATCTTTGAGTGTGTGGCTTAGTTAGATTTTATTAAGGATTTTATTCTTCTAATGGAATATGAATTTAAGCTAGTTCTAGAAAATGACAAGGAAACAAAAAATGCTCTTATATTATAGATATTTTATTATTTTATTACATATAAGTCATCCCCTTAATTATTTTTTATTTTTTTTAGTTTAGGATAATTATAAGAAGAATTGGATTCATTTACAATGGAAACAAATTACACATGGGGAGATAATAAGGTATTTGTACATTCTAGTTTATTTTAAGGTAGATCTAGTAGGTATACGAATATGGTTATTATCTAGGTTCCAAAATAATTAGCTAAGTAGTTCATTTAGAACTTTTGACTTGAAAATATGATTGAGGTTATGGAAAATGTGAGTCTTTTAAAATTGTCATTTTTATCAAATTAGAATTTGATAAGGTTAATATTAGGACTATATGTTGTTTTATTTTAAACAGTCTAGAGTTAGCTTGCTTTGGTCCTAATTTTATGAGTGAGATATATTTCCTATTTCTGGATGTTTCATCTCATGTTGTGACTATTGGTGTTTTGTCTAATTTTATTCAATTGTAGTAATCAATTAGGTAGGATTGCACTATTTTCCCTTTTAATATGTAATGGTTCTTAATAATATAGGTTATATCTTTGAGTGTGTGGCTTAGTTATATTTTATTAAGGATTTTATTCTTCTAATGGAAGATGGCTTTACGCTAGTTCTAGAAAATGACATGGAAACAAAAAATGCTCTTATATTATAGATATTTTATTATTTAATTACATATAAGTCATCCTATTAATTTTTTATTATTATTTTAGTTTAGGATAATTATAAGAAGAATTGGATTTATTTACAATGGAAACAAATTACACATGGGGAGATAATAAGGTATTTATACATTCTAGTTTGTTTTAAGGTAGATCTAGTAGGTATGTGAATATGGTTATTATCTAAGGTTCCAAAATAATTAGATAAGTAGTTCATTTAGAAATTTTGACTTGAAAATATGATTGAGGTTATGGAAAATATTTTTATTGCTACTCATATACTTTAACTCTTCATATGTATCACCTAGTAAAATTCAATATTTGCATTTTAATAGATTTGTAAGGAGATTTCTATTAAGAAAGTGGTATGATTTTAATATGTGAAAGGTCATTATGTACATGAATGCACCTAACCTAAAAATCAAGGCAAGTTGAATCTTACTGATCCTTGAGTACAAGGTAGTAGTCCAATATCTAAATAGGGAATTAAGAGCTTTATTAGGATTACACTTCATAATTAATTTTTTTAGATTTAGATTGAAATATATCATAATGAATGTGTTTAGCTTATTGTCCCTATATTTTCACAATAATTTTAAACTTGTCTATTTTAGTATTAAAATATCTCCTCCCATAAATGTGGAATGCACTATAGGTATGCGCCTCACCTCTATGCTCAGTAGGTTCTTCCTTGACGTAGGGTTTGAGTTTTTCCATGTCTTTCATATAATTAAATAGGTTTATTATTTTTAATGATAAACGCTTTGATTTAGATTATCAATTTAAGGATAAGGTTATATCCAAAATGAGAATTGTAGGTTCATTTATCTTTGGGACTTGGTCTCCTTTAAATAAAAAATCCTAGTAACTGTTGAGATCTTAATTTAGATTGGATAATCTTTATAAGACTCTAATTATGTAAATTTAAAATTTATTTATTTTTTCTAAACTTCATGTTAAACTATCAACTACTTCAGATTGTTTTAGGCTAGAGGATTGAGGATGGTCTAACAAGAAAATAATTTGTTCTTCTTTGTTTAATACCCTTTATAGGTCCTTGGTTACACTCTTTTCTATTTCTTCTAAGCTTAGTGATAAATGGATGGTTTATTTTTCTAAGGAATCATGGGACATACTTAGTTATAAAATTAGAAACATAGGTTCATCTATATCCAACAAATTATTATCTTTAAATATAGAATTCATGAGGCTTTAGTACTTGGATGGATATTTACAAAGATAAAAGGTATTACTAGGAACTTATAATAATCCTCATCGGTGAAAAAGGTAGTATTAGAAATATTATTTTATCTAAACCTAACTTTATAGAACCTAGAGTGCATATCTAATACTATAAGTATTTATCATCATGTAATTCATCTAATAAATCATCTACAACAAGGACATATAACTTACATTTTATGGTGATCCTTTTGATAGCTAAAAACTTAGGACACATGAACGAAGAGTTATCCTTCAATACTATAATAAACATTCAAGAGGAATTAGGATTGGTTCCTAGATGAATAATTCCATATTCCAACATTTACTAGACTAGCTTCTTAATCTAAAACTTTCTTGTTTGATAATAATGATAAGGGTCAACATGATGATTTTGAATACGTAAAACTAGGTGGATGACATGATCACTTTTGTGCTTAGGGTGAGGATTCATGACATATCCAAATACTTCAACATAATGATCCATGATATCTTGTAAGTATAAAGAAAAATATAGAAGAAGCAACGAAAAATATAGAAGAAGCAACTCCAAATACTAGACTTCCATGCAAATGACTTTGGTGAAGAATCCATGACCATACTTCTCAATATATTTTTCATGCTATAGGAACTAACCACATTGGGGAGTAGAGGTTGGATACCTTTGAGACAAATTACTTTCTATTATCCATTAATTTATCATATAGTTTTTATCTATTAATAATGACATTTCCAAGCTAAGATATATATTATGCTCTTAATATGACATTTAAACTTCCCAAATTTATAGTGAAAATACTACTAGACCAAGTATAGCCACCCATATAAATGTTGATATTACTCATTCAACCCATAAAATGAGTTGTGTCTACTTTTATAGTCAATACGTACAAATTATCCTTAATTGAAGTATTGTTATACAATCTCAAATACCATATCTATTTTATATTAATAAAGTTATTGTGATATCTAAAAAAATAAAAATATTATGTTAGAATATGGTGAATCCTTGCAACTTGATGGTATAGAAAACCTAGATAATATAAGTGCAAAATATGAAATATCCATAGTATCATCCTTATACATAAAATTGGTTACCTTAGTTGCTTAAACTACATTGATTCTTCATCTTCTAAAACTAATACATGTTCACTTTACACTTGAAAATTATGATATTTCTCATAGGATTAATCCATACGACAGAGTAAATGATATTTAAAATAGAAGAATTTCTAGGGGTGATCATTATTGTGGTTGTTGAATTAAATATATTGAGGGTTGAATACTTTAATGGGATAGCTATTACTTCTTTTTTGTGACCAAAGTTACATTTTCAATAACGTTGAGGGTCTATGGATTGGTCATGTTGACTTTCCATTGAATTTTATCTTTAAGACCATTAAAAAATGTCAATACCATCACTACTAGATCCAATCTATAAGTATAGGTAAGTATACTTGTAAACTCTATGCAATAATATTTAGTCAATCTTGTTTACTTGGTTTGCACCAAATAAAACATGCATGAAATAAAATATCCTCTATAAAAATTATGGAGGAATATTACATTGAATCCAGACAACAAGAGAGAGGTGCCATATTGGTAGATATTCATAATAAAAACTAATTAGCGTGGATTACCAACTTAGTGGTAGTGAATGTAACATAACCTTAGTTAGGCACATGGTGTAGATAGGTGATGCTATCCATCATGACCAAAAATCCATGAAAATCAAGACCCTTAATGTTTGGTATGTCAATGTGTGGAATATAAATAATATAAGGCCAACAAAGGATATTACAAGAGGATACTATAAAGGGATTAATATCAAAATCAAATCCTAATCTAATACCACCCATAGTTATAATAGTTCCCCTATTGCATAGGTATCCATGTAACTATCATGGGAAATTAGAGGTCTTTGACTAAATTATTCCTAGTCATAGATGTGTATTCCCTAATAATGGTGTCCCTTTAAATTTGGATCTTATTGCATGCCATGTTGCTACCATCTAAAAACTTGTTAAAATTTATTGTTAGGATAAATTTCAATAGATGTAATATCAATATGGTTGTATATGATACCAAAAGAATTTTTTATTTCAGTATAGCAGTCAGTAATAGATTTGTTGATATTTTATTAGTACACAAGATAGGATCATAGATAGGGGTAAATGGTACTGATAAGAGCATAATAATTTAGAGGATAAGTAGAAGTAATTATGGAAGGATGAGAGGAAAGAAGAGGGGTATTAGGATGAGGAAAATGCTTTATATATTAAGAATACTAAACATGCTTAGTCAAAACCATTGACTTTTAGAGACATATTGTGATGCTTACTAAGATTTCTAGATTTATGCTTATTTATGGTCATGCACACATCATATAAAACCAATGCACTATTACAAATATTTGATACATAACCAACCAATAAAAGCAATGGATTCATCCATACAACAGGGATAATATAAAACTACACTAGAAGATTGAATAAAAAAAATGAGAAAATTGTACAAGACGATAAGAAATAAATTGATTGTGAGAGGTTCTAGAGTGGATCATACACCTTTATTTTAAACTTTTGCACTACTAAAAAGATCCATGATGAATTATCTAATACCACTTGTAAAGAAATAACTTCTAGAGATACACTAATTATAGTAACAATCCAATAATATGCAAAAGTAAACATCCACTACAAATAATAATTCAGATTCAATGCCAAAAAAAATGTAATTAAAGCAATAAATTCTAGATTCCAAATCAATATAAATTCTAACTACTTATAGAGTGAAATGTATCAGTTGTTTGGAGAGGAAAAGGTCTCAGATGTTCAACAAAAGCATCCAATATTTGAATATGACTAATGATTCTAACTACAACATAAATATTCCTATTTATAAACAATATCAATATTAATATTAATCCTAATAGTCAATGGCCAACTATCTTATTATAATACTCAATCTAATAATAATAATAATATGTAATGTCGATATATTCGAATCATTATATATTGAGAATGTACATCTGCTTAATGATCATTACAACTAGTAGACAATGCACTCTAACATGATTTATGAAATGGAGGATAAGTTGGTCAAATATATGACTGCCTTAAAATTTTTATATCATGTGGATATGTTTGCATCAATATAAAAACAATATTTCCAACAATTATATGTATTGTTTAGCTTGGAAAAAACAATCTCTGTAAAATATCATATTCTTGAAGGGTTGTCAATTCATCAACAAAATATCAAAAAATCATCTCAAAATTTATCTAATAATAGTATTAATATAAAATTTAACTTTATATTAACATAATGCATGCAAAATAATTTATATGTTCCTTTAAAAATATTCTATGGAGATATAATTATCATGCTCATATTTCTTATTCCAAAAGGAATGTTCTACTATGGATATCACCACAATGATTAACATCACAATGATAAACATATATATGCTTCTTACATGACTAAGGCAGGATTTTAAAAAATATATTTTCTATTTATAAGAATGTTTCCATGTACCTTTAGTCATCAAAAATATTTTCTATTGAACTTTCTTAGTGCTTTGAAGAATGAATTTCCATTGTGCATGGATGCCATATGATCCTAGTATTAGGCCAATGAAACTTTTGATGCTCAATCCTACTAGGAAAATAATCCACAATTGAGTTTCAACATTACTATTTGGTAATTAGTTTATAGAGATAATAATGGATGTCCATAATAATATGTTATATTTGAATAATATATCACCTAGAATGCCTCTATGAAACCATCTATATGTCTAAAAATTCTTAATATATATCATGTTTGAATATGCTTCCATGTTATACATATCCAATAAATTGTAATAAAAATAAACTAATTACCTTTATTTAATTAATGTTTAAATAGACACTTCAATTGAAAATGGACTTGGCTTAGAGTGAAACAAATTCAATTTACCATCAATATTTTTGTTCATGTATATACATAAAAAATAAAAAGGAAAATATATATAATTCTAACCATTTCCTATAGTATATTAAGCGCTTCCATTTAATACTCCACCATTCACTTCTTTAATGCGACTAGAGTTGGAGGTATTTACAAATTCTATGATTCTTCCCATAATAATTCTTAGTTTAGGAATAGGTATAATACATAGTAGTAATAAATATTTGTGTGATAAAATTGATGGATTAAATTGAAGTATGGAATTTTCTATATTTGTAGTCCACATTCGTATCAAGTTTAGATCTACTTGATGGATCTCCCTACGTAACAAAAAATATCTCAGCATACAATCTTGTGTTGATCGAAACACATTTGGCATGAAATCTCTTTCTTTATTTTTAAAATGTTGGGAATTTATGAATTATACATGAATACCAAATGCTACTTCTTTATTCAAATCCTTCTCTATCATTCAAGAATATCATAAAACACATTACAACAAATGGTTCCTTTGGGATAAAATTGTTGAATTATTATGCATCATTCTAATGGAATTGTTCTCTTGATCGAGTGATTATAGGTACCTTTGAATAGTGAAAACCATCCTGTTACAATATCAAACAATGTAATAACAAGGTATATATACCTTAATACCTATAAACTAGGCCAAGAATATAGAACTTAGTGCACTCTTTCCATTATTATACATTTGTGGTATATTTTACCATTCAATAACTATATGTTTATAATGCAATAAAAACATATGGATTGTAATATTTGATGTTAATTCATACTTAAAGCACATGTTATTCAACAGAAACATATTAATAAGATATATTTTTTATGTCTACAAATTTCTTTTAGAAAAAACCTAGAATTTAAAATGTAGAGGTCCTCTTTATAATGGTCCAAAAAATGTGTTCATGCTTGAAAGTGTATTAAATAAATGGTAGGATTTTTTATTTATACTTATCTACCCTTATCTCTTCTTAGTGCAAATAAAGACTATTTTATCTTCATGTTGGTGCTTCAATGTAGGTGATTTTTATTCTCTCTTATATAGCACACATCCATTGAATTAAACACGTGTAAATTTGATAGAAATATATCTACACTATATGTTGCATTATTTCTTCTAGATCCAACTAGGAAGTTAAAAAAATAATCTTTGTGTCTTAAGAATATCTCCACATTCAATAAAAATACATCATTTTATTTAGCATTGACATATATCATCTATTATTTACACATTATTTCATGAGGTAGCAATATCACTCCTAAAAAAGACTAGAAAGCAACCTTTTACCTCCATTTCATCAAAGAAAATCTCCTTCATCAACAAACACATGTAATGAAGGTAGTTGAAAGTTTTCCAAAATGGTCACAAAACTAATTTGTAGAATTAATCTCTTTTCGTATCCACATTCTCATAATTTATACAATGTAAGCACCTATTATAATACCATATGATGTAAAAATGGGATTCTATATAATTCTACTAAATTGATGTAATATTTCATATTTAAAATATACAATCCATTATTTGTTAAGTAATGGTATAACCAAGAAAAGTGTTAGTAATAGTCCTATGGGAATAAACACCAAAAGGAGGAGGGTTATGATAGATGGTGATTAAGGTTGACTTAAAATGCACAAAAACAAAATTAAAAATAAACACCTTCTTTATTAAATCGAATAGCACCACCACACTACAAACATAGCACAAAGCATGCCTTATATAAGGTAGGTAGGGAGGGTACGTGGAAGATAAGGGATGAGGGAGGAGGTGGAGGAATAAGGAGGAAATGGTGGTGGAATAATAGGGAGGAAAGACAACAAGGGAGAGAGAGAATATAGGAAGGGGTTAGAAAATATTTTAAAAAATCTTGCTGACATGTTGCCGACAATTTTGGACACATGTTCACATTGTGGCCAGAAATCAGGATATTTCTGAGCCACTTAGACAATAACCCTCTTCACACTTGCAAAATTCTCCCCCTTAAAGTTGAGAGGACTGACTACACAGTCTCTCATATTTATAAATTGAGCTTTAGCCATTACTTTGGTGAAGATATCTGTGACATTCTCCAAAGTGTGAAAAAAGTTTAGTTCAACAATTTCATGCTCCACCATATCTCGGATGAAGTGGTACTTCATATCAAAATGTTTCATTATGATATGGTGGATCGGATTGTATGCCAACTGAATGGCACTGATGTTGTCATAGTAAATCCTATTCGGACCACTTTGCTATTCTCCAATATCTTCTAGCACTTTTCTTAGCCATAAGGCTTGAGTACTAGCATAGGTGATTGCTATATACTTAGCTTCTGTAGAGGATAAAGCTACCACAGTTTGCTTTTTGGAACTCCATGTTATTAGTCCTGATCCTAGACTAAAATAGTTCCCTGAAGTTGATTTTCTGTTATCAATATTGCTGCCCCAATCACTATCACTGAAGCCTACAAGCTTGATAGTGTTACACTTATGGTATTGGATTACAAAATATAATGTACCCTTCACATATCTGAGAATTCTCTTAGCTGCTTGCAAATATAGCTCAAATGGTCTAGCCACAAATTGAGATACAAGAGAAACAACATACAAAATATCAAGTATGGTGTTGGTGAGAAACATCAAACTCCCAACCATGCTCCTAGAAGTGGTCACGTAAACTTTTGGTGCTCCATCATCTTTTCTTAATTAGATTCCATGTCCAACTAGTGTTACAACTACTTTGCAATGCTCCATAGCAAACTTCTTGATCATATCATGAGCATAGTTATGTTGACAGATGAAGATCCCTGTATCTGACTGATGAACTTCCAATCCAAGGAAGTAGTGCATTAAGCCAATATAATTCATCTCAAACTACTTCATCATGGAGTGCTTGAACTCCATATTCACTTTTTCATTACTACCCATGAATATGAGATCATCCACATACAAGAAAACTATAAGGATGTTGTTACCTTGCTTCAGGTAGTAAAGGGTGGGTTTATTTCTACTTTTGGTGAACCCAAAATCTTTAAAGTACCCATCAATGCATGAGTACAAAGCTCATGATGCCTGCTTGAGGCCATAGAGTGCCTTTTTCAGTCTGTAAACAAGGTGCTCCTTACCTTTCTCTTGAAATACTTGAGGTTTCTCAACATACACTTCCTCTATAAAATACCCATTGATAAAGGCACTCTTCACATCCATGTGTTGGATTTTCCAATCCTTGTGAGCAGCTAAAGCAAGAACTATTCTGATGGTCTCCTGTTGAGCTACAGGAGAAAATGTCTCTTCACAATCAATACTATACTTTTGTGTAAATCCTTTTGCTACAAATCTTGCTTTGTGTCTTTCAATGCTTCCATCAACATTGAATTTGGTCTTGAAGACCCATTTGCTCCCAACACACTTCTTTCCTTTAGGAAGCTTTACCAACTCCCAAGTATCATTTTTTATAGAGGTTATCTCCTCTTTCATGGAATCTTGCCAAATTTTCTAAGTACATACCTTCTCATAACTAGAATGTTCAAGTTGTGCACTACTCATCAAAGCATAATTAACTACATCTCCCTGAGGTTCTTGGGAGTCATAATCACCATACAAATGAATATTTTCAAGTCTTTGCAAAATAGAACTTATTTCACTAGCTTGACTTCTAGTATATCTTCTTGAAAAAAATTTATCCAACATTTGATAATATGGATGATGCTGGAGAGTTCTCTTACCTCTGGATGGAGAATCAATATCCATTTGTGAGGAACTGACTGACCTTTATGAAGAAGGACTTGGTGAAGAAGATGATGAAATGGATGTAGAATGTCTTCTTGGGCTTGGAGGAGGAGACTTCTTGCATTTCTATGGCACCTATTGAATTTGTGAAGAACCTACATCATGAGATTCAACATTACTATAAATTTGGGTATGTTCCCATTCTCCCCATTAATCAAAAATCACATCCCTGGAAAGTATTATCTTTCGAATCCTGGTATTGTAGAGTCTGTAAGATTTTATGTTCTCATAGTACCCTACAAAAATGCATGCTTGACTCTTGGGATTAACCTTCTCCCTTTGTTCATCATGAATGTGTGAGTAAGCCAGTGAACCAAACACTTTAAAATGCTTGATATTTGGTTTCTTACCATACCATGCTTGGTAAGGAGTTTTCCCTTTAAAAATTGAAGTAGGACTCCTATTCAAAATATACACACTTGTCTTGGTTTCATCTGCCCAATACATATTGCTTAAATTCTTTGTTTGAAGCATAGATATTGCCATATCTACAATGGTGTGGTTCTTTCTCTCAGCCACACCATTCTGCTGTGGAGTATAGGTAGTAGTGAACTGCCTCTTTATTCCATGTTCTTTACAAAAATTCAAAAATTCATTAGAGGAGTATTCTCCTCCTTTATCTGATCTGAGACACTTAACATAATATCCACTTTCATTTTCAACTCTTGATTTAAAATCTATGAAGTAGTCAAATGCTTCATATTTATGCTTCAAAAAATATATCCAACACATTCTTGAAAAATCATCAATGAAAATAATAAAGTAAGAGTTGTTACCAATGCTCTTGGTCTACATTGGACCATAGATGTCCAAATGCACTAGCTGGAGTGGATAACTGGCCCGCCATACTTAACCTTGAGGGAATGATGCAGGAGCATCTAGCAGCACCTGCAATAGAGGCATCAGAAGGCAGGAGGGCCACTTCGGCAGAAATGGCTAAGGAAGAAAAATGTCACGATTTCGTGACATGTCATGAAATCATGACAAAAATAGGCCAAAAGGGCGAGGACGAAAACCTATCTTGATATCGCGATAGAAAAAGTGTCGTGATATCGTGACACGACGAGGAGAGAGAAGGTGTGGGCCGAAAATGTCATGATTTTGTGAGATGTCGCGAAATCGTGACATGTCATGAAATCGTGACCAGAAGCAGAGAATGGAGGCAGCAGGTGAAAAATGTTGCGATTTTGTGACATGTCACGAAATCGCGACCCAAATAGGAAGAAGGAGGCTGCAGGCAAAGGTGTCGTGAAATCGTGACATGTCACATTTTCACGACCAGCAGGCAAGCGGAGAAGCCAAGGGGCAAAGCTATCATGAAATCGTGACACTTTTGGAGAAAAGGTTCTAAGGGGCAAAGTTGTCACGATATCATGACACTTTTGGAGAAAAGGCACCAAGGGGCAAAGTCGTCACGATATCGCGACACTTTTAGAGAATCGGCGCCAAGAGGAAAAGTTGTCACAAAATCATGACATGTCACGATTTCGCGACCCAAAGGCAGAAGACAAGTACGAAAGGCAAAGATGTCACGATTTCACGATGTGTCATGAAATCGTGACCCAAAGGCAGGAGCCAAGTGCAAAGGGCAAAGACATCACGATTTCATGACATGTCATGAAATCACGACCCGAAAGAGTGAGAAGGCACAGAGGGAATAATATGTAGCGAAATCGTGACATGTCACGATTTCGCGATGAGAAGAGGAAGGAGAAGGCGAAACAAGAGGATGTCACGATTTTGCGACATGTGAAATCGCGACCCGCAGGAACGAAAGGAAGCTAGAAGGGAAGATGTTGTGAAATCATGACATGTTGTGATTTTGTGACCTGAAGTGGAATAGAGGTAAGAAGGAGAGAAATGTCACGATATCATGACATGTCGCGATATCGCGACCAGAAAAGAAGAGAAGGGGTAGGAAGAAAAAGACGTCGCGATATCGTGACATGTCGTGATATCGTGACACCTGTCATAGTGTGGCTGGAGGTAGAAGGTGACAGAGGTCAGGTGGCAGAATTTTTAGGAACTATTATAGAATGACACATGGCCCATGACGCAAGAAGAACAGGCGGATGCAGAGGTCGTTACAGGGACACGTAGCAGCACGAAATGCAGAGGAAACAAGCGAAGTAGCAGGGGAAGACAACAACGACTAGTGGAGGAATGAAAATGAAGAGTCATGCATGGTAACCTAATAGTGAACAGGAGTTAGCCAGTAGTAACAGAATCCATGCAGAGTGGAAGCATGCAGCGGTTATGAGATCTACATTTTTTGTACTGATAACTGAGAGGGACAGGACCTCTATAAAAACCTAGTAATGTAATAGCTTAGAGAGGTTGGAAAATAGAGATTGCAGTATTGAAAGAACTATAGAAAACAAACTTGCGCAGTTGAGTTGAGGAAGCCGAGGGTAGTTTTCCAGCTCGTGAATGCATTTTCCTTCCAGAGATAGAGATCTGGGCCTGTGAGCCAGTCGTGTAAAGCCTACGGGCTGTATTGTAACCTTTGCAAGTTTAATTAATAACATTGGGTTTATGTTGCTTGTAAATACTGCATGAAATTTTCTATGTGAAAATTAAGATTTGGTAGGTGGTGATTTTTGACCCCCCATCAGTGGTATCAGAGCCAGTTATTCTGAGTGCGCAGCAGATTCGCCGAACATGAGGCAGTTGCACCAGGATCTGTGGGAGGGTGCTGGAGGAAAGTTTGGAATCCGTGGAGTGTGACCGCGTGATTTTTTTGTTCTACGTAAGAGAAAAAAATGATGACAATGAAAGAGTTCAAGGCACTGTAGAAGCAAGTGCAAGCCATGCAGGAAGAACTGCTCAAGAGAGATTTGCAGAGGCAAGTGAAAGCCCTGCAAAGGGAGCTACGTAGACAGTGTGAGGAAAAACAGAGAAAGAGAGAAGATGGAGTGCTTCGGAAGTTGAAGCCATTAAAATCCATAGACAAAGAGGAGTGCAAGCAGGCTGCAGAAGAAGTATGCAGCAGTGGGAAAATATGTCTAGAAGAAGACAGAAGTAATGTGAACCATGAGGAGGGGTTGGAGAAGTCTACTGAGGCAGAGAAAGGTCTAGAAATGCTGCAGGAGTCAGTAGCCAGATAGTGCAGAAGTGAGGATCACTTCTCCACCAACCTCGGGTGTCTGATGTAGGAGCATCCAGCAGCACTTGCAGTAGAGGCATCAGAATGCAGGAGGGCCACTTTGGCAGAAATGGCTAACGAAGAAAAACATCGTGATTTCATGACATGTCATGAAATCACGACAGAAATAGGCCAAAATGGTGAGGACAAAAACCTGTCGCGATATCGCGACCAAAAAAGTGTCGTGATATCGCTACATGATGAAGAGAGAGAAGGCACGGGCCGAAAATGTAATGATTTTGCGACATTTCATGAAATCATGACCAAAAGCGGAGAATGGAGGCAGCAGGTAGAAAATGTCATGATTTCGTGACATGTCACGAAATCGTGACCCAAACAGGAAGAAGGAGGCTGCAAGCAAAGATGTCGCGAAATCGTGACATGTTGCATTTTCACGACCAGCGGGCAAGCGAAGAAGCCAAGGGGCAAAGCTATCGTGAAATCGTGACACTTTTGGAGAAAATGCGCTAAGGGGCAAAGTTGTGATATTGTGACACTTTTGGAGAAAAGGCACCAAGGGGCAAAGTCGTCACGATATCGCGACACTTTTGGAGAATCGGTGCTAAGAGGAAAAGCTGTCGTGAAATCACGACATGTCATGATTTTGCGACCCAAAGGCAGAAGACAAGTACGGAAGGCAAAGACATCATGATTTCGTGACTTGTCGTGAAATCACGACCCGAATGCAGGAGTCGAGTGTGAAGGGCAAAGACGTCGCGATTTTGTGACATGTCGCGAAATCGTGACCCAAAAGAGCGAGAAGGCACAGAGGGAAGAAGATGTAGCGAAATCGTGACATGTCATGATTTTGCAATGCAAAGATGTAGGAGAAGGTGAAATGAGAGGATGTCACAATTTTGTGACATGTCACGAAATTGCGACCCGCAGGAGCGAAAGGAAGCTGGAAGGGAAGATGTCATGAAATCGCGACATGTCATGATTTCGTCACATAAAGTGGAACAGAGGGAAGAAGGAGAGAAATGTCATGATATCGCGACATGTCGCGATATCACGACCAAAAAATAAGATAAGGGGCAGGAAGAAAAAGACATCACGATATCGAGACATGTTGCGATATTGCGACACCTGTCACAGTGCGGCTGGAGGTAGAATGCGACAGAGGTTAGGCGATAGAATTTTCAAGAACTATTACAGAATGACACATGGCCCACAACACGAGAAGATCAGGCAGATGCAGAGGTTGTTACAGGGACATGTCAGCATGAAATGTAGAGGAAACAAGCGAAGCAGTGGGGGAAGACGACAACGACCAGTGGAGGAATGAAAACAAAGAGTCATGCACGGTAACCTGACAGTGAACAGGAGTTAGCCGACAGTAATAGAGGCCGTGCAGAGTGGAAGCATACAACGGTTATGATATCTACATTTTCTATACTGATAACTGAGAGGGACGAGACCTCTATAAAAACCCAATAATGTAATAGCTTAGAGAGGTTGGAAAATAGAGATTGCAGTATTGAAAGAACTGCAGAAAACAAACTCGCGCAGTCAAGTTGAGGAAGCCAAGGGTAGTTTGCTAGCTCGTGAATGCATTTTCCTTCCAAAGATAGAGATCTCGGCCTGTGAGCCAGTCGTGTAAAGCCTACGGGCTATATTGTAACCCTTGCAAGTTTAATTAATAACATTGGGTTTATGTTGCTTGTAAAGACTGCATGAAATTTTTTGTGTTAAAATTTGGATTTGGTAGGTGGTGATTTTCGACCCCCCATCAGGGAATTTGGTTCTAGTGTGCTTGCCCTAGGCACAACCTTCACAGACTTCCTTATCGTCCTGAAATTTAGGAAGTCCGGTCACCATCTCATGAGAAGTTAACATCTTCAAACTAGCTAAATATAGATGACCGTATCTCAAGTGCCACAACACACTTGGATTTGAAATAGCAACATTTGCCAATTGATCTCCTCCTGGCTAGTCAAAATTCAAAGGGAATAACCTATTATTAGTCATTATAACCTTTGTAATCACTATATTACTATAATTTTTTATCAAAAATGATACATTTACTCTCATCAAATAGCAACTTATAGGTTTTATCCATAATTTGACAAACACTAAGAAGATTGTGTTGGATATGAGGAGTGTAATAGATGCCATTCACCTTTTTGATGCCCTCTTTTGTTGAAACCTCCAAGGCTCCAATGCCTTCAACCACCCATGACTTGTCATCCCCAAACTTGATGCTATATTTATAGGAAGAATCCAAGGTAGCAAAGACTTCTTATTTTCCATTCATATGATTTGAACACCTAGTGTCCAAGATCCAGGTGTCATTCATGTTCTGATCTTACTGGCCATATGAAATAAAGAGATTTGAGTCCCTTCCTCTTCTCCAAAATTGCCATACTAACTGCTCTGACTGCTACTACTCCCTTGTGAGGGTTTTGACCAGCATTCACGAGTGAAGTTGCCAGGTTTGCCATAATTGTAGCAAAATTGCTTTGAATTGTCACTTCCTTTTCCTCTGCCTAGATGCTTTCATTTATTCTATTGGCCACCTCTATTTTGACCTCCACCTTTGTTTGAAGATCCTCATCTGCTTGGAGTTCCACCTCGTGGCCTATTCCTTCCTCTTCCTCTTTGCTGACCTTTTCTACGACCTCTACCTTGGCCTTTTCCTTCTTGTGAAGTGAAGGCTTTCTCATCACCTCCGTGGCTAGTGGAAGGAGATTCCTACAATCTCTCTTCATGTGAAAGGAAAGAACCAATCAGTGCATTAAATGAAACTATAGTCAAATATTTCGACTCTTCAATAATGATTGCTACAAGATTCCACTTGGGAAGAAGTGTTCGTAATACGTTTTTCACCACAAACTCAGGTTTAACCTCTTCACATAGAGTGACCATTTTATCTACTATGGATTTGACTCACATGAAATAGTCTCCTACCTTATAATTCTCCTGCATTCTGAGATTTTCAAAATCTCTCTTTAGTGTTTGAAGTCTGACTTGTTTTACGTAATCACAACCCTGAAAACTTTCCTTTAAAGCCTTCCAAGCATCTTGAGTTGTTACACTGGCTACTATTCTAGGAAATATACTTTTATCTAGAGCTTCTTCTAAATGGTACAAGGCAAAGTAATTATTTTTTTGAGCTTCTTTCTTATCTTTTCTATCAATAGCACTTAAAGTAGACCAGTCAGTAGCGAGAGGGTTCTGTGTAACCCTCTTCAACTATTTCCCATAAACCTTTACCAATAAACATAGTTTTCATATTTATTGACCAGTATTCATAATCACTACCATTAAATTCAAGAATTGGGAGATTTGAATTTGAGGCCATTTCTACTACTTGAAAGTAAACTTTGATTTGACTGAAAACAAGAAGTACAAAGCAATTACAGATTCAAATCAAATCTAGATTTTTTAATTCTCTTATTGATTTCTTATTCTTCTTGTTGTTGATTGCCTTGTACTGGAGGCCCAAAATTATCTGCAATGGAATCCTCATCATCACTGATGATGATGATTTCAAGAACTGCTATGGGCTCGAACTCTACTTGCTTAGGCTCTGCTGGATTAGGCTCTGACTCTAGATATCATGGGGTATAGATCTCACTAGATTGTTCCTCAGGCTCAAATGCAATTGAATCAGAATTCTCCACTCGTTTTCTAAAAATATTGTCCTCTAAGTCAGCTTCGTATCCTAAATCGGGCTTCCTCTAGTGAGCTATCACTAAATTCTACAATTGACTGAATACAGTATGTATTTCATCTCACCAAACCCTCTCATCAAAAGACTTAGCTGATTCTCTCCTTAGTAGAGAACATAGGGTGTGGTAACATCCGGTTAACCGGATCATCTACTCATCATGGCAAAAAATTTAGCTGAGTTGCATATGTCAATTTTCAGGTGCTCAAGAAATTTTGATCTTCAAAAAAAAATTTCCAATTTCCCTTTCCAAAAGGTTTTAAAGTTTTTCAATAATTTTTATAAAGTCTTCATAAAAAAATTAATAATTTTTTTATATCCTTCATTATTTTTTAAACACAATTATATTTAAAAAAATTGAAGAATATACTTTTTAAAACTATTAAATTAATTAAAAACTTTAATAAAAATTAAAAAAACTTAAAAAAAACTTTTAATTTTTTTTTTAACAAAAACCTTTGTTTTTGGAGCGGAGGGGAGTCGATCCCCCGATCGACCGCTTTACAATAGAGGAGTTTAGCCGCTATAGCATGCGATGCATTTGAAAGCCTAAGGCACATCGTGCCTTATATTTTATTTTCCTCGGTGCACGTAAAAACAACAAAAATAAAATAAAATCAACTTTTCAACCTCGACGTGACTTGAACCCAACACCTCTGCCAAGCAACTCTTCCATATTTTCCAACTGCACTATGTGCTTGGATGAGAACTAAGGGCAACCAAATTGTATTAATGTCATCGTGCTCTAAATATTAAAAAATAATAATAATACCTCCTTTATCCCACATGTATTGTGAGATGGGTGAGGGAGAGTTTAATAACGCAAAGTCATGCGTTATGAGTCGATTGCCTTTAGAAAATTTGAAAACTAACCTTTTACCAACGAAGAGTCCAATTAGATCTTGCCACGTGGCATCCATGCCACCTCACCATGCCATGTCATCAGCTGCCATGTTGTTGCCAGCTCACAGTCCACTTGCTACCACATTAGTGTCTGCCTTGCTTCCATGTCAGTGCTTGCCTCTCTACCACGTATCACCTCCTCGAGTTGCACCCAATCTGCATCTATGTCAGCCACCTAGTTAGTGCCACATGTTACCTTGAAATTCATGCCTCCCTATGTGTGCCTTGGTCCTCATGCTCGATCTTTCTCTGAGTGGACCTCCTATCCACCTCTTGATGCACTAAACTCCTACCGCCTCCGCTTCAATTTTTGTGCCCCTGGTGCAGTACCCAGCTCTGATATGAGTGATATATGGCGATTAAGGTTGACTTAAAATGCACAAAAAAAAAATAAACACCTTCTTTATTAAATCGAATAGCACCACCACACTACAAACATAGCACAAAGCGTGCCTTATATAAGGTAGGTAGGGAGGGTACATGGAAGATAAGGGATGAGGGAGGAGGTGGAGGAATAAGGAGGAAATGGTGGTGGAAGAATAGGGAGGAAAGAAGACGAGGGAGAGAGAGAGAATATAGGAAGGGGTTAGAAAATATTTTAAAAAATCTTGCCGACATGTTGCCGATAATTTTGGACACATGTTCACATTGTGGCCAAAAATTAGGATATTTCTGAGCCACTTAGACAATAACCCTCTTCACACTTGCAACAGGTTATATTACACAATCACCCTCTAGTATTAATATTATAGGCTAACAAATATTTTTAAATTATGAAACTTTGTTCTTGAATGGTTTAAGGACTGATAATTTCTCACAAGATAGAGGGAATATGTTTGGAAGGTACAACATATATTTTTAAACTCTTAAATCTACATGTTGAATCTAAAATATTTTAAAATGTATATAAATAGTTTTAGCATGACCCCTATACTAGGAGAAGCTCCAACTCAACTCCTAATATCAAATAAAGTTTAAACTAGCTCTAAAATTTCTATTTTTATCTTATATATGCACACACAACATATAAATAGATAGAAATAATTATTTGTATTTTCATACATCCCAAAATCCTAGATAAGACTCTTATAATACATTGTAAGCATCATTTATTTCAATATCATTCCATAAATTAGAACAAACATGCAAATGTTCTTACAATTTTTTAAATTATTTATGCATTTTAAGTATCTTAGTAAGAGTTTTTCTTGAAATGTTTTTTTTTAGTTTAGGGTACATACCTTCAATAATGTATAATTAAAAAAAAAAAAAATCTTCTTTTATGCTTCATCAATATTTTCTACTAGATACTTCATTATCGTTTGCTTCATTCTCCTTTGTTTGGATCTCCTTCCTTCAGCACCATATTGTCCTTTTTTTTCCTTGTCATTGTACCTTCAATTTTTTCATTTTCATCTCTATTTTTGGTTTTTTTTATTTAACCATTCACTTGATTGCTACATCTTCTCTATTATTCAATCTCTCTATCCTCACCATAACTCCTTTTCCTTACTCCATTTTTTATTGGTTAAATATAAATAACATAGGCTCCATCATGACCATGTTAATAGGGTATTTTAACAAATCACATAGTGCTATTAAAATAACATTTTCATAATTATTTATATGTATTTAGAAATATATAAACATAGGCCTCCACATTTTAAATTTGATGGATTATCCACTAGATATTATGCCATTTTAATTAAAATTAAGGTTAAAGCATTAGATTATAACCTTATTTTATGGTGTGCCTTTTTTATTTTTTAATACACAATACTCAAATAAACTAACAAATATATTATTTTTAATTAAATTTTAATTAAATTACTACAACTTACACATTCTACTTCATTATTTTTTAATAATGAAATTTTTTATTTCTTAAAGATATTTGTGGTATGAAAAAATCTATGCTATGGTGTAAGACAATAACTCGAGTCCATTTTAGTGGTGTTTAATCCTTGAAATTATTAATATTGATCTCGTCATGTCACCTTTTTAGGGCATGTATTTATGCCAAAAAATGCTTAGAAACTTATTTTTTAATCCTAACCACATTGTTAGGGGTATAACTTGTGCTTAGGATGTCATTTTGAACTATTGAAAAATTTAAAGGTAGAACAATAACTTCAATAGAAAATTATGGGAGTATATTACATTATTTAATACATGTTAATGAGCCACCTTGGGTAGATTTTTATATTAGGAGTGTTTATTACATTAGAGTGTGAATAAATATTTTATGTAATGTAATAATGCGTAGGAAATGCACAATTTTCATGTAGTTAAGTGTGCAAGTGTGATGAGTGTAGACGTGCAAGTGTCCTTTATGTAAGAGTGCACATGTATCCTTAGAATAAGAAAGTGAAGTTTCAAGAAAAGTGAAGGCCAAGAATACTCCATATGAAGAGTCACATTCTATTATATGTGACTAAGCATTTTATGAGGAGAGGGGAAAATGTGAGTGTGTGGTGTATGTGACCTTTTTTCAATATATATATATTTTGTTTTTGTTTCTTATAACTTTTATTCAATATCATGTTACTATTTTTTTGACAATTATTAGTTTCCATTTTATGCGTTGTTACAGTAGTTATATATGAGTTTTATATGAGTAAAAACTTGATATATCATATATTTTATATTGCAACCTTATTTGAGATCTTGTGGTTATTTGTGTTAAGTATTAAGCATCAAAAGTTGACAATGGTATCAAAGCTATATCAAGGTTTTCTTTCGGATTTGAAAAGTTGTAAATAGTCTAAGTATATTTCTACTCATCAAGGAGAAACTAGTAAGGTTGAAGATATTACCTCTAGAGAAGGAAAACTAGAGAAGATAGTATTTCCACTATGTTGAAGAAAAACCAATGAATATTTAGGATAGATTGAGTTTACCTATTCCAAGAACAAATTCATAATAGAAGGTGGTCTACAACATGGTTTTAGATTCTTAAGATAGATATTGATATTCATGAGATTAAAATACCCAAGAAGGAGGTTCTATTAAAAGCAAACTTGAAGGTAGAAGAATACTACAAGTTGTATTTGGCTAGAGTCTTTCCACATGGTTGTAGAAAAACTCATGAAGACTAGGACTAAACATAGGTTTCTTTACACTAGATTGAAGAACAACTAGTGAAGTCTATTGATTACATATATTGGAGATTTTAATGAATTTGATTGATGTTGTCTAAGATTTAGTTGCAAAAAATAAATTCTCAAAATTTGAGAAGCTTTCTACAATATATTGAGAAGAATTATACCTTTGATTGCCTAAAATTCTATGTGCTTTTCTCACATAGGAATTGATTTTTGAATTGCAAAAAATATTAGAGATTGAAGTTCTAAGAGAAATGTCTCATTAGAGAATTTGAAGAACTGAAGATATAAATATTGAAGATTAAGGAAATCCAAAGAGCCCCCATTGAATATTGAAGATTGAATATTAAAGAGACTCAAGATAATAGGTCCTATAGAATATTTAAGAAATAAGAGAGGAAGATGATAGAAAAGCCCTATTGAACATTAAGAAAAAAGGAGACACTAGAGAAAATATCCCATACAATATTTGATAAAGGAGATAGGATATTTTTGAGAGAATATTGAGGAGGCCTCAGAAAATATCCCATTGAAATTTTGAAGGAGAAAGAAGGAGAATAGGGAAGCCCTACTGAATATTTGAAGAAGTGGCCATTAGAGAATATTTGAAGAAATTTCGAGGTAGAACATTGTAAGAAGAAGAAACTTTTAAAAAATATATAATAATATAAAAAATTGGGATAGTTGTTGTTATCCAATAAAAATCCCAAAAGGATTTGTGAAACCAATTCAAGGAGAATGTTGTTGGAAAGAACTTTACCAAAATTTGGAAAGTATTTTTTTAAGACTTCAAGACATTTGTATTCTTGAATAGGAGGCCAGCGAAGAGGTCAAATCTAAATATAGAATTAATAGAGAGAAAATGAGGATAAAGAGGACTGAAAGAGGCCACAATTTGATATTTTGGAGGTAGCCATTAATGTTTTGAAGACTAGTTTTTTAAGAAGAATATTGCAAAATTTTGGGGCAGAATTTGAAGAGTACCACGGTAGCAAATTAGAGGAGACATAGATATGTGAATTGGAGAACCATTGGACAGATTTTGAAGTGTCCTTGGATAGATAATTGAAGGAGATATAGGTAGACTTTGGACAGCAAAGTGAAGGAGGAATTTGTAGCATTTGGAGCCACAAAGTGCATATATTTTTGGACATTATTTGAAGAGGATTTATATATGCATATGTTAGATATTCTTGGTAGCATTTTAAAAGGATATAGAACAAGTTAATAGCAAGAAGACGAATTTTTTAGCAACTTTAGGATCTTAAAATTTCAGAAAATTTGGGCAACATTTAGAAAAACAAAGGTGCTACCAATTTGAAGGTATTGGGCAACAATTTTGAACAACAAAAAGAGAAAAATTAGCTAGAAATTAATCTAGGAAGTAGGCAGAAAATAAGTTTGCAAATTGATATTAAAAGAGGTATTTTTTGAAGTTGTTGTAAGTTGATTAATACCAATTTCTATAAGTATTACTCTAAGTTTAAAAAATCAAGAAGAGTAGCTACAAATATAATAAGAAGCAGTCATAAAAGTGGGTATAGTGCATGTTTAAAAAAAAATATTAAGTGCATGTTATTGAAGGGACAATAGTATCAATGAACCTACACAAGTTTCAAAATAATAATTAGAAAAGCAAGAAAAAAAGGAATAAAAGCATTATAAAAAATACTTCCTCATTGAATTTGAATCCAAGCTACATCAAAAATGAGTTAGCATCTATTGTAGTAAATAAATAGAAGTGCTAGCAAATAAACCACCTAACATAGAATAAGTAGCCATCATTTTGGAGGGAAAATAACCACATTATATGGGTACAAATCACTATGAGATGAGAAGCCATTGGAAGAGCTGCCACATTGGACAAAGGGGACCATAGAAATCCATAGACAAGACAAGCATCAAATAACCACCAAGCTTGAGAGTGAAACACCCTACAAAGGAGGAGGAAGTGTCACCACAAGAAGTCAGAATATCGAACAATCACAATTGAGGAGGTAGAATGCCATTGTTGAAGAGATAGAAAAAATTCGAGGGGAGATAAAGAGTTTTGACTAGATACAAAGCATTTTTGAAGGGATTTTGAAAGGAAATGAAGGTTGAACATTGAATTGAATAAAAAATTTAAAGTAAAGAAGGAATTCAAATATAGCACCATAATAAGTAAGACCAAAGGTTTGAAAATTGATGCGAGGAGCATCCGGTGTCAATATGAGAAATCTTGCATCCTTTACGTATTTTCTTTAAGTTCTTGAATTTTGAAGTATTTTGGTTCTCTTCCGGGGGAGGAAATGATGTGAAGCAGAAAGGGAAGTTGTTAGAAGAGCTAAAGCAAGGGTTGGAGTGAGGTCACGAAATCGTGACATGTCACGAAATCGCGACCTCAATGGCTGCGGCAAAGGCAGGGCGAGTTTCGTCGCGATATCGCGACGGTTTTGTTAGCCGAAGCGAAAGTTGCGGAGGGGTCGCGATATCGCGATGGTTTTATAGGCTATGGCAAAAGGCGG
This sequence comes from Wollemia nobilis, assembly GCA_028583015.1. Taxonomy (NCBI): domain Eukaryota; kingdom Viridiplantae; phylum Streptophyta; class Pinopsida; order Araucariales; family Araucariaceae; genus Wollemia; species Wollemia nobilis. The sequence goes on along the minus strand of JAQPPZ010017260.1, from coordinate 3,569,976 downwards.
AGGTGAGGTCGCGAAATCGTGACATGTCATGATTTCGTGACACGTCACGATTTCGTGACCTCAAAGGCAGTAACAAGTGCAGGGCGTATTTTGTCGCGATATCGCGACGTCGCGATATCGCGACATTGTTTCAAAGTTGAGAGCGGGGCGACAGTTGGGTCGCGATATCACGGCCAGAGAAAAGTCAAACTAAAGTGAACACGCGGATGGTCGGACAGGGCGGAATCGACACGTGGCTGCCACGTGTGTTAAAGGCGACGCAACCAGTTGAGGTAGGGTTGAATTTGACACGCGGAAGCATACATGTAATAGGTCAAAAGGTGAGGTCCACGTAGTCTGAAAAGAAAGATAAAGATGTCGACCATGCATGCATATGTATCTTTTTATTATTGTTTCTGGAAGAACCGTAGTTACAGGTGATAGACTTAATGGCGGAGACAGCGGTACATAAGAACAGTCAGATTAAAACGGTAGGTGCAGGGTATGGGAAGCCATTAATGCAAGCTTCTGGACGGATCGGGCAGTTGCCCATTTATGGCAGAAAACAAAAATTTGAAAATGCAACCGGGGGAAAATCGAATTTGAAATTGTTGTTGAGCGGGAGCATTAATTGCGGGAAGGGCCGAGACCTCATCAAAATCGGGGAAATTGGTAAGGGAATGGGATGGTGAGTTCGGGATAGAGGGGGAGAGTTGTATGCCTGGAAAGACTACTGTATAAACTGTATTGAGCAATTTAATGAAAATTACTGTGAACTTTGTTGTGTGAATCCCGGCTTGCCATCAAGTGGTATCAGAGCGGGAGCTCCTGAGCGTGTAACAGATCGTCGGAGAGAGGCAGTTACACCAGGATCTGTGGGAGGATTTAAAAAAATATATATATATATTTTATATATATATATATAATGCCTCCACGAAGAAACCGTGGCGGGGTAGGAAATGTGGTGCCGGTCGAAGACTTCCGAGCCTTGCAGAGACAAGTTCAAGCCCTGCAAGCAGAGTTACGCAGAAGGCACGAGCCCGAAAGGGATGAGGAAAGTGAGGACGAAGTTGAAGAAGAAGACCAATCTGAGGAAGAGGAAGAGGCTATGGATCCTGCACAAGCCCGGTTGTACAAGGCCATCTCTCAGATTGGAAAGCAACCAAAAATGGAGGTTTCCACATACTCGGGTAACTTAAATCCAGAAGAAGTGATTGATTGGATAAATGATTTAGAGGAGTATTTCGAGTACGAGGAGGTTGAAGACCCTAATCGGGTCAGATTTGCTAAGACCAAGTTGAAGGGTCATGCCAACATTTGGTGGAGGGGAATACGAGTTGGAGAGGAACAGAAGAGGGAAGGAGAGAATAACAAGATGGGACAGAATGGTGGAGAAGCTGAAAAGATAGTTCATCCCGACAGATTACGAGTTGGATCTGCTAAGAAAAATGCAGAGTTTGAGACAGACAAACAAAACTGTCCAAGAGTACACCGAGGAGTTTTACAAGATCTCCATTAGAACTGGGCATTTAGAGGCAAACAAAGAAAAGGTGGCCCGTTATATCAATGGGTTGAGACTCGGCATCCAGGAAGAACTGAGCCTGGTTCGGGTAAGCACCATTGAGGATGCTTACCAATTTGCCTTAAAGGTGGAAGAAAAGCTAAATAGGCGGTTTGAAGGCAAGCAAAGAGGAAGGGGCCGTGGTGGAAGAACTGGTGGGAGGACCAGTGGAGAAAAGTACAAAGACCCGAAGAAGACTGGTGAAGCCAGTAGTAACCAGGATCAAAGGGAAGAGGATGTTTATCAGCCCCGAGATCAAAACGACTACCCAAGAGGACGGGGTGGGTCTGGACAAGGATTTGGAAGAGGAGTATTTCGTGGGACATGTTTCCACCTGTGGTGAAGAAGGACATCGGGCATTTGAGTGTCCACAACATCGAGAAAGGATGAACAAGAGGCCTGAGGGTCCAGCCAGGGCTGCTGTGGCAGAGGAAGATGCTGAGTCTGAGCATTCCGAAGAAGCGGAGAGAGGGGAAGCAATGATTGTAAGAAGAGTCCTGTTGAATGAGGAGAAGGACACAGACCGGAGAAGAAGTTTATTCCGCACCAGATGTAAGTGTGCGGGCAAAGTTTGCAATATTATTATTGATAATGGTAGCACGGATAACCTGGTTTCAGAAGAAATGGTTACAAAGCTACAGTTGGAGAGGAAGAAGCACCCGCATCCATACCGGGTCGCATGGCTATAGAAGGACCACAGAGCTTTGGTCAATGAACAGTGCTCCGTTAAATTTAACATTGGAAATTACTGTGATGAGGTCCTGTGTGACATCCTGCCCATGGATGCTTGCCACATGTTGCTGGGGAGACCCTGGCAGTTTGACCGGAGTGCAGTGCATGATGGTCGTGCCAACACCTACTCATTGACAAAGAATGGTGTACGCCATAAACTAAAGCCCTTAAAGTATGTAGATGAAAAGGTATGTAACAACTCCAAAATTTGTTTAGTTGAAGGGAGAAAGTTCCTAGATGGGTTGAAGCATGAACATTTATGTTATGCAATAATCCCTAGAGTTAGGGAGAAGGAATGCCAGGATACCCCAGCAGAAGTCCTAGACCTGCTGGAGGAATTTCCAGATATTGTGTCTGATAATGTGCCGGAGGGTTTACCCCCAGTAAGGAAAATCAGCCACCATATAGATTTGGTACCGGGATCAAGCTTGCCAAATAAAGCTGCACACAGGATGACACCTATAGAAACTGAGGAGTTAAACAGACAGGTCCAGGAGTTGCTGGAGAAAGGATTGATTAGGGAGAGTCTTAGCCCGTGTGCAGTGCTTGCAGTACTAGCACCCAAGAAGGATGGGGAGTGGAGAATGTGCACAGACTCTCGGGCAATCAATAAAATCACTATCAAATACAGATTCCCATTGCCAAGGATGGATGATATAATGGACTGTTTAAGTGGGGCTGAGTACTTCACGAAGATTGACCTAAAAAGTGGGTATCATCAGATCCGTATCCGAGAGGGAGATGAATGGAAGACAACCTTCAAGACAAGAGAAGGCCTGTATGAGTGGTTGGTCATGCCATTTGGGCTGTCCAATGCACCAAGTACCTTCATGCGACTGATGAATGAAGTACTGAAAGAATTTCTGGGAAAGTTTGTCATTGTTTATTTAGATGATATATTGATATTCAGTAGAACCCTGGAGGAACACCTGATGCATATCAGGAGGGTTTTTGAAAAGCTGCGGGAAGAGCAGTTATTAATAAATCTAAAAAAGTGTAATTTTGTCAAGAAGGAGTTGGTATACCTGGGGTTTGTAATCTCAGCAGAAGGTCTAAAGATGGACCCCGAGAAGGTGAGAGCCATCATCGAATGGCCTACCCCAAGAAGCACAATAGAAGTGAGGTCATTCCATGGTCTAGCCAGCTTTTACAGGAAGTTCATAAAGAACTTCAGCAGCATTTGTGCACCTCTCACAGAAACAATGAGGGGGGATAAAAAAGAGTTCAAGTGGACATTAGGGGCTGAAAGGAGCTTTGATACATTAAAGAGAAAGGTCACAGAACAACCTGTTTTGGCACTTCCAGACTTTGACAAGGTATTTCAGGTGGACTGTGATGCCAGTGGCAGTGCAATAGGGGCTGTACTGAGTCAAGGAAGCAAGCCAGTTGCTTATTTCAGTGAGAAGTTAAATGATGCTCGAAAAAAGTATTCAGTTTATGACCAGGAATTTTATGCTATAGTTCAGGCTCTGAAAAAGTGGAGACACTATTTATTGCCAAAGGAGTTTGTACTATTTACTGACCATCAGGCTTTACAGTACATTAACAGTCAAACAAAACTGAATCAAAGGCACATGAAATGGGTAGAGTTCCTCCAAAGTTATACCTTTGTGCTGAAGCACAGAAGTGGGAAGTCAAACAGAGTTGCAGATGCCTTGAGCAGAAGGCAGACTTTACTGATTAAACTGACAGTGGAAGTAGTGGGATTTGAAGAACTGAAGGGTTTGTACCCTGAAGATCCGGATTTTGCAGAAGCCTGGACGGCTTGCTCGATACTATTATCGTGGACAGGACAAAATGGTTGGATTTCTTAATCCAAGATGGAATGTTGTTCAAAGGAAGTAAATTATGCATTCCCAGAAGTTCCATGCGGGAAAACTTAATCAAAGAAAAGCACAGCGGAGGACTGGCTGGGCATTTTGGTCGGGATAAGACCATTGCCCTGGTGGAGGAAAATTACTACTGGCCACAACTTCAGCAAGATGTGCGGAAGTTTGTGCAAGGTTGCAGAATATGCCAGATGGCAAAAGGTGTAAAGCAAAACACAGGGCTGTACCAGCCATTACCTGTACCTGAGAGGCCATGGGAGGACATAAGCATGGATTTCATTCTTGGATTACCGAGAACACAGAGGGGAAATGACTCTGTATTTGTGGTGGTTGACCGGTTCTCCAAAATGGCACATTTTATTCCCTTCCAGAAGACAAGTGATGCAGTTCACATTGCAGGGTTATTCTTCAAGGAAGTGGTACGACTTCACGGTCTACCAAGAAGCATAGTTTCTGACAGAGATACAAAGTTTGTTGGGTATTTCTGGAGAACTTTGTGGAAGAAGTTGAAGACAGATCTGAAATTCAGTTTTGCATACCACCCATAGACTGACGGACAGACAGAGGTGGTGAATAGAAGCCTAGGTAATTTGCTGAGATGCTTGATAGTAGATCAACCCAAGGGATGGGATTTAGTTTTACCGCAGGCGGAGTTTGCGTATAACAGTTCAGTCAATAAGAGCACCAATAAATCTCCTTTCCAGATAATATACGGGAACAGCCCAAGAAATGTGTCTAAACTGAGAAAGTTGGACAAGAGAGAAAAGTGCAGTGTCGAGGCAGAAGAATTTGCGGAACATATGAAAAGTCTGCATGAAGAAGTAAGGAAACAAATTATAAAAATGAATGCTCAATATAAGACAAGGGCAGACCAGAAGCGGCGGTTCAAGGAGTTCAAAGTAGGAGATGAGGTCATGGTGCATCTCAGGAAGGAGAGATTTCCTGCCAAGACTTATAACAAATTGAAGATGAAGAAATTTGGGCCATGCAAAATACTGGAGAAACGGGAGTCAGGAAATGCATATGAAGTAGAATTACCAAATTGGCTTGACATTTCACCTGTTTTTAATATTTCAGATTTAGTGGAATATCATGAAGGGGAAGGTACAGAGGTACCAAGTGCAGAATTGTGGCAAATTCCAGCATCTACTCCAACCACCAACGAGGTTGAGGAGATATTAGACACTCGTGAGGGCAGAAGCACCAGAAATAGACAGTATTCTGAATACTTGGTAAAGTGGAAGGGCAGGCCTGTTGAAGATGCGACTTGGTTGTCGAAGATGGAGGTTGACCGCCTGGGTCTTCCCCCAACAAAACAGAAGTGAGGATCACTTCTAATCTACCCCGGGTGTCTGATGCAGGAGCATCCGGTGTCAATATGAGAAATCTTGCATCCTTTACGTATTTTCTTTAAGTTCTTGAATTTTGAAGTATTTTGGTTCTCTTTCGGGGGAGGAAATGATGTGAAGCAGAAAGGGAAGTTGTTAGAAGAGCTAAAGCAAGGGTTGGAGTGAGGTCACAAAATCGTGACCTCAATGGCTGCGGCAAAGGCAGGGCGAGTTTCGTCGTGATATCACGACGGTTTTGTTAGCCGAAGCGAAAGTTGCGGAGGGGTCGCGATATCGCGACGTCGCGATATCGCGACGGTTTTATAGGCTATGGCAAAAGGCGGAGGTGAGGTCGCGAAATCGTGACATGTCGCGATTTCGTGACACGTCACGATTTCGCGACCTCAAAGGCAGTAACAAGTGCAGGGCATATTTTGTCGCGATATCGCGACGTCGCGATATCGCGACATTGTTTCAAAGTTGAGAGCGGGGCGACAGTTGGGTCGCGATATCGCGACATGTCGCGATATCGCGGCCAGAGAAAAGTCAAACTAAAGTGAACACGCGGATGGTCGGACAGGGCGGAATCGACACGTGGCTGCCACGTGTGTTAAAGGCGACGCAACCAGTTGAGGTAGGGTTGAATTTGACACGCGGAAGCATACATGTAATAGGTCAAAAGGTGAGGTCCACGTAGTCTGAAAAGAAAGATAAAGATGTCGACCATGCATGCATATGTATCTTTTTATTATTGTTTCTGGAAGAACCGTAGTTACAGGTGATAGACTTAATGGCAGAGACAGCGGTACATAAGAACAGTCAGATTAAAATGGCAGGTGCAGGGTATGGGAAGCCATTAATGCAAGCTTCTGGACGGATCGGGCAGTTGCCCATTTATGGCAGAAAACAAAAATTTGAAAATGCAACCGGGGGAAAATCGAATTTGAAATTGTTGTTGAGCGGGAGCATTAATTGCGGGAAGGGCCGAGACCTCATCAAAATCGGGGAAAATGGTAAGGGAATGGGATGGTGAGTTCGGGATAGAGGGGGAGAGTTGTATGCCTGGAAAGACTACTGTATAAACTGTATTGAGCAATTTAATGAAAATTACTGTGAACTTTGTTGTGTGAATCCTAGCTTGCCATCAAAATTTTTGAAAGATAATTCATCGCACCATTTGGTGAAAGGCATCAATTGGTAATATCAAAATTTTAAAGTGTCATTCATAATTAAAGTGCCACTTGGCATTGCAAAAGATATAATGGCCAGGAAGGCATAGCACCATTGAATAATATGATATAAAATTGGAAAAAAACTTTTACCCAGTGTAATTTTCATGACCCTCCACTTGCCAACTTTTTCATATAGATGATTTATAAATTTATATGTTATCTTTAATAATAGATTATATGGTTTTATGATGTTTTGATGGTATGTTACTAATAGAATTGGATGTGTTGTAGGAATAGACACCTTTGCAAGTGGGCAGAAAATTGATGGCTAATGATCTAACACATGATATATCCATTTTTAGACCTAGTTCTTACATTTAACATCTGGTTGTTTTTTGTGAATTAAGTTGCTTTTGATGGATAAAAGGTAACTAAAATGCTCTAAGATAGCCAATGAATGAATATTAATAGGGAAGAATTATTAATATTCTATGCTAAAGGTCCTTTTTAATATTAATTTGCTAATATTGAATTATATTAATAAGGAAGACTTATTAATATACTTTGATTTATGAATGATTTTAAAGATTCCTAATGTAATATTAATAAATGGATTTATTAATATTTAAAAAATGTGTGGAGAAAATTATTTCTAGTTAAAATAATGCAAGTTATTTTTTTCGGTTGGTTGGGAAATTCATTCCAGAGAATGAACCAATTCATCACCTTGCACCTTAAATCAAAAAATGGAAGTTAAAAAAAAGGATCAAAGACTATGAAAGGAACCAGAGGATGGAAGTCACCATTGAGGATTAAGCACAAGCAATTTGCAGCAACAAGTAACATACATTTCCTTCAATCAAGCAACTTCAAGGAGAAAAATAAAGGTATTATATTGTTGTTTCTGCCTAGAAAAAACTGTAATTTATATTGTTATTGCTACCTTGGAAAACCTACAATTTACTTTGCTATTGCTGCCTGGAAAACCTACATTTTATTTTGTTAATGTTGCTCGAAGAACCTGCAATTTATTTTTGTTATAGCTACTTGAAAATAAAGCTTGTGCATATATGGTTGATTAGGTAATATAACCTTATTTTTAATATAAACTTTAAGAGCTTAAAAAACCATGCATATATGGTTTAAGATCTTTAGAAAAAATAGTGTAGGAGTAAAGATGTTTTTGTCCCCTGTGTTTCCATTAAGGGAAAATATGTGGATAGACAGATTTATTCTTTAGGTTAAAAAAGAATTCATTATAGTTTAAAATGACTTAACTTTTTTTTTTTTTAATTCTAAGTAGGTTAGATGGATTTGATTTTTAGATTGAAAATGAATTCATTTTAATTAAAAATGAAATTAACTTTATTATGTGTTTGATCTAAGGTAGATTAAGGGGAATTAATATTTAGATTAAATGCATTTAATTTTAGTTTAAAATGAAATTGATTTTATTATGTGTTTGATCTAAGGTAGATTAAGGGGAATTAATCTTTAGATTAAATGCATTTCATTTTAGTTTAAAATGAAATTGATTTTATTATGTGTTTGATCTAAGGTAGATTAAGGGGAATTAATCTTTAGATTAAATGTATTTTATTTTAGTTTAAAATGAAATTGATTTTATTATGTGTTTGATCTAAGGTATATTAAGAGAAATTAATATTTAGATTAAATGCATTTTGTTTTAGTTTAAAATAAAATTTATTTTATTATCTGTTTGATCTAAGGTAGATTAAGGGTAATTAATATTTCGATTAAATGAATTTTATTTTTAGTTTAAAATGAAACTGATTTTATTATATGTTTGATCTAAGGTAGATTAAGGGAAATTAATCTTTAGATTAAATGTATTTCATTTTAGTTTAAAATGAAATTGATTTTATTATGTGTCTAATCTAAGGGAGATTAGAAAGGAATTAATATTTAGATTAAATGCATTTTATTTTAGTTTAAAATAAAATTGATTTTACTATGTTTCTAATCTAAGGGAGATTAGAAAGGAATTAATATTTAGATTAAATGAAATGCAATTTAAGATCAAAATGAATAGATCTTTATTGTGTTTGATCTATTTTTGTTTGAAAGGAATTATGGGGTTCCTTTTTGTTGTCTTATGGAAAGGAATTGTGGGATTCCTTTATGTTTGATCTATGAAAGAAAATTAGGATTCCTTTATGTTTGATTTTTGGAAGGAAATTATGGAGTTCTTTTTGGGCTTAAGAAATTGGGGTTATTATGTACTTGTATGGTTGGGGATGTGGAATTCTTGATAGGCTATTTTGATTATAGAATTGAAGGGCAAGAGACTATGGTATTTATTTATTACTTATATAACGATATGCATAGATATATTTTGGAAATATAATAATGATATGCATAGTTTTATTGTGGAAAAATATTAATGATATGCATAGATGTATTGTGGAAATATATTGTTGAGATGCATAGATATATTGTGGAAATATATTATGGGAATATATTGCTTGTTTGCTTGAGAAAAAGGAAAGCATTGAATATTTAAGTGGACATGGAGTCCATCTATAGGGAAGAACTAGGAAGGTCTTCCTTGTATACTGGTTTATTTTAAAGTAGGGAAAAAATTTGGAGTAGGAAGTCCATTTGGGTGAAGAAATTTATGGGGTTTCTTCATGGGATTGTTTTAAAATAAAGTAGAAAGATAAAGGATCATTTCTACATGAATACTTGATGGACCAAGTATGTAACTTGTTTATCTTCTTTATGCTTTGTTTTCTTTGCAATCAAATCATATATAAATGCATTGCTAAGCTTTGGAAAGAGATAGGAATGAGTTTGGAAATATTTGTGGAAAATATGTTTGGAAATATGTATGGGATTCTTTATACTTGTGTTTTCTATGCATCAGTAAAAATGAATCATATAGGAATGCATTGCTACGTTTTGGAAAGAAAAAAAAAAATTAGTTAGTAAATATTAAAGAAATGAATTGACTTCTTGGACATGGGGTCCTTGGAGTAGGAGAAACTTATGGGGGTTTCATATTTTTGGAAAAATACTTAAGGAAGGATTCTTAAGTACTTATGATTGGTGAATGACTACAAGGAAATTATGTGGTTCCCTTACTATTTTGTAAAGTGAATTATGGATATTCATGTTTAGGGACATAAGAATCATGGGATTCTTATGTAATGGCTTGGGTTTATTGAAAAGAAGGAATAAGAGATTTTTTTTTTTTTTGTAACAAATAAATATTAGACTTGAAAAATTAAAATGGATTTTCAAGGTCGATTTTTTTTAAGGGTTTCCTACGATAAAAGATGTGTTATGTATGTATATTTTATGGATCTTGTTTTAAATTATTTTTTCCATGAAATAATGTAGTTGATTACTTGAATTGTTTAGATTTATGTAAAGAGGAAATGGTTTAAAATTTTTAATCATTTTATGCTTTCAAGATAAAGTAAATGTGTTTTTATAAGAATAAGACGAATGTTATACATTTATTTTATACTTAGGACTATGCAAATGTGGCTTTTAAATATTGAATAAATAAGATAAAAGGAAAGGCTATTCCTTATATTTACCTTAGGGTTTGGGGATTATTCCTTAAGAGGATTTATCCATAGAATGCCAACCTAATTAGACCCCTAAGGTTAGGACCATAACTAAGGGATATGTGATGTGACAATCCCTTAGGGTTATAATGGAAACTTTAGTAATAGATCATTAAAGTGTATTCTGAGATATGGTGAGCTTAGAATTCCATTGTAGCTAAATTCTTTTGATGGTTTCTCTAGAAGAAATTGAGATACACATGTGAGATATTTCATGCAAATGATAGTCATAGGAACCCAAAAAACTATGGAATAATTCTTATGGAGGATGTCATTTGGTGTTGTAGTCATTGGAAACCTTGATTTATTGATGGTCGATTGATGGGAGATGCCACATGGGTGATAGTCAACTCTGTTAAGCTATAATTGGGATAATTGAATGGTGCATAGTAGTTTTATACTATATTAAGTATGTGTAAAACTATAATAAGTATATATCTAAGTACTAGCAATGAATTATTAACACTAGTAAGGGATTTGGCATCCCCTTTCTCAAATTAATGGGATAGGGTTAACCCACATGCCATGGTTAAAATGTACATCAAAGGAAATAAAGTAAATGCAGTGACCACTCAAAGGTGTCCTTTAACCTATATGGATAGTGTACAAGGTAAATCACATAATGGTTATGGGAGTTTGGCTAATACTATCCACATGAGGGATGTTGCAGCATCTAGAACTTGGAATGTGGTAGAATATTTTGTTGAATTTATGTGGAACATATTTGGTGAACCTTACTTGTTAAAAAAAATCTCTCTTGGATTGGTTAGAATTGGGTTGTTATAGTTGGTATCAAAGCATGGTCGTAGGACTATAAGCTTCCTATATTTAACATTAAGATGTAGTTTTATAAGGTTTCCTTGAAGAGAACCTAGTTATAGTTAGATTTGATGTGCATCTTAGAATAAAAGAACATTCCTAAGGGTATGGTAGTTTACATATGGTAAATCTTACCATTAGTCGAATGATTGAATATACTCTTAGTAGGGCACCTTATGTGGAGTAAGTGTGATCAATAATTTTATCAAAAATATTGATAATACTCTTGAAATAACACCTCACATAGTTATAGTCTTGATTATGAACTATACGTTCTATGAACATGCTCCTGCTAGGACCACCACTAATAAGTGGAGTGAGTGAGGTATGCTCACTGAGGTAGGGTTGGGATCAGGGTGACATACCAATTTTAGATTGTGGCATGCATCTCTTGGGAGGGTCAATTACACTAAGCTTGGACTATGGTGCACTAGACAAGTTGATATATATTCTTTGCTATCAATTAATATCATATTGTACTTTTTATTATGTTATGGTGTGAAAATGTCTGTGTATTATGTTAATTTTTGTTAAGTAATTTTTTATGTGTGGTAACGAAAAATATAATGAATGTAATGAATGCAACTAAATGAATGAATGCCAAGAATATAATGAATACAAACATCTAAGTTTAAAACTATATGAAATGCATAGATGAATGATGGAAGAAGAAATGGAGTAAATATGAAGAAAAAAATGACAAAGAAGATGAAAGAGATGAAAACAAACATCCAAAAGGCTAAGCACCTAAAGAGAAAAATGAATAGAACCTTGTATGGATATATACTTGCAAGTGAATGAGATGGATGTCATCTCTCACATGTGTCCATGAATCTATCCTATAAGGGTATTATGTTCACAAAGGGATGGATAAGTGTGGAGCAATACCCACTATGGGTGTAGTGCTCACTAATATGGCTAAAGATAATGTATATACCCATTAGGATGTATGTTTTCAAATGGTTTAATGGAGGCTGCCCCTTGCTCATGACCATGAATCTATCCTATATGGGGTGAAATTTTTGATTGATTTATAAAAACAAGTACTACTTGATAAGGGTGTGGTATGTCCAATAAGGTGTATGGGTAAATAATTTTGAATAAAATAAGAGGTGAGTGCATGTGCTATAATAAAGAAAAGTAGAGGAAGAAATTGAGGAACAATGAACAAAGAATAGTGAGTGTGTGTACCCATATTGAAATTTCAAGGGTTAAGAGGTATTTGTAAGATAGTCAATGGTCATATTAACACAATGCATGATATTGATATGGTATCTACCATATCCTACAAGGACCTCTTAACCATAAAAAATAAATAAGGAAGAAGTTTGAAAGCAAGAAGAAGTAGAATGTATATCATTGTCTTTATGAAAGGAAGAAAGGAAAATATGGAAAGGACAAGGATATACAAAAGAAGAACTATATACCTTGTATTAGAGAGATAGAAGCAATAAAAAATTTCAATTTCAAGGAATATAAAAAAGAAGAGAGAAGAAGAAGAGAGGAAGGGGTGGGTGAATTATGAAAATAGGAATATCCCTAGGTTGAGGATTTATTAAGCATCAGTACCCTAGTGTGAGTGCAATGCATGTGAGTTATGACCTAACTAGGTGTCATCACTTGAAATTATTGTGAAATCCCCAATAATTTGTATAATCAAGTAGTCATGCAAGTATAAATGAGCAACAATGTAATTGTATGACAAGAAAAATGCAAGTGGAATAAAATATCAGGTCAAACATGCAAAATATGACAAGCAATTATGTAGTATGAATCAAGCAACCAAATCCAATATGTGAACTAAATGATATGAGTATGTGAAGTTATGGATGGTATTTTTGTTTTTATTATTGTTTTTTTTTTACCAATTGATTAGTTCTTAAATTCCTAAAAATCAACTCAAATTCTAATTGTTCCACTTAAATTAACAAACAAGATGATATAGCAAGGAGCTGACCCATAAAATAAAGGGCTATTATAGAGGATACCTGCATGATTCTTATCACAAAGTGGATCATCCATAGCATATTATTTGGGAGTTGTTTCATTAAAGCAATTAAAAATTCTAATCGTGCCATCCTTTTTGATGAAATGTAAAGAGATTCCAAACTTGCAAGGTCTCTATGAGGTAGAGGAATAGGGTCCCATTGAGAATGATAATACTCAATATGCACAACACAAGGGATAGACCCATTTAAGAAGAAGTTTTTTTGAAGGATACCCTCATGAGCTATGTCACAATGTGTATCCATTTTAGTGTACTACTTTGGTACTTAAACTAACTTGGGATGCACCAAAGTTACCATATTACAATAAAGAAAATTTGAGGGATAAGGTGGTTCCTAATCCTCATCACTCTACTCAAAGCCTTTATGATCTAAATATTTGGCATAATTAACAGTTTTATCATCATTGTTAAGGGGTAGAGGTTGTTTTTCATTAGGGATGTAACCTACGACACATATCCTAGGAAAAATTTCAACTTCCAAAGGCTCTTGAATACCTTTCTATCATGGCCCCAAACCTTTACCTATATATCCCATACTAGATATTATTTTCTTGGGAAGTGGGTAATAATTGTATAGGTAAAAATGGGTAAAATAACTCTCTACAATAAGAGGATTGCTACCAAATATTTTTTCTTCGAGGACCATACCCATGAAGATAAAGGTACACATGCCAATGTGTAAAATTTCACTCTTATTATAGGGTAAACCCATAGTCTTTGGTGAAGGTGATAGATTAGCAATATCCAAAAGAGGCTCTAAAAGAAAATAATTAACTTGATCCTATGGTGAGATTTTTATGAGAGGTTCCTCACTCACCTTTAAATTTTCAAGTTGCTTAGTTATGTGAGATGAGGAGACTGATGGATATACATTGAGATCAGATTGATCTTGCTAAACCATTGAATAGTATTATAATGAATGAGGGTCACCTAAAATGGTGACATGTTGGTTCTTTAATTTTAATATCAAGCATTGATGAAAAATATAAGGGATCACCTTCATCGCATGAACCCAAGGATGTCCAATAAGAATATTAAAATATGCAGGGCAAGACACCACATAGAACAAGGTATCTAAGATCTTAGGTCCAACTATAAGAGGGATATATAATGTTATAGACCTCTTGGAACTCATTGTTGAATGCTTCAATGATTACATAAAATTTAGTTTAATCTTCCTCTTTTAATCCAAAATTTTAGAAAATTTGATAAGTGCATAAATTGATGGAATATCCATTATCAATAAATATTCACTTGACAAAAATTCCCTCAATAAATGGAGTGATATAGATTGAATAATCACCCTGTAATTTTGAGGAAGAAATATCATCATCCAAAAATGTGATATGATGTATCCCCAAAGAACCTACAATATTAGCTATAGCACTAGTGGAAATATCTTAAGGAACATTTTTTTGTCTTATAAGTTTAAGCAAAACTTCCTCATGAATTGGAGAATTTTGCAAAATCTCTAAGAGAGAGGCCTTAATTGGGGTACTATTTAATAGATATTGAATGTCAAAGGATAATTTAGGTTGTGGTTTCAACACTAAAGGTGGAGTTCCTATCCTCATGCTCCATTTTTGGGTTATCTTTAAAACTATGGTGGTTTTTGAAGGTGGTTTGGATGAAGAATTTATCTCCTATTGAGAATGTTGTAATGGTTGAACTTAAGTCAGTTGTCTTGTAGTTATTTCTATCATAGAAACCATATTATTGTAGGGAGGTGGCACATTATAATATGACACTTGATTAGTTGACTATTGTACATGCATAGGTGTGGGATCTTGGAAGATACCCATATCTTGACTAGTTGTAGGTTCTTTTTGAATAGGAGGTCAATTTTTTGTTAGATAATTTTATTGAGAACCTTCTATAACAAGACAACCTTCATCAATTAATTCCTAGAACCACATGTTTCAACATCTTACATGATTTTATCATGTGCCACTCCACTCTATGATACTTACAATGCTAACTAGGCATATACCAATCAGTCACTGTATCAAGTTGTCTTATGGGAGGTAACTCAACTACATTAGCTTCCAAGAGCTATTGTAGGACCACATTCATAAGCATGTTGAGTCTGGTAAAACTTCTTGATGGGGATTTTTGAGGCTAGTGAAGCACCATATTTTATAGGGTGTTAACAACATTATTAATTGGTATACTATATGTTACTCCATAACCAATTATATGCTTGTTCTTATAATGTTCTTCCATGGTCCTATCTTCCTTTATCTTAAGTTGAACTCTTAAGATAAGGGCTTGCTCGACCATTCTTGCTAGATCTATTTCTTGACAAAAAGAGGTGATAGCTTTTATTTCCACTTTATAAGAAATTTGGTCTTGTAAATTCCCAATAAATATCTCAATAATCCAACTAGACTCCTCCAATGAGACAAAAATTCTAAAAATATTTCATCTTTGGCTTGTTTTAACATATAAACATCTTTGATAGTCATATTATTTTCAACATACGCTCTAAACTATTGAACAAATATTTTAGTTCTCTTCAAACTTCCTCAAAGAATGATTGGGTAGTTGATAATACTACTCTAACGCCATACCACCAAGGTTCTTAGGGGATAACTTTAGTAACAATATATCATCATATATGATATCATGGCATGGTGTCCTAAATATTCTTACATGCTTAATTGGATATTTCATTCCCTTATAGATATGTAAAATCAATATTGTAAAATTATTAGGGTAGGGCCTAAAGGCAACAAAATGGTATAGGGGATGATTGCATATTTTTTATAGTTGTAGGTGAAACTAGGTGGCTGCATCATATCCACTCTTAAACCAATTATTTCACCATATTTGTTAAACTTTACATTTCAGGATTGTTGTTGTGCAATGTCCTTAGGTTCCATAGCGAAGGGGCATAGGTAGGTTGTTGAAAGAGAACATGGCCAATGTTATAATATGTATTGTGATATGTGGTATATTTTTATGGAGGATAACTAGCATTTGGTGGAACATGCGCATGAATGTTGATATGAGTAGAATGAGGAGAAAATTGAACATAATCTTGGGTGTCACTACTAGTTGGAAGAACTTGTGAAATTCTTCCAATATTGATGGACATAGTAGTAGTATATGTTGGTTGATGAGAAGGAATAACATGATGTGAATATTCAAACAAGAGGTTGTTATGAAAATTCCTAGGAGAGATAGTAGGAGGAGAAGTTATCCCACCCTTTTTAATTTGGTCTTCCTTTGCCATAGCCTTATCAAATCCTCCCTATGGAGCATCATAAAACCCCATAAATGATCAAATTATGTAAAATTGAATCCACCATTAGGCCTATCATAGGCATAATATTTAGTATTAATTTCCACATGTTCTTGATCTTATACATTAATATTAGTATTCTCCCTAGCAATTTCATCATATTCTTGAGGAATCTGATCAAATTCTAAGTATCTTTGTTGACTCCTAAGGAATGGAGACAATAGGAAAAATGAAAGGATAGAGGATAAAACCAAGGAAAGACACACATGAGTATTCTTAATATTATTTTAATTGTTTTCTACTCTAAACAAATACAATTAGTGGTATTATTTAAATTTTAAAGGTAAAATCAATTAAAGAGGCTTCCTATATTGGCCACTAAGATGTATTTTCATGTCGAGTCCACCAAATATGTAGAGAGGAAAAACTACCCTACTACACATGATTCTTGGCTAGATCTTCTAGGATTCAAGGTGACTGCAAGTGTGTGTTTTATCTTTACACTCAGAACAATGAAACATGTTCATTATGAATGATTTTAGGAATAGCTCCATGATTGGTGTGGAAATATTTAATGTGTGATTTAAGAAAACACCTATGTTTGGAATTTCTAAACTAAATTATGAAAATGAAAGAACAATGCAAAACAAATAAGATGCAGGAATACAATTACTAACCCTAATATGATTCTTTGGTTCAATGATATCTAACCCTAGTTTGCAAGAAAAAAAATCTTTTTCTTTGAGAAAGGGACCAAGGGAGTGCACAAACAAGACTAAATCCTAGATGGAAAAATATATGCCTTTTTCCTTCTAAAATACCTAGAAGAAATCAAATGTTTTTCATTTTTATTTGAAACTTAGGTTATCAACATGAATTAAAAGCAAACAACACACAACCCAAAATATTTTCTTATATAACTTATCTAACTCAATGTTTTATCTAAGCTTTATCTTGCATCTAGAATATCCAACAACTTCACAAAAAACCCTAGACAATATGGTCAACATTTGAGGGTCTACTTAGTCCATTGTAAGACTGATATTGGAGGTGCAACAATCAAGCTCCCTAGGTTCTTTTAGTTGACCATTCAAATTAAAATGAGATATATTATTTGGAAAAAAAACAAAAAAATATGATGGCATAGAATAATAAATGAAATACAAATACAATGGGCAGAATGCTTGAATAAGAATGTAACTTTGAAATCTAGGTTTTGGGAAAAAGTGATTTCCCTAAGCCAATGCAATATGAAATGTAAGCAAAAATAATAATAGGTAGAATATAATGCAAAGAGAGATGAAAAAATTCATAATATGCATGCAAATAAAAATATTACGGTTTTGGGATAAACAATTACCCCATAGTCTACGTAGACCAAATCTATGCCTTGTAAATTATCAAGCATGGATTCAATAATAGAGATGTAGATATAGAATTCCTGATGGATGAAAGTAGAGCTTTTATCAAATATACATCCTATAGTGAATGAGGCACAAATTCACATAAAAGGGTTTAAAACCCCAAAATAGAGATCAAAATGTGACAAAACGCATAATGAAGAAATTAAATGAACTAATGAATGCAAAGGAGCAATTTAGTGATATTTTGGAAGAAGCACAGAAAAATGTGGAAGACCTCTCCTCCTTAAAGAAGAAAAAATATCATCAAGGCTTTCTTCACTTGTAGACCATAAGTAACACACTAATAGCAGAACATCAAAGCACCAAGAGCACAAGAAGATTGCACAAGAAATAAAAAGAGCTATTATTTTACATGAACTTTAATAGTTTGATTGTAGAAGGAACTAAGATAAACAAGTAAAAAAGGGGATCCAATCCCTTTATTTATAAAGGGTTTGGATGGCTATGATATGGTTAAATGAAATTTAACCTTGATTAATTCAATGACCTAAAAGGTATAATCTTAAAATTTATGTTTTCCAAGAAAAACCCTGAATTTTTTGAATCCAACTTAAAATTTAGTTTTTTCAAGAAAACCCCTAAATTTGTTGAATCTATGTCCCATAATTTACTAGACATATATTTTATCAATATTAAAAAAATAAAGTCAAAACATAATAAAAGGGGGTCAAACTTGCTCCTAGCAAGTCTTAGAGCCTCCAAAATTAACCTAAGTATAATGACTCAATTGGGTGGGTCAATTTTCCATGTCTATAGTCACCAATGATTTCTCATTCTAAGGCCCATAAGTGTCCATAATTGATGGACCTATATCTAAATATCTCAAAGATACCAATTAGGGTTACAAAAGTATTTTGAATATAGAATAGAGGATAACCTGTAGACCTTATACATAAAGTTTCAAAGGGAAGGAGCTCTCATCTTGACCTTTATGTAGATCAACATTTTTATTATGAAGGCATTCTGATTTTTCTACTTGTGATTCATGTCTAGCCTTGTGGGCTCTTCCTTTCATCATACCTTCTTTATTTTAATGAGTGGATATAAAATATTGAGTGATTGTGTAAGGAGCATCAAGACTCTCTAGGTTGCATGCATTGTAATAATTCTAACAAATGAATTGAACTATGACTATTTTTGCTATGTCCTACTTATTTAGTATGTTTATCAATATGGGTTATGAAAATTTTAGTGAGGTCAACTTATAACTATTAAAAAATGGTAAATACATCCATTTCAATTTGTTTCATGCAATCAGGATAGGGGACTATGATCTTAGCTCATCACCTTTGTAGCTAAAGATTTACTTTTCCTATAATTTACTTTCTTGTCCTTTATAATTCCTATGTTTTTTGCTTTAATTGCAATTACTTTCCTTGCAACCCACAATAAAATTAGGCCTAATATCATCAAGGTCTTAGTGCATCAAATATTAAATCCAATTAGGGGTTAACCTTGGCTAAAAATCCTAGAGGTTGCGCCATATATTACCCCTTCGCCCATGGAACTTCTTACTTTGTCAATCTATGGAAGACAATGGTATCCAGTGCATGTTGGGCTATTGCCTTCACAAGCCGATGCATGTAGATATAACAATAGTAATCAATATTTTGATGATTAATATAATATATCAATCATTATTGATTTATGCAATTTTTTTGTGAATGCTTATAAGAAATATTTACTTTTGATGTAAGATAATACATTTTATGGATTTGTATGCTAAATGAGATGCTTAACATGGATTTTTATCATATTGATATTATTTACCTAGATGCATTGCATCTAGAGAACTTTACTATTTTATTTCACCCCTAAGTAGTGATATTTGACCTTAATTATTAGCCAAGTGCTTAGGCAATTATAGTTGATGCTTTTGATTTTATTATTTTTGATTGGTTAGACAGTCAATGTCCATAGGATATTTATTGCTTTTCATTGCTTGGGTAGTCTATTTCCAAAGGATATTATTGATTTCAATTATCTGGATAATGTATGTGTGTAGGATATTAGTGCTTTTGATTGCTTACACAATTTATGCCTTTAGGGACTTTAATTCTTTTGATTTCCTTGGCATTTTATACCTATAGAAATTTATTGCTTTGATTGCATAGGAAATTTATATCCATAGAAATTTCATACTTTTGATTACCTGTCAAGTTTATGCCCATAGGACTTTATTGATTTTATTTCCTAGGCAATTTATGCTAGTAGGAATTTATTACTTGGGCAATCTATTCCCGTAGTATTTTATTGATTTATTTTATTGAATTGAATTTGATTCCCACAACTTTGGGTGGTTCTTACAATTTTTAATGATTTCCCCTAGCTTTGGGTGGTGCTTCCAATATTTTATGATTTCCCCCAACAATGTTGAGAGAGAAGAAGAAAATAGGATTTTTAGGAGGATTTGCCATTATTGTTTTTAAGTGTTATAGGCTTTGTCATGTGGTATATGCTAAATAGAGACTTAAATTTATGGTTCTTTATTCTTTATAATTTCCATTTCTTTGTCAATCTATGTAGAAATAGGTTGCCTTGGTCTATCACATATCAATATAATAAAGTAGATGATAATGGACAATGTAAGATCATACACTTGAGATTGATCACTTGTGACCCTTACATATGCCTATGAGGAAATGGAGTATTCTCAATTTATTCTCTATCAAGAATATATAAGAAGCCTGAAGTTAAGAGGTTAAATTGATAAAACAAATATTTAGGGATTTGTGCCATCCTTTCCTATAGATCATGATGGTATTCATCATTTGGAAAAATGTTCATGGTTTAATAGAATATGTGAAACAATATTAATGTAGTTATAGCTTGAGGCAAGTGAAATATAGAGAGTCACAAATATGTATAAACAAGTAAGAAAAAAAATGTATTAAGCAAACATAAAAGGAACAATCAAATATGAATATTTTGGAGTATTATTAGTATTAAATTCCTAGTAAATTAATAATGCAAAATGTAGGATTGAGGTTTTATGGGTAAATTTATTTTGACATCCTTATAGATCATTGAGAAGTATATGTTATATATCACCAATTATTGGAACATCTATATGATGTTATAGATCCACAAAGGATAAGTTAGAAATACCTATACTTCTCATGAGTCTATAAAGATACAAGGATAGATGAGTGGTGAAGACTTTATCAAATCCATAAGGCATCATGCAAAGATTCAAATGTGAAGATAAAGAGATATGATAAGATCAAATTAATTTTATAATTTGATTGAAGAAAGATATTTTTTGAAAGAGATAAAAGAAGAGAGGGCTAAAGCACAATCTCATATTCATAGTGTGCATGTAATATGTGTATAATCTATTCTATATAGGATCATGCCTACGTACCAATGGTTCATATTAAGGGAATAATATACAAAAAAATGTAAAATGATATGATAATTACCAAATGCTTGATAACTTGTTAAAACATTCTCCACATATTTTATAAAATGGACTGAGAAGTTAGGGATTTTTCCTTCCAATGCTTGGAAAACATAAAAAAACTCCTATAAACATGTGAAATATTGAAATAAAAACAATCAACTCCTCCCCATACCCTAAAATAATGTAGAGGTGAAATTATGATAAGGATTTTTTACCTTTGACACCAAAGGCAATGCAATCAAGGTTGTTTTAGCTAGGGTTATCCTACTATTTTATGGTTATCCTATCTATGTGAAGCTAAAAACATCATGCTACTATCATAAATAAACTACATGAAAATTTTGAGATAATTAAAAGGGAAAAAAATGAGTGATATTTTAAGACATGAGTACAAAAACACTTCAATCAATCCAACGGACTAATGGGGGAGATTTGCTAGTATCAGTCACCTAGTACAAGCTTAATGCATGTGTAAAATATGTTAACTATGATCATCATTACATCTTAGCAGATTATTTGACCCAGTATGTATTAGGTAGTCAAGCACATATGAACTAATTGAATATGTAATCATGTAACCAAGTGATCAAGAAACCATGTATGGAAATTATACATTATGGTAATCAATGAGATAGTCAATTGAAAGGGAGTGTGAAATATAGTAGCATCAATTACCTAGTGCAATGCAAGCGCTAAGTATGCTAACTAGGATCAACATAGCATTCCAATAAATATTGTAACTAAAATATACATTAAGAAATCAAGCATATGTGAAGTTACTGATCATGAATTTAGGCAGCCATGTAGGGAAGAAACCATGTATACATATAGTGACCAACAAATAATTCAAGAAAATGAAATGATATAGGATGATATAAATTATATTTACTAATTTTTAGGTGCATTTTGTTCATTGGTTCTTTTAGTTCCTTCTCATTTAGTGTAGCTAGGTGGCATTCTCTTGAATCATACTTGGTAATCACTATGAATGGACCTAGCAAGTTTAGCTCAATTTTTTTTTTGAGCTCATGTTTATCATTGGTATTTTTCTAGTTTTCTTTAAGAACTAGGTCACCTACTTTTAAGAAATGTGGTTGTATAATTTTACCATAGGCTATCTTGAGCCACTAATCATAGACCTATAGGTGTTCCAAGGTATGGATACACTTTTTCTCAAGTAGCTCTAGTTAACTAAGATGATCATGTTTAGACTCGTTCCTTAAAAGGTAGTCTTTCGCAAGGATTTATAAGAAAGAAAAATTTAGTTCAAAGGTAAAGATAGTCTTGGTCCCATAGACCAAGCCATAGGGCATGTCACCAATAGATTCTAAACACTGGTACAATAGGCCCATAATGTGGGGTATATCTAGAGATTCCAATATCGAACTAATTTTCTAATGATCTTCTTTAGTATTTTTGTTAGGATTTTATTATATACTTTAGCCTAGTCGTTGCGTTGGTGATAATATGATGTTGGCCACTTATGCTAGAGATTGAATTATATGCAAATTTATGTGATGATCTTGTTCAACAAAGGTATGCCATTATAAGAACGTATCAAGTTGGCAATGCCATATTGAGATAGGATTTAATTTAGGATGAATTTGTACACTTGAGTCATAGTGAAAGAGGATAAATGCATAGCTTTGACTCACTTTTTAAAGTATTTAGTTGCTATGATAATAAATTTGTGTCTATATGATAATGGTAGGCTTATTTTACTAATGATTTCAAGGCCGCAATTAGAGAAGAGCCAAGAAAAATATAGGGATTGGATATCCTATGATGGAGCATGGATGAAAATATCATGCTTTTGAAATTTTTCACATTTTGGACAAATTTCCAATACGATTTCTCTTTAGAGGGCCAATAATATCATAATTAGAGAAGCATTTTGGTGATGGTGTTTTTTCTAAAGTGGAAAATACATGTTCCCTCATGGGATTATTGAACAACTATATTGGATTCATTAGATTTTAGGCATCCAAGAAGGATGTGACAAAATGATAATTTGCAAAGGATATCACCTATAGTGACAAATCAACAAGTGCAATGTCTTAAATTCTTAAAATCATTCCTATTGATGCCCTTTGTAAATGTATCATCTTTGAATAATATAAAGATATTATTGTGCTAATTGTTTGTATATGGTGTTGACTTGAAAAAATTATTTATGAAGTTTGTTGGCTATATTCTAAATTTGTAGGTTCCCTAATTTATCGTTATGATCATGGATTGTTCATATTTCACCTCTAGTGAAATGCGGAAACTACCATCATGGTGTTAGCATGATAGTTTCTATATCTTGGGATAGTATGGATAATGATCATATCAAAGATATTTTTTATCTTGTCAATGATATCCTTATATAAATTTATCTTATCATATTTGGTTTTGTTAATTCTATTAATTTGGTTGATAAGCAGCTATGAGTAGTACTTCATAGTGTTGTTTATACATAAAAATTAAGGTTTGAAAGATTTATAAATCATATTCCTTTGAGGTGATATTAGGACAATCCATACAACTATTACTTTGACACATATAACACCATCAAAGAATAAGGACCAAGGGTCTAAGGGTTTGGATTCGATATTGATTATAGAATTATTAGTAAATTCTATGATTATGGAATGTATAGTAGGCAAAGGCACTACTACAAATAGGCTAGTGACTGCTTTCCCTTTTAGTTATTTTTAATTGATAAAATCTAAGTTAGAATCATTAAGGGTGATGAACCATTTTGTAGTTCTTCCTAAAAATAAGGTTTATACGTGAGGTACCTCAAGGGTCCTACTCTAGATATGATATATTTTATGGATTAAAAAATAACATATTAATTTTTGGGAAGCAAAGATGACTACAAGGTAGAGATTTTATAAAGGTGTGTATCAAAATTTGTAATTTACTAGGGTCTAAATGATATAATAAATATCCCTTTATCTATGTTGATCATTGTATTATGCCATTATAGAACCTATGGTGTGGAAAATTGTTGTGATGTATAATAGGAAATGCTTAAAGGGATTAGGTGTAACAAGGATATGTGAAGATATGAGATATATTTTTAGAGTGTCAAAATCCTTTTGATACTCATTATCCCATTTGAATTTAATATATTTCCTCAATATTTTTAAAATGACATCCTTTTTTAACCCATGGAGAAATGAATCTCTAATGACTTGCAATTTTCCTTGAAGGATTCAAAGTTGAATTAACATCTTTGGAGGTGCTATATCTATTATGGTAGACATATTTTTGGGATACACCTTAATACCATATCAAGATATCATAAATCCTAGTAGTAACTATAAATTTGGAAGGATTCAATCAAAATGTGTATTCTCTAAAATATTCAAAGATTCATGTTAGATCTTGAAATTGACCTTCTCCTTTTATAGACTGCTTAAGAATATTGTCAAAATAATATTCAATGATATGATGTATCATATCATGAAAATAGATGTCATAGCTCACTAATATGTAGCTCTCATATCTTTTAGACCAAAGGGCATGTCCTATTAACAAAATGTCCATAAAGAAGTGATGAAGGTGTTCTTGGATTGATCTTCTAGTGCAATTCAAATATGATTATATTCAAATAATTCATCCAATAAAGATAACATATAATTGAAATAAATTCAACAATCGTATCTATGTTAGGTAAAGTAAAATCATGTTTGGAACATGCCTTGTTTATATCCATGAAGTCAATGTAGACCTGTACAACACCTTTTATTTTGGAAATAGGCACTAAGTTAGAGATCCAATCAGAATAATTGATTTCTTTCATAGATATAAACTCTAATAACTTTTAAATCCCCTCTTCGAAAAGTAAGTTAACTTTAGGATTCATATTTATAAATTTTTACTTTTTTGGTTTAGCATTAAATTTGACAACTAAATAAGTACTACCAGGGAAAGATCTAACCTTGACATTTATACATTGGTCTATACAAAGGTGTCACTAAATTCAATCATGATTTTAGTATATTTCTCATGTTCTTCAAGGATTAGGACTTTTCCTAATTTCATGATTTTATGATCATCTTGACAACCAATGTTTATATCAATTATTTATTCAATAAAAATGTGGAAAACATATTTTAAATATAGAGGAGCATTTAATACTCATAATATTTCCAATTCTATAGGATCTCAATTGGTCAAAATAATTTTGTTATGAGGTGTCAATAATATATGCCTATAAAAGGGGCCTTTCTAAACAGATTTTTACTAAAGAAGATAGTCATGTGGGCCATCTTGAAGAGGTTTGTGGGCTAAGTCTTTGATCACACAATCATTTGTGTTAGGCATTGGTAAGGTATTTTTAATAGATTTTGATAAGGTAGTGCTATTTTATTGATATAGATGTGCATCATTTTCTAAATTGTGTAAATTGTAAATATAATATTCCAAGGTATTATGGGTATCTCATTCATTCCCATTGTTGATTTTAGGGTAAGCAATACTTAATATGTTTATTATAGTATATTGTGATAATGTAAATAGGTTAGAAACCTAGATAGGTAAAGGTTCAATACCATCTTCTTCCTCCTAATATAGACCCTTAATTAGGGTGGTGTCATGAAGAGTTTCAATAAAATAAAGTTCAAATTTGTCATAATTAGCATACAACAATGAAAATTGTAGATATTTATTATGGTTAAATATATAACCTAATCCTTAATGACCTGGCCAAGTATCAATTTTCAAGGATTATTTAATGTATTGTATGTGAGATCCTAGTCCTTTTCCATGGTGTCCAAAGTTACAAAGGATCATTTTAGGTGTGGGGTAAAGGTTTGCAAGTGGTACTAAGCATATTGTTATTAAATTGGGCAAGGTTTACTACCATATATTGTTTCCTCATTAGATGTCCTAACATAGACAAAGTAATAACTTCTTCTCTATACCACCTTCTCTTTTCTTGGGTGAAGGAGGTAATTTTTCTAGGTCCAATAGTATTAATTTAGTTTGTTGATTATTAATATTAATTTGATTAATATTTCTAATTTTACAATGATTCTCATTCCATGTTTCATATGGATTACTTGTTCCAATCTCCTTATGGTTATTTTTAATGTTTTCTGCATTACATGTAGTCTTAGTGGATTGATTAGGCGATAAAGGCTTTAGGGCATCATTAATAAAAGGAAATGGATAATTTAGAGAGGGGCACATATGATACTTTGGGTTTTCTACCTCAATGGAATGGTAATATACAAAGGGAAGGATCATTATATTTCTATTTAAAAATTCTTTCCCTTGTCACTACCCTATATAAGAGAGCACTAGCCTGACATTAGAAATATACTCAAACAAAGGCTTTGGGTTTGTAGTGATATTGTATAACTTACTTATGTATTAAAACATAAACTATTAATGGTAGGTTGATAGGACAACCTACATGAAATGGATCTAAGTCCATCCTAAAATAATATTATAATTCAAGTTATAGGATAGAACATAGAACAAGTAGTTAAGTATGCAAGGTCCCACTTTAATAGGGATAACTATACTCATAGTAACCTCACATTCATAATTTTAACATACCTTGATAATGATGTTAGATTTATCTAACTCTTGTATTCTTAGTCAAATTGTATTAATAAATTTAAGGTTACACCCATATAAGGTAGAGTCATTATATCATGGTTTATGTTGATGGATTATCTTGGCCCAAAATCTACCTAAGTAGATGAGTTGTACCCTAAAGACCTTATACAATATTGGAATACTGAGAACAAATTTTGAGTCAACCTCTAGAGTAGCTTGATTCCTATGGTTCTACCTAAACTAACAAAGGGAGGTTGCATACTAAAGTAATAAATACATAAGGTTAGAATCTAGGAATTTAAAATGGTTGGGATTCAACTACATCAAGAGACATAAATGCATGAGAGTATTGCTCCCTTAATTGGATTAAATAGAATAAATATTATCAAATGTTACAAAATATTAATCAATTAAGTGCATGCATCTAAGTCTTCTAGAAATTGAACTTATAAAAATCTAGTGATCAATTTATATAGAAGAATAACTCTTAATAGAATAATCTGTTTATTCAACTTTTATAAAAAAAATTTAATTAATAAATCACACACACATTTTCTACAATAGTATTTGATATAAGACACAAAACACTTGAGCTTTCATAAGGGGTATATAGCATTCAATCATATAGTTTTGTAATTATAAAAGCTAAAGATCCAACCATTTTAATAGTTTACATTCAAGTATTTATATATTTACTTTTACATTTAATTAACCTAAAACCATTATGGAAAGTTATTATTCATGCTTGTTAGAATATATGTAGAAGATGAATACCACTTTTATCTTTGTCATGCTTAATATCTTACATGTTGTACCATAATATTCTAACCATTCATTGATAATCCATGACTTTCCATCGTGCTTAGCTAGCTAAGGAAGGATAGATGTATGATGGAAGAATCTTTGATCATCAAAGTTCTTATGGGAATAAT
This sequence comes from Wollemia nobilis, assembly GCA_028583015.1. NCBI lineage: Eukaryota > Viridiplantae > Streptophyta > Pinopsida > Araucariales > Araucariaceae > Wollemia > Wollemia nobilis. The sequence goes on along the minus strand of JAQPPZ010017260.1, from coordinate 3,542,390 downwards.
ACTTAGGTGGTTGTTTGACATATTTGACCCTTTTTGACAAGGATAGGTCCAAAATATATGGTACCATGAGGGAGTTATAGTTTATTCTAAATAGTTTACTTTGACTAATTTTAATCCGATAGTTATTTTTTCATGTTGGGTTTTTTTAGCCCTACTAATAATGTATGCAGCTTTAATGTTTCATTAATCATCCAATACTTAGCCAAATTATGCATTCCTTTTATCATATGGTCTATTTCTTATTCTTTTATTATTTTTATTTTATCCTACATAGTCCCAAATGTTGTATACAACTCTTGAGCCTTGGTGCTTCACTATTGCTGCTCCTCATGATGATGGATTTTTCATCTAGAACTCTCCTTTGCTTTGCTAAAATTTTGTGATCCTCATGATGATATTTGTAGACACCAAAATATCACCAATCTGATTATGTGACTACAAACACTGATCGCATTGACACACATAGCTTTCAGGGCAACCCTCAGAGGTCAAACAGTGGTCCTAGCCACTTACACAGCAGTTCAAAAGGTAAAAAAGTAAAAAAAGCCTTTATCAAAACAAAGGCTTAATCAAAGTCAAAAGCAAGCCTTTATCAAAACAAGCCTTAAGCAAGAACAAGCCTTAATCAAAAGAAGGCCTCGACCAAAGTGTCGCGATATCGTGACACTTCGGTGCCCAAAGCAAAGCTTTGCCTGAAGTGTCACGATATCAAGATGTCACGATATCGTGACACTTCGGTGTCCAAGGCAATGCCTTGGCCGAAGTGTCACGATATCATGACACTTCGGCGCCCAAGACTTTGCCTTGGCCAAAGTGTCACGATATCGCGACACTTCGGTGCCCAAGGCTTTGCCTTGGCCGAAGTGTCACAATATCATGACACTTCGGCACCCAAGGCACAACCTTGGCCGAAGTGTCACGATATCACGACGTCGTGATATCGTGACACTTCGGCCAAGGCCGTGCCTTGGGTGCCGAAGTGTCATGATATCACGACGTCCCGATATCGCGACACTTCGGCGCCCAAGTCGTGATATCGTGACACTTCAGCCAAGGTTGTGCCTTGGGTGCCGAAGTGTCATGATATCACGACGTCCGATATCGCGACACTTCGGCGCCCAAGGCAAGGCCTTGGCCGAAGTGTCGTGATATCGTGACGTCACGATATCACGACACTTCGACGCCCAAGGCAAAGCCTTGGCCGAAGTGTCACGATATCGCGACGTCGCGATATCGTGACACTTCGGCCAAGGCTTTGCCTTGGGCGTCGAAGTGTCGTGATATCGTGACGTCGCGATATCACGACACTTCGACGCCCGAGGCAAAGCCTTGGCCGAAGTGTCACGATATCGCGACGTCGCGATATCGTGACACTTCGGCACCCAAGGAAAGGCCTTGGTCGAAGCGTCGTGATATCGTGACATCGCGATATCGTGACACTTCAGCACTCGAGGCAAAGCCTTGGCCGAAGTGTCGCGATATCGCGACGTCGCGATATCGCGACACTTCGGTGCCTAAAGAAGGGCCTTGGCCGAAGTGTCGCAATATCATGACGTCGCAATATCGCGACACTTTGGCATTTACGCCTGGGAAAATTTTAAGCATTCAAAGGCAAAATTCAACCCATTAAAAATAGACAATAAACAATTAAAAGTGCACAGTAAACCAACAAAGGCAAACTTTAAACAAATACAGGCATTTTGGCAAAGATACAAAAATGGGCATTAAACAACTGGTAGTGGAAGTCAGTCAATTACGTGGGCCATTGGAGGACTGTCACAGTGGCATTCATGAAAGCCCGAGTCGTGGAGGACTTTCCTCTCTCGTGGAGACACGACCGCCACATGGCACCTATGACCAACACGTGGCGCTTATGCACGCCTATTCAAAGAGACCCCCTAGGTCTATAAAATGGTGGATTTTTCCACCCAAAAGGAGAAGTTGGCAGGCATTTTGAAATCAATGAAGTGCTGTCAAACTAAACACCCGATTGCACTCCTTTCCGATTCATCCCTTCTACACCCGTAATCTCTTCCGTAGGAGAGGTTATTGGTGGCTGCTAGAAGGTGAATCCGAACCTTCAAACCCGACATTGGACCACAGTAATCCATCGATTCATCGACACCACATTCTCTGAGATTTTGAGCCCATTCCTAGTGGATTGGCGCCGAAATCAAATTCCCACGGTGGGCGGCCCGCTTGGGCCCCCCGCATGCTCTTAGTTTCATTTTAGATTATTCTGTTATCACGTATTTTTTTACATCACACTGTATGATGTTTAAAATAGTGTAAGTTTTATGTTTGAATATATATTGCAGCTAACAGTGTTCGAATATATATTTCAAAAGACAGTTATCGAATATATATTATGCGATGCAATGAAAAACTAACTTGCAGGTAACAGAGATCGGATTCATCGACTGTTTTGCTGGCGGCAGCCTTTTTGTGATGTTTTCGACTCTCTGTCAGAATGCAGATTGATCAATCTTTTTGCATGCATCATTCATTAATTTCAAAAGAACAAACTTTCTCTATGTGCAGCAGGTGCTACTAATGCTTTCATTGTTTCTTTGATTGCAGGAGAAGCAGCAGCAAGCAAGGATTCATCGGCATAAGCGGCGGCAACACTTTGGCCCACCCGTTTCAAATGTGGGCATGCGGAAAAGAAGATCACTATTCATGATTGTAATGGAAACATGCTAAGGAGATGTATTGTAACCGAGTTGGAATCAAATTAATAAAAAGGGTTGTGCTCCTGTTCTCTTTGTTTTGATTTGATTATATCTGTGTTATTTCATGCATCAAGCTATTTAGTTTACATTGCAATTAGTGTTTCTTTTATTTTCGGAATCTCATGCTTTCAATGGCGATCACGGTGGGACCGTTCCCTGATTTTTAATATCACAAAAACTAATCAGATTTTTGTGTTTTGTGCTTAACAGGTACCATTTTTTAAAAAAGTAGACTGTTATTCGTCTTTGCCTGGACGAATTTCTGCCTATAAATTTTAGAGCCGAAGATCAGAAATAGCAAGTCCGGGCAGAAAAGAGGTAACGGTTTCTAACTGTCCCTGTCATTTTCTGCTGTGATATTTTTGTTTATTTTTATTTGTTTATTTTTTTTTACTTTCATTTTTTTTTTAATTGTTAAAGAAGGGTAGAGAAAGTTTCCGTCAATTTTCTTGCTTTATTTATTTATTTAATTGTTAAAAAAAAAAAAAAAATTCGTCAAATTTCTATTTGTTGTTTTCCGGTTTGTAGTGTTTGTATGGCTTAGGGAAAGTTTCTTTTTTTTGCTGCCTGTTTCATTTTTTTTTTTAAAAAGAACCACACACACTTCACGTGGTAAAATTAAACCAAGGAGCTGGTCGTAAAACCCCAGCCCTTGAGCAAGACCAATGGTGGGTTCATCACCACCTTGGCTTAGCTTTGCATCCATTTCCCCGATTGTCACTGTTGTTAGGCGTAAATCCTGACGAAAGCTGACCGAGTGTTGTTGGGGTGATTCCCATGCACGCGAGGATAAGTCTTCTATGGTAGGTGTCATTAATAGGACAATCCCCCCTTTCGTACCGCCTATGTTCCATGTACCATCTGCTCTCACGTACCTATAGTTTCCCTCTCGTAAGGGCGGGTATATAGAGAGGTTGGTATATCGGTCCGGCAATGGTATATTGAAGGGGCGACCATTTATGGGAGTCATATGAGCCAACATTATGCATTTAAACGTTCTTCAAAACTTGCAAAAACAAAACAAAACATCAAAATGCACTAAACCAGTTTAGGACACACTATTTAATCCTTAAAAGAGATAATCACGGTTTGTGTATGTGTGTGTTCATTTTTGCTTAGTGTAAACAAAAAGAAAAATCATCATAAATGAGATAAAAATCTGCTTAGCTAGTAGAGAAGCACCACAATGGTGTGCACCCGTAGCCAAGCCCAATCAAGGGTGGACGCTACGAAAGGTGCACAAAGAGGAGGCACAAGTCACCTCCGATATAGCCCCAAGGATTTGGTCATACCACCTTGGCGGCCTGACACACAAGGCAGTCCCCTCCAAACCTTAATGGATAGGGACTATAGGGGCACCTCTTCTAGGAGCACTCCTGTTCAGCATAGCACTCAGCACACACCCTTCCATGAGGGGTACAGTCATAGGAGAGCTCCCTTAGATGCTCGCTATGAGCGGTCACCGTGCGATGAAGCGCTAGGTCAACATAGGGTTCAACGGGAGGAACCACATCATTACACTATCCCTCCTTCACCCCCTCTAGTTGTCAAGACTACAAGAACAAATCCAAAACACAAGGCTCCTCAGGCGGGGCGAGCCAACTCAGCCCATTCCATTTTCACTTGTGAAAGAGAGCATGAGGAAGACCCTTACCTTCCTCAAAAACAATATACATCACGGGAGCAATACGCCTCCGCACCTGCTAGATACCATGGTCACACACTGAGGCCAGAGCCTCGGATAAATGCTGCTACCCCCAACAGAGGGATGCGGCCTATAGAGATCTTGGATCACTATGACCGAGATAGATATCTAGGAGAGGCATCTAGGCCTTCTAAACATGAGGCGGTGAGACCAACTATCTTAGAATCTGTCAAGCATTTCGCACACCGGATGCAACTCACGCAACTTGAGCTAGAATGACAATAGTTAGAGCAATGGTATCTTCTAAATAAAGAGCACCTTCTACACCAAAAGGATGAGTTGTTCCAACACACTATGCAGGAGAAGACTCCAACCCCTCACACGCATAAGACAAAACATTTTGAGGGGCACAACCCATGGGGGCGAGATAGGTCATCGCAACCTCATCAAACACTACCCCCAACACCTCCTAGACAGGAGCAGGAGGCTACTCTCCCGATTCCTAAAGCACCACCCCTGACACCTCCTAGACATGAGCGGGAGGCCGCTCCTATAACCAATGACGGGTGCCTTCCTCAGACATCCACCCAGGTTTATGAGCCACCCTTAGAAATTCATCAAGAAGCTTCTAAGGAATCTAAGCGAAAAGAAGAGCGGGATGAACTGCCCTACCAAGGCATGGGGGGTGCTATCTGGCCACCCCTCCATAGGCCCCAAGTTCCTCAACAAGAACCAACCAAAGAGGAGGAGCTCAAATCTCCCGATACATGCAAAGCGCTAGAGCACTTAGAGTCGGTAGAGACCAAGATTTTGGAGCTCCCAAGGCCCAACTTACATGAGGCTCCTTTCGAAGAGGATCAAACTTTAACCATAGGGCTACCTGATGATACAGTCCTCCATGTCTCAGAATCTCTAGATTCTGATGAGCTATACTCACTGGTCGAAGGTGAGGATAAAACAGAGATAGCCCACAACAATCACATGCGACAACATCGACATCCTATAAATATCGATGAAGCAATTCAACAGATAAACATAATACTAGGGCATGAGTGGCGCGTTAACCCACCGCAGTGGGACCAAGCATTACATCTGCCACTTTGGGCACACAAAGATCAATTTCAACCCAGAGACCTCATAGCAACATCAGTATCGAGGGTAGACCCTGTCCTCATATCCATGCATAGGGCCGATCCATTCGTGCCAATCCCTCCAGAGCCAGATCCGGAGCACAAAGACCATCAAGCTGGGGGTACCTCTATCCCCTGAAGAGCCATAGTCCAAACCCAAAAAGCTCCAAGGATTCTCGCAATCGCTTGGTCACCCCAAAAGCTCCAAGGATTATCGCAATCACTTGGTCACCCCAAAATCTCCAAGGATTATCGCAATCACTTGGTCACCCCAAAAATGCTCCAAGGATTATCGCAATCACTTGGTCACCCCAAAAGCTCCAAGGATTATCGCAATCACTTGGTCACCCCAAAAATGCTCCAAGGATTCTATAATCGCTTGGTCAATCCCAAAAATGCTCCAAGGATTATCGCAATCGCTTGGTCAAAACCCAAAAAGGCTCCAAGGATTCTTGCAATCGCTTGGTCAATCCCAAAAATGCTCCAAGGATTATCGCAATCGCTTGGTCAAAACCCAAAAAGGCTCCAAGGATTATCGCAATCGCTTGGTCAAAACCCAAAAATGCTCCAAGGATTATCACAATCGCTTGGTCAAATCCCAAAATGCTCCAAGGATTTCCACAATCGCTTGGTCAAAAATCAAGAAAATTCAAAAACAACAAAAATCATCAAAAACAACAAAAAATTTTGCATCTCATTTCTAGGCATACTCAAATTCATCAATAGAGAGCTCTTCTCACACCTCATCTTCATATTCACCAAAATCAATCCATCAAAAATACAAAAATACATAGCTGCATTAAAGCATTGCATCCATACATTGCATATTTGTGGTCGTACGGGTCAAAGGCACCATAGGCTATAATTGCTCTGCTAGTCCATCTTGTTCCACACTGTTCCATTTTACAAAAACAACAAAAACACCATGCATTGCTTTTTACCACACTAGAGTCAGTGGTCTTTTAATGTATCAAGGATTTCATGATTCAGTCATCATTTTGCTCTTTAGCCATGTAATGTATCAAGTCAGATAGATTTTACGAAGGTAGAGTTACACTTGAAATACACCTTGTTACGTAACATCCCAACACAAATTAAAACACATAAAAATTCCCAAGTTGTGTGAACGAAAGATGAAACCTATGTAGTAATCCAGGTCACCATAAGTGAAACGGTTATCTTGCTCATCCCCCCGTGCGAATGGTCCCAGAATGCTGAGAATTGACAAAAGGACAAGCTCTTTCCTATCCATTCACCTCCATATACAGTGGTTTTCACCACTACCAAAATCCCAATCATAGTTGGTTCCCAAAGTTGTAAGGATTTGTACTACACGTCCCTGCCAAGGATGGGTAGTCATCCCCAAGACCTAAAGGGATCAACACCATTCACAAACAAAATTCCAACAAATCATCATCCTAACACTTTCCATTCACCTTTGGTCTCCAAGTTGTAAGGATTCGTACTATCCGCCCCTAACCAGGATGGGTAGTCATCCCCAAGGCCTAACAGATCAATGCCCTTGCTCCATAATCTCCATCACCCCCTTGGTTCCCAACGTCGTAAGGATTCATACTACACGCCCCTAACCAGGATGGGTAGTCATCCCCAAGGCCACAAGGATCAAGACCACTCACCGGCCCAAACTCACAATACTCAAAACACAAAATCAAATAACAGTGATTATCAACACTATTCAAAATCATTGCTCAAAAAGAATTAATAGAAAATAAACAGTGATTTTCATCACTATATAGACGAGCAACTTTCCAAATCATTCAGCCAACAAAAATCCTGAACTTGAATCCCTGGAATTCTCGGCATTCGAAAACCATCTAGGTGATCCTCATTACAGGTTTGGTTGACAGCCTATCCGGCAATGGTGGTATCCTACCCGCATGACGATATGTCTGTCACATTCGCTTTGCGTATGTGTAGACCAATGTTTGCATAAGGATGAGCTAGCTTATGGTATCCTGGATAACACCGCAGATTAATCTAACTAAATACAACAAAGGAGTTAGTGGAGCTAATTAGGTGATCCTCAGTACAGGTTCGGTTAAAAGCCCATCTGGCATTGGCGGTATCCTAACAAATACCACATAAATGAACTCAATTGCACACACAGGGATGTGAAATAGCTTGGTCAAAAACAAGTCCGATTCATACCTTGTCCAAAAGTCTTGTAAGATAAAGTATAGTCATGGCTAGTGAGTTAAAACTTTCTGAGTCTCAGAAAACCTTAGCTACATTTCTAAACCAATTGCACTACTTTTCATCCTTACAATACCATCAAAAAATACAAAAAAAGAAAAACCACATGTATACATACAAAGTCATCCACCACAGCAATCGCCTAAAAGACAAAATAACAAAGTCATAAACAGTCTATGGTGCCATAGCCAAACATCACAAAGTCCATCCATCCATTTCATTTTCGCATATCACATATAAATCAAAAACATTTGCATTCATCACAACATATGCATCCATCAAAATAAATCAACATACAACAATCGCATTTATCATACCATATGCATCCATCAATATAAAGTAGCATGCATCCATCAACATCAATCATTATGCATAACATAAAATCATGACATATACACAAAGAAAGAAAATCAAAACAACAAAAACATCACAAAAATGCAACACAAAAACATAGCAATAAGCATTGCCGGACACAAGTGCTCTTGCACTTAACCTCTTGGCATAGAAAATCAATGTCGGGGCTCAAATTGTCACTCTCCTACTTCCCCAAGAAGGCTACCATAGCCGGACCGCTCCACGGGAAGACGGGTTTTTGATGATTTCACCCCATTATGGCATCACCAAAAGGGTTAACACCCACCAAAAATAGGTCCAAATGTCGGGAAATTGCACGTGCTTAAATGGTAAAACATCTAAAGGCACCCTTGCACAAGTCATCTTGGGTCAAGCGACTCATCGCTTTTCTCATGAAGGTCATTCCCTCATCGATTCGTCGCTTGAGGGGGTAGTCACACTTAGTCACCAATCAACAAGCACACACCCAATCAAGGCAATGACATGCATTCAAAGAATCATTGACAAAGACAATCACGCTCTTGCTTGGGGCAGTAAACAAGCAATCATCAAATTGATCAAACACTTGGCATTCTCGGAAGCATGAACACAAGGTTCCCCCGTGGACAAAAGGTTACGCCCTTTGCCTAATCATGACTGATCAATGTCCAAGCTCAAGTCACACCTCACCAAAATAGGTTAACACTTGAAATCAAATTCCTTAGCTCGTCAGAAGCAAGGATTCAAGAATGCATGCCCTTTCCATACTTGGGGCATCAAAATTTGGTTAGGTTACCAAGAAACCCTAATCATTAGTGCTTTGGTTATCTATTTTTTGCTCAGCACTGCGTCACCCACAACGCTTCCCAAAAAGGGGCATCTGTAGACACCAAAACAGCACCAATCCGATTATGTGACTACAAACACTGATCGCATTGACACACACAGCTTTCAGGGCAGCCCTCAGAGGTCAAACAGTGGTCCTAGCCACTTACATAGCAGTTTAGAAGGTCAAAAAGTAAACAAAGCCTTTATCAAAAAAAATTCTTAATCAAAGTCAAAAGCAAGCCTTTATCAAAACAAAGCCTTAATCCAAAACAAGCCTTAAGCAAGAAAAAGTCTTAATCAAAAGAAGGCCTCGATCGAAGTGTCACGATATCACGACGTCTCAATATCATGATGTCATGATATCGCGACACTTCGGTGCCCAAAGCAAAGCTTTGCCTGAAGTGTCGCGATATCGCGATGTCGTGATATCGCGACACTTCGGCGCCCAAGGCCTTGCCTTGGCCGAAGTGTCGCGATATCGCGACGTCGCGATATCGTGACACTTCGATGCCCAAGGCAAGCCTTGGCCGAAGTGTCGCGATATCGTGACACTTCGGCGCCCAAGGCTTTGCCTTGGCCGAAGTGTCGCGATATCGCGACACTTCAATGCACAAGGCACAGCATTGGCTAAAGTGTCGTGATATTGAACGTCGTGATATTGCGACACTTCGGCGCCCAAGGCAATGCCTTGGCCGAAGTGTCGCGATATCGTGACGTCGCGATATCATGACACTTCGGTGCCCAAGGCAAGGCCTCGGTCGAAGTGTTGTGATATTGCAACGTCTCGATATCGCGACACTTCAGCACTCAAGGAAAGGCCTCAGTCGAAGCATCGTGATATCGCGACGTCGCGATATCGCGACGTCACGATATCGCGACACTTCGGTGCCCAAAGAATGGCCTTGGCCGAAGTGTCGCGATATCGCGACGTCGCGATATCGCGACACTTCGGCATTTGCGCCTGGGCGGATTTTAGGCATTCAAAGGCAGAATTCAACCCGTTAAAAATAGACATTAAACAATTAAAAGTGCATGTTAAACCAACAAAGGCGGACTTTAAACAAATACAGGCATTTTGACAAAGATACGAAAATGGGCATTAAAAAATTGGTAGTGGAAGTCAGTCAGTTACGTGGGCCGTTGGAGGACTGTCACAGTGGCATTCATGAAAGCCCGAGTCGTGGAGGACTTTCCTCTCTCATGGAGACATGACCGCCACATGGCACCTATGACCAACACATGGCGCTTATGCACGCCTATTCAAAGAGACCCCTTGGGTCTATAAAATGGTGGATTTTTCCACCCAAAAGGAGAAGTTGGCAGGCATTTTGAAAGCAACGAAGTGTTGTCAAACTAAACACCCGATTGCACTCCTTTCCGATTCATCCCTTCTACACCCATAATCTCTTTCGCAGGAGAGGTTATTGGTGGCTGCTAGAAGGTGAATCCGAACCTTCAAACCCGACATTGGACCACAGTAATCCATCGATTCGACGACACCACATTCTCTGAGATTTTGAGCCCATCCCTAGTGGATTGGCATCGAAATCAAATTCCCACGGTGGGCGGCCCGCTCGGGCGCCCCGCACGCTCTTAGTTTCATTTTAGATTATTCTGTTATCACGTATTTTTTTACATCACGCTGTATGCTGTTTAAAATAGTGTATGTTTTATGTTCGAATATATATTGCGGCTAACAGTGTTCGAATATATATTTCAAAAGACAGTTATCGAATATATATTCTGCGATGCAATGAAATACTAACTTGCAGGTAACAGAGATCGGATTCATCGACTGTTTTGCTGGCGGCAGCCTTTTGGTGATGTTTTTGAGTCTCTGTCAGAATGCAGATTAATCAATATTTTTGCACGCATCTTTCATTAATTTCAAAAGAACAAACTTTCTCTATGTGCAGCAGGTGCTACTAACGCTTTCATTGTTTCTTTGATTGCAGGAGAAGCAGCAGCAAGCAAGGATTCATCGGCATAAGCGGTGGCAACACTTTGGCCTGCCCGTTTCAAATGTGGGCATGCGGAAGAAGATCACTATGCACTTTTTGTAATGGAAACATGCTAACTCTCCTAGCCCTTAAAAATAGAGGAGACGTATTGTAACCGAGTTGGAATCACATTAATAAAAAGGGCTGTGCTCCTACTTTCTCCTTTTTTTTATATTTGGTTTTGATTCGTTTATATTTGCTTTATCTCGTGCATCAAGCTAGTTAGTTTTCATTGCATCTTAGTATTTCTTTCTTCCAGAATCTCATGCATTCAATATCATCACCTAAAAAGTCTAGCATCCCTTAAAACTTCGTTAAATTTTGCAAAGCATTTAGCCATACTTTAATAACTAAATTTTGTTCTTTACTTCATCAAAATTTTATGTAGTCATGTTGATGCTAGCTCTATTCTTTATCCAACTGTCTTTGATACTTAGCCATTTTTTAAATTTGTTATGTTGGATGCTATACTTTCTACACTCCTTTTTTGATATCAACATTTCAAATCTCTAGCCAATTCTCATACTTAGCCAAAATTTGTATCTGGTACTAAAGATATAGCTAGTTCATGTATCAAATTTTTGTAAAATTTTTATCTTTTGATTTTCCACACTATATTTTAATGTCTTGGTATTATTTTTGGTCTAGTATTTTTTGTTTCTAGGTCGACCACCTATCTAGCTTAATTTTCACATATATTCATGGATTATTGTGTACTACACTATTCCATATGATTTTGGCTTATCCTTTAGCTTCTCTTTATGACATAATCTATTTATACGATGCTCCTTTTACATATTAAAATATGTTGAGTGCAATTGTTTTATTGATGTATTAGAAAAATGATGATACTGACTGTACAAAACCACAACCTAGCTTATCTAGCAAGATTTGTGAATGTGGATAGTAATTTACCTATATTATTGATTACTTTCAAGGATTTTTCCTTGTAAAATTGAGAGCCTAGTAAGCCTCTCTTGTAGGATATTGAAAATATATAGGAGAAAATGACCTAAAATATAGACTAAGGGTAGAAGCATAGAAGTAATGAGGCTGATATTTTATGTAAATAAAATATCATAATAATGGAATTGATGTAGAAGGCAAGAGTGTGAGGTTAGTTAATAGTTTTTGTAGTCTTAACAAGGCTTCTAAAAATTGTTTTGGAACAAACATCTATTGAAAATCAATCCTATTTACCTATAATTTATGGAATGTATTACAAAATCGTAGGTTAAAATGCTTATAGATATTTATAGAGTGGTGAAATGATTGGATAGGTGAAGTGTATATGGGAATAAGAAAGAAACTACAAGAAGCTATAAATGCATGGACACTAGAAAATGGGGATGTTGGTAATTGCAGACAAATATTTAACTAAACATGGTAAGGATATAGCTAGGGAATAAAATGACATGATGATATGGAAAAAAAAGAAAAAAGGAGAAAGGAAATAATGGTGATGGAAGAGAAAGAATAGACAATCGATATACCTAAGTGTAAGAACCTCTAGAAAAATTAAAATATCCATGAATATAATCTACCATAGTTGATAGTTGCTTTAGATCCAAGAAATTTTCCTTAGATAAATGTTCACCCATGTAAATTGCATTATGTAGATATTCTAGGCACTCGAGAATAGTTTCCTTTTCACTACTTTCTTCCTTGCAAAATTGTGTAGGTAAATTTCTTTAGGTTCACTAAATACCATGCATCAATTTGTTGCTTTAATAGTATTCATGGATGATCAATATTATATTAACATAGAATAATTTATGCATAAGGTATCCCTATAATTCTTTTACAATTCTTCATGGATTTTTATGATATATACATTATGAATTAGACTTGATTTTGTTAGAGTTGCAACTGCTTTCCCTAATCTTATTTTTCATGTGAAGATTCAACTCCTTTATTGTCCTTTTTCATTCAACCAATAATTACTCACCACCATAGATACTACTTTAATGCATCTTGTTCCTTCTTTATCATGTTTTTACCATAGTATACAACTACCATCTTGGCATGATGTCTACATTTTCAAAATTCATGTGTTTAGCTAACATATGTTAGGGTATTCTTTGGCATGGTCTTTCACCATATTTTCTCTTTTTTTTATGACATTTTGCATATACTTTTGTAATTTAAGTACTAGAAAATAATTTCTACACACTTCTACAATGATGTAAAATCACTAATTTCTTGCAAAGAGAGAATTAGACTAGGCCTTATATTAGGTCATGGAGTTGAGAAAATGGTAGAAGATGATAAGGAGATGATTTGAGGAAGATGAAAAAATATAAATTGGAATTATTAGGGAATATGGCATGGGGTATGAAGGATGGTAGAAGAATGAGAAGAGAAGGTAAAAAAAGTTGAGGAAGCCATACCTGCATATAACAAATTTTTAACTCTCCTTGTTGCTTCTAGTTGTTTGCTTTGGTATTTGCTTTGACTTTTTACTATCTTGGTGTTTGATATATTGACTTCAAACACCAAGAAAAAAAAAAGGTTAAGAATATCTCCTTTTACTAAGGGATTTCTTTTAAACTTTGCTTCTCTTGTACCTGCTCTATCTCAACAAACTTTGTAAATTGAAGAGGGGATTAGAAATAATCATTTCAGTGGGTCAAAATATTTAAGAATGGAGTACTGGCAATATTGCTAACCTAATAGATCCTTTGAATCAAATCCCTTCCTCTATTCCTCCTTTAGCCCTATAATTTGATCCTTTGAAACCATTTAGGTGTTCGTGAGATTGGAAAAACCAATTAGTAGAAGGTTGTGGCTATTGTTTCTAAACTTCTTTATAGGCCAAGAAGAATTTAGATATTATCAATGGAGGAGTACCTCCAAAAAACATCTAGATAATGTTAGCTAACATAAAAATGGTTTTAGCTAATATCAAAATGGTTCTTCAGATACCAGTAATAAGTGTGCCTACTTTGGCTAACATAGGGAAGGCTAATATTTATTATCCTCTTCCTTTGGTGTTTTTGTATCCCCTCTAGGTGTAGGAATCTTCAGATTTAAGTATTGTTTTTTCCAAAGGATATTTCTCATTTCTTCCTTTTACTAAGGCCTAACCACCATACAACCTCAAGATGATATTTTTCCTTAGTATTGAGTGGCTATTAGGAAAAGTATTCCTCCATTATATAGTATTTTGCTTCTAAATAGGTCGTCATTTAGCTCACACTATCAATCCTCTTTTTTCTCAAGCTGATTATATCTAGTTTTCAAGAAGCAATATTCTCTACATAATTGAATAATCATATATTTCAATTATTTGGATCATGTGATATGATATACATGCTTTCAAATACCTTTTTCTAACATCCTTACCTCCTAGCTGATATACAACTTTTATTTACTTGTTGACTTATTTACTCAAAATTATGGTATATCTCTACAGGTAAGCTATGTTTGATCTCTAGTTTTTACATGTGATTATATAGTGATCCTACTAGGTGATGCCAAATTTATATTTTCTCTCTAAAATTCATCTTTGTATGTATATATTACCTTCTCAAAACTAACATAACATTGACCTTGGAATTGTATCAATTTCCAAACTTTTTTGAAAAGTAGCATAGAAGACTAGTGGTGAGGATTTTTATTGATCAAATGTGTTGTTGATAATTTTATATATGTGCATTAGTATGTGTGCCATGTAACTAATTGATGATTGGATATTCTAATGTACATAAATCCTTCTAGATGGTAGTGCAATTTGGAATCCTTTATTTTCAAGAGCCAATCTTTGAACTTCATTTCTAAAATCTTTGTGATCATTTGATAAGACATATAACAGGTCATCTTCTAAGACATATCATAGCTATTTAATATTATTCCTATTTTTTAGACTTTAAAAAAGTGTTATATCTATACTTTTAAAGAAAAAAAAAACTATCAATTTGTGCCTGCTTACATTCCATCCACTCAACTACCTACAACTTAGCCAACTTCTTGACTTATTTAGCCTTATTTATGTTGTATTATTTATAATTGTACATGTAGAATGGTATCATTTTTTAACATGAATCTAGACCAAGTTTATAATGCACAACATGACTATATGGGAGGTACATCTACTAATATGGTTTCATAAATTGCTACTAAGCGTGGCATTCTATACAATATTGTTGAAACTCTTATGAATATCCCTACTATCATAATTAGTATTTGATTAAATTACATAATCCTAGGTTTAACCTTGGTGTATTCCAAGTTCATAGTATCAAATATTGCCTTAGGCATGATAGTAATTTTAGAATTATAATCTATTAAGTAAGTATGGAACACCCAACCTTATAAACACACTGATAATCAACATAAGGGAGAATTATATTTTTTGGTACCAAGATATAGTTTCTTATATACTAGTTTGTAATATGGATGAGGAACTATAACATTCATTGAGACTTACAAATCTAATTTAACCAAATTAACTTATCTAGACATTAGTATATTTTCCTTCAGGTCTCCTTCTCTTAGAGTGTTACTACTCACGACATACCCTTCATCATCCTTCGATAGATGTTTACCATATATTTCCATTACTTCCTCAATATAGTTGGGTAACATAATTTTTGGTAAGCCTATTTCTTTTGACAATGTAAACATAAGGTTTTCAAATTCCATCATGTTGCATATAATTCTAGCTTTTTCTCTTTTGATTTTTCTTGTAGAAATAAAACTACTTTTGGTTCATCATATTCTAATCTTTCCTCTTCTCATTCCATTACTAATTTCATATTTTTAAATCCTCTTATATGTTAATATTTTGCTAATGAGACATGATAATTTACTTTATAATCATTATTTAGATCTATTATCATGCATGCAAACTTATTATCTTTTTGATATTGAAAATATTTATAATTATTCCTAATGCAATAGCTATTAATTATTGAGTGCCTAAACCTGAATAGATGAGAGGTTGTTCCTTGTCCTGGATCCTTAGCTATCTATAAATATTCTCTACTCTTCTTCATATAATATATAACTTTATCTTCTAAGGGAGAATAATCTTGAGAATACATTTGATATTCATACATATTAGTTGTAACTTTTTGGTTGATGGTGTTTAGTTCATTGGTTTAGTGTTAAACCATACTTTTAGGTTCATGAACTACTTAAGTTTCCTCAATTTTAGTAATGGATTCATATTTTCACATAATATAATTAGGTGAATACTACCCAAAATAGTTATTAGACTATGGAGAGGGTCGTGTTGGAAACTAAGTCAAGGCTCTAGGTGGTAACTTTCCAACTAATATTATCATATTTTTGGCCTTGATAACTATCTAGAAGACTTGCAAGAATTTTTTCTCATTGGATTGTTGCATCATAATGCATAATTATATACCTAAGGCATGGATATATTATACATAAGCTTTATTATGTAATATTTTATGATGGTTAAATTAACAATAAGTATACGATCATAGGAGTATGCAATGGAAGCAAGAAGAATAAATGGAAGTCAAAACAAAAAGATTTATTTACTTGTTTAGAAGGAAATATTACAATAACTCATGTAACTATAGATATATATATCATAGAATATTTTTTTACAATCAGAACAATCTAAAACTCTACCTCCAAAACTATCCTGAACCAAAATCTCACCTAAATAGAATTCGGTCCACAAAAATGAACCAAAACACTACATATATAGTATAATATTTGCATCGTGAATCTAGGGAACTCTAATCTATGGAAACCTAATGCGATGGTTATGAAACCTAATGCGATGGTTATGTTGGCTACCAAAAATATGACTTTTATAGATAAGACACAAAGACTAAAAAACTACACAACACCTATAACAATACTATAGTGTTTTTTGTTGATGTAATATTATGTGAACATAAGGATGCTCCTACATCATTTGAGCGTGTGAAGGCCTAATCCCTTGGGGAATCCTATTGTAGGTTATTTTTAATATTATATTGAACTTAATTATTCATTCCTCAAGAAACCATTGAATTTAAAATATTTATTAAGTAGTATGAAATGATCTCTTGTGTCATAATGATCGACTATCAAGGATTTAGCTAGGTTTCCTAGGTTCTTACAATATCAACCTCCAAGGAATTATACCATTGCAACATCCTATGTTGGAATTATAGCATTAGAAGTTTTATCATCACATATTCAAATAAAAAATTATAAAGGATGGCTAAATTTATAATTTCTTGGAAATTTTCATAAGCAGTTTTTCTAGTTCCATCATAAATGGATAAGGTCTTCAATACAACTCAAGGAAATTCATGTAGTTCTTCAAGGTTTATAAATCCAACAATATTTCATGCCAAGCATGTTTTCCTCATCGTGATACTAACAAAAAAACTATATATTATTTTGGATAACAACCCATATATTTTATTGGATATATATTTCAATGGTTGTTTGATTTAGAGTTATCGCACCAGTAGAGATGCCAATTTTCTTGATTTCGAACAAAATGGAGTTTCTAGGTGAAAATAATTTCTCCCCTTATAATTTTAATACTAATCATAAAATATTGAGTACTTTGATTAAGAGTGAGACACATGTGTCCCATTAGGTATGCCAAAATATATTGGTTCGCATGGTGATTATTTAGCTTTGATCTTTAAAATTATTTTTCAAAAACTCTTGGTCCAAAATATACTTAAGCGGATGAGTTGTTCCCTCAATACCTTAGCCAATATTGGAAGACATAGAACATATCTTGAGTTAGCCTTTATTAGTCTAGCTAAACTAATAAAGGG
Organism: Wollemia nobilis; assembly: GCA_028583015.1. Taxonomy (NCBI): domain Eukaryota; kingdom Viridiplantae; phylum Streptophyta; class Pinopsida; order Araucariales; family Araucariaceae; genus Wollemia; species Wollemia nobilis. The sequence continues at coordinate 3,524,747 of JAQPPZ010017260.1, read as the reverse complement.
GGTGTCATGAACCTCCCTAGTTAACGTTATGGCATAAAGTAACAATGTATTAAACTATGGTGTGGTGATACTTAGTTTGAAAATTTGAACCAACTATATGATGTTTAGTTTATTTATAAGGGCATGTTATCGCTAACATATTGACAAGTGTGCAAGATCAGGTACACTCGTAGGTGGATAAGGCCGAAACATCCACCAGAAATGAGGGTACCTAAGATCAGGGGAAATAATGATTAGGGTACTCAAAGATAACATGGATAGATACCTTTATATAGGCATGCATTATCATAAGGGATAATCACCTATGACTAATCATCTTGAGCCTTAGTTGATAGCCTAATAGCTATTATAAAATTTTTGGCTAAGATACGTGAATAGGTCATTGCAAAGATTCCCTCTTTGTTGCTTTATAAATTTATTTCCTCTCTACTGCATCATGGTTGGAATAACATAATGTTGGAACTTCTATAGGAAAAAAATTGCAAATTGTATGTGGATTTATAAATCTAATTGCCTTGTTAAAATTAAAGGTAGAGCATCATTTTTATGAAAAAAAGCATATTAAATTTGTATGTTAAATGAATATTCATTTAAAAGAATTAATGAAGTTTTTATTAAATAATGATTGATTTAGTTTAACTCATTAGTAAACTTCATTTTATTTAATAAATGAGAGTTATTTTTAATTAATTAAAGGTTTTCATTTTAATGATGATAGAGAATTCGTTAAAATACTTTAATTAATTGAAAAAAAAAATCCATTTAAGAAATAAATATCTTTTATTTTAAATAAAGAGCAATTATGAAATTGTTTAAATAAGAGAAGTATATTTTAATGGTGATAAATATCACATAAACGATGTATGTCTAAAAATATACCATTCTTATTTTAAAAATGGGATAATATAAAATATATAAATATCCCATTCCCTTATAGCATGTAAGATGTGAAAATAATTTAGGGTGGCTGCTAATTTTCCAAATATGGAAACTATCGGTAGAAGGATTCCTTGCAGTTAGAGGAATGAATGAAGAATTGAAGGAAGAGGGGGCTCGAGGAAGGGCTCAAAGCTCGAGAAGGGTGGATGGGCCACCTGGAGGAAGAAAGCACGTATTGTGCAAGAGGAGGGAAGAAAAATAAGAAAGAGAAACAATAGAGGGGAGGACGTGAGGATGAAGGAGGAGGAAAATGCAGACCAAGGATAGGAAAAACGAGAGGAATGCACCAAAAGCAAGGGATAGGTAGCCAAGATTCCATTAATTCCCATTTTTTAGTAGTATTGAGGTTGGAGTGTTTTAGAATTTAACCTATTTTGTTTACATGTGTTGTTATGGTGAAAATCATGGTTCGAAGCTTGGTTATACTCCTTGTAGTATGTTTTGAGAAGCCTATTGGTGTTTTTAGCAACCATATGTGTATGCTTTGAAGGCACTATATTTTGAGAAGCATTTGGTGTTTTTAGAAACCACCTATGTATGTTTTGAAGGCACTATGTTTTGAGAAGCCTTTGGTGTTTTTAGAAACCACCTATGTATGTTTTGAAGGCACTATGTTTTGAGAAGCCTTTGGTGTTTTTAGAAACCACCTGCATATGATTTGAAGGCATTGTGTTTTGAGAAGCCTTTGGTGTCTTTAGAAACCACCTACATATGTTTTGAAGGCACTGTTTTTTGAGAAGCCTCTGGTGTTTTTTAAAAACCACCTGCGTATGTTTTGAAGGTGTTGTATTTTGAGAACCCTTTGGTGTTTTTAGAAACCACTTGTATATGTTTTAAAGGTATTGTATTTTAAGACTTTGTTAGTGTTTTAGAAAGCACTGTGAGTGCCTTAAGGACATTGTGCCTTCTAGATACCGGTTAATTCTTTGAGAGCATTGTGAGTTCAAGAGTGTTGGGCGTGTCTAGAGAGCGTTGAGACAATTCAAGAGCACTGTGTTCCTTAGACATCCGTGTACAAAGAAATAGGGGGATGTCATTCTTGGTAGAATCTCCAGTAGAGAAACCCACCCGTGATGTCGAGAAAAGGCTATGTCTAGAAAACACTTGATTTTACTCTATTATACCTTGTTGAACTCCTTGCTTGGTTGTTCCATAATCACACTGTATATGTTGTTCAGTATTTTATATGAAGGGCGTTAGCCTTTGGTTAAATTTGTATTGGAAAGGTTTGCTATGAAATTTTAATTAAATAAAAACCTTTTATTTATGAGAATACTCTTTAATTAAATAGAAATGTTTGATTATGTGGAATACATTGAAGGATTTAATTAAATATAAATATTTTATTTATGAGAATACTCTTTAATTAAATAGAGACCATTGATTATGTGGAATACATTGAAGGATTTTAATTAAATAGAGACCTTTGTTTATGGAGAATACTTTTTAATTAAATAGAAACCTTTGATTATGAGGAATACATTGAAGGATTTAATTAAATAGAAATCTTTGATTTATGACAATACTTTTTAATTAAATAGAGACCTTTGATTTATGGAGAATACTCTTTAATTAAATAGAGACCTTTGATTATGTGGAATACATTGACGGATATTGATTAAATAGAGACCTTTGATTATGTGGAATACATTGAAGGATATTAATTAAATAGAGACCTTTGATTATGTGGAATACATTGAAGGATTTAATTAAGTAGAGAGCTTTGATTATGTGAAATACATTGAAGGATATTGATTAAATAGTGACCTTTGATTATGTGCAATACATTGAAGGATTTAATTAAATAGATACATTTGATTTATGGATAATACTCTTTAATTAAATATAGACCTTTGATTATGTGGAATACATTGAAGGATATTAATTGAATAGATACCTTTGATTATATGGAATACATTGAAGGATATTAATTAAATATATTCTTTTGATTATATGGAATACATTGAAGTTTTTAATTAAATGGAAACCTGTGATTATGTGGAATACATTGAAGGATATTAATTAAATAGAGACCTTTGATTATGTGGAATACATTGAAGGATTTTAATTAAATAAAGAACTTACGATTTATGATTAATTATATTAGGGTTTTTAATTAAAAAGAGTATCCTTGTTTTATGATTAGTTATATTAGGGTTTTTAATTAAAAGGAAAACCTTTGACTAATGTTAATTATCTTAGGGCTTTTAATTAAAAAGGAAGCCTTTGATTTATTATGATTATCTTAGCGGTTTTTAAATTAAAAAGGATGTAGATTTATTCTTTGCATTAAAGTTATGGGGATTTGATTTAGGGTATGAATGAAAGATTGTTTAAATGTTAAAGGGATGTGACTTTAATACTTTAAAAAATATTTGATTTGATTGGAATGTTTAAATTAAAAAGGATGTGGTTTTATTCTTTGAATTGAAGTTATGGGACTTTGATTTACGGAATGAAAAGAAATAATTGTTGTAGACATTAAAGGTATGGGGCTTTAATTATTTAAGACATGAATTGATTTGATAAAAGTTAAACCATGATCTAAGTAGTATATGTTGGATGAATCTCTAATGAAACTTGAGAGGAGAAGATCAAAGTAAAGGAAATTTTATAATATCCATTATGAATTAGATGGTTGGAAACTTAATTGAATTTTATATAGTTACAATTTGGGAAATTAAATGAATAGATGCATTTAAAGCCATGCCTATCTTGAACCATGCCTATCATGAACCATGCCTATTAATTTAATTAAATGAATAGATGCATTTAAATCCATGCCTGTCCTGAACCATGAGTACCCTAATCCCCTACTAACCTCAAAGAATCAATGTGAAACGAGGAGAAGCAACGAGTTCAATGGAGCAAAGTATAGGTAATTGTATTTCATGTTGCTTTACTTATGCTCAAATAGACTATAATTATGAGGAGATATCTCAAATGCAGTTACTGCAATATTCCTTAAAGTAAGAAGGATTTACTATGAAAATTATGATGCAATAACAATTTATTGGTTTAAAAAATATACTTTTACTTTATTTTTGTATTTGGTTATAGAAGTCTCCTATAGATTTTTGCAGTGAAAAAAGAAGAGGAAGAATATCAAATGTTGAGCATCAAAAAAATAAAATTGATAATGACATTGCCAATGGAAAACAAAGAACCTTGTTTCAACAGGTTATTTCGGGTTAGGAAAACCCCCTCAATGGAGGGGGATAGGAAGAAATCCCAAACAATCTAAATGAAGTTCCTCTCATGGAATGTGAGAGGCCTCAATGGCCTACCCAAACACAGGGAAGTTAGTGCAATAAGAAATCAAGTGAATCCAACTATTATCATGTTGTAAGAAACAAAAACTAATGAGATTCAATAAAAAAAAGTAGCAAAAAAAATATGGAATTAAGGGGAGATGGTTTGCAAATCAGCCAGAGGAGCATCTGGAGGCCTTATGACTTTGTGGGATCCCCGGATAGTAGAAGGCACCATTATTCAAAAATATGACAGGGTTCTTAGTATTTTATTTAAGGAAATAAACAACAATAGGTCATGGATCATTTCAAATATTTATGCCCCAAATTCAATTCAAGGGATAGCTCTACTGTGGGAGTACTTAGGCAATCTGAGTGAAATCTTCCATAATGTCCCCTGGATTTTGTTTGGGGATTTTAACACTCCTATTTACCCTTCAGACAAAATGGGTGGAAATAGACCACCTATCATGAGTATGGATGAGTTCAATAAATTTTTTAACTCCAACGTATTCATGGATGTAAAACTTAGAGGAGTGAATTATACCTGGAGTAATCAACGGATAGGGTATCATGTCATTCAAGAAAGGCTTGACAGGTTTTTCTATCAAAGGAGGCTACAAATCTATTTGGTGATTCTACCCTACAAGCCCTTCCTAAAATTGCCTTTGATCATAATCCCATTTTGTTGGATATCCCTAACTCTCTATCCTTAAAGAAACCTTTTAGATTTCAATCTATGTGGATCAAATATTCCAGTTTTAGAGATAACTTAATTCAGTGGTGGCAGCAGCCTATCAGGGGTAGTGCAGCTTTTAAACTTGTTGGCAAATTAAAGTTTGTTAAGGAAAAGCTTCAAAATTGGAACAAAGAGGTCTTTGGGAACCTATTTGAAAATAAAAAATGGGTTGTTGAAAGTTTGAAGATAATTGATCAGATGATTTAGGTGATGCTGGTTAAACTACTAGGTAGGAGGAATGGACAAAACTAGTAGAGTTTCATAACATTTTGGCCTATGAGGAAATCTATTGGAGGGAAAAATTAAGGGCTCTTTGGTTGAAATATGGATATTCAAATTTCAAGTTTTTTCACATCACCATGCTTATAAATAGAAGCAATAGCAAGATAATTTTTTTTTTAAATGTAGATGGTTCTATTACTCAGGACTTAACAAAAATTAGCAAGGAGGCAGTAACTTATTTCAATTATATCCATGGTCAAGAATCATAGTGCAATGAGGAGGCCAAAGATGTTATCTTGCAATCCATTCCTAGCATAATAAATGAGGATATAAACCTTAAGATTCTAGCTCCTTTTTTGATGAGAAAATTAAGGAATCCTTGTTTAGCATGGAGCCAGACAAAGCCCCGAGACCCGATGACTTTCCCCCTCATTTCTATAAAGCTTTTTGGGACATCATAAGTGAGGATGTAATTTCTGCTATCAAAAAATTCCAAGAAAGCAATCATATCCCAAAAGGTCTCAACTCTACTTTTATTTCTCTAATTCCTAAGAAGCAAACCCTTGAATCTATGGCTGACTTTAGGCCAATCAGTCTATGCAATGTTTCTTACAAGATCCTAACTAAATCCATTGCAAATAGAATGAGAGGTGTTCTGCACCACATCATAGATCCATGCTAGGGAAGCTCTATCTAGGGCAGGTTAATCTTAGATGGAGTTATCATAGTTCATGAAGCTCTACACTCTGCTCATAAGACTAACAGGTTTGTTTTTGCCCTCAAGCTTGATATGAACAAAGCATTTGATAGGCTAAATTGGGACTTTCTGATTTTTGTCCTCCTTAAGTTTGGTTTTCACCACCAATGGGTTAATTTGATCAAAGAATGCATTTCTAAAGCATGGTTCTCAATTCTGGTTAATGGAATAATTGTTGGTTACTTTCAAAGTCGTAGAGGAATTCGGTAGGGGGACCTTATCAGCCCCATGTTATTCATCATTATGGTAGAAGCTTTAGGTAGAACCATAAAAAATGCTTGCAAGTCAAGGCTAATATCAGGAATCAAGGCAACATCTCTCACTAGGGTTGTTTCTCACCAAAAATTTGTCGATGATACCCTTCTATTGACTAAGGTGTCGATGGTTGAGGCCAAAATAATTAAATACATATTGCAACTCTACGAGGATGTTGCTGGTCAGAAAGTTAATTTCAGTAAAAGCAAGTTATATTTCTTGAACACCCCCATTTTTAGGGTATGATATAGTAAACCTTCACACTTCGTATCTTGGTCTCCCTATTTTCAGTGGTTCTCTGATAGAGTCAATGTGGGATAGGGTTATTGAAAGAATTCAAAAAAAACTTATTGGATGGAAAGGTCATCTTATATCTCAAGAAGAAAAGTTGACCCTCACTAAGGCCTCTCTTCAGAGCATTCCAGTCTATTTCCTCTCCGTTTTCAAAGCCCCTGTGAAGGTTTTCTAGAAAATTGAGAAACTCCAAAAAGAATTTTTATGGATTGGATCATAGGAGAAAAAAAGGATACACCTTGTACGATGGACCAAAGTGTGCAGATCCAAGGAAAATGTGGGCTTAGGTCTAAGGATAATTGCTCATATAAATTTAGCTTTACTAGCTAAGTAGACATGGTGCCTCATTTCTGGTGAAGAAAATTAATGGACAACTATCATCAAATGAAATTATCTTCAAAATATAGAATTTCTAAGTGACTCAGTTCCAATCAGAGGTTTTGCTTTTTGGAAAGCAATTCTCAATTGTATGGAAATCATCAAAAAATGTTTAAGATGAGTTTAAGGCAATGGTGAGAGGATAAATTGTTGGAATGACAGGTGGGCTAAGGATGAACCATTGATGCAATATCCTAACTTATCTCGAATTAGAGATATCATGGAAGAACTCATTGGCAAAAAATTCTCCGATTATATGGTTGAGGACAAAGGTAGAATGAAGTGGAAACAAATAAGGATTCAAGGATTTCAAGCAGAATCAAATGATCTTTGTAACATTCTCGGGCAACAATTTATCTCCATGAAACCCAAGGAAGATCAAGTGACCTGGGCTCCTTCAGAAAATGGTCAGTTCACTATTAAATCAGCTTACAAGATTCTTCTTGATGATGAGGATTTTGTCATCCAAAAGGACTTAGTTTGGATAAAAAATTTAATTCCAAAAATTGTAGTCTTTTCATGGTTGGTTATCCAAGGAATAATTGTAACCATTGATAATATGATGTGTAAAGGTATTTGTATCACTAATTTTTGTTATCTGTGTAGGGCTAATTGGGAGACCATTTATCACATTTTCCTTGAGTGCCCTTTTTCCTTGATTGTCCTAAGTGGGGTTTTTCAAGCCTTCAATATTTCTTGGGTTAAACCAACCACCATACTTTATTTTTTCATCTAGTGGCCTTACCCATTTTCAAGCCAAAGACTTAGATACATGTGGAAAATTTTTCTCAATCACTATCTTTGGTAGGTGTGGTTAGAAAGGAACCATAGAGTTTTTAATGAGTATATCCATGATCATCAAACTATCATTGCCAGGATCCTATCCTTTGCCAATGATAATGTGAACCTTATACATTTTGATAGCCATAAACCTCATCTGTAGGAGACCAATATTGCTCAATATTTAAGATTAACCTTGTTAGATGAGTTTGTGCCGAGGGTAGTCAACCCCAGAGCCAATGTTAAGTGGTCCCCACATCCTATGTGTTGGTTTAGTCTTAATTTTGATGGAGTGGCTAAGGAAAATCCTAGAAGAGTAGGCACTTGTGGCATTGTGTGAGATCATAATGAGAATATGATGCTTGCATTTTCTGAATATTTTGGAACAAGGACGAACAACGAAGCTGAAGCTAGAGCTATGTGGAGAGGCTTTCAAACGACTCAAGACTTAGAAGGCAATTTGATCATAGAAGGAGACTCTATGCATGTTATAAATCTCCTCAATAATTGGAAAACACCTCCTTGGAGGATTAAAACAATTATTGAAGAGGCTAGGATCCTTTTCCAAGGAAGACAAGACATAAAAGCCCAACATGTCTTTCGGGAAGCTAATAAAGTTGCTAATAAGTTGGACAATTTGGGTGTCGATTGTGATAGTCTTTTCAAATGGAAAAACGGTGTCCCGAGTGAAGTAGAGGATCTTATTGAACAAGAATTCCAATAATTATAGTCGAATTTACCAATAGGGAAGGCATTGTAAGTTTGAAGGCTATGAGTATTCCCCTATTTTTTTGAAATGGACTCATAATAAAAATTATTCGAGCTATCAATATTGGTGGATGCTGCTTGGAAATACCACAAAGACTAATGGGGATAGTCACATGTTAGATAACATGGCTCCTATTCATCTTAGTAATTTGAGGTTGGTTGATAATCACAGGGCAAGAAATAAATGACAATATAAGACTTTGAATCAGAGCCATGTGGACCACCAGATAGCCATCACCATAAATCTAGCCAACAGGTTCACTTCTCCAAGGCTGATTGACCAATATGGGATGTGGTACCAAAGCATGTCATATACGAAAGAAAGCAATTACCAAAGAATTATTAAGAGTAACTATCAATACAAAGCTTGTGGGAGTTTTTTTCAGTACTCTGCTATGTGTCTGCAACTTTTTGTTTCTCCATTGTTTCAAGGAAGGGATATGTGTCTATTTATTTTTTTTAATTATGATGCAGGTGGGTTTTCTCGAGGTATACCCAAAATGTTGTATGGGATGTTTCTTTTTGATAACAGGCTATGTGCCTTACCGGATTTAATGTCTTTGGTGGCATGTATATTTTACATATATAGGATCCTTAGTAAGGACATGTTCATCAACAGCCCTGGGTTAATTTTTGTAAAATGTTTTGGGTCAACCTATAAAACCCAGTATTAATGCTATAGTATCTTATCTACCAAAAAAAAATATTATGTAGTTGATTCTCTTTTAGTGTTAATATTTCTTTATTTTCTAGATGCTTAGTAATTATTCCTTATTGTGGTAATATCTAGTTGTATTATTTTTTGGTTGCTTTACGATAGAAATCTAAGTGTAGAGTTCTAGGGTGAACTCAGAGGTGACCTACGGAAATTGAGAACCCCTTAGGGTGAACATAGGTGACATAAGGGAATTTAATACCCTTTAGGGTGAACATAGGAGACCTAAGTGAATTGATACCCATTAGGGATATAAAGGACTAAGTTGTGGAGAGACTGCATCAAAGTTAAGATAACTTGTCGTGGAGATAAAATATATAGCTTAACTACAATACTCGTAGAATACCTATAGATAATGATTTGTGTATGGTATGGATATGTGTGTATACCTTCTATGGATGAAGGGTGATAAGTGTATATCATCAAAAATTATGGGATAGGTGGACTTATTTGCTATAACACATGATATGCCTACACAAATGGACTTGTGTTAGGGTACCTCATGATATGTATCTTTCAAAAAAACTTAGGATATTAGGTAAATAGTAGTTTGGTTAGGGGTCCATGAAGGGTTCATGTACCTCTCTCCATAGTAAAAAAAACTTTTTCTATTTTTGTATTTTTCTATTTGTGTGTTTTTGGGTCATTACATTTGGTATTAGAGCTCTAGGTATGAGGGTATAGAGCTTCTATGTGTGCTAAAGGGAAATTATATGAATCCAATGAAGGCTTGCTTAAGGTAAAGGCTAAATCTAGGATGATCTACGATACCCTATTTTCTAGTATCTGATAGGAATTAATCCCAAGGGAGAGTGGATGTTAGGATACCTTAGTATGGGCTTTGGTATCAGTGACACATCCTAGCTTGGGATATTACCCTAGTTAGGATTTTAATGCATATAACAAGAGAAATCTATATTATGGATTGAATTATATTTACAACTTAAGATGAAACTATAATCTAATCTTCTTCCTTGGATGGAAACAGGTTAATATGCCACCTAATACTAGAATATGGAGGCCTACATATAGACAAACTCAAGAAAGTGATGTCAAATAGTAAAACCAATATGAATAACCAACAAATCCCAATAGAGAGGTAGAAGACCTCACCGCTATAATCACTACTATGTAGGATCAGATAAGACAATTGCTAAAAATGGCTGTGAATCATAATTCACAAATTCAAGGTTCAAATATTGGTCTAGAAAGTGGACTAACTGCATAACAAGTACAAGCCAAAGCATTAATGAAAAAAGAAATATCTAGGGACATGAAAACATCTGCATATCTAAGTTTTATGGAGAAGACGATGGGGATACAATAGAAGCATGGCTGAAAGAAGTAGGGATTTATTTTATGGTAAAAGCCTACTCATAAAGAACCTGAATACTTTAGGCTATGATTAACCTAGAAAGGGATGCTATAGAATGGTGGGATACCCACTATGAGGAAAATAATATTGAAACCATTGACACCCCATGTAAATAATTTATAAATATTTTTAAGATGATATTTCTAACAGAGCATTTATATGCCTTGAAGTTTGAAGAATTTGCTAGTCTGAGACAAGGAACCAACATAGTAGAGGTGTACTAAAATAAGCTGATAAGATTGTTTAAATATGTACCTATTTATAATGATAAAATATGGGTTCATAAGTTTAATCTAGGATTCTAGAATAGGTTAAAGCATGATGTAGATACGCAAGAACCTAAAATACTGTAAAATTCATATGACTTAGAAAATAACGTAGAGTCACACTTCTGTTATAAATACAACACTCTTCTCGAGTAAGCTCGGTAGGAGCTAAAGAAGAGTAATAGTGCTAGGTTTGTAAAATGGGAGTCTTATCAAGAGAAAAAAGCTAATAACCCCAAAATCCTAAGAAGGAACCTTATGGAAATTAGAAGAATTTTAAGAAGAACTTTTATAAAAAATAACAAACCCAATAACATGAAACCTCAACCATAAAAGTCATAATATCCAACTCCAATAGTTAAAAGTAGGAATGAGAAACCTAAAAAATAGTAAGGACCCAAGGAAGGATGCTACAATTGTTGGGGATCTTATTACTATAATCAGTGTCCATATTGAGCAAGGACTAGCACAGTTAATGTAAAAGGGAAGGAACCAAAATATTGGATTTATGCCACAACCAGGAAGTAGAAGCTAGAGGGACAAGCCACCCCATTACTTGTGAAAGGTAAGGTTTTCAATAAGCAAGTAAACATTTTGATAGATAGTGGAACCACTAACAATTTTATTTCATATAATATAACAATAACTGTGTTAGAAATACCTGGATATTTGGCTCAAGGATGGAAGGTTGAGTACGGTTATGGGTAGACCTACTTAGTATATCAGTGTTATCCTATGGTAGAAATTACTCTATCTAGTGGGACTATATAAGGTTTCTTATATGTAGCTCTCTTACACACCTTTGATATGATCCTAAGGATTGATTAGCTATAGGCTCATAAATCCTTGGTCAATTTTAAAGACCGATGGATTGAGTATTTAGATGAATGTATAAGGAGACTAAGAGTTCATAGTGAGCAAGGGGTGTTTCAACCGCAGATGTTGTCTACCATGCAATTGAAAAATACACTAAAGGGATGAGGAATAGTGTATGTAGTAAAAATTAATGAAGTGGAAGACTATGAGAAAGGAGAAATACTAAGACAACATCTGATCTTACATGATTTTTAGTATGTATATCCAGAGGACTTACCTGGGCTACCTCCTGTACAAGAATTTGACTTCATAATTGAACTCATGATGGGAGTCGATCCTATTCATAGATTCCCATATAGGATGAATCCTATTTAAGTACAAGAATTGAAAGTTCAATTGTAAGGATTTTTGGAAAGGGTTTGATAAAACCATGTGTGTCACTATGGGGTGCACCGATATTGTTCATTCAAAAAGGATAGTTTGCTACGATTGTGTATTGATTGCATGATGTTAAATAAAGCTACAATAAAGAATATATATCCTTTACCTAGGATTGAAGATTTATTCAATCAATTAAAATATACAAAGGTGTTTACTAAGATTGATTTAATTTTAGGGTATCACCAATTAAGGATTCATGAGGAAGATACTCACAAGATGACATTTAAGACTAGGTATGGGAATTACGAGTTTACGGTTCTACACTTTGGACTGACTAATGCCCCAACTTATTTCATGAACTTAATGAACAATGTGTTCATAAGACACTTGGACCAGTTTGTCTTGGTATTCCTAGATGATATCCTTATATACTCTCGATATAGATAAGAGAACGATAAGCATCTTAGGATTGTGTTAGAATTGTTAAGGAAGAATCAAATTTATGGAAATTTGGCTAAGAGTGAATTCTATGTTCCAGTGGTATGATATCTTGGGTACGTCATATCAGCAAAGGGAATTGAACTACATCCAAAGAAGATAGATGCTATTATAAATTATCCACCCCCTACTAATGTGACTAAACTACAAAGTTTCATGGGATTAATGGGCTACTATAAATGTTATATAAAGGACTACTCCAAGATTTCTGGACCTATAACTAACATTCAGAAGAAGAGAAAAGAATTCAAGTGGTCAAAAAAATTTGAGGCTGTCTTTACACTACTAAAGTATAAGGTTACTACGACACCAATACTAAATGTTCCCAATCCCTAGGGGGACTTTTTAGTGTGCACAAATGCATCAATAGAGGGGTTGTGTGGGGTACTCTCACAAGAAGATTTAGTAGTGGCATATACTTCAAGGAAGCTTAAAAATCATGAAGTTAATTATGCTACATATGATTTAGAGCTAGCTATAGTGGTGCATGCTTTGAAGGTTTGATGGCACTACTTGGTGGGGAGATCCTTTGAATTAAAAACCAACCATCAATGTATGTGATACATATTCACCCAACCAATACTCAATGCAATATAGAGAATATTGGTGGAATTTATTGTTGAGTATGATTTTGAGATTGAGTACGTAAAAGGAAAATAGAATAAAGTTGTTGATGCTTTATGTAGAAGGATATATATAGCAACCATAACTAGAATCCACATGGACCTCATGGATCGAGTAAGATAGGAGCAATATCAGGATAAGTATTGCCAAGGAATTCGAGTTAATATGAATAAATATCCTAAAGGAAATAAGGAATTTAGGGTGAAGGATGATTTTCTATGTTATAAAGGAAGGGTCATCATACCAAAGATGGGTGATTTAATGAACTTGATAATGCAAGAAGCCCATATATATATCCTTATTCTACTTATCTGAGAGGATCCAAAATGCAAGAAAACATGAATAAAACCTTATTTTTAGTAGGAATGGATAAGGACATCACATATTTTATTGCTCGATGTCTCAAATGTCAAAAAGTTAAGGCATAACACCAACATATAATAGTAAAACTATATTTGCATGATATACCTATGCAAAAATTATAGGTTATATCCATGGATTTATAGTGGGTTTACCCAAGACTTAGTACCAAAATGATGCCATATTTCTAGTGGTTTAAAAATTGACTAAGGTTACCCATTTCATACTCGAAAATACCAAGGATGATGCTCAGGTTGTGGATAGCAGATGTTTCAAAGATATATTTCGATTGCATGGATTTCTTGAGGTAATCATCTCAGATAGAGACTCCAAATTCACTTTTGAATTTTGGAAATCCCTTCATAGTGCATTTGGTATGAAATTGAATGAGTTTAGCATACCACCCTAAAACATATGGCCAAACAGAGTGGGTAAACCAAGTTTTGGAAGATATGCTCTGCATGTACTGCATGGATCACAAATATCATTAGGAAGATTGTCTACCTTTGGTAGATTTTGCCTACAATAACGGACATTACTCCTCACTAGGAATGACACCTTTCGATGTCTTGTATGGGCAAAAGTGCAGAACACCATTGTCTTGGGATAACCTAAAGGACCGAGTGATGGTGGACAAGAGATCACACCTTCTCAAATTCCACTTTTCATTAAAATCCTTTGTTAATAAATACATACATCAAAATAAAACAGCCCACAGGATTTACAATGACCAAGCTCGGCTTCGAACTTCTCCACTGCAGCCTCCCTTCTCTCTAATCTGCCTCCCCTTTCTCTTACAATGCTCTAGTTTTTATCGAGGCCTCAACCCTCTCCCCATTAATGACCCACTTGCGCGAATAAATAAACAAAACCTGCAAAATCGGCTTCCCCTACCGAGTCATCAATTTTCCCTCCTTACTTGGTGAACTCCCTGATCCGCCATGAAAGCACGCATTTAATTGGTCCTTCACCTGTAACCGTCACTTTTTTAGAATATTTATCTGCAAAAGCTGTCTCTTTTCCTGTGCGCACGGCCCGTCGACGTGTCCAATTTTAATTTGTCTTCAATCGGTCGCAATATCGCGACATGTCGTGATATCGCAACCACTTCTCCTATGAGCCCTTTGCCTTGGTTTTCATCGCAAAATCATGATGAAAACTACATCTATGCCTTAACTTTGAAAACCATCATGACATCGTGAAAAAAACTGCCCCCGAACCCTTGCTTCGAAAACTGTCTCGACATTGCGACGTCGCGATATCACGACGTCGCGATATCGCAACAAAAACTACCTCCATGCCTCTACTTCCAAAATCGTTGCGACATCGTGACGTCGCGATATCGCGATGAAAACTAACTTCGAGCCTCTGCTTCAAAAAACATCGTGATATCGTGATGTCACGATATCGCAAAAAAAACTCAGATTTGCCTGAATTTCCTTTAGATGCCGCGATTTCATGAAAAAACCTTTTGCCTTGAGTTTTTTGCCTTTGAGTTTTGCTTCTGCCTTCTGCATTTCGCCTTCGAGCCCATGCATTATGTTTTCTGCCTTTGATCCTTGCTTTTGATTTTTTTGTCAAAATATCGCACGTCGCAATATTGCGACCACTTTTGTCCTCGGCCTTCGTCCCATGTTTCTGTCGCGATATCGCGACCATTTTCGGCTATGAGCCTACACTCCACGTTTATGTTGTGATTTCGTGACATGTCACGAAATCGTGACATGTCATGATTTTGCAACCCTCCAATTTCTACATTTTTTTTTGCTAAGTACTTCAAAACAGAACCAAATTTTGGAAACACGTAGAAAAATTTGGTTGATGCAGGATTGCTCTGCTACCGTCGGATGCTCCTACATCAGACACATGGGGTAAATGGAGAAGTGACCTTCACTTCTGTGTTGTTCGGTCTGCATCTCTTGTATCAGCTCTAAACGTGCACCTACCTCTGTAGCCCGCTTAAACCCCGTCTCTTGGCAAAAATATTTTTTGCCTTCTACCAGACAAATTCTGGCACTGCTGCACACCTTCTCATCCACTACCTGTATTGGCTTTAATTTGTGGCACACTCCATATTTTGTCAAGGAGTACGTATTTGCATGACCATCATGCACTGCACTCCGATCAAACTGCCATGGCCTTCCTAACAGCAAATGGCAAGCATCCATGGGGAAAACATCACACAGGACCTCATCCTGGTACTTCCCAATATTGAACGTGACTAAGCACTGTTCATGGACCCATGCTCTATGGTCCTTCCACAACCATGCAATCCGATATGGATATTTCCTCAGAGACTAAGTTATCTGTACTCCCATTGTCTATAATAACATTACAGACTTTGCCTAAACTTTTGCATTGCTTGCAGAACAGGCTTCTCCTCTGCTCTAGTTTGTCTTCCTCAATCAGCATGGTTCTCATGATAATTGCTTCTCCTTTCTTAGCCTCTTTAGAATGTTCTAATTCAGCATCTTCCTCTGCCACAATAGCTCTAGAAGGACCCACATGTTTCTTGTTCACCCTCTCGGGGTGTTGGGGACACTCATATGCCCGATGTCCCTCTTCTCCATAGTGGAAACATGTTCCCCGAAACACTCCTCTTCCATACCCACGTCCAGATCTACCTCTTCCTCTTGGGTAGACATTGTTCTGAACTTGGGGTTTGGGTTCTTCATATTCCTTCTGATCCTGGTTGCTGTTAACCTCTTCCTTCTTCTCCTTTTTTCCTTCCTCTTTTCTTCCACTAGTCTTTCCTTCGTGCCCTCTTCCTCTTTGCTTGCTCTCAAACCTTCTATTCAGTTTTTCTTCAACCTTCAAAGAAAAATGGTAAGCATCTTCAATGGTGCTCACCCGAACTAAGCTCAACTCTTCCTGAATACTGGGTCTCAACCCATTAATATAATGGGCCACCTTCTCCTTACTTGCTTCTAAATGGCCAGTTATGATGGAGATTTTATAAAACTCCTCTGTGTATTCTTGGACAGTTTTATTTATCTATCTCAAACTCTACATTTTCCTTAGCAGATCCAACTCGTAATCTGCCAGAATAAACTATCTTTTTAATTTTTCTACCATCCGTTCCCATCTTGTTATTCATTCTTTTCCTCTTCGGTTCCATTCTAGTTGTATTCCCTTCCACCATATGCTGGCATGACCTTTTAGTTTGGTCTTGGCAAATCTGACCCTCTCGGGATCTTCAACTTCTTCATACTCGAAGTATTCTTCCAGATCATTGATCCAGTTGATCAATTCCTCTGGATCTAGGTTCCCAAAATATGTGGAAACTTCCATCTTCGGCCTCTTCCCAATCTAGGATATGGCTTTGTACAGTCTGGCTTGTGCTAGACCCACAGCATCTTCTTCTTCTTCAGACTAGTTTTCTTCTTCATCTACTTCGTCTTCACTATCTGCATCTCTTCTCAGTTCCTGTCCTCTGTGCAGTTCTTCTTGCAAGGCTTGAACTTGCTGCTGTAAAGCTCAAAATTTTTTTGCTGTCATCATGCCTCTCCCACCAATTGGGTTTCTTCTCAAAGGCATTTTACTCACTTTCTCACGAGCCATCCCACAGATCCTGGTGTAACTGCCTCACGTTCGACAATCTGTTACACACTCAGGAACTTTCGGCTCTGATACCACTGACGGTGGACAAGAGATCAC
Organism: Wollemia nobilis; assembly: GCA_028583015.1. Classification (NCBI taxonomy): domain Eukaryota; kingdom Viridiplantae; phylum Streptophyta; class Pinopsida; order Araucariales; family Araucariaceae; genus Wollemia; species Wollemia nobilis. The sequence continues at coordinate 3,507,672 of JAQPPZ010017260.1, read as the reverse complement.
ACCTTTTCAAATTCCACTTTTCATTAAAATCCTCTGTTAATAAATACATACATCAAAATAAAATAGCCCGTAGGCTTTACAATGACCAAGCTAGGCTTCGGTCTTCTCCACTATAGCCTCCCTTCTCTCTAATCCGCCTCCCCTTTCTCTTACAATGCTCAAGTTTTTATTGAGGCCTCGACCCTCTCCCCATTAATGACCCACCTGCGCGAATAAATAAACAAAACCTGCAAAATTGGCTTCCCCTGCCGAGTCATCAATTTTCCCTCCTTAATTGGCCAACTCCCTGATCCACCATGAAAGCACGCATTTAATTGGTCCTTCACCTGCAACCGTCACTTTGTCAAAATATTTATCTGCAACAGCTGTCTCTTTTCCCGCGTGCACGGCCTGTCCACGTGTCCAATTTTAATTTGTCTTCAACCGGTCACGATATCGCGACCACTTCTCCTGCGAGCCCTTTGCCTCGGTTTTCATCGTGAAATCATGACGAAAACCACCTTCGCGCCTTAAATTTGAAAACCGTCATGACATCGCGACGTCACAATATTGTGATGTCGTGATATCATGACAAAAACTATCCCTGAACCCTTGCTTCGAAAATCATCATGACATCGCTACGTCGTGATATCGTGACGTCGCGATATCATGACAAAAACTGCCTCCGTGCCTCTGCTTCCAAAATCATCGTGACATTGCGACATCGCGATATCACGACATCGTGACATTGCAACGTCGTGATATCACGACGTCGAGATATCACGACAAAAACTGACTCCGAGCCTCTACTTCGAAAAATGTTGTGATATCGTGACGTCGCGATATCGCGACGAAAACTCTGACTTGCCTGAATTTCCTTTAGATGCCATGATTTTGCGACAAAACCTTTGCCTTGAGTTTTATACCTTTGAGTTTTGCTTCTACCTTCTGCCTTCCGCCTTCGAGCCCATGCCTTATGTTTTCTGCCTTTGATCCTTGCTTTTGATTTTCTGTCGTGATATCACGCGTCACGATATCGCGACCACTTTTGCCCTCGGCCTTCGTCCCGCGTTTTTGTCGCGATATCGCGCGTCGTGATATCACGACCATTTTTGGCTGTGAGCCTGTACTCCGCGTTTATGTCACGATTTCGCGACCCTCCAACTTCTGCATTTTTTTTGCTAAGTACTTCAAAATAGAACCAAATTTTGGAAACACGTAGAAAAATTTGGTTGATGCAGGATTGCTCTGCTGCCGTCGGATGCTCCTGCATCACCGAGTTGTGATTGGTCCATAAATGGTCAAGGTGATGGAAGAGCAACTAGTGTAAATTAGGCAAAGGCTTAAATAAGTTATGGATAAGTATAAGAGTTATGCAGATCTAAAAAATACTCCATGAGAGTATTATATTGGAGATAAGGTGTTCTTAATGGTTAAGCCAAAGAAAAGCATTACAAAATCCATGAAGTTGGACCCACATTTTATGGGAAATTTTGAGATCATAGAAAATATCATTCCAGTTGTATACTGACTTGCATTACCACCAAATCTATCCAAAATCCATGATACCTTCCACATATCCATGCTTAGAAAATATGTTTTTGACCTTGAATATGTGTGGGATGTTTCTAATTTGTAGATGCTAAATCTAGAGGCCATTGAAGTACTAAAAATGAATATTATTGAGTTTCATTCCAAGTCTCTATGGAATCAAACTCTAAAAAAGTGTAATATCCTGTGGGACTAGTTATCTAAGAAAAATGCCACTTGGGAGAAAGTGGAGGTTATGCGAAAACATTTTCCCTTTTTTTTTGAAACTTTATGATATAATAAATTTTATTTTTTTGTTAAAAACAAAGGAAAAATGGCAACATCGAGGACAATATTTAATTCTAGCCGGGGAGGATGTCATGACCCTTCCTAGCTGACTTTATCGTACAAATAAACAATGTATTAACCTATGGTGTGGTGATACTTAGTTTGAACAATTGAACCAACTATATGATGTTTAGTTGATTTGGAAGGGCATGTTATCACTAACATATTACCAAGTGTGCAGGATCAGGTATGCTCATAGGTGGAGAAGGTAAACCACTAGAAATGAGGGTACCTAAGATCAAGGAAAATGATGATTAAGGTACTCAAAGAAGATCCTATAAAATCCATGAAGTTGGATCCACATTTTATGGGACCTTTTGAGATCATAGAAAATATCAGTCCAGTTGTATACTGACTTGCATTACCACCTAATCTATCCAAAATCAATGATACCTTCCATATATCCATGCTTAGAAATATGTTTTTGACCTTAAATATGTGTGGGATGCTTCTAATTTGTAGATGGTAAATCCAGATGCCATTGAAGTACTAAAAATGAATATTATTGAGTTTCATTCCAAGTCTCTATGGAATCAAACTCTGAAAAAGTGTAATATCCTATGAGACCAGTTATCTAAGAAAAATGCCACTTGGGAGAAAGTGGAGGTTATGCGAAAATATTTTCCCTTTTTGTTTGAAACTGTATGATATAATAAATTTTATTTTTTTGTTAAAAACAAAGGAAAAATGGCAACATCGAGGACAATAATTAATTCTAGTCGGGGAGGATGTCATGACCCTCCCTAGCTGATTTTATCACACAAATAAACAATGTATTAACCTATGGTGTGGTGATACTTAGTTTGAACAATTGAACCAACTATATGATGTTTAGTTGATTTAGAAGGGCATGTTATCACTAACATATTGCCAAGTGTGCAGGATTAGGTATGCTCATAGGTGGAGAAGGTAAAAACATCCACTAGAAACGAGGGTACCTAAGATCAAGGAAAATTATGATTAAGGTACTCAAAAAAGAGCACTATAAAATCCATGAAGTTGGATCCACATTTTATGGGACCTTTTGAGATCACAAAAAATATCAGTCCAGTTGTATACTGACTTGCATTACCACCTAATCTATCCAAAATCCATGATACCTTCCATATATCCATGCTTAGAAAATATGTTTTTGACCTTAAATATGTGTGGGATGTTTCTAACTTGTAGATGGTAAATCCAGAGGCCATTGAAGTACTAAAAATGAAGATTATTGAGTTTCATTCCAAGTATCTATGGAATCAAACTCTGAAAAAGTGTAATATCCTATGGGACTAGTTATCTAAGAAAAATGCCACTTGGGAGAAAGTGGAGGTTGTGCAAAAATATTTTCCCTTTTTGTTTTAAAATTTATGATATAATAACTTTTATTCTTTTTTTAAAAACAAAGGAAAAATGGCAACATCGAGGACAATATTTAATTCTAGTCGGGCAGGATGTCATGACCCTCCCTACCTGAATTTATCGCACAAATAAACAATGTATTAACCTATGGTGTGGTGATACTTAGCTTGAAAAATTGAACCAACTATATGATGTTTAGTTGATTTGGAAGGGCATGTTATCACTAACATATTGCCAAGTGTGCAGGATCAGGTATGCTCATAGGTGGAGAAGGTAAAAACATACACCAGAAATGAGGGTACCTAAGATCAAGGAAAATGATGATTAAGGTACTCAAAGGTAACATGGGCAGATACCTTCATATAGGTATGCATTGTCGAAAGGGATAATCATCAATGACTGATGACCTTGACCCTTAGTTGATAGTCTAGTAGCTATCATAAAATCTCTGGCTGAGATAGGTGACTAGGTCGATGGAAATATTCCCTCTTTGTTGTTTTATAATTTTTTTTGCTCTCTGCTGCATCATGGTTGGAATATCATAATGTTGGAACTTCTATAGGAAAAAAATTACAAAATGTATGTGTATGCATAAACCTAATTGTCTTGTTAAAGTAAAGATAGAACATCATTTTTGTGAAGAAAAACATATTAAATTTGTATGTTATATGAAGATTCATTTAAAAGAATTAATGAAGTTTTGATTAAATAATTATTGGTTTAATTAAACTCATTAGTAAAATTCATTTTATTTAATAAATGAGAGTTCTTTTGAATTAATTAAAGGTGTTTCTTTTATTGATATGGAGTATTCATTAAAAGACTTTAATTAATTGAAATAAGCAAAAAAAAATCCATTTAAGAAATAGATGTCTTTTATTTTAAAGAAATAGCAATTATGCAATTATTTTAAATAAAAGAAGTATATTTTAATGGTGATAAATATCATATAAATGATATATGTTTAAAATGATACCATTATTCTTTTAAAAAAATGGGATAATATAAAATATATAAATATTCCATTCCCCTATAGTGTGTAAGCTATGAAAATAATCTAGGGTGGCTTCTAAGTTTCTAAATATGGAAACTATCGGGAGAAGGATTCCTTACCGCTAGAGGAAGGGATGAATAATTGAAGGAAGAGGGGGCTAGAGGAAGAGCTCAAGGCTCAAGAAGGGTGGATGGGCCACTTGGAGGAAGAAAGCATGTATGGTGCTAGAGAAGGGAGGAAGAAAAAGAAGAAAGATAAACGATAGAGGGGAGGACGTGAGGACAAAGGAGGAGGAAAATGCAGACCAAGGAGGGGGAAAAGGAGAGGAACGGACCACAAGCAAGGCAGAGGTAGCTGAGATACCACAAAATCCCATTTCGTAGTAGTATTGATGTTGGATTATTTTAGACTTTAACCTATTTTGTTTACATGCATTGTTATGGTGAAAATCATGGTTCAAATCATGCTTATACTCCCTGTAGTATGTTTTGAGAAGCCTATTGGTGTTTTGAGCAACCACCTGTGTATGTTTTGAAGATGTTGTGTTTTGAGAAGCCTTTGGTATTTTTTATAAACCACATGTGTATGTTTTGAAGGCGCTATGTTTTGAGAAGCCTTTCGTGTGTTTAGAAACCACTTGTGTATGTTTTGAAGGTAGTATGTTTTGAGAAGACTTTGGTGTTTTTAGAAATCATCTATGTATGCTTTGAAGACGTTATGTTTTTATAAGCCTTTGGTGTTTTTAGAAACTACATGCATATGTTTTGAAGGTGTTATGTTTTGAGAAGCCTTTGGTGTTTTTTAGAAACCACCTGCGTATGTTTTAAAGACGTGTTTTGAGAAGCCTTTGATGTTTTTATAAACCACCTACATATGCTTTGAAGGTGTTGTATTTTAAGACTTTTTTAGTGTTTTAGAAAGCATTGTGAGTTCCTGAAGGACATTGTGCCTTATATAGCCTAGTTAATGCTTTGAGAGCATTATGATTTTAAGAGTGTCGAGTTTGTCTAGAGAGTTTTGAGAGAATTCGAGAGTGTTGTGTACCTTAGACCTCCATGTGTTGAGCAAGGTGCAGCAACATTATTGTCATTGTTGTCAACACAGTCAGATAGATCGGTTGATGCAGTGAAACAAGAGTTAAAATATTCTTCATAGAATGTAGGTGCAGCAACAATATTTTCATTGTTGTCAACACAGTCAGACAGATCGGTTGATGCGGTGAAATAGGAGTTAAGAGATTCTTCAGATAATGTACAATGATTTTACAAAATATTGAAGTGGTCCATATGCAAAAGATCAAAGAAAAAGACAAGTGAGAAAAGTGTCACGATTTCGCGACATGTTGGAAGAGAGATAACAAGAAAGAAAAACCATCGCAATATCGCGACATGTTGAGGAGACAAAAAAATTGTCACGATATCGTGACATGTTCAAAGAGAAAGAGCAAGAAAGAAAAATTGTTGCGATATCACGACATGTTGAGAAGAAAGAAAAAATGTCACGATATCGCGACATGTTCGAAGAGAAAAAGCAAGAAAGAAAAATTGTCGCGATATCGCGACATGTTGAGAAGAAAGAAAAACTGTCACGATATCGTGACATGTTCAAAGAGAAAGAGCAAGAAAGAAAAATTGTCATGATATCACGACATGTTGAGAAGAAATAAAAACTGTTGCGATATCACGACATGTTTGAAGAGAAAGAGAAAGAAATAAAAAATGTCGCGATATCACAACATGATGAGAAGAAAGAAAAATTATCGCGATATCGCGACATGTTCGGAGAGAAAGCGCAAGCAAGCAAAACTGTCACAATTTTGTGACATGTTCGAAGAGAAAGCGCAAGCAAGCAAAACTGTTATGATTTCATGACATGTTCGGAGAGAAAGCACAAGCAAGCAAAACTATCATGATTTCACGACATGTTTGGAGAGAAAGTGCAAGCAAGAAAAAGTGTCACTATTTCACGACATGTTGGAAGAGAGAAAGGCAAGTAGAAAAAGTGTCACGATTTCATGACATATTGCAGGAGAGAGAGTCCGAAAGAAAAAGTGTCATGATTTCGAGACATATTCCAAGAGAGAGTATAGAATAAAAAGTGTCACGATTTCGTGACATATTGTAGGAGAGAGAGTCCGAAAGAAAAAGTGTCACGATTTTGTGACATATTGCAAAAGAGATTATACGAAAGAAAAAGTGTCACGATTTCACAACATATTGTAGGAGAGAGAGTCTGAGAGAAAGCACTAAGGAGAAAAAGTGTCGTGATATCATGACATGTTGGGTTTTCATGACCCGAAGGCAAGAGAAAGCGCTAAAGAGAAAAAGTGTTGCGATATCGTGACATGTCGCGTTTTCACGACCCAAAGGCAAGAGAAAGTGCTAAGGAGAAAAAGTGTCGCGATATCGCGACATGTCGTGTTTTCGCGACCCGAAGGCAAGAGAAAGCGCTAAGGAGAAAAAGTGTCGTGATATCGCAACATGTCACGTTTTCACGACCCGAAGGCAAGAGAAAGCGCTAAGGAGAAAAAGTGTCACGATATCACGACATGTCACATTTTCGTGACTAAAGAAGAAAAGAGAAAGTAAGAAGGTAGAAGTTTTGTGATATCGTGACAAAAGTAAAGAGGAAGAGTACGAAGGCAAAAGTGTCGCAATATCACGACATGTTGTATTTTTATGGGTACAAGCCAAGAAAAGAAGCAAGGAGGTGAAAGTGTCGCGATATCATGACATGTGTTTTTATGGGTTCAAACCAAGTAAATTAGCAAGGAGATGAAAGTGTCACGATATCATGACATGTGTTTTTGCGGGTACAAGTTCAAGAAGAGGACAAAGAGGCAGAAGTGTCATGATTTTGTGATAAGTCATTTTGGCATGAGCTAAGAAGAGAACCCAACCGAAATAAGATATGTGACAGTTAACTGAAGTCAGTACGACAGTTACAAAAGAAAATTATGTAGCTAAAATACGAAGAGCTAACTGAAGATAGTACGGCAATTATAGGTGCAGTTACAAAAAAAAATTATGTAGCTAAAATATGAAGAGCTAACTGAATACAGTACGACAGTTACAGGTGTAGTTATAGAAGAAAATCACGCAGCTAAAATAGGAAGAGCTAACTGAAGTCAGTACGATAGTTCCTGGTTCAATTACAGAGAAAAGTCAAAACTTTGTTATAAAAGGAGGTTTGCGTGGAGAATTAATTAGCTACTAAAAAAAGTGGGAAAGTGCTACAAAAAGAGGGCTGGAAGAGTGTCGTAAGAGAGCGTTAAGAAGAACCGTGAGAGCCATAATAATGCAGTAAGAAGCACAACAAGAGGGCTAGAAGAGTGTCGTAAGAGAGCATTAAGCAGAGCTATGAGAGCCATAAGAATGTAGTAAGAAGTGCAACAAGAGGTATGGAAGAGTGTCATAAGAGAGTGTTAAGCAGAGTCATGAGAGCCGTAAGAATGCAGTAAGAAGTGTAGTAAGAGGGTGATGAGTGTCGTTGAGTCTCATCATTTAATCTCAATGATTTATCAATCCGGGGTGGTGTCCAAGGCTATCTACGATAGAAGGCTAGGGCAGAGTACAATTTAGGCATTCAAATTTCAAGCATTTATTGGTGAAGCAGATTTTGGTTTAGCCTTTTGGTGTCACACTAAACCTAGTCTGAAGAATGGAAACTGAAATAAATTACAAGAATTGAAAACTAAATCTAAATTGCAGAATTTAACAATTAACTACAATTGCATGAATTGAAATTGCTAAATTGAAATCTAATCTACTTTTGCAAAATTGAAATCTAATCTACTCTTGTAGAATTGGAAATTGCTTGTAAATTGAAACTTATTCTAAAACACCTGTCAATGCCCTGCCACAAAAGGTCGTCAAGCTTCTGCTACAGGAATTGATAGCAAAATGAAATATGCTGAAAATGGAAAGTTGCTAAAGCAGAGAAAACATGGAAAGCAAAGGAAAAATGCGTAATATAATTTGTCAGCTGACATACACACAAATGTTGTACACAAACATAATAGAAAACATAAATCACATAATACAAAATAAAAACAAGAAAATGAAATCTGGCAAGCAATCTATTAATTCTGCTATGACAAAATTACAGATTAAAACCTGCCATAAAATCCCTCCTTCTAGATCTGAAAGTGGGCCCATACTTCCTGATCTAGAAGGAGGTGAAAAACACTCCTTAACTAATTAACACTCAGCACATAAAATGATAAAATACTACACTTTTATTGATGACAAAACATGCTGAAAACTGTTACAAAAAATCACTGTACAGTCCTAATTACTGCTATTGAAAACTCTCCTCTATTCTAATTCCTAACTGGCTCAACCAAGGAGGGAGTTGTGTTATTTATATAAATATTTACAATATATCCCATGCTCAAATCAGCCTATGTGCTATTTTACAGTCATTTGCCAATAATTCTGGATCTAAAATAAATGCAAATCTGGACAGTTTGTGTTGCAACAGTAGTCATTGGTCCTTAGAAAGCATCTTCAGTGGTGGGAGTACATGGGAGGAGTCCAAAAATATCTCACACATATTTCTCCACTTCATAATATTCCATTTCTATCTTTGCAAACAACTTCCTATTATGCTGCAGTTATTTCTGTGTTAATCCTAGAAGAGGATCAAAGTTGATATTTTCCATAAATGGTGGCTTTGGACGGCAAGGACGACAAAATCATATGGGAGATATTTTCCCTTACCTTTTCCAACCTTTATTTCCCTTTTTCCAGCTTCAAAAATCGGTCAATAAGTCAAAAAGCACATTTTGTTTTCATTCCGAAGATAAGTGGCTTCATTCCGAAGACAATGCAATTCTCATTCCGAAGATCGCTCATTTCGAAGATACTGCAATTCTCATTCCGAAGATACTGCAATTCTAATTTCGAAGATACTGCAATTCTCATTCCGAAGATCCGCTCATTCCGAAGATAATGCATTCCTCATTCTGAAGATCCGCTCATTCCGAAGACACTATGTTTTCTCATTTCGAAGATATCTGTTCATTTCGAAGATACTTCGGAATGAACAAATGTGTGCTTTTCAAGTGATTTCTTCTACATCTCTCAGGTGGGTTATCTCCTAGGATCAGATTCCAATGGTCTTCATCTCTTTCCATATGTGAATTCCATGCCTTGTTGTTTATTTGTAGCTTGTTGGAATTTACATGGTAAATTACTGCATTTTCTAGTTCTGCTACACAATTGTAAAATATTGGCATTTCTTGCAAATTCAAACAAATTAGAACATGGAAAAATTATTCAAGTATCAACATGAAGGAGTACATCAAGTTGCTACTAAATTTATACACTTCATTCACCAAGTAACCATGCTGAAATAGTGCAACAATGCTGCACAATTGTCCCTGCTCTGTTATACCCTATTGCTGCCTATTTAGATCATGTGGAAATGCTTCTAAATAGGTCAGATGTCTTCTGTAGTCCTTCTAAACTCATTCCATCCATATCCACATGCTTTGCTTGACAACTTCGAGGTGTTCCTATAAAGTGACAGCTTGCTGATTTTTATATGGTTGTTTTTCTTAGATTTTCAGATTTATGACAGTCCTAAACTTTTGGCTTAAATGTGGATTTGAAACAAGTTGAAGGGTAGGAAAACATTCAAAAACCATTGAGAAGTTAATGGATATCAGCATACCACATTTGGTTAATTGAAATGCATGTTCTTACTTGCTACTTAATCACGCAAAATCAGTCATAAAATGCTGAAAATAGTCAAAAATAGAGATATAGTATTCCTAACATAAAATCATGCAAACACTTAACAAATAGTATATTCTAGTCAACTATTTGGCAATTAACTTATCATATGGTAGTCAAACATTGTGCAATAATGAGTCAAACATTGTGCAATAATGAGGCATTCTTGGGCCTCATCATCCCCCCCAACTTGAACTGATGCATGCCCTCATGCATCTTAGTAGGCCATAGTAATATGCAGGTTTTATTCTTGTGAACAACATCCTTTGCTACCTGCTAACTGAGAAATTCCTCCTCTTGCCACTATATCAAGTATTTTGCAATTAAGCACATGTATGACTCTTTTTCTATTTTTCTACAAGTTTTAGTGCTGCAAGGTACCTCTTAAAGGCTTGATAACATATGATTCATCTTGCAATAGTCTTATTGTGGAACCGTATTTGGCAGATGCACTACTACTGATGGAATTTTCTGTTCTTAACAACATTTCAGCCTGAATGCTTATTTTTGTTGTTTGCACCTTTTGAACAAAATTGAATTTTTTTTATTTTATTTGAAATGCTTGAGGGATGTACTTACTTGTGGTAGAGCCTTATAAACCTCAATATTTGATGTACCCTACTCTTTTTGCTATTCTGTAGCATTTTCAGCAATTCTAGTACAGTTTCTGCTCATTTCGAAGATACTGCATTTCTCATTCCGAAGATCTTCAAAAAATATAGAAATGACCTCCTATGCAAAAGTTAGCTACAGATTCTATTGTGGGTCCATCTCTAGAGTGTATAAACCTTCCATAACATCAAAAATCCCTTCTTCATCCTTTTGTTTAGATGCTATTCTTTGTTTTGTATGTTGTTGTTTTATTCCAGTAGTACTAAAATACAACCTTCAGGTGCATTTTTTTTATTATCCTCCTTCAATTTATCAGACAATTGTGAGATATAAACTTGCAGTTCTCCTTCTAAAATTTGCCCTACAAATTGAAATAGAATTGCTGCCATGTCTATCCCAAAATCAGGTTTTTGCACAGTTTTGGAATTTCTATGCAATTAATGGCATAAGGGGGTGTTTCTTGACATCTTGAACATGTTCCTTTTTCAACTTGTCACTATTGTATGAATAGTTTATGCCAAATACCGACTATCATACACTAAATGCTAAATGTTTACTATGAATTATATGCAAGAAACACATACCTTACTTTCCTGAAAATTGGTCATGCACCTTACAAGCTGCTTTTGATGATTGTTAGCAGATTATTTGAAAACATAAACAAACATAACACATGTGCAGTGTGAGATTTGTACAATGGTGGAACAATGATGGGTAGATCAACAAGGCAATGCATGCTGAAAAATTGGTTTTCATGCAAGCCAACTCAGTAGCGCCTCCAAGAAGGTTTTCACTTCTGAATTATTCATTTTTTTATATTTTTTTCATCATTTTTTTCAATTTTTTTTTTCTTCATCTCTTTTTTTTTCAATTTTTTTTATCAGAAGAGGCTGCCTTTTCTGGTTTTCAACCAAATTCTATCCTCTTTTTTTTCAAGTGCTTCAATCATAGAGAACATCTCTCACTCTTATTTGGATAAGACCAATCCTTATTCTGCAAAAACATGTCAATTGTTGTATGAAAACACCATCTCTTTATGTTGAAACTTGCAACATTGATGCAACTTTCCTTACTAGATGAGCAGTAAGAATCTTCTTACATCATCATTGCCTCCTTATTGATGGAAATGAAGTATTGGCTCCATTGTTCCTCTTTCTTGCTGAAATTGATGCTTGTCCTCATGTATCCCCATTTTGTGGGACATGCCTTTGCTGCAATTTTTTTCTTTCTTTCTCTCTTTTTTTCCTTTTTTTTTTTCAATTTTTCTTGTCTTGCTTGTACCCAAGAAGGAAGTTCACAAACAAGACTATTCTTTTTTTTTTTTTTTGCTTTTCTTGTATATTTTTTTTCTCTTTTTGTCAGACTTTTTATCATCACTCTGAATCTGATATTGAAGAGAAATTCTCTTCCATTATGTGTACATCCAACGGAATCTCCTTCAAGAACTCCTCCTTAGTTAATGGTGCATGGTATACCCGAAGGCAATGTCCATTCACCACTAACATCCTCCATGAATTACCAATGGGAGAAAGAAGCACTGCTCCATATCTGAAAACTTCTTCAATCAAGTGTTGTCCATGCCTCCTAGTCTGCAAAATCTTGTCAATCTGTTCTTGAAACAATTAAATACCAATTCCCAAAAGATGTTAAGTGCTTACATCAAGATAAAATCTTGATATACCTTTGTAATTCTATGTAAAGGGATTGAAATATTGTTTCAAAATAGCAACAATTTTGCTTTTTATTTATAATTCAGCTAGCTAATAATGTTCAAGTATTTTCTTGGCTGCACTTCAATTTGTTTCATTCCTAGGAGGACAAAATTTACCCCTTTGTAATTTCTTACTAAGGAGTTCAATGGAAGTAAATTTTCTATGTGCGGTTTTTCTAGTTTTTCTCCTTTATCCAAGGCTAATTTCTGTGTGTTTGGACTAAAGGTTTTCTGTATATCTCCATTGATTTTTATCTCTTCAAGCTCAGGTAAGTTCTTGTTTGAGCACAGTTGGATGTTGTTGCGGTCAATAACATTTCCTGCAAGTTTTTTTTTTTTTTTATACTAGATTCGACTACATAGACAGGGGTTGCCTATCCTGTATTATTCAGACTGATCATAGGTTGGGCTAAAAAAATATTTTTGGTTTGCACAATAAGACAAGAAGTGTATAACTTTAGTAGATCAACTACTTGTCAGGTAGGATCACCTCTAATGAGATCAACTATTGTTTGTGTAGGCTAAGAATTGCTAGGTTGCGGTTTAGCGTGGTAAAATCCTAACAATATTTAAGTAATAATGGAAAACTCTAGGATCATCATTAAGTTGTAAACTCCTATTTTTATTGTGCAAAAGTTTTTGTGATTTTTTTTTTTAATAGATTCAGCTTACATAGACAGGGGTTGCCTGTCCAGGTTGGGCTGAAGGTGGTGGTTGCTTGTTTTCTAAATGGACTAAAATGTAGCTATCAATAATTATTATTTATACCAGCTATTACATTCAGATTTAACGCTGAACTTCATAACTTAGCACAATAATAATTATTTGACTACTTTTACCCTCTAACAACACCATGTTCCCCGATAACGGTGCCAAAATGATGAGTGTCGTTGAGTCTCATCATTTAATCTCAATGATTTATCAATTCGGGGTGGTGTCCAAGGCTATCTACGATAGAAGGCTAGGGCAGAGTACAATTTAGGCATTCAGATTTCAAGCATTTATTGGTGAAGCAGATTTTGGTTTAGCCTTTTGGTGTCACACTAAACCTAGTCTAAAGAATGGAAACTAAAATAAATTACAAGAATTGAAAACTAAATCTAAATTGCAGAATTTAACAATTAACTACAATTGCATGAATTGAAATCTAATCTACTTTTGCTAAATTGAAATCTAATCTACTTTTGCAAAATTGAAATCTAATCTACTTTTGCAGAATTGAAATTGCTAAATTGAAACTTATTCTAAAACACCTGTCAATGCCCTGCCACAAAAGGTCGTCAAGCTTCTGCTATAGGAATTGACAAAGAAAATGAAATATGTTGAAAATGGAAAGTTGCTAAAGCAGAGAAAACATGGAAAGCAAAGGAAAAATGCGTAATATAATTTTTCAGCTGACATACACACAAATGTTGTACACAAACATAATAGAAAACATAAATCACATAATACAAAATAAAAACAAGAAAATGAAATCTGGCAAGCAATCTATTAATTCTACTGTAGAAAAATTACAGATTAAAACCTGCCATAAAATCCCTCCTTCTAGATTTGAAAGTGGGCCCATACTTCTTGATCTAGAAGGAGGTGAAAAGCACTCCTTAACTAATTAACACTCAGCACATAAAATGATAAAATACTACACTTTTATTGATGACAAAACATGCTGAAAACTGTTACAGAAAATCACTATACAGTCCTAATTGCTGCTACTAAAAACTCTCCTCTATTCTAATTCCTAAATGGCTCAACCAAGGAGGGAGCTGTGTTATTTATATAAATATTTACAATATATCCCATGCTCAAATCAGCCTATGTGCTATTTTACAGTCATTTGCCAATAATTTTGGATCTGAAATAAATGCAAATCTGGACAGTTTGTGTTGCAGCAGTAGTCATTGGTCCTTAGAAAGCATCTTCAGTGGTGGGAGTACGTGGGAGGAGTCCAAAAATATCTCACACATATTTCTCCACTTCATAATATTCCATTTCTATCTTTGCAAACAACTTCCTATTATGCTGTAGTTATTTCTGTGTTAATCCTAGAAGAGGATCAAAGTTGATATTTTCCATAAATGGTGGCTTTGGACGGCAAGGATGGCAAAATCATATGGGAGATATTTTCCCTTACCTTTTCCAACCTTTATTTCCCTTTTTCTAGCTTCAAAAATTGGTCAATAAGTCAAAAATCACATTTTGTTTTCATTCTGAAGATAAGTGGCTTCATTCCGAAGACAATGCAATTCTCATTTCGAAGATCGCTCATTTCAAAGATACTACAATTCTCATTCTAAAGATACTACAATTCTAATTCCGAAGATACTGCAATTCTCATTCCGAAGATCCACTCATTTCGAAGATAATGCATTCCTCATTCTGAAGATCCGCTCATTTCGAAGACACTGTGTTTTCTCATTCCGAAGATATCTGTTCATTTCGAAGATACTTCGAAATGAACAAATGTGTGTTTTTCAAGTGATTTCTTCTACATATCTCAGGTGGGTTATCTCCTAGGATCATATTCCAACGGTCTTCATATCTTTCCATATGTGAATTCCATGCCTTGCTGTTTATTTGTAGCTTGCTGGAATTTACATGGTAAATTACTGTATTTTCCAGTTCTGCTGCACAGTTGTAAAATATTGGCATTTATTGAAAATTCAAATAAATTAGAACATGGAAAAATTATTCAATTATCAACATGAAGGAGTACATCAAGTTTCTACTGAATTTATACACTTCATTCACCAAGTAACCATGCTGAAATAGTGCAACAGTGCTGCACAATTGTCCCTGCTCTGTTATACCCTGTTGCTGCCTATTTAGATCATGTGGAAATGCTTCTAAATAGGTCATATGTCTTCTGTAGTCCTTCTATACTCATTCCATCCATATCCACATGCTTTTCTTGACAACTTCGAGGTGTTCCTATAAAGTGACAGCTTGCTGATTTTTATATGGCTGTTTTTCTTAGATTTTCAGATTTATGACAGTCCTAAACTTTTGGCTTAAATGTGGATTTGAAACAAGTTGAATGGCAAGAAAATATTAAAAAACCATTGAGAATTTAATGGATATCAGCATACCACATTTGGTTAATTGAAATGCATGTTCTTACTTGCTACTTAATAATCAATCATAAAATGCTAAAAATAGTCAAAAACAGAGATATAGTATTCCTAACATAAAATCATGCAAACACATAACAAATAGTATATTATAGTCAACTATTTGGCAATTAACTTATCATATGGTAGTCAAATATTGTGCAATAATGAGTCAAACATTGTACAATAATGAGGCATTCTTGGGCCTCATCAGAGGACTGGAAGAGTACCATAATAGAGCGTTAAGCAGAGTCGTGAGAGTCGTAAGAATGCTATAAGAAGCGTAGCAAGAGGGCTGTAAGAGGGTCGTAAAAGTGTAGTAAGCAGATCCATAAGTGTGTGTGGTGTTTTGGTGAATAGCGAGAGAGGTTGGGTTAGCAATAGACCAGTCAGGGTCTTGTATAAGCAAAGGCATCTTTATGTCAAACTTATAGTTTCAAAATTACAGTCCAAGTTGGTGCTTGGAATTAGGGGTTGGTGCTCCTTTCTGTTGGTGTAGATAAATTAGGGGTTGGTGCTCCTTTCTATTGGTGTAGATAAATCATGGGTTGGTGCTCCTTCCAGTGGGTGCTGGTAAATTGATTGTAAAATTGGTATTTTGCAAAGGCTGGATTTGGACGGGAGTCCAAGCAGTCATTTTTGAGGAGTAGCCAAATTGGTGAACCTCGTTACATCGTGTGTTGTGGAATGCTCTCTTGTTATACTTGCTTTAAGAGTTGTATATTTGAATTTAAATAGCTACACTGATTCACCCCCCCTCTCAGTGTCATTGTGAGACTAATAATTGGTATTAGAGCCAATTTATCTTATCAGGCTAAATCAGCTAGGGTTGACCTTGGATTAGTACACAATGGGTAAGAAGAATAGATCCTCCTCCAAAAAGGCATCTCAGTAAGTTTCAGTTCCTGTGGAAGAGAAAATTGAACTAGAAAAGGTTGAAGAAGTGAATTCTGAAGTATATGATGAAAACCTTGAGGCTGAAGTAGATCTAGAAGGTGAGTTGATCGCTGCACTTGAAGAATTGGGTATAGAAAGGAAAAAGAACAAAATATTGTCCAAGAAGTTGGAAGAATATGGGGATAATATTGAAGATCTCTTCTTACAAATTCAGAAAGCCAAGAAAATAGAAGAAGCCTTGAAGTCACACCTGGATGATAAAGGCGATGTATGTAGCAAACATGAAGAGGAATCTAACAAAGTTATTAGTGATCTAAAGATGCAAGTAGAAGAGTCCAAAAGGATTGAAGAAACTCTCAGGTCACAGATCAATGAGAAAGAGATTGTTTGCTACAAACAATAAGAGGAGATTGTTTCATTGAAGAAACAACTAGAAGAGGCCAATACAAATCTCAAATTTGAGAAGAGCACAGAGTTGCTAGATAAAATGATAAGGCAACAAAGAAGCCCAATGGTTAAGCTTGGTCTTGGATGTGAAGCTAAACAACCTTCATCTTCTAAATCTACAGAGAAGAAGAAGTCCATTGCTGAAGGATCAAAGCAATAAAATCTTGAAGTTGAATCTTCAAAAGGAAGAAAATCTCAAAGGAGATCTAAAGCAAAGCAACCACAACAAAAGAGGTTCTATCACTCTCACTCTATTCATAATAATGATTTTAATGGCTATTGTTTTAGATGCAACCATTATTGTCACAAGGCAATTTATTGTGGATTAAATAATAGATCAAAGAGTTATGCTGGTAGAAATACATCTGTTATTTCGGTTGAACACCATGTGCAATGTTTTAAATGTAATGGTCATGGGCACATAGCAAGGTTTTGTCCAAAAACTTCTGTATCTAATCTAAGGCAAGACATTATATTTCATCAAAAACAAAGAATGCAACACAGACAGGGAAGAAATCATGTGCATTAGAGAAAGGAAAATAATCATCCATCAAGGATGCACAAGAGACAACCACCCAGTAGAAATGGTTTTTCTCCTTTGATGGATTATGCAGTAGAATGTTATAACTGTCATAATTTTGGGCACACTGCAAGAAATTGTCGAAGTACATTTGCATCTAATCAATTTCAGGGAATAAAATTTCAACCAAATGGAATGAGACAAAATAGAAGATTTATCAAAAAACATGCACAAGCTACTATAAAAGAAAATTCAAAACAAGAGCCCAAAATTGTAATCAAACCAAAGTGGAGAAACAAGAGCCCAAAATTGTAATCAAAACAAGAGCCCAAAATTGTAATCAAAATTGTAATCTACTTCACCTTTGTGTTCTCTATGCACTTTGCTCTCTCTACACAATAACTTCACACACTCTGCTTTGTCACAATCAAACTTTACAATCGTCTTCTCCCTCTCTACGCACTGCGACCGAACTTTGCACACTCTACTTCATCACAGTCAAACTTCACGATCGTCTTCTCCCTCTCTGCGCACTACGATCGAACTTCGCACACTCTGCTTCATTTGCAAATTTCACACTTAGCTTGATTCGACATGACTTGTTCTCTGTGCTCTTACGATCGAACTTCGTACACATCAACAAGTATTCAATGATTTGTTCAACATTTCACTTCTCCAAATAGCCCTCCTTTTATAACAATATTTTCATGATGAAAACTCTAATTTCAGTCAGCTATAAACCCTAATCTTAGTCGGCTGCAAACCCTAATATTCATTAGTTGCAAACCCTAATCTTTATCGGCTTACATCGGTCTTCGTCAGCTTCAACTGCTCCTATAACTCTTCTGTTGTTGTTGCTGCAAAAACACATGTCGCGATATCACGACACTTTTTCATCCGTACGCTTACTCTTATCTTTGGCCTGCAAGAATACATGTAGCGATATCATGACACTTTTTCATCTGTACGCTTTCTCTTAGCTTTGGCCCGTGAGAATACAACATGTAGCAATATTGTGACACTTTTTCCTCCGTACGCTTTCTCTTAGCTTTGGCCCGCGAGAATACATGTAGCGATATTGCGACACTTTCACCTCCTTGCTACTTTTCTTGGCTTGCACCCGTGAAAACATAACATGTCGCAATATCACAAAAATTTTGCCTTCGTACTCTCCTTCTTTACTTTTGTCGTGAAATCGTGACACTTCTGCCTTCTTACTTTCTCTCTCCTCCTTTAGTCACGAAAATGTGACATGTCATGATATCGCAACACTTTTTCTCCTTAGCGTTTTATCTTGCCTTCGGGTCGCGAAAACGTGACATGTCGCGATATCGTGACACTTTTTCTCCTTAGCGCTTTCTCTTGCCTTCGGGTCACGAAAACGTGACATGTCATGATATCGTGACACTTTTTCTCCTTAGCACTTTTTCTTGCCTTCGGGTCGTGAAAACGCGACATGTCATGATATCGTGACACTTTTCCTCCTTAGCACTTTTTCTTTCAACATGTCGCGAAATCACGACACTTTTTCTACTTGCCTCTTTTTCTTTCAACATGTCACGAAATCGTGACACTTTTTCTACTTGCCTATTTTTCTTCCAGCATGTCATGAAATCGCGACACTTTTTCTTTTGTACTATCTCTCTTGCAATATGTCGTGAAATCACAACACTTTTTCTACTTGCCTTTTTCTTTTCCAACATGTCGTGAAATCATGATAGTTTTTATTTCTTCTTCTCTCTCTTCCAACATGTCACGAAATCGTGACAGTTTTTCTTTCTTCTTCTCTCTCTTCCAACATGTCATGAAATCATGACAATTTTTCTTGCCTGCTGTATATGTCGTGATATTGCGACACTTTTCTTACTTGTCTTTTTATTTGATATTTTGCAAGTGGTCCACTTCGGTCTTCTTGGAAAATCACTGTACATACTCTGAGTAGCCTTTGAACTCCTGTCTTCTGCATCTGACTAGCTTTTGAACTTCCTGTCCACTGCATTAACAGATCTATCTGACTATGTTGACAACAATGACAATACTATTGTTGTACCTTGCTCAACAATCTCCCCCTTTGGAATTGTTGGCAACACATGTGCAATTTCCTATAACTCTTCTCCCCCTTTGACAATAATACCAAAGGGCTACTGTAGACTCCCCTTGAGTCCATGCACAACATTCTTAGGCACAATTTATTACACTTAGCAAAAATCATGAACATGAGAAAAAAGATAATCAAATACTTAAATGCTCCCCCTGAGAATGTGATCTCTGTAGCTAGTCAATTCTTGGGAAGTGTGACCACTCCCAATTTATTATGAAGGTACTCAAAAATTTCCTTGGGCAATGGTTTTGTGAAGATATCTGCTACTTGCTCTGTAGTTGGAACAAAATCCAACTTAATCTCACCTTTCACAACTTTGTCCTTCAAAAAAGGATACCTGATAGCAATGTGTTTTGTGCGTGAATGCATCACTGGATTCTTGGAGATGTTAATGGCACTGGTGTTATCACACTTAACTGATATTGTCTCACTAAAGCTAATACCAAGATCTTTCAGGGTTTGTTTCATCCACAATACCTGCGTACAACATGTTGTTGCTACAATATATTCTGCCTCTACTATCGATAGAGAAAATGACTCTTGTTTGTTACTGTACCATACGACCATTCTGTCTCCAAGATAGAATGCACCTCCACTGGTACTCTTTCTGTCATCTACACAACCTACCCAATCTGCATTAGAATACAAAATAAGGGTGAAGTATTTACCTTTCGGATACCATAACCCATACTCCATAGTACCTTTGAGGTACCGAAGAATCCTCTTCACTGTTGTCACATGAGTCTCTTTGGGATTAGCCTAAAATCGTGCTACCATGCATATTGCCTGCAAAATATATGGTCTGGTGGCTGTCAGATACAGTAAGCTTCCAATCATAGATCTATACATGGTTTGATCAACAGTTGGAGATTTGTCATCCTTACTCAACTTGCAACCTGTTTTCATGGGAGTGCTAACTAGCTTACAATCCTCAATTGTGAACTTATTTAACATCTCTTTCACATATTTAACTTGAGAAATAAATATGCCCTTCTTATTTTGATTAACTTGCAACCCGAGGAAATACAAAAGTTCACCAATCATTGACATTTCAAATTCTTTATGCATATTATTTGCCAAATCTTTACATGACTCATCTTTGCTGCTGCCAAATATGATATCATCTACATATACAACAAGAACAATAAGATGCCCATTTTATGTTTTGACATACAAATTACTATCCACCATACCTTTCTTAAACCTTTGTTGAGTGAGATAGTTGTCTAGCCTTGCATACCATGCTCAGGGTGCCTATTTTAAACCATATAATGCTTTCTTCAATTTGCACACCAAGTTGGGATCATCACCAAGTTGGAAACCATCTGGTTGTTCAATATAAACCTCTTCTTCAAGTTTCCCATTCAAAAATGCTAATTTTACATCCATTTGATAAACCTTGAAATTCTTGTAGACTGCTAAAGCCAGAAACATTCTAATTGCCTCTAGTCTAGCTACTGGTGCAAATGTTTCCTCAAATTTAATGCCTTCAACTTGAGCATAACCTTTGCATACCAATCTTGCTTTGTTTCTGACTACCTGTCCATATTCATTCAATTTGTTTTGAAAAGTCCATTTGGTCCCGATTATATTTTTGTTTGCAGGTCTAAGTACTAATTTCCAAGTTTTGTTTTTCTCAATATGATCTAATTCTTCATTTATTGCCTTCATCTAGCTCTCATATTTGCTTGCATCAACAACATTTTTGGGCTTAATGCTGGATAGTAGAGAGTAGTTACTTACTACTCTTCTTGTCTGAACACCAACTTTGGGATCTCCAATTATTTGCTCTCTAGGATGATTTTTCTGCCAGCTGCTTGTTTTGAATTTCTTATTTTCTTCCACTTCTGAATCATCATCTGAGTCAATTTTTTGTATCTTTTCAATTTTGTTTTCCTCATATCTTTCAATAACCTCTTTATAAATTGGGTAGTTCGTTTCATATCTAATTACTCGTTCTCTACCTTCATCAAATTTAACATCGGCACTATCCACAATTTTCTTTAGCTTCTTATTGTAGCATTTGTAAGCTTTGCTTTTTGATGAATAACCAACAAAAATACCTTCATCCGCTCTATCTTCAAACTTACCAAGATTATCTTTAGTTATTTTGATGTAGCACTTACTACCAAACACTTTGAGGTATTTTGTTGTTGCCATTTTTTCGAACCATAACTTATAAGGAGTTTTGATTTCATGTGTTCTTAGCATGTACCTGTTTTGGATATACACCACAGTATGGACTGCTTCTTTCCAAAACCTGTCTGCTAGACTGCTTTCATCCAGCATAGTTCGTGCCATTTCCTGCACTATCTTGTTCTTTCTTTCTACCAGTCCATTCTACTGAGGTGTCCTGGTTGCTAAAAACTGTCTCCTAATATCATATTTTTCACAGTATTCTATAAACTCCCCTGAAATGAATTATCCTCCTCTATCTGATCTTAAACATTTGATCCTCTTACCTATTACATTCTCAACCTAGTTTTTGAAAATCTTGAACATACCAAAAGCTTCTGATTTATGCTTTAAGAAAAATATCCAGGTCATTCTAGAATAGTCATCAATGCACAACATAAAATATTTGTCACCATTTATGCTTTGTGTTCTCATGGGTCCACATAAATTAGTGTGTATTAGTTCCATAAGTTTGCTTGTGTAGTATTCTTTAGTTTTGAATGTGACTCTAGTTTGCTTCCCCTTTTGGCATGAAGCACAAATGTTGTTTGCAGGTTTGTTGATGGTGGGAATATCTCTTATAGCCATTTTTGAGGTGATTTTTACCAGATTATCAAAACTGATATGATCGAGTCTCTTGTACCACAACCAGTTTTCTTCTTCCTATTCAATAAAACAAGCTCCTTTTGAAGTCTCTGAGAGCGTGTATAGGTTTCCAGATGTCCTTGATCCAGTTGCTATCAATTTTCCACTGTTTTTTTTTTTGACTTCACAACCCTGCTTCATAAAAACTACTTCATGACCTTTATCACAAATCTGACTTACGCTCAACAAGTTATGTTTCAACCCATCTACAAATAGGACTTCTTCTGACTTAATTCTTCCATCACTAATTTTGACAGATCCTTTGACAACTATCTTAGCTCCATCATTGTTTCCAAACTTAACTAAACCACCTTCATATTTTTGCAACTTTTGAAACTTCTGTTTGTCACCTATCATATGACTGGAGCATCCACTATCAAGTATCTATGGTACATATTTATTCTGTGCTTTAAATGTTTTTTGTACTATTAAGGATTCTTTTTCTTCCTTATGTCACTCCTTTTCTTTCCACTTCATTTTGATAGAAGATTTGAGCTCTTGTTTTGCCTTTCCTTTATCAATAGCTTGTTCTTGTTTTTCGGGAAGTTTTCTATTTTGTCTCATCCTGTTTGGTTGAAATTTTCTTCCTTGAAATTGATTTGATGCAAATGTACTTCTACATTTTCTTGCAATATGCCCAAAATTGTGACAATTATAACATTCTACTGTATAATTCATCAAAGGAGAAAAAGTATTTCTACTGGTGAAATTCCTTGGTCTTACATTATATTTGCAGTCTGAGATTTTATGTCCATAGCCATTGCATTTAAAACAAAAACCAGAAAAGGGATAATTGAACCTGGGTGATGGTCTTTGCCATGTTGTCGTAGGAGCCCTAGGTCTTCTTCTTCTTTGATGAGTGACATTGGTGAATCCATCATTGTCAATTTTCCTTTTGTGCCTGGCATTATTGCTTTTTTTTGCATGAGATGTTTTTTCTTGATCAACCTGTTTCTTATCTTCATTCTTTATGGATTCTACATTTTTGGCCTTTGATCCATTAGATGATTCTCCTTCGATGAAACCCAGACCAAATTTTATGCCTACAGGCCTTTGGTCATTTATGATCTTATCCGGCTTCATAGAACTTTCTTCATGTTTGTGATAGCAACTGATTTTCTTATTCATCTTTTCTAGCTGCATTCTTAACCCAACAATATCTTCTTATAGCTTGCTACAATGATCTATTTTCATGGTTTTTTGCACTTCCAGATCTTCGAAGATTTTCTTGGATTCTTCTATCTGTACTTTCAAACTGGATATGATTTCATTTGCATCCTCAAGCCTTTTTGAAAGTTTCTTATTATTTTTCCTCTCTATTTTCCACTCTTCAAGTGTAGAGATCAAATCACCTTCTAGATCTACTTCAGCCTCAGGGTTTTCACCACATACTTCAGAGTTCACTCCTTCTTCCTTTTCTTCTTCAAATGCCATGAAGAGAGCTTCACCTATTTCTTCTTCAGAATTCTCATCAAAGTTGTCTTCTGATGAACTGGCATTCCTTGCTTTTGAATTATTTTCAAACAGTTTCATTTCATCAGCCTCTTTTGGAGGAGTGATGGGTATTGTGTATCTCTTGACTACCAAATCCCAGATGTCGTATCCCAAAGCATAGAGATATGCCTACATCCTGATTCTCCAAAATACGTAATTAGATTTGTCAAACAATGGTGCTTTGTTTGATGAGAAGACTTCACCACCTGCCATTCTGTTACTTCCAAGATCACCCTAGTCGGTTAAGCTTTTACAGGAACCTAGCTATGATACCAATTATTAGACTTATAATGGCACTAAGAGGGGGGGTGAATCAGTGTAGCTCTTTTAATCTTGAATTTACAGCTCTTAAAACTAAAATAATGAAACCTTAAAACTAGATAAAGAAAGTATAGAAAAATAACATCACACAAGACAAGATTTATCGAGGTTAACCAATGTGGCTACTCCTCAAAAATGATTGCTTGGACTACCATCCAAATCTAGCCTTTGCAAAGCTACAACTTTACAAACAATTTACCAGCACCCACTGGAAGGAGCACCAACCCCTGATTTATCTACACCAATAGAAAGGAGCACCTACCCCTTATTTATCTGCACCAACAGAAAGGAGCACCAACCCCTGATTTACCAGCACCTACTGGAAGGAGCACCAACCCATGATGCAACCTAGAATTCAATTTAGAATCTAGAAATTTAATAGAAAATACCTTCGCTTTTATAAGACCCTAATCGGTCTACTTCACCTTTGTGTTCTTTGTGCACTCTGCTCTCTCTGTGCATTAACTTCACACACTTTGCTTTGTCACAGTTGAACTTCATGATCGTCTTCTCCCTCTCTATGCACTACGAATGAACTTCACACACTTTTATTCATCACAGTCAAACTTCATGATCGTCTTCTCCCTCTCTGCGCACTACGATCGAACTTCGCACACTCTGCTTCCTTTGCAAATTTCACACTTAGCTCGATTTGACACGACTTTCTCTCTTCGCTCTTACGATCGAACTTCGTACACATCAACATGCATTCAACGATCTGTTCAATATTTCACTTCTCCAAACACCCCTCATTTTATAACAATATTTTCATGATGAAAACTCTAATTTTAGTCGACTATAAACCCTAATATTAGTCGACTACAAACCCTAATATTTGTTGGTTACAAACCCTAATCTTCATCAGCTTACATCAGTCTTCATCGGTTTCAACTACCCCTGTAACTCTTATGTTGTTTTTGCCACGAAAACACAACATGTCATAATATCGTGACACTTTCATCTTCGTATGCTTACTCTTAGCTTTGGCCCATGAGAATACAACATGGAGCAAAATCATGACACTTTTTCATCCGTACGCTTTCTCTTAGCTTTGGCCCGCGAGAATACAACATGTAGCAATATCGTGACACTTTTTCCTCCATACACTTTCTCTTAGCTTTGGCCCACGAGAATACAACATGTAGCGATATCGCGACACTTTCACCTCCTTGCTACTTTTCTTGGCTTGCACCCATGAAAACATAACATGTCGTGATATCACGACACTTTCGCCTTCGTACTCTCCTTCTTTACTTTTGTCACAAAATCGTGACACTTCTGCCTTCTTACTTTCTCTCTCCTCCTTTAGTCGCAAAAATGCGACATGTCATGATATCGTGACACTTTTTCTCCTTAGCGCTTTATCTTGCCTTCGGGTCGCAAAAACACATCATGTCACGATATCGTGACACTTTTTCTCCTTAGAAATTTCTCTTGCCTTCGGGTCGCGAAAACGTGACATGTTGCAATATCGTGACACTTTTTCTCCTTAGCACTTTTTCTTGCCTTCGGGTCGCAAAAACGTGACATGTCGCGATATCGCGACACTTTTCCTCCTTAGCGCTTTTTCTTTCAACATGTCACAAAATCGTGACACTTTTTCTACTTGCCTCTTTTTCTTTCAACATGTCGCGAAATCGCGACACTTTTTCTACTTGCCTCTTTTTCTTCCAGCATGTCACAAAATCGTGACACTTTTTCTTCCGTACTATCTCTCTTGCAATATGTTGCAAAATCACAACACTTTTTCTACTTGCATTTTTCTTTGCCAACATGTCACGAAATCGTGACAGTTTTTCTTTCTTCTTCTCTCTCTTCCAACATGTCGTGAAATAACGACAATTTTTCTTGCCTTCTGTATATGTCACGATATCGTGACACTTTTCTTGTCTTTTTCTTTGATATTTTGCAAGTGGTCCACTTCGGTCTTCTTGGAAAATCACTGTACATACTCTGAGTAGCCTTTGAACTCCTGTCTTCTACATCTGACTAGCTTTTGAACTTCCTATCCACTACATCAATAGATCTATCTGACTGTGTTGACAACAATGACAATACTATTGTTGTACCTTGCTCAACACATGCAGGACAGGTCGACATGTCATGAAAGCATAAGTTGGCAAGTGTTGGTTTGAAGCCTGTAACATTCCCAATCTACAGATAAAATAGAATCTGTGTTGTGAGTAGAAAGGCATGCGTTTCTTAACCAAAAATACAACACATCGTTTGGTATAAGAGAGCATCAATTTTCTCTAAAGTAGTAGCCATTATCAAAGAGATGCCAAAGTCAAAGCAAATAGTGGCACTAGCACCCAGCTCGTCAAGAGTGCCAAGTGGCACATGCAAGGCAGAGATGTTGAGAGAATAGCACCTAGGTGATGAAGTGCCAAGGAGGACAAGATGCCTATGCACCTAAGAAATTCTTGCATTATTTGAAAAATGCGAGATATTGCCCGAGGAATCCCCTGATCATAGCGAGGATAAATGCTTCGAAGAATGTTCATCTAAGATATTGAGTAGCCCTGACATATGCCCTAGCAAGAAGCAAAATATCAAGAGTTGATGACTGCATGTAGATTGAGGTTCCAACGCTACATATAATGGTCCACTGTCAATACCTATGCAGATGATGAAAACATTCATGGCAGTCGTTAGAAACCAGAGACATTGAGTTGCACAATAGATGCGAGGCAAAGTCGCTAGTCAAGGAGGAGGTGGTAGTCAAGAGGCTAAAGAAAATTGTGAAGATTGTCAATGTTAAAGTTGATGAATGTAGGGAACGATTTATAAGCATAGTGGTTGAATCCCATTGGTTGTGAAAGAACGTGAGTATCATTGTTATGTGATATTTGTGGTTGAGTATTGTTGGAAATGTTTGAGTTGGTTGATACATACTTGGACTAGGGTTGTGTGAGAGAGAGTTGTCCCTTGTGATGATTGGTTGAGTTGATTTGATTGATCCTAGTCAAGTTATGTGTGAAGTGATTTTTAAACTTCTATGAAATAAATTATTCCATCATTCTATGTTGAGTTGAGATTGAGGTTAAGACATTTTAAGTCTCTAACAATTCTCTTTATGCTTCTATGAAGTGGATTTGATTTGAGATTGCCATTCATTATTGAGTTCATTTTAAGTACTACTTGAGCATGATTGATTGAGCCTTTGAGAAGGCCTTTGGGAAATATTTGAGGACAGTGTTGGGACAGATTTCTAAAGCAGATTTGGGCAAGTTCTTGGTGAGCTTACTAGAGTAGATTAGGACAAGTTCTGTGTGAGCTTGTTATTCGATATTGGACAAGTTCTATGTGAGCTTGTTAAGCAGGTTCTATGTGAGACTATTGACAGAGTACAAAGAACACAGTCTCAATGGATAGAGATCCAGTAGACAACACAATTGAAGATAGATCTGAGTGAGGATTCTTCAAGTGGAGAGAGGTCCACCAATCAGTGAAGTAGAGAGACAAAGTCTTCTATAATATAACAATTGGAGAGAGGTCCACCAGTCAGTAGCAGATACCTTCACAATAAATTGGGAGTGGTCATGCTTCCTAAGAACTGACTAGCTATCGAGACCACATTCTCAGGGGGAGCATTTATATATTTGATTATATTTTTACTCATGTTTGTAATTTTTGCTAACTGTAATAATTTTTGCCTGAGAATGTTGTGCATGGATTCAGGGGGAGTCTGCAGCAGCCCTTTGGTATTATTGTCAAAGGGGGAGAAGAATTACAGGAAAGTGCACGAGTGTTGCCAAAAATTCTAAAGGGAGAGATTGTTGAGCAAGGTGTAGCAACAATATTGTCATTTTTGTCAACACAGTCAGACAGATCGGTTGATGTAGTGAAACAAGAGTTAAGAGATTCTTCAGATAATGTAGGTGCAGCAACAGTATTGTCATTGTTGTCAACACAGTTAGACAGATCGGTTGATGCAGTGAAACAGGAGTTAAGAGATTTTTCAGAGAATGTACAGTTATTTTCCAAAAGTTCAAAGTGGCCCATATGCAAAAGATCAAAGAAAAAGACCAGTGAGAAAAGTGTCACGATTTTGCAACATGTTGGAAGAGAGAGAACAAGAAAGAAAAACGGTCGCGATATCGCGACAGTTGAGAAGAAAGAAAAACTATCGCGATATCGTGACATGTTCAAAGAGAAAGAGCAAGAAAGAAAAACTATCGCGATATCGCAACATGTTGAGAAGAAAGAAAAACTATCGCGATATCATGACATGTTCGAAGAGAAAGAGCAAGAAAGAAAAACTGTCACAATATCGCGACATGTTGAGAAGAAAGAAAAACTGTCGCGATATCGTGACATGTTCGAAGAGAAAGAGCAAGAAAGAAAAATTATCATGATATCGCGACATGTTGAGAAGAAAGAAAAATTGTCACGATATCACGACATGTTCAAAGAGAAAGAGCAAGAAAGAAAAACTGTCATGATATCGCGACATGTTGAGAAGAAAGAAAAACTGTCGCGATATCACGACATGTTCGGAGAGAAAGCGCAAGCAAGCAAAACTATCATGATTTCACGACATATTCAGAAAAAAAGCGCAAGTAAGCAAAATTGTTGTGATTTTGTGTCATGTTCGGAGAGAAAGCGCAAGCAAGCAAAACTGTCACGATTTTGCGACATGTTCAAAGAGAAAGCGCAAGCAAGAAAAACTGTCACGATTTTGCGACATGTTGGAAGAGAGAAAGGCAAGTAGAAAAAGTGTCATGATTTCACGACATATTGTAGGAGAGAGAGTCCAAAAGAAAAAGTGTCACGATTTCGTGACATATTGCAAGAGAGATAGTACGGAAGAAAAAGTGTCATGATTTCACGACATATTGCAGGAGAGAGAGTCCGAAAGAAAAAGTGTCACGATTTCGAGACATATTGCAAAAAATATTGTACGGAAGAAAAAGTGTCACGATTTCGCAACATATTGCAGGAGAGAGAGTCCGAGAGAAAAAGTGTCGCGATATCATGACATGTCAGGTTTTTGTGACCTAAAGGCAAGAGAAAGCGCTAAGGAGAAAAAGTGTCGTGATATCGCGACATGTCGGGTTTTCGCAACCCAAAGGCAAGAGAAAGCGCTAAGGATAAAAAGTGTCACGATATCGCGACATGTCACGTTTTCATGACCCGAAGGCAAGAGAAAGCACTAAGTAGAAAAAGTGTCATGATATCGCGACATGTCACATTTTTGTGACCCAAAGGCAAGAGAAAGGGCTAAGGAGAAAAAGTTTCGCGATATCGTGACATGTCACGTTTTCATGACCCGAAGGCAAGAGAAAGTGTTAAGGAGAAAAAGTGTCACGATATCGTGACATGTCACATTTTCGTGACTAAAGGAGGAAAGAGAAAGTAAGAAGGTAGAAGTGTCATGATATCACGACAAAAGTAAAGAGGAAGAGTATGAAGGTGAAAGTGTCGTGATATCACGACATGTATTTTTGCGGGTACAAGCCAAGAAAAGAAGCAAGGAGGTGAAAGTGTCACGATATCGTGACATGTTGTGTTTTCGTGGGTTCAAACCAAGTAAAGTAGCAAGGAGGTGAAAGTGTCACGATATCGCAACATGTGTTTTCATGGGTACAAGTCCGAGAAGAGGACAAAGAGGTAGAAGTGTTGTGATTTTACGACAGGTCATTTTGGCACGAGCTAAGAAGAGAACCCAGCCAAAATAAGATATGTGACAGTTAACTGAAGTCAGTACGACAGTTATAGATGCAGTTACAGAAGAAAATTATGTAGCTAAAATATGAAGAGCTAACTGAAGACAGTATGACAGTTACAGGTGCAGTTACAAAAGAAAATTATGTAGCTAAAATACAAAGAGATAATTGAAGACAATACGACAGTTACAAGTGTAGTTATAGAAGAAAATCACGCAGCTAAAATAGGAAGAGCTAACTGAAGTCAGTATGATAGTTACATGTTCAGTTATAGAGAAAATTCATAACTTTGTTATAAAATGAGGTCTACATGGAGAATTAATTAGTTGCTAAAAAAAGTGGGGAAGTGCTGCAAAAAGAGGGCTAGAAGAGTGCCATAAGAGAGCGTTAAGCAGAGCTGTGAGAACCATAAGAATGCAGTAAGAAGTGCAACAAGAGGGCTGGAAGAGTGTCGTAAGAGAGCGTTAAGCAGAGCCATCAGAGCCATAATAATGCAGTAAGAAGCACAACAAGAGGGCTGGAAGAGTGTCGTAAGAGAGCGTTAAGAAGAGCCGTGAGAGCCGTAAGAATGCAATAAGAAGCGTAGCAAGAGGGATGGAAGAGTGTTGTAAGAGAGCATTAAGCAGAGTCGTGAGAGCCATAAGAATGTTGTAAGAAATGCAGCAAGAGGGCTGTAAGAGGGCCATAAAAGTGTAGTAAGCAGAGCCATAAGAGTGTGTGGTGTGTTGGTGAATAGCAAGAGATGTTGGGTTAGCAATAGACCAGTCAAGGTCTTGTATAAGTGAAGGCATATTTATTTCAAACTTATAGTTTCAAAATTGCAGTCCAAGTTGGTGTTTGGAATTAGGGGTTCATGCTCCTTTCTGTTGGTGCAGATAAATTAGGGGTTGGTGCTCCTTTCTGTTGGTGCAGATAAATCAGGGGTTGGTGCTCCTTCTAGTGGGTGCTGATAAATTGATTGTAAAATTGGTATTTTGCAAAGGCTGGATTTGTATGGGAGTCCAAGCAATCATTTTTTAGAAGTAGCCAAATTGGTGAACCTCGTTACATCGTGTTTTGTGGAATTCTCTCTTGTTATACTTGCTTTAAGAGTTGTAGATTTGAATTTAAATAGCTACACTGATTCACCCCCCCTCTCAGTGTCATTGTGAGACTAACACCATGTCCAAAGGAAGAGGGGGATGTCATGATTTGGAGCACCACTAGTAGATAAAACCACCATGGGATTGATAAAAGGCTACGTCTAGAAATCACTTGATTTTACCCTATTATACCTTGTTGAAATTCTGGCTTGGTTGTTCCATAATCGCACTATAGAGGTTGTTTAGTATTTTCCATGAAGGGCATTAGACTTTGGTTAAATCTATATTGGAAAGGTTCACTGTGAGATTGTAATTAAATAGTGAGAATACTCTTTAATTAAATAGAAACCTTTGATTATGTGGAATACATTGAAGGATTTAATTAAATAAAAACCTTTGACTTATGAGAATACTATTTAATTAAATAAAGACCTTTGATTATGTGGAATACATTGAAGGATTTTAATTAAATAGAGACCTTTGATTATGGAGAATACTTTTTAAGTAAATAGAAACCTTTGATTATAAGGAATACATTGAAGGATTTAATTACATAGAAACCTTTTATTTATGAGAATACTCTTTAATTAAATAGAGACCTTTGATTATGTGGAATACATTGAAGGATTTAATTAAATAAAGACCTTTGATTATTTGGAGTACATTGAAGGATATTAATTAAATAGAGATCTTTGATTATGTTGAATACATTGAAGGATATTAATTAAATAGAGACCTTTGATTATGTGGAATACATTGAAGAATTTAATTATATGGAGACCTAATTATGTGGAATACATTGAAGGATATTAATTAAATAGAGACCTTTGATTATGTGGAATACATTGAAGGATTTAATTAAATAGAGACCTTTGATTATGTGGAATACATTGAATGATATTAATTAAATAGAGACCTTTGATTATGTGGAATATATTGAAGGATATTAATTAAATAGAGACCTTTGATTATGTGGAATACATTGAAGGATTTAATTAAATAGAGACCTTTTATTATGTTGAATACATTTAAGGATATTAATTAAATAGATACCTTTGATTATGTGAAATACATTGAAGGATTTTAATTAAATAGAGAACCTATGATTTATGATTAATTATATTAGGGTTTTTAATTAAAAAGAGAACCCTTGTTTTATGATTAATTATATTAGGGTTTTTAATTAAAAGGAGAACCTTTGACTAATGTTAATTATCTTAAGGATTTTAATTAAAAAGAAAATATTTGATTTATGATGATTATCTTAGGGGTTTTTTAATTAAAAAGGGTGCAAATTTATTCTTTGAATTAAAGTTATGGGGCTTTTATTTAGGGAATGAATGAATGATTGTTTAAAGGTTAAAGGGATGTGACTTTAATGCTTCAAAAAATAATTGATTTAATTGGAATTTGTGAATTAAAAAGGATGTGGATTTGTTCTTTGAATTGAAGTTATGGGTATTTGATTTAGAGAATGAAAAGAAAGGATTGTTTTAGAGGTTAAATGTATGGGACTTTAATGCTTTAAGACATGAATGGATTTGATTAAAGTTAGACCGTGATCTAAGTAGTATATTTTGGATGAATCTCTAAGAGAACTTGAGAGGTGAAGATAAAAGTAAAGCATATTCTATAACATCCATTATGTATTAGACGATTTAAAACTTAATTGAATTTTGTATAGTTGCAATTTGAAAAAGTAAATGAATAGATGCATTTAAAGGCATGCCTATCCTAAACCATGAGTACCATGATCCCCTACTACCCTCAAAGAATCAATGGGAAGCAAGGAGTTCAATGGAAGCAAAGTATTTGTAATGTATTTTATGTTTCTTTACTTATGCTCAAATAGATTAGAATTGTGGGGATATATCCCTAATGAAATTACTATAATATTTCTTAAAGTAAGAAGGATTTACTATGCAAATTTTGATGCAAGAACAATTTATTGGTTTAAATAAGGTAATTTTACTTTATTTATATATTTGGTTATAGTATGTAGTTGATTCTCTTTTAGTGTTAATCTTTCTTTATTTTATGGATGCTTAGTAATTACTCCTTTATGTGGTAGTATCTAGTTGTATTATTGTTTGGTTGCTTAATGATAGAAATCTAAGTGTAGAGTTCTAGGGTGAACTTAGAGGTGACCTAAGAGAATTGAGAATCCCTTAGGGTGAACATAGGTGACCTAAGGAAATTGAGAACCCCTTAGGGTGAACATAGGATATCTAAGGGAATTGATATCGTTTAGGGAGAGAAAGGACTAAGTTATAGAGAGCCTACATTTGAGTTAAGATAGATCGTCGTGGAGACGAGATATATATCTTAACTCACAATACTCATAGTATACCTACACATAATTATTTATGTATGGTATGGAGATGTGTGTATACCTTCCATGGATAGAGGATGATAAGTCTATCTCATCAAGAATGATGGGATATATGGCCTTATGTGGAGTAACACAAGATATGCCTACATAGACAGACTTGTGTTAGGGTACCTTGTGATATGTAACTTTTAGGAAAACATAGGAGATTGAAACTTTAGGTAAATAGTAGTTTGGTTACGGGCCCATAAAGGATTCATGCACCTCTCTCCATAGTAAAAAAAAAAATCT
This sequence comes from Wollemia nobilis, assembly GCA_028583015.1. NCBI lineage: Eukaryota > Viridiplantae > Streptophyta > Pinopsida > Araucariales > Araucariaceae > Wollemia > Wollemia nobilis. The sequence goes on along the minus strand of JAQPPZ010017260.1, from coordinate 3,474,338 downwards.
ATTTTTGTATTTTTCTATTTGTGTTGTTTTGGGTCATTATAGGGGGAATGCAAACTAAAATAAGAAATATGTAGGGTTAGAATCTAAGACATTAGCATGGCCATAATTCAACTACATAAATATATATAAATGCATGAGTCTCATTTTATTAATTAGACTAAAATACCTAACAAATAAAATATCATAAAATATTATAAAATATTAACCAATTAAGTGCATACATATAAGCATTCTAAGAATTGAACTACCAACAGTCCAACAAGAAATCTAGATAGCAAAATAACTCTTAACAGAATAAACCATTCATTAAAATTTTAAAATAAATTCTTGATGAGTAAATCACACATACATATTCTATAATAGTGCTTGAAAGATTCTAAACAAAACTTGATATTTAATTAAGGGGTATATAACATTCAATTATATAGATGTGCAAAAACCTAAGGAGATGACCATTTGAATTGATTATATTCAAGTATATATATGTATATTTACATTCAATTAACCTATAATCATTATGGGGAGCTATTATGCATACTTTTTAGAATAAATGCAGGAGATGGTTGTTCCCCTTAGCTTAGTCATGCTTAACAACTTCAAACATGTCTATATAATGTATGTGGATTGCATCTCTCCTATGAATCAAGATCACATGATGTGTTGTTACATTCTAACCATTTATTGATAATCCACTTCTTTCTATTACACTAATCCAACTAGCAAGGATAGATGAATGATGCAAGAACCTTTGTCCATTGACATTCTGATAACAGTTATGGTTAGGTGACAAGTTCACATATGTGACATTTTTTGATAGGGATAGGTCCAAAATATATGGTGCCAAAGGGGAGTGCTAATTAACACAAGATGGTTTACTTTGAATGAATTTTAATTCAACAACCATTTTCTTATGCTAAGATTTTTTAGCCCCACTAATGATGTATGCATCTTTAATATTTTGGTCCTCATCCAACACTTCTCCAAAAAAATTATTTCTTTTGCTAAATGTCAAATTTCTTAGTCTTCTATGATGTCACTTTTGCCCCTGCATAGTTCCATATGTCATATATCACTCTGTAGCCTTGGTGCTTCAGTACTAATGCTTTATATCTTAGAATGATTTTTCATGTGGCACTCTTCTTTTCTTTATCAAACATTGACACTCCTCATGATGATGTAATCGGTTATAAGTTCTAGCACCCTTTGATACCTGGCTAAATTTTGAAAAGCATTTAGCTTGATGTCAAATCAACTTCTAATTTTTGTCTTTTGTATGTAAGGCTTAATGTCTTAGCATATTTTTAGTTTTGACTTTTGTTCTTTAATTTCTCAAAATTTTATGTAGCTCTGTTGATGTCATATCTATTTTTTGTCCATATCTCTTTCATACTTAGCTGATTTTTTATTTTTTGCATCAAATACCAAAATTTTTGCACTCCTTTCTTGATATTAGTATTTCAAATCTCTAAAAACATCTCATACTTAGTAAGAAATTTAAATTTGGTTCTCAATAAATGGCTAGTTCATATACCAAATTTCTAGAAAATTAAATCTTTTGCTTTTGCATATTGGATTTTAATGTTTTGTTATTATTTTTGGTCCAATATTTTTTTGCTTCTACTTTGCTACCTTTCTAGATAAATTTTTACATCTCGTCATGGCTTCTTGCATACTACACTATTCCATAATATTTTGACTTACCTTTAACCTTCTATTTATAGCATAATCTACCTTAACATTTGATCTGATGCTACTTTTACACCTAGATGCTTAGTGCAATTGGTGCATAGATGTCATAGAAAAAAGGATGATATGCTTGTAAAAAACCATAATTTAACTTATCTACCCAGATTTTTGAATATGTGTAGTGAATATACCTATAGATCCTACCATATTAATAATATTGGTATGACTATGATATTATTGTTCAATTTATTCACTTGACTTTAAAAAGGATCTCTATTAGTTAGTGAAATTTTTAGTAGATTGAGTAAAGAAACTTTTGTAATGGTATATTCATGTTGTTGTTGAAGGTCAAATGTTATTTTACTATTATTTTGAGATCATAATAATAGGGGTAGTCCTTTGAAAAAATGACACATTTATATCATAATACTAAAGGGGAATTAGAAGCTAGGTTTGATGATTGAGATTTTTATGTGTGTTATTATCTTGTGATAGCACACACATGAATCATTCCTATCATATTTTTATTTTCTAGGGTTAACTTTCTACAAGGAACATGATTGATGGATATTTTGTCATTATTGGGTAAGGGATGCTAAAACATCCACATATATTTGTTATAATATGATGTTTATTCAAAATCAATGATAACAATGTGGCCATCATTGACTAACTCCTAAATAATGTGCATAAAGGCCCTACACTTATTGGTATGGTGACCCTTTGTTTAGAGGAAGGCACATTGTTCATGAAACTCAAATAAAGGGAGATTTTCTTTTTTAGGTTTTATATGTATTATAGCTTTAGCTAGTAACAACCATTTGAGGATTGTTACTAGAAGTTGATTGAGTCCAGCGAACTTTCTTCTAGGATTTTATCAATATTTTTATACTAGTTTTGTAAGGCAATAATAATATTGACATTATTGACTTTCACATTTTTAATAAGGTGGGATTAAATTACCCCATAATCCACAATATGCTTAATTTTATATTGCACTTTATGACTAAAAGAGGATAATTTTAATTACTTTTTCTTACCCTTTAGATATATTCAATGTTCAAGGGCATAATCTACTTATTTATTTAACTCTACTACATATTTGAAAGAATTAATATTGGTTATTTTCAAAGGTTAATCCAAATAATGCTATAGGATGAGGGGTATACTATATTTTTACTAGTAAGTCCTAGCCCTAAGTTAATAACTTTGTAAAAGCTTCACTTATAACTTCTTTGAGTTGGTAAATTTCATTAAATATATAATTTTATTTTACGTACATGACAAATTATTTGATAAACATATCTACAAGCTCATCAAATATTTTAATCAAGTGTATTTTTATCTAAAAATACCATTCTAAGATGAAACCACCAAGATTTTTAGGAATAACTTGAGGAGCAGTGCCTCATCATAGGTGATGTTATAGAAAGCTACTTGGAAGATCCCAGCCTGTTCGATTACGTATCCTGCTCCATTTATATAGTTGAAACTTAGGTGTTTAAAAATTACGAGCGTAAGGTTAGATAGCTAATAGAGTATCTAAAGGTTGATTCTAGAAATGTTTATGGGTATATCTATTATTGATTAAGGATCCTTGTGAAGCGGATGAAAGACAACAATTTGATTAAAAAACTAATTAGAAAATATATTGTTTAGAATACTGATTTTATTCATTAAGAGTATTTAGGTTACAAAAAATGTCTTTTTTTTAATTCATAAATTAAAAGAATTATTATGGTGTCCTTTAGAGCTCCTCAATAAATATGGGCTTCTATGTGTGTGTGCCCCCAATAGTCTGCTTGTGGGTATTCTTTTGTACCTATTTTTGGGCCTGCAAAATATTTTTAGTGCATTTGGGTGTCTAGCTTGGTCAAGAGCCATGATTAAGAAAATAAAATTGACTCTAAATTGAAGTAAAACATTATGTAAAATGATGGAAATTATGTAAAAAGTATATTAAACCTATATGTACTTGAAATAGTGCTATAGGACTATTTTGCAAGGCAGAGGGTGAAATGGAACCGAGGTTTGTATGTTGGGGAATGATCTGTACTATGGTTGATTTCTGATGGATATCTCTTGTCCATATGGTCTTAAGATATTTTCCTATGCTATTTTTTAGGGGTAAAGTAGTAGAAGATGATTCTAGTATGATTTCAACAACATATGGATATGTTTACTAAAAATATGTGAGAGTTCAAATGAGGGAAAAGACCATCTATTTATAGGAAAATGTAAGTTCAAGAGGGGTGGTTAGGTATACTAGACCCTAGAGTCAATTCCTAGCAAGGTTATATTAGGGTTTATGAAGTGTCAAGCTTGCATTCTCTAAGAGAAATATCCTATCCTCACACATGTGTGAGGAAGTATTAGGGTTAACTAATATTATCTAACTCCTAGGTTGGATGAGGGTTTAGTTAGGGTTTCTAGGAAATATCCTAACCAAATTAGGATGCACACATGTGTGAGGATATGTTTAGGACTAATTTTCTCATTAATCCTAATTAAACCCTATTTAATGATAAAGTGCAACTTAAGTGAAAGTCAATCATAAATTTGAATCCTAATTAATCTAGTTAGGGTTTTTTGTAGGAAATGGTCATATGATCCCCTAATTAAGTGTAGGAAAGGGCTTAGGTTACCTCAAGGATATAATAGGTGGTATCCTAGTTGATAGTAAGCATTTTGGGTGCATTTTACTTAGTTTTATAGGTTGTGAGCCTACAAATGACTACGATGGCCTACGATGGCCTGTGGTGGTCTACGATGGCCTATGATGGCCTATGATGGCTTATGTAGACCTAAAACTACCTATGCAAATCTACACTTATCTAAAATTTATCATGTGTAACTTTTAGGTGTCTACATTTGCCCCTTTTTATATTATACTGTGTGAAACACAATTTAGTGCAAAAATAATATGATGGGAGAATGTGATGAGGCATTTGTGAAATGGGGGAGAAAGAGAAAGGGAGGAATGGAATCAAATAAAAGGTATGTATCCACTCGAAGTATGACCATACAACATTGATTTATAGCCAATAAAATAAAGGAGAAGATGAAGAGGAGAAGAATGGAATCCAATCAAGGGTATGTAGCCGCTCAAAGCATGACCATACAACATTGATTAAAATTCCAAATGAGGAATAATATCAAATCAAAGGTATGTATCCACTCGAAACATGAACATACAACATGGACTGATAGCCAAAATAAGAAGGCATAAGATGAAGAGGATAAGAATGAAAATCAATCAAGGATATGTAGCCACTCGAAGTGTGACCATACAACATTGATAGAGAACAAAATGAGGAATAGAATCCAATCAAAGGTATGTATTTGCTCTAAGTGTGACCATAAAACATTGATAGAGAACAAAATGAGGAATAGAATCCAATCAAAGGTATGTATTTTCTCTAAGTGTGATCATACAACATTTATTGATAGCCAAAAGAAGAAGGAAGAAGATGAAGAGGATAATAATGGAATCCTATCAAGGATATGTAGCCATTTGAAGTGTGACCATAAAACATTGATATAAAATCCAAAATAGAAATATGATCCAATCAAAGGTATGTATCCACTCAAAGCATGACCATACAACATTGATTGATAGCCAAAAGAATAAGGGAAGAATAGAATCCAATCAAGGGTATGTAACCACTCAAAGCGTGACCATACAACATTGATAGAGAACCAAACAAGGAATAAAATCCAATCAAAGTTATGTAGCCTCTCAAAGCATGACCATACAATATTGATCAAGAACTAGAAGAAGTAGAGAGAAAGTGAATGAGAAGAGAAGAATGGGTGAATGTAAATGATAGGATGTGGATGGAACATGATGGTGAAACTGATTATTTTACCAATTTTGTATAGTATTTACAATATTGTACTTGGTTGTTTGTGAGGGCAACTTATGGCTACTTTTATTTTACAACCAATGTGAGATGATCTAAATATGAATAGAACAAATACATATTAAAATTTTTGCTTTTGATTGATTGATGAGAGCATGATGATATATTTCAAACCATTTGAGTTGAGTGGCACGGATGAATCAAGCATAACATTCATTATGTGGTCATTGTCGATATATATGAATGAAAGTGAGACATTCGTTATTGCACATGGCTCTCATGACTTAACAAATATCTGATTTGGTATGAGGTTTATCTTGAGATAATATTTAGCAAAACAATTTGTAGACACATGTGATATTCGTGATTTAGATGTTTGATTGTTTGGTTGTATGCAAAGCAGATTTGTGTATGAATACCCCCTCAAACAAGGAATAAATAATGATACAAATGGAATATGGTGATGTCGTGAGAATTTGATTTGATAGAGAACTTTTTTTATAGAAGGTTGAGAATGTGGTTTAGAAAGTGTGGAAATTCAAGAGGAAATTGCTGGAGTGAAAATAAGTTATTGTGTGTTGTGGTTGATATCACATGACGACCTATGAATTGGAATGTAGTTCAAAATATGACCTATGAAATGGATTGCAGTTCATAGGGTGGCCTATGAAATGGACTATGATTCATAGGGTGGGGGTGAATTAGGATTTTAGGGAGTATAAAACCATATTTAGCATGTGGGAAGATCATTTTGCACTTTTGTAAGAGTTGTGAGGAGAGGGAGGAATATTTGGTGAAGCAAAGCACTTGCAAAGCTTGGAATTGAGGTGAATATGGTGAGAGGGCAGGTGAGCACTGGTGGCCAATGCGGGACCCCATCGATAAGTACCCGAGACTTGACCTGTTTTGTTTTTTGATTTGTGTGTATGTTTGAGTGATGATAGAATATGGATATTTGTGCAATTTTGTGTTTGCATGTGATATTTGATTGAATTTTGTGTACAAAGTATCAAAGTGGACAAATGGGTATCCAAAAATATTGGTTGTTTTTTAGTTGGCCTAGATTTGGACTTGTTTGACTATGTGTGTGGGAATGATTGACTTCAATTATTGGGGCTAAATCATGCACTGTTTGCAAAATGAGATTATATTTTCACCATAAAGTTGGGAAATGGGTATCCAAAAATGGAATTTTTTTTGAGTTTGATGTGGTTTGGTCAGTTTTGTGAATGCATGCCATAAGATGCATGTTTGTGAAGTTTGACTCTACTGTGGATGAATGGTGTATTTTTTTTTAGAATATGTTGGAACTTTCATTGTGAAAGGGTGAAATAGGTATGCAAAAACATAATATATTTGGTATTTTATTGTGTTCTTGCATGTTTTGAAATTGTACGCCACAAAGTGTATCTGGATTAATGCGACTATTTGTTTGGGTAAAAAATATGTGTTGTTTTTGGAATTCGTTTAAACTTTCACCATGAAAGGACAAAATGGGTATCCAAAAATGTGATTGTTTGGTTTTTATGTTGTACTTGCATTTTTTGAAATTTTAATGTCTTGAAATGAGTGTACGTAGATCACATTTTATTTTTATACATTGAAAAAGGATTATTGGTGGATAATAATGTAATATTTTGCATGAAATATGCTATAAGAGTTTTGTATATAATGATTGTTTGAGTTAAATGATGAAAATTAATAGAACATGTATGTAGAAATAATAAAACTTTGTGTGATGTTTGTTTGATAGAATAGGTGAATATGATTGAGTTGTAGTATCGTATGTGATTGTTGAGAGATGAGTTGGATTATGCCTTAGATGATGCAGATGTAGAGTGGCTGGGTGAGATATGGCTGAAGGGTGTGTGGGATGTAGTGAGTATACATGCCAACAGGGCATACATTTTAGTGTTGTGTGAGATCTGAGATCTAGATAGGAATAATTTTCACTTTCCTCCCGATGAGATTGCCATTACACTGGAAGACATATACGGATATATAAAATGTCAATAGAAGGTGTTCTAGTGAAGGTGGTATTAGATGATAGGCATTTAGAGGTATTGCAGTGCACATTCGATGTCATGTGGAGAAAGTTCGTTATGGAAAGATAATTGATTATGAGTATTATTGACACAAGAAGCTACTATCTGATCATCATTGTGTGGTGATGCTCATGATATCGATGTATGATCTACCAGATAATATAGGAGTGAAGTTCACCTAGAATATGTTGGATGTAGTGTGTGAGATGGTAGAGTGTAAGGTAGTGTTTGCATGGGTACCTGCACTGTTGGCACAAGTATATAGAGAGTTATATTATGTGGTATGCACGATGCATGTAGATTTGAGTTGGACTCCATTGTTACAAGTATGGGCATGGAAGCATATCATGGTGGAGTGATCATCACTATTGCCATAACCACCCATGCAAATATGGGTACAATCATATATTATTCTTTGATGTGGTGGATAGATGAGGAGAATATGAAGAGGCCACATGAGGGTGATTATTTACTTTGGAGAGTATAGTTTAGTACTTTGGAGACAAAGTAGATTCAGTGGAGGCCCTGGAGAGGTGGGTCATGTGGGAGAAGGATGGGAAGTATTTGGGAGTGATTCACCATATGTGATAGATAGTAGGGTGATATACATGACACACGAAGTTATTTTTATTTAGTATGATCCTATGCTATTTTGGATTGCAGAAGAGGAGACCATATATCCATATTATAATATACAAGAGGTAGGGTAATAGGGGGAATTTAAATATCATGCCTCCATTGAGTTATGAGAGGAATCCATTTATAAGTATTATAGATGTGGAGGATACAAGGACCAATCCAAATTATGATATGTGGTGGGTGATACAGAGTTGGGAGCCTAGAGTTGGAGTGATTTATTGATAGGTGTATCTAGTGGGTGACATGCCCACACATGGGGGACAAGCACCAAGGGGAGTTGGGCTAGAGGGATGATAAGAGTATAAGGTAAAGGAGCCTCTTAAATGATAGAGGTAACATCAAGATGATTGGTTTGATATTCCTATAGGGGATCAAAATATCGATAGGCCAATGGTGAGGATAAATCCTTGGATGATAAGGTGCCTATGGAGGATGAGGGTGATGATATAAGAGGTGAGTATACTGGAGATATGGTGGAGGTACTATTTGATGTGCAAGATAGTATATATGCAGAGGAGGAGTTGGTGACATTGAGGGATATGATGCAATGTTTGGATGTATGTTTACATGAGAGTGAGGCAGATTGGACCTCATATTTGAGGAAGTGGAGAGATGAGTGCCACAAGTTGGAGGAGAGATTAGTGGTAGTCAAGAAAGTGAGTTATGTAGAGAGGAGAGAATTTGAGATACAAAATGAAGAGCTATGCGGGTGGATCAAAGTATAGTATGTGAGGTATGTTAAGATTTTAGAGAGTTTGTATCACTTGGTATTAGAGACTATAACTATTGGGGATATATTTAAGGTAGAGGTGGTGAGGATATAGTAGGTAGAGGTGACTAGGAATTTTGAGTGAGCTACTCATGTGGTAGAAGTGTCACAGTTGCATTTCAAGATAGAGAGGCAATGATAGGCATGATAGGAGATGGAGCATGTGAGGGTAGAGGACCAAGTTATGATAGAGACAGATTATTTGAGGATCGAGGTATATCATTTATGATAGGAAAATGAATAGACATCAAGGCTTATATATGAGGAGGGGGTGATGAGGTTGTAGTGTGAGTATGCATTGATTGCATTGGGGTAATTGCTTCCAAATTATGGTGGATCATGATTGAGAACGATATCATGATCATGAACACATATACATTCACAATAGAGTCAACAAAGATCTATGTTGATAGTGTCGAGGGAGTCAAGAATGGTGGTGCTAGTAGTGTTGCATATGGTGGGAGATATCGTAGAATCGATGGGATGATAGTGTTAGTGGGGAAACAATTTGGAGAAGTTACGCTAGCATCGAGTGGAGTAGTAGAGCTGTAGAGAGTAGGAAAATCTCTAGAGTTGAGTGGTGTCTTAGATGTACACATAGCAGAGCTCATGATGGTGACTCAAGAGGGGAGTGGTGAGACTATTGGTGATCAATAGGGTTGATATGTATTATGGATGTATTCTAGTTTTTCTCTTAAGGCCATTTTGATCATGTTTCTTTTTTTTTTTAGCCTAAGGGTATTTATTATTATTATATATATACATTTTGTTGTGGTCCTATTTATGTGTTTGTCATGATTTGAGGTGAATGAATGTGTGATTTCTCATGTATGTGTGATGTAGAACATTGATAAGTAAATGTGTGATGAATGAATATATGTTTGTGGTAGAAGTTAGGAGAAATGATATCATTGTAGTGTAGATGTAATGTAGAATAGTGTAAATATAGATGAATGAATATAGGATATATGCAATGATGTATGTATATGAATGATGAAATATGCCAAAGAATCAGTCATATCATAGAATAACTAGTGGTAATATAATCCATTCCATAATATTAGGGATGTAGATTGGTATAGGTATTATACAATAATATTGACAATCATAGTTATAGCAATCAAACCTCATGAAAAATTGAGCAAGGTGTAACTACAAATTATGACTAATCTGATTGGATAAAATTCTATCAAGGACCAATATGTGCAATAAGTGATGTTCATTTATCCATTTTGAGGAAGGTAGTACTAACCCATTACAAACATAAACAAATTAGCTAGCTCATCCACAAGCGCACAATGATTCGTATAAAATAAGACCACTAACATGACATATGTGTCACCACTTGTAAGACTATTCCACTGGTAGGAAGGTGCTTAGGGCCTATAGATGGTGATGGAAATCATCCCATTATGTTATTTTAAACCTAAGGACCAAAGGTGAAAGAGCATAACAATTATATTTCTTTGGAGGCTTTTTCTTTTATTTTCTGCCCCTCATTTTATATTCTCTTTTTGTGGTAGAATTTATTTTTATTCATTTTTTTGTATGGGCGTTGGCTTTTGTTTTCTACATATTTTTATAATTTTTGCTTATGATTATCCCTTTTTTTATCCTTATTTCATATTTTGACCATGAAAATGATAGGATGAGAAGAGGAAACCATTCACTATATGGCAATATCTATGCAAGATCTTATTTTTTCTAAACTCAAAAAATTTCTTTTAAATATATGACATGTGTGAATGGTCCTTAAAAGAAGTTAAACCAAACAAAGAAAGCTATAAGAAGTCTAAGAACCTGTTATCTAGAGGTGATATTTGATTGAATTAACTAGTGAATAGTAAAAAATATATAAAACAATGTATACTTTGTAATACTAAGAAGGAGAGTGGGCATGCAAGTGATAATACTAACAAGCGTGTATAGTATTCCTACCATGGGTACATTTATATAGGGTAATATACAAACATGAATGTAAATATAGAAGAATAGTAATGCATATAGACAATATATATAGTGTGAAAGATATGACACTAAAGGAAAGTATCTACAAGAGGAATTTAGTATGACCTAACCAGATGAGATTATAAACCATGTTGAAATATAATATGTGTGTGAAGAATTAATTAGTATAAAGAGTTGTGGTAATAGTTACCCTAGTGTGAGGGGTGATGTAACAAATAGGAGATAAGCATGTTCTTAGGAGAATGCATGTGATAATGACAAACAAGAAAAATAGAAACGAGAAGATATGTAAAGGTAAATGAGGATGAAGAATTATAACAAAGAAGAAAGAGTGAAGCAACGATGCAAAGAAGATGAGTAGAATAAGAAGAAGAAGAAAAAGATAAAATCAGGATAGGAATATAGCCTCTTAAAGCATGACCATACAAAAATGCCAAATATGAAGATGAAGAGGAAAGAGAATGGAAGAAAAAAATCTAAGACTATGTGAAGTGATGGGGATCAGATCGTGAATGACTAGGTGAAGTGACGAGGCAACTAGGATTTTGGTAATTCATGTAGTTGGATAAATGATGGAAATAATGAGGTGTAGATTTAAATTATTGGCTTGATGGTGTAGGGCAAGTTATAATATAACATGGAGGTATTTGAAGTTTATTAGGAGAGATAGAGCACTTAGGATATGGAATGCATTCATCAAGCAACATGTCTTGGATAAGGCTTTAAAAAATACAGCATGCATCGATGTCATACCTTGATTGATGATGATAAATGTAAAATTTTTTCTCTGTAGTTTTATGGATTAGGGTGTAGTGGATCAATGGGGCATATCTCAAGTAGAACCAAGAGTCCTTGATGGATCAACTAGTGAAATGTATGGGAGAGTGGTTCTGAATGGATAGACGTAGGATATATGTATTGCTTAAATGGTGATGAGTGTGAAGAATATGGGATAGGAATGAGTGGTTGGATCAGGGATATGGGTATTATGATGGTTAGATACAATAGCAAGGAATATTCATAGAAGAAGGTAAAGGGATGTGGGCCATAACAGGATGGTAGGGAGGGGAATTACAGTGACAATGACTCAAGTGTGACTAGAGGTTGTCAAGGCGAGAGAGGAAGTGTTCGATATTGATAGGAGGAGGTGATAAAAATAGAGGGAGGTGGATATCAATATTTTTGTGTGTAAATGGGGTTGTGGTATGGGCATGAAGAAGAGAATGAATGAGAAGAAAAAAGGAATTAAAATTGCTATACTAGTGGTAGAATGGGATGAAGAAAAATATTGCATAGTCAAGATAGGGGTATCTGGAGGATAGGTGGCACAAGAGATAGTTGTAGATAGTGATATGGATGAGATGATGGAGTATTCATAGAGGTGTTCTAAGTGATATGTTAATGTAGCTATTGATCATAAGGTGACATACGATTTGGTAGGGGTGGAGGTAGTCTTAAATAGTGTGCGTGAAGTGATATGGTTCCCTTGTTAGGAGGACATTATCCTAGTGAAGGTCAATGAGTTGGTAAAGGTGGTAGATATGGATATCTTGGATCAACCAAGTGATGTTGGGATGGTCCCCATGCGTAAAGGTCTGGTGGGTGAAAATTTTCCTCCTTATATGCAAAGGAGGACAATGAGATATAGCTATATTTAGAGTGAGGGGAATATAAATAATTTCTATGGTGGGGTGACTGAATATGGGGTGAAGTGTGGTGATATAAATATGAATATGTGGAAGACTGTTATACATTGAATGGATCGGGTGGCATGGCAATATTAGTCATAGTGATTAGTATTGAAAGTAGTATCAAAATATCCTACATGACGGAGGAGTTGTATGCTGAATGTGTAGACCTGGAATGAGGTATCTTTGTGGAAGATATCACTGCTAGTGATAAAAGACCTACAAAACCAAAAGATACCAATAGCATAAAATGATATAAAAAGCAAAAGTGTTTCTATTGTGTAAAAAAAAGTGAAATCTATGGTGATGTGTAACAAAAAGTTATATGTACACCATGATGATGATAATATGTATAATTTGTGGTGATGTGTACCTATATAGACTAGATATTAAATGTACGAAGGTGAATAATTTTAATGGATTCAGGCTCAGTGTATCCTTTGATTTTTTACCAATCTATAGGTACTAAAACCAAATTTATGTGTGATGATGTATAGGCCTATCCAATTGGGAGTAAAATTATCTCATTGTTGGTGGGGTTGACTAGTGATTTATTGATATTCTTTGAGAACTAGGTCACCAATCTAAAACTTGTGCTGATATACCTTACTATTGTAAGTATGGTGAAGGTGATATTGATAGACATGTGTGTGCTTTATGGCATGAATGTATTGTACATCCAAGAGCATTTATTTCTTGATGCAGGCTTGATGAGCTATGTCATCATCAATAAAGTATTTCATGGAGACTCGTAAGGAAGGTATATCGAGTTTGAGAGGAATAATGGCTTCATTGTCATAGAACAATGATAAAGGGGTTTTCCTAGTAGGGGTATGTATTATCGTATGATAGACCCACAAGGCTAAAGGTATTTAATTATGTCAATTGTAGTGGGATTTTGCAAATATCTTAAGTAGAATGGAGCAAATAATTTTGTTAGTATCCTCTACATGGTTGTTACCCTCTGGGTAGTACGGGGTCAATAAGCTATGGTGGATATTAAATTTAGTGTAGATTGCACAAACAATTTTGTTTTTGAAAGGTGTACTATTATTGGAGATGATTTGGGAAGGGATATAAAAGTGACATATGATATGGTCAGTGATGAATACCATGGTTTTGGATCCTATAGTTTGGATGCATGGGATGGATTTGACCTACTTTGTAAAATATTTTGTAGCAGTGATGATGAAATTGTGATTATGTTATGAAGATGGTGAGATATATCTAATAAGATATAGGTCCCATTGGGTGAAAGGCCACATGGATTGGATAGGTTGGAGTACTTGCAACAGTAAGTGTGTAAGGTTAATGTGTTGTTGACACTTGATACATCACTTGACATACTCACAATAGTCATGTTCCATTTTTGGCCAATATTAGCCCATGCATAGAATGCATTTTATGATAACCATGCCATTTAAGTGGCCATCACAAGTGTCATAGTGGGTTTCTTGTACCACTCATTGAGACTCATACAGTTCTAGGAAACACAATAGAATACCATAATGACTGCGGTGATACAAAATGTCCCCTAGCTACGTACAATAGATGGCCCATTGCTTGAATGCTTGGCGATGATCATGTGCTAAATCATAAGGTAGTAATCCTAATTTTATGTAATCCTTAATATGTAAAAACCAAGGATCGTGTGGTTCAATATGGATAATATGAATGCCATCATTTGGGGAAAGTGAGGATGTAATGATAAATTGTATTAGAGTATGAATAGACACATGTGTAGTGTTAGATAAGGGGTTTCATGGTATTGATGACCCCAAGTATGCCATTGTGTCGATGAAATGATTGGATGAATGCAGAGTGGATTTGATATTGTACCATTTGAGTTGGGTCAGAAGTTGTGTGATTTCCTTGTATTACTGAAGGATTGGATAGTGACAATACCAAATCTCTAATGTGCATAGAGAGTGCTTTCTTTAAACCAAGTATCAAGGCTCCATATTCTATGTTATTATTCATGCATAGAAATCCTAACTTGAATGAAAATGAGAAAGGCTCACCATATGGTGTGAAATAAACAATGCCTACACCCCCAACATGTGCGCAATGGGAGCCATCAAAGAAAAGTGTTAGATCCATTGGTATTTCTAGTTTGACATATTATTAAGCTTCTATGACATGGAAGATGGAGTTATCAGGAATATGGATGAGGAGAGGTTGATCATCGAGTAATGGAGCATCAATGAGTTGGTATGTTATGACATGTCCTTTGATGGATTTATAGGAAATGAAATCTAGATCAAATTTAGTGAGGAGCATAATACATTTAGCAGTGCAAGAGTTATGATAAATCTTGTTCATAATTTATCAAATTGGGTTATCATTAGCCATGACAAATTTGGTGTGATTAATCCTATAGTAACATAGTTTTTGTGTCGCAAAGACTACAACTAGGCATAGCTTTTCCATGTATGCATAAGAGGTTTCATATCTGAATAGAATATGATTGATGTAATAGATGGTTCACTCATTTTTGAGCATGTTCTTTTGAGCTAGCAATATGCCAAGTGCAAAATTTGTAGCGAAGATGTACAAGATGAATAATAATTGTGGGTGTGGGGGTGATAAAATTGATTATGAGGTGAGGTATGATTTAACTGGATCAAAGAATTATTGATATTTTTGGTCCCATTTTAAGGAGATACCCTTTTGTAAAAGGTTATTAAATGAATTGCACTTATCTGAAAGTTGGGATATAAAATCATGTATGGACTAAATCTTACATTGCAAGCTACATGGTTGTTTGAGGTTGGTGGGAGGAGGCATCTCGATGATGGATTTGAATTTGTTGGGATATACTTAGATGCCTTGTTAAGAGATGATAAACCCTATATTTTTTCCAAAAGTAACACCAAAGACACATTTCTTTGGGTTGATATGAACATTGTTTTCTAAAAGGCAATCAAATATCTTGCATAGATCAGTGAGCTGTTGTAAATGTTCTTTGGAATTTAAAATGAGATCATTGACATAATATTCTATTATTTTATACATGTAATCATGAAATATATAATTTATTTCATGTTGGTAGATTATAACAATATTTTTAAGGCCAAAGGGCCTGACATTATAACAAAATGTCCCCAACAACGTTGTGAATGATGTCTTGTGTTTATTAACGAGATTGATTTTAATTTGATTGTAACAAGAAAACCCATACATGAGGGAGATCATTTCATGACTTGGAATAGAGTTTACGAGTGATTCAATGTTTGTAATGGGGAAGTTGTCCTTGGTACAAGCATTATTTAGATCATGAAAATCGATGCATACATGAACCTTGTTGGGGGGATTAGGTACTGGTACCATATTGGAGACCCATTTAGGGTAATCAATAGGTTGGATGAAGTCTACATCAAGGATATTTTGGAGCTCATATTTTACAAGTAACATGACTGTAGGATGTATGCATCACAAATTTTGTCTTATGGGTTTGGTATCTTTATAAAGAGTGAGATTGTGAACTACTAGATAAGGATCGAGGTCAGTTATATCCTTGTAGGACCAAGCAAAGACTCTAATGTATTTCTTAAGGAAGGTGGTAAATAGGGTGTGCTCCTTTAGGGAGAGACTAGCAATGAGTTTAACAATATATGGATTAGTGGGGTTGTCACCAATATCAACATCAATTATATCTTCCACAAGCATATGGGAGCTATCCTAAAGTTGTTCATGGATTGGAATAAGATGGAGGTCATCGATAACGTCAGGTAATTAAAATTTATCATCTAGATATATGTAAGTATGGTGAACCCACAAGGTGTGTAGTGGAGTAGACGATGAAGGAGCATTTGTAGTGCACAAGATAGATGGGGATAGAAATAATTCCTACACCAAAGGTGCTGGTGAAATATGAGTAAAATCGATGAAATTAGGGTTTGGTGTCTTGTCATGATTCATGTGAGGCATGCATCGAAGTGGTGATAATAAATCTACATCAACGATGTTGATGGAAGCAATAAAAATCATAGAATATTATGAGCCAGATGACGAAGATTTAGAAGCATTTGAATATTGTGGTAAGTTTAAAGGTGGAAATAAAACCATAGGTGGAGAGTGGGTTCAAGTTGTGGATCGATCAAACTATCTCTAAGTGGGAAATAATATGGTTGTATGTATAGGTGATAGAGGAGGAGGTGAAATATAACATTTTGAATGAGGAGTCATGAGGGATAAGGGATAAAATTAGGTAACTAGCACATCGATACAATAAGTAGAGGTGGTGTCATGAAGAGACATGTCTTGTAATAAGGTGCATGGAATAGTAATGATAGAATGAGGAGATGGACTCTCATCAAGGATATCCATATCAATGTACTCTTCTAGGGTGTGTATAGGGATTAGTGTGGGATGTAGAGAAAGGTCTTGAATTGCATCCTAAAGCATGTGCATGATTGTAGGTTGATAACCAAGGTCGAATTTATCTGTGGGTGACTGAATACGAGGATTTATAAGCATGTACAACCCCTTTTCATAGTGTCCTAGTCCAAATAAATGTCATGGAAATTTCAAAGGTAGTGTAAGTTGAATTGGGGTTTTGACATGTGGTCCATATTACCACAAAAACTAGATTATGGTGGTAGAGGTACAAAAATTAGGAGGGATGAATCTAAGCCTACGTAAACAAAATTGGTAAGATTTTTGGGAATACCTAGTCACACAACAGTACCAATGGTTAGTACTAAAGCTAAAGAGCAACCAAAATCATGCATAGATTGGATCCTTAGGGGTCACACATGAGCGTATTGAAAGTTATAATTATCGAGCCTAGAATTTGTCATGAAAATTAACACTCAAGGCATCAAATATGTTGGGGATTGAGGTGGTGAATATGGATCCAATGAGTATGATGCTATCTAGGAATCATGAATGATGAGAGGAGAAGAATGGAGTAATTTGACATCTAAGTGAGAGGCTCACTATTCCAAATCATGGTATTCAACCATGATGGAAGGAATGGGATGGTTTTCATGTGGGAACTATGTTGTGGAGGAGGAGGTGTAGGCATAAGGCTATGAGGAAATGTAAAATATCATGGTCATGGATGAAAATGAAGTGGCGGTGTTTGCAAAGTGGTAAGGAGAGGATATTTGATAGAGGAAGATGCATGAGATATAACAAGATACCATGAGGAGGGTGGTGAAAAACTAGAGGTACAGGAGGTTGATCTATGTAAGAGGATGACTGAGAAGGAGGGTTAGGCCATGAGGGTTATTGCAAGAAAAGTATGGTAGTAGAACAAAGTGTATATGTCGGTATTGAAGGAGATGTAGATGCTCCCAATGAGTGATGGGAAGGAATTAAAATAAATTGATTAGAGGATGATGAGGGTACCAGTGGAAGGTATAAAATATTACAATATTTGAATGGATCCTCATCATTAGGAACATAGTGGATGAGTCTATCATAAACATACTTGATATAATAAAGAAAAGTATAGGGGATGCATTGTATATTTCTAATCCATGGATGCCTTAACAAGATGTTTTATTTTATGTCACCTAAATGACGTGGAATAAAATGGATATTGTTCAAACATTGACATGAATAGGTAGGACAATGGATCCTACAGTGGGTTACATAGAAATATAAAATGTTTGAAGGTCAAGTGATGGGATGGCAAAGTGAGTATATGGAATATGAAGGTGATGTAGGGAAACTGTGGAGATAATACTAATGGAAGAACCAATATCAATGAGGACACACTTATAAGTGATTACATTGATGGTTACCTAGATGTGGAGAGGTAGATTTTATCCTTCTCCCATGAGTTCAATGGTCTTGTAGTTATGGAAGCTAATGGAGGGTTGCATGCAATGAGGTATATTTCCCACAAAGTTAACAAATGCATTATATATTTTGAGGTTGATGGATTAGAGGATGTCATTCAATGCCTTGTGATGGGGTTGATATTATTGTAAGTGATAAAATATGGATAGCCTAGCTGGGGTAATATGTAATTGATGTGTAAGACTACCACAGATGATGATGATATTTTGTGGTAAGCATGGTGAGGTCTGTGCTATTATAGAGGGTTGTGGAGAAGTGAATGGTACTGGAGGAGAAACCACTGACATATCCTATCATGGTGGATAGTGTTGAGTATGAGTGGTAAGGTTGATCATGCCAATGATACCACATGAGGGTGGCTCTCATTGAAAATTATTAACCTATCTATATTACCCTTGGGGATTGGATTGATTTCCTTCAGGATTTATCCCCTAATTTTAGGTAGTGCATTTTGGTAGATGCCCAAGTTTTTATTTTGGGGTGCAAGGAGGTTTGATACTTGAATGGTACCTCGATTAATAAGATCCTGGACAAGATAATAAGATCATATACAAGACCACAAACGGAGTGGCAAGAATCTATATCATGGCTACATTATCAATGGTATGCATAGAAGGTCTGCTCAACATATCCCAAAGGCTTGGGTTGATTTGGATCAAGAGGTCAAATGTTTGGTAATGTAATATGACCTACATAGTATGATTATTAAAACAAATTTGGTAAAGGCTTGGATAGCAGGGTCAAATTATGCTATGGAAGCTTTAGGTGAAGACTGGAAGGATGTGGTGATCTGTGTGGAAGGGGTGTGCTAGTCTGGAACAACTAATACTATGGAGAGGAAGGTTGTGTGATGGATGAAGAAGTTGGAGAATCTACTACCACTTGGTTTGTTTGTAACGGTCTAGGATAGGGTTGATTTCATGTATTTTTTTTGAAGCAAAATTTGGAATTTTAAGATGGTTTTTATCTAATTTTGATCTTTCCAAATTGTACTTTGATGTCCTTGATGATCTTGGCTTGAGCGATAGCTTACTCAAAGGATAAATGACCTTTGATGAAGCTATAAGGAGGTGGAAATATTTTTATGACAACTCTTTGAGAATAGTGTAACTAACTCAGTGGATTGGAGGCTATAAGTGAGATCATGTATGACCAATCTCCATTGGGAAATAAGCTCTATAATGGGCTCATTGTCAGCCTATCTCAAGGTGTAGATATTCAATAAGTTGATTTTTTTCTTGATGTTAATGGAGAAATATTCCAAGAATGAATTGGCCAGCTACTAAAAGGTTAATAGGCTATGGCATGGGATCATGTTGCACCAATAAAGGACTTGTCCCCAAAGTGAGAGGGAAAAGATGTGTAACATGAGGGGGTTGCTACTATGAAGTTGATAGCATGATAAGTGATAATTTTTTATGTGTTCATGAGGATCCTCTTTACCTTTGTATTTATAAAACTTTAGGATCTCAAAGTGACAAGGGTAAGGAGGTATAGGAATTGAAATGTGGACTGGTTCATTTTAGAGTTCGTATATGTGGGTTTTTATGGCCTATAACCAGCTATACGAAGGTTTAGCATCTTAAATTCTTGTAGAAGTTGAATTTTGGGTGTTATAGGTGTAGAGGATTATGCAGGGTAAGTTGGAGCCTGAGAATATGGTGGATAGTGGAGATGTTGTTCCTCCGAGTGTGGGGAAGAAATATATTACAACTATACCTATAAATGGGGCTACTGGGTGGTGTAGGATATCAAAGTTGATGGGACACCCTGTTGTGGAGCAAGAATCTACTAGGGATAGTAATATTATTGTTTCAAGATTTGCGACTGTTGAACTAGGATCTACTAGATAGGAGTCTATAGTAATGGTTGGACCATATGAGATGATTACCAAGAAGGAGGTGCCATGAAGAATGTAGGTGTAGTAGGCTATAGTTGAGGTAGTGGCTTCTAGATGAATTGTGATAGTGGTGGGCAATATGAGGTGCAAAAATATGGTACTTGCATCTAGCTAGAAGTGCAATGAGTAGAGAAGAAAAGCGGTGTAGGATATCCTGGAGGATTGGTGGTATAAGACACAGGTCATGGGTCATAGGTAGGAAAGAAACTAGGAGACAGAGCTTAAAATTGAGGTGGTGGAGGGATTCATAATATGGAAGTAGATGAATATGGAAGTGGAATAGAGGGTGGCAAACTATACATTCCAAGGAGGTAGGTGGAGGCAATGATGAGGAAGGAACATGGGCTTCAATGGTAGGAGCCCGATATGGTGGTATAGTGAAAGCATTCTCACTGAATAAGAGGACGTGATATATTTATGTAGTTGATATGAGAATTATTATGAGTGAGAAGGTGGTTATGATGTGTCATCAAAGGATGTAAGGAAGGGTTGTTGGGAAGATGGTGGTTGTGATGCTTGAGAAGCATCTTGATATGATGATGCGAGTGGTGCATATTATGGCTCTAAAAGAGACTATAGTGGAGCGATTTGTGATGAGGGTGCATGAATGCTCAATGTGGAAGACAAGGAATATGAGATCATCCCTACGATAGGGGAAAATGAGGAAATCTCGAGGTGAGTATGATTTAGTATGTAAGAGTCATTCTCGAATAGATAATGAGATAGAATCTAAAATAATGGATGTGTAAAGGTAGGTGAGGTAGGGGGAGTCTCGTCATTGATAGTGAAGAAAGGGGATGGGTGTCCTAAAGTGATGTAGATGATGTGATCAAAAAAATTGGAATGTGGATTAGGTTAAGGTGAATGGAAAAGAAGTGAGTGATCTTCATTGGATGAAGTGAGAGTCTCATCATGAGATGTAGTGTGTATGTGAGGTAAATTTGAACTTATGGGGAGGTCTATTGCGAGTGTTGCAATCTCCCCTATAATGGGAGGGGAATAAGTAGACTAATTGGAAATGGTGAAAGAAGACTCCAAATTCAAGATGCACTTGTTTAACATCCCAATTCTTACCCTACTTTGTGTTTGCATTATATAGCTTAAGGTTTTTATTTCGTAAAGGTAAATATGAAATAAAAAAATATATAAAGTATGCTTGGCTAAACTAGGATAATTTGTTGCTAAATATAAATTTTTAGTGACATTTTAGGCATTTACTTGAATGTTTCTTTGTCTCCTTAGTTAGTTGTGAAATTAATTACTAAGATTTATTTACTTGATTAATTAAGATATTTAATTTGTGTTAAGGTTTATTAGTGGACAACATTAAAGAAGCATTAAATTTAGTGTTATTTTATCCCTAGATTAGTTACAACTTATTTGTGATTAATTAAGTTAATTAATTAGTTACTTAGCTATGAAGAAAATATTAGTTGAAGAATTTGTATGTGTTGCGTTGTGATTGGACCACCTCATTTTTAAAGTGAAACTAACTCCAATTTCTAGACAACATTTATGATGGGCTTATCTTCAACAATTTTTAATAATAAAATAATGGTTATGGAGAGAGGGTGAGTTCCATTATAAGTAGAGACATTTGGAAAGGCATAGACGTAACGATATTTGCGAAATAAGATTAGGGAGTATTCTCTCAAATAGAAATGGGATCAAATACCAAAAGTTTCATATTTTTTCACAAATTGGTTTTGGAAATCTAGAGGTTCCTAGGCAGTATGCTCTTTGGGTTTTACTTGGATTAGAAACTAGAAGGGCCTCATGATTTACCTTAGTTTTACTCATATTGTTACTTTTTTTTTAAATAAGTGGTCTAGGACAAAGAACTAGGGGTCTTTCCAGAGCTTGGGATAAAGAAAGTAAGTAAAAGATACAGGTTAGGATTATGAATTCCAAATACCCTATAGATAATAAGTATGTTTGATTAATGAATGAAGAGATAATATAGAAGTAGCCATATTGTTGTAAGGGATAAAGAGGTTTAATGGAGTATACATAAAATCTTTGAGTATAATATTGTTGTTGTTCTACAATTTGTGAGGATTATTGTTTGAAAATATGGTTTGCATTAGCTTTATGTAAAATTTTTCTTCTAAATAAATTTAGAGGATTCAAGTTTAATAGACCATTTTATAAAAAAACAACATTGAATATGAATTAATGTGAGCTTTTATGGATAAGGTGGAAGCTTACAGATAGTAGGCATATGGGCTAAGTCTAGGTTTTACTCTAAAAAAAAACAAAGAAGAGTGACTCTTGAATGTGTTAGAAATAGAGTGGTCTCAAGTTTTATATATAAGAAGCCTTGTTCCATGATATTGAGTGTAGGTTTACCCTCGATAAGAACACTTAAGCCCAATTATAGGACTCTCATGCCCTATGTAGTATGCTTTGGATAGCCATGTCATAAACTGAACAATTTGGTTGTGGTATGAGGGACAAGAATCACACTATTTGTAGATATGAAGGTCATTAATAAAGTTTAATAACTTGGATATCAGTTTAGTAACAACTGTAACATGTGGTAAATTACATATTTAATTTAAAGGACAACTTTAATGTTTAATAAACATGTACAACTTTAATTTAGTGGATAAATTTAATGTTTAATAAGCATGTATAGCTATTACAAGAAGTTTAATAAACTTGTATTTGTTATTAAATAAAAAAAGGAAGTTTATGTTTACCCAAGGAAACTTTATATGGGTAGCTTGTACATTTATGGTATAAAGTTTTGAAATGTTTGTGAGTATATGAATATCTCTTGTCATGAACAATATTAATATGACACAAAATTGTTTGATGAACTTCAATTATATATATATGTATATATCACAATATAAGAAGTTATTTCTGGGTTGAAAATTAGAGTGACTTACATTAAAGGGAGTAATATTTGTTAAAAATATGTGGTAAACATAGTTTGGTCTACTCTTAGAGAGTTTTATTGATTATGATGGATGTTCTTGGACAAATCTAGCAAAGATGCTGGTAGTGGATTCTTTTGAAATTGTGATTTTATGTTATGAACAAGATTGTTTAAATGTTAATTTTGGGTGCTTATGTCTCTTGAGTCTTGGTAAAAAAATGTATAATAGAAAATTTTACCATATTATGATTCCAATGCATTGTACAAATAGAATCATGTTTACACAATAATGCATGCTAAATTAAGAGATGGAATATTGTGATGACATAGTCTAATATGGGAGAAAGGGTAACTGGGTTACATTTCTCAGGAAAATATGGGGATTGTCAGTAGCCATGCCAATGAATACAATTAATATAGATTTAAGAGCATATTTTTTGTGTGAGAAAAAAATGGATGAAACGAATGGGAAAAGTTCATTCTCAGGAAAGTATGCGATTTCCTACTCTTGAATTGTGTTGGATGCTTGGTTGCTGAAAAACTGTATGTATTCTATGGATTATTGTTGCATGGCATTTTGTAGCTAGATATGCATTTTTATAATTTGCATTGTCTTGATCTTGAGTAACCTATCACCTAGTATTGGTTGAACTGCGGTAGCTATTTCTAAATTACCTAATGAACCTAAAAGATATTTGAAGACCCAAAGAAGTTATTATTGTATTCAACTCAATAAGGCTATTTTTGTGACATTAAAAGTTGTCTGCAAAAGAAATAATGTAATAGCTTGTAAGAATTTATGATTCATTGAAAAATGTTTCATAATGCAACTTTGAAATATCTTATTATGTAGACTATAATTAGTGTAAACCTCTTTGAAGTATTATGTTCTAAAAACAAATTTTTTACCAAATCCAATATATATTACTTGAATTCTCAAGTGGTTTCTGTGAGCATGAATGGTTAAATTGGATATTTATAATTCTATAAGTATAAATGTGGAAACACGAGATGAACATAAACATATCAAAGATTATATAAATAAGAGATCTAAATAGTTAAAATTCAATGAGATAAAGTGGTAGACAACATATGTCTACAAGAATCGGTTGGATGATTCACTTAAAAAACCATATGGGGTAAGGTTGGTTAGTTAAGCACTGTACCTAAAAATATTATATCATTGGAAAACAATGAATAGTCATCAAGGCATATGCTTAAATTTAGGTTGAAATATACCTATGGTTAGGTTGAAAGATACCTTTGGTTAGGTTGAGAGATACCTATGGTTAAGTTGAATGATACCCATGTTTAGGTTGAAAAGATACCTATGGTTGAAACTAGTTTAAATTTGCGTTAAACATAAAAGGGGAAATAAGCGTTCTAGTTGAAATAGATTGGAAAATTATCATTGATCATTATGGCACACTGACCACTCATATACACATGGATAAGCTCTGATCAAGTTGATTCTTGTATGGTGCATAGTCTTGGAAACTCAGGTGACTACTTATTCAATAGAAAAATATATAAAAGACTCTCATACGTATGTAAGTTTTTAAAAAAATGATGATGATGGTTAGTTTTGGTTGGGTAATTTGGGTTTATTCCAGTTGGTATGAGCCTAGGTTAGATAGGAATAAAACTCTAAATTTGATGTCTCTATATTTGATATGTAAAGAAAGGATAGATAAATGGTGCAGATGTAGAAAATGAGCAAGTCTTGCTCCCCATGTTGAACCCCTGGTGAATCATATTGGAAGAGGGAGATGGACCCTCCACTAACGTGGATCCTAATTAAAACACAATATATTTTTTATTATTTTTATACTAAATTATTGTAATTTTTAATTGAAATATATTCAAATTGTTGACATGGTATTGTACATGTTGAAAAGGTATATATCAATTATCTCTTCATTTTCAAAAAATGTAATAAAATGTTTATACTTCTATGAACCATATCTACAAAAAAAACATAAAAAACACTAATATTTAATGAATTTAAACATTATTATAAAAATATAGGTGTAGGAAAATATATAAAACCCGATCAAATATTATAGTATTACTTAAAAACAATTAAGTGTGAACCCATTAAAGTAACTTAAAACCTTAGTTATCAAATTTGAGTTCGTATTCGAATTCAAAACTTTGGAAATTCAAAAAAAAATTCGACATTTAAAAAATTCAAAATAAAATTTGAAATAAAGTTCGATAGATTATAAATGCATCTATATCCTTTTTTTATATTATAATTTTATCTTTTTTATAAGATACGTGATTATCAGACTTCAACAGTTGCTCAACAATCTCTTCTAGACACCCATGTATCAACACAACTACATGCATTAGTGTCCTTCCTTCAATATATTTTGCTTTGACCAGCTCATGTTTTCTGGAGAGAGTCTTAACTACATCCATAAAACAAAATAAATGAATAAAAAGGGAACATAATCTAAGGCAACAATAACTTTGTTAAATAAAAACAAACATTTCATTGGGTATTTATTACCATAATGTTTATTGTACATAACCCTGGTGCAAAGGGTTTTGCCATCAGATCTTTCATGAGCATCGTGGAAGAGGATTCTAACGAGATTCTACTACCATCAGATCTTTTATGAGCATGGTCCAATAACGCTTCTACTGCATCTAGATGACCATTATCTACAACTATAAATAGATGAGATTTGCCATTGTTATTATGCTCGTCAGCAAGATTTGGGTCAGCTCCCAGTAAAAGTTTCATAATGTCAAGGTAGTCTGCTCGTTGTTTGTCTCGTCCAATGACCACGTACAAGGAAGAGTTCTCGTAAATATCTCTTGCTTTTGAAAAATCATGCCATTTTCTATATCTAGTGATCTTGCATGTTGATATAGAGCTAGCAGCTTTTCTATGAAATTCTTATGATCGTGGTACACAATAATATGAAGTTAAGGAATCGATCGAAAGAGAAGAGTTCCTATCTCATTTCCCTCTCGCATTTTTGGCAGTTCTACATGGTTTCCTGAGCGGCTGTATATAGTTCATTGATCTTATCCATTCGAATTAGGGTATTTTTTCATCTGTTTCTTGCCAATTTTTTTTCTATCAAATTTAAGTTTCGTTCAGCGAATAAATTCATCAAGGTTTTAAATTCGACGAGTTTCAAACTTTATTTAAAAAATTTGACGAATTTGATAACTAAGCTTTTATAACAATTGACTGCATATATTGATGAGACCTTATTATGGATAATAACAAACTAGCTTTTTTATGAAAAATTCATACTAATATTTAAGATCTTGTATTCATATTGTCATTTCCACTTTTTTTTTAGATAAAATATAACATGGGATGATCTTTATCATTTATTATTGGAAGAATGCATTAATAAAATATTGCAAAGATTCAATAAATATTGCATGAAAATATTAAAGTGAACAAGCTAATGATACATTAGATGCATAAACTTATTGAAAACTTGAGTAGCATAGAGTTTATTATTAGTTAGAACATTTTTAGTTGTTCTTTCAACATGTGTTATTTTTTTTATATAGGTAATTATAAGTAAACAAGTACATTAGTCTTGGGTGAAAATTCAATTTTATTTAGATCATGAAACCATATCTTAATAATAATAGATATACTTTCTCAATTGTAAATTATTTAATTGAATAGCTCCAAATACATCCCAATATATAACACTAATATAAGAATTAAAGGTTGGCACAAATTATCTTTATTTGGATTAGGGGTTATCTTAAGTGTCATAAAATGAAAAATAAGAAAATGGGTAGGTGACACCACTTCATTATACCTATTGGACATCTATTCTTGATAGGGATTAATGATCTAGATTTATGGTCTATGACTTGGATCAACAAAAATCTTGATGAGGGACATATGAAGGATTGCAAGTGTGGGAGAATATTTACCTTTTACTATTTCCCAAGGTATCACAATGTTGGGAAGTCATGGACAACGTGGCAATCGTCGAACAATATATCTTGTCCCCAATGGATAGAAAAGCATATTCCCTTGAAATTTTGGAATGATTTGGATTACACATTTAATATGGTGCCCTTTATTTGAGAATGGTGCAAGTTGTGCTGGATTATTTTTAGCTAATTTCTAGGGAATATTTACACCTTGTGCCTTAGCTATGGGAAATTCAATGAAAGAATAATGAGCCTTCATCCTTGGGATTGACCCCAGTCTAATAATCCTAAAATATCCAACCTTGGTATCTTCCTGAAGCATTTTGTAATCTGAAACGATATAGTTTTTTTTGTATGGAAGTTCCAAGAAGTGTGGTGCCAGATTAGTGGCAATGGTGTTTCCCATCCTATGCTTAAATTTTATATATTTTATGGGTAAGTTTACCATTAGTCCATACTATGATAGATGTAAAAGTCCATGTGTATCTAGATAATGTGTTATACAGGTAGAGAGGTTAGATCTTATCTTTCAATTCTAGTATTTTCTCCCTCAGTGGTAATTTAGGGTGGGTAAAAGGTGATAATTTGATCATAATTTCTCTGAGTGGTGTAAGGAAGAGTGTCAATATGACTTAACTTGATATTGTAACACCAATATCTTATAGTGGATGAGGAGATCCACAAGATATTGAAGAAAGAGAATGTGCTCCAGCACTTGCTAAAATTTAATGGCCACCACCAAGAGATAGCCAAGCATATAGCTTAGTTGTGGTGAGAGGGGATGGTGAGAGTGGGTTCAATGGAATTTGATATAGATATTCCCATTATCGCTAAGGTGACAGGGATTTTAACATATGGTTTTGTTCATAACAAGAAGGACTCTCTGGAAAAGAAGTTCAAGTGTTTCTATGTGGCAAAGAAGAGTTGGTTAAAACCTAGAATGTGTTTAGATGTAATTTCCTTAAAGTCCTGTGGGATAATATGGTGCTGGTGATAATGAAATATTTTACTCTTTATGAGAATTTGGAAGATACCATTTCATAATTCTTAACCATTTATACCACAATAAAATGATGAACATTCTATAATTCCTTTTTTAGTCTTTGGTGCAGATAATTTCAAAGGCTAATAAATGGGTGCGCTCAGATCTGCTTCACCAAGGTCTGTTGAAGGTGATTTTTGATCATGTGGTTAAGCTACGATGTTTGGATGGTGAAAATATCCTGAATACTATAGTTGAAAGCACGAGGATACGAAAGCAAAAAGGAAAGCAAATATGCGATGCAAACCGAACTAAACTTAGCGCTAAATCCTATGAATTGAAAGTGCATGAAAAGAGGGGAAGCATGAACGAATCAAAACGAAACAAAATCCAATAAGGAAGACAACCCTTTTTATTGATATGTTTCAGAACTCGGTTACAATGCGCCTCCTCCCCTTCCAAGGGCTAGGAGCGTTAAATATGCGTTCTTGTTACATCCATGGATGCCATTCCTTCTTCCATGTGCCCACATGTAAAATGGGCGGACCAAATGTCGCCACCGCTTGTGTTGATGAGTCTTGAATCCTTGCTGCTCCTCTAATGTCCAGATCCTATGTTCAAAGAAACAAGAAATAGTCAGTAGCACCTGTGGATGAAATAAAACATGCAATCCCCACGCCTTCGATTAGTGCATGCAAGATATAAATAAAATGATAACTAACATATATCCAAATGATCTAAAAATTTGATAGGGGCATCAAGACCTCACAAAGGAAACACTACAAATGGAACAATCAGGAAATTCCTCACAGATTTGAATTCACTCCGGGGCGGGACGAATAGACCTGCAACAAAAATGTCGAAAGGCACTGTCCCAAATGTCACATCTAGGGAGCTCCAAATCACCTACAAAGTTGGGATTAGCTAATTGGGGGTATTTTGGGAAGACCCAGATGGTCAGATTTCCCCAATTTGGCCTCCATCAATAGGAATTTTATGATGCTACCTGCAAGTTAGTAAAGGTGAACGAAGATAGAAACATGATCAAAATTGTTCAAAACAAGGTGAAATTTAAATGGAAACCTATCTAAGCAGCATAGAATTGAATGCAAGAATGAAAGAAAGAAAATCTGCCATAGATTTCCAATCGCTCCGAGGCGGGGCGATTAGGACTATAGCAGTGTGGGGGGGGCACCCGAGGGCAGGCCGCCCACCGTTTGGGCCCGATTTCGGCACCAATCCACTTGGGATGGGTCCAAAACCTCTTGTGGGGTATTGTCAACAAATTTGGTGGGATATTGTGGCCAAATGTCGGGTTTTGGTTCTAGATTTGCGCTTCCAATAACCACCCTATGACCTCCTTTCCAAAAGAGATCAAGGATGTGAAAGGCACAACTCAAAAGGGTGTGGGTGTGAAAGTAAAATGACAGCACTTCGTTGCTCAAAAATGCTCCTTCTCTCCATATTTTGGGGTGAGGAAACTCACCAATTTATAGACCTGGAGGTCTCTTGAATTGGGCATGCAGAGGCGCCACTTGGCAATCATGCCTTCCCAGGGGGAAGGAGATTCCTCCCTGATTAGGGACTTCATGACTACCCCTGTAACTGCCTCTAACGCTCAAAAACGCTCACCCATACTCCCATGCGATGAAGGAAGCGTTAAGTGGTGGATCTGAGCTGCCATTTGTCAAGATTTGACTTTTTGCCCATCAAACCTGCTATTCGCCCCACCCTGGAGCGAATACTTCTATTCGTCCCTGGGTGGGGCGAATCCCAGTTTGAATTCATCCCTGGGTGGAACGGGTATTGAGCAAAGTGCCTGAAGGTGCCAAATTGATCTCTGACCTTCCAAAACTATTGTGAGAGTGGTTAGGACCATTGTTTAACCTCTGGGGGCTGCCCTTGGGGCTGTGTGTGTCAATGCGATTAGTGTTTGCAGTCACATAATCGGATTGGTGCTGTTTTGGTGTCTACAGATGCCCCTTTTTGGGATGCGCTGTGCAAGGCGCAGCACCGAGAAAAAATAGATAACCAAAGCACTAATGATTAGGGTTTCTCAGTAACCTAACCAACTTTTAATGCCCCAAGTATGGAAAGGGCATGCATTCTTGAATCCTTGCTTCTGATGAGCGAAGTAACTCAATTCAAGTGTTAACCTTTTTCGGTGAGGTGTTACTTGATCTTGGACATTGATCAGTCATGAATAGGCAAAGGGCACAACCTTTTATCTGTGGGAACCTTGAGTTCATGATTCACAAAATGCCAAGTGATTGATCAGCTTGTGATTATTGCTTGTTTACTACCCCAAGCAGGAGCGTGATTGTCTTTGTCAATGATTCTTTGAATGCATGCCATTTCCATGATTGGGTGTGTATTTGTTGATTGGTGACTAAGTGTGACTACCCCCTCAAGCGACGAATCGATGAGGGAATGACCTACATGAGAAAAGCAATGAGTCGCTTGACCCACGATGACTTAGGTAAGGGTGCCTTCAGATGTTTAGCATTACATGTGTGTGCAGTTTTCTGACATTTAGACCTATTTTTGGTGGGTGTGAACCCTTTTGGTGACGCATTTTGGAGCTAAAATTGGCAAAAATTCGTTCTCCCGTGGAGCGGTCCGGCTATGGTAGCCTTCTTAGGGAATAGGATAGTGACAATTTGTGACCCCAACGTCTATTTTGGATGCCAAGAATGTCCGGCACCAAGGCACCTTCGTTCGGCAATGTTATTGCTATTTTTGGTTGGGTTTTGACCCTTTTGGCGACGTTGTGGGGATGAAATTCTCGAAAATCCGTCCTCCCGTGGAGTGGTCCGGCTATGGTAGCCTTCTTAGGGAGTAGGATAGTGAGGATTTGTGACCCCGACGTCCATTTTGCATGCCCGAAATGTCAAGTGCAAAAGCACTCTCATCGGGCAAGTTTATTGTTTGTTTTTGGGTCATTTTGTTCATTTTTTTGATGTTTTTGAAATTTTTGCCCTGAATTCATTCTGGGGTGGGATGAATACCAGTTTAGTATTCATCCCAGGGAGGGACGAGCACTAACCAGAGTGCTCATCCCAGGGAAGAATGATTACAAGCTTAAACTGCCTATTTAAAGGCCAAAACTAGGGTTTGGGCTCATTTGCATTCGAATTTTCTGGCGATTTGGAGCTCTGAGGAGGAGGAGGTTGATTCTGCAAAGCGAAGTATTGTCAAAATTTTCCCTCCACCATGAGTGCACAAACTGGATCGAGTGGCGGAGCCGAAGCGAGACCAGTAAGTGCTCCTTGGCGTTATTGCTTTTGTTTGTTGCATGTTCAAAACTGTAAATTAGTTGTTTATTTTCTTTGGTATTTTGTTTTCCAAATTAAAATTGAAACCCTAAAACGTAGCTTGAACACAAATCAAGACTGAGCTTAAAACTGAACAGAAAACATCATTGAAAACTTAGGTTGAAATTGTGTTGTTCTTTTTATTTGGCTTTGTAAAAAAATGAAACCCTAGTTTACATTATTTTTGAAAAGACGTAATGAACTCTGAAATTTGTTTTTCGCTTTTACACTAAAGTAAACCCTAGGTAAAAGGAAAAATTTTGTATTTTGCAATTTTTTTAAAACCCTAGGATAAACTGAACGCAAACCCTAGTTTTGTTAGGCTGAATTTGCCAGTTTTAAAACGTAAGTGAAAACCCTAGGTTTTAAAACTGTTATTTTAATTTTGTTTTGTACAAACTTTTGTCAGCTTTAAACTTAGAGTACAAAAACCCTTAAAACTGACAATTGTAGTTGAAAAATTATTTTTGTGTTTTTATTTTGTCTTCCAGTTTTAAACTTAGAGTACAGAAACTATTTGAAATTTGTTTTTGTTGTTTTTATTTTGTTTGTTAGTTTTAAACTTAGAGTACAGGAACCCTAAGACTGAAAAACTATTAATGTTTTGAATTTTTGTGAATTTTGTTGTTTTTGAGCTATACATTGTTTTATGTCATGTTGTATATTCATGTTACTGTTATACAATTTTTTATGATTTTAATGTTTTTGTGTTGTTTTCTTTTGCAGGTTGTGAAGAGTCGGTATCGTGTGCCTACTATTTTTGTTGAAGCACGGGAGGCACTAACTGTGGCTGACTGGGAGTGGCTTGATGCCCTTGGGCTCAAGCAGGTGACTCGGCTAGAGCCTGTGGTCGGGGATCGGGCTTATCTGATGGCCCTGATCAACTTGTGGGATCCCCGGACCAACACCTTCCATCTCCCAATAGGGGAGATGACAGTGACCTTGGAGGATGTCTATCGGATTCTATGGATTCTGATAGATGGACTACCGATCAGGATGATGTCGCATGATCAACGGATGACTGTACTGATACGATGCTTCGGGCACGGGGAGGAGGTGGGTGTGGAGAGCCCAGTGGAGAGGGCAGAGGGTGACTGCCGATTGGTAGGATTCTGGTTCGATGGTGGCTGGAGAAGGGGGTGTTGGGAGTGAGGCATGTAGTACTTATGGGCCTCATTTCCAACATGTTGCTATGACTCGTCAGGTGCGAGGTTCCCATGGAACCTGTTGGATGTGGTTTGTAGGTTGGTTGAGTGCTCGATGGAGGCACCTTTGATCATGAGGTGGGGATAGACACTGCTGGCATAGCTCTATGGTGAGTTGTACGAGGTCCGCTATCGAAGGCGAAAGGGGATTAGCTGTAACTATCTATTGCAGAGCTAGGCTTGGCAGCATATAGCGGTGGAGAGGCCGATGGGGTTACCATGGATGACTCGGGCAGAGATGGTGGATAAGGATATAGGTTACGTGGCTCGTGGCGATGATCGAGCGGTAGGGGATAGAGTCGACAGTGGGCAGGTGTCATAGGGCACTATGCCGATGCCTTCGCTCAGCTTGCTCCAGGGGAGGTGTTCTGGCACCCCTATCGGGATCGTCCGCACTGGCTTAGAGGTTGGAGAGTGGCTCCAATGGGTATGCAGGGAGCGGTGGCTGATTGGGCGACATGGGACCGAGTAGGAGTTCTTCCCTTATAGCCGGGTGACACGATAGTTTGGGGTGCGCCAGGGGTTGCTTGGTGAGCCCGTGGTCTATCGACATCAGGGGGATGAGAGGACTCTGGACCGGCCAGTCATCACGCCACTTGGCAAGGATTTAGATGCGATGATTGACGTCCTAGATGTGGACGATGTCGGGACTACCATAGAGTATGACCAGTGGTGGATACTATGGTGATGGCAGGGAGAGGGGCCACTAGGAGGTGCAGAGGCAACAACAGCAAGCGAGGAGGGTGTTGAGGCACTAGGAGATGATTGGGGAGCTCTGATAGAGGATGTTGACATGGTGGAGGTAGATGATGTGGGTGTGGATTTTGGTGTTCTAGATCAGCCGAAGATGCAGGATGCCCCGGAGTAGTGGGAGCCAGAGTAGGCTGTAGTCCCAGATTTGCCTATGCACCAGGCAGTGGCGGAGGACATGGAGGCAGGGGTGCACATTGAGAATGCATGATTGGTGGGGCTACTACGGAGGTGAGATGAGGAGTTGGGGGAGGCTCTGCAAGAGAGGGATCTCTTGCGGGCTCAGCTAGTGGAGCGAGAGAATGCATGGGCTATGCACCACCGGTAGGAGGGGGATACTGATGTTGCATGAGAGAGGGATCTCCTATGGATGTAGTTGGCAGAGCATGATGATGTAGTAGCGATGTACCATCGATGGGAGGTGGAGTGGTGTTGACATCGGATGGATTTGGAGGGAGAGATCATCCACCTCGGGGGGCGGGTACCTGAGCCCTCTGGAGGTGGATCGTCACGCAGGATGAGGAGCAGTGATACTAAGCTATCAGCATCATCTCGTCGTAGGCGATTGGATGAGGGGGGGCGAGTAGGCATGATGCGAGGGCTAGCGGTAGCCGCCCTAAGGGGTCCCATAGGACCCACACCATGGGGGGTAGTTCCCGTCGCACCGATCCTACGTGATCATGGTGGTCGATGCCCTAGGCTTGGGGTTTTTGAGCTTTTGGATTTTTGCGGGGTCAGATGACCGGTTATTGTAGCCTGCGGGCATTTTTGATGATATATATACACAGATGACTTTATTTTGTTTATACACATGTCGTGATTTGATGTTATGCCCAATGATTGATGAATGTGTATGTATGCATGTTAATGTACATTGATGGATGCATGTGTTATGATGAATGCAAATGTTTCTAATTTATATGATATGCAAATGGAAATGATGAATTGAGTTTGTGATTTTTGGCGGTGGCACCATAGACTGTTTAGAACTTATGGCTTTTTGTCCTAGGCGATTGTTGTGGTAAATGACTTTTTATGTATGGTATTTTGTATTTTCTGATGGTGAAGTAAGGCTGAAAGATATTTACAGTTGGTTTAGAATGTAGTTAGGTTTTCTGAGACTCAAATGTTTTAACTAACTAGCCAAGACTGTACCTTTATCTTACAAGACTTTTGAACAAGGTATGAATCGGACTTGTCTTTGACCAAGTTATTTCACATCCCTGTGTGTGCAATTGAGTTCGTTTATGTGGTATTTGTCAGGATACCGCCAGTGCCAGATAGGCTATCAACCAAACCTATACTAAGGATCACCTAATTAGCTCCACTAACTCCTTTGTTGTATTTAGTCAGATTAATCTGCGATGCGATCTAGGATACCATAAGCTAGCTCATCCACATGCAAACATTGATCTGCACACAAGTTAATGTGACAGATATATCATCATGCGGGAGGTTTGCCACGAGTGACCGATAGGCTATCAACCAAACCAGTACTAAGGTTTACCTCATGACCTTCTGAATGCTGAGAGTTCTAGGGATTCAAGTTCGACTCCCTTCTTTTCTTCAATTGTATTGGGATACTTGCTCTCTTATAGTGATAAAAATCACTGTTTATTTTTGTTATATTTTTTTTCTTTTGAGCAAGGGATTTGAATAATGAGTGATGAGAATCACTATTGTTTGTGCCTTTTGATGTATGCACTTTGGTTGTGATGTCAAATTTTTGGAGTTTTGACGTTTGCAAATTGTTGATGTTTTGCAACTTTTTGAGAACTTGGGATTCTTGGGGAATTGGGTAGGGAAGATGCTTGTCCTTTTGCCAACTCTCAGCATTCTTGGGGTCATTCACATAGGGGGATGAGCAAGATAACCATTTCGCTTATGGTGACCTGGATTGCTTTGCAGGTTTCATCTTTCGTTCACACAACTTGGGAATTTTTATGTGTTTTAATTTGTGTTGGGATGCTACGTAACAAGGTGTGATCCAAGTAGAACTCTACCTTCATAAAATATGTCTGACTTTGTACAGTATTTGGCTAGAAAGCTATTGACAGCTGAATGACAGAAACTCTTGATACATTAGAAGACAACTGACTATAGTATGGTGAAAAGATGTGAATGGCATTTATTTTTGATGGACTATTTATAGAGCGGAGAAATGTGGAACAAGATGGATTTGCCAAGTAATTACAGTCTATGGTGCCTTGACCTGTATGACCACAAATATGCAATGTATGTTTGCGATGCCTAATGCCACTATATTTTTGTGTTTTTGATGGATTGATATTTGTGAGTATGAAGATGAGATGCAAAAAGAGTTCTTTATGGTTGTGATGATTTTGAACGTGCATGGAGATGAGATGCAAATTTTTGTTATTTTTGATGATTTTATTGTTTTTGAATTTTCTTGTTTTTGACCAAGCGATTGTGGGAATCCTTGGAGCATTTTGGGGTTGACCAAGCGATTATGGGAATCCTTGGAGCATTTTGGGGATTGACCAAGTGATTATGGGAATCCTTGGAGCTTTTGTTTTTCCTTCTTGAGTTTTGGGGATTGACCAAGCGATTATGGGAATCCTTGGAGCATTTTGGGATTGACCAAGCGATTATGGGAATCCTTGGAGAATTTTGGGGATTGACCAAGCGATTATGGGAATCCTTGGAGCATTTTGGGATTGACCAAGCGATTATGGGAATCCTTGGAGCATTTTGGGGATTGACCAAGTGATTATGGGAATCCTTGGAGCATTTTTTTTGGGCTATGGCTCTTTTAGATATGGAATGGCTGCAAATGACTGATGTTCAAGGGTTCTAGTTCCTTGATTCCGTCAAGAGAGGCTAGCCGGTATGTTCCAGGTCCTATTTTACTATCAATTACATAGGGACCTAACCAGTTTGCCATGAACTTGTCCCTTAGATGGGGCGGCAAGCTAGAGTTCTGTTGGTTCTCTTTCAAGACCAAGTCACCAACCTGAAAGTCCCTCAGGTGAACTTTCATGTTGTATGCTTTCTTTAGTCGCTCTTGATAGATACGTAAATGCTCGAGAGCATTAACATGTCATTCATCGAGCAACGTAAGTTGGTCTAACCGGGCCTACCGCATAGTGTCATCATCGATGAACTCTTGCATTGATATGCGTAGGGAAGGAATTTCCAACTCGAGGGGCATGACTGCCTCTGAGCCATACACAAGCAAAAATGGAGTTGCCCTAGTGGGTGTCCGAATGCTAGTGCGATAAGCCCACAGGGCAAGTGGGATCTGAATGTGCCAATCCTTATGACTATCTATGACTGTCTTTTTGAGGATGGCAACTAGCATTTTGTTTGACGCCTCTGCTTGCCCATTTGCCTACGGATAATAGGGTGTCAAAAAACTATGCTGAATTTTGTACTTTGTGGTCAAAGCACGCACATCTTTGTTCTTGAATGACGTCCCATTATCCGAGATGATCTTGGATGGAATACCAAAATGACATATGATGTTATGTAAAATAAACTCCACAATGCAGGTTCCAGTCATAGAGGTAAGCGGAACTACTTCCACCCATTTTGTGAAGTACTCTGTGGCCATTATGATAAACGTGTGATGACCTGATGACGTAAGGGAGATCTTTCCGATTAGATCTAAGCCCCACTACGAAAATGGCCAAGCCGATTGGATCGGCTGCAAGGCCTAAGAAGGTACATGTGTCAAATTAGCATGGTGTTGACACTTCACGCACTTCCTTACATACGCGCAACAATCTCGCTCTAAATATGGCCAATAATAGCCCATGCAAAGAATGCGCTTGGCGATGGCCATACCACTGAAGTGGCCACCACATGTACCATCGTGCGCTTGGGCGATCGCCCAAGTGGACTCTTGCTGGTCCAAGCACCGAAGGAGGATCCCTTCATAGCTACGATGGTACAAAATGTCTCCTAACAAGACATGCTTTGCCGCTTTCTACTTGAATGCTCATTTTGTGGCATGCATCAATCCAAGTGGGAGGTTACCTAACTTGAGGTAGTCCCTTATGGGTGAATACCAATCCTGCTGATCAGAAGCCTCGATGGTATGAACAACCAATCCCTCTTGAAGTTCATCCCTAGCAAAAGCTGAGTGGGAAAGAACTTGTAAGAATAGCATTGTGTTGCTATTAAGGGGAGTAGGGGAGAACAAGGACCCCCAGTTGGCATGTTTCAGACAATCATGGATTCGAGAGAACCTATCTTGAGGTGGTTCAATCTGGATCATGTGGATTCCTGGCGTTAAGTCAGAGCTTGCACGCTCCATCATGGATTGCGATAGTGTTTTGACTTGAATGGTTGTCATATCACCAGAAATGTCTTGCAGGATTAGTGACCCCAAGGAGGCCATAGTGTCCGCAAAATGATTCGATGATCGAGGGAGTGCCTCGATGTCGTACCATTCAAGCTTTGCCAGGAATTTGTCCACAAGGGCTTTGTAGGCCTACAGAACTGGGCATTTACATTGGAATACCCCTTTGACTTGGTTGACAATTAACAACGAATCACCAAAGATGTTTAATCATTTAATGTTCATGGTGATTGTTGTCTGAAGACCTATGAGCAAGGCTTCATATTCTGCATTGTTGTTGGTGCATGGGAAATCTAATTTAAATGATAGAGGCATTGGAGCCCCTTGCGGTGTGAAGAATACAATTCCCATGCCACCCCCTTGCTCACATTTAGAACCATCAAAAAATAGGGTTATGTCGGCTTGTGACTCAGGCTCATCAGAATCTGGCGATTCTGAGACATGGAAGACCCCATCATCGGGTAGTTCTATGACCAGAGGCTGATCGTCTTCGAGAGGAGCCTCTGCTAGTTGATCGGCTATGACTTGTCCTTTGATGGATTTCTATCCAATAAACTCTATGTCAAATTTCATCAATAACATGATCCATTTTGCCATGCGGCTACTATGATAAGTACGACTCATCATGTACCGCAATGGATTCTCCTTAGACACAACATACGTAGTGTTGCTCAGCATGTAGTGGCATAGCTTTTTGGTAGCAAACACCACTGCCAAGCAGAGTTTCTCAACGTATGCATAGTTAAGTTCATAACTGACCAGGGTGCGGCTAAGATAGTAAGTAGCCTGTTCTTTGTGAAGTTCATTTTTTTGGGCTAGCATGGTGCCCAGTGCCACCTCAGTAGCTGAGATGTATAAGTAGAATGGAACTCCTGGTCTAGGTGGTGCCAATACTAGTGGTGAAGCCAAGTATCATTTAATGTCATCAAAGGCTGATTGGCACTCGTCATCCCAGTGAAATGCTACCCCCTTATGCAATAATTTGTTCATAGGTCGGCACTTGTCAAATAGCTGCGCTATAAAGCGCTTGATTGATGTGACCTTTCCCTTCAGGCTTCTAAGCTGCTTGATGGTAGTTGGGGGAAGCATTTCAAGGATTGCCTTGACTTTGTTTGGGTCCACCTCGATGCCTCGCTTTGAGACTATGAAACCCAAGAGTTTTCCAGATGTGACGCCAAAGACGCACTTCTTGGGATTCAGTCTGACTTTATGTTCCATGAGGCGATCGAGGATCTTGCTTAAGTCATCGATATGATCTGGGCGCAAAAGAGATTTGGCCAACAAATCATCCATGTAATCTTCCAAATTTTTATGCATGTAATCATGGAAGATGTACGTCATGGCACGTTGGTAGGTGGCGCCAACATTTTTAAGGCCAAAAGGCATGACCTTATAACAAAATGTCCCCCAAGGCATAGTGAATGCCATTTTTAGTTGGTCCTCGGGATTGATACGAATCTGATTGTATCCCGAGAAACCATCCATGAGGGAAAGCATTTCGTGGCCCGCTGTAGCATCTACCAATGCATCAATGCTAGGCAAGGGAAAATCATCCTTAGGACTCGCTTTGTTTAGATCTCAAAAATCAGTGCATATGCGAATCCTCCCGTCAGGCTTCTTGATGGGTACCATGTTGGATAGCCATGGTGGGTAATCCATGCAGATGACAAACTGTGCATCCAACAGCTTTTGCAATTCATCTTTGACCATCAAGGCCACTGTTGGGTGCATCTTGCATAGTTTTTGCTTAACTGGCTTGATTTTCGGATCAAGCGTTAGATTATGCATGACTAGCTATGGATCTAGCCTCGACATGTCTTTGTAGGACCATGCAAAAACCTCCTTCTTCTCTTTGAGAAGGGTAATGTAGTCGGCTTGCTCTTTGGGGGATAAGCTTACCCCTAGCTTGATAATCTGTGGATTCATTGGATCAAAGCCGATGTCTACGTCAGTCATCTCCTCGATCGACATGTGGGATCCGTCCTCCAACTGGTGTGGAGTTGGGATCAAATGGATATCATTTGTTGAGTTTAAATCTACGTTGGGAACCTCGGGTTCCTCTTCAGCATGGAAGATATCCTGAGTTGGCCCTGGGGTAAAATGAAGCATTTTATCGAAATGCCAGTACTCTGATGGGGATGGAGGTGAATTGACATGATCCCAGTCTATGGCATCTATGTCTAGATGCAATGACTATGTTGGATCGGCCGGGTTATGGATGGGGGTGGTTAAGTCAATGGAGATCATGTTGATGAAATGATTTTGGTCTCCATTACCATGGGTGTGGTGACTCGAACCTCCTAGATGATTCCTGTGCTCCAGATCTGGCTCTGGGGGTATTGGCATGAATGGATCGGCCCTATGTGTTGATAGGAGGATAGGGTCTACCCTCGGCACTGATATCACTCTAGGGTCTCTGGGTGGAAGGCGCTCTCCGTATACCTGGAGCGGCGGATCCAACACTTGGTCCCACCATGCTGGGTCTATGTACCACTCATGCCCTGGCACTATGTTTAACTATTCAAATATGTCGTTAATCTCCAAGGGGTATTGTTGCTGCATCTGTCGCATGTGATTAAGATATGTCATTTCTGTCTCATCTTCATAATCACTATCAGAGATCCAAAGGCCCTCGTTGGCTCTGACAACTATTTGAGGCATTAATGGCTCGTCTTGCTCGAGCAAATTGATCTGGCCCCATTGTGGTTGTTCCACTCTCCGTGGGGGGACCTGATTTTCTTGACGTGGCACTTGCTCGATTGGAGCCACCAAAGGGAACATTGTCAAGAGGCTTTCTTGGTAATCATCAATGG
This sequence comes from Wollemia nobilis, assembly GCA_028583015.1. Taxonomy (NCBI): domain Eukaryota; kingdom Viridiplantae; phylum Streptophyta; class Pinopsida; order Araucariales; family Araucariaceae; genus Wollemia; species Wollemia nobilis. Next base: position 3,433,773 of record JAQPPZ010017260.1, on the reverse strand, counting down.
GGACCACTTGTGAGTGATCACTATTTGATTCGAAGGGGTCATATGATGTTGGTTCATACTCTGACTCATCCTTCGAAGATCCTTCTTGACACTGTCTATACCCTCCTTGAAAGTGAGTCCCTAAACTTTCTCCTCTCTCTAGCGAAGGGGAAGGGTTATTGAGGTTAACAAGGGTGGTTGTCGACCATGGGAGATAATCCCCCAATGTATACATTGTGTTAGGGTTGGCATAGGGATCTAATGCCAATCCACCCTTGTTGCCTATCCCTAGGCCTTGCATGTTCTCTACCAAGATGTCCAAGGGCAAGGGGTGGTTGAACCCTACTCCCAACTTGTCGTAGGGCATTTGGTATCTTGGTTGGCAAAGGACACACACTCCTTGCTCATACCTGCCTAACCCATATCCATGCCAATTGCATTGGCCAAGATATCTCAGAGAAAAATCTGGGTTGGAAAAATAATTGACATCTTCTGCAAAGGGCTCTTCATCTTCGTCCTCTTGCATGCATGGCTCAGTACCATGATCAAGGCCCCCATACACAAAGTTTGTCTAGTTTTGCGGGTAGCCTAGAGGAACAATTGTACCGATGGGGAGGCGAGGTCTCCCCATGTCTTGCATGGACTCCAGTGCAGGCGTTGCTACAACATTCCACACCAGATACTCCCCCAGGCCTGTATTGGCCATTTCAACAGTGATTGTTGGTGATTGAGGGGGAGGGAATGGAAGATCTTCTTGAATCCACTCCATGTTGGGTGAACTAGGAGCCTCAACTTCCATTTTGCTAGGCATCTCTTTAGTAGAGATGGTTGAGACCGATGGCGGTGCCTCTTCCAGAGGTTGCGCCTCCTCCAGGGGTTTCTTCCCTTTGTCCTTCTATTTGGCCATGATAGGTGGCATCGTTGGTGAAGGACCAGATGATGAAGATGGACCTGGCTGGGGTTTTGATGGATTTATCATCGGGGATGCTTGCGGAATCAGACCCTGTCTAGATGGATTCAACTAAAAATCCAAGTGCATCGATGGAAGGGTCGATTGCGGCATCAGCTACACCACATTGCAATACTTGAAGGGTTCTAAGTCCACCGGGACTACATGTACCTCCCCTTCAAATGTATACTTCAAACACTGATGAGCTATCGAAGGGACACACTTCATGTCCCTGATCCATGGCCGACCCAGCAAGATGTTATAGGCCATCTCACCCTCCAAAATATGGCACAATGTAGGTATAGTCTTTTGTCCCACTTGAATGGGTAGGACAATTGTGCCAACTATCGAGCATATTGCATCATTGAATGCTCGCAGTGTATATGTGGAGGCCATGATGTGAGATGCTAGCAACTTTAGATGTTTCAATGCCACTGTGGTAATGATATTACTGGACGAGCCAGTGTCTACCAACACCCTCTTATACGGGATCCCGTTGACCCATGCGATAACGTGCAGGGGTGGATCTGCCATGTCATCAGACACTGATTTCACCTCGTCTTCTCGAAAGGTGATGACTGGCTCCGTGCATCATTTGACATGTCCCACAAAGTTGTTGAAGGAATTCGCTTCATGGGGCTGCAACTCGATGGCTTTCAATATCTCCATTAGAGCCTCCCGATGGGGCGTTGATTATTGTATGAGCTCGTATATGGAGAGCCTAGCCGATGTGGTCCTCAAGCTCTGAGTGAGTTTGGTCCGAATCATGGTCATGGGTCTAGGCGGGGGAAGTTGCGTAGGGTGCTGTTGAGGTTGTGACGTCGATGGAACCTCTCTTGTGGCTGCCACGGGGGCAGCTCCTGGGTACCTCTTGTTCCTAGTCACTATGCTTATCATCCCTACATACCCTTGCATGGGGCAATTCTACTGCACCTCATTGACTTGAAGGGGTTTTTCCTGTGCCTCATGGGCAGGCAAGGGGTCTCTAAAGACTCCCATCTGCTGGTTGTTTGGCGCTACGGGGTTGTCCACTACCAACGTCTTGTTGTCAATTAGGTCTTGTATTAAACCTTTGAACTTCCAACATGCATTAAGGTCATGTCCCCTCCGCCTGTGGAACCTACAATACAAGTCCTCCCGGTACCCTTTAGGCTTCGGCGCATTGGGATCTATGGTTTGAATCTCTGGAAGGTTGATCAAGTTCATCGCTGACAAGCGGTCAAATAGGGAGTCTCTAGACTCTGTGTAGGGTGTAAATTGTCGCCTAGGGTGACGCTGCTGATTTTGTTCCTGCTTCTGGTTTTCTCTTTCATAATTGTTAGGAGGCACCGCCTGATAGTTAGCCTTTTGAGGCTGTATTTCTTGTGTAGGCTTAGGGACGTTTATAGCAACTTGATTGACCGTAGCGGGTTTCTATTGCGTAGTCCCTATTTTGGTGTTCTTGTTCCATTATTTCTTCTTAGGTTTGGCAATCTCGCCATCCTATATCTTGATCTCTTCGATGATTCGGGCTTGCGCCAGAGCTTCCTCTAAGGTGGCATATTGCTGTAGCTGCAATAGCACAGAGATCGATCTCAAACAACTTTTTGAGAACATTTGTGTGAGGTCGGACATAGGAGGGAGGTAGGGTAGCTTGGAAAGTAGAGTCCTCCATCGATTCCCATAGGCCACCATGGTTTCTTCCTCATACTACCTGAGGCTGGCCAGGTCACTTAGTGATGCCTTCTTCTTGGTGTTGAAGGTGAAGCATTCGAGGAATGCATCCACTAGCTGATCCAAGTTACTGATGCTGTGCTTCGGTAATTGAGTGAACCAATCCGAGGTAGGGCCCATGAATGTGGTTATAAATGTTCTTAGCAACAATGCATCATTGTCCTGAATGCCAAAGCATTGGCTCAGGAATAGGAATCTAGTCACATGCTCTTGGGCATCCTCCTCACCTCTAAAGATTGCCAACTGAGGCAGCTTAAAGTGTTCAGGGTAAGGGGGTGCAGGCACTGACGGATGCACAGGATGACTACGGAGTTGGCGTAACATGGGCTTTTGGGGCCCAGAAGCTTTGGTTTCCATCGACTCCAAATGCTCTAGCAGCGCTTTATATGCATCGAAATATTTAATCTCTTCCTCTTTAGTTTGCTCCCGTTGTGGGTTGTGGGAAACTTGAGGCCTATGGAGGGGTGGCCGGCTAGCAGCCCCTCCACCTTGGTAGGGCATTTCGGCCCGCTCTTCTTCTTGTTCATACTCCTCATAGGCTTCTCGAGGAGTTTTTGGGTGAGACCTATGACCATGGGTGGGTCCCCGTGGAGGGAGCCCATCGTTATTCTAGGGAGTGGCCTCCCGTTCAGGTCTAGGAGGTCTTGGAGGCAACACTTGGTAAGGTCATGGGGACCTATCTCATACCAAGGGGTTGCGCCTCTCATATGGTTCTGCCCTTTGGGTGCGAGGGGTTGGGACCCTCTCAGGCATAGTGTTATGGAGCAGCTCATCTATTTGGCGTTGAATGCGCTCTTTGCTGAGGCGATATAGATGCTCTAGCTGCTGCTGGTCTTGCTCAAGCTGCGTAATCTATGCTTGGTGGGCGGCATGTCTGGTGACTGCCAGGTCGATCTGTTCCACCATCTTGAGTCTAGGAGGCCTAGATGCCTCTCCTATGCATTTATCTCGGTCGTGGTGATCCGAGATCTCTATAGGTCGCTTCCCCCTATCGAGGTTGGCGACATTCACTCGAGGCTCTGGCCTCGAAAGATGATTTTGGTAGATAGCAGGTGCGGAGGCACATTGCTCCCATGCTGTATATTGCTCTTGAGGAATGTAGTGGTCTTCCTCATTTTCCCTTTCATAAGTGTGAAAGGGGCGGGCGGAGTTGGCTCGCCCTGCCAGAGGAGCCTTGTGCTCCGGATTCATCCTATTGTTTTTGACAATGAGAGGGGGCAATGGAGGGATGACATAATCCTGTGGCCTCTCCTCATGGACCCTATGTTGTTCTAGCACTTCATCACACGGTGGCCACTCGTATCGAGCTTCTAAGGGAGCTTTCCCATTTATATTGAGTGCCACGTGTAAGGACTCCTCCTGAAAGGGTCTATGCTGAATGGGAGTGCCCCTCGAAGGGGTGCCCCTATAGTCCCATTCTAAAATGGCATGATGTGGACTCTCTTGTGGGCCCGACCGCCAAGGCGGAATGACCAAGTCCTTGGGACTATAGCGGAGGCGACTTGTGCCCCCTTGTACACTCTCCGCAGCTTTCACCCTTGCTTGGGCTTGGCTATGGGTGTACACCATGGTGGTGTTTTCCTACAAGATGCATAGATTTTTATTTCTTTTTATGATTTTTATGCTACACTAAACAGAAAAGATCACACACGCAAAGCAATGATTATCTCGTTTAAAGATTAAAGGTGTGCCTTAAATCTGGTTTAGTGTGTTTTGATTTTGTTTTGAAAGCTTTTGTAAAGAACATTTAAATGCAATATGATGGTTCTTATGGCTCCCACAAATGGTCGCCCCTTCGATATACCATTGCCAGGCCGATATACCAACCTCTCTATATACCCGCCCTTACGTGAGGGAAACTATAGGTACGTGAGAGCAGATGGTACGTGGAACGTAGGCGGTACGAAAGGGGGATCACCCTATTTTTGACACCTACCATAGAAGACTTATCCTCATGCACTGGGAATCACCCCAGCTACACTCGGTCAGCTTTCGTCAGGATTTACGTCTAGCAACAGTAGCGATCGGGGTTTATGAATGCAAAATTCAAGCCAAGGTGGTGATGAAATCCACCGTTGGTCTTGATCAAGGGCTAGGGTTTTACGACCAGCTCCTTGGTGTTTATGTTGCCACGTGATGTGTGGGGTTCTTTTTATTTTGCATGAAAGAAAATAAACATACAGTACAACTTTCTTTAAACACGCAAAAAAAACCAGAAAAATAGAAAAAGAACAACAAAAAATGACAGAAAGAGTTCAGGACCCTTACCTCTTCTCTGCCCAAATCTGCTGGTTCTGAGTTTCTGTCCTGAAACTGCATAGACAGATATTCATCCTAGGGAGGAATGAATTACAGGATTGTATTCGTCACAGGGTGGGGCAAATGCCCATTCATCCCTGGGTAAGATGAATTCCAACTCTGTATCCACCTCAGGCTGGAACGAACAATAGTCCAGCATTTGAAAACTTGGTACCTGCAAGCAAAAACAACCAAGTTTTGATCAGATCTCTGATATTAAAAATAGAGGACAAGGGTCCCACCGTGATCACCACTGAAAGCACGAGGATACGAAAGCAAAAAGGAAAGCAAAGATGCGATGCAAACCGAACTAAACTTAGCGCTAAATCCTACGAATTGAAAGTGCATGAAAAGAGGGAAAGCATGAACGAATCAAAACAAAACAAAAGCCAATAAGGAAGACAGCCCTTTTTATTGATATGTTTCAAAACTCGGTTACAATGCGCCTCCTCCCCTTCCAAGGGCTAGGAGCGTTAAATATATGTTCTTGTTACATCCATGGATGCCATTCCTTCTTTCGCGTGCCCACATGTAAAATGGGTGGACCAAACATCACCGCCACTTGCGTTGATGAGTCTTGACTCCTTGCTGCTCCTCTAATGTCTAGATCCTACATTCATAGAAACAAGAAATAGTCAGTAGCACCTGTGGATGAAATAAAACATGCAATCCCCACGCCTTCGATTAGTGCATGCAAGATATAAATAAAATGATAACTAGCATATATCCAAATGATCTAAAAATTTGATAGGGGCATCAAGACCTCACAAAGAAAACACTACAAATGGAACAGTCGGGAAATTCCTCACAGATTTGAATTCGCTCCGGGGCGGGACGAATAGACCTGCAACAAAAATGTCGAAAGGCATGGTCCCAAATGTCACATCTAGGGAGCTCCAAATCACCTACAAAGTTGGTATTAGCTAATTGGGGGTATTTTGGGAAGACCCAGATGGTCATATTTTCCCAATTTGGCCTCCATAAATGGGAATTTGATGAGGGCTACCTGCAAGTTAGTAAAGGCGAACGAAGATAGAAACATGATCAAAATTGTTCAAAACAAGGTGAAATTTAAATGGCAACCTATCTAAGAAGCATAGAATTGAATGCAAAAATGACAAAAAGCAAATCTTCACATAGATTTCCAATCGCTCCGAGGCGGGGCGATTAGGACTGTAGCAATGTGGGGGGGTGCCCGGGGGCAGGCCGCCCACCGTTTGGGGCCCGATTTCGGCACCAATCCACTTGGGATGGGTCCAAAACCTCTTGTGGGGTATTTTCAGCAAATTTGGTGGGATATTGTGGCCAAATGTCGGGTTTTGGTTCCGGATTTGCGCTTCCAATAACCACCCTATGACCTCCTTTCCAAAAGAGATCAAGGATGTGAAAGGCACAAATCAAAAGGGTGTGGGTGTGAAAGTAAAATGACAACACTTCGTTGCTCAAAAATGCTCCTTCTCTCCATCTTTTGGGGTGAGGAAACTCACCAATTTATAGACCTGGAGGTCTCTTGAATTGGGCATGCAGAGGCGCCACTTGGCAATCATGCCTTCCCAGGGGGAAGGAGATTCCTCCCTGATTAGGGACTTCATGACTGCCCCTGTAACTGCCTCTAATGCTCGAAAATGCTCACCCACACTCCCATGCAATGAAGGAAGCGTTAAGTGGTGGATCTGAGCTGCCATTTGTCAAGATTTGACTTTTTGCCCGTCAAACCTGCTATTCGCCCCACCCTAGAGTGAATACTTCTATTCATCCCTTGGCAGGGCGAATCCCAGTTTGAATTCATCCCTGGGTGGAACGGGTATTGAGCAAAGTGCCTGAAGGTGCCAAATTGATCTCTGACCTTCCAAAACTGCTGTGAGAGTGGTTAGGACCACTGTTTAACCTCTAGGGGCTGCCCTTGGGGCTGTGTGTGTCAATGCGATCAGTGTTTGCAGTCACATAACCGGATTGGTGCTATTTTGGTGTCTACACTAGTCAATATCCCTATTACTATGGTGGGTTATCTGGCCTCTTCATTTTGGAGGGATTCAGGTGCTTTGATCTAGGAGGCCATGTAACCCACTCCCTTGGTGGTGAATCTTAAAGAATTTTTAAAGTCTATTTCAAGATATCCTGACAAAAGAAAATAGGGCACGAGGATATCAAAAATTTTGGTGGCTAATATGGTGGTTACTGATCTAATGTTTGTTAATGACTGTGACTCAAAGAAATTTCCTCCATCTTACAAAAAGTCAATGTTGGTGATGGAAGTGGGAAGTGCTAGGAGGTTCCAAAACCCTAGAATTTAGGTGGGAGGTTACATCTTGAAGGCTCTTAATGCGATGATTTAGAAGCTCTAGTGTTCGATGATCGACTTCAAGCAGACATCAATTTCTTATGGGGTGGCAGGTGCCTAATGGGAATAAATTTAAGGATAGGATCAGAATGGGTCCTAGTGGGTCTAAGTTTGATTTTGGATATCTTGTTTGTTTTTTGTCTATTTTTCCCAACATCTTTGGGGTCTGTATGCATGCCTGGTTTGTTTCCCCCGAATGGGTTTGCTTGTCCTTGGGGGTTGGTTTTCCTTGGCGGTCTGGTTTATGTTTGGTTATCTATCTCAGATTTTAAGTTTGTTGCTCTTTGTTTGGCTTCTCTTTACCTCCTACCGAGTTGGGAGGTTAACTTCTTCTTATAAAGGTTTGGAGGCCCTTTCAAAACTCCTTTCGTCCACCTTATCAATATATATATATATATATATATATATATATATATATATATATATTTAAAAGACTTATAATTTCAAAAAAAAATTGGTAACATATAATTGTATACATCATAGCTAGAAACTACTTCCTTGTAGACTCATAGCTTGTTTAAATTCTTATAAATTTTATTTTTTATTTTTAAATAAAATACCTTAAACATCTATGATGATGCGTTAATTTACATTTTATTATATACACTGTAATTAAAAACTTGACCTCTCTAGACTAGAGTAAGTAAAAATGACAAAAGAACTCTATAAGAAGAGTATGAGAAGGTCATTTATTATGTGAGAGTGTGCTAAAGCATACGGTATATTACAATCTAAAAATAATAATCGTTTGATAAACTATATTACAAAATCAATTGCAAAACTTCATTAGGCAATTTTGAGAATGATGCAAAGAAATGCTTTAATAAAATAAAATAAAATAATCTTATTTAACACAATTATTGTTGTTGATTATCAACTTATTTTATTTTATTTTTATCATTTACTAATATTGTTTATATATAATATTTAACTCTTCATTTTCATTTCTGGTCTCAACTTGTTAAAGAATACGTATATATAATAACTTTTTAAATTACAAAATTTCTATTTTTAAACTTATAAATTAGGTATCTGTGCTAGGATATTAGTCCTCGTGAACATAATACAACCATTTTTAAACCAATAACAGCAAATGCATACCTGTATTGGAAAGTAAATGTATAATATTTTACTGGCATAACTAATATGCACGTTCAGTGTTAATTTATTATTGAAATTTATATGTACTTTGTGAGAAACTGTAATCCTCCGAACCCCAACATGTTGTAGGTGCACCAACTTTGTAGCTCTGTGTACTTCGAGGAAGACTGCATCGACAGCCCACACATCAAAGGATCTATCAGAGAAGACTATATAATTGCCTTTCACTATTTAATACTTGTATTTCACTACAGGTCTACAGTGTTCCTCGAGACTGATGTTTTCGTGTGTATTATATTTAGGGAAAAATTAACTTGTAATACATTATATAGATGCATCTGAAATGCTTTGATCATTAGAGTTTTTAGGAGAATACCTTAAAAAATGTTACCATTCCCTATAAGCTTAGATTCTACGTTGAATTTAATTTTTTTTATGCTAACTACTCCCGTAAGACCACCTTGAATCTTAATTTTTTAATTTGTAATTTTCTTCTTAACCCATTAACAACACTTCTGATCTTTTGTATTCCAAGTTATATAATTAAACGACTTTCCTCAGTCAAGCTCCTCTGCTTCGTCGTAAGTTCCGGTCATTGACTTACGTAGAAGGAAACACATTGGGACAGAGAAAGGGAAGATATTGAGGAATAAAGTTTTAAAGACAGAATAAGGTTTTAAGATATTGCCTTTTAATATATATATATATATATATATATCAAAGTCAATGCTAACAAATAGTTTATAATATATTGTATTAAATAAATATAATTATAATAATATTTATTTATATTTTAAATTGGAATATATAATCAATTAAATGATTTAATTTAAATAATCAAATTTATAAATTTAGTTAAATAAGAATTTAGAGCTAAATAGTTAATGATTTAATTTATAACAATTTATAAATTTTATTTGAAGATAATTTGATATATATATATATATATTATAAAAAAAAGGTTTTGAAAGGGATCCCACAACCTTTTACAAAACCTTCAAGAAAACTTGAACAACAACAGAAGCAATACCAAACCACTAAGAACCACCCCCAATTATGAAGAGGGTCCAATGACAACATAAAAACTGAAAACAAAGAAAAGCATATGGAAAGGACCAAGGATAGAACCGAGGAATTTCTATAGCAGCAAATCTACTTCCTGGACCACATCTCCCACTAACCTGGACACATCCTCCAAGTAGTCAATTTCTATCTTCAATGAGCCCCAGATTGCATGATGTTTGATCTCCATCAACTTTAGGTTATGGATCATTGAATTCTTCCGATCAATAGCATCTTCCAAGACATACTTCTTTAACCAACCTGTCCTTTTGGAAGTCTCCAGGCAAGGTCTCCAAGATTTGAGTTAGAGGGAAGAGAGATTGGAGAAGAGTCCTCCTCAACCTTCTTATTACCCAACAGACACTTGGATTTCTTAGTGCCTTTACCTCCTACCTTACTCACAGTCAGTTTCTCGACCAACTTAGGCTTGGGTTTGAGCTCTTTGAAGGAGCACTCCAAAAAATTATTACTTAATCCTTTGCTATGGGATACCTTACCTTTCACCCCTTTTACTGAGACCTGAATATTTCTTGAGATTCTGTCAGCTCTAGAATCCAAGAAAAAAGAATACAGGTCCTCACTTTCATTACTCAAACCACGCGAATCCTCCTTAGTCAAACAAGGCTTAGGATTCGGTTGTTCAATGATTGACTTTAGGATTTCCTTAGCAACTAAGCCACACTCTAAAGCAAAATGCTCAAATACCAGCAATGGCAAACCTTGGTGCATGGGAACCTGACCTCTTCCTCCTTGAACATCCAACATAAAATTCCTCATTGATTGAAATAAAAATATGGGGATGTTCATCCATAGCTGCCTATGAAGGTGATTAAGGAAGATTGCATAGAAACTGCGAATCACTTCATACATCAAGTCTAGCGTAAAATAATCCATGATTACTCTAGCCACCCTATCCCAAGGAGAGGACAATGCCTTATCACTGAATCCATTCTGTATTATGACGATAAATTCATCAACGTCCATAAAAAAGTTGATCTTCTTTAGAAGAGAATGTTTATCTCTATTGTGGTAAGCTCCTTCTAACTAAAGGCTCATGGTCCTGCTTATCAACTCAGCCAAAATCCCAAAGGGCCAGTTTCTCACTCTCACTCAACCATCATTCCATGTTGAAACCATCCATTTAGATAGGATCGTATTGTGGCCATGAAAATTTTGAATACAATTTAGAAGACCATCGTTCATCAGAATTGATTTCACCTCATCATCAACAGACAAGACACCAGTTCCACACGATGTTTTGAATGGTAATATTTTGGTCTATATATTTTCACCTTACCCATTAGAAAACCTCTTACTAACTCCCAACTTTGTAGAAAATTTTGAATATTTTTGTTGTCATTGATGTCAAGAGAGTATTATTTCAATTATGTCATCATTAAGGACATCTAGTGGTTTTTCCAAAAGCAATAAGGTCTTGAAAAGGAATAGGATATAATATTTATTTTTAATATTATATGCCTAAAAAGGCCCAAAGTATGAAGACCCAAGGAAGGAGAAGTAAGTTTAAATTAAATAATAATATTATATCATTATCATATTTCGGGTCAAATAACAAGGTGAATAAAAACAAGGTTCAAGTTGAAAAGACCCACGAGTAGTTTACAAAAGATTTAATTTAAATTAAAATATTTTAATCCTTGATTAAAATTTTAATTTAAATTAATAAGGAGTGCCAAAGGTTTTTAAATTTAATATTTAAAATCTAATTCAGATTTTAAAATTTGAAATTGGTCAACGTGTAAAAGACAAGAAGCATGTGTATTTATACAGGAAATAATTCTCATTTTCTAAGATCTGGGTAATATAACTTCAAATGCAATGCTAAGGAAATAAATCATGTACTACATTACCTAGGAAGAAGAGAAATTTACAAATTGAAGTATTGGAGGCGGAGAAGTGTGTAAGGGAAGCGAGTTGGATAGAAAGTTTCACTGGTAGTGGTAGCGCAGGTGACACTCGATAAAGAGCTAGGGATTTACAAGGAAGAGATCATGGGTTCGATCCATGCGATTGACATTTTCCTAGAGGAAAGAGACCTCCATTTTATTTGATCTTTTTATAGAGGGGATCGTGCACCTATGGTTTCATGTGGGCACGTAGCCCACTTGGCAACCTAGCTTTAGGCTAGGGTGTTGGAAATGCTACGTCGTGTGCTCGAATTTTGCCAAAGATATTTTTGGTGGGTAGAATAAATTAAAGGTATGCTATGCACATTTTTATTTCTCCAAAGGTTTTGAAATTCGAAAATTGCTTAGAGGGTTTCATGTGTTCTAAAAGGTAGCTATGAGTTTTTTAGGGAGTTATAAGGTAAATTAAATTAAAATATTTTCTTTTGATTTTTTGGTGATTGAAATTTATTTTATAAAGTTGGAATGATAAGGTATGCAAAGAAAATAATATTTTGCATCTTGAAATAAAAGATACATTGTGATACTTACATTTTGTGAGTTTGGAGATTATAAGGTGTATAAAGGAAATTGTTGTGTATTTTTTATAACAAAATTGTTGACTTTTATTGTGGAAGTTTTTCAGATTATAATGTGTACTAAGAGATTTGATAATTTTGTATGGTAAAATAATTATTGGAAAAATATTTACAAGGAGCTTTTGAGAAATATTATTGTTACCTAACATTGGAAAATAAGATTTGATTGTGGTTAATACAGGTTTTGAAGACATATCTCCATCAAAACAAAAGGTATGGGCACATCTTCCTATGAGTGAAATATTGTTGGATTGTATATCATTAAATACAAGGTTGGAGTGAAAAGGATTGTTTGATAAGAATTGTTGGAAATATTTGAGTGAGTGCTCGTATGCATGATTAGGATTTGTGAAGGATCATGAGTATCATTGTTATGTGAATTTGAGTATAATCTTGAACTAGGGTTTGTGAAATAACATGAGTATCATTGTTGTGTGAAAATTCAAATTATCTTGAGTCAAGGTTGAGCTCCATAGTGAGATTTGTTGGAAGTATTGTGAAACACTTGATTAGGATTTGTAAGCAAGTTGTGTTTCATTGAGTGAATTTTTGAGTGAAGTTGGATGAGCATAGTTGATTGAAAGTGTTGGAGTGATAGTTCAAGTTCTGTGAAATAAATTGTTCTTTATTATAAATTGATTTAAAAAGAGTTTGGAAGTGATTGAGTGTTTATGAGTGAAACATATTGAGTCTCTAACAATTCTCTATATGCTTCTAAGGTTAAACAAAATTCTGAGTGAAATTTATTTGTGTGATTAAAGAGGTTTTCTAAAAGAGATTAAGTTGAGTTTTGTGAGTTTTTTGTGAGTGTGAAACATATTGAGTCTCTAATAATTCTCTATATGTTTATAAGGTTAAACAAGATTCTAAGTGAAACTTGTTTGAGTGATTGAAGAAGTTTTGAAAAAGATTGAGTTGATTTTTGTATGCAAGTTTTGCAATTGATTTGAATAATATTTTGTGAAAGCTTGTGAGCTAATTTGAGAAATTCCTAGAGTGAACTTAAGGAAAAAGTTGAGGAAGCTATTATGAAGCTTAAGGACATATTTGTATGATATTTTGTGAAAGCTTACAATCAGATTTGAGGTAAGTCTTGGTGAAGACTTGTTGAGCAGATTGAAAAAGTTCTAAGTGAGGAATTCTTGAGCAGATTTTAGGTAATTCTTGGTGAAGACTTGTTGAGCATATTGGACAAGTTATAGTGAGGACTTGTGATAAAATTTGAGGTAAGTCTTTGAGAAGACTTGAGAGAATAATTGATTGATTGATTTGTTCAATATTTATGTTAAGGCTTAGGGCAGATCTAGTAGAGTTGATTTGTGATTGGATCAAGCTTTGTGTTAAGGCTTGAGGATAGATTTGAGGATAGAGTTTGGTGTAGACTTAAGGATAAATTTTTATCAGACCAAAGATAGAGGATGAGCATATTTGTGCCAGACTGAAGGACTGTGTGTAGTGTAGGTCAATGATATAGATTGAGCAAATTTGTGCTAGATCGAAGGACTATGTTTAGCGTAGATTTGAGAAAGAGCTAAGAGAAATCTTTGGAGGTGATAGAGTAGAGGATAATAGTCTCTAGTTGATAGAGGTCCATTAGCGATGGTAGTGAGGATATAGGTCTTTTGAGTGAGGACAAGGGTATTTAATGGAGAGAGATCCATAAGCTAATGTAGTGAAGGTAGTAGTCTTCTAGAGTATCACCAACTAGAGCATAAGAGAAGGAATTATCCTATGGATAGATATCTATAAATTAGATTATGGTATTGGTGTCTCCTACGGGTTGGTTTCCATAAACCAGATTAGGGGATTGGTGTCTCCTTTGCAGAGGTCAATAAATATTGTAATAGAGAAAGGATTACCAAGATATTTGTTGAGAAACTTTTAGTGAAATATTTTTTCCATGGAGTAGTCCACATTGGATGAACCATGTTAAATTGGTGTCTCTATTATGTGTGGTTATTTATGCAATTATTTGCTTACTTATATTGATATTGCATTGATATATTGAATAATATTATGAGTAAATAAAAGTAAAAAGTGGTCTTATATTGTTCACCCTCGTTCTTAGTATAAGCTTGTGTTATTCAATTGGTATTAGAGCAGGTTACTTAGAAAGAGTTTAATTACTTGAAGGAAAAGCTCAGAAGAACACATATGGACTCTTAAAATAGATCTTTAGGGAATTCAGCACCATTGTTTTATGGGAACAATTATGTACTTTGGAGTATGAGAATTAAGATTCACCTAAAGGTACTTGGAAATGAAATATGGGAAGCAGTTGATAATGGATACATACCACCAGCTAGTCCACCTATAGATAATTATGTTAAGCTCCTACAATTAAATAATTCAAAGGCAATGAATGGAATTTTAAAGGATTTGAATGAAACAAAGTTTATAAAGGTTATGCATTACAAATTAGCAAAGGAAATTTGGGATAAGTTCAAAGGTATATATGAGGGACACAAAAATGTCAAAAGAGAAAAGTTACAAAATTACAGGAGAATATTTGAAGACCTAAATATGAAGGATGAGGAAAACATTGTTGCATATCTAATTCATGTAGATGAGGTTGTTAAATCTATGCAAGGACTTGGGCTTAATGTTGAAGAAACAGATGTTTGTGATAATATTTTAAGGTCACTCCCAAAAAGTTATACTAAAAATATTTCAGCTATAGAAGAGTCAAAATATATTGAACTTTTGACAAGGGATGAGTTACATGGAATTATCACAACTTTTGAGATGAGAATAAAAGAGGAACATATTTCCCAGAAGGAAGCAACTTTTAAAGTTACAAAGGAGACAAAGGGTAATAAGCCATATTCAAGCAATGAGTTATCTAGTGATGAAGAAGCAAATTATGGTAGAAGGAACAAGGACTCAAGAAAGTATAAAGGTACAAAATCAGTTAGATGTTTCAATTATTGAAAATATGGTCACTATACATCTGATTTTCCAAAGGATGGAAATAGCAATATTGAAGAAAAATAGGATAATAAGAATAGGAAAATAGGAAAAAAAAAAACATAGGTACCAAAAGAAAAGCACGAATGAACAAAACAAGCAAGGAAATAAATTTTTCCAAAGGTGTAAGAAGAGTTTCTATGCAGACAAGGTAGGTAAGAGTTCAAGTGATAGTGATGAAAGTTCCTCAAATAATGATGAATATGAAATTCTATTTCTATCAGAAGAAAAATAAGTGGTTAGAAGTAGGTCACCAATAATTCTCAAGTGTTTTAGATCTGGTAAATTTGGACATCTTGAAGATGGTTGCACAAGGAATGAATTTAGTTTTAGTGATGATGAATATTAAGATACACTTGAAGGTCCAAAAGAAGAAAGTATTCTTATGGCAATAGAAGAAGAAGGAAGTGCTCCTAGTATAAATGTATCAGAAAGGAATGAAGATGATCTTGAAGATAAAAGAACTGAGGTAGAATTAGAGGAAGGAGAAGTTGATCTTGAGGGTGAGAATATTTATGCTCTTAAGGAATTAAGAAAGGTAAGAAAGCAGAATGTAAAAATTAAGCTTCAATTTCAAGAATGTGATGAAGAGAAACGAAATCTTATAGAAGATCTAACCAACTCAATAAATAATACAAGGAGATTTAAAGATAAGTTAGAAGCTAAGGTTTTAGAATGTGAAAAAATAGAGCATGAAGTAGCTTCACTGAGAAAGGAAGTAAAATAGTCTAGAGATAAGCTACATAGGTTTGAGAGAAGCTCAAAAACTATGAATCATATTATCAAGGTACAAATACCTTCATCAAACAAAACATGACTTGGTTTTGAACAAGAACAAAGAGAACAAGGAGAGGAATAAATCTCAAGATACAAAAGAATATTCAGAAGAAATTTTTTTAAGAGAAAGTGAGACTTTTGAGGGTAATTTGGATAATATAAAGTTCAATAAAAGAAGGAACAATGCACACATGAGGAACAAATGGAACAAGAAACAACACAGGGTAGAAAATACTAAGAGATCAATGGGGTCAAGGAAATGTAGTTTCAAATGATGATGCTTCTCATTTCACAGGTTTGGGCACAACGCTACATAGTGCAGGACACATGAAATACAAGAACATGGAAACTTTAGAAACAGGTATCTCTTTCAAGAGTATTGTTGCTCTTATAATCAGTTTGGTCACAAGGTAGTAAATTGCAGGGTTCATGATAGGAATGGATATGGCTTCACCAAGAGAAACCCCAAGATATTTACACCCTTAAGGAATAAAAATATTAAGTGTTATAAGTGCAATATTGATTGGCATACAACAAAGTGGTGTAGAGAAAAATTTCCAGAGACAAGCAGGAACAAGAAAAAATAGAGGAATTAAAAGGATCAGTTGAGGAAGAAGGTGGATAAAGATAAAGATCCATGTATTATGGTAGTAGAGACACTCCCACACCAAAATTAACCACCTCAAGAGAGGAGGTGGTGGAGGGGCTAAGTTAAGAGTCTCATTCTTAGCCCCAAGCCCCATAGGTCACCCTTTTCTATTGATGTCAAAGAGGGAGATATTTGAGTTAGGAGGAAAGCATTCATTTAGGAGGAGAAGTTTCTTAGGGGAAGAAGCTTTTGAAAGAAGAAAAAAGGAATGGTTAAAAATATGGGGTTTCCATCAATGACAAAGGGGGATATTGTTGGAAATTTTGAGTAGTTTTGTTGTCATTGATGTCAAGAGAGTATTGTTTCAATTTTGTCATCATTAAGGACATCAAGTGGTTTTTTCCAAAAGCAAGAAGGTCTTGAAAAGGAATAGGATATAATATTTATTTTTAATATTATATGCCTAAAAAGGCCCAAAGTATGAAGACCCAAGAAAGGAGAAGCAAGTTTAAATTAAATAAGGAGGGCCAAAGGTTTTTAAATTTAATATTTGAAATCTAATTCGAATTTTAAATTTTGAAATTGGTTGACATATAAAAGACAAGAATCATGTGTATTTATAAAGGAAGTAATTCTCATTTCCTAATATCTAGATGATATAACGTCGAATGTAATGCTAAGGAGATAAATCATGTGCTACATTACCTAGGAAGAAGAGAAATTCACATTTGGAAGTATTGGAGGCAAACAAGTGTGTAAGGATAGCGACATGGATAGAATATTTTACCAGTAGCAGTAGCACAGGTGGTAGTTGAGAAATAGCTAGGGCTTTGCAAGGAAGAGATCACGGGTTCGATTCATATGATTGATATTTTGCTAGAGGAAAGAGGTCTTCATTTTATTTGATGTTTTGGTGAGGCAGTATATAGAGGAGATCGTGTATCTATGGTTTCATGTGGGCACGTAGCCCACTTGGTGACCTAGCTTTGATCTAGGGTGTTGGAAAGGCTATGTCGTGTGTTCGAATTTCATATAAGATATTTTTGGTGGGTAGAATAAATTAAAGGTATGCTATGCACATTTTTATTTCTCCAAAGGTTTTGAAATTCAGAAATTGCTTAGAGGGTTTCATGATTTCTAGAAGGCATCTATGAATTTTTGAGGGAGTTATAAGGTAAAGTAATTTAAAATATTTTATTTTTATTTTTTGGTGATTGAAATTTATTTTATAAATTTGGAGTGATAAGGTATACAAATAAAATACTATTATGCATCTTGAAATAAAAGCTACATTGTGATACTTATGTTTTCTAAGTTTGGATATTATAAGGTGTATAAAGGGAATTGTTGTTTATTTTTCTATAATGAAATTGTTGAATTATATTGTGTAAGTTTGGAGATTATAAGTTGTACTAAGAGATTTGATAGTTTTGTATGGTAAAATAATTATTGGGAAAATATTTACAAGGAGATTTTGAGAAAGATTGTTGTTACCTAACATTGGAAAAGAAGATTTAATTGTGGCTAAGACAGGTTTTGAAGACATATCTCCATAAAAAAAAATGTATGGGCACATCTTCCTATGAGTAAAATATTGTTAGATTCAATATTTTGAAATACAAGGTTGGAGTGAAAAGAATTTTTTGATAAGAATTATTGGAAATATTTGAGTGAGTGTTCATATGCATGATTAGGGTTTGTGAAAGATCATGAGTATCCTTGTTATGTGAATTTAAGTACAATATTGAACTAGGGTTTGTAAAAGAACACAAGTATCATTGTTATGTGAAAATTAAAATTATCTTGAGTCAAGGTTGAACTGCATAGTGAGATTTTTTAGTAGTATTATGAAACACTTGATTAGGGTTTGTAAGCAAGTTGTGTTTAATTGAGTGAATCCTTGAGTGAAGTTGGATGAGCATAGTTGATTGAAAGTGTTGGAATTATAGTTCAAGTTTTGTAAAACAATTTTTTCTTTATTATAAATTTATTTGAAAATATTTTGGAAGTGATTGAGTGTTTGTGAGTGAAACATATTGAGTCTCTAAAAATTCTCTATATGCTTCTAAGGTTAAACAAAATTCTGAGTGAAATTTATTTGTGTGATTAAAGAGGTTTTCTAAAAGAGATTAAGTTGAGTTTTGTGAGTGTGTTGTGAGTGTGAAACCTATTGAGTCTCCAATCATTATCTATATGATTCATAGGTTAAAAAATATTATCAGTGAAACTTGTTTGAGTTATTGGAAAAGTCTTCTAAAACAGATTGAGTTGATTTTATATGCAAGTTTTACAATTGATTTTAATCACCTTTTGTGAAATCTTGTGAGTTTATTTGAGCATGTCCTTGATTGGACTTAAGGACAGAGGTGAGGAAGATTTTGTGAAAGCTTAAGGATAAATTTGTGTGAGCTTTTATGGAAGCTTACAATCATATTTGAGGTAAGTCTTGGTGAAGACTTATTGAACAGATTGGACAAGTTATAAGTGAGGACTTCTTAAGAATATTTGAGGTAAGTCTTGGTGAAGACTTGTAAAGTAGATTAGACAAGTTCTAAGTGAGGACTTGTTGAGTATATTTGAGACAAGTCTTAGTGAAGACTTGTTGAGCTGATTGGACAAGTTTTGGTGAGGACTTGTGAGTATATTTGAGGCAAGTATTTGAGAATATTTGAGAGCAAAATTGATTGATTGATTTGTTAAAGCTTTGTGTTAATGCTTGGGGTAGATCTAGCAGAGTTGATTTGTGATTGGATCAATATTTGTGTTAAATTTTGAGGATAGAGTTTGGTGCAAACTTGAGGATATATTTGTACCAAAATAGAGATAGAGATTGAGAAGATTTGTACTATACTGAAGGACTCTATTTAGTGTATATTAGAGATATATATTGAGAATATTTGTGCTAAAATGAAGGACCATGTTTAGTGCAGATTTGAGATAGAGTTAAGAGAAAGCTTTTGAGGTGGTAGAGCATAGGATAATAGTCTCCGATGGATAGAGATCCATTAGCCAAGGTAGTGAAGATATAGGTATTCTGAGTGAGGACAAAGGTCTTCAATGAAGGGAGATTCATAAGCCAATGCAGTGGAGGCAATAGTCTTCTAGAGGATCACCATCCAGAGCATAGGAGAAGGATTTCTCCTGTGAATAGAGATCTAAATATTAGATTAGGGGATTGGTGTCTCCTATAGGTTGGTGCCAACAAACTAGATTAGGGTATTGGTGTCTCCTTTGGATAGAGGTCCATAAATATTGTAATAGGGAAAGGATTCCCTATTACAATATTTAGTGAAATATTTTCTCCATGGAGTAGCCCACATTACGTGAAACACGTTAAATTGGTGTCTCTATTGTGTGTGGTGATTTGTACATTGCTTTAATTATTGTATTTGATATTACATTGATATATTGGATAATATTATTTTAGTAAATAGAAGTAAAAAGTGGTATTATATTGTTCACCCCCTCTCTCAGTATAAGCTTGTGTTCTTCACATTCCTCTATATAGCAAGCTCTCCCCCTCCATAGATATACAACTTTGAATTTTTTAATAGATCTTCTTAGAACACACCAAAATACTCGAGAGCTAATTAAATAAGACCATACCCAATTTAATAAATCATGTGCCTCAACAATCCATCTCGGAAAAAAATAACCTGTGAAACCCAAGTACTCCCAAAAATTTCATCGAAGAGACTTCAAGCATCCTACCATTCCCCAAATTGATAATAGCAACATGGTATTGAAAATAGATCCTGCATCATTGGAATTTCATAATATTAATCCACTCTTGACTGAAGGAGTAAAAAAACCAAGCCAAATTCCTCGCCCTAGACTCCATCTACAAAAGAAATATCATATGATATTTCTTTGTCACAATACATGAACAAAGACTCCAAAAAAGTAGAGATATTCATACACCATGTATCATGGAGACCAACCTGGGAGAGGTACCAACTCGCCAAGATGCAAAGGAATATCATATTAAAATATTAGAAACTATGAGAAGCCTCCCCACTTCCCACAAAGATTTGAAAAACCACCACAAGACCAATAATCAATGCAAATTTTGAATATAGGACTTGCCAAACCCGAATCGATCTGAAAAACCATGAAAGTCATGAAAAAAAGGGCCTTGAACATCCCAAAAAGCAAATATCACCAAAATCAAATATTGGCCCTCTAACCAACCACCTTAGGTCCGCAAGCCAAGGGATTGAGACATGCGTTGAACTTTCATCCTCCCACCAAAGCTTCAGTAAATCCAAATAAAGAATAAACTTAGAGCCTTTACAGAAATCTGACATCGCCACCCAAAAAAGGACCCTTTGGAACCCAAACACTTAATTTCCCGTACATAAATTTAAACCAATTCTCAATTTGCAAATTACAAAAATATATATATTTTTTCCTTTAGTATTTTCTAATTTTTGTTTCCAATGGGTATATTGTTAAAAACATATATATTAATTTTCTTTTATTTCGAATTGAAAATAAAATATAATGTTCACTTCTATGGATTTTAATAAATAATAATGAAACTCATATATAGAAACATAATTATATTAAATTTCAAATAGATAATATTAATAATAATTAGTAATATTTATTTTTTAAAATAAGATATGCCTACCTAGATGTTGTAGGTGAGTTGGGGAGGAGAGGGCAATCCTCCAAGGGAGGTCCCAGGTTCAAATCTCCACCCTATCAAAAAGCTGAATTGGGTACCCAAAATCCAATTGATAATGTTGGTGCAGGCAAGGTCGGGTGTGACTCCCGGGTGACTTTTACGGTGTAGAAACCCTTGTTCGTGGTCTCTCAGACCAAGGCGGCCCCACAAGGGATTTTTCACTTTAGAAAAGAAAACAAAAAAAAGATATGTTTGGAGATCATTTTCATGAAATAAAAATTATTACATTTATTATCATGTTAATTAAACTATTTCTAGTTTATCTTTTATTAAGGATATTATTTATTTTCTTTTCTATCAAATATATTCTTTACCATCCTCATATTGCTATGTTTCCACAATTGACTCATCATTAGAAAAATAGCTCACTTGATTAATTGTATTTTCAAATTTAAATTTAGTTCACTTGACTTATTGGCTTCTCAAATTTAATTTTTATAATAATGAAGGACAGCATTACTAGTAGCCAAATTATTTGTTACCTAAATTCCTTCTATGTAGATATGCTTACATGTTCAAGATATTAACTCCAACAAATTAATGAACTTAAAAATAATGTTATTTCTATGGAATCCCCACATCTATTTTTATTGATCATAATAATGATGATGTGTGAATACCCTTCAATTGTAACATATTTCCATTATTTTTCAATGGTAATTTTAATACCTACAAAAAGTACCCTAACCTATGCATAATTGTTATTTGAAGATCCATAGTCTTATGAGTAAGTGAAAATAGCTTTTTCCTATCAACTTTTCCAAGATTTACTTTAGAAGTACCATAAATATCATATGTCTTTCTATTTAGTCTTCATAAAACTTATCCATTAAACCCTAATAATGATGAATTTTAAGAATATATATATTTTAATATGAGTTAAAGACTCAAACCCACCACATAGTGGTATTACAAGAACATAGTTTTCATTCATGTGTCACATAGTAAGATTCAAACCTTGGTATCCTTGTCTAAAGTTCAAGAATTTAATTGATTGAATTAATAAAACCACTATTATTATATGTTCACCAACCTCGGTCTCCTCGTCTAAAGATCAAGAATTTAATTGATTGAGTTAATAAAACCACTATCATTATATGTGAACATAGTGGTATTACAAGAACATAGTTTTTATTCATGTATGATTTAGCAAGATTTAAACCTTAGTCTCCTCACTTAAAGTTCAAGATTGATTTAAAACCATTTGATTACGTAATTATACATTTCAATACATAAACTTAGTGATGATAAATTTTTTAATGTTTATATGATCATTTGCATTGAGTTGTTAAATTTTTTTTAATTTTGTAACTTATGTAACTAAAAATAAATCATATATAATGCGTCAAACACCAAACATGTAAAATTTTATTTAATGATAAATAAATAAAGTGTTTTTTTTCAAATTTTACTACTTTTTAATTGGTTACATAGGATTGATATCATTCTACTTTATTACATCATGAGTACATAGTGGTATTACAATAACTTAGCTATTATACATGTATTACTTGGAATGATTTGCGTGCAGGTCTCCAAGAAATTTAAGTAGATAAACTAATATCAATTGATTTTTGTTATATACATCGTTTTTTAAAATAAATTAAATAAAATTTTAAGATTTATCTAAAAAATAATATTTTTATAATTTTAATACCATATAGCCTTTGATAAATTATTATTGTAAAGAAGTGTCATGTACTAGTACATGTAAAAATTTAAAATAGAAGTTGTAATATTTTTTATAGGTTATTGGATTATTAGTGTAATAAATTTCTATGATTTTGATTGTTTATTTTAATTAAATATATTATAAGTTACCATGTTTGGTATGTAATTATATGTTTTATCATATATCATTAAAGATATTAAAAATTTACATAATCTTACATATAAATTTATAAATTTAGTATATTATGTAATTAAATGAATCAATATATTATTTTTAAATAGATTAATTCAAATTTATTAGATGTTTATATTATCACACTTTTTTTAAATAATATAAATGCATAGATTAGTAATTGTTCTTGAAAGTGATAGAAGGCTAAACTAATGCAAGATACAATAAATTTCTTTTAAATTTTATGTTTAAATATATTTATAAGAAAAAAAAACTTTTATTTTAAAACTAATTGTATATCACATAAATATTATATATATATATATATATATATATATATATATATATATATATATATATATATATATATATATATATATATATATATATATAATATGCCACTTTCGGGTAAGAGCCAAGGAGGCAAGGGTATCCATTCCATTGAAAATAGCTAGGACTCGGACCTGGCCTATCTTTGACATACTCAAGGAGCAAGCAAACACACCAAACCATTTTAAAAATAAGTAAATAAGTAAGTAAATAACAACAAAAAAATAAAAATAAAATAAAAAACATGCTCCTTTAATGTGTCAAAAACAAAAGCACAACCAAAGGAAAGTGAAAATTACAGGGGGGAGGATTAGACGTTTTTCGCAGGACTGCCCAAACTGCCGAACTCGTTTCGGCCATATCTCACTCATCCGAACTCGGATTGAGCTGAAATTTTGAGGGTAGATGCCTGAAAAACCCTAGAACGTCTCCACCAATTTTCATATCATTTGGAGCAACACAGATCCTAGCGCATCCCTATGTGTGAACGATATATTTGGCAAGCGGCTATGCGAGGGTTTCATCTGGGTTGAGTGCAAGCAGCTCCAGAGGTTGGTTTTTAGGGCCTTCGGGCCCTAGCGGCCAATATTTTTGTGGTTTATGCTCAATATTTTAGCAGGAAATGTTGCAGGGGATACAAGATGGGTTAGAAATTTGTCTTTCAATAGATCATACTGTGAACTTGAGTGACAACGGCTTCCAATTTGCTGCACAAAAGAAAAGTGAAAACCATACCTTTCCACGACGTCTAGGGCAAGGATTAAAGAGACCACGAAATAAGTTTCAAGCAGTTGATCAAAAAATGGCTCATATCTCAAGTGAATCTGGTGCTAAGGTGCACCCACAAAATAATTCTACTGTGAAAACCCCTGTCAAGGGTAAGAATTTTGAAGACTCGGTCCCAAAAATGAATTTTAGGGATGCCCTTCATGGTGGACAGCCTCAGCCCAATGCTAATATCAATATTAGGGCTTCTCATAAACCTCTAAGAATGCCTAAGATTGATCCCAGGAAAACGGAGTCAGGATGTCTTAAAGCAGCTGATGGAACTCCTATTGTTAAGCTTGATATGGGTAACATTCAGAATGGCATTGAAGATTTGGAAAAAAGAGGACTAATTTGTCGGTTCGTGGGTTTTCGTCCGAGTCTATCTGCTTTCAAAGTCTGGGCTGCAAAAAGCTGGAAAACTAAAGGTGAGTTACAAATCTCTATTTATCCAAATGGTTATTTTCTTGTTTTATTTGCTAATAATGAAGATAGAGAGAAAAATTTTCAAGGGGGTCCTTGGTTTTTTGGAAGGGCAGGGCTTTTCATGAAGCCCTGGCATACTAAATTTAAAGCCGAAGAAGAGATGCCTTCTATAGCTCCCGTGTGGGTTAGACTCTTTGGCCTCCCTATTGAATTTTGGAATCCTACTATTTTTTCTTCAATTGGAAACTCTTTAGGAACTTTTATGATGACTGCTGATTGTACTCAAAATTTTGAACATATTATTTATGCTCGAATTTGTGTTTTAATGGATTTTGACAAACCCCTACCTAAAAATATCACATTACAATTTGGGGAAGACACTTGGGAGCAAGTAGTGGACTATGAGAACATTCCTTTTCGTTGTAGAATTTGCCATGAATATGGTCATTTGGCCAGTGCTTGCCCAAATAAAATTCCTGATCAAAAGAAAGAAGATATAAACTCAGCGAGGTTTCCAAATACCTAAGAAGAAGAACACTCGAAAAAACCGAGTAATGAAGGATCAATCAAAGTCATTTGCTAATATGTTTGAAATCCTTTCCACAAATGATGTCCCAAGTGAGGAAGAGGAAATAATGGAAACTGAAATCTTAGAAACACAATTTAAATATGAAGGAAAGAACTCGGAGACAAACCAACAAATCAAAGGTTTTCAACAGAAAAAAAAAGGAGAAAATTTACACAAGAAAAACAATATTTCAAATGTCAAAACTTCAAATAATGCAGGTCCCAATATAGACTCCATTGAACCATCTAGTAAAATTTTGGTTGTGTATGAGCATTCTTCAAGGTTAGAAGCCATCTCGGATTCAATTGGAATAAGTCAAGAAACAGGGAAAAAAAATTGAAGATGGATTCTAATCAAAAAGTAGGTCGCAAGACCAATCAATATCATATGGTAAAAGAAGGTGAAAAGCTTGTAGAGGAAGGTAAGATTAATGCCCTTCCCAACATTTTTAGCCCTGGTATTAATGAAGATCATCACTTGGAATATTAGAGGACTCAAAGGGAGTCTTTCAAAACAAAATGAAATTAGAAGAATGATTCGGATAAATCATCCACATCTTGTTTTCCTTCAAGAAACAAAGATGTCAATGGAGGATATGGACTTAATTGCCAGTAAAATTTGGCCAGCTGGAAAAGTGGTTTCCCTCGGTTCCCAAGGGACTTCGGGTGGCATTGCTTGTCTTTGGGACCCAAAAGAGGTAGTTATTCACCATATGGTTGGCAGTTGGGGTTTGTTGGCTATAGCTATTCAAAGTAGACATTCCAACCAGATTATGCTCTGCATTACTCTTTATGCCCCGACTTCTTTGGAGGAAAAAAGAAGACAGTGGAAGGATATTACTCATATTATCTCTCATTTTCCTAAAGCTTGGATCTTGATCGGAGGAGATTTCAATACCATCCTCTCTCTGGATGAGAAAAGGGGGGAAATAGAAATTTGGACAAAAGTACTGACCTCATGAGCGAATATATTGCAAA
Organism: Wollemia nobilis; assembly: GCA_028583015.1. NCBI lineage: Eukaryota > Viridiplantae > Streptophyta > Pinopsida > Araucariales > Araucariaceae > Wollemia > Wollemia nobilis. The sequence goes on along the minus strand of JAQPPZ010017260.1, from coordinate 3,407,892 downwards.
CCTCCATCTTGTGGATATCCAACGAGATAATGGCCTTATGACTTGGTCTAACAGAAGGCAAGGCTTAGCTTGTATAATGGAGAGATTGGATAGGTTTTTGCTCTCTGAAAATTTCTTAATCCATGGTCACATTCCTAAAGTGAAGACTCTTAATAATGCTGGTTCGGATCATTGGCCAATCATGGTGGAAATGTGGAAAACCAATGTGAGTTTCTCTCCTTTTCATTTTCAATTAATGTGGCTTAGAGACATTTCCTTCGGACCTCGTGTGCAACAATGGTGGAAGGAAGGTAAACCTAGGCATGGGACTAAGATGTTCTATTTTGCCAAAAGACTGCAATACATTAAATCCAAAATCAAGACTTGGAACTGGAAAGAGTTTGGGGATGTTCATAAAAAAAACATGAAGTTATTGCTCATCTTGAAAATTTGAATAAGAAAATCCGTTTAGATGGCCTCACGGAGAAGAGAAGTGCAGATGAAATTAAACTCACAACTCGGTTAGAGGAATGGGAAAAAAGAGAAGAAATCTTATGGAAGCAAAAATCTAGAATTCAATGGCTCAAAGAAGGAGATCGAAACACAAATTTCTTCCACAAATATCTTCTAGCTCGAAGATCTCACAACTTTATTTCTTCCTTAAAATCAGATTCTGGAGATGTTGTTTATACTTGGGATGGCATGAACTCTATTGTTGTTGATTACTTTTCCAATATTTTTGTTGCTACTCCTCTTGACTCAGCTTCACAACAAAATGTTCTTCAAGCAATCCCTTCTCTTATCACTTCTGAGGAGAACTCTATTTTGATTGCTCCTGTTACTATCAATGAGCTTCAACAAGTAGTTTTTAAAATGCAAAAAGGAAAACCCCAGGTCCTGATGGTTTTCCTATTGAGTTCTACCAAGAGTTCTGGGATATCCTTCATGTTGATTTATTAGAGGTGGTGGAAGAAGCCAGGAAATCCAAAGAAATTTTGAAGGTTATCAATAAAACTTATATTACTCTTGTTCCAAAAGCTCAAGAGGTTGATCATATCTCAGCTTTTAGACCTATTGCTTTATGTAATGTTCTTCTCAAAATTATTACTAAAATCATGGCGAGAAAGGTTGAAGCCTCTTTTGCATAAGATTATTTCCCCGAGCAAGGGGGATATGTGGAAGGACGTCAAATAGTAGATGAGATAGTTCTTGCTCAGGAAGCCATCCATTCCATGGATATGCAAAATTCTCCTTCTATGTTCATCCGGTTAGACTTATCCAAAGCTTATGACAGAGTGGATTGGCACTTCCTTATCAAAGTTTTGAGGCAATTTGGTTTCTCTAAGGATTGGATGGATTGGATTATGGGATGTATCTCTTCAGTTTCCTACTTAGTTCTTATCAATGGCAGGCCTTCTCGGTCTTTCCCAGCTTCCAGAGGTATTAGGCAAGGTGACCCGCTATCCCCTTATTTATTCATCATTCTTGTTGAATGCTTGGGTAGGACTATAACCAAAAAGAGGGAAAACAAAACCCTTGAGGGAGTTACCATTGCTCATGGAGCTAGACCTATCTCTCATCTTCAATTTGTGGATGACTCTACCCTTTTAGGTAAAGCTACGGTTAAGGAAGCTTCTAATATTAAGCAAATCATTAGCTATTTTTCTAAGGCTACTTGGGCGGTTGATCAATGAAGACAAATCTAAAGTTATTTTCTTTCACTGCTCTGCTAGACAGGAATCCATGGTCTTGGATAAATTAAGATATAAGAAGACCTCTCTTCCAATCACTTATTTAGGTATTCCCATAAATATTCAAAGGCAGAAAAATAAATATTGGAATTGGTTGTTGGACAAAGTCAAGAAGAAAATTGGAAAGTGGACCAACAAGTGGCTTTCTTCTAGGGGTAGAATCACCTTGGTAAAATCAGTCCTTCAAGCTATTCCTATTTATGTTTCTTCCATTTTGAATATCCCAAAGGTTGTTCTTCGAGAATTGGATCAAATCGAGTCATCGTTTCCTTTGGAGTGGTACTAAGGAGAAAAGAAAATGGGCCTTGGTGAAATGGGATACTTTATGTCTTCCTAAGAGTGAAGGGGGGTTAGGATTCCGGTCTTCAATTAATAACAACAAAGCTTTAGCTGCTAAATTATATTGGAGGATGTTGCATAACCCCAATGCTCTTTGGGCCAATAATCTTCGTGCTAAATATCGTTGAGAACAAAAGTCCTGAAGACCTTGTTCGCTATCAACTTCCTACCAAAGGTTCTCCCATTTTAGGAGTTCTTAAGACTGGTGAGGATTTGATAAAGAAAAAATTATTTTGGATCATTCATAATGGTCAACATGCAAATTTTTGGACAGATTCTTGGGATGGTCACAAGCCTTTGATAACTCGGTTTCCCGATTGGAGGCCTTGGATGGAGGAGCTTCACCGAGCTAATTGGATAAAGGTGGCTAATAACTTGTCGGTACCATACTGGTAATTCAAAGGTTGGTAGATATTGGATCCCTATTGAGGACTGGCCTATTCAAATCCCAGAAAGGCAAAGACAAGATATCCAAGGCATCCTTCATATGAGATCCCTCTCTTGGTCCCATGAAAAAGATTGTTTTGGATGGAACAACACTACTAAGGGTGAGTATTCAGTTGCTCAAGGTTATTTGACCTTATGCCATAATAATCCCAACCATTCTTCTGACATATTTTCTCAATTGTGGGCTCAAAAGCTCTGGCCTAAGGTGAGGTTCTTTAATTGGCTTTTATTGCATCGTAGGGTGCTTACTTGTGAGCAACTTATGAAGCGTGGTTTTCATGGCCCTTTTAGATGTGAAATGTGTGAAGAGAATGTAGAAAATATCAACCATATTTTTATTGAGTGTACTTTAGCCTCTGAGCTATGGAGGAGAATGGCAACTTTACTTGGCTTACGGTGGTCCAATTTTTTCACTTTTGAACAGCTTTGGAGGGATTGGCCTAATCAAGAGGGTGTTGATCATTTTATTAGGCGGTTAGTTTGGATGGGTTCTACCATTCTTCTTTGGAATATTTGGAATGAAAGGAACAACCAAATTTTTAATCAAGATAGGAAGGATATTCACTATATTTGGCAAAAGACCATAGCCAACTTAGTTGAATCAGTCCATCAACTCCTTAATCACCCCCAAAACTCCCACCAAAGATGGGATCAAGTGATGCAAAGATTGAAGATTAAACCTTCTAAGGGCAACCAACTTAAAGGGAATGTGAGTATTAGTAAGATGGATAGGACTAGAAATTGGCAACCTCCTCCTAAGGATTTTGGAAAAGTCAATACTGATGGAGCCTCTAGAGGGAACCCTGGAAAAGCCAGTGTGGGAGGAATTGGTAGACTTTCAGATGGCTCCCTGGTTTTTACTTTTTCTGAGAATTTGGGTATTCTTTCCAATAACCTTGCTGAGGGGTATGGTATCCTTAGAGGCCTTCAGGAGGCTACTAAGGTTGGATGGGAAAAGGTGTTAGTTGAGTCGACTCTCAACTTATGATTAATCTCTTGAAGACTCCTTCTAAGAATCATAAGGTGGATTAGAGAATAAAAAGAATTATTGAGAAGATTCAGTTAATCCGGATGGGATTTTTGAAAGTTGATTACAATCATGTGGTCGAGAGATCAAAACAAGAGTGTTGATGCTTTAGCTAATTGGGCTTTGGACAAAGGTGATCTTACTTGTTATGGCCACCCTCCTATATGGTGGGCTTCTCAAATTAGGGAAGCTCTTCTTTCTATCATTTCTTTGGATGGCTCCAGTTCTGAAGGTACCTAGTTTCTTCTTGTTTTTGTTTCTCTTTGGTTCATTCAGTTTTTTTAGTTCCCTAGCTCATTCTATTCTTTATTTTGTTTCCTCTGTTGATTCTTGCATTAATAGTCTTCTGGTCTAGATAGGTCATTGTTTTGTTCTTTTTTTTTCTTTTGTCTTCTTTGTTTTTTTGTTTAGTTTTTTAAGGTGGGTGGGTTCTTTTGTTTTGTTTTGTTTTTGTGTTCTTTGTGTTGTTTTTTTGTGTTCTTGTGTTTTTGTTGTTTTGTTTTTTTTTTATGTTTTTTGTTATTGTTCTTGTGTTTTTTTCGTTCTTGTTCTTGGGTTTCTCTTTGTTTGTGTTATTTCATTTTTTTTATGTGTGAGTGTTTTCTATGTTTTTTGTTTTTGTTTATTGTCTGTTGTTGGTTGTTTTTATTTTTATTTTATTTATTTTATTTTTTAGGTTTTGGTTGTGTTTATTTTTCATGTTTTTTTGGGTTATGTCTTTGTAGTGTTCTGTTGTTTTTGTCTTGTTTGTGTTTTGTTATGTGGTTCTTGTGTTTTTCTATGTGGTTTGTGTTGTGGTTTCTTTTATCTTATTGTGCGTGTTTGGTTGTGCTTTTGGTTTTGACACACTCAAGGAGCATGTTTTTTATTTTATTTTATTATTTTTGTTGTTATTTACTTTTTTTAATTTGGTTTTGTGTGTTTGTTTGCTCCTTGAGTATGTCAAAGGTGGTAGGCCAGGTCCGAGTCCTAGGCATTTTTGGTGGAATGGATACCCCTGCCTCCTTGGGTCTTACCCGAAAGTGGCATCCCTTTTGGGATGTTTTCCACAAAAAAAAAAAAAAAAAAAAGAATAAAAATAAGAAAAAAAAAACAAAAAAAAAAAAAAAAAAATACAAAGACATAACCAAAAAAAAAAAAAAAAAAACCAAAACCTAAAAAATAAAAAAAATAAAAATAAAAAACAACCAACATTAGACAATAAACAAAAACAAAAAACATAGAAAACACTCACACATAAAAACATGAATTAACACAAACAAAGAGAAACCCAAGAACAAGAATGAAAAAAACATAAGAACAATAACAAAAAAAAAAAAAAAAACACAAAAAAACAAAAACACAAGAACAACAAAAAACAACACAAAGAACACAAAAACAAAACAAAAGAACCCACCCACCTTAAAAAACTAAACAAAAAAAAAAAAAATTGAACATAACAATGACCTATCTAGACCAGAAGACTATTAAGGCAAGAATCAACAGAGGAAACAAAATAAAGAATAGAATGAGCTAGGGAACTAAAAAAACTGAATGAACCAAAGAGAAGCAAAAAAAAAGCAAGAAGAAACTAGGTACCTTCAGAACTGGAGCCATCCAAAGAAATGATAGAAAGAAGAGCTTCCCTAATTTGAGAAGCCCACCATCTAGGAGGGTGGCCATAACAAGTAAGATCACCTTTGTCCAAAGCCCAATTAGCTAAAGCATCAACACTCTTGTTTTGATCTCCGACCACATGATTGTAATCAACTTTCAAAAATCCCATCTGGATTAATTGAATCTTCTCAATAATTCTTTTTATTCTCCAATCCACCTTATGATTCTTAGAAGGAGTCTTCAAGAGATTAATCATAAGTTGAGAGTCAGACTCAACTAACACCTTTTCCCATCCAACCTTAGTAGCCTCTTGAAGGCCTCTCGAGGATACCATACCCCTCAGCAAGGTTATTGGAAAGAATACCCAAATTCTCAGCAAAAGTAAAAACCAGGGAGCCATCTGAAAGTCTACCAATTCCTCCCACACTGGCTTTTCCAGGGTTCCCTCTAGAGGCTCCATCAGTATTGACTTTTCCAAAATCCTTAGGAGGAGGTTGCCAATTTCTTGTCCTATCCATCTTACTAATACTCACATTCCCTTTAAGTTGGTTGCCCTTAGAAGATTTAATCTTCAATATTTGCATCACTTGATCCCATCTTTGGTGGGAGTTTTGGGGGTGATTAAGGAGTTGATGGACTGATTCAACTAAGTTGGCTATGGTATTTTGCCAAATATAGTGAATATCCTTCCTATCTTGATTAAAAATTTGGTTGTTCCTTTCATTCCAAATATTCCAAAGAAGAATGGTAGAACCCATCCAAACTAACTGCCTAATAAAATGATCAACACCCTCTTGATTAGGCCAATCCCTCCAAAGTTGTTCAAAAGTAAAAAAATTGGACCATTGTAAGCCAAGTAAAGTGGCCATTCTCCTCCATAGCTCAGAGGCTAAAGTACACTCAATAAAAATATGGTTGAGATTTTCTACATTCTCTTCACACATTTCACATCTAAAAGGGCCATGAAAACCACGCTTCATAAGTTGCTCACCAGTAAGCACCCTACGATGCAATAAAATCCAATTAAAGAACCTCACCTTAGGCCAGAGCTTTTGAGCCCACAATCGAGAAAATATGTCGGAAGAATGGTTGGGATTATTATGGCATAAGGTCAAATAACCTTGAGCAACTGAATACTCACCCTTAGTAGTGTTGTTCCATCCAAAACAATCTTTTTCATGGGACCAAGAGAGGGATCTCATATGAAGGATGCCTTGGATATCTTGTCTTTGCCTTTCTGGGATTTGAATAGGCCAGTCCTCAATAGGGATCCAATATCTACCAACCTTTGAATTACGAGTATGGTACCGACAATAATTAGCCACCTTTATCCAATTAGCTCGGTGAAGCTCCTCCATCCAAGGCCTCCAATCGGGAAACTGAGTTATCAAAGGCTTGTGACCATCCCAAGAATCTATCCAAAAAATTTCCTGTTGACCATTATGAATGATCCAAAATAATTTTTCCTTTATCAAATCCTCACCAGTCTTAAGAACTGCTAAAATGGGAGAACCTTTGGTAGGAAGTTGATAGCGAACAAGGTCTTCAGGACTTTTGTTCTCAGCATATTTAGCATGAAGATTATTGGCCCAAAGAGCATTGGGGTTATGCAACATCCTCCAATATAATTTAGCAGCTAAAGCTTTGTTGTTATTAATAGAAGGCCAGAATCCTAACCCCCTTTCACTCTTAGGAAGACATAAAGTATCCCATTTCACCAAGGCCCATTTTCTTTTCTCCTTAGTACCACTCCAAAGGAAACGATGACTGATTTGATCCAATTCTCGAAGAACAGCCTTTGGGATATTCAAAATGGAAGAAACATAAATAGGAATAGCTTGAAGGACTGATTTTACCAAGGTGATTCTACCCCCGAAGAAAGCCACTTGTTGGTCCACTTTCCAATTTTCTTCTTGACTTTGTCCAACAACCAATTCCAATATTTATTTTTTTGCCTTTGAATATTTATGGGAATACCTAAATAAGTGATTGGAAGGGAGGTCTTCTTATATCTTAATTTATCCAAGACCATGGATTCCTGTCTAGCAGAGCAGTGAAAGAAAATAACTTTAGATTTGTCTTCATTGATCAACCGCCCGAGTAGCCTTAGAAAAATAGCTAATGATTTGCTTAATATTAGAAGCTTCCTTAACTGTAGCTTTACCTAAAAGAGTAGAGTCATCCACAAATTGAAGATGAGAGATAGGTCTAGCTCCATGAGCAATGGTAACTCCCTCAAGGGTTTTGTTTTCCCTCTTTTTGGTTATAGTCCTACCCAAGCATTCAGCAAGAATGATGAATAAATAAGGGGATAGCGGGTCACCTTGCCTAATACCTCTGGAAGCTAGGAATGACTGAGAAGGCCTTCCATTGATAAGAACTAAGTAGGAAACTGAAGAGATACATCCCATAATCCAATCCATCCAATCCTTAGAGAAACCAAATTGCCTCAAAACTTTGATAAGGAAGTGCCAATCCACTCTGTCATAAGCTTTGGATAAGTCTAACCGAATGAACATGGAAGGAGATTTTTGCATATCCATGGAATGGATGGCTTCCTGAGCAAGAACTATCTCATCTACTATTTGACGTCCTTCCACATAACCCCCTTGCTCTGGGGAAATAATCTTATGCAAAAGAGGCTTCAACCTTTCTGCCATGATTTTAGTAATGATTTTGAGAAGAACATTACATAAAGCAATAGGTCTAAAAGTTGAGATATGATCAACCTCTTGAGCTTTTGGAACAAGAGTAATATAAGTTTTATTGATAACCTTCAAAATTTCTTTGGCTTTCCTGGCTTCTTCCACCACCTCTAATAAATCAACATGAAGGATATCCCAGAACTCTTGGTAGAACTCAATGGGAAAACCATCGGGACCTGGGGTTTTCCCTTTTTGCATTTTAAAAACTACTTGTTGAAGCTCATTGATAGTAATAGGAGCAGTCAAAATAGAGTTCTCCTCGAAGTGATAAGAGAAGGGATTGCTTGAAGAACATTTTGTTGTGAAGCTGAGTCAAGAGGAGTAGCAACAAAAATATTGGAAAAGTAATCAACAACAATAGAGTTCATGCCATCCCAAGTATAAACAACATCTCCAGAATCTGATTTTAAGGAAGAAATAAAGTTGTGAGATCTTCGAGCTAGAAGATATTTGTGGAAGAAATTTGTGTTTCGATCTCCTTCTTTGAGCCATTGAATTCTAGATTTTTGCTTCCATAAGATTTCTTCTCTTTTTTCCCATTCCTCTAACCGAGTTGTGAGTTTAATTTCATCTGCACTTCTCTTCTCTGTGAGGCCATCTAAATGGATTTTCTTATTCAAATTTTCAAGATGAGCAATAACTTCATGTTTTTTTTATGAACATCCCCAAACTCTTTCCAGTTCCAAGTCTTGATTTTGGATTTAATGTATTGCAGTATTTTGGCAAAACAGAACATCTTAGTCCCATGCCTAGGTTTACCTTCCTTCCACCATTGTTGCACATGAGGTCTGAAGGAAATGTCTCTAAGCCACATTAATTGAAAATGAAAAGGAGAGAAACTCACATTGGTTTTCCACATTTCCACCATGACTGGCCAATGATCCGAACCAACATTATTAAGAGTCTTCACTTTAGGAATGTGACCATGGATTAAGAAATTTTTAGAGAGCAAAAACCTATCCAATCTCTCCATTATACAAGCTAAGCCTTGCCTTCTGTTAGACCAAGTCATAAGGCCATTATCTAGTTGGATATCCACAAGATGGAGGTTTGCAATATATTCACTCATGAGGTCAGTGCTTTTGTCCAAATTTCTATTTCCCCCCTTTTCTCATCCAGAGAGAGGATGGTATTGAAATCTCCTCCGATCAAGATCCAAGCTTCAGGAAAATGAGAGATAATATGAGTAATATCCTTCCACTGTCTTCTTTTTTCCTCCAAAGAAGTCGAAGCATAAACAGTAATGCAGAGCATAATTTGGTTGGAATGTCTACTTTGAATAGCTATAGCCAACAAACCCCAACTGCCAACCATATGGTGAATAACTACCTCTTTTGGGTCCCAAAGACAAGCAATGCCACCGGAAGTCCCTTGGGAACCGAGGGAAACCACTTTTCCAGCTGGCCAAATTTTACTGGCAATTGAGTCCATATCCTCCATTGACATCTTTGTTTCTTGAAGGAAAACAAGATGTGGATGATTTATCTGAATCATTCTTCTAATTTCATTTTGTTTTGAAAGACTCCCTTTGAGTCCTCTAATATTCCAAGTGATGATCTTCATTAATACCGGGGCTAAAAAATTTGGGAAGGGCATTAATCTTACCTTCCTCTACAAGCTTTTCACCTTCTTTTACCATATGATATTGATTGGTCTTGCGACCTGCTTTTTTATTAGAATCCATCTTCAATTTTTTTTCCCTGTTTCTTGACTTATTCCAATTGAATCTGAGATGGCTTCTAACCTTGAAGAATGCTCGTACACAACCAAAATTTTACTAGATGGTTCAACGGAGTCTATATTGGGACCTGCATTATTTGAAGTTTTGACATTTGAAAGATTGTTTTTCTTGTGTAAATTTTCTCCCTTTTTTTCTAGTTGAAAACCTTTGATTTGTTGGTTTGTCTCTGAGTTCTTCCCTTCATATTTAAATTGTGTTTCTAAGATTTTAGTTTCCATTATTTCCTCTTCCTCACTTGGGACATCATTTGTGGAAAGGATTTCAAACATATTAGCAGATGACTTTGATTGATCCTTCATAAGTGGTTTTTTCCGAGTGTTCTTCTTCTTAGGTATTTGGAAACCTCTTTGAGTTTATATCTTCTTTCTTTTGATCAAGAATTTTATTTGGGCAAGCATCTGGCCAAATGACCATATTCATGGCAAATTCTACAATGAAAAGGAATGTTCTCATAGTCCACTACTTGCTCCCAAGTGTCTTCCCCAAATTGTAATGTGATATTTTTAGGTAGGGGTTTGTCAAAATCCATTAAAACACAAATCCGAGCATAAATAATATGTTCAAAATTTTGAGTACAATCAGCAGTCATCATAAAAGTTCCTAAAGAGTTTCCAATTGAAGAAAAAATAGTAGGATTCCAAAATTCAATAGGGAGGCCAAAGAGTCTAACCCACACGGGAGCTATAGAAGGCATCTCTTCTTCGGCTTTAAATTTAGTATGCCAGGGCTTCATGAAAAGCCCTACCCTTCCAAAAAACCAAGGACCCCCTTGAAAATTTTTCTCTCTATCTTCATTATTAGCAAATAAAACAAGAAAATAACCATTTGGATAAATAGAGATTTGTAACTCACCTTTAGTTTTCCAGCTTTTTGCAGCCCAAACTTTGAAAGTAGATAGACTCGGACGAAAACCCACGAACCGACAAATTAGTCCTCTTTTTTCCAAATCTTCAATGCCAGTCTGAATGTTACCCATATCAAGCTTAACAATAGGAGTTCCATCAGCTGCTTTAAGACATCCTGACTCCATTTTCCTCGGATCAATCTTAGGCATTCTTAGAGGTTTATGGGAAGCCCTAAGATTGATATTAGCATTGGGCTGAGGCTGTCCACCATGGAGGGCATCCCTAAAATTCATTTTTGGGACTGAGTCTTCAAAATTCTTACCCTTGATAGGGGTTTTCATAGTAGAATTATTTTGTGGGTGCACCTTAGCACTATATTCACTTGAGATTTTAGCCTTTTTTTTTTCAATTGCTTGAAACTTGTTTCGTGATCTCTTTAATCCTTGCCCTAGATGCCATGGAAAGGTATGGTTTTCACTTTTCTTTTGTGCAGCAAATTGGAAGTCGTTGTCACTCAAGTTCATAGTATGATCTGTTGAAAGATAAATTTCTAACCCATCTTGGATCCCCTGCAACATTTCTTGCTAAAATATTGAGCATAAACCACAAAAATATTGGCCGCTAGGGCCCGAAGGCCCTAAAAACCAACCTCTGGAGCTGCTTGCACTCAACCCAGATGAAACCCTCGCATAGCCGCTTGCCAAATATCTCGTTCACACATAGGGATGCGCTAGGATCTGTGTTGCTCCAAATGATATGAAAATTGGTGGAGACGTTCTAGGGTTTTTCAGGCATCTACCCTCAAAATTTTAGCTCAATCCGAGTCCGGATGAGTGAGATATGGCCAAAACGAGTTCGATAGTTTGGGCAGTCCTGCGAAAAATGTCCCTCCACTGAATTCTCATTCAATAAAATCGACTTGTGATGTTAACTTTTCAAATTTAGGATATTTTGGAGTTCCATTTGGTGTAATAATTGCATCTCCCTTTTTCTTCATTTTATTTATATTTTTATTTTAATTATATATATTTAATTTTAATCTTCAAAATATCTACATATTAAAAGGTTATATAAGTCAATTGAATAATTTATAATATAATTTTAATAATTTTCAATTTTTAAATATACTATTAATAAAAAATAATAAATGTCTCTAAATTATATATATATATATATATATATATATATATATATATATATAATGATTTTTTTATTTGGTTATTGTGAGAAACCTATATATATAATAATTTTATCCATTATATATAAATTTGAATAAAAATAAGAACTTATAAGTACATATTGATTAACTAATAAGATACATGGCTCATCATAATCAGCTAGTATATTTTATGGCTCATCATGATTCCACAAAAATTTTGGTGTTCCATTTGATACAAAATAAGAATTTTGAAAAAAAAAAAATTCTAAAATAAAAATAACTTTAAATATTTATGAAACACTTGTAATACACAAGCTATATGTTATATTTTATTCCTTTTCTTTTAGGCTTCTATCTACCTTTGTTTCTAGAGTTTATAAAACTTACACATTATTCTAAACTAATAAATTACTATAAATATGTTTATGATAAATAACTATTATTATTTAATAGCTTATTTTTATATTCATGTAAATAAACAAAAAATAATATGAGCAACCTTAAGACCAAAGTATACCTAAAATTGCATTTCAATTAGTCTAAAGATATTCTAGTATTTCTGACTCACCGATTTACCATATTAATTATATGGTTTCATAAGTAATAGAAAATACTAAAATAATGGATGACTTACTTTGCAAAAAATACTATTGTTTAAATTACCAAGTGTTATCTTATCACAAAAATAAATATTCTATGTATTTAACACTAAGATATTCAATATACCTTTTAGAATTAAATACTTATGGTTAAATTCTCATGTGATTGTGGCATAATGGGTATGTTATAATTTCAAAAACAAATCCTAATATTTTTATGTAGTAATCATCACCTAAGGATATAAATTGTTTATGTTTTAAATCATATACTAGAGGAATTAATAACTCTTTACATTTTACATTACCTCTTCATGGGTTCTAATCATTCTCCTTGCTTCCACTATAACCTCTAGTTGTACCATGTAAACTTTTTAATGTAGCCAACAATGGTGACATACCATTTGATTGTATGAGACTTGAGGGATTCAAACCATGGTTTCCACACTCCCAAGGGAGCTCTTTGACCAATGGGCTTGACCCTTTGACCTTAAATCATATAATATTAATTTGAAATAAAAATATATGTTTTCCATGTTTGTAATCTATTCACATCCATATTAAGTTTCATCATTATTTATAGATAGACATAACCACAAATAAATATATATATAATCCCATTAAAAGTATAATATATTTTTATATATATGGTGTTTATTAGAATAAATTTCCAAAATTCTTTATACAAACTTTCATATACCAATTATGATAAGAAAACAATCATACACAATAATAACTCTTTTTCATTATTTTTCTTATAGTAATTACCTACTATTGATTTCTATAAATGTTGTTAGAATTTTATATAAATATAGTTAGCAAGGATCCTTTAATTTGGTATTAAACATGATATTGAGAAAAACAATTGTAGGGGTATAAACTTGAGGTATTATAAGGCTAATTCAATATAGTGTAGAGAGAATGTCAATCTAACTTTGATGTAAAATATCCAAGTTATTGTCCACCTCTTAACAAGATGCTTAAGAATACTCTTAACAATAATTTGAAGATAAGATGCTATATTGTTCTACAATATCAAGCTTGATATCCACTGATAATATATTTTTTAATATTATATATGCATGATAGTAAAAAAATAAGATTATTATGGTTTTGTTAAATTATAAAGCAATCACAATAAGACTTGTGAGTTACTCATAAAAAAAAATATTACTCATATTAAACTTAGGACATGAGTTTCTCAGGGTATAGTTTCAATATTAGACTATGCTTCATCCATATTATACTACATTAAATATTTGAAAATTTTATATAGTTTCTAGATAGGTTCTCATGTTATCTTGTTACATTAACAATTTCTATAGGTTTCTTTCTTATTGGGATCACATGTAAAATTATTATATACTTTCAAATATATCATGCAAATGTATTGAATTGATGTATGAGAAAATTTAATAAAAGTATTCAATGGTTTCACTTTGGTCCAACATGTGGTATCATAGCATACCACTTTATAGATTATCCTAAGTCATTGATTAGTATAAAGGTTGTTTGATGAAAGGTTGAACCTAAATATAAAAACATAGACATTTTCATTTTTTGTAGGGGTCTAATATGCCAAATAACATATTTTTGGAAGACAAATGATATTCTAGAAATAAAATAGTCAAATAGAGATTGATTAAAATTAAAGAATGTGCATGGAGATATTTAAGCTAACTATTTTAGAAGCATTTGATTAAATCAAAATCATGTCATATTTTTTTAATATGAAAATATATTATGGGCCACTTTAATTTGTAAAGAGTGATTTATTAATAATTTACTAGAGTTCCCAACTAAAAACTGGGTTATTTATTATTTTATGAGAGGTCAATTTTATACAAAAATATTTATAAATGATAATACCTATAAATGTTTGAATTTTTTTTATGTAAAGTGATTATTTAATTAATATTTTTGCATCAAGTTAGGAAAATAGAAACCTAAGTTTGTATTCAATGATTGAAAAAAAAACATTGCATGAAATAAAGTGTAGTTTGGTTATTTATAAAGATGCACCAACCAACAATGAAAGTGAGACATATATAAGAGGAGTATAGTTAGATTTTAAGACATGTTAAATGGATAAGATAGTGAGATGAACATAGTCTAGTTTGAAGACATGCTATTGTTGTGATTTTCCTTTAACGAAAGTAGGTATAAATATATATTTACTATATGTGAAGGTGAATGCATTATCTAAGTCAAAAATATTATCAAAGAAACACCTACTTCAAAGCATTCAATAGAAAAACCAATAGAGTTCCTAGAGTAACATATAAAATGTCTTAAAAGAAGCACTTATTTCAAAGTAGTTAAGAGTGCCTCAGGTGCTCCCAAAGAAAAACCTATGCAAAAGAAAAAGAAGAAAACAATATTTGGGATTCATAATCTTTGAGGATAATAATAGCAATCATTCAAACAATAACTAGATTTTCTAGGTTTAATTCTTTCTTAAAATTATATCTATAACAGGTATAAGTTTAATAATTTTATAAAGATAATTTTTTATAGTTAACACTAAAAACTATAGAAATATTTTACAAGAAGAATATTTTTAAAACAGAGAGAGACAGATAAAGAGAAGAGAGATAATACGCGTATTTCAATTGTACATAGGACTTATAAGGATTTTTCTATTTAAAGGACATAGAGAATTATATTGAAAGAAAATTTATAAGAAAAAGGGTTCATTCAAGTTTACATAGGATTTATAAAAAAAAAATTTAGTTGATATAACCTAAAGAAATATTTTGAAAGGAAATATTTGGATGAAAAAATATAAAAATATATTTGCATTTAAATTTTATATAAATATTTATAAGGGAACATCTATGAAGACTACTCCTAAACTATTTCTATCAGAGTTACAATAACTAAGAATCTCAAACATAATTCCATATACAAAAATAAGGATTATCCTTGTAGGTGAAAGACTATTAGATATTGTATCATGAGGTAAAAATATGTCCTAAAGAACCAATTGTAAAAATAGACTTTGATAAAAAAATATAATAGGAAAAAATCAATTATATTATTAAAAATAACGGATGAAATTTAGTCTCATATTAGTGAAGTTAATACTTAAAATAGAGTCTTGGAATATCCTATGCATAATTTTTGTAGGTAGAAATCAATTAGTTTTTTATCATTTATAATCCCAATTATACACATTACAAATTCAAGAAAATGAAATACTGGAACATTTTCTTATAAAGACAATAGAAATAAAATAACATTAAGCACCTTAGGATAAATAATTGATGATAATCTATTAGTATAAATTATATTGCATGCTCTACCTACAACATATAGTGTATTAGTTACTTCTTTGCAATTCTCTAATCATAGAGTATTATTTAAAAAACTAATAAATACTCTACAACAACATAAACTAGAGATATAATTAAGAGATGATTCTTCAAGTAATGCTCTATTCTCTAGAAAATATAGCAAATAAATACTAAGGTTTCCACTAATTCATCCTCATATTTTTTACAAATCCAACCAAAATAGAGAGGAATATAATGATACATATGTTAGAGAGAACAAAATAATGATACTATATTCTACAGATATAATACTTTGAATAAATGGAATTAGTCACAAACTTCTTATTAAACAATGTCACAAGAACATTATCAACCTAGAAAATAAAATAACTTATCCAAAATAAATTAGGGGTATAGATAAAAATTATTCTTGACAACAAGGGAATGTGAAAAAAGATGTGGAATATGAAGAACATGAATCGGATCTTGAATATGAACCAAAATTTTCTTGTAAGGTATTAATCACACACAAAAACAAAACATTAGAGATAGTAACTATTATGTAGATTTTGGAGCTATTAATCATATGATTGGAAGCACAAATTGGTTTGATACTATTCAAGAAATACATGGGTGGCTAGTGACAATGGAAGATAACATAATTTATAAAAAAGGGGAATAGGAACTATTTATCTTAAACTACCTTTAGTAGAATGCCCCATTGTAAATGTGCCATATGTTCTAGGACTTACTAATAATTTACTTTTTGTTGCTCAAATTACAGATAAAGGTATTTCTATTGATTACCAAGTTGTGAATGGATATATAAGATGCTTTATCTCAAAAAAAGAAAAAAGAAAAGATACTACATCCTAAAAATATAGACTTTTTGCTTTAAATGTCATTACGCCTTCACTTTGAGAAGGATAAATGTCATATGCAAAACTCTAATGTCCAAAAAAAAATAAATAAAAACCTATTAAATTTAAATTTATTAGAGAAAATAACAGATAAATAAAATAAATATCCGATGCTTAACACACAATAAGATGGTGAATATACAATACTTGGATACAAATTATTTTTCAAATATCTGAGGGTCCAAAATACATCTAATCAATCTTTAAATAGGTTCACAATGATACTTTTACTATACTTAATGCATATATAAGTCTTCTTCTTGATAAATCTATTGACTAAAGTAAGAAATTTAATTTAATGTCAATTGATTTAGTCAAAATCTTATATGTGTCTCTTCTCAGACCTAATATTTATAAAGAGAAGAATATAAGACAAGATGAAATAATTACAAATATAAAGAATAAGCCTTTTATTGGGAATGTCATGTGCGATATAGGTGATATTATCAAATAAAAAAAATATTGTAATAGATATAACTTGATGAAAAATGTCTATGATATAGGTGATATTACCATTATGGAAGAAATTACTTGTAATAAAAGCAATGTCCAAGCAAAGGACTTAAATTACGATATTAATGACTTGAAGATTTAAACAATGGACTTCAGCTGGCACTAATGATATGGAGGTTTTTAAATAAGATAATATTTGTTTAATATTTTTTTATTTAGGGGTAATTCATGGAGATGCCATAAAAATCAGTATGATAAAGCTATATTATCTCCAAATTTAAGAGAGTGGTTATTCTATTTTTTTCTCTGTATAATAATGTAATAAGGATTGATGTTAGGTTATAGTTTCAATAATAGACTATAGTTTCATAATAGTTAGTCCACCTTTTATTACATTAAATATTGTGAAATTTTATATTGAGTACTTACAATGTATTGAATCAACGTATGACAAAGTTTAATAAATGTATTTTATAGTTTCACTTTGTTCCAATAGAGTTCTCAAATTAAATGTTACAATTAAGAGTACAAAAAATATATATTTAACCAAAAGCTCTAATATTAGAACTACTTATTCTTGTACGAAATAAAGATGATTTTCATGATACCCAACACTTGTTCTTTAATTATTACTATTCAATAAATAAAATTAGATTCAAATACTTCTTCAATTTTCTACTTTATCTCCTATGTATTGTGATTATAAACCCTCATTTATAATTTGAGGTAGAAAATATGATTTGATACTTTCCTCTAGTTTTATCATTTTTAGTTACTTACTCCTTGAGCTCTACAAAATAAATTCAACATGTATAATAATGTTAGACTACAATGTATGAATTTGAGTTACCCTT
The DNA here is from genome assembly GCA_028583015.1 of Wollemia nobilis. NCBI lineage: Eukaryota > Viridiplantae > Streptophyta > Pinopsida > Araucariales > Araucariaceae > Wollemia > Wollemia nobilis. The sequence continues at coordinate 3,390,205 of JAQPPZ010017260.1, read as the reverse complement.
AAAATACACTCCTAAATAATGAATCAATACATCTGATAAACACAAAGATGTCTAATTTATAAAGAACACTTCGAAGAACTAGTCTAAGTAAAACACACAAACTCCAACCACAAAATGACATCCATTCAACACATCCTTCTATCATGAAAAAACTAATAAACTAATAGAAAAAAACATTAAAACCAAATACTAGGAACCAATAGGAAATCCAATAGAACATATTTCCATGAAACCTCCTTCACCCAAATAAAAATAAAATCTTGAAACACCTAATAAACCATTAAAAAAATAGGATTTCTAACAAGAATACCGAAAGAGCTATCATATGATAACCAATGTCTAGATACATTTAGAAATGTGGACTGGAATGTAAACACCCCAACACATTAATATGCATAAGAATGACATAATTGATAAGTGTATTATTACTATTAGGAATGTTCATTTTCTTATATTAAATTTTAGAAGATATATGAGAAACCAAATACTCTTTATATTTCCTATGAGCATCCCTCCACCCCTCCATGAGGACAACATCATTAAGTATTAAAGTATATTTATCATTTTATGAGTTTTAAACATGATTATGTCATAGTACTAGAGACATATTACTTAGCCAGTAAGGCACCAACTCTATCAACCATAAAAGTAACCTTATTATTATTAAATATTTGGACATTAAAGTATTTACCCCAAAGTATATTTTAATTTCAACTAGGAACCAAGGATTCACTATGTTGACATAGAGGAGTAGGGAATGACTAAGAACTAAGGGAATTACCCCACACACTAAACATTAAAAATTTAAGGGCTACAATTAGTCACCAAACATTTAGGATAACCTTCTAGAGAAAATCATTCACTTTGTCTAAGAATATAATGAGTTGAAGCCCTAATTGGTGTGTTTACACAGTCATGCACAAGATGCATAACTTTATGACAATTAAAGCAAACACTTTGCACATTTAGGTGTAAAACCATATGCTCATATTTAAAACTAGAAGTAATAATTCAAGTTTCTTATAAGAGTTTTCCATTGAGATCCAATTCAACATGTATATAAATGAATCCTAAAACTCAAAAATTTGTCTAAATTGTTTGTCTTCTAAATAAATCTACTAAGAGTGTGAATAATTTCCTTCATATAAAGTCAAAAGAATTTTTTTTATAACTAAATTTCACACACAATAATAACTTTGTTTTGGATATATCTTCAAGATGAAATTGTTAGAATTTCACAATAATAAATATGCAAAGTATTACACAAAATATGAAGAGAAGAGTGGAACTGATTGGTTTATCTTTAAAATCAACTCTATATAGATAGCAGAGTTGATCATTGAGAGCCGTTGAATTACAACAACTCATCAAACCTGATGAAGAAACCACTTAGAGTTCTATTGACCCATGGAGGAGTGGAAACTCAAGTGTGTATCCTAGTGAACTTAAGAGAATATTCACTTATTCTAACACCCCGCCTAAGTGATACTAGGGGAGTTTCTACGAATGAGTCTCGGTAACAAGGCCTGATTAGGTACTCATGTACAATATTGATAGTTGGTGGAAAAAACCCCTATGGGGAAAAACCAACTATCACCCCTTTGTTTTGAAATGATGGTAAAAACCCAGGGGGAAAAACCATCAATAAAAATCAAAGAAATATGAAAGAGTCTTATCTTCAGATGGTGAATATTGTCCTCTTTAAAAAATAAAATATGAGTCCTAGCAACAAGGCCTGATTATATACTTATGTACAATATAGATAGTTGATGGAAAAAAACCCTGTGGGGAAAAATCAACTATCACCCCTTTTTTTTGAAGTGATGGTAAAAACCCAATGGGAAAATCCTGATGTTCACACAATGACACTGAGAGGGGGGGGTGAATCAGTGTAGTTATTTAACTTCAATACAACAGCATTCAAAGACTGAAGCACAGAAAACTTATAAAACCAAAAGAACAAAATGAGAGCACACCACAACACACAATATAACGAGGTTCACCAATTTGGCTACTCCTCAAAAATTAACTGCTTGGACTTCAATCCAAATCCAGTCTTTGCAAAATTTCAATTTTACAACTTCTTTACCAGCATCCACTGGAAGGAGCACCAACCCCTGTAATTTTCTGCTGCAACAGATGGAGCACCAACCCCTAGTACCAAGCACCAACTTGGACTACAATTCTGATCAATTAGAATGACATAAAAGTGTCTTCACTTCATGCACAACCCTGATCGGTCTGCAATTAATCCAACTCTGCACACTCTCACGACTTTGCTAATTTTCTTATTCAAACCCTCTTTTCACAGCAATATTTCTCTTTCTGCAACAACTTCTCTCTCACAGCAGCAACATTATTCTGTGCTCGACTGTCCTTTTATACCCTATTTTTCTCATCGGGACTCTTTGTCTTCTATCGCGTTTCAATTCTTCATGCAGTCGGATGACATTCTCGAGCCGGTCGAATTCTTTTCTTCTTTCCAATGCGGCTGTTCGAATCCTTCCAAATATGACTGTTCGAATGCTGCACATCCTTCTTCTCGAAAGCTTTTCGATCCTTCCTATTTTATGTTTCGAATGTTGTAAATGCGTCTATTTTAATCGGCTGTTCTAATGCATTCTTCAATCGGCTGTTCGTTTGCACTTTCAATCGGCTGTTCGAATGCTGCACTTCGGCCGTTCGAATGCTTTTTCGATACAGCCTATACGACACTTAGAAAGCGTTTCAAGCATGCATCTACATCTGTTTCCATGCATGTTCGACACCTGTCCATGTGTAACTGTCTTTCTGACATCAGTTACTGTTTACGTAACAGGCTGCATGATTATGCTTTTTCAACACGTGTCATTTTGCATGCTCCTGCGGCTTTTACCCGCCAAACAGTTGCCTATCGCGATATCGTGACACTTTTAATTTTTGCTGATGTCATCCTTCATAATGTCACAAAATCACGATGCTTCCAGATTCCAGCACCTTTCCTAGCATCCTATCACAAAATCGTGACACTTTCTGACTTTGCTGACATCATCATCATTCTTGTCGTGAAATCGTGATGCTTTTGGCTTCTACTGACGTCATCATCCTTCTTGTCACGAAATCGTGATGTTTTTTACTCTTGCTGATGTCATCATCCTGCTTGTCATGAAATCATGACACTTCCGGCTTCCGTACACTCTTCTTTGCCAGCAACAGCGAAAAAGGAACATGTCGCGAAATCGCGACACTTTGCTCTTTTGTACAACTCTCCTTGCCAACTCCAGCGAAAATGGAACATGTCACTAAATCGCGACACTATGCTTCATGCAATGGCAAAATTTTTACATCTTTGTGCCTTGTGTTTTCACCTTGCCTCTTTTCATGAAATTTTGACTTGTAATATCATTGCTGCATCTTTCAGTTCTACACTTTTGACTAGTAGCAAAATTGCTACACCTTAGTTTCCCTTTGTTTCAACATGTAGCGCCATCGCTACACCTTAGTTTCTCTTTGTTTCAACATGTAGCGCCATCGCTACACCTTAGTTTCTCTTTGTTTCAACATGTAGCGAAAATGCTACACCTTCTTCTTGTGAATTTTTACTTGTGTCAAAATCGCTGCAACTCAGTTTTCTTAACTTTCGATTTGTAGCGAAATTGCTACACCTTTGTTTCCATACATTTCCAGCTGTGCATTGAAATACGAAACTTCAACATGCATGGAAATCACTACTCTCTTCATTGCAAGCTCCTTTCCTCCATTTATGTCACGAAATCGCGACACATTTTCTCTCTCCTCAGCGAAAACTCGACATGTCGCGACATCGTGACATTTTGGCATGAATTTTCTCTCTCCTGCTTTTTGTCGAGAAATCACGACACATTTTCTCTCTCCTCAGTGAAAACTCGACATGTCGCGACATTTTGGCGTGCATTTTCTCTCTCCTACTTTTTGTCGCAAAATCGCGACACATTTTCTCTCTCCTCAGTGAAAACTCGACATGTCGCGACATCGCGACATTTTGGCGTGCATTTTCTCTCTCCTGCTTTTTGTCGCAAAATCGTGACAGAAAACATGTCGCGATATCGCGACAATTTTCTTCCTTGTCTCTTTCTGCCAATTTCTGAATCTGGGTCACCTCTGTTTTGCTTGAAACTTTCTGCACTTGATCTGACTGACCTCTGAACTGCATCAATCGCATCAATCTATCTGTGTTGACAACAATGACAATACTTTCTCAATGCTTTTGCTGCACCTTGCTCAACAATATCCCCCTTTGGAATTGTTGGCAACACACAGCAACCTTGCTCAACTTCTTCTCCCCCTTTGCAAATAATACCAAAGGGCTAATGCAGACTCCCCCTGAGTCTCTGTACACCATTCTCAGGAAAATATTGTTATAGTTAGCAAAAATCATAAATATAAACAAAACTATAAGTATAGGCATGCATGCACCCATTGAGAATGTGATCCCTAATGATAGTCAGTTCTTGGGAATTGTGACCACTCCCAACTTATTCCTAAGGTACTCAAAAACATCCTTGGGCAATGGTTTTGTGAATATATCAACTACTTGCTCTGTAGTTGGAACAAAATCCAACTTGACTTCTCCTTCTGCAACTTTATCCTTCAAAAAATGATATCGAATTGCAATGTGTTTGGTTCTTGAATGCATAACTGGATTTTTGGATATGTTGATAGCACTAGTGTTATCACATTTTATTGATATTGGCTCTTTGAAGTGGATACCAAGATCTTTCAAAGTTTGTCTCATCCATAATATCTGTGTACAGCAAGTTGTGGCTGCAATGTATTCTACCTCTGCAGTGGATAGAGAGACTGATTCTTGTTTCTTGCTGTGCCATGCTACCAGCCTGTCTCCAAGATAAAATGCTCCTCCACTTGTACTCTTCCGGTCATCAATGCACCCTGCCCAATCTGCATCAGAATATGCAATCAAAGTGAAGTCTTTGCCTTTTGGGTACCACAACCCATAATCCATGGTACCTGAAGATCATTTTTACAGCTGTGACATGAGTTTCTTTGGGACTTGCCTGAAATCTAGCAACCATGCATACTGCCTGTAGTATATCTGGTCTAGTAGCTGTTAAATACAGCAGGCTTCCAATCATAGACCTGTACATTGTTTGATCAACATCTGGAGATTTATCATTCTTGCTCAACTTGTAGCCTGTTGTCATGGGAGTGCTGACCGGTTTACTGTCTTCCATTGTGAACTTTTTCAGCATTTCTTTTACATATTTAACTTGAGAAATAAAAATGCCTTTTTCATTTTTATTGACCTGCAGTCCTAAGAAATAAGAAAGTTCACCAATCATTGACATCTCAAATTATTTTTTCATTTTAATTGATATGTCTTTGCAATATTCATCCATGCTGCTGCCAAATATTATGTCATCTACATAAACAACAAGAACAATAAGATGACCCTTCTTTGTTTTGACATATAAGTTGCTATCCACCAAACCTTTCTTAAACCCTTGTTTAATTAGATAATTATCCGACCTTGCATACCATGCTCTGGGTGCCTGTTTTAATCCATATAAAGCTTTCTTTAACTTGCAAACAAAATCTGGATTGTCACCAAGTTGGAAGCCATCTGGTTGTTCAATGTAAACCTCTTCTTCCAGTTTTCCATTCAAAAATGCTGATTTTACATCCATTTGATATACTTTGAAGTTTTTATGAACTGCTAATGCCAGAAACATTCTGATTGCCTCTAGTCTGGCTATCGGTGCAAAAGTTTCTTCAAAATCAATGCCTTCAACCTAAGCATAGCCTTTACATACCAATCTTGCCTTATTTCTGACAACCTACCCATCTTCATTCAATTTATTTCTAAAAACCCATTTAGTGCCAATTATGTTTTTATTTGTTGGTCTAGGTACTAATTCCCAGGTATTGTTTTTCTCTATCTGATCTAGTTCTTCATTGATTGCCTTCATCCAACTTTCATCAGTGCTTACTTCAGCAACATCTTTAGGTTCAATACTAGATAACAGAGAATAGTTCCTCACTGTTGTTCTTCTTGTCTGAATACCATCTGTGGGATCCCCAATAATCTGTTCACTTGGATGATTTTTTTTCCAGTTGCCTATTTTAAATTTCCTATTTTCTTCTTCTTCAGATTCAGTTTTTACACCATCTGGATCAATTTTTTGATTCTTCTCTGTTTCTTTTTCATCATCACCTTCAATGACTTCTTCATACATAGGGTAGTTTTCTTGATAAGTAGTTTCTTGTTCTCTACCTTCATCAACTTTCACATCAGCACTTTCAACAATTTTCTTCAACCTCTTGTTGTAACATGTGTATGCCTTGCTTTTTGTTGAGTAACCAAGAAAGATACCTTCATCAGCTCTATCTTCAAATTTACCGAGGTTATCTTCAGTCCGTTTTATGTAGCACTTGCTGCCAAATACTTTGAAATGTCTTGTTGTTGCCTTTTTGCCAAACCACAACTCATAAGGTGTTTTGCTTTCATGTGGTCTCAGCATGCACCTGTTTTGAATGTAAACTACAGTATGAACTGCCTCTTTCCAAAATCTATCAGCTATTTTGTTTTCTACCAGCATTGTCCTTGCCATTTCCTACATTGTTCTATTCTTCCTTTCTACAACACCATTCTGCTGAGGTGTCCTAGCTGCTAAAAACTGTCTTCTTATCCCATGTTTTTGATAGTATTCTACAAATTCTTCGGAGATAAACTCTCCTCCCCTGTCTGATATTAGGCATTTAATTCTTTTTCCTGATTGATTCTCAAAAAGATTTTTGAAGGTTTTAAACATCTCAAATGCTTCTGACTTGAGTTTCAAAAATAGTACCCATGTCATTCTTGAGTAGTCATCTATACACAGCATACAATATTTGTTTCCATTTATGCTTTCAGTTCTCATGGGTCCACATAGATCAGTGTGAATTAGTTCTAATGGCTTGCTAGTGAAGTATTCTTTTGCTTTGAAAGTGGCTCTGGTTTGTTTTCCCTTTTGGCATGACTCACAGATGCTATTTACAGGTTTGCCAATGTTTGGTATATCTCTAACTGCTCTTTTTGAACTGATTTTTGCCAGATTATCAAAACTAATATGCCCAAGCCTCTTGTGCCATAGCCAGTTTTCATCTTCCTGTCCAATCAAGCATGTTCCTTCTGTAGTTTCTGAAAGTGTATACAGATTTCCAGAAGTTCTCAGTCCAGTGGCTATTAACTTTCCATTTTTTGTCTTTCTTACTTCATAGCCCTCCTTCTTGAAGATTACATCATGACCTCTGTCACATATTTGACTTACACTTAGCAAGTTATGCTTTAGGCCAATTACAAACAAGACTTCTTTTGATTTTATATTGCCATCACTGATCTTGACTGATCCCTTTCCAACAATCTTTGATCCATCATTATTTCCAAATTTCACAGAACCACCTTCATAGTTCGTAAATTCTCAAACTTTTGCTTGTCACTGTCATGTGACTGGAACAACCAACTGTCAAGTATCCAAGGTGCTGATTTGTTCTGAGCTTTAAAAGCAGTCTGGACAATCAAATATTCCTTTTCTTTCCATTCTGGTTTGATAGCAAATTTTGCTACTTGTTTTGCCTTTGTCCTTTCATTAGCATGTGCCTATTTTTCAGGAAATTTCTGGTTTTGTTTCAACCCACTTGGCTGAGATTTTCTACCCTGATAATTATTTGATGCAAAAGTGCTTCTGCAGTTTCTAGCAATATGTCCAAAATTATGACAATTATAACATTCAACTGCATAATTCATTAAAGGAGAAAAAACATTTTTGCTGGTAAAATTCCTTTGAGATACATTATGCCTGCAATCTGAAATCTTATGGCCATAAGCATTGCATTTAAAACAATAACCAGAAAATGCATGATTAAACCTCGGGTGCCGGTCTTTGCCGGTTTGAAGTAGGAGCCATGACTCTTCTCCTCCTTGGATGTGTGACTTTTGTGAATCCATCTTTGTCAGTATTCTTCTTGAATCTGGCATTATTGTTTTCTTTTGCATGATTTTGTTTTTCTGGTTCAACCATGATCTTTTCTTCTTTCTTTATGGGTTCTATATTCAAGTTCTTTGAATCCTTTGAAGATTCTCCTTCATCAAAGCCTAAACCAAATTTTATGCCAAAAGGCCTTTGGTTATTTAACATTTTATCCAGCTTTACGGTACTTTCTTCAAACTTATGAAAACAGTTCAATTTTCTATTCATCTCCTCTAACTGCATCCTTAACTTAACAATGTCTTCCTCTAGCTTACTGCATTCAACTGTCTTTACAGTTAATTGTTCATCAAAAACTTCAGACATTTTCTTGAATTCCTTTGTTTTTATTTTCAGATTATTTATTATGTCTGTGGCATTCTCTAATTTCTTTGAAAATTTCTTATTCTTCTTCCTTTATGCACTCAACTCTTCAAGTGCAACAACCAATTCTCCTTCCAAATACACTTTAGCTTCATCCTTGGAATTTTCATCACCTTCCTGATTTTTCTCTGTTCTTTCTTCTTCCAGTGCCATGAACAGAGCTTCACCTCCTTCTTCTTCAGACTTCTCATCTGTGCTTTCTTCAGAACTACTGACATTCTTGGTTATGAAGCTTTTCTTCTTGAAGTTGTTCTTTCTGAAATTTTGTTTCTTCTTCCAGTCACCTTTTTCTTGGTGTGAACCTTCACCATTTTTGGTTCTCTCCTGCATTGGACATTTGGATGCAAAATGACCGACTCCTCCACAATTGAAGCATTTAAAAGGTAGCTTCCCTCTATATTTTCATTTTCCTTTTGTGAGTTTTCGAACAAAATTGGCTTCTGTTTCATCCAGTGTTCCTTCATCCTCAGATTCATGTTCAGATTTTACATTCTTGTGTGCTTTAAAAGCTGCTTCTCTATCTGTAGACTTGGTTTGTCCTATTCTCATTTCATATGCTATCAGGGAACCATGCAACTCATCCATGCTGAAGTTGTTTAGATCTTTTGCCTCTTCTATTACAGAGACTTTGGAGTTAAATATTTTGTGAAGTGTTCTGAGAACCTTTTTCACAACAACTGCATCATCAATTTCTTCATCGAGTCCTCTGATTGCATTAATAATTTCGTTGACTCTCAGCATATAAGTCTCTATGTTTTCATCTTCATTCATTTGTAGTGCTTCGAACTATTCTCGATGAGTTTGTAGTTTTGCTTCCTTAATCTTAATGTCTCCTTCATGGATGCTCTTCAGTTTATCCCACATGTCTTTTGCTGATTTACAACTCATGACTCTTATCAGTTCACTGTCAACAAGCCCACACATTATGGCATTCTTAGCTTTGGAGTTGTTCTCAAATTTCTTTTTCTCGATAGTATCTGTTGGAGGAGTAGTGGGTGCTATGTATCCACTATCTATAGAATCCCAAATATCATATCCCAATGCACTCAGATATGTTTGCATTCTGAGTTTCCAGAAGGTGTAATTTGTTCCATCAAATAAGGGAGCTTTCTTGGATGAAAATCCTTCATCGCCTGCCATTATTTCTTCCAAGATCTCCTTAGCTGATTAAGCTTGTACAAGGAACCTGGCTCTGATACCAATTGATGTTCACACAATGACACTGAGAGGGGGGGGTGAATCAGTGTAGTTATTTAACTTCAATACAGCAGCATTCAAATACTGAAGCACAAAAAACTTATAAAACCAGAAGAACAAAATGAGAGCACACCACAACACACAATATAACGAGGTTCACCAATTTGGCTACTCCTCAAAAATTAACTGCTTGGACTTCAATCCAAATCCAGTCTTTGCAAAATTTCAATTTTACAACTTCTTTACCAGCATCCACTGGAAGGAGCACCAACCCCTGTAATTTTTTACTACAACAGATGGAGCACCAACCCCTAGTACCAAGCACCAACTTGGACTACAATTTTGATCAATTAGAATGACATAAAAGTGTCTTCACTTCATGCACAACCCTGACTGGTCTGCAATTAATCCAACTCTGCACACTCTCACGGCTCTGCTAATTTTCTTATTCAAACCCTCTTTTCATAGCAATATTTCTCTTTCTGCAACAACTTCTCTCTCACAGCAGCAACATTATTCTGTGCTCGACTGTCCTTTTATACCCTATTTTTCTCATCGGGACTCTTTGTCTTCTATCGCGTTTCAATTCTTCATGCAGTCGGATGACATTCTTGAGCCGGTCGAATTCTTTTCTTCTTTCCAATGCGTCTGTTCGAATCCTTCCAAATATGACTGTTCGAATGTTGCACATCCTTCTTCTCAAAAGCTTTTCGATCCTTCCTATTTTATGTTTCGAATGTTGTAAATGCGTCTATTTTAATCGGCTGTTCTAATGCATTCTTCAATCGGCTATTCGTTTGCACTTTCAATCGGCTGTTCGAATGCTGCACTTCGACCGTTCGAATGCTTTTTCGATACAGCCTATACGACACTTAGAAAGCATTTCAAGCATGCATCTACATCTGTTTCCATGCATGTTCGACACCTGTCCATGTGTAACTATCTGTCTGACATCAGTTACTATTTACGTAACAGGCTGCATGATTATGCTTTTTTGACACGTGTCATTTTGCATGCTCCTGCGACTTTTACCCGCCAAACAGTTGCCTGTCGTGATATCGTGACACTTTTAATTTTTGCTGACATCATCCTTCATAATGTCACAAAATTGCGATGCTTCCAGATTCCAGCACCTTTCCTAGCATCCTGTCATGAAATCGTGACACTTTCTGACTTTGCTGACATCATCATCATTCTTGTCACGAAATCACGACGCTTTTGGCTTCTGCTGATGTCATCATCCTTCTTGTCATGAAATCATGACATTTTCGACTCTTGCTGACATCATCATCCTGCTTGTCGCGAAATCACGATACTTCCAGATTTCGTACACTCTTCTTTGCCAGCAGCAGCGAAAAAGGAACATGTCGCGAAATCATGACACTTTGCTCTTCCGTACAACTCTCCTTGCCAACTCCAGTGAAAATGGAACATGTCACTAAATCGTGACACTATGCATCATGCAATGGCGAAATTTTTACATCTTTTTGCCTTGTGTTTTCACCTTGCCTCTTTTCATGAAATTTTGACTTGTAATATCATTGTTGCATCTTTCAGTTCTACACTTTTGACTAGTAGCGAAATCGCTACACCTTAGTTTCCCTTTGTTTCAACATGTAGCGCCATCGCTACACCTTAGTTTCTCTTTGTTTCAACATGTAGCGCCATCGCTACACCTTAGTTTCTCTTTGTTTCAACATGTAGCGAAAACGCTACACCTTCTTCTTGTGAATTTTTACTTGTGTCAAAATCGTTGCAACTCAGTTTTCTTAACTTTCGATTTGTAGCGAAATCGCTACACCTTTGTTTCCATACATTTCCAGTTGTGCTTTGAAATGCGAAACTTCAACATGCATGGAAATCGCTACTCTCTTCATTGCAAGCTCCTTTCCTCCATTTATGTCGTGAAATCGCGACACATTTTCTCTCTCCTCAGCGAAAACTCGACATGTCGCGACATCGTGACATTTTGGCGTGCATTTTCTCTCTCCTAATTTTTGTCGTGAAATCGCGACACATTTTCTCTCTCCTCAACGAAAACTCGACATGTCGCGACATCGCGACATTTTGGCGTGCATTTTCTCTCTCCTACTTTTTGTCGCGAAATCGCGACACATTTTCTCTCTCCTCAACGAAAACTCGACATGTCGCGACATCGCGACATTTTGGCGTGCATTTTCTCTCTCCTAATTTTTGTCGCGAAATCGCGATAGAAAACATGTCGCGATATCGCGACATTTTTCTTCCTTGTCTCTTTCTGCCAATTTTTGAATCTGGGTCACCTCTGTTTTGCTTGAAACTTTCTACACTTGATCTGACTGACCTCCGAAGCGCATCAATCGCATCAATCTGTCTGTGTTGACAACAATGACAATACTTTCTCAATGCTTTTGCTGCACCTTGCTCAACAAAGCCATCAATCAAAAGAAAAGAAGTATGAAAGAGGCTTGTCTTTGGATGGTGAAGATTGTCTTCCTATACAAAGAAATGATGAGTCTTGGTAAGAAGGCTTGATGAGGCACTCATTTATAATATAGTGAGAGGTGGAAGACCTCTTTGTCAATGCAGCTATAATACTCCAAGTTTTTCTCACAACTGAAGGTAATACGGAGAATAAATTGGCTTGGTGAAGATGTTTGCAATTTATGCCTCAGTTGGAATATAATCCAAGTGTATGTCCTCGCTCTAAATATATTGTCGAATGAAGAGATTATATATAATATTGAGTCTCAGCACCAAGTCCTGATAACATACTCATGTAAAATAGAGATGGTATAGCCACAAATGTGAGTCCCAAAAGCAAGGCCTGATAAGGTACTCATTTACAACATGTGATCAAAATAATAAATATCATTAAAGAAAAGTCCCCTAAAACCAAAGTGAAGATAGGATGGAGATAGAACCACAAAAAATTGCATGGGTAGTCCAAAAATGACTCCACAAGCATGAGTATGTGGTTTCCACCTATATGAGTACAATGGGCTAATAACTAGGTCCAAACCTTGTGGAAAAACAACAAAATTAGGGTAATGGTACAAAATTTCAGGGGTAAAACACCTGCCAGAATAGAAGAATAAGGAAGATGTGCATAGAGGATTGAGAGGAAGGAATATGTCCTCTTCAACCCCCTCTTTAGGACAAATTCCATTAAGAAGCCTACAATGGACCCATTAGATGTCTCAAAGACATAGAGACTTGTTGTAGAAAATAATTCATACTCCCAGACTAGTGATCACGAACCATGAAATCAAAGTGTCTCATAAAAACAATTCTTACTATAAAAGTCCCTTGGAACCAATGTGTCTCACAAAAAAATGTGAAGATAGGATGGATAAAAAACCACAAAAAATTGTAAGGGATTTCCAAATTGACTTCGCAAGCATAAGTAGTGGTATTCACCTATCTGACACAATGATTTGAATAACAAGGTCCAAAAAATGGAAAATCAGCAAAACAAGGGCACCAATGCTAGGAGTGTCAGGTTCATTCGAGAGTGCACTCCATGATACAATAATTTTTTAAAAAAAATATCATTGAAAAAGTCTTGAAACTGAATAATGAACACCACAATTGTGTCCATCTCGAAAAAAAATTCCGACTATAAATACCCCTCCATTAACTTCAAATGAGAAATTGAAGTGGAAATGAGAGATTTGGTTGACCAAAAAATATATATTTTTTGAGTTTTAATAATATGTTTTAGTTGAAAATTTGTTTGGCCCTTTGACAAGAGTTTTCGAGCTCTGGCGATTTGGTGGGAAAACTTCTGAACCGGTGTCGGGCGCTGCTCGAGGGCCTCTGGCCCGACAGATCTTCCCAGAGCCTTTGTTTGATTGTTTCTGCACTACTCTGAAGACTTGTAAGCTGTTTCGGGAGGGCCCGATGGGGTCTCCTCCAGTCTCTTCTGCTGGAAAAAAGAGTTCATACGCTGAGATGCTGAAAGAAAACCCCTCGCCCTCCACTGGTGAAGCGCAGAGGACTGCTTTTCAGACGTTACTCAAGAACGCTGGCAATGGTGCTTCCACACACCAAGTTAACGGTTGCCTTTCGCAATCAACTTCCAGACCAAAGATTATTATAGAACCGAAACTGGTTGAAGACACAATCTTCTATCGTGCTCATCACGACCTGATTTGCAAATTCATGGGTATCCGTCCCACTCTGAACTTTCTGCACACCTGGGTTAGACAAAATTGGGAGCCACTAGGTGAGTACTCCTTATGGCCTATTAGTAATGGATATTTAATTATTAGTTTCTCTTCCTTAGCAGATAGAAATAGAGCTTTTGAATCTGAGAAAAGGAACCATGGCCCAGCTGGGTTATTTGTCCAACCTTGGAGAGTGGGTTTTGACCCTCGTATTGAACCTACGGTAGTCCCGGTCTGGATCCGACTGTATGCTCTTCCTATGGAGTTCTGGGGGGAACAGGTTCTAGAAATGATTGGTAATTCATTAGGCAGGTTTATAGGAGTCTCCAAAGATACTATAGAGGGAAACACAGCTGTCTTCGCTAGGATCTGTGTTGAAATGGATATTAGCCAGCCTTTACCAGCCGAGGTGGAACTCGAGTTGACAGGGCTTACCTGGATACAATAGTTAGATTATGAGGCCCTTCCTTTTAGATGCAGAGCCTGCCATCAGCACGGCCATCTGGCGAGGTTCTGTCCAAATACCCTGAACACAAAAGTGGAGGCTCCGCTTGGAAATCCAAACCGCTCCAGAGTGGGTAAGTTTACCCCTGTCCAAGAACCATCTAGTATTCCTCAGGATTCTGGTCTCCAGAAATATGGTTTTGAACTTCCGAAGCGAAGGAAAAATAAGAAGAAAAATTCTAAGGAGCATGCACAACTTAAGTCAACCAATCGGTCTGAAATATTTAAATCCCTAGTGGATAAATAGGACCAAGTCATGGAGGGAGTGGATGGGAATGTTGAGGATACTAACATTCACTCCCCGGCTTCTCCATCATTTACCCCTGTCTTAGAACAGGTAATGGAATCCCCTGGGACTTTGTTTCCAGAGAATTCAGGGGCACTGGTCATCCACTCCCCAGCATAGCCGGTTATCAAGGATGTTACTATGGGAAGCTCTGAAAAGAATAGGGAAAGGCCGGTTCTTGGGATTACCCAGGTGGAGAAGAGGTCTAAAAATAGTACTTCCCAAGGAGCAGGCAGAAAATCCAATAAGGATCTACTGGCAGTGCAAGGAGATAAGCTGATCAATGGAGGATTGGTGATTTCCATTGAGTCCTACTACTCTCAAGGTTCTCAATGATTATTCAATCCTGGAATGTTAGGGGTTTAAATAGCAGAACCCATCAATCTGTTGTTCAAATACTTTTAGGAAAATGTAAAACAGACTTTTTGGTCCTCCAGGAGACCAAAATGTCAGTAGATCTTATGTGCAAGACTGCCAACAGAATATGGCGGGGTGCTGGTTATATGGATGTGGCTGCTCAGGGTGCCTCGGGGGGGATTGTCACTTTTTGGAACTCTTAGGTTTGGATAGATTTAGAACACATAGCTTGGAGGGGTGTTCTAACTTCTCTATTTAGAAATAATGTCACAGCTGATCATGTTCTCATTACAAACTTCTATGGGGCTCAATGCTTTGATGGCCAGCGGCTCCAATGGAATGCTGTACACAATATGAGATCCTCCCGGGAAGTGTTTGACTAGATCTTAGTCGGGATTTTAATGCCAAATTTTCTATTTGGGATCAGGAAGGTGGGGCCCCAGTTTTGGATCCAGGGGACCGGTTCTTGATTGCCCAAATCCAGACCCTTAACCTGGTTGATATCAAAGGCCCTAGAACCTACTTTACTTGGACAAATAAGAGGAGCGAGCCACACAGTCGAAAGGTAAAATTAGACCAGTTTTTGGTCTCTGAAGAGGCATTTATTAAATGGAATCTGAAGCTCCAGATTTTGGAAGGCCCTGTCTCAGATCACTTTCCCATTTTTCTTGAAGGAGGGATGATGATAGGTCAACACCACAAGCCATTTAAATTTGAAAACTTCTGGTTGCAAAAGGAGGATCTCCGTAGGAAAATCCCCCAGTGGTGGGAGGAAGGCCGCCTACCCTATGGGACAGCTATGTTCAAATTCCATAAACAGCTTCATTTCGTCAAGTGTAAACTGAAACAGTGGATACAAACCAATAAGTCGGACTTCTAGATCTAGAGGGCTCCCCTGATGGCAAGATGGGAGGAGGTGCAAAAACACTTCAGGGATGGCTCCATTTCTGAGCACCTTAAGGTGGAGGATGATGCTCTACGCAAAGCGGTTGAAGACATTGATAACCAAGAGGAAATTTACTGGAAACAGAGAGCTAGAACCTCCTGGTTATTAGAAGGTGATAGAAATACAAAATTTTTCCACCGCTCAGCTTGTGCTAGGAGACAAATGCATAACATGGAAGTCCTTCAAGATGAGAATGGCCACTCTTTTGATACTCTCCCTGGAATGCATTCCCACTCAATGGATTATTTCTCAAACCTTTTTAAGAATAGTATGGACCAAGATGTGGTTGCTCAGAATGCAGTTATCAATGTCATCCCTTCTCTCATCTCTCAAGAAGAGAATCAGATCCTCCTTAGACCCATTGACGGTGATGAACTAAAGAAAGTGGTATTTGGGATGAGCACTGGAAAATCGCCAGGTCCAAATGGCTTTCCTATTGAATTTTTCCAGGCCTTCTGGGATACTCTGGAGAAGGATGTTTTGGCTGTTGCTGAGGAGTCAAGAACTAACAAAAGAATGCTTAAAGCTCTCAACCATACCTTCATCACTTTAATTCCTAAAGGGGAAGGGGGGTTCATATCTCTGATTTCAGACCGATTGCCTTATGTAATGTTATTTATAAAATAATCACGAAGATTATGGCTGAGCGGCTAAAACCTCTTTTACAAAAAATAATTTCCTCGGAGCAAGGGGGTTTTGTGGAAGGTCGACAGATCCTGGATGAAGTGGTCCTTGCTCAGGAGGCAATCCACACAATGCAAACTTCAGGTAACAAAGGAATGTTTATAAAGCTGGATATGTCTAAGGCTTATGACCGGGTGGAGTGGGGCTTCCTGGCTAAGATGTTGGCTGCCTTTGGCTTTTCTCAGGATTGGATTGACTGGGTCTTGAGTTGCATCTCCACTCCCTCTTTCTCTGTTCTAATCAAAGGGCTCCCCTCGACTCATTTTGGTGCCTCTCGGGGTCTTTGTTAAGGAGAACCTTTCTCACCTTACCTCTTCCTCATTTTAGCTGAAGGATTAGGCAGAATATTCCTGAGAAGACGTCATCTCGGTTTGATAATAGGTATCAAAGTGGGGACAGAAGTCTTGACCCACTTACAGTTTGTGGATGACACAGGATTGGTGGGAGTGGCCAGCTTCAGGGAAGCCATAGGAATCAGAGATACTCTTAACATCTACCTTCGGGCATCAAATCAAGTCATTAATGATAAAAAGTCCAAGGTGGTCTTCTTCAACCTCGATCGAAGGTTACAGGACAGAATCACTGAGGTTCTAGGATTTACTAGGACCTCTCTACCTGTTACTTACCCGGGGGTTCCTCTGCACTTCAAAAAACTAAAAATTAATTTCTGGAAGGATCTTTTGGATGGCATCAAAGAGAAAGTGAATCATTGGGCTCTTAAATGGTTAAGCTATGGAGGCCGATTAACGTTCTTACAATTTGTTATTCAGGCTTTGCCAATTTATAAATTCTCCATCCTGGCTGCCCCACATTCTATCTGGAAAGAGCTTGACAAAATGGCCCGAAGCTTCTTATGGGAGGGTGCTAAAGGGAAGAAGAAATGGGCCTTGGTCGGTTGGGATAAGGTCACCCAGCCCAAGGATAAAGGCGGGCTGGGACTGAGAAGCTCCAAGCTTAATAATCAAGCTTTGGTTGGAAAATTATACTGGAGGTGGATTTCACAGCCAACTTCCCTTTTTAGAAGAATTCTATCTAGTAAATACCTAGACCATGCTCACCCCAATGATTTGGGACGTTTCCCTTTGGAAGTTAATGGATCCTTAGTGTGGCATACTCTCAAGCTTGGAGCTCAAGTCATCAAAGATCAAATGTTTTGGAAAGTGGGGAGAGGGGAGAAGGCCCGCTTCTGGACTGATTCCTGGGATCAGCACCATCCTATTATTACTGTGTTTCCTGAACTGCAACCCATTAAATCAGCCATAGAATACAAGGGTTGGATTCTTATTGAGAGTTATTTCAATACCATTCAAATTGGGGAATACAAGTTCAAAAATTTCAAGAGGCTGGAAGAATGGCCAATTCCAATTCCCCCGGAGCTGGCACCCATCTTGGAAAAAAATTTGATAGCTAGGTTTCTTACTGGACGAGATGAGGAGGATGAACTTGCCTGGGGCTTTGGGAACCTTGGGGTTTATACTGTGAAAGCGAGATTCAATCAGATTCTTCCAGAGCCTCCACCTCACTCTTTTTCGGTCCATGTCTGGAAGAAGATTTGGCACCCCAAAGGCTGGCCAAAGGTGAACTTCTTTGCATGGCAATTTATGCATAATGGAATCCTCACATTTTACAATCTCAGACATAGAGGTATCATCCGTCCTTCTTAGTGTGTGTTATGTCCCAAGCAAGAGGAAACTGCTGATCATTTGCTGTTTGAATGCACTTTCACTCGACAGATTTGGATGCGCTGGTTCTCCACCTTTAAAATCCAAGACAACAGTGATGTGACTCGGACCAATATTTGGAACAGATGGAAGAGAGGCAGATTTAAATCCAAGGCTCTTTGCATTGGCTGGGAGCTCGACTTTCTTTTTATTTGGTGGCAGGTGTGGTTGGAGAGAAATTCCCGCATCTTCCGTGAAACTTTTTCTTCTCTTGAAGGAATCTGGCAGGTCATCTGGAGCAAAGTAGCGGAAACGGTTGCTATCTACGTGGAGGAGGAAAAATAGTTTGTCTCTGCGCCATCGACTGAGGGAGCTGTTGATCTTGAAAGACAAGCTTTTGATAGATGGCACCCTCCCCCTGCAGGCTGGATCAAAATTAACACTGATGGTGCTGCTAAGGGAAACCCGGGTAGTGCGGGAATTGGTGTTTTTTGTCACGATCATCTTGGGTCTGTGCTCTATTAGGAGCTGCAAGTTCTGGGTCATGCCACAAACAATGAAGCGGAGGCCTTGGCCATTAAATTTGCCTCTATCTGGGCTGTAAAGCAGGGCCATAGAAAGATAATTCTTGAGTCCGACTCTCAAATTCTGGTGGGTGCTCTTGATAGCATGAGGAACTTCAATTTGCAGGCCTGGAGGCTGCGGTCCCTTGTCTCCCAAAAAAAGGATCTCTGGAAAGAATTGGATGATGTGATTCCCATCTATGTGTGTAGAGACTTCAACAAGGTGGCTGATTTTCTTGCTAAGCTGGGTGCCGAGAAGGAAGTTGGAGTGCAGATGCATAGTGATATGCCTATCGAGGACATTGTGATTAGACAAGGCCTTGAATGCCATTTATGATCATGTGTAAAGATTTTTCTGCTAAGGATGGTTTTTGTAGTGATTTCATGACTTGTAACGATGTCGTGGCCTCTGGCGGGAAGTTGTCGTGATATCGTGATAGGTTTTGCCTTCCCAGCCTCCGCAGAAAATAGGTCGTGAAATCGCGACATGTCGCGAATTCGCGACATGTCACGATATCGCGACCTGGCGCGCTGCCGTTGTCTTTGATGCAAAGTTGTAGCGATTTCGCTACCTTTTTGGCTGATGAGGTCTTCTTTGAGAAATTGTCGCGATTTCGTGACCTGCTGAGCTTTCGCGGTCTGGGGATGGAAGTCGTCGCGATTTCGTGACATTTTTGGCACAGGGGAGTCAAGGTTGAAAATTGTCGCGATATCGTGACACTTTTACTGGCTGGGAGCTTCGGAGGAATTTCATCGTGATTTCTCGACGTGCCGTGATTTCGTGACATGTCGCAAAATCACAACACTTTTGGCGCAGGGGAGTCGAGGTTGAGAACTGTCACGATATCGTGACCGATTTTGCTACTGCTGCCCTCACTCGAAACTGGTCATGATTTTGCGACATTTTAGCAGGTTGGGAGCTTTGGAGGAATCTCGTCATGATGTCGCGACCTTTTCGAAGACTTGATGCTTCTTGGAGTTTTGGTCGCGATTTCGTGACTCTCTTGCCGACCGGGCGTGGAGGCCTTGGTTTGTCGTGATATCGCGACATGTCGTGCTATCGCGGCTGAGGGCGCTACTGCGGCCGTGACTGGGTTGTTGCCCGCGATTCCGTGACATGTCGCGGTTTCGCTCCTTGCTGCCTTCTTTGCTTTGTGGGAGTTTCCTTTGTGCTCCTTGCTTGCTGTTCAGTTCTCTGCTATTTTTTTGGGATGAGTTATCTCCCTGTTGTATTTGCCCCTTGTTTTAATTCAAGCTTTTCAATTTTTTTCAAAAAAAAATAATATGATTTAGTTAATGTTTATAGGAATTGCCAATGTAAAGATCCTATAAAAAATTTTAAAATAAAATAAAAATATGTTTAATTTGATATAAATGAGGGTGGGCATGAATTTAGTGAATATATTCTTATACTTTTTAGATATTTTATAAAGAATATATACCTATAAAAATTAAAGGCTACTATAAAGAAATCTAGAAGAATACACCCTCCCTAAAAGATAAAATAAAAAATGAATTTAATTATTAGGTTACAAATGACGCTTTTCTCTTAGCCCTTTGAAAGAGAAAGAGATTTAAAATTTTGGGTTCCCATGAGTGAAAGTTATGATGGGTGAGGGGCTCAATTGAATTCATCTTAACACAAGAGAGATATTGAAGTTTTAAATTATCAATACTCCCCCCCTTAAAATTTCAATTATGGAATTTTTTAGGGTTTTGAAAACCTTTATGAAAAAGTATTTTAAACTTTTATATTTTTTTATAAACTTTGTTAAGTTTTAATTTAAAAAATATTTAACAATAACACCATTTGAGAATAAGAAACAGTGAGAAAAGATCTTTCTTAAAATGGTTAGTTCGAATATATTAATAAACTAAATGATAATAAAGAGTAAAAATTAATTTGAAAGGAAAAAAGGAACTTCTTGTGTAAAATTATTACTATAACAATAGCAATATATTTAGAATATATTATAAGGAAGATAGCTTTTCTCAAAAAAATTAACAACATAGGTGAGAAAAGTAATTAGAGAGTGAATCCTTTAATAATGAAAAAACTAAAATTTTAATGATTACTGTTAGATTAAAATATATTTCCCTTAATGCATAAGCAAAATGATAGAAGTTTTTCTTTATATCAAGATAAATATAATTTAAATTTAAGTTTTAAGAATAATTTTAATCTCAAAAAAATAAATAAAGACCTTAGCATTCAAAATATTTGAAAGGAAATAAATTTAAAAAATATTTTCCTTAAGACTATATGCAAAGAAGAAAAAAAGGCAAGTAAAATGCATAGAGACGAGATGCAAAATACACAAATACTAGAAGACTCCCCTCCCTGAACTGCGATCGATGCTAAAAAACAACCGAACACCCCCCCCAAAGAATTTTTTTATTATAAATTTACAATATGTGTCATCTGTTGTTTTTGTAGAGACCCAAAATAAATATGAGGCTTGCAAAAAAATGTAGACAAAGGAGATTTGAAGGAATCAAAATTATACTATGATTAGGATGAATCTATTGGAACAAAAGAAATGTTGTAAAATAAAAAAATAAACAGATTCTTCCATGAAACAACAAAAGCAAGGAACACAAACAAAAGCAGGGAACATGAACATGTGAAACCTCTGAGAGAGAACACGATGGTGTGATTTCAACGAAGTTATTTAACCCCCAAGCACCCAAGACACATAAAAGGAATAGGGAAATTGTTTGCATAAACTTCAGAGACCTATAGAAAATGGGTCAATGCAAAGAATGCCCTATGAAAGGGTCATATGGGCGAAGCTGACCACCTGCGAGCAAACCTTAGTGTAATAAAACTTAATGTTGTAGTATTGTCTATTATAAAAAAGGATGCTTTAAAACATTTTAATAATGGTAAAAGAAAACGTTTTGAAAGCACTCTAAATAAAAATGAAACCTTGTAGAGAAAATGTTAGTAGAGTTGTTGTTGCTTAAATCTGAGAGACTGCGAGATCATTCTAGATAGCGTTCAAAGAGCACTTCGGATGAAGGAACCTACAAATATCGAGAAAAAGTGAGTAGCGTAATATTCCACAAATGCCTTTGATAAAAAACGTTAGCAAAAATACATGCTTTAAAAAATTTAAATAATTATTTTCAAAAGAAAAATATTTTGAAAGCACTGAAACCCTATAGATAAAACATTAGTAGAATGCTGCTGCTTAAATTTGAGATACTGTGAAATCATTTGATAGCATCAAAGAGTGCTACGGATGAAGGAAACTACAGATCTTGAGGAAAAAGTACCTCAAAAAATATAAAGCAAAAATACTTCCAAATGACTGCGAAAGGAAGAGATATATACCAAATGATTTAGTGAGCACCGATGAATAGACTCCAAGAGGAATATGCAGCCCAACGGGATAATAGAAGAGTGCACCATATTAGAGGCCCAACAAAATAGAACCAACTAGAGTGCGAATGACAACTTTAAGGAGACTGCACCAATGAGAGTGGCAGTCTTTCCAACGACTAGAATCTCATATATGTTGAGAACGAACATTGAGAATAAGAGCATTAGAAAATGTGAGATCGAACAATGAGTTAATAATAATGAGTGAGGTATATTTAAATCCTCATGAGCAAATAGAAACTCATAAAATAATCTCTAAAATAACACTTTAGTTATTCCGTGATTTTTCCTTTTAATAGCGGAAAAGAAGGAAATAACTAGAAGTTTTAGAATACTTTTCCAATATGAAAATGCCGAGAAAAATAAAAATAAATAAATTCTATACTCCTTTGAAAAGGTAAGGGTGAAAAAGTGCCTTCACATAGGTTAACCATGTTAAAAAAAAAGGAAATGGCTATATTTTCTCAAAAACTTTCCTCAAGAAATTCAGGAACGTGCAACAAATAAAAAATAAATATGCCGAAATATGGAAAAATAAATGAATCAGATCCTAGAACGTTCAAGAGAGAATACTAGTACCCAGGTGTTGTAGGTGAGTTGGAGAGGAGAGGGCAATCCTCCAAGGGAGGTCCCAGGTTCGAATCTCCATCCTACCAAAAAGCTGAATTGGGTACCCAAAATCCAATTGATAATGTTGGTGCGGGCAGGGCTGGGTGCGATCCTTGGGTGAATTTGACGGTGTAGAACCCCCTGTTCGTGGTCTCTTATACCAATGCAGTCCCGCAAGGGGTTTTTCGCTGAAAAAAAAAAAGAGAGAATACTAGAAAAATCTATCCTGCTCTGGTACCATGTTAGAATTTCATAATAATAGATATGCAAAGTATTACACAAAAGATGAAGAGAAGAGTGGAACTGATTAATTTATCTTTAGGATAAACTCTGTATAAATAGTATATTTGATCAGTGAGAGTTTTTGGATTACAAAAACTCATCAAACCTGATGAAGACACCACTTAGAGTTCTCCTGACACATGGAGGAGTGGAAACTCAAGTGTGTATCCTAGTGAACTTTAGAGAATATTCACTTATTCTGATAGAAATTTAGTTGAATAATGCTATAAAAATTAGACTTAGTTATAACTCACCTAACTCCAAAACTAAATGACTAATTTAACTACCTTATTTGAGAAAATATTATAGGCCATATAACCCTCTCCAACACTAGGAATTTGTTCTAATAACCACCACCAAGTATCCTAGTTAATCATTTCCTATTTATAGAACTTATGCTTTGTTGGGATACCCTTTAGTGCACATCATGTTTCATCTAATCTCCATAGCCTTAGCAACAACATTCACAAGAGGAGACTTACACCTCATGACCTTGCAATTTCCAAAAGGAACAAAGGAACCAATACAAAAACATATGACTAGTAGGATATAAGTATTTCAAAGAGTTATAAACAATAAAGACTAGACATTAAGGCATAAAATGTCTTATCACTAGAAAATAAGAATAAACATAACGCACTTTAATGCCATGATAAAAATATACATAATGTAGAAACCAAAATAGCACCAAACCGATTATGTGATGACAAAAACTGATCGCATTGACACACACAGCCCCTAGGGTAGACCCCAGAGGTTAAACAGTGGTCCTA
This sequence comes from Wollemia nobilis, assembly GCA_028583015.1. Lineage (NCBI taxonomy): Eukaryota > Viridiplantae > Streptophyta > Pinopsida > Araucariales > Araucariaceae > Wollemia > Wollemia nobilis. The sequence continues at coordinate 3,366,444 of JAQPPZ010017260.1, read as the reverse complement.
ACCACTCCCAAAAGCAGTTTGGAAGGTAAAAGGCCAATTTGGAACATTTTAGCACTTTGCTCCCTACTCGTACCACCATGGGACGATTACAAACTGGTATTTGTCCCACCCAGGGATGATTATCTGCATTCGCCCCAGGGTGAGGCGAATAGAAGATTTGACTGGCAAAAAAAGTCAAACCTCGACAGGTCCGCCAGTTAACTATAGCTTTAGGCCATGCAATTGCGAGGAACAACTTCAAATCAAGAAGAGAGACTTCAGTCATGCATGTCTTTGATTTTTGGAGGCCTCATGCAAGGAGACTCTAAATTAGGGAATAATCTTTTTCCTAAAATACGACATGCAACTCCAGTGGCGCCCTTGCACGCGCATTCAAACAGAGAGACCCTACATCTATAAATTGGTGAGTCTTCTCACCCAAAATATATATAGAGAGGTAGCATTTTGAGCAATGAAGTGCTACCATTTTACATCCACACACATACCTTTTGATTTGTACCTTTCACATCCTTGATCTCCTTTGGAAGGGAGGTCATAGGGTGGTTATTGGAAGCGTAAATCTGAGCCCAAACCCAAACATTTGGCCACAATATCCCACAAAATGTTTTTAAAACACCACATAAGAGGTTTTGGACCCATCCCAAGTGGATTGGTGCCGAAACAGAGTCCCAAACGGTAGGCGTCCTGCCCCTAGGTGCCCCCCAAACTGTCGTAGTTCTAAACGCCCCACCCCAGAGTGATTAGAAATCTATGGTAGATTTCTTTAATTTTTATTTTGCATATGATTCTAGGTTGATTACATATGTTGTCATTTAAATTTCAGGTTATTTCGACAAGTTTTGATCAGGTTTTTATCATTTCTTGCCTTTACTAATCTGCAGATAGCGCCATCATATTCTAGGTGATAGATGCCAAATTAGGAAAATATGACCTTCTGGGTCTTCCCAAAACACCCCCAATTAGCTAATACCAACTTTTTAGGTGATTTGGAGCTTCCTGGATTGGACATTTGGGACTGTGCCTTTTAACACTTTGTTGTAGGTTTATTCGTCCCACCCCGAGCGAATACAAATATGTGAGGAATTTCCTGACTGTTCCACTTGTAATGCCCTCATGATAATATATTCATGCTTATGTTAATTTTTCAGGTCATTTTGATGTTATTTGGTTATCGTTTTAATATTTTCATGCATACACTAATAGTAGGCCTTGGGAAACACATGTTCTATTGTATCTGTAGGTGCTACTGATCTTTTCTATTTCTTTGAATGCACGTATTTGACATCAAAGGATTATTAAGGAGTCAAAAATAATATACACAAGCGACGGTGACATTTTGGTCCACCCATATTACATGTGGGCACGCGGAAGAAGGATTGTTACCCATGGATGTGACAAGAAATATATTTAACGCTCATATCCCCTAAAAGGGAAGGAGATGTATTGTAACACAAATTTAAAAGAATATCAATAAATAGGGTCATATTCCATATTTATTTTATCTTGTGTCGATTCGTTTATGTCCTTTCCTTTCATGCATTTTTCAATATATAGGCTTTTAGCGTTAAGTTTGGTTTTACACGCATCGTACTTGGCATTTTCCTTTTTGTTTCCGTATCCTCATGCTTTCAGTTGCGATAACGGTGGTACCTCTATCCCTTGATTTTAATATTAACTTTATGATCAAAAGTTGTTTGTTTTTGCTTACAGGTACCAAATTTTCAAACGTTGGACTGCTGTTCGTTTCAGTCTGTGACGAGTACAGAGCTGGAATTGGTCTTACCCAGGGACAAATGGGCATTTGACCCACCCTGTGATGAATACAGTTCTGTTATTCATTTCACCCAGGGATGAATAGCTCTCTGTGCAATTTTAGAACAAAAATTCAGAGGCATCCGATTTGGGCAAAGAAGAGGTAGGGGTCTTAAACACCTTCTATCAATTTTTTGCTTTATGTTTTCTATTTTCTGGTTATTTGCTTGCATAGGAGAGTTTGAAAGCTTGTTTCCTTCATTTATGCAACTTAAAAAGAACCCCACACACCATGTGGTAATTTAAAACAACAAGGAGTTTGTCATAAAACCCCAACCCTTGAACAATATCAACGGTGGATTTCTTCACCACCTTGGCTTGAGATATTGCATACATAACCCCGATCACAACTATTGCTAGATGTAAATCCTAATGAAAGCTGACCAAATGTAGTTGGGCTGATTCCCAACGCATGAGGATAAGTCTTCTATGGTAGGTGTCATAAACAGAGTGATTCCCCTTCTGTACCGCCTATGTTACATGTACCATCTGCTCTCACATACCAATAGTTTCCCTCACGTAAGGGCAGGTATATAGAGAGGTTGGTATATTGGTCTGGCAATGGTATATCGAAGGGGCGACCATTTTTGGGAGTCATAAGAGCCATCATATTGCATTTAAACATTCTTTACAAAAGCTTTCAAAACAAAAATCAAAACACACTAAACCAAATTTAGGGCACACTTTTAATATTTAAATGAGATAATCATTGCTTTGTGTGTGATGCTATCTATTTAGTGTAGCATAGAAATCATAAAAAGTGATAAAAATCTACGCATATTGTAGGAAAACATCACCATGGTGTACAACCGTAGCCGAGACCAATCACGGGCAGGAGCTACAGAGAGTGCACAAAGGGGGACAAGTCGCCCCCGATATAGTCCTGAGGACTTGGTCATCCCGCCTTGGCGGCCCGACACACAAGATAGTCCACATCATGCCATTATAGAATAGTACTATAGAGGCACCTCTTTGAGGGGCACCCCCACTTAGCATAGATCCTTTCAAGAGGGGAACCTACATGTGGCACTCAACATAGACATAAGGCCACCCTTAGACGCTTGTTATGAGTGGCCTAGTGATAAAGTGCTAGAGCAAAATAGGGTCCATAAGGAGGGGCCCCATGATTTCGTCATCCCTCCTCTACCCCTTATTACTGTTAGAAACACTAGACCAAATCTAGAGCACAAGGCACACAGCACGGGAGCGATGCACCTCCGCACCTACTATGTATCAGGATCACCCATTGAGGCCAGGGCCTCGGGTGAATAACGCTAACCTCGATAGAGGAAAGCAACTCATAAGGGTCTCATATCACCACGACCGAGATAGACATGTAGGAGAGGCATCTAGGCTTCCTAAACATGATACAATGAAACAAATTGACTTGGCATTTTCTAGAAATTCCACCTGCCAAGCACAAATCATGCAGCTCAGGCAAGATTAAAAATAGTTAGATCATCTATACCACCTTAGGAAATAGCGCATTTAGCGTCAGACAGCCGAATTTCTTCATAACACTATGCCTGAGAAGGTCCCAACCCATCGCGCGCATAAGGTAGAAGTGTATGAGAGGCACAACCCCTTGGTGCAATACAGGTCCCCATGACCTTACCAAGTGCTACCTCTGAGACCTCCTAGACTTGAGCGAGAGGCCACTCCCAGGAACAACTATGGGTGCCCCCCACGGGGACCTACCCATGGTTATAGGTCTCACCCAGGAACTCCTCAAGAAGCCTATGAGAAGTATGAGCAAGAAGAAGAGCAGGCTGAAATACCCTACCAAGGCAGAGGGACTACTATCCGGCCACCCGTCTATAGGCATCAAGCTCCCCCCAACCCACAACGGGAGCTAATTAAGGAGGAAGATATTAAATCTTTCAATGCATATAAAGTGTTGTTAGAGCGTTTAGAGTCTATGGAGACCAAGAATTTTGGGCCCCAAAAGCCCACTTTACGCAAACTCTGCAATCACCCTATGCATCCATCAGTGCCAGCACCCCCATACCATGAACTCTTTAAACTGCCCTAGTTGGCACTCTTTAGAGGGGAGAAGGATGCCCAAGAGCACGTGACTAGATTCCTGAGCCAATGCTTTGGCATTAAGGACAATGATGCATTGTTGCTAAGAACATTTATAACCACATTTGTAAGCCCTACCTCGGATTGGTTCACTCAGTTTCCAAGAAATAGCATCAGTAACTTGGATTAGCTAGTGGATGCATTCCTCGAACGCTTCACCTTCAACACCAATAAAAGGGCATCACTAAGCGACCTAGCTAGCCTCAAGCAGTATGAGGAAGAGACCATGGTGGCATATGGGAACCGGTGGAGGACGTTGCTTTCAAAGCTACCCTACCTCCCTCCCATGTTCGACCTAACCCAAATGTTCTCAAAAAGTTGTTTGAGATCGATCTCTATGCTATTGTAGCTGCAGCAATATGCCACTCTTGAGGAAGCTCTGGCACAAGCCAGAATCATTGAGGAGATCAAGATACAGGATGGCGAGATTGCCAAGCCAAAGAAGAAATAATGGTCTAAGAACACCAAAATAGGGACCATGCAACAGAAACTCGCTGTAGTCAATCAGGTTGCTATAAACATCCCTAAGCCTGCACAAGCAACACAGTCCCAAAATGCTAACTATCAGGAAGTTCCTCTTAATAGTTATGATAGAGAAAATTAGAGGCAAGAAGAAAATTAGTAGCATCGCCCTAGGCGACAGTTCACACCTTACACAGAGTCCAGGGACTCCCTGTTTGATCGCTTGTCAGTGGTGAACTTGATCAACCTACCAGAGATTCAAACCATAGACCCCAATGTGCCAAAGCCTAAGGGGTATAGGGAGGACTTGTACTATAGGTTCCACAGATAGAAGGGACATGACCTTAATGCATGTTGGAAGTTTAAAGGCTTGGTGCAAGACCTAATTAACAACAAGATGTTGGCAGTGGACAACCCTGTAGCGCCAAACAACCAACAGATGGGAGTCTTCAGAGACCCCCTGCCTACCCATGATGCATAGGCAAAACCCCTTCAATTCAATGAGGTGCAACAAAATTTCCCCATGCAGGGGTATGTAGGGATGATAAACATAGTGAATAGGAACAAGAGGTACCCAGGAGCTGCCCCCATGGCAGCCACAAGAGAGGTTCCATCGATGTTGGCTAGGCTCTCCATATACAAGCTCATTCAAAAATTAGTGCCCCATCGGGAGGCTCTAATGGAGATATTAAAAGCCATCGAGTTGCAGCCCCATGAAGCAAACTCTTTCAACAACTTTGTGGGACATGTAAAACAATGTACAGAACTAGTCATCACCTTTAGAGAAGATGAATTGAAATCGGTGACTGGTGATGTGGAGGATCCACCCCTGCACATCATTGCGCGGGTCAACGGGATTCCATATAAGAGGGTGTTGGTGGACACTGGCTCATCTAGTAATATCATTACCACAGCAGAATTGAAACATCTAAAGTTTTTAGCATCTCACATCTTGGCCTCCACCTATACTCTTCGAGCATTTAATGATGCGATATGCTCGAGGTTGGCATAATTTTCCTACCCATCCAAGTGGGAAAAAAGACTATTCATACATTGTGCCACATCTTGGAATATGAGATGGCCTATAATATCTTGCTGTGGCAGCCTTGGATCAGGGACATGAAGTGTGACCCTTCAATAGCTCATCAGTGCCTAAGGTATACATTTGAAGTACAGGTGCATGTAGTCCTAGTAGACTTAGAGCCCTTCAAGTACTACAATACTGTGCAATTCATGCCGCAATCGACTCTTCCATAAACACATTTGGATTTTTAGTTGAATCCATCTAACTAGGGTTTGATTCTGTAGGCATCTCTATTGACAAGTCCATCAAATCCCTAGCCGGGTCCATCTTCCTCATCTGGTCCTTCACCAACAACGCCACCTATGGTGGCCACACCGAAGGACAAGGGAAAGAAACCCCTAGAAGAGGAACCACCCCTAGTCTCAACCATCTCTATCGAAGAGATGCCTAGAAGAATGGAAGTCAAGATGCCTAGTTCACCATACATGGAGTGGACTTTGGAAGAACTCCCATTCACTCCCCCTCAACCTCCAACGATCACCGTTGAGATGGCCAACATGGGCCTGGAGGAGTATATAGTACAAAACATTATAGCAACACCCACACTTGAGTCCATGCAGGACATTGGGAGACCTCACCTCCCCATCGACACTGTGGTTCCTCTAGGCTACCCACCCAATTAAACAAACTTTGTTTATGGGGGCCTGGATAATGGCATTGAACCTTACGTGCAAGAGTAAGAAGATGAAGAGCCCTTTGTTGAGGACGTCAACTATTTGTCCAACCCAGACTTCGCATTGAGATATCTTGGCCAATGCAATTGGCATGGATATGGGTTGGGCAGGTATGAGCAAGGAGTGCGTGTTCTTTGCCAACCAAGATATCAAATGTCGTATGACAAGTCAAGAGTAGGGTTCAACCACCCCTTGCCCCTAGACATCTTGGTAGAGAACATGCAAGGCCTAGGGATAGGCAACAAGGATGGGTTGGCATTAGATCCATATGCCAATCCTAACACAACATATACATTGGGGGATTATCACCCATTGCTAACAACCAACCTTGTTGACCTTAACAACCCTTTACCTTCGGTCAAAAAGGGAGAAATATTGAGGATTCACCTACAAGAGGGATATAGAAAATACCAAGAAGGTTCTTCAGAAGATGAGTCAAAGTATGAGGTAGCACCTTGGGATCCTTTCGAGTCTGATAGCAATCATTCACAAGTGACTCCCATAGATGATTATTAGGAGAGCTTCCTGACAATGTTCCCTTTGAATGCTCCAATTGAGCATATGCCACCTCAAGAGAATCATGTCCCCCCGTAGAGAGTGGAACAACCTCGATGGGACCACATTAATTTACTCGAGCAAGATGAGCCTCATATGTCGCAAATAGCTATTGGAGCCAACGAAGGCCTTTGGATCTCTGACAGTGATTATGAAGATGAAACTGAGATGGTCTATCTAAATCATATGTGATAATAGCAATATCCCTTGGACATAGACGACATGCTTGAACAACTACACATAGGGCCAAGACATAGGTGGCACCTCAACCAGGCACAGTTATAGCAATTACTGCACCCACCACTCCAGGTATACAAAGAACATCTTTCACCTGGAGAACCTATAGAGCCATTAGTGCCTCGGGCCAACCCCATCCTCTTATCTGCACATAGGGCCGATCCATTTGTGCCAGTGCCCATAGAGCTAGATCTGGAGAACAAAGATCATCTAGGATGTCCGAGCAGCCACACCCATGGTAATGGAGACCAAAATCATTTCATCAACATGATCTACATTGATTTAACTGCCCCCATCCATAATCCAGACGACCCAACATGGTCATTGCATCTAGACCTAGATGTTATAGACTGGGATCACATTGACACACCACCATCCCCATAAGAGTACTGGCCTTGTGGTGGGATGTTTCATTTCACCCCTAGACAGACTCAGGATTTCTTCCATGCTAAAGAGGAACCTGACATTCCAAATGATGATCTCAACTTAGCAAATGATATCCACTTGATCCCAACTCCACACTAGTTGGAGGATGGGTCCCACATGTCAGTCGAGGAGACGGCTGACGTAGACATTGGCTCAGATCCAATGAATTTGCAAATCATCAAGCTGGGGGTAATTTTATCCCCCAAAGATAAAGCTGACTACATTGCCCTTATCAAATAGAAGAAGGAGTTTTTTGCATGGTCCTACAAAGACATGCCGGGGCTAGATCTGTAGCTAGTCATGCATAATCTTATGCTTGATCCGACAGTCAAGCCAGTAAATAAAAAACTACGTAATATGCATCCAAAAATAGCTTTAATGGTCAAAGATGAGCTACAAAAGTTGTTGGATGCATAGTTTGTCATCTGTGTGGATTACCCACCATGGTTTTCTAACATGGTGCCCATCAAAAATCTCAATGGGAGGATTCGCATATGCACCGATTTTCAATATCTAGACAAAGCAAGTCCTAAGAATGATTTTCCCTTGCCTCAAATAAATGCATTGGTAGATGCTACAATAGGCCATGAAATTCTTTCCCTCATGGATGGTTTCTCAAGATACAATCAAATTTGTATTAATCTCGAAGAACAACTAAAAACGGCATTCACAACGCCTTGGGGGACATTTTGTTATAAGGTCATGCCTGTTGGCCTTAAAAATGCTGGCACCACCTACCAACGTGCCATGACGTACATCTTCCATGATTACATGCACAAAACTTTGGAAGATTACATGGATGATTTGTTGGCCAAATCTCTTTTACGCCCAAATCATCTTGATGACTTAAGCAAGATCCTCGATCACCTCATTGAACATAAAGTCAGACTAAACCCCAAGAAGTGCGTATTTGGCATCTCATCTGGAAAGCTCTTAGGTTTCATAGTCTCCAAATGAGGAATCGAGGTGGACCCAAACAAAGTCAACGTAATCCTTGAAATGCTTCCCCCAACTACCATCAAGCAGCTTAGAATCCTGCAAGGAAAGGTCACGTCAATCAAGCGCTTCATAGCATAGTTATCTGACAAGTGCCGACCCATGAATAAATTATTGCACAAGGGGGTAGCATTTCACTTGGATGACGAGTGCCAGTCAGTATTTGATGATATTATAAAATACTTGGCTTCGCCACCATTATTGGCACCACCTAGACCAGGAGTGTCATTCTACTTATGCATCTCAGCTACTGAGGTGGCACTGGGCGCCATGCTATCCCAAAAAAATGAACTACACAAAGAATAGGCTACTTACTATCTTAGCTGCACCTTACTCAGTTATGAACTTAACTATGCATACGTTGAGAAGCTCTGTTTGGCAGTGGTGTTTGCTGCCAAAAAGCTATGCCACTACATGCTCAAAAACACAACATATGTTGTGTATAAGGAGAATCCATTGCGATACATGATGAGTCACACTTATCATAGTAGTCTCACGGTGAAATGGATCATGTTGTTGACGGAGTTTGACATAGAATTCATTGGAAAAAAATCCATAAAAGGTCAAGTCATCGTCGATCAACTAGCAGAGGCTCCCCTTGAAGACGATCAGCCTTTGACCATAGAACTATCGGATGATGGGGTTTTCCATGTTTCAGAATCACCAAATTCTAATGAGCCTGAGTCACAGGCCGACATGACCCTATTCTTTGATGGTTCTAAATGTGAGCAAGGAGGTGGCATGAGAATTGTATTCTTCATACCGCAAGGGGCTCCAATACCTCTATCATTTAAATTAGACTTCTCGTGAACCAAAAATAGTGTAGAATACGAAGCCTTGCTCATAGGTCTTCAAACAACAGTCACCATGAAAATTAAATATTTAAACATCTTTGGTGATTCATTGTTAATTGTCAATCAAGTAAAGGGGGTATTCCAATGTAAATGCCCAGTTCTATAGGCCTATAAAGCCCTTGTGGACAAATTCCTAGCACAACTTGAATGGTATGACATCGAGGCACTCCCTCGATCATCGAATTGTTTTGTGGATACTATGGCCTCCTTGGGGTCACTAATCCCGCAAGACCCTTCTGGTAAGATGACAACCATTCAGGTCAATACATTATCGCAATCCGTGATGGAGCATGCAAGCTCTAACCTAATGCCAGGAATCCACTTGATCCAGATTGAACCATCTCAGGATAGGTTCTCTTGAATCCAAGATTGTCTGACTCAGGCCAATTGGGGGTCCTTGTTCTCCTTGACCCCTCTTAATAGCAACACAACGCTATTTTTACAAGTTCTTTCTCGTTCAGCTTTTGCTAGGGATGAAATTCAAGAGGGATTGGCCATTCATACCATCGAGGTTTCTAATCAGAAGGATTGGTACACACCCATAAGGGATTACCTTAAGCTAGGTAACCTCCCACTTGGAATGACACAAGCCGTGAAAATATCATTTAAACAAAAAGCAACAAAACATGTCTTTCTAGGAGACATTTTGTATCGTCGAATCTATGAAGGAATCCTCCTTCATTTCTTGGACCAGTAGGAGTCCACTTGGGTGATCACCCAAGACCACGATGATACATGTGGTGGCCACTTCAGTGGTATGGCCATCGCAAAGTGCATTCTCCGCATGGGCTATTATTGGCCATATTTAGAGTGATATTATTGCGCATATGTAAATATGTGTGTGAAGTGTCAACACCATGCCAATTTGACACACGTACCTTATTAGGCCTTGTAACCGATTCAATCGGCTTGGCCTTTTTCATAGTGGGGCTTTGATCTAATCGAAAAGATATCCCCTGCATCGTCGGGTCATCACACGTTCATCATAATGGCCACAAAGTACTTCACCAAGTGGGTGGAAGCAATTCCTCTAACCTCTATGACTAGAACCCGCATTGTGGAGTTTATTTTACATAACATCATGTAATTTTGGTATTCCATCCAAGATCATCTCGGATAATGGGACATCATTCAAGAATAAAGATGTGCGTGCTTTGAACACAAAGTACAAAATTTAACATAGTTTTTCAACACCCTATTATCCGTAGGCAAATGGGCAAGCAGAGGCGTAAAAAAAAATGCTAGTTGCCATCCTCAAAAAGACCATCGCAAATAGTCATAAATATTGGCAAATTCAAATCCTGCTTGCCTTATGGGCTTATCACACTAGCATTCGGACGTCCACTGGGGAAACTCCAGTTTTGCTGGTGTATCGCTCTGAGGCAGTCATGCCTCTCGAGTTGGAAATCCCTTCCCTACGTATTTCAATGCAAGAGTTCATTGATGATGACACTATGTGGTAGGCCCGGTTAGATCAACTTACGTTGCTTGACAAACGATGCGTCAATGCTCTTGAGCATTTGCGTATCTATCAAGAGAAACTTAAGAAAGCATACAACATGAAGGTTCACCTAAGAGACTTTCAGGTTGGTGACTTGGTCTTAAAAGAGAACCAACAAAATTCTAATTTGTCATCCCATCTAAGGGACAAGTTCATGGCAAAATGGTTAGGTCCTTATGTGATTGACAGTAAAATAGGACCTAGAACATACCGGCTTGCCTCTCTTGAAGGAATAAATGAACTAGAACCCTTGAACATCAGTCATTTGAGGCCATTCCACATTTAGAGAGCCATAAGCCCACCCAAAAGCTCCAAGGATTCCCACAATCGCTTGGTCAACCCCAAAATGCCCCAAATGTATCCATAAACCCTTTGGTCAAGCCAAAAGCTCCAGGGATTCCCATAATCTTTTGGTCAACCCCAAAAATGCCCCAAAGGTATCCATAAACCCTTTGGTCAAGTCAAATGCTCCAAAGGTATCCATAAATCCTTTGGTCAAACCAAAAGCTCCAAGGATTCCCGTAATCGCTTGGTCAACCCCAAAATTCCCCAAAGGTATCTATAAACCCTTTGGTCAAGCCAAAAGCTCCAAGGATTCCCACAATCACTTGGTCAAACCAAAATACCCCAAAGGTGTCCATAAACCCTTTGGTCAAACCAAAAGCTCCAAGGATTCCCATGATCGCTTGGTCAACCCCTCCAAAAAAAAAAAAAAAATGCCCCAAAGGTATCCATAAACCCTTTGGTCAACCCAAACGCTTCAAGGGTACCCATAACCGCTTGGTCAGAATAAATATTCAAAAACCAAAAAAAAAAACAATAAAATCATCAAAAATCACAAAAAAATTGCATCTCCATTCCATGCATACTCGTAAAAATCAAAATAGAAAAATATAAGTTGCATAAGGCATCGCATCCATACATTGCATATTTGCTGGTCATACATGTCCCAAACACCATAGACTATAATTGCTCGACAATTCCTCCATTTTACACATTTCATCCATTTTATAAATACATACATCTAGAATAACACCATCCCCATTTTTAGCATAGTCAGTTGTCTCCTAATGTATGTAGGGTTTTCGTCATTTAGTTGTCTTTAAATTTCTAGCCACAAACTGTACAAAGTTAAATGGATTTTACAAGGGAAAGTTTTACTTGGGTCACACCTCATTATGTAACACCCCTACACAAGTTAAAACACATAAAATAATTCCCAAGTTGTGTGAATGCAAGAGACACCTACAAAGCAGTCTAGGATACCACCTAGTGAAACGATTATCTTGCTCATCCCCCTATACAAATGGTTCAAGAGTGCTGAGAATTGATAAAAGGACAAGCTCTTCCCCATCAATTCCCCTAAATAAAAAATGGTTTTCACCACTACCAAAAATCCCAATCCTCGTTGGTCCCCAAAGTTGTAAGGATTCGTACTACACGCCCTTGCCAAGGATGGGTAGTCATCCCCAAGGCCTAAAAGGATCAATGCCATTCAAAAGCAAACTCCCAACAAGCCATCATCACGATCATCTCCAATCACCTTTGGTCTCCAAAGTTGTGAGAATTTGTACTACACGTCCCTGACAAGGATGGGTAGTCATCCCCAAGGCCTAAAATATCAATGCCCTTACTTCATAATCTCCATAATCCCTTTTGGTTCCCAAAGTCATAAGGATTCGTACTACACATCCCTAAAAAGGATGGGTAGTCATCCCCAAGGCCAAAAGGATCAAGGTAATTCATAATCCAAAAACCTACAAGCTCAAACTTACGCAGATCAAAATGCAAAATCAAATAACAGTGGTTATTACCACTATTCCAATCCCTTGCTCAAAAAGAAAAACAAAACGAGAAAAATAAACAGTGATTTTCATCACTATGTATACGAGCAAGTATCCTAACATGTTGAGAAAATAAAAGACTCTTGAGCTTGAATCCTTGGAATTCTCAGCATTTGAAAACCATCTAGGTGATCCTCATTACGGGTTTGGTGGACAACCTACCTGGCAATGGCGGTATCCTAAACGTATGACGATATGTCTATCACATTAGCTTTGCATGTGAGCAGACCAATGTTTGAATGTGGATGAGCTAGCTTATGGTACTTTAGATTGTCTTATGGATTAATCTTACTAAATACAACAACAGAGTTAGTGGAGCTAATTAGGTGATCCTCAGTACAGGTTTGGTTGACAACTTATCTGGCACTGGCGGTATCCTGAAAAATACCACATAAACAAACTCAATTACACACACAGGGATGTAAAATAACTTGGTCAAAATCCGGTCTGATTTATACCTTGTTCAAAAGTCTTGCGAGATAAATGTACAGTTTTGGCTAGTTAGTTAAAATATCTAAATCTCAGAAAAGCTTCACTACATTTTTAAAAAACTGGTACATTTCATTACATCCATACCCATCAAAAAATACAAAAAATACAAAAACAAGTTTCTCACATGCAAAGTTATTCCACAAAGCCATCACATAAGTATAGAAAGTCAGTAAATCTTGTACAGTCTATGGTGCCATCGACAAGTTATCAATAACATATTTCATTCATTCCATATGCATACATCATCATAAAAAACTATGCATAAACGAAAAAACAAACCATGACAAGTGTATCAACACAAAGCAAGTCATCTATATATATATCATCAAAAATGCCTGTAGGCTACAATCAACCGGTCCTCTGACCTCGCAGCAAAGCAAAACCTCAAAAATCCCCAGCCTAGGGCATCGACCACCATGATCACGTAGGATCGGTACGATGGGAACTACCCCCCATGGTGTGGGTCCTATGGGACCTCTTAGGGCGACTGCTACTCACCCCCGCATCATGTCCACTAGCCCCCCCTCATCCAATCACCTATGATGAGATGATGCTAACTACTCAGTATCACTGTCCCTCATTTGATGTGAAGACCCACCTCCAAATGGCTCAGGTACTTGCCCCCTGAGGCAGATGATCTCTCCCTCTAGATCCATCCGATGTCGACACCACTCTGCCTCCCATTGATGGTACATCACTACTACATCATCACACTGTGCCAACACCTTCTCCCTCTCTGCTAGTTGCATTCGCAGAAGATCTCTCTCCTATACAACATCGGTATCCCCATCCTATCGGCGGTACATAGCCCATGCGTTCTCCCATTCCACTAGCTGAGTCCGCAAGAGATCCCTCTCCTATAGAGCCTCCCCCAACTCCTCATCCCAGCTCTAAAGCAGCCCTGCAAATTGTGCATTCTTAGTGCATAACCCTACCTCCATGTCCTCCAAGACTTCCTGAGGCATTGGCATCTCTGGTGCAGTAGCCTGCTCTGGCTCCCACTGCTCTGGGACGTCCTGCATCTCTGGATAGTCTAGAACCCCAAAATCCCCCCCAAAATCATCCACCTCTACCATATCCGCATCCTCTAGCAGAACTCCCCAACCCTCACCTGGTGCCTCTACACCCTCATCACCTGCTGTTATCGCCTCTGCACTGCCTAGATGCCCCTTGCCTCACCATCGCTGTAGAGTCCACCACTGGTCATACTCAGCGGTAACCCTGACATCATCCACGTTCGGGGCATCAATCACGGTATCTAAAATATTCACCCAACGATGCAATGACTGGCGAGACCAGCGTCCTCTCATCCCCCAATGCCGATAGATCAAGGGCTCACAAGGCAACCCCTGGTGCACCCTAAACTATCGTGTCACATGGCCATACGGAAAGAACTCCTACTCAGTCCCGTGATGCCCAATCAGCCATCACTCCCTATGTACCCTCTGAAGCCACTCTCCAGCCTTAGGCCAGACTGGGCAGTCCTGGTAGGGGCGCTAGAAAACCTCCCTTGGAGCAAATCGAGCGAAGGCATCGACATAGTGCCCTATGACACCTGCCCCATAACCAATATCTCGGTCTACCATATTCGCCCTATTCATCCATGGCAACCCCACCGGCATCTCCATCGCTATGTGCTGCCAAGCCCAACACTACAACATATAGCTATATCCAATCCCCTTCCACATCTGGAAGTGGACCTCGTACAACTCATCGTAGAGCTGTGCCAACATAGTCTATCCCCATATCATGATCATAGGTGCATCCGTAGGACACTCCACCAACCTGAACACCACCTCCAGCATGTTCCATGGGAACCTCGCGCCAGAAGAGTAGGGTAGCAGCATGTTGGAAATGAGGCCCATCAGTATAGTGTGCCTCACTCCCAACACACCCATATCAAGCCACCATAAAACGAAAATGTTGCCAATCTGGAAGTCACCCTCTGACCTCTCCACTGGGTTGTCCACACCCACCTCCTCCCCATGTCCAAATCATCATGTCATTACAGCTATCCGTTGATCCTGTAGCATTGTCCTAATTGGCAGTTTGTCTATCGAAATCCATAGAATCCGATAGACGTCGTCCAAGGTCACCATCATCTCCCCTATTGGGAGATGGAAGGTGTTGGTCTAGGGCTCCCATAAGTTGATCAGGGTCATCATATAGGCCCGATACCCGACCATAGGCTCTAGTCGGGTCACCTACTTGAGCCCAAGGGCATCAAGCCACTCCTAGTCAGCCAAAGTCAGTGCCTCCCACGCTTCAGAGAACACTGTAGGTACACGGTACCGACTCTTCACAACCTGTACAAGAAAAAAAAAAATAATTAACCATGAAAAACTCTACAGCAATAACAAGAATATACAACAATGCATAAAACAATGTATAGCTAAAACCAGACAAATAATGAGTGACAAAATTCACAAAAATTCAAAACAATAGTTTGTCAGTTCTAGGGTTTTTAACTCTAAACTGATAAATTAAACAAAAACAACACAATTCAAAAAAATAATTTGTCAGTTCTAGGGTTTTTAACTCTAAACTGATAAATTAAACACAAACAACAAAATTAAAAAAATAGTTTGTCAGTTCTAGGGTTTTCAACTCTAAACTGATAAATTAAACAAAAACAACAAAATTCAAAAAATAATTTGTCAGTTCTAGGGTTTTTAACTCTAAACTGATAAATTAAACAAAAACAACAAAATTCCAAAAATCATTTGTCAATTCTAGGGTTTTTAACTCTACACTGATAAATTAAAAACACACACAAAAATTCAAACAATAAACAATTTTTCAGTCCTAGGGTTTTTTTAAATCTAACGGTCAACTGGTCAATTAAAAAACAAAAAAAAATTCAAAAACAATTTCTCAGACCTAGGGTTTTTAACTCTCAACTGATAAATTAAAAACACAAACACAAACACCAAAACACTAACAAGGGTTGAGTTACGTTTTTAAGCTCAGTTTTACCCTACGTTTCTAACCTAAGTTTTGATCTTTGTTAAATTAGGGTTAAGCGAAGTTTTTAAGTTATGTTCTAAACTAAGTTTTTCAGCTAAGTTTTAAACTCAACTTTTGATCTTTGTTTAACTAGGGTTATACTAAGTTTTAAGCTGTGTTAATTTTTGATAGACTAGGGTTTCATTTTTAATTTGAAAAACAAAATACAAAAAGACAAAAAATAAAATAAATTGCGGTTTTCAAATTATAACGCCAACAAACAATAAATAGGAAGAACACTCACTGGTCTCACTTTGGCTCCACTAATTTAGGATCCGTTCAGTGAACTCATCATGGTGGGAAAAATTTTGCAGCGCTTCGCTTCGCATAATTGACCTCCTCCTCATCAGAGCTCCAAATCGCTAGGAAAAACAAATGCAAATGAGCCCAAAACCCAGTTTTGGCCCTTAAATAGGCTTTTTAAGCCTGTAATCGTTCCTCCCTAGGATGACCGCTCTGGTTAGTGCTCATACCACCCTGGGATGATTACTAAATAGGAATTCATCCCACCCAGGGATGGGTACAGAGAAAAAATTTCAAAAACATCAAAAACTGCACAAAAAGCACCAAAAACAAGCACAAAAATAGTTCAATGAGAGTGCTTTTGCACTTGACATTCTGGGCATGTAAAACAGATGTCGGGGTAACAAATCCTCACTATCCTAATCCTTAATAAGGCTACCATATCCATACCACTCCATGGGAGGACATATTTTTGAGACTTTCATCCCCAAACGGAGTCGCAAAACGAGTCAAAACCCAACCAAAAATAGCAATAATATTTCTAAACGAAGGCGCATTTATTCCATAATTTCCCTAAAGGAAACCTTCCTTTCCCTGATCCTTCTAAATAAAATTCTTCTTCTACTCCCAGTCCTAAAGCCAATAGATCCAAAAGGAAAAACAAAACTGACAAACTCCAGTCTATTTCAAATGTCAAAAAGAAGGTCAAACTTGAGAAAACTCATGTTCAATGTTCCCATAGGCTTAATTTTAAGGATAACACGAATCTGATTCTTATTGTCCTAATGTGGTGTAAAAGTACCTTCACAAGCTTGTTATCCAATCCACATTTTCCACCACTGACCATTTCGAAACCGCCTACGTAGCGCTTGAGAAAGGAATTGCTCAACTCAATGAATAATGTAATGCTCTCAACCTACTCTTTTTCTATGACAATTATGAAGAGGGCCCTTCCATATCTGCTTCTACAGGAGTTTTTGACGTTAAGAATTATGATGTGGTCGAGATTGCAAAGGAGATATCTAAGGATGTCCCTAAGGATATTTCCAAGGACGTTATCCAGGATGCTGATCTGGAGATAGTAGTTGCCTCACCTATGTAGACTAATGCACCAAACTAAAGTTCCAATTTCTTTTTTTTCTCAGTTTGTTGTTCACTGGTTCATTTTTTCTTTTTGACCATTCTTGTGGGTCAATTTTAGTTTCCTCTTTGTTGTTCTTGTGCAGATGCATTTTGATCCTCTCCTACATCCTCTGTTTTATTTTTTTTGTTTTCCTTAGATTTTATCCCTTTGCTCATTTTTTGTACAAGGCATTGGGTCACCTTTCAAATGCCCCATTTTTTTAATGCAAGCTTATTAACTTACAAAAAAAAAAGGTGGTAGTCACAAGTTTAGTTAATGGGTTTTTATGCCAAAATTTGGTATTCTATATATTTAAATATCTATATTTTCACAGTGTAAAGCATCAATGAATTGAATTCTAACATATGGTATTAGAGTAGGTAGAAGGAAAATACACCTCTCCTTCAGATACTTCTCTTGTTTTGATTTAGAGAAATGTAGGAAGCCATTTATTAAAAGTACATTTCAAGGTTAAATAACCTTGAGCAATATTCTTTAAATCTAACCTCAAAAGAAGAGGTAAACATATTCTCCATGAAGTAATTGCATGAAATAAAATCAAAATACTTGGATAAATCTCAAAAGGAGATGTAATAATCTCCATGAAGCAATTCCATGAAAGAAAATAAAAGTACCTAGGAGAAGCTCAAAATAACAGGTAATCATATCCAATAATTTACTTAACATACTTGGACAAACCTTAAAAGAGAGGTAATCATCTCCCTAAATAAAATTTCATGGAAGACACATAAGTTTAGATAAGTTCAAGATATTTCTAAAATAAGAAATAGGGCTTACCAATGAAGACTTAATGTTATATCTACAAGATATTATGACAATAACATAAGGAATAAAAAAAAAGGTTGAAAATATAAAATAATGTGAAGATATTAGACCATATTTATCTAAGAAATCGTAAAGTGAGAGAAACCAGATTGGGTCAAAACAAACTAGTGCATATGTAATGAAATATGGGAACAACTAAGACATCAACAAGCCCATGTGAATCTATAGCAAGCATAAATTTTTAATACCATCTAGATTTAAATATACAAAAATAAGTTAAGGATAATTATTTAACATCATCAAGATTTAACAATGGCAAGTACAAACTAGCACACAAGAAGTTTCAATATTTGCATCTACCATCTCTATAATGTAGAAAAGTAAAGTATTAACATGTGATAATAGATTGCATTCTTTTACCAAGGTAGTAACAAGGTATTTAATTTTATTTAAATACTTTTATTTAATCTTGGGAAAATAACATGATCTTTATTAAGAAAAATAAAATACCTATGAAGGTGAAAATATTCTCAATGTACTATTCAATAAGTCATTTATCTCGTACTATGAACATAGATACAAATGGACAAATAAGTTCATGCAAAAATAGCAAGCTTTTAAAACTTCTATCAAACAAAGTTTTTGTGTTACAAAATGAAGAGTTATACATTCAAAAATAGAATTTAACTAATGAATAAATATATATAGATAGAGATATAGATAGATAGGGAGATAAAGAGAGAGGAAATAACAAATGTACAACTCAAGGAGGAAAAGGAAGAAGAACACAAACAATCTAGAGTCTTTTATGTACAAATGTCCATAAAAAAAAATATAATAGTTTCCAAAGGGATCCTAGACAAGCACACAAAGAAGATCGAGCAAAAAATATGATGGCTTTTGAAGACTTAATATTAATATAAAACTCGGAAGATAAATTTCACAAGATCAAATATAAGATAGCAATAATAAAGTAAGATAAGAATGAAACTTATAGATTTAACAAGAGAAAAAAATCTATTGAATTTTATTATAAGAAGAACTTGTACAATCAAGTTATGGAGCTTTGTGTCCATAACATATCTTTTCAAAATCACCTTTTATCTTCTTATGTTGGTAGCTAACTAATCGACTCTTGATCTTATCATATATCAAATAATGTAATATACTCCAACACCCCCCTATATTACATTATTTGATGTGAATTTGTATTGAACTAAATAGATGATCTCTAAATATTTGAAATTTATTTTGAACTAGAACCTTTGTGAAAATATCTATAATATTTTCTTCCATGAATATGTTTCAACTTGATATGATGACTCTGAAAATGATATCTGATAAAATGATAATGAGCTTCAATATGCTTAGATTTTTTATCAAATATAGTACTCCTTGATTATCACAATTTATTGTTGTTAGAGTTCTTTTGACTCCCACATATGACAATATGTATTATAACCATAATGCTTCACAAATTGTATCCTTTGTTGCATGATTCTCTACTTCGATAGATGAAAGTTCTAGTGCGTATTTTTTTTACTGTACCATGATATCTATATTAAAACAAGATAAAAAAATATATATTCTAATGTGGATTTTATATCATCAATACAACCAACATAATCAAAACCTGAATATCCTTATAGAGAAAAAACTTTATAATTCATTTTATATGTTAGTCCATATTCTATAGTCCTATTGATATATTATAATATTTTTTTTGTAGTTTTCCAATGACTGTATCTTGTTTCTTGCATAAATTTTAAGAGATATTTTATAGCAGAAACCATGTCTAGTCATATATTTGTTAAATATAAGTGACTTCCAATCAATTTATGTTAAGTTTTTTTTTTAAACAATAGGTGTTTCAACATCTTTGAATAATTGTAGTCCTTGTTCCATAGGTGTATATTTGGGCTTACAACTATTTATTTTGTATTTATCAAGTAAATTTTTTGCATACATTATCTATGTTATTGTAATATTATCTCCATTTTTATGGATTTCCAAACCAAGAAAATAATACATAAGTCCCAAATCAGCCATTTCAAAATCCTTTTCAATATCATTTTTAACATCATTTATTAAAATGAGGTCCTTGTTATCAATATATCATCAACATTTATTGGGTCCTACAACCATTAGATGCAAGAGTTGCAAGAGGTCCTGACCAAGGTTTTCTTTAACGAGGGCTACCGGAGCAACAAACCAATGGTTTACAACCCGGATATGGATGACAATGAAGAGGACAAAGAGGAGGATCAGGAGGAGGAGGCCAAAGAGGAGGACTAGGGTCCTCTCTGGTGTTTTACTGCCCTGGGTTGTCTATTTTTGCTGAATTTGTTGTTGGTCTTCAATTTTAAATTTTTATGTTCTTGTCAGGGTAGAGGGTTACGTGTTGCCCTACTTTTTTCTTTTTTTGCTAATGTTGTGTCTAGGTTTAGGTGCAATGCCTAAGATGGGTCAGGATGGGCAAAGGCCTTGTGTGTCATTTTGTGTTATGCTCTGTTTAGGGTTGGACGCTTAGGGTGTGGGGTGCCAGGTAAGGATGAATGGTTGGGGTAGAGTATCGAGGATCCTTTGTTTATCTCTATTTATGCTCCTCAACCGTAGGAAATTTTTGTAAAAAGGTTTTGGGTCAACCTGAAAAACCCAAGTTAATGATAAATATTTAATTACCAATTATATATATATATATATCATCAACATAAACTATAAGTATTATTAAATCATTTGCAAACTCATTTGTATAATGATTTGGATCTAATAAAATTCTCTTAAAGTCATTCTACAATAAATAATTATTGAATTTTATATACCATGCTCTCGATGTTTGGTTTCAACCATATAAGGATTTGTTTAATTTGCAAACTTTTTATTATTGTCCCTTAATTAAAAATCCCTCTAGTGTTTATAGATATATAAACTCTTCTTCAATATCACCATTAAGAAATACACTCTTTACATCTATTTGATAAATTTTCCATCCATGGTGTGCTTCCAAAGCATAAATTATTTTTGTAGTAGTCATCCTTTTTGTTGATGCAAAAGTTTCTTCATAAAAAATTCCTTCTATTTTTTTATATCCTTTTGCTACTAATTGATTCTTGTGCTTGTCAAGTGAACCATATGCTTTATATTTGACCTTATTAATCCATTCGCAACCAACTATTTTTCTTTCCTAGAGGTATCTCCACTAGATTCCATGTTTTATTTTTTAGCATTAATGTACATTTAGATTCCATAGCTACCTTTTGTATTGGATGACTCAAAGCCTAAAGTGTTGTTGTAGGTTCTACCATTGTGCTTAACAATCCTCTATTTATTCTAGTTAGACTATGAGTTTGAGGTCTTGTAGTAGTAAGATCTGGCATTTGCTAAAGATTTGAATATCTAAGTGTATTTCTAAGCCATACAAGTCATTTTCTCCTTGAATTTGTAGAAATATTTATACTTTCACTCTATTCACTTTGAAATTATGACTTTGTTTCTTCATTTGATGAATTTTCATCTATAAAATTTAGAACTTTTGAATTAGCTTTTTTTTTCTTTAATATCATATTTAAAATTTTCATCAAAAATTGCATCTCTGATTATATATATTTTCTTTGTTGTTGTATCAATTATTCTATATATTGCAGATTCATCATTATAACCAAGAAATATACCACACAATATTTTCATCTAATTTTGTTCTTTTTGTTTTGAAATACGCATATAGACCTTACATCCAAAAATTTTAATCTCTCTACATTTGGTTTTTGTCTTGACCATACTTCTTCTAGTGTAACATTCTTGAGTATTCTTGTAGGTAATCTATTCTACAAATATATAGTTTTTTTAATTTTTTGTGCCCAATATTGATGATCATGATGAGTTTCTTTTATCATACATATAACCATTTCCATGATAGATCTATTTCTTCTTTCTACAATACTATTTTTTTGTGGTGAATATGTTGTAGTAAGTTGTCTCTTTATTCCATTCTATTCTAAAAATAAATTGAATTATTTTGACAAAAATTCACCTCCTCTATCTGAACGAAGGTTTTTGATAGTTTTTCCTCTTTATTTTTAACTAGAAGTTTGAATTTTTTAAAACAACCAAATACTTCATATTTGTATTTCATAAAGTACACCCACATTTTTTTGGAATATTCATCAACAAATAGTTGAAAATATTTATGTCCTCTAATACTAGTAACATTCATTGGACCACATAAATATGTATATATTAATTCCAATGGTTTTTGAGCTCTATGTTGATAAAGTTCAAAATGTATTATATGTTGTTTTCCTACTAAACATTCTTGAAATATTGTAAATTCCTAAGAGATTTTTATTAATCCTTATACCATTTGATATTTAGCCATTTCATTCAATGATGATGCACTTGTATTTCCTAGTCTTTTATGCCAAAGTTATTGTGTTTCATATATTCCTACAAAAATATCCAAGTTTATTACTGTATCTAGAGTAAACAAACTATCTTTGTAAGATTATGAAGCTTTCAATTTTTCTTGTTTGATAATATGACATTGTTTTCTTCCTTTGATAACTTTAAATTCTACTACCAAGTTTTGATCCATAAGTTGAGAAATTGAAAGAAGATTAGAAATTAAACATAGGACATATAGCATATTATTAATTATACTTTTTCTATTTGTTATATTGACCAGAAAATATCATACTCCTTTTTAGAATTTACAAAAATAGAAATGCAAAGCATTACACAAAATATGAAGAAAGAATAGAATTAATTGATAATTCCATGGATCAAATTTGTATTAATAACAAAATTGATCATTGACAGTCGTTGGATTACAACAAGTCATCAAATATGATGTAGAATATAACTGAGAGTTCACTTGACTCATGAAGGAGTGGAAACTCAAGTAAGTCTATCCAGGTAGAACTTAAGAGAATAATTACTTATTCTAACACCCCCCTTTAAGTGATACTAGGGGTGTATTGTGTAAATGAGTCCCTGTAATAGATCCTTATGAGGTACTCATGTACAATGATTTATTTTCTAAAGAGATGGTAAAAACCCCATGGGAAATACCATCTATCAAAAAAGAAAAAAGGAAGAGGCATGTCTTCGATTTGAAAAGATTGTCCTCTTAATACAAAAAAAGGTGAGTCCTATCAACATGTCCTGATGAGATACTCATTTACAATATATATGAGAGATGGTGAAAAAACCACATGGGAAAAACCATCTGCTATGAAATAAAGAGGAATGTCTTCGGATGACGAATATTGTCCTTAATAACAAAAAAATGAGTCCTGGCAACATGGCCTGATGAGGTACTCATGTATAATATATAAGGAAGAGATGATAAATAAAACCACATGGTAAAAAACCATCCTCCAAAGAATACAATAATAAAAGGAGAGGTGAAAAGACCTTTGTTTCAATGTAGCTGTAATACTCCAATTTTCTCTCGCAATTGTATGTAACGCAGAAAATGAAATGACTTGATAAAGATGTCTGAAAATTGTTTTTTAGTTAGAATATAGTCCAAGTATATATCCCCATTCTGAATATGATGTTGAATGAAGTGCATGTGTATCTCAATGTGCTTGATGCACTGATGCTCAACTGGATTGCGTATAATATGAATTATGCTCTGATTGTCACACAAAATAGTAATAGGTTTGTCATGGGAAAAACCAAATTCTCTTAGAATCTGATGAAGCCAAATAGCTTCTTGACTTGATTAAACTATTGTCCTATATTCTGCCTTTGTAGATGACAAGGCCACTACTTGTTATTTTTTGCATAATCAAGCAATTGACGAAGAACCAAGACAAAAGACATAGCCATAAGTTGAACATTTATATTCTACTGAACGTGCCCAATATGAATCCATGAAGCCAATGATATCCATGGATTTTCCCTCATATAAAAGCCCAAAGTGAGTAGTTCCTTACAAGTAATGCATGATTCTTTTTTCTGCTTTCCAATGACTGAAATGAGGTTGATGTAATAATATGGATATTAAGCCAACAACATATGAGATATCTGGATGAGTATGAGTAAGGTATAACAGACTCCCTACAAGTTGATGGTATAGATTTGCATCACATACTAAGGATTTAGAGTAAGTACTTAGATTGACTCTAGACTGAAAAGGTGTAGGAGAAGGTTTGCAATCTATTATTTTAAACCTTTGAAGAAGATCTAGAGTGTTTTTTTATTGACACAATAAAATTCCTGCATTTGTTTGATTTATTTGGATCCCAAGGAAGTAATGAGCTAGACCTAGATCAGCCATATCAAATTTTCTAGAGAGGGAGTCTTTTATAGTCTGAATGTGAGTGAAGTCACTACCAGTGAGTAGTAGATCATCAACATATAGAACAAGTATGGTGATTTTTACTTCATCTCTCCAAATGTAGACTGTGTTATCAGAATCACAATGAGAAAAACCTGAGGAAAGAAGGAAGGAGTCCATTTTTTCATACCAAGCTCTAGGAGCTTGTTTGAGGCCATAGAGAGACTTATTTAGCCTGCAAACAAGAGAGTAGTCTTGAGTGAAACCAGGAGGTTATTCCATGAATATCTCTTCCTTTAAGTCAACATGTAAGAAAGAAATTTTTACATCCATTTGAAAGACATACCACTTTTGGAAAGCAACTAGAGCAAGAACCAGTCTAACAGAATCCATTTTGGTAACCGGTTCAAAGGTTTCAGCATAATCAATTCCTTTAATTTGATAGAAACATTTGGCTACTATGCGAGCTTTGTGTTTGTCAATTTCTCCATTAGGCCCATATTTTGTTCTATAAATCCATTTAAAATGAACTGATTTCATTCCTTTAGGTATGGGAACTAAATCCCAAGTTTTATTTTTTATTAAGGAAGTGAATTCATTTTCCATGGCATCATCCCTTTCTTTAATACCGGTTGCTTCTTTGAAGGATTGAGTATAATATGAAATAGACTGATAGACAAGATCAGTGCCTATGGAGTTGGTTAATCTGGATGATGGAAGATTTTGGATGTAAGGAGTAGCTTCTTTAACAATGGTGCAGGACCATTTTGGCATAGTGGAAGGAGTAGAAGGAGTGGAAAGACTTTGAGTTGGAGTTATAGGTTCCTCATCTTGATCATCAATCTCTAAATTAATATCTAAATTTTGTTCTTCATTATATTGAGATTTTAATATAGGAGAAGGTTCAATAGAGGAATATGATGGTCGAGGATATTTTTGAGGGAATGTTTCATCAAATTGGACATTCCTATGAAAAATACCTCATGAGTTGTGGGATAAAGGAGCCTGTATGCTTTCATTTCCTCACAATAACCAAAAAATTTGAGCTTTTTTCTTTTCTTATCTAAAGCCTTCCTTTTCTTATTTGGGATGTGTGCCCAAGTAGTACACCAAAAAATATTGAAGAAGGGGACATCTGATTTTGAGCCATTCCATGCTTCTTCATGAGTTAAATGGTCAAGAGCTTTATGAGGTGTGCGATTTTGAATATAGTTTGCACCGTTAATAGCTTCTGCCCAAAAAACCTTTGGAAGATCTTTTGAATGGAGCATACAGTTTACCATTTCCTTCAATTTTCAAATTTTCCTCTCTGCAATACCATTTTGCTATGGATTATGGGAGACAAAACATTAATGAATAATGCCATGACTTGATATAAATATTAAGAACTCATTACTGCAGCATTCCCCCCCATTATCTGTGCAAATTTGCTTGATGATGCAAGAGGCATAATTTTCAACTAAGGCTTTGAAGATTTTGAAGTGGTACAGAACATCACTTTTGTATTTTAGGAAGTAGACCCAAGTTCTTCTGGAAAATTCATAAATGAAGATTAGAGCATATTTTACTCCTTTGAAATAGGGCTATGGGAAAACATCAAGTCACTATGGATTAACTCTAGAGGGGATGAGGCTTTTAGAGAACCACTTGGATGGAAAGGATATTGATGTTGCTTTCCAAGAGCACATCCAGGACATAATCCATAAATATAAGAGACTTGAGGTAAACCTGTTACCATTTCATGGGTGTTTAATTCCTTTAGGTAGTTATAACTAAGATGACCAAACCTGTAATGCCAAATTTTACTTTCAAGATCTCCATGAGACACAAAACATGAGGCCCCTTCTATATTTTTAATCCTTTGAAGTTAAATATGTGAGTGTTGCAATCAATATATCCTTTGGCTATAAAAAAGTGAGAGTCTTGAAATTCCCTTATCTCAACTCTTGTTGGAGAGAAGAGAACAATTTTCCCCTTTCTAGAAGTACAAATATGATAAATGGAGAGGAGTTTTGTTGCAATTATTGGAACATAGAGAATATTATTGATATATCCACCATAAATGGATATGTCATCCTTTCCTTTGACTCAGATAAAGGAAGAGTCACCAACTTCTATGCTACATATTGAACTTGAGAAGATAGAAGAGAATGACTCATCTGAATCAGTCATGATGAGTTGCTCTTGAATCTAGGAGCTAGTAATTAGATAAAGTATTACTGGTCTTACCTTGAACATTTAGGGATTTTCCTATCTACTTTTTACCATATATATTTTGATCCTTCATAGCTTCCTCTAGTTGTAATATTTTCCAACATTTTTTTGTAGAATGACCATTCTTTTTACAATGAGTACAAGTTATGGGACTTATTTCTTTCTTTTTAAATTTTTCTTTAGTGGAGGTGGATGCTACTAAGGATTTAGAGGAAGAGGAAGAGATCTCATACTTTGCAAGTTTTATTTCTTCTCTAGTTAGTCTCTCACAAAATTCTTCTAAGGAGAGCATTTTGAAACTTGCACCAAGAGTATCTTATGTATATAGAAAGGTGGTTGTGAATATATGAAATACACCATTTAATTTAGAAAGAATTAGATAGATGTATTCTTCATATTTTTTATCCTTGCAACTGCCTTTAATTTGAGTAAGGACTTTTTTAAATTTGGTTAGAAAGTCAACAATATTACTAAAGTCTTCAGGAGATAATGCTATTAATTCTTCCTCTAATCGCATTGACCTTATTTGATCTAGTTTTCCAAATAAGTTCTATATTTTCTCCCAAATTTTGTAAGGAGTTTTACGATTTGTAATGTGAAACCATAAGCTTTCATTTACATTAGTGCTTATAATACCCATTGTTTCATACATTTTCCCTTTATGAACAAATATTTCATATTATTTTTCAAATTCAGATTGCTTCTCTTCTAGCATGTGTGTGATCCCTTTTTCAAAAATGAGATTTAATATTTTAGGTTTCCAGGTATGATAGTTATGAGGGATGAGTGGATCAATTGTATTCATTTTTCTAAATAAAATTGAAGTAAACCAACAATCCCCCCCTTAACTTCAATTTTTATGTTCTTTTAAAGAATGGACCAAAACCCTTAAGAGATACCAAGCTCCTCAATTACCCGCCCTAACGAGAAGGAAGCTATAAGTAAGTAAGGATATTTTCTAAATCTATTAGGGTAATGAAAAATGAATTAATGGATCTTATAATTTTTAATGTAACAATGGCCTTTTGGAAATACCAATCTCTTCAAAATACCCGCCCTAACGAGAGGGAAACTATAAGTAAATGAGGAGGTATGATAAATTAATAAGGCCAATGAAATAATTTTTAAGCCGGGCCTATATATCTTTTCTTCTTAATAACTCGCCCTTACGAGAGGGAAACTATAAGTAAAGAGGTGAATTGATACTTGGAACATAGGCTATTTTTTATATCATCCAAAACTTAATATCATATTCTTATTAACCTGCCCTTACGAGAGGTAAACTGTAAGTTATTGATAATTCCAACACTAGGAACATAGGTGATAAATTTTAAATTATTTAGGTAAAAAATTATTCCTATAAATAGAAAAAAAAATGACATTTATGAGAGCTTGTATTGATATAGACTTTTTATATTTAGGTCTTGCTTTAAGATATAGAGAACTTTCTTAAATGCAGAAAAGGTGAAATAAGAAGGAGAAAGTAACAAGTAAGAAGTACCCAAAAATTTGATGAAGATATATTTTATACACCAATAGATGCCACTTAAAAATTTATAAGATGTTATACAACAAATTATTTGTCTTGATATTTATGAGGGTTTGTATAAAATATTGAGTACATTCTTTAAACATATATTCGTTTAATGAGATAAAAAAAATATACACCTTTTAGATATAAAAGGCACTATAAAAGGAAATAGAAGAGAGCTTAAACATTATAGACAAAAAAAAAAAAAAATTCCCCCTCAAAAGATAAAACAAAAAGAATGTGCAATATTGTGCACCCTTAACCCCCCCTTGAAAAAGACCTTTGTATTATTAGGTTACAAATGACTCCTTCACTTTTTAAGAGGATAGCCTTTTGAAAAAGTAAAAGGCTTTAGTGAAGAAATGAGTTAGAATGAATAACAAAAAATAGAAAGGTAAGGAGATATTTTGTAAGGTTTTACCTTCGAAAATGAAGGAAAAAACCAATACAAATTAACCAATAAAATGTGCCTACATTTGGGATTTCAATAGAAGACACGAATTGAATGTCTACCCCAAATGGTTTAACCAATAAAATGTGCCTACATTTGGGATTTCAATAGAAGACACGAATTGAACCAATGTTAACTCACGAAGACACGAAATAAACATTGGTTTAATATTGAACCAATAAAATGTGCCTACATTTGGGATTTCAATAGAAGGGATATTGAACCAATGTTTGACTTTATAAGCCTTGATATCTACTATAACAATTGGTTTCTCAATTTTTTCACAAGAGATATTAAACCAATGTTTATTTTCAATCATATGCCTATTGGTTCTAGAGTCTATGTACTAGTAGTCCATAATTATTTTGTATGCATCCCTTATTAAATAATGAGTTTTGCAATTTTAATTTTTCCTAAGTTTGAATTTGTAATCCTGTTAACTCTCAAATAATTAATTTACAAGAATTCAATAATATTTTATTTCAAAAAACTAAGAAATTAAATCAATTTCAAATCTATTGAGTAAAAAAAAGACTAATAAGAAACCTTACAACTCCAATATTAATATACCATAATCCTACTTATCCCTCCATTAACTAAATAGCTAATGATAAACTTATTTCCATTAATTATTCCTTTTCAACTTACTCCTTAGCTTAATAAATCAAATATAACCTTATTAACCCTAAAATTAAACCTTATAACTTATCACTCCATAAATTAAACTTTGAAAACCTAATTTTAAATTTACCTCTAACTTGCTCATGCATTTTCTCCTTGCATCATTGTACTATCTTGAATTTTTAGAGGTAACATGGAAAAACTCATTTATTCAATATGCTTCAATACAACATGGCTCCAAAATATGCTACCTCAAAGCGGTTTAGTTTTGACTAATCGTTGTTGTATCCAAAAATTATTCAACTTACATTGCATGGAAATAAATGTCTCACAAATATTACACTAGTGATAGATATTTGTTAAATTCCCTCTTGCAATCTATGTTACATCTTATTGCAATGCTCAATTCTTAGTCATTTATTAATACCATTTCTAGATGTTAAACATTGTCTTGTTACCACTAAAAGTTTATTTGTATTCACGTATTGTCATTCCTCCTTTACCAGAACTATCATTTAGTCTTACTTGCTTACTAGCATTCTTTCTTTGTAGGTGCTAATATTTAGTGTTACTTGTTGCCTGAGCGACTTGTATTCTAATTTAGTGTTGTATTCAATGCTCTATTATTTGGTGTGCTAATGTATTATAGTTTTATACTCCATATTGTAAAATATAGCTAGCATTAGTGCTTCTTACTTTTAACTTTTTAAATATCTTATTTCCTCTTATTCTTTTCTTCTCTAAAATTTTTCACTCTATTGCCTCCTTCATCTACATACTATGGCCTATCTTCTTCTTTGAATGTGTAGGCCTTCACATAAGCTTCTGTTGACCTCTTTCTTATCATGTTCTTAGTGTAAATTTAACTCTTGCCTTAATATCTCAATCTATATGATGTATAACTTATTCTCAGCTTACCCTATGTATTACTTCTATGTTATTATCTTAGCCTATCTCTATACTTCAACCTCTATGCTAACATAGTTTGATCTCTTTCTACCACTATGTTTCAACCTCTATGCTAAGATAATTCAATATATACTTGCACTTATCTTGGAATACAAATTTGTGTTGTTCTAATGGCTCTTTGTTGCTTTATATTATGGCGCTCTACTACCTTATCCTATAAGGACCTTTCTTTACTTGATATAATGGTCTCTTTATTTGAAGGGTCTCTTCACTATCTGGATCTTATTAATGTATAGCCTCTTATCAATAATATAATACTTAAAGCAATATAAAGTAACCTAGGTTTTGTTTTATCCTTCTTCAAAAATAGACTAAATTATTTCTCTTCTACTCTTAAGAATCTCTAAATGCTTCTCAATAAATTGTTATCTTTTCTTCTTAGGAACCTTTGAATGCTTCTCAATCCACTACTATATTTCCTTTATCAATATTCTCTACTCACTAGAAGCTAAAAACTCGTATCTATCCTTTATATAAATCTTCTCACACTTTCATAGATTTCTATGTCTCTTAATCTCAAAAACTTAATAATGTTTAGGCTGATTTTGAATTTCCTTAAGTCCTTTATAAATTTTAGGTTTGGCTATGGTCAATCTCCAACTATGGAATGACTCTATGGTTGAGTCTTGGTCTTCACTAGTTTTTCCTATAACTGTGTAAAAAATATCTAGCTTTTCTACTTAATTTGATTTTACAATAGAGTCTAGGTTTAACTCCCTTAAAGTAGATATACTCTAAATCAATTTTATCAAACTGGACACAATCAATTTTATATGTAGCTTTTAAAGCTTTAATGTTATCAATGGTATCAAAATTTTTAATGTTAATATATAACTCATTGGATAAATTCTATAAGATCAAATATAATATAACAATAATACAATAAGATAATAATGAAACTTACATATTTAACAAGAAATAATACAATTTGTAGAATTCTATTATATTTACAATCAAGTTATGAAGCTTTGTATCCATAATATAGCTTTACAAAATTATATTTGATCTTCTTATATTGTCAGCTATCTAATAGAATCTTAATCTTTTCATATATCAAATAATGTAATATACTCTAACAAAATAAAATACATGAAGAAAATCAGATAATAAAGAAGACTTTTGAGATGATTAGTCAAATGCTGAAAAGCATAATGATGTCAACTAGCTCAATTAAAAAACATCAAGTGCCCACAAAGAATTTAAATTTGAAAGCACAAAAAACCATGAGAGTGATTATTCACCCTTATTTGGCTCACTAAATTACCTCAAATATCTAACTTAGTAAATTCTAAAGTTGCAAGTTGAAAATAAATTAAAATCAATCAAAATGTTTAGCTTTAAATGTTGGAATATATTACATTATTTGGTACATGCTAATGTAGCACCTTGGGTACATATTTATGTGTGTCTTAGATTAGGGTTTGAGTATTTACTTTATGCAATGTAATAAATATACAAGTAATATTAGAATGTGTAAAGTATTCAATAATGTAAATGTGCATCATAGTCCATGTGCACATGAGTCCATAGAATAGGAAGGTGAAGAGTCATAGGAATGTGGAAGACCAAGAGTCACATCCTATTATATATTGGCCTTTGTGTGAGCATAGTATATATAGAGAGAGACATGGATATGTAGATGGAGAGAACCTTGTCATAGGATAAGGTAGAATAGAGTATTTGAGATCTCTAGATTTTGTATGAAGATGTTATTTTCGTGAGCTTTCATGAATGGTGGTTTTATGAGTATTTAAAAAATATTATTATGCATTTTAAATGTTTTCTTTATTGCAATTATATTATATTCAATGTTGCATTCTCAAATTATACATTTGTCGTAGTTTTTAAATTAAGTATTTAGTACAAAAACTAACAATGGTTTTAGAGCCACAAGGGATATTTATAGGAAATAAGGAAAGCCACAATATAAATTGAGAGGAGATAGTGATACCTCATTTTTATAATATCTAAAAAAAATAATTGGCTAGATTTTTTCCATAGGGTTGCAGAAAAACTTGTGAGAACTAGGACTCAACATAAATCTATTTTCACTAGATTGAAGTATAACTAGTGAAGTTTATTGATTTATAATATCTAGAGATTGAGATGCATTTGCTTGGTGCTATATTAGTTTTATTTCATGATATTAGTTTCTACTTGTAACAAAAGAGAAGATTGAAGATTGAGGAGACCCAAAAAGGAGGTCCCCATAGTATATTGAACTCCAAATTTAAAAAAGAATAAGGCAACTCTACTAAATATTGAGAAGAAAATAAAGAGGCCAAGAGAAGCCCTGTTGAAGACTATATAAAGAGGTTGAGAAGAGAGAAATAGGCCAAGAGAATCCCTGTTGAAGACTAGATAAAGATGATATCCAATGAAAGATATCTCACTGGAGAACTTATAGACTTGGAAGATAAGAGAATTTGAGAAATAATATCAAGGAGGACTAAGAAACATGTACAATTGAAGAGTTGTAGAATTTGATGACCTAATAGAAGAGGTCTCAAGAAAATTTTGAATGAGGAAGAAGAAGTTGCCTTTGGAGAAGACTTGAAGAAACATCAAGGTATAATATTGCAAGGAGTATCTCCTAAAAATAAAAATTTAGTAAAATTGTCACCATTTGAAAACAAGCCCAAAAGAAAAAGTATTTGGCAATAAGTTTATCAAATTTTATAAAGGATTCTTGAAGATCTCAAGATATTCATATTCTTGAGGAAGAGACTAGTGATAGAGGTCAAATTGGAAAATAGAATCCAGTAAGAGCTAAGGAGAAGAAAGAAGATAAAAGAGTCCATAGATTTGAGAAATTTTAAGACTACAATTGCAAAGAACAATATTGCTGATTATTGTAGCAGAAGTTGAAGAGTCACAGGACAACAAGTTGAAGGTTACATATAGCTATAAATTGATGAAGATTTGGTCAGATTTAGAAGTGCCCTTAACAACCAATTGAAGGAAGGATTGACAATAAAAGAAGACTAAAATTTGGAGGAATTGAATGTTGTTTTTGGACAACAAGATAAAAGAGAAGAAATCAGATTTGGAGAGCAACAAATTGATGGTTTTAGCACTATAAAAGTAAGCAACACTAAAATAAGAAAAGAGAGCTACTATTTGGAAAACATTCAAGGTAAATTTGAGAGACATTTGGATAACAAAGTAAAATAGTAATTGAAAACACATTCGATGGTGAGATAAACCATCCAGCACTAGGAGGACAGTAAAAGTCTTAGAGAGGGCAACACATTCAAAGGTCAAAGAAACCAGCTAGAACTAGGAGGACAATCAAAGTATTAGATATCACCCTTCATAAGAAAGCACATTAAATGCAGTTAAGAAATATGTCATGTTGCATTAAAGTCTAGAAAGTAAACAACACCAAAATTAGAGTGCAAATTACAAAGTCAAGAAATCATAGGAGGATCAGACTGAATATGTAGTGCACCATATTCAAGAAGGTACTTAAATATTCAAATCAATTTATATTTTCATAAAGGTCAAGGAAATATAAGGAATATCAATACTAAGGTTAAGTTTAAATAATATATTATGCTCAAGCTTAATTGAACGAATGGTGGTATAATGAATTGCATGGATGAATTATAACCTTATATGATTTATTGAATGATTTAAAAGTTTTTTGAAGTATGAAGGAGTTAATTTGAAAGCTATTAGAACTATGTTAAATTCAAGCATAGAAATATTTGCAAATAACTTGACTTGGAGGAATAAGAAATTCTACATAAGAATTGAAATATTAAATTTGCAAATACCCTTATATTCTAAATTTCTAAATTAGGGAGTTATAAGGAATTCATAACCATCATAGTTTTTTGAAATTTAGAAACTATATTATCGAAAAATATAAAAAGCACAACATAGAGTTGTTATAAAGTTGGAAAACTACATTGTAATTACTCTCTTGCTTAAATGAACGAGACATAAGGAGTCCAACTTAATGTTCTTGAAGATGGAGATTTTTTATCAATTAAAATTGCATTAAAATTATTTTTAGCTTTATATTTATAAATAGGGAGAAATAAGGTGAAGACAAGAAGTTGAAAATTAGGGAGACAAAAGGGATTCAACTCAAAGGAAACCTTATAAAACTAAGTATTTCATTAAAGATATTGCAAATTCAAAATACTATGGAGCTAAAAGGAATTATACCTAGTTATTTGACTATTACTTGATCATTCTCCAAACATTAAAAAAATAAGTTACACTACAGAAATTGAAGAACTAAAAGCTATAATTTGATCATATACTCAAATTCAACTTAAAATTTAAAGATATTGGGAGACACTAAGGAATACAATAATAATGGATAAGTTAAAAAAAGGAACATATCATCACAAGATATAATATGAAAGGATTTAATATCAAAGTTCATACAGTATTCCATATAAAAAATGCAAAATCCTTCAAGTACAAATGATTCTACAAGTCAAAATGAAAAATACATTTGGATTATTTATTCTGATGCAAATCATCACATGACAATAATATTACAATGGTTTGACTGCCTTAAAGTCACTAATAATATTAGGTTGAGAGTTGTAGATGGCAAAACCTATCTTATACATGGATATGGGTGTGTAACACCTAGTACATTATTTCTAAATTTTTTATTACATAATTTAATGTATGTTTTTATATTAACATCAATTCTTATTTATGTAGCCAAATTGGTAGAGAGAAAAAGTATGGTTGATTTTAGATATATAAATGGTTTCAATATGTGTCTAATTATAAACCATAATGAGATATAAGCTAAAATATAAATTAACAAGGATATATATGTTGGACTAATCACCAGCATCCGCCTTCGGTATTGTGACATGGTTTAACAACCTCTCGAGCTTAATACTTTGGCTTGTAGTGGACACCAATAGCAAGTTTCAACAATTGGTATCATATCTGGTCTCGAATTCGAATCCCTTTCGGTAACACTGGGGGGGTGGGACTTTTGGACTAATCTCCAGCATCCCCTTTGAGATCATGACATGGTTTAACAACCTCTTGAGGTTAACGCTCTGGCTTGTAGTGGACACCAAAAGTTTGAGCTTTTGGTGTAACGACAAGTTCCAACAATATATGCTATAGAATCAATTGGGATTTCACAAGATATTGTTGTAGTTCAAAATAACACTAATAGATTTTTTGAGAGATAGACTATAGGAAATAGAAAATCAGTCTACCATGGAAACATATGGGTGAATACAGGATCTAGATGAAGAAAAATGAGAGGGAAAAAAATATTGCACTATAAGGTCACTTACAAATCAAAGAAGAACATAAACCTAATAAGATTGAAATTACCTATAGGATGGAGATCTATATTGAATACTAAAGTATTCAATAACCAAATAATATAATATATGGGGTGTTGGAATATATTATATTATTTGGTACATGCTAATATACCACCTTAGGTACATATTTAGATTAGGAGTGTTAGTATTAGATTAGGGTTTGATTATTTACTTTATGCAATGTAATAAATGGACAAGTAATATTAGAATGTGCAAAGTATTCAATAATGTAAATATTCATCATAGTCCATGTACACATGAGTCAATAGAATAGGAAGATGAAAAGTCATAGGAAGGTGAAAGGTCAAGAGTCACATCTCATTATATAGTGGCATTTGTATGAGCATAGGAGATAGAGAGAGAGACATGGAGATGTATATAGAGATAACCTTGTCATAGGACAAGGTAGAATAGAGTATTTAAGATCTCCACATTTTGTATGAAGATGTTATTTTCATGAGATTTCATTAATGGTAGTTTTATGAGTAGTTACAAAAGTTTCTTATGAGTTTTACATGCTTTCTATATTGCCATTATATTATATTGGATATTACATGCATATTTTATACCTTTGTGGTGGTTTTTACATTAAGTATTTAGTATAAAAAACTAACATTAAATCATTCATTATTATTCAAGGTTTGAAATGTACCAACATTTCTATTGAAGCACAATCTTTCAAAGAGATAAAATCCATTGAAGAAATTAATATTAGAGTGTTTGCGAATACTATTGATAAGCAATGAATATGTATGGAGAAATTTATATATTTCCAATGTAATATTATTGTAAATACAAGTGAAGAGAATTATAAAGAGCATTGTGTTTGAAAGTAGCACTAGAAGTCCACTGCATAGAGAATAACCAAAATATTAACACATTGATAAAGAGAATTGGACACACAAGGATATTTTTCAAAATCCAACCTTCAACATATGTTAAAGGTTTCCTAAATATCCATTATTGAAAGTGGTGAGAACTATATATTGTTGTTCTTCCCTTACTTGAAATGCTAGTGAAAAAGAAAGGCACATAAAATTTTAAAATGTGAGAAATATTCCAAAGAATATTCCATAGAGAAATATTCTCTCTATATTTTATTTTGCTCTATGAAACACCAATATTATCAAAATTTGAGGCATTAATTTAATAATGAGTATAAGCTTATATATACTCGCTAAAAAGCATTTTTTAGGGTGGTTAATTGAAATAAAAATATTCAAATTTTATGAAGTTTACTATGGCTAGTGGAGCATCAAAATTTATATTTCCTAATTCCAAACTATTAAGGTGGAATAATTATGTTACCTAGATAACCAAACTCATAATATAACCAAAGTTTGAAGAAGTACAAGAAGTTATATGTAGAACCATTACCCATCCTACTACAGAAGCTAAAGATAAAATACATTTTTACAAGGTAGGCAAAAAGGTATGATTAATCATCATGTTCAATATATTAGATGATATACAAGAATATATTTAGGATTGAACCATAGACAAATATACATATCATAAGCTATAGACAATGTTTGAAGCAAGTAATCAAAATCAAATTCTATTTCCTTAGAGTTAGTTCCATTGTTCAAATATGATGAATGGAGGAATAGTAATATCTTTAGAAGAAAAAGTGTTAAACCATGAGCATCACTAGAATATTTGGTACAAATCATAAATGATGAAATTCTTATTTCAATTATTTTAAGTTCTCTCCATTTTCAATATAATATATTTGTGACTACTTTAAATATCATTGAACAAAGACCATAGTTTGAAAATATGGTGAAACCTACATCAAAAAGTAGATTTCTCACATTCAAGACAAGAAGATGAATAATTAATTATTATAACTCAAAAGGAGAAGCAACCATTAAAAAGAGGTATAAGACCTCACCAATGCTTATAATACATAAATAATTCTGAAGGATATTAGAATCAGAGAAATATGTTTCACATACAAAATATATGTGAACTTTGTGGTAGAAATGACCACATATTGAAGTATCTCTAGCATAATATATTTATGGATGGATCTACTTCATGAGAGAGGAACCAATAGTAATATAGATCACCATCAAAAAAACAAAATCAAATTTGAAAAAGGGTATAAAATAATAATGTAGCCAAAGAAAATCAAACTAAAGAAGAAGAAAAGGTGTAGGCACCCAAATTTTGAATACTTGTCTATTTTTTTGAAATTATCAATCTCAAAAATTAAAAATATTAAATAAATTCAATAAAAATTTATAATAAATTACAAATTCAAATCAATGTTGAATGCGCAATTAAAACTCAATTCATAAAAATACTAGATAAAATAAATTAAACCAAAATTAATTTAAGTTACATAAATTAAAGTTAGCATACATTAATTAAAAACTTAATTGCACAATATAAAACTTCAATTAACTCTGAAATATCGTCATTCTAGCCCTCCAAATATGAATCCCAGGGTTATGTATAAGGGGTTGGACTCAAAATGTACTTGTAAAAAAATGGCAAATCCTAATCAAAATCAAGGTGAATCATGAAAAATCCTAAGAAAATTTGGACTATTTGAAGCCCTAAAATGTAAGGTCATATTTTGGGCCACTTTTGACCTTTTAAATCATATTTTAACTTCATAAGCACACCACCATTATATCAGGCTTGAAAAGAGGTTTCCAACAAGTACAAATATACCTATGTTTGGATATATATTATGGCGAATTGACCCTAAAAAAACATTGATCCTAAAAATTTTAAATGAATGGGCTAACGTCAAGGGTACTCATATTCACCAATTTCCAATTTTGAAAATCCTAATATTCGCCCAATTTGTGAATATTCGCCACTATGCAAACCTTGATGAATCCTATAGTGCAATGTTAAATTTACATCAAGCTTCAACCTATTTTTATAAATCAATATTTAAATCATTTTACCAATATAGCTACCCTAATGGACATGTTTATTCTCTTTGTTGATGAGTTTATCACTTATGGTTTTATGGATTCTTTTGTAAAATGATGATTTCATGACCATGCAAACAACCCAAATTAATTTATAAAGAGAAGTATTTCATGGAGATAGATGGATT
The DNA here is from genome assembly GCA_028583015.1 of Wollemia nobilis. Taxonomy (NCBI): domain Eukaryota; kingdom Viridiplantae; phylum Streptophyta; class Pinopsida; order Araucariales; family Araucariaceae; genus Wollemia; species Wollemia nobilis. The sequence goes on along the minus strand of JAQPPZ010017260.1, from coordinate 3,327,798 downwards.
GAGATATTTTTATGCTATCAAATCCTCTTGCTTTCTCTCATTAATATACTCTTGATTTATTTACAAGGTTAGCTACTTGTTTAGGATTTTCTATGGAGAGAAGATGGTGAAGGAGAAGGATGGTGGAGGGAAACCTGGTTTGGCTTCCTCTGGTGTAGGAAAGGATGGTAGGGAGATAGGGACCCAAGATGACAACAAATATCAGGATGACGACAGCAATGAGGACAAAGGTGACGTAGATGATGGTCGACCTAATATGGCTAAATCTCAGGCCCAGGTGGATTTCTTCTGGGGAGATGAACCCCCTGACTCTGGGACCCATCCTTTAGGTTCTAAGGGACCCATCGGTGGTACTACCAAGGTAGCATCCTATGCTAACATCCTCACCAATGAAGGAAGATATCCTCATAAGCTTCCTACTACTATGATTGTTCCTGACGGTCAAAATATTCACATCCCTGACAACATTGCCAACAACTATCTATCTATGGAACGATATGCCCTGGTTGGAAAGTTTGTTGGAGGAAGGCCTGATATTGAGACCATTCATAGATGGGTAGTTACCAAATGGAAGACCCTAGGAGATATGGATCGGTAGTTCTTTCCAGAGGCTTTTTTGCTATCAGGCTAAGCAATGATGAAGACACAAACCATATCCTCACAGGGGGTCCCTAGTTTTTAGGCCGTAAAAGTTTGTTCCTAAGGAAATGGGACCTAGAATTTGATCCTGATACTCAGGATATTAACTACGCCCCTATATGGGTGCGCATTCCCAATCTTCCTTTCCACATGTGGCATGATGATATTCTCCTTGTCATTGTAAATGTTATAGGGGATTTGCATGCTATTGATCCGGTTACCAGAGCTCACAAGTACATGAATGTGGCTAGGATCTGTGTGAATGCCAACTTAGCTTCTGAACTACCAACTTATGTCAATATTATTCATAAGTCCTATTGCAAAAAACAACCCTTGGAGTATGAAAATAAATTGGCCTTCTACGTAGAATGTCATACTCAAGGACATTTGAGATCCCAGTGTCCTATCCTCAAAGCTCAAGCTTCCATGGAGAATGATCAGAGGTAAGATGAATATGCTTCCTAGTCCCAAGGGGCCCTTGCAGAACAACACAGAGGCAACAAAAACCCACCTAACAGTGGCTTCCCCAAACCCCCAAAAAAATGGCAATACCAAAATTAGGCAAGGAAAAGCTATCAATAACAACAAAAGCTTCCAAAATTCCAAGTAGGGTCTCAAGCATCCAAAGGCAAGGATATGATGATCTCAGAGCAGAATCAAGTAAGTTCCCCTATTGCAACTTCCAAAAGATTTAATATCTTAAATGAATCTGATAACATTATAGAAGGAAAGGTCCTGAGTCCCTTTGTTCTAAAACCCCCTTCTGAGGATAATCAAAAAGGTCTCCCTAACCCCACCTCCCCAGGGGTGAAGTGTTCTCCCATTCAACCTCAACCAGAAGTCAAGCTTCCTCAAGATCCTCAAAATCCTCCTGATATGAACATTGACCTAAGATTTATCAACACCCCTTCTAAGTTTGGACCTTCTCATAGTCCTCAGAATGAAAGTTTGGTTAATGTTGATAAAAACCTTATGGAAGAAATGTCATCTCCCCGTCTAAGTCAAGCGAATAGTAGACCTTTGAGTCTAGTTCTGGAGCAAATTATTCCTTACAAGTTCAGCCCCAAGCAAACCATAAGTACTACCAAATCCCCCATTGATTTTGGTAGTGAAAAAAAAGAGGTAGGCCTTCCAAAGAGGAAATCTGGAACTCCCGCGTAGCGGATGACATTGCCAATGGCATTCAAAAAACTATTTTTCCCACCATAACTTCTCAACACAATGAGGAGAATAGAAGCTCCAAACCCCCTCACCATCATGGAAGGGGAGGCAAGAAACCACCCAAATATTCTAAATGAAGATCCTCTCATGGAATGTGAGAGGCCTCAATGGGGTAGCTAAACAAAGACTTGTTAAGTCTATGAGGAAAGATATCAAACCCTCAATTCTCATTATGCAGGAAACTAAAATTAATGCCAACAACTCTGCCACAGTGGCTAAAGAAATATGGAATAAAGCAGGTATGGTTTCTAGTGATGCCAGAGGTTCTTCTGGAGGTCTGATGTGTCTATGGGACAAACATAAAGTTGATGGGCGTCTACTCCATTCTAGTGAAAGACTTTTAAGTGTTATTTTTCATGATTGCAATAATGACTTGTCTTGGATTCTTACAAATGTTTATGCTCCTAACTCCATTGCCGGGAGAGCTCAATTGTGGGAAACCCTAACTAGTATAAAATACTCCTTTCAAAACATCCCATGGATTGTGGCAGGAGACTTTAATACCCCCATTTATCCTTCAGATAAAAAGGGAGGATCTGAAACCCCGATTAAAAGTATGGAGGATTTTAATGAATTTGTCAACACCAATAGTTTAATGGACATAAATCTCAAAAAGGTAAAATTTACTTGGAGCAATAGAAGAGCTAGGACCCAACACATCCAAGTCAAATTAGATAGATTTTTCCTTTCCCATGAAGTTATCCAGGTGTTTGGTGACGTTGTTCTTTATCCTCTCCCTAAAATTGGATCAGATCATAATCCTCTCATCCTTGATATTGACAAATCCAAACCCTACAAAAGGCCCTTCAGATTCGAGGCTATGTGGTTACATCACCCAGATCTAAGGCAGAGAATCTCTCATTGCTAGCAACAAGATGTCCAAGGTCATCCTTCCTTTAGATTGGCTCAAAAGCTTAAGAATCTCAAGGAAGACCTAAAAATTTGGAACAGAGAAGTTTTTGGCAACCTCTTCGCCAAAAAATAAACTCTCAAAGAAAGACTTGAATAGATTGAAACAAGAATTCAAAATGGGGATCTACATGATCAAATCAGGAATGAAGAGAAACAAATCCTTGCCGAGTATCACAATATTCTTGCTTGTGAAGAGACCTTTTGGTGGCAGAAATCCAGAGCTCTATGGCTCAAAGAAGGAGACTCTAATACCAAATTTTTTCATGTGTCTACTCTAAGAAATAGAAGCAACAACCATATCAAGGAACTAACCAAGAGTGATGGCACATCCACTTCAAATTTAGAGGAAATAAGAAATGAAGCAATTTCCTATTTCAGCAACATGCTTGAGGATGACAATTCTTGTTCGGCCCCTGCCCAGGCTTCCTTGCTTCACCACATCCCCAATTCCATTTCAGACAATGTCAATTCCTATCTCATTGCCCCCTTTCAGGATGAAGAAATTAAGTCTGCCCTCTTCTCCATGAATCCTGATAAAGCCCTAGGTCCTGATGGTTATCCCCCTCATTTTTTCAAACTTTTTGGGATATTTTTGGTTCTGATGTTTGCCTTGCCATTAGATAATTCTAGTATTTTAAGAGAATTCCATGAGGGTACAATTCCACTTTCATTGCCCTCATTCCTAAAAACCTTGCTGCTAAATCTTTAGCTGACTTCAGACCCATTAGCCTATGCAATGTCGTTTACAAAATCCTCACTAAACTCATGGCTATCAGAATGAAGAGCATCTTGCCTAGAATCATTGACCCCTACCAGGGAAGTTCGGTTCAGGGTAGATCTATCCTCGATGGGGTTATTTCCATCCATGAAGCACTGCATTCAGCTTCTAAGACTAAAAATCCAACTTGTGTTCTCAAGCTTGACATGAACAAAGCTTATGATAGAGTCAATTGGACCTTTCTCTTAGATATCTTACACAAGTTTGGATTCCATCCTGAATGGGTTGACCTTATAAGAGCCTGCATTTCTTCTCCTTGGTTCTCTGTTCTCATTAATGGATCCACTACTGGTTATTTTAAAAGCAGTAGAGGCCTTAGGCAGGGGGACCCCATTTCACCCCTTTTATTCATTATCATTGCTGAAGCCTTAGGAAGAACCATCAAAGTTGCTTGTAGAGTTGGCCTTCTCTCAGGGATTAAAGCCTCTTCCCAAACTACCCCGGTTTCACACCAACAATTTGTGGATGATACTATATTGTCGACTAGTGCTTCTGTCTTTGAAGCACATGTTATCAAATACATCCTTAAGCTTTATGAAGTAGCGATCGAGCAAAAAGTTAACTTCAATAAAAGTAAATTATATTTTTTAAATACACCTACTCAAAGATAGATCAAGATTACTAGAATTCTAGAATGTTCTGTAGCTGCTCTCCCTGCTACTTACCTAGGGCTCCCTCTATTCTGTGGTCAACCTGCAGCCTCTATGTGGAACAATGTTATAGAGAGGATTCAAAAAAATCTTGCAGGATGGAAGGGTAACCTGCTATCTCAAGCAGCCAAATGCACTTTAACTACAGTGGTCCTCCAAAGCATCCCTGTCTACTTTCTATCCATTTTTTGGGCACCAGTTATAGTTTCCCTCAGAATAGAGCAAATTCAGAAAAAAAATTTATGGACTGGAGCTGAGAACAAACAAAGGATCCATCTTGTGGCCTGGGACAAGGTTTGTAAACCCAAATATAAAGGAGGAGTTGGGCTAAGAAGAGTTCTTTCTCTTAATACAACTTTGGTTACCAAGCAAGCTTGGAGATTGGTATCAGGAGAGGGAAACGAATGGATATCCATTGTCAAAAGGAAGTATCTTCAAGATGGCAATTTCCTAAATGATGACACCAACAACCGAGGTTCGACCTTCTGGAATTCCATTATGAGCATGAGGCCTCTCCTCAAGAAAGGATTAAGGTGGAAGTTGGGAGATGGCAGTAACATTGACTTCTGGGAAGACAAATGGATCACCCAATACCCCCTCATCATTGACCCTAGTATTTCTAGACTCAAGTCCTTTACTGATTCCAATTTAGGGCATAAGGTTTTTGATTTCCTTCACACTCAAAACAACACTACCAGTTGGATTCCCATTAGGAGCCCTACTTTCTCGAATGAGTCAGCCATTCTGAACTCTATCCTATAGTCCACCATCATTCCTTCTAACAACATTGTTGACCAGGTCATTTGGGAGCCTTCCGAAAGTGGGGATTTTTTAGTCAAAACTACCTACCACCTCCTCCTTGATAATGAGGACATCTTGTTGCCTTTTAACCTTGTTTGGGTCAAGTCTCTCATTCCTAAGGTCTCTTTCTTCTCTTGGCTGGCCATACAAGAGAAAATCCTTACCACAGATAACCTTATTAGGAAAGGCATTCCCATCCCTAATAGATGCTATCTCTGCCAAAATGCTTGGGAATCCACTTCACACCTCTTCCTCCATTGCCCCTTCTCCTCATCCATCATCGACTCCATTTTCCATTCCTTCCATATCCAGTGGGCCAAACCCAGCTCCATAGGTGATCTTTTCATCCATTGGCCCTCCCCCTTCCATGACCCCCACCTCAAATTATTTTGGAAAATCTGCCTTCACCACTTCCTTTGGAAAATCTAGCTTGAAAGAAACAATAGAATCTTCTCCCAAAGGCCTAGCGCTCCCAAGCTCATTTCTTCCAAAATCTTGGCCAATGCCCTAGAGAATTCCTTTCTCATTCCCCCTACCTCTAAGTCGGCATCCAAGTCTAAATATGATCTTGGCAAGGATCTTGGTCTATCCTTAGAGGTTTTTCGCCCTCCAACCAACCTTAGACTTGATTCTCATTGGGCTCCTCCACCGGTAGGTTGGTTCAAACTCAATTTTTATGGAGCTTCTAAAGGGAATCCAGGGAAATCTGGGGTAGGAGGTATCCTCAGAAATCACCAAGGAGAAATCATCCTTGCCTTTGTTGAAGGATTAGGAGAATAGAAAAATCATGTTGTTGAAGCCAAAAGCATGTGGAGGGGTATTTACCTTGCTAAGGATCTTCCCAACAACCTGATTATTGAAGGAGATTCCCTCAACATTATCAATTACCTCAGACATAGCAATTGTAGACCATCCTGGAGAGTCAGTGACTACATTGAGGAAGCTAGGACCTTGGTCCTTGATATGCAACAAGTTATTTTCCAACATGCTTACCGAGAAGCAAATAAATCTACCGACAGACTAGCCAACTTTGGAGTTAATATGGTCAACCTTTAGACTTGGTATGATGACATTCCTAAGGATATCCAAGCCATTGCAGATCAAGAAAAACCTCAAAGGAATCTCCCTCATTAGGAGGCTATCCTCCAGGATATTCAACTTTCCCCTCATGTGTAACACCATTAGATTCTTAGGATTTTTCATGATCCACGTGATCATTCCTCATCAGAATGGCAAGTGGAAAGTCCTTCACACCCCTCAACATGATAAGGTCCATGTGTCTCCTCACATCATTCCTTGTTACTTCTAGCAGAGCGTCCACATGTCCCTTTTGATCAATATCAATTATCGACACCATTTTATCCAGATGTCCTTCCACGTCACCCTCCACTGTCATAATATTCATCTTCCCATCCACATCACCATCCACCGAAAAGTCCTTTTTGTCTGGGCAATCAATTTTGGAATGTACGCTAACAATATTTTCAATCTTTGGCATCCTTTGTCTAACTTGTGTAGGTACTGTTACGTGGTGTTTAATTGCAAAATTAATAGATCTCCCAAATATCATCACCTTATTCAACCAATGCACCCATTGAGGCATCAAAAAACTACTTTCTCGGGGCCACGTAATCTCACATTCCAACTCAGCATGGCTGCCCGAGAAACATTTACCATTTTCAACTTGAGGATATGGCACAGTGCGAGGGAGATTTTCAAGGCCAAAAGTCATGAGCTAGCTCTCCGAAATCTAGAATTTTTGTTCTCAAGAATTTTTGGTGGCATGCCCTTACCTTCCAGATTTCCTAGACCGATCGTCTTTGATAGTTCTATCAAATGCATGATTCCAAAATACCCCTTTGCCTGGTTAAGCATATTTTTTTGAGCTGGCAATTTTTTCTCCTATGCGAGCCTCCCTATCCCTGTGAGCCATCTTTCACTTGCATCCATGCTTGCATTTACCTTTCCCCACCATGCTTAGTAATCATGTTATTTTGTCTCACCTGTCCTTTTTGGTGTTTCTCCCAAGTCCCTATCCTTTTCATCAACATTGGTCCTCCCCACTCCACCCTCACTCACCAGCTTGCTTCCCTCTACCTGTGTAGGCCATTGTCCCTTTCATCCACCCCCTTTCACCTGTCCCCCTCATTTTTTCCCTTTTCCACCATGGCAAAAAACTTTATTGAGCCTAGCTCCTATGTTTGTGACTCTATGGTGGATAAAATTCTCAAAGATAGACATTTCTTCCCCTTCCTCCATATGTTTTTCTGGAGTTGATCATGAGATTATGCTTGCTTTCCTGGAGACTTGGGATAATGGTGTTGTTACTGTGCATGGTAGGAGCTTTATGGTTGATATCCACCTGTTGTCCTCCATTACTAGCCAAAACCTTGAAGGTCATTCCATCCATAGGCATAAGCATAATTGGGAAGTTGAGCTCACCAAATTTAAAGGAAATGAGAAAATTCTCAAGAATGCTAAAAGCCCTAGGATTTTTAGGAGCGACCTCAATTCCCCCTGGGATGTTGTGATGAAGCCCATCATGGAATTCATCACTGTTGATGACCCTGATAGGCTCCTCAAAACCTACCACTTAGCCTTCGTTAACCATTTTTGGGACATCAATCTGCTCAACATTCCCCTCTTCCTTTTCAATTCCATGAACAAGTCTATTGACAATTGTAGGAATAAGAAAATCCATGACCTTCCTCGCCATCAGGGTTTGTTCAAGGTCATCTACACCTACGTCCTGGAAAACAACCCTAAAACCAATCCTAATATTCCTAGCCCTGCCAAGCCTGCAGGGTCCTCGACTCGCCCTTCCTTAGCTGAGAGAAAGAGGAAAATTATTGAGGATGTCATTGATTTGAGGGCCAGGAAGAGCATTAGTTTTGATAGCATGGAGGAACCTGTTAGGAAGTCTGCTCGGCTTCAAAACTTGGCAGCCAAGCGCAACATCATCGAGATCAAGAATGAGGAAGAAGAAAAAGAGGATGAAACCAAGCACCTGAAAGAGTTCATCATCTCTTCCACCACTGCTATGATGAATGTGATGGTAAATTCTATTCTGGACATCCGGGAAGGTCTATTGAAACTGTTCTTCGATGGGCAGATAAGCCAGGAGGTTGATGGGGGCTCCAAAGTGGAGAAGTTTGTTGTCAAAGAAGAACCTAAGGATGACAAGCCCAAGGACACTGATAAGGAGGACACCAAGGATGAGGATAAGACCTCAGCTGAAGACTAATTTCCTTTCTTCCATATTTTTTGCTTCTAAGGCTACCCTGCGTGGAGCCTGGTCTTTTTTGATGATAGGTCACTTTTTGGTTTTATGTTGTCCCAACATGAAGGCTTTTACTTTTTTAGCTATAGTTTTTACATTTTTAGGTTCTGTATTGTTTCTCAGAGTCTTCAAGTCTGAGGCTTTGACCTCATTTTTAAGTTTCTTCTATGCTTCGTGGGTCCTCAAGCCTGAGGCTGCATCCTCAGTGGTGAATCTTGTTAGTCTAAGTTTTGAAGGGGGTCAAAAGTGCATCCTTTATCGTGTCACAACTTGTCCTACTACTTTTGTATTAAGGTTAAGGGATCCTTAAAACCCGTTCAGTAATATAATCTATTAATTTATCAAAAAAATATATACTCTTAATTTTGTTGCAATTGTGTATCAACATTACAAAAATAGTTTTTTGATGCATCTTTGTTTTATCCATAATCCTCCCTACTCTTGATCTTCTCCATTTATGAAATTATCCAAGCATTATATTGCTTTGTAAAAGAATTATACTAATCTATGAAAGAAGAGAAGTAATCTTAGGATTACTCCTACCCATAAGATTGGTTTTAGCTTTATGAAAATCACCTAATTAATTCATTCCAACTTGTATTTCTTTTAGATCTTGGATCCCTACATTGAATGAGATTGTTGCTCATTTAATCAGATTGGTAATTCAATTTTAATCTTCTTTCCCTATTAGTTGTTATAAAAGTGTAATTTTTTGTAAAATATTCTTCTACCATTCCTAATTTCCTACAACATAATCACTGCTTATTTCCTTTAATATAGTGATTCTTCTTGTATCAATTTAATTTTATTTTAAAACATTTTCATTTAAATTTAGTCTTCGAATATAATGTAATCAATACTAATATGATTTTATTATTCAGAATAGCAAATTCTTGTCTTGAAGTTTTTTAAATTATTGTTAAAGTTAATAAAGACAATGCTATGAACACATTATCCTCATTATTCTATCCCTTAAAGATATATTTAAAAGTTTAAGAATTAAAAAATTACTTTTGCACTAATTTTTATTTGAACATCTAAGTCATATAATTAATTCCAAGTAATGACTCTCTCTCTCTCTCTCTCTCTATATATATATATATATATATATATATATATATCATAGCATTTTTCACTCAGTATGAATAAATAAGAATTTGTTCAAGTGGTGACTTTGCTTTGGTGAACATTAATCTATTTCTACATCTTCTATTTAAAAAATTATTTTAAATCAAGTAAATTTTAGTTTAATAAAATTGTTAAATTAATGGTTAATTTATTAGAAATATAATAAAATATATTTTATATAAATTCAAATTCTAGTAAGTATTCATTACTTTAAATTTGAAATCTAAAGGTTACATTGAATGCAATAAATTCCTTTTTTTTTAGAGTAGCAGATTTGTTCTAAAAATATTTTTATAAAATTAATCTTTATAGTTCTATTGCTTTTTGTAACTTGAATAGTGACTTTATAGCTTACCTCATGAGAGAAAGGTCATGGATTTCCTATTGATAAGTTGTATTCTTGTCATCCCCATTTTATATAGTGATTTTTCCAACATTACATTTATAGTCAAAATATTGCATGAACTTAAATCTAACATGACTCATTATTGCTAAGATAAAACAATATTACTATTTCATAAGTAATGAATTTATCCATAACAATTTAACAATAGATTAACTTTTATTATTTTCCATTAATCAAGAACTAGGGGACCTGACCAACTTGTAAAGCATAACAAGGCTTCCTGGCCCCCAAACATTAAAAAATCTTCAAGTATTTCTATTTTTTGAGGGCCTATAAAATTGGTAGATAGAATGTGTAGGTGGCAGCTTCATGAAAATATTATCAATAGGATTACAAATGATGAATCTTAGAAATTAAGTGTCTCTAAATCTAATCTTCTATCACTTTATTTAAAATAGGATTATTGGTTATTTTGCATGAACACATCATTTTAAATTATATATATATATATCATTGGTTTACCTAAAAAAACTTAATTATTTTGTTTCACAATATTTAGAAATATAAAGCATCTAGATGTGTATTTATGATAATATTGTTTTTTATCATTCTCCTTTGTGCCTAAAAAGGAAAAAATAATTTTGTTGTTTATTAGTAAAAAGTAAGTGTCATATAGGATATATTATTTTGTATGGATTATTGTCTTCTTGCATTTTGAATTTAATTTTTTAATTTAATAGATTAGCTTGTATTTAGATCTATGAAACCAAACTCATGTGCTTTATAATAAATGCATAGATCCATCAATTTAGAGTAATTTTTTAATACCCTTGGTAAACCCCTAAATATTACACCAAAGAAACAAAAAAATGATAGGGTTCAGGTGGGAACCTTGTTTGGTTATACACCTATAACATTTGGTGGTTTATATCTTAACAAAATTTTGGATTTTACATATTTGGTGAATCTAATGTGAAATACCTCTTGGGTTCTAAAATGTTTTGGACTAAATATTTTTCTAATAAAACGTAATAATTTACCACACTTTTAATCAAGACCATATAATTTTTCTTACATAATTCAAATTAATTAAATATGACAACAACATAACCAAAGTGTTAGTCATACTAGGTCAAGGTTAACAACCCATCGAGTAAACTATTGTATGAACCTTTAGGGATATCTCTCTTGGCAAGTATAAAGAAATGGATTAATGAGAGTCATGAGGGAAAATTATTTTAGTTTTTTAGAAATATAAGGGTTTTGAAACATTTTATTTTTCATCTCTAATAAACTCTAAAAACAAAACTTTAATAAAATTGTTTTTCCTTTTTTTTTTAAGTTATGGATGATCCTCCTTATATTACTATTAGTATTTCATGTCAATTAGTAGACAATCCAAATTTTCTACCAACATTACCCAAGCACTACGAGAAACAAAAAACATTAAAGAATCCCACATATTAGAAAGAAGAGGAGGAATCTACTTCCTTAGAAGCCCTCTCCCATATTCCTAAAGAACAAGAGAAATCAGTTTTTAGATACATGGATTAGTTAGTTGCTTTATTTTTTGAAAATAGGGAAGCTATGCAAATAATTTCTAGGGTAGATGAAGATCACTTGACAACCTCCACTATGGAAGAGTCATTTTTGTATCTTTCATAGCAACCTAGGTCTACTTTTATGGTTTCCCATCAATGAGATCCATTTTATGGGTCTTTTCATGTGCATATAAATCCTTCCAACCTTAATCATGTAGGTTTTAACACATCTATTTAGGACAACTAATGACTAATAAGGACAATCAAAAGTTATTCTCCTCTAATCCTAAAGGGTAGTATAAGAATAAGAATGTTGTAGGTGTTAGGGTGACTGAATCCCACCCTATTGATAATGTTAAAACTAGTAATACCAATATATCTACTAACATAAAAAATTAGTCTCAACAAAAGTTAAAAAAAAAACCAAAATAAAGTTCACCCAAATTCATCAATCTATAACATCTATCCTTGAATAGATATTATCTACTATAATGATAAAACTATGATCCATAAGTTTTATAGGCCTGAAATAGATAATCTCTTGTGCTTTAAGGCTAATGAACATTATGCCTTCCATCATATGAGTAATCACCATACCAATAAGTGTATGAAACTTATGCATCATAGTCAATACTTAATTGATGATAGTTGCCCTATCGATGAACCTGAACAAACATTTTTCTCCAACCAAGATATAAGAATATTTTAGGATACCCTACTATATCGTGAACAATGGTCCATTAATCATGTACAATATAGGAATTTGCCCCCACCTAATAAAAAAAAACTAGGAATTATTAATATTAATATTGTTACCAAACAATAACATGAAGACAAGGATCAATAATCAAAATCTCATTCTAATACCCATTTCTTCTTAATTCCTAAGTGCATCTATTTTTATAAATAAGCACTCCTAATTTTATGAACTCAAAATAAATATAAAATGTTCTTTGATCCTCAACAACTTGAGGATACTCGAACAAAGGTTTCTATACTTGACTTATTAAATGACCTTCTATACTTAGGTCCTAGACATCATTGGAAAATTAAATCCCTTATCATAAGGTTAATACAAGCTAACCATCACTATGCTTGAATAATTTCCAAAGTGGCTAGAGGTTATGCCTTTGCCCTGTTGCATTGGTATTAAAGTGTTCAAATAAAACATAAATTATATTTTACCTCAATGTGGCATTACTAAAATGATAATTTTTTATAATGGCATATCTTTTAAAAATAAGGATGTTAAATTCTTTACAAAATAGAAAATCCAACATATGTGGTCAATACCTTATTGATGGCTAATTTCAACAAAGTCATCATTTATATTATCCCATATTCTAGCAATCATCATATATATTCTATGGTTGTATTAGCTTCACTATTACCTTAAGAACTTGAAGTGATAAAAACAAAATTATTATCTAGCAAATAAAGCAAACTGTAATCCTAAAATCTAGTAAGAAAGTTTTAGAAATTTTTGTTGTTGAGCAAACAAATTTCCTTGAAGCTTTGTACAGTGACATATATACCTTTCTCAAGAATTCCACATTTATAGAAGCTTTAAATTATAATAATCAAAAGAATCTAAAGCAACAAGCTTGTTAATTTTTAATCATTGAAGATAATAATAATATTTCATGGCATCCTTCTTAGATACCTAATATCTCATGAATCTAAACAAGTCATTCATTATACCGAATATGGAAACATGGTAGTCACTTCGATGTAAATGCCATCACTAGGAAATTTTTTTGGTTAGCATATTATTGGCCATCCATGAAGAAATATACATGTGAATACATCTAAAACTATAATAAATGTGAAAAGGACAATAATATTATCCATACACCATATCAATAAATCTAATCTCTAACATCACTTTGGACCTTATCTACTTGATACCTAGACATCATTGGTAAAGTAAATGTATCATCATCGAATGCACACAAATTCATCATCACTACAACCAAATAATTCATGAAGTGGATAGAGGGTATACCTTTATCCTCTTGTACTATGATTCAAGTGTCTAAATTCAACTTAAACTATATTTTATCTCAACATGAAATTACTAACATGATAATTTTTTATAATTGCATGTCTTTTAAAAATAAGGTCATTGTTAAAAATTTTGAATACATCAAAATCCAATATAAGTGATCAAATACCTTATTGATGGATAATTTCAACAAAAACATCATTGATATTTTTTTGCATTCTATCAATCATCAAGTATATTCTATGGTTGTAGTGGCCTCACTCTTATATTTATAACTTGAGGATGAGCAAGACAAAATTATTATCTAGAAAATAAAAGAACCTACAATCCTTAAATCTAGTTAGAAAGATTTAGAAATCCTGGGAAAACACCTATCCTTATCCCTTGCTACAAGGACATATATACCTTTCTCAATAGTGGAAATTTGCTAAAAGGTCTAAATCATAATGATTTAAATAATTCGAGGTAACAACCTTCTCAATCTATAATTATTGGAGATATTCTATACAAATGATATTTTGATGGTATACTTATTGGATACCTAAGATCATACAAATCCAAACAAGTCACTCATAATTCCCATGAATGAAATATGATTTTCACTTCAATTTAAATGTCATCACAAATAAAACTCTCTAGTTAGGATATTATTAGCTCTCTATTGAGAAATATGCTTTCAAATATATCTAAAAATATGAAAAATACCAAAAACACAATAATCTTATTGATGCACCATCTCAAGATCTCAAATATATAACATCTCCTTGGCTCTTCTCTTCTTGGGACCCAGTCATCATTGGTAAATTAAATCCCTCATCATTGGATGGACATAAGTTCATCATCACTAGAACTAAATAATTTCCAAAGAGGGTAGAGGCTATACCTTTATCCTCTTGCACTAAGATTCAACTATCCAAATTCAACTTAAATCAAATTTTATCTCAATATAGCATTACCAACATGATATACTTTTATAATGGCGTGTATTTCAAAAATAAGGATGTTGTTAAAATTTTGTAAAGTTTAAAATCCAATATAAGTGGTCAATGCCTTATTTATGGCTAATTTTGATGAAGTCACCATTGATATTATTCCAAATTCTAGTAATTAGTAGGTAGATGCTAGGGTTATAGTAGCCTCACTCTTACCTTTATAACTTGAGGATGAGTAAGATTAAATAATTATCCAAAAAATAAATCAACATGCAATCCTAGAATCTAGTTATAAAGCTTTAGAAACATTTTTTGTTAAGCAATCAACTCTCCTTGTCCCTTGGTACAAAGGCATCAATGTCTTCCTCAAGAATGGTGCATTTCTAGAAAGTCTAAATTATATTGAGTGAAAGAATATAAGATAACAAGCTTGTCAATTTGTAATCATTGGAGACATTCTATAAAAATGATATTTTCATGGCATCCTTCTTAGATACCTAAGATTAAACAAATCCAAACAAGTAATTCATGATTCCTATGATGGAAACATGATGGTCACATTAATATAAATGCAATGCTAGGATATTATTGGCCCTCCATAGACAATGTTGATTATGAATACATAAAAAATATGATAAATACCAAAAGCATAATAATCTTATCCATGCACCATCTCAAGAACTCCAATATCTAAAATCTCCTTGTCCCTTCTCTTATTGGGGCCTAGACATCACTGGAAAAGTAAATCCTATATCATTAGATGGACACAGGTTCATCATCACTATGACTAAATAATTTTTAAACTGGGTAAAGTTTATTCCTTTCTCCTATTGTACTATGATTCATGTGTCCACATTCAACTTAAAAAATATTTTATCTCAATATGGAATTACTAACATAATGATTTTTTTATAATGACATGTATTTCAAAAATAATTATGTTAAACATTCTACAAAATTAAATATTCAACATAAGAGGTTATTTACATTATTGATGGAATGTTTTCACAGTCACAGTCACCATTAATATTATTCCATATTCTATAAATCATCACGTAGATTATATGGTTGTAGTAGCCTTACTCTTACCATTAGAACTTGAGTATAAGTAAGCCACAATCATTATCTAGTAGATAAATCAACCTATAATATTTACATCTAGTTAGAAAGCTTTTAGAAATATTTGTTGTTGATAAAATACCTCTCATTGAACTTTGGTACAAGGACATTTGTGCTTCCCTCAAGAATGGAAAATTTCTAGAAGGTTTAAATTATAATGATCTAAATAAAATGAAGCAATAAGCTTGTCAATTAGTAATCATTAAATATATTATATACAAATGATATTTTGATAGAATTATTCTTAAATACCTAAGATTAGATAAGTCCAAACACATCATTCATGATGCCCATGATGAAAACATGGTGGTTACTTCAATATAAATGCCATGACTACAAAAAATTATCAGTTAGGATATTATCAGCCCTCCATGGAGAAAGTTGCTTATTAATACATAAAAAAATATGATAAATATCAAAAGCATACTAATATTAACCATGCACCATATTAAGAACTAAAATCTCCTTGGCCCTTTTCTTCTTGAGGCCTATACATCATTAGTAAAGTAAATCCCTTGTCATTGGATGGATACAAGTTCATCATCACTATGAATGAATAATTTTCTAATTGGGTAGAGACTATGCCTTTATCCTCTTGAAATGGGATTCAAGAGACCACATTAAATTTAAATAATATTTTATTTGAATATGGAATTACTAACATGATATTTTTTATTATGGCATGTATTTAAAAATAAGGATTTTAAATTTTCTACAAAATTTAAAATCCAACACAAGTGGTCAATGCCTTATTGATGGTTAGTTTGGAAAAAGTAATATTTAATATATTTCCATATTTTATTAATAATCGGATAAATGCTATGGTTGCAATAGCCTCACTCTTACCTTTAGAGCTTGAGAATGAGCAAGACACAATCATTATGCAAAAAATAAAGCAATCTATAATCCTAGAATCTACATAGAAATATTTAGAAATATTTGTTTTTGAGACAACACCTCTCCTTCAGCCTTGGTACAAGGACATATATGCCTTCTTCTATAATGTCGCATTACCATAATGTCTAAATTGTAATGAGAAAAATAATGTAAGGCAACAATATTATCAATTTGTAATCATTGGACTTATTCTATATAAATGATCTTTTTATGGTATAATTCTTAGATACCTATTATTAGAAGAATCCAAACAAGTCATTCATGATGCCCATGAGGGAAAAATTATAGTCACTTCAATAAAAATACCATCAATAAGAGAATTCTATAGTTATGATATTATTGGATCTCCATGGAAAAATATGCTTGTGAATACATCCAAAAATATGACAAATTCTAAAAGCATAATAATCTTATTCATGCACCATATTAGGAGTTCCAATATCTAACATGCCCTTGAGTTTTTTCTACTTGGGGCCTAGATGTCATTGATAAAGTAAAATTCTCATCATCATATGGATAAAATTTCACCATCTCTACAAATGAAAAATTCCCAATGTGGGTAGAGGCTATACCTTTACCCTCTTGCATTAGAATTAAAAATAAGGATTCTATAAAATTTAATATCCAACATAAGTGATCAATGCCCTATTATCCACAATGCAACAACCAAACTAAAGCATTTAACAAAAATCTAATCAAGATATAAAATAAAATTATTTGTAAAATATTCACATCTTTAGTTGTATTACCTTGTGGGCCTTTAGTAATGGTGTTTAGACTTTGGTTAGTGCCACACCCTATTCCTTTGTTTATGGGACCAAGGTCATATTCCTTTTTGAACTAGAACCATCATCCCTTCAAATTCTCTTAAAGGATACCTCTATTGGTAATGAGTATTACAATGCTCACCTTAGGTAATCGGATCTACTTAATAAAAAGTGGGTCCATGATTTAGAGCATGTATAAATCTATCATTGACAACTTACAAGAGACTACCAAAAAAATCTATGACCTCATTCTTTTGAAGTAGATGACTTGGTTCTTGAATAAAATTAGAAAAAAATAATACCTAAAACAACCTCAAGCGAAAATTTTAATCCAAATTCCTAGGGACATTCATCTTAGCTACCAAGTATGTCTCAGGTTCTTATCACTTATACAAACTTGATTAATATGAATTAAAATAATCCATAAATATAACACATCTAAAAATACTATATTTTAGTCTATATTATTTTCCTAATAATGTGCTTGCCTACATACACTACCTAAAAATTCTAAATTGTAGGATTTAATGGAAATAAAATTGCTTTCATTCATGTGCTTTTTTCTAACTAGCTACCTTGTGCATATCAAGTTTGCGAATCCACTAGGATTCAATGACAATCCTAGTTAGCATATATTAGCACTTGTATTATATTCACACTAGGTGATTGATGCTAGCATATTTTCCCTATTAATTCTTTAAGCTTATTTGGTGGATTTTGCATTAATGGTGTATTCAATCATCCAATTCCCTTAAATCCTTGTTATGATTCTTTAATGTAGTCTATTTGTGATAGTAACATGATGTCGTTAATCATGGAATGACTATGATAGTTTCACAACAACGCTACCATGGCTAAATATCATAACCCCTCTTATTCTCATTCAAGAATACTATAAGGATGTAATAAGGATCCCTAATAAAGCATAAATATGTACATTATTATTATAAGCTAGGGGTAACCATGTATCTCATATTGATTTATTAATACATGTTTTTATTCAAAATTTATCAACACTTGCTTATATACATGGATTTATTACTAATAGCCAAGTCAAGGAGACTATAATGATGCAATGATGATCATAGTTAGTGTATATTAGCACTAATATTACATGCACACTATGTTGCTAATGCTAGTGGATCTTTCCTTTTGATTTGCTTACAATTTTTTCATTGATATTCATGATTGTTTACCCACATAAAATAATGATTTATTTATTTATACATGTTTGATACATGCATAAATCCTTCTACTTTCCATATTTTTTATATGCACTTATATAGGAAAGAAATAGAATCATTTGAAATATTATTTTTGTTGAAAACATCTATCATCAACCATCTAGCCCACACATCATCAAAGGATGTGGTAGAATTATCCTTTGATCATTGGCCACATGAGTAGTAAATAAATCAAGAACTATTACTTCCATGGACTATTAAACTCAACAACAATAGATAATTCTATAAAACATCCTTCATTAGTATTTTGGTGGATGTTTTCTCCAACTCATTCTACATTTTCGAAGGGCACAAATAATGCATCCATTAATAAAATTATCATTTCTATGAGGTGAACCATTGGGATGTATGGATGATTCAATATAGGTTAACTCATTCTTATTATTGTACCTAAAATAGGAATTTTAGGTAGTGGTCCCTCATAAAATTATCTTCTATATCTCTCTTTCTTACTTAAAACTATGCATCTCGTCAGATATCACACATCATAAATTTTATCTTTTCTAAATAGTATTTCTTGCAATTATTATAAATTTTTTGGTATAAAATTCAAGACTAAAATAAGTCACATTTTCACTCTTTACTTTTCTACAAATGAGATATAAGTCGATGCTTGAAACACCCATAACAAAATTATCTTCTACTAAAGAAACAACCTTTATGTCAAATGATGTCTACACTTATCATTCATAAGAATGGATGGCACAAAAACTTTATCCTTTTTGTCACTTCATCAACTACTACATCCTTCACTTGAAGCCTCACATCATTGCATACTAGGTTATGGAGTCTGGTTAATCTATTTCCTTACAATTATTGATAAGGGCCCCAAGCAATCAACTTTAAGTTGGCTTGTCCCATCTACTTTTATGGCTCATTAGGAGATGAACCAAGACAATCCATTTTATTATGAGTTGTCAAAGCACTTGGAATGATCAATAAGAAACATCTTGACCAATTCAAATTTTTGTATCACATGATAAATCCTATGATATTAAATAAAAACTAATGACAAATCCCTCTCAAAAGTTTTGTCTTCCTTCATTACCATCAATAATTTATCATAATAAATCTATAGCATTGATATCCCTATTTACGTTCCTTCTAGACTCTCCAAAATAATTGGGTACAAATGAACCCAAATATTGGGGGCATAAAATTATGAATCAACAAATAAAGTAAACAAAAATCAATTAAATTTTATAGACATAAAATATCTATGTAAGAGTAATTGGGTATAAACTATAGAGACACTCAAATTTAAGTCCTATAGACATATCCATACAAAAGCAATTAGAGTCCTATTGTAGCTCTAAAATTCTCACCCTTTTTTCCTTCAGGCTAATGTATTTGCACCTCAAAGGTAAATGAGAGAATAGTAGGTCTACACCTTGAAGAGAGACGCTTGAGTTCGTGTCTTCTTTGGTTACTTTTTGATGAATTGTTTAGGCTTCACCAAGAAATATTTTATGGTAGTTTCAACACCTAGGTTTTGGAGTTTGTTTTGATGGTTTCCTTTTATAAAATATCACAATCACCTATTTTTTGGCCAATATGCAACTATGCTAATATATATGAAATTCTGATTCATAAGCGAACAATAAACAATAGAAAATAGAGCTTTAATAAACAATACAATGCTTAAAAAGTAATTTGAAACTCTGACCTATATCTGAAAGTCTGATGAAGGTTCTGATTTTTTTTTGGAGATAGGATTGTATGCATTAGGGCTAGATCATACTATTTTGGTCAAGTTTTTACATACAATCTAATATCGTACCATCTAATCAGTGATCGGATGATCCGATCTTGATAGAAACCTATAGTTTCATGAATAGAGTGTAGAAAATAGAAAATAGAATGTGCTATTGATATTTTTAAGCATGAGTTAGATTAAATGTCAGCTATTGAATAACACAATGAAAGAAATTAACATATGAATGCTTTAAACTACATGAAATATGTAATTAAATGTAAGTTGGTGAACTCTAGGAATGCAAAATGATTAAATATGATGCTATATGCAATAGAAATAATAGACAAGATGATAAATATGCAAATTGAGATCTTAAAGAATACAAAACAGTACTCGAGATTACCCCTAAGTGATATACAGGCAAGATCATACAGAAATAGAAAGATCGTATCCTTTGATCCCAGATCATATTATTCGATTGATGATCGTATTCTTCTATCTTGCACAAAATAGAGAAATGCCTAGGTCTAATGCATAATTATAGTGATTCGAATGCAAAAATTAGGTCAATATGTAAAGGGATATTTGAGGTAAGGAATGCCTAATTAAATAGGGTGCAGTAGGAAGTGAAAATAGGTTGAAAATAAATTTGGTTGCAACTCCTTTCAAGATAGGACTGATTGACGGATCCGATCCTATAACTGTCACCCGATTGTATAGGTAAATATAAAACACATTATAACTAATTTTTCATTTAGCTAAACTGGGCAATTTCTATTTTTGAACAATATTGTACATAATATCATGGATCGTATCATATGATCAGGGATTGTATGTATTATCACATCTAGATTAACTCTGATCTCACCTGGAGGGTATGAAAATTGAGGCAACAAGTTGTAGAGTTGTTTGAGTTTAATTTTTGGATATTTTTATATTTAATACAATTTAATATGTTTCAAATTTAGGGTGTTACATTTTTCCCCCTCTTTAGCGCATTTTTGAAAAAAATGCGTAAAATAAAAGAATAGCACGCTTTACGAGAAAGTAAAAAATTATTACAAATTTTGTTGAAAATTTCAAGTTTTAATACAATTTTTTTTAAGGTATGATACCCCCTTCAATTTTTTACGCCAAATTCTATTTTTGGTGGAAAACTCAAAATTTCTAAAATATATATATTAATCTTCTTTGTTTTATGTGACTTTGTGTGATTTGTTGGGTATTTATTACATTTGCTTATGATGGTTGTGTTACATAATTTCTTGTAGTCATCCTTTAAATTTTTAACATTTTTATCATGCTTAACATTAAAGTAAAATTATTTTGTAAAGTGTGTTTTGAAAAAGATATTTTTGTGTGATGATAGATTTGATGGATTAGCAATGAACCTTGTAGGATGTTGTGCTATTATATGATCGTTGGTGGATATCAATGATTGCTAGGTCATGAAGTGAATCCTATTGTGAGGAAGTTTTGTATTGCTAATACCAAAATATTGTGGGCTCAAGAGTGACCTTGAGGCTTATGATGATGAAAGGAGATGTTGATTGTAAAAGAAATTGATTTTGAGAAAATAGATTGATAAAAATCAT
The DNA here is from genome assembly GCA_028583015.1 of Wollemia nobilis. Classification (NCBI taxonomy): domain Eukaryota; kingdom Viridiplantae; phylum Streptophyta; class Pinopsida; order Araucariales; family Araucariaceae; genus Wollemia; species Wollemia nobilis. The sequence continues at coordinate 3,306,247 of JAQPPZ010017260.1, read as the reverse complement.
TTTTGTGAGGGATATAAAGTGATTTAAGCATGAAAAATTGGGAAGGATGACTTGCGCTAGGCATAGAATCCCTAGTGTGAAATTTGAGAAAAATAATTACTAGGAATTATACCATCATCGCGAAGTCAAAATACAATGCATGATTATATATGATTTTGAAAATGCAAGTTGTATTTTTAAAATAAATCATTGTGTCACATGTTCAAATTTTTTTAATACAATATATATTTATTGTATGTAATTACAAAAAAAAAGTGATATGGATTAATGTGAATAGTTATAAACTAATGTTATCTAACAAATTTCAAAGAAATATTTTAAATTATTTCCAAGACAAAGTCAAATTTATCAAGAACCAGTGTGTGATGTGTGAGTTCACTATCCATATTGATTTTTCATAATGATAAAAAATCTCTTAAGGATCAAATGTGTGTGCTTGTGAAATTGGTTTACCAATTTTGAGTAAGGTAGTGATACAAGTAAACTTTTATGAACCAATGTTTGTGCAAGTGAAATGTTCATTAACCATGATTTTCTGCATGCCATTATATTGGACTACTATGTAAGTCAAGTTACCAAAAGCTAGCTAATCCATAAGAGGACATTGGTCTGTAAAAAATAAGGTCGCTAATGTGAAAGACATGTCGCCATGCAAAAGGGATTACCCAAGTCCAAGCGGGTTGGGCACAAACCACCTGTTATGGGTCTTACCTCATGGATTTATAATAACTGAGGAATTCCAGGATTCAAGGTCGCTACCACCTTATATTCTTCTGATTTTTGGAATAGGGATTCTTGTCCATTTTTGAACAAGGGGATTTTATTAATTTTGTAGTTGAACTACTTTTTGTTTTCTTTAATTTTTGCTTTTTATTTATTTTTCTTTCTCTTTTTCTTTTGCTTTTTATTTTTTTTGATACTTTCTCAGATTAGACGTAGAGCAAGGGATTTTATTCGATTATGGGGGAGCTTGTCCTTTTTCCAATTCTCAATATTCTAGAACATGCGCATAATAGGATAATAGGGGAATCTTTTCGTTTAAGGAACTAAGACTACTATGTAGTATCTTTTTCGAATTTACAAAAAAATATTTTTAAGATGTGAGAATGTGTTCTTGGTTCAAGAAGTAGCAATATCAATTCCCAAAACTCAAAATGTTATTTAGTGAAATAGTAGTGATATTTGGTTCAAGAGAGATTTATAATCAAAATGATAAAATCAAAATCAATAAATATGTGAAATTAAGTGCATGGTTCAAGATAAATTTTGAATTTATCCAAAGTAAATTAAAATATAACTCAAAAATTATGAAAGATAACAACAAATAACAATGCAGAATAATTTGAAATATTTTTGGAAATTTTGATCCTTTTTTTATTTTTTGGTTGTTTTGAATTTGTATTTTTAGTTTTGATGATGGAATTGGTTGTATATACAAGATGATCTATATACATTATTGTATTTTTAGTTTTGATTTGATTGAGCTTAAGGTTTCTCACTTGTAGTTTTTGTTACATTATTAGTGATATCATTGTAATGGGACACATTAGGATGTAATATTTGATTGGTTTCCTGTTGTTGATGATTGAATAGGGGTTTTTGAGAGATCCCCATGTCTTGATTAGTTGTTTGAGTTTGTGATTGGGAATTTTTATTTTGATCTTGTTGTCTAGTGATGGCTCCAATAGTACCCACAATATTATTGTTTTGTAAGTGACCAAAGCGGGATATAACATTTACTATTTCTTCAATTGAAAGTGTTTGTTGATATGAGGGTTGAGTGGCCATTCTTCTAGGAAATGACTCTTTTGGAACTATTAAATATGTGATGGGAATAACTTAATCTGACTCATATTTAGAACTATTTGAATTGTTTGAGGTAATTTCCATTTCACTTTTTGTTTCACTTTCTGTTTCACTTTCTATGTCACTTTCTATGTCACTTTCTGGGTCACTTCTTGTATATATGATTGGCCTAGTTGTAATTGTGGATAAAGTAGGCACATAAGGGGTTTGAATATTTTGATATGGCAAGAGACTACTAATGCTTCCCATATATATGGTTGGATGGGGGACATTATTATGTTCTAATTGATTCATAGTTTCTTTACCATGGTTGGGTAAAGGATGTTGAAAAATATCTAAGTTTTGATTAGCATTTTGGGTTGGTTGTTTTTGGGTATTATTATTTGCAAGAAATTGTTGTACTTCCATTTTACCTTTATCAATCAAGTCTTGTATCACATGCTTTAACCTTTTACAAGAATTGGTAGAATGTCCATCTACTTGGTGAAAATTACAATGTAAATCAACCCTATATCTAGCTGCAGTGGTATCTAGTGGTATTACCTCATGTAACCGTATCAAGCCTTGTTACAATAATTCAGGTAAAGGCATAGTTAAGCGTTGATTTAATCTTGTGAACTCTCATGGTGGCTTATTGGGAATTTTCAATACAAATTTCTTTACAATTTCAGCAAGGTTAACATTTGATTTGTTTTTGCTATCAGTAACTCCATCACCCACAACTTGCTTATTATTATATTAATTTTTAATTTTTAGAAGTTTTATCTTCATATTTCTTCTTAAATTGTCCTCTTCTAATGAGGGCATCTTCTACCCTTCTTGCTAAGTCTATGTCTTGATCAAAAGAGGTTATGGTTGTAGTTGAAAGCTCATATGATAATTATTCTTGTAAATTGTTGATGAAGATGTCCAACATTTCTCTATGTGGTAAAACAAAGTGTAATATTCCCAATATTTATCTCCACTTAGCTAGAAATTTAGAAAAAATTTCATCTTTTCCTTGTTTCAAGTTGTATAAATCCTTAATAGTCACATATCTTTCTATGTGGGCACTAAATTGATGCACAAACATTTATGCAGTTTCTTCAAAATTTCTCAGTAAATTATTGGGTAATTGATAGTACCATTCCAAAGCCATGCCTCCAAGACTTTTAGGGAATATTTTTAGCAATAGCAAGTCATCATGTGAAACATCATGACAAGCTATCCTAAACATACGAAGATGCTCAATAGGATATTTGGTTCCTTTATATATCGGAATAACGGGTATAGGGAAATATTTAGGGTATGGTTGAGCAATAACAATAGGATCTAGTGGTTGAATACACATTTCTTTATAACTGTATGAAGAACAATATGGATCTATTTGATCCAAACATAAAACTAGTTTTTTGACTATAGCTTCAAGTCCTTGTGGTTGTCCATTAAATTGGTTTTGTGTAATAATATTGTTATGCATTGGTTGATAATGATTTCCAGTGGGAAAACTATTGTGCAGATTGTTTGTGTAAACATTGTTGTGCATTTTATAAGGTGTTGTATTTTGTTGCATTTTCTATTGATAATAATTTATATTTTGAATTTGTTTAGCCTTTGGTTGGTTTGATATTTCTTAATTAATAGCTTGAGATAATATGGAAGAAAATAGTTATTTATGTTGTTTAATATTGATTTTGGTGTTGCTAGCAACAATTTTAGATGATTGTGTTGTTGGTTTTTGAACATTTTGATTTAAAGGCAACATGTTTTGATTAGATGGTCCTGCTTGATCATTATATTGGTCTATTTAATTCATGTATGATAGTGTATTTGTATACATCCATAAAGCAGTTTCTAAGGCTATTTCCATAGCACCATTTCTTGAATTATCCATTTGTACTGCTTGATTGAAATCTTCTATGTTGCTCTTTATAAATTTAGTAAACTATTCAATAGACTTGAAACTAAAATTTCTTTATTGGTCTAATTTAGGCTCTTCTATTTCATATTCTTCATTATCACCTTCATATTTTGAAGGTACATAATCTTCAATAAGTACCCTATCATCAAGGTTTTACTGGTCTTGTTCATCAGACTCTATTTTTTTACCATTTCTAAAAACTTTAGATATTTTGGTTTTAGGATTTTTATATTGCAAATATATATGCTATATATATATGATTAAATTCTTAGGGTATATATGTTTTATATATACCTAAATAAATAAATATGCAAATATGTAAATATATATTTTTATTTTTGGTTTTTTTATATTTTTTGTAATTTTTATGTTTTTTTGTGTTTTATAAATAAAAATATTCCTATGTTTTTCACATCGGGTTCACCAAGGAATGCATATCTAAAACTCTCGCACTCCTTTCCTTCAGGATAATGGATCCGTGTCTTGAAGAGGAATGGGAGAATAGTAGGTCTACACCTCGAAGAGAGACTTGATTTCATGACTTCTTTGGTGATTTTTTGATGAATTATTTAGGGTTCACCAAGAAAAATTTTATGGTAGTTTCCATGCCAAGATTTTGGAGTTTGTTTTTATGGGTTCCTTTTAGAAAATCTTACAATCACCTAGTTTTTGGCCAATATGCAACTATGCTAATCTATATGTAATTTTGATTCATATGAAAACAACAAACAATAGAAAATAGAGCTTTAATGAACAATACAATACTTAAAAACTAATTTGAAACTCTGACTTGTATCTAGAAGTCTGATGAAGGTTCTGATTTTTTGTTACAAATAATATCGTATGTAGCAGGGTAAGATCATATGATTTTGGTCAATATTGTATGTATGATCTGAGATCGTACCATCTGATCAATGATTGGATGATTTGATATTTATATAAACCTACAGTTTCATTAATAGAGTGCAAAAAACATAAAACAAAATGTGCTATTGATATTTTTAAGCATGAGTTAGATTAAATGTTGGCTATTGAATAACACAATGAAAGAAATTAACATATGAATGCTTTAAAATACATGAAATGTGCAATTAAATGTAAGTTGGTGAACTCCAGGAATACAAAATAATTAAATATGATGCTATATCGAATAAAAATAATAGATAAGATGATAAATATGCAAAGTGATATCTTAAAGAATGCAAAATAGTACTTGGGGTTGCTCCCAAGTGATATACAGGTAAGATCATAAATAAAGAGCAAGATTGTATCCTTCGATCCCAGATTGTATTCTCTGATGGACAATCGTATCCTCTGATCATGCACAAAACAAAGAAATACCTAGGTCTAATGCAAAAATTACAGCAATTCAAATGTAAAAATTAGGTCAAAGGGTCAGGGGAAATTTAAGGCAAGGAATGCCTGATTAAAAAGGCTGCAATAGGAAGTGAAAATAGGTTGAAAACAAATTTAGCTGCAACTCCTTCCAAGCTAGGATAATCGATAGATCTGATCCCATAACTGTTGCATGGTTGCATAGGTAAAGGTAAAACACATTATAACTAATTTATTGTTTAGCTAAACTGAGCAATTTCTACTTTTGAACAAGATCATATGCATTATCAGGTATTTTATCGTATGATCAGTGATTGTATCATACGATCAATTATTGTATCGTATGATTAAGGATCGTATCATATGATCACATCCAGATTAACTCCAATCTCGATAAGAGGGCACAAAAATTGAGGCAACAAGCTTCAAAGTTGTTTGAGTTTACTTTTTAGATATTTTTGTCTTTAATTGAATTTATTATGTGTCAAATTTAGGGTGTTACACCTATAGATATAAAGTGTCTAGAAAAATATAATTTGATATAAATTTTCTAAACATTCAAAATTAAGATCCTGTGGGGATGGATTATCCAATTACTTGTGCATACCTATCTAACTAAGTCTTCCAAGAATTCTAATTAATTACTTAAGGCAAAATAAATAAAATCCTATAATCATGAACTACCTAGGCAATCCAAAATCAAAAACATAAAAAATATATACTAAAATTACCACATGCTCATTAATCATGCTTGTGCATTAATAATTCTCATTGGCAACCACTTAGAGGTGAAGCACAACCCTTCAAATCATATAGATGCAACTTGTCTAAGAAAATCATAACAAATTGTACATATATGATCTAAAACTATGGTAAGCATTTTGTTTAACATAAAAATCAATAAAATTATTCATGAGAAGCAAATATCCACAGAAAAAATTATAGAATTTATGTAATAGCCAATATATATTAATGGTAAATTTTTTTATCACAGCCACCACAAATCATATAACCCACCTCAAAGTTTTTACTACAATGTACACATGGGATTTTGAGTTTTCTTGGCTCACATATCTCCCCTTGAATAGTGGAGGGGGCATATCATACGAAGTCATAGCAATTTTTAATTACTTTGTAATCATAGAAAACAAGTTCTCCTTTTTCAAAAATTTTGCATCTCTAATAGCATTTGAAACATTTATTTATAATGAATGCCTAAAAAGGGGGTAAAATATAGGCATCCAATTTTGGAACACTTTGCTCAATTTTTTAAATTGTTAGTCTCAACAATTAAAAATAATAAATAAGTCTAATTAAATTAAGTGATAATAAATTATAAATTAAAATGAATATTTGAATGTGCAAGTAAAACTAAATTCATAAAAAACCTAGATAAAATAAATTAAATTGGCACTAAAATAAGTTAAATAAATTACAATTAACATACATTAATTAATCACTTAATTGTAAAATATAAAACATTAGTTAATTATGACATATCCCCACTTCCACCCTCCAAATATTAATCCTATTGTGTCACATCAACTAAAAATCAAGATCCAACCTATTATGACAAAACAAGATTTAAATTTTTTTACCAATCTAAATCTTTGATGGGTAAGTTTGATCTTTTTTTGACAAGTTTATCATTATTGCTTTTGTAGAGTTTTTGATAAGATGGCAATTTGAAAACCATGTCAATGGTCCAAATTCATTTGTAAGTAGAAGTAATTTAAGGAGATTGGGGATTAGGGCATTGCTATGGTACCAAATTCTCTTGCTTTCTCTCATAAATATACTCTTGAGTTTGTTATCATTGTAACTTGGCTTGGTGAAAGGAGTTTTATAATGTGTCTCTATTTCACCAATAATTCTCCATGCTCTTTCCCTTATATGCTTGTGAAATTATCCAAGCATTATCATGCTTTGAAAAGTAATTATACTAAGTTGTGAAAGGAGAGAAATAATCTTAGGATTAATCCTAGCCATATGAGTGATTTCAACTTGATATTCATTCCAAATTTGTCTTCTCCTAGATCTTGGATCCATATGTTGAATGATATTTTTGTTCACTTAATCACGTGATAGTTCTATTTTAATCTTCTTTATCTATTTGATATTATAAAATTATAATTATTCTACAAAAGTTTTATCTATTGTTCTTGATTTATTAGAATGTAACCATTCCTTATTTCCTTTATATAGTGTTTTTTCTTATACCAATTTAATTATCTTTTAAGATATTTCGATTTAAATTTAATTTTAGAATATAAGAGATTCAATATTAATGTCGTGTTATCATTAAAAAAAGAAGTTCTAAAGGTTTTTCAATTATTGTTAAAATTAATAAAGACAAGTCTATGAAGTCATCATCAACGTATCCTAGTTATTTTGTTCATTAAAGAGATAAACATAAAGGTAAGATTCAACAATTACCTTTGCAATGCATTTTATCCAAAAATATATGTCGTATGATTAATTCTAAGTATCAACTTAAGATATTTAAGATATTTCTATTTAAATTTAATTTTAGAATATAAGAGATTCAATATTAATGTCGTGTTATCATTAAAAAAAGAAGTTCTAAAGGTTTTTCAATTATTGTTAAAATTAATAAAGACAAGTCTATGAAGTCATCATCAACGTATCCTAGTTATTTTGTTCATTAAAGAGATAAACATAAAGGTAAGATTCAACAATTACGTTTGCAATGCATTTTATCCAAAAATATAAGTCGTATGATTAATTCTAAGTATCAAATTCATATATATATATATATATGTTGTTGCTCATAAATTTAAAATATAAAGATTACATGCAAAGGAAAAATTCCTTTGTCTAGAGTAGTGGCTTTGTTCTAGATATATTTTATGAAAGTCATCTTTGTAGTTCTAGTACTTCTTGTTTCTTAAACAATGAATTTATAACTTAACTCATGAGAGTAAGGTCATGCCTTTTATAATGATAAGCTAAGTTCTTGTTGCCCCCCCACCCCCCTTTTAATACCAATTTTCCATCATTATATTTATAGTAAAAATATTACATGAACACAAATCTAACATTAGTCATTCTTGGTGTGATAAAAAAAAATTACTATTTCACAAGTAATGAATTTGTCCATAATAATTTTAGAATAGATTACCTTTTGCTATTTTCCTCTAATTGATAACTAGCCACTAGGGTAAATGGAATTGTTGGATAGAATGTGTGGGTGGCAACTTCACAAGAATACTCTCAAAAGCTTACAAGCAATGACTCTAATAATTCAAGTAAATTTAAATTTAATTTATTTTTATTTTTATTAGAATATGAACGTTTATTTGTTTGTATTGGCACAATATTATTTAAATTAAAATTAATATATATATAGATAGATAGATAGATAATTTAATAAATAGTGGACAATGTGTGAAAATTATTATATGTTTGCCTAAAATATTTTAATTATTTTTTTCTAGATATTTGAAAATATAAAACATATAAATGTGCATTTAATCTAATATTATTTGTGCATACTCCCTCTCCTTTTTTCCTAAAAGAAATAAAATATTTCTTTTATTGTCTGCTATTTAAAAGAAAAAGGGTCATATAGGATAGATCTACTTGTACGTATTATTATCTTCTTGCATATTGAATTTAATATTTTACCTTAATATATTAATTTGTAATCAAATTTGTGAAACCAAACTTAGGTATTTTTCAATAAACATATCAATCCATAAATTTAGGATAATTTTCAAATACCCTTTGTGAACCCAAATATTATACCAAATAAATAAAGAAATTTTAAAGTTCAAGCAAGAACCTTATATGTGTGTATACCTTTAAGATTTAGTGAATTGGATTTGAGCCAAATTTTAGGTTTTGCAAAAGCATCATGAAGAATAACATTTGTTTATTATAAAAGCACAACTTAATCAGCATAATAATGTTTGCTATAAATCTAAGGCAACCAAATAAATTACATGAGAGTAAAATAGATTCCATTTAGATCATCCAATATTTTATACAAGAAATATTGCATCAGTTGATCACTCCAAACAACTAGAAAAACTAGCAAGAATACATCAAGTAGGAGAGAACATTATCGAGATACAAAGGAAACCATTACAAGTGAAAAATATAAGATACATCCTAGAATGAGGATGATATAATCAAAGCTAATTTTTTTTTATTCATTTTCCTAGCTACAGAGAAAAATATTTACAAGATGAATGACCTATTATGAGAATCCTTACAAGTCACAAAATGAGATATCCTTACATCATTATCAAATCCTAAGATATCATAAAACTCTTATTAAGGAGTGTATCAACACAACAAGTAATCAAAATACTAAAGGACAAGTTGCATTGTGATATCTTCAAAATTCACAACATAATATAAAATAATGAAAGGTTTATTAGATAGTATCAACAAGTGTTAGGTCCCAATGGTTTAACTCTAAATGCTATAGACCACCTAACTAGTTAGTACATTCATGTCCAAGGAAAAATTATGGTAGGAATCATTCAACGGATTGAAACAAGTATGTATAATTGCTAAAGTTTATATTGAAAACATATATCTTATGTATCATATCAAACAACTTATAATAAAAGGAGAAATTACAAAATAATATACAACATTATTTCCATAGAAGAAATAAAAAATAGAAGAAGTAGAAGGAACTACACACAACTTTCTTCCCATCACATCTACGATAAAAATTAGAGATTAGTCAACTATATATTCAACACTAGATGCATGGTAGCACATGACAATCATCCTCCATATAAAGACATTGGAGGCACATATTTCATGAATTAAATTTATAAGTACTAAATATTGAATAAGTATTTATAATAAGTATGTTTTTGGATTCCATGATAAGTGGAACCGAACACTCTTATGTATCATAGTAGAAAGTTAAATTTAAGGGGATAATTTCTCTATCAAATTCCAACATCACACTAAGATATTTTATCAAGCTAGAAGTCAAATGACAAAGTCTAAATATAGAGATAATATTATAACAATGTTGTAATAAGGGGAAATTTTAGAAATGACTACATCATAGATAATATGTATCTATGTTAAGTAACCACTCAACACATGGTGTGTATGGTCTACTAGAGGACAAGGGTATACCAATAAATTATAGCTCATGTAAAATACCATGTGGTATAACCACCCATCACAAGGACTATGCATGCGCTATGTAATATTAGTTCTTAGGTTGTTGTGCCAAAATTGAGTATTTTATATATTTAAATATCTACCATTTCATAATGCAAAGCATCAAAGCATTGAGTTCTAACAATATGATCATAGTAGACTACTCTCAATTTACCTATATTAAATGTCAATATTTGGACAATGTCAAGGTAGTATTGATTTATTAGAAAATGATCAAGGTAGAAAAATATGTCAACTTAAAGGAGGTTTAAAGAGTATGCATACTTGTATTATTATGAATATGTTTGTAAATAAGTGAAATGTGACAAATATTATGATAGAGTATATATAAATTTTCAATTAAATAAAAAAAATTAATATATGTCTTGCAAATTATATCATTGTTACTTCTTATATATGGATGGAGTAACCCTCAAGCTTTATACATAGTGGGACTTGTTATATTATTTTTCTTGTGAAAACTCTTTTTTTTGTTTGGTGTACAGGATAATAAGAATATTTATATTCAATAATTCTAAGGTATCAATGTTATAGTTGAACTACCTTTTATGGGAGTGCCTATGTAAGGTGTCAATGTAATGAAGGAATTACTAGATTTGATATAATCCTTGTTGTAGCAACAACCATTAATGAAGAAGAAGAGAAATTCTATGCCTACTCCACCTATACAAAATTTAGGAGTATCACCACCTATGGACTACATTCAAACAAGTAGTCCTTCTCTCAATCTCACTCTACCATGTTGTGTTAATAATTGACAAAGATAACCGGTTTTTATGTCTATTTATATATTGTTTGTTGTCTAGAACATATTTTACCTTTTCAAAGTATTTTTAATTGTATTTGAATGATTACATGTTATAGGATTACCCACTTATGGAAGCATAAAATTCATTTGTGAATGTACAAATAACTAAATGTAGAAGATATGTACCACTTATATCAAAAAGATCATTAATAAGGCAATTTCAACAATTACATAGATTTGTGTTGAAAATATTAAATTATATTCATGGTAACCCTCTAGAGCATCCTAGTGTTTCTAAAGTATGTGGGATAGCTATATTTCTCCTAGAGAACTAAAAATTTTGTCGAAAAACAAAATATAGATTCATCAACAATTTTTTTGTTGTTGAATTCCTCATAAGTGGAAACTTGGAATAGTTTTAAAACTGTTTTTTACACTTGGTTTAAATATTTTTAACATTAATTCCATTTCATTGCCATGTTTGATACTCATACCATATATTGAGTTAATATTTAATACAAATATATTTTACATTCTAAATAGAAATAAAAATGCATACATAGGACTGTGAATGAACAAAACTTACCCCCACAAAACTGAATCCTACTTAGAGAGACTTAGTTCATAAGTAAGTTTTACTTTACATTGAAATGAGTAGTTGCATATTTTTAATAAAAATGCAATCTATTAGCTATATTTACCAGAAACATCCATCCACTCTCTTTAATAGTTATTTCTAAATAACATGCAAAAATTGTAAAGAAGTTTAATATTTTGAAAACATGTGTTATTATGTTTTCGATCAATTTACAATCAATTAATATGAAATTGACTATAATCATATTTAATGTTGAACAATGATTCTAGTCTTCTAATTAGAAAATAATAGCAACTATAGACCTATTTTTTTCTAAAAAGATTTTAATAATTTTTTTAAAATTTATGAGATAAAATATTATTGAAGATATGCTTTTAATGAATGATTAAATTTTATTATATATTGATTCAGTTGGACTTCTCTCGTTTGTGAGCCGTACCACTTGTCAAGAGAACATACATAAAAATACAAATCCTTAATCAATTTTACGTAAATTATTTAGGAGTAATTGACTCTCTTAATTTTGTATTGCGAAATCACGCTAAAATGAAACTGCGGTTCTGCTGAAGATGATATCTTTTGCTTGGGTCAAACAACACAAAGTTGCATGAACTTTCGCAGAAGATCAAGCATCTAGTGGAAATATCCGTAGCAAAGAATGGTAAGACTTTTACGAAGAATGATTCGCTATTCTTTGCATTGTATTCTTATTATGCCTTTTGGGGCTTTGACTAAAATTTGGAAAAAAAACATTTGCGTATATTCTAAAGGAATCCATACAAACATTAGTTGCTTTTACATCAAACAACGCTAACAGTATTCCATGACACACATACTAATTTGCGAATTTCAAATGTGACACCACGAGCTTATTCGAATGGTCGTTGAAGAATTTAGAATGGTAGTTCAATCCTCTTGATTGGTCGCGTAGAAAGAGGAGTGACCATTTCGCAAGAGAGTTTCAACACTTCTGACAGAACCACGGGATTCTCAGGCGACTCCACCCATCTGAAGTGGTGAAGGAGGCGAGCCAGCCACAGGTGCACCGTTGCCAGTCCCAGAGCTCTGCCGGGACAAACACGACGGCCAGCACCGAAGGGAGCCAACCTTAAATCGTTTCCTCTCACGTCCACCTCTTCGCCCCCTTCGCTCACAATAAAGCGCTCGGGAACAAAGTCATTTGGTCGTGACCAGATGCTTTCATCATGGGTGATAGCCCACATATTCACCATCGCCGTTGTACCACGAGGAATGAAGTGGCCGGAAAGATGAGTATCGTTTCGGGACAGCCTTGCCCACGACAGAAGTGGCCCCGGTGGATGTAGGCGTAGAGTTTCCTTCACAACTGCCTGCAGGTATGGTAGTCTGGGTATATCTGAGTCTGTTGGGTGGCGGGATTTCCCAACAACTGAGTCCAGCTCGTCCTGCAGCTTCAATTGAATCTCTGGATGTAAAACTAGTTCCGCAAGAACCCATTCAGTGAGAATGGCCGTGGTGTCAGAGCCTCTGAAGATCATTTCCTGCAGCAACATACACGCATTTACTTTGTAGAACATATATCGTTTTAGTAAAAATAGCGAAAAATATATGCCGTGCCAGAATCTACAAGCCAAGAACAGTTCATGTCTGTTATGCCATAGTCTCAAGTTGAAAATGATATCAACTTATAAGATTAAAACAGTAAATGAGTAAGGGACAAAAAAATAAGATTAAAAGGAAATCAATTACAAATTTCATGTCACTTCATGGCTACACAGCCCACTTCAAAAGCTCGAGAATTGTAATAATCCAGGTGTTACGCTATACGATACTTACCCATAAAATGGCGACCATGTCATCGTCAGATAATCTCTCTTTTTCTTGAAGTGAAATCAAGATGTCCACAAAATCGGATGAATTGGAGGCGGCAGAGGGGGAGCTCCGCCCTTCACGATGATCTTCAATGATGCGCTGGACGTATGTTTTCACTTGCGAAACGAGCTTACGACAACGCTCGTGAGAACTCCTCGGGTTCCAACTCAGGTACGGGAAGTAATCTGCAACGTTGAATGCTCCCAGCAAGTCGAAGCCTTCCATCACCATCTGTCGAAGCTGCATCGCCTCCTCGTCTTTGCTTCCAAAATCATAACGTCGCCCGAACACTGTCATCATAATATTATTAAGGGCGGCTCTCTGCAGAAACGGGCGGACCACCACCACTTGCGAATGGGAGTTCCATATGTCCACCAGCATCTGTGTGGTTTCTTTCTGTCGGAACTCCTCGTGAGCAACAATTCTGTTGGGCGAGAACAAGTGAGTTGCCGCAATCCTTCGGAGATTACGCCAGTACTCTCCATACGGAGCGAAGCCGATGGCTTGACCGAACAACATCAATTTGGCCGACTCCTTAAGAGGCCGGTCTGCGAAATCGGAGCTCGAGAGAAGTTCCCGAGCAACGTCTGGTTTGGACGTAATAACGACATGGGTGCGCCCTATATCGAAGGCCATGAGTGTCGTAGCCCCATGGCGCGCAGCAAGGGCGGAGAGATTTCTATGAGCTAAGCCCCCCATCTCTAAGAGGCTTCCTATAATGGGCAACCCAATCGGCCCGGGAATTTTACTTTTGGACTTCTTCTTTTTCAATGCAACTAAAATCACAACACAAAATCCCACACACACTAATCCTACTAATCCTGCTACTGAAAAGAGCTTTCCAAACAAAGCTGAAGCATTTTGAATGGTAGGTAGTCCTCCTTTGGCGAGGAGAAGAATCAGCGAATTCTCGACATGATGAGATTCCCCCATCTCTAACAAACTTAAACTACAACTAACGAGACAAAGAGTTAGAAATGCAAAAGACTTGTATTCTGCCAGAAACGTAAGTTCGTATGCCATTTATAGGAGAAATCTTCACTGCCCTAGTGAAGGCCTGAGACGGCGGCGATGTGTCGTTTCCACTCAAACTGGTGGTGCTCATATTTTTGATCATATTTAAATTTTAACCCATTCTACACGCTCTGTATTTCCACGGTACACGATCAAACTTCTCCCTTAACCCATTCTACACGATCAAACTTCTCTCTTTAGTCAAGCTCCCCTCCTTCGTCTGTCGCTTCCTGTCACCTCCTCCGCATAAGTATGCGAAGTTGCCGAGAAAGGAGGAGGTTTGGAGGAAACTTAATATATGACATTGTAAAAGTTTTTATTAAAAAAATGTAAACTATGTTTTTTTGAAGAGAGTGGTGGTTTTTTTTTTAAGGAAGTCACAGAGTGATAGAGATCAGAGGAGGAATGAAACCACCGGGAAATTAGGTATAAAATGGAATCTAGACCAACGTGTATAAAGTCCGGTAGCTTTACTATTAGACCCGATATTGGGTTAAGGTGTATAATATCTTGGTCGTTAAATAAATCCAAAAACCGGATTTGGCGTCATTCAACGTTTCCGTTAGATATAGTCAACAACACATGCCGAAGACTTCGCGCTTTGGAATTATACGAGAATATATTAGTGTATGATGAGCATGATTTCTTGATTAATTGTCGAATTGTAGTTCGGACAATGTCTGACCAGCAAGGCATTCACCAAACACAAGGTCAGATGTCAGGTTGACTCTTGAGTTAGGTTTATGGTAGGGACTTTAATTCCGGAGAAACGCGTTGAAATGGAGATGGTCATCTTATAATTTAATCAAGTCAATTTCATTAGGCAGAAAATTGATAGGGACAAACACCATCAGCCAAATTTCTTAATAAGTATAATTTTTAAAATGAGTAGTTGTCATGTTATCACCTCTTTAAGTTATTAAGTGCTCCATTTCTTAAATCATAAAATTAGTTGGCACCATTGAGAAGGAAAATATATGAATTTTGACATCTACTCGTATAAATTACTAGTTTATAATAATTTAACATATTTGTATTAATAATTATAATATTGATATTTAAAATTTAATTTACTTTACTTTGTATATTTATTATAATAAATAGGAAATGGTACAATCTCCTTTAATTCTTGACTTTTGACGTTATGACTTTTGGTTGCTTGGGATGTATGTTTTGATGGGCCTTATATTTGACCATATTAACACACATATTTTCTTATAAGCTTACATTATTTTATTAATTATTTAACTATTTTTTATTAATTAATTACTATTTTTAAATAAAAAATTACATATTTAATTATTTGAGATTATGGTATTTGATTAAAATTTTTTATTTTAATTCTATTTAAGCATTCAATTGGGTGATATAATATCATTTGATTGACTATGTAAAGTTCATTTATAAGATTCAAGCCTTGGTTCGTCATTGTAAAATTCTTAAATGCCTTGGTTAATCATTGTAAAATTCTTTAATTCCACTTATTTACTCTAAATTTTATGGCCTAGTTAAGTACAAGGATTAATTTTAACTTAGCAATGGTTTTATTATTTAAAATTTAATTATAATGTTAATAGTTTTTGTATTATTTATTTAAATTAGTTATGTGAGAGTGAAACAAGTCTTACCTAGTGATATTACAATAGCTTGATAATTATATAAGTATCATTAGAAATATTTGAACATGGATCTCCTTCTTCAAAGATAAAAATTTAACAAATTGAGTTAATATCTTTTCATAATTATAATGATAAGTGTGTGAGTGAGTGAGAGTGTGTGAGAGAACTTCTCTTAGAATTAAAAGTTATTAAGTTGAGAGATTTAATATATGAATTGTCAACTCCCACAACATCTTATTTTTATAGTTTTCTATCTAATACATGTTAAGCATCATAATAAAAATTAAATTTGAGAATAAATGTATAGTTTTAAGAGATTTGATAACATAAAGTTTTGAATCTCTCGCTTAATCCTCCTCTCATTTATCTTATGGTCTAAAATAAGGGAATATCATGGAAACCAAGCTTAAAGTTTTAACTAAGGCTTAGATTTAGAATATTTTCTTACAGTGAGTAAGGTTATAGCCTTTCTGGTTGATGATCTACTATTATGTCGAGTTAAATGAGTCAAGGGTCGAAATTTTTTTATGAAATTATGATGTTTAAAGGTTTATGTTGATTTTGAAAATTATTGATTTGTGGGATGCTTGAAAGCACGAGGATACGGAAGCAAAACAGAAGGGGAAATGCAACGCTAAGTCCTACGAACGAGAATGCATGAAAAGAAGGAAAACCAACGAAATGAAACGAGATTAAAAGCAAGTGTAAAAGTGCGGCCCTTTATTTTATTAATTTTCTCCAAATCGGGTTACAATACGTCTCCTCCCTTTTCAGGGGCTAGGAGCGTCGGACATATTTTGATTACACCATGAATGATATATTCCCCTTTGAGATCTTTCGCGTGCCCACATTGAAAATGGGCGGACCAAACGTCACCGCCGCTTGCGTGAATATGTCTATGGTTCCTTGCTGCCCCTCTGGTGTCGAGATCCTACGTTCAGAGAAATAGTAAATGGTTAGTAGCACCTACGGATGGAGAGAAACATGCGATCCCCAAGGCCTGCGGTCAGTGCATGCATAAAATGATTAAAACGATAACTGAAACATATCAGAATGAGCTAAAAATTTGACAGAAGCAATAAAACATTACCAGGAACCCACTGCAAAAGGAACAGTTGAGAAATCTGCCACATATTTCTAATCGCTCTGGGGTGGGACGATTAGGACTGTCATAAGCTGTCAGAAAGCCACCTCCTAAATGTCTAGTCCAGAGGCCTCCAAAATACCTACAAAGTTGGGGTTAGACAAAAAGGGGCATTTTGGGATGACCCAGAAGGTTAGATTCTGCAAATTCGGCCTCGATTGCCCTGTATCCGATGATGCTCCCTGTATGTTAGCGAAAGCGAGAAATGATAAAATCATAGCCAAAACTTGTCAGAATCACATGAAACTTGAATAGCAACATATGTAAGTAACCTAGAATCAAATGCAAAAGAAAAATCAAGGAAATCTACCATAGATTTCTAATCGCTCCGGGGTGGGGCGATTAGAACTGCAATAGTGCGGGGGCGCCGAGGGCAGGACGCCCACCGTTTGGGACTTGGTTTCAGCACCAATCCACTTGGGATGGGTCCAAAACCTCTTATGGGGTTGTGTCAAAAAATTTGGTGGGGTATTGTGGCCAAATGTTTGGGTTTGGGTCCGGATTGCGCTTCCAATAATCACCCAATAACCTCCCTTCCAAAAGAGAGATCAAGGATGTAAAAGCACAAACGATGGGTGAGGATGTAATTCGGCAGCACTCCATTGCTCCAAATGCTCCTCTCTATTCTCTTTTTGGGGTGAGAAGACTCACCAATTTATAGACCTAGGGTCTCTCTCTTTGAATGCGCATGCGAGGGCGCCACTTGACTTGCTTGCCCTATTTTGGGAGAAAATATTATTCCCTGATTTAGAGTCTCTTTGCATGAGGCCTCCATAATCAAGGCATGCATGACTGAAGTCTCTCTCCTTGATTTGAAGTCGTTCCTCACAATTGCATGCCCTGAAGGTGCAGTTAAGTGGCGGACCTATCGAGGTTTGACTTTTTGCCAGTCAAACCTGCTATTCGCCCCACCTTGGGATGAATGCTGATAATCATCCCGGGGTGGGATGAATACCAGTTTGTAATCGTCCCGGGGTGGGACGAGTAGAGAGCAAAGTGCTAAAAAGGTGCCAAATTGACCTCTGACCTTCCAAACTACTGTGGGAGTGGTTAGGACCACTTTTTAACCTCTAGGGGCTGCCCTAGGGGCTATGTATGTCAATTCGATCAGTGCTTGTCATCACATAATCGGATTGGTGTTGTTTTGGTGTCTATAGATGCCCCTTTTTGGGATGCATTGTGCGTGGCACAGTGCTGAGCAAAAATAGATAACCAAAGCACTAATGATTAGGGTTTCTCAGTAACCTAACCAACTCTTGATGCCCCAAGTATGGAAAGGGCACGCATTCTTGAATCCTTGCTTCTGACGAGCTAAGGAGCTTAATTCAAGTGTTAACCTTTTTCAGTGAGGTGTTACTTGATCTTGGACATTGTTCAATCATGAATAGGCAAAGGGCGCAACCTTTTGTCTATGGGAACCTTGAGTTCATGATTCTAGAATGCCAAGTGTTTGATCAGCTTGTGATTATTGCTTGTTTGCTGCCCCAAGCAGGAGCGTGATTGTCTTTGTCAATGATCCTTTGAATGCATGCCATTTCCTTGATTGGGTGTGTTTTTGTTGATTGGTGACTAAGTGTGACTACCCCCTCAAGCGACGAATCGATGAGGGAATGACCGACATGAGAAAAGTGATGAGTCACTTGACCCAAGATGACTTTTGTAAGGGTGCCTTCAATTGTTTTTCGTTGAATGCTTATGCAGTTTTCGAACATTTTGACCTATTTTTGGTGGGTTTGAACCCTTTTTGTGACGTATTTTGGAGCTAAAATTGTCAAAAATCCATCCTCCCGTGGAGCGGTCCGGCTATGGTAGCCTTCTTAGGGAGTAGGATAGTGACAATTTGTGACCCCAACGTCTATTTTGGATGCCAAGAATGTCAGGCGCAAAGGCGCCTTCGTTTGGCAATGTTATTGCTATTTTTGGGTGGGTTTTGACCCTTTTTGTGATGTCGTTTGGGGATGAAATTCTCAAAAATCCATCCTCCCGTGGAGCGGTCCGGCTATGGTAGCCTTCTTAGGGAGTAGGATAGTGAGGATTTGTGACCCCAATGTCGGTTTTGCATGCCAAGAATCGCAGGCGCAAAGGCCCCTTTGTTTGGCAAGTTTATTGCTATTTTTTTGTGCATTTTGGTGCAGTTTTTGTTGTTTTTGAATTTTTTGCTCTGTAATCGTCCCTGGGTGGGACGAATACCAGTTTAGTAATCATCCCAGGGTGGGACGAGTGCTAACTAGAGCGCTCATCCTAGGGGGAATGATTACAAGCCTAAAAGCCTATTTAAGGGCCAAAACTAGGTTTTGGGCTCATTTGCATTTGTTTTTCCTGGTGTTTGGGAGCTGTGAGGAGGAGGTGGTCGAGTTCGCGTAGCGGAGCGCTATCAAATTTCTCGGACACCATGAGTTCATGGACCGGATCATCAAGTGGCGGAGCCGAAGTGAGACCGGTATGTGATCCTCCTCTTTATTTTGCTTGGTTTGTGTTACAGTTTAAAACTGCAATTTGTTTTCTTTTGTATTTTGTTTTTCAATTTAAAAATGAAAACCCTAGTTAAATGTTTGTTGTTTGTGTGAATTTGTGTTTTGTTGTAAGCTAAAAAAAAAAACCCTAGTTTAAACTAAGATTGAAAACTTAGCTTAAAAAAATGTTTTTATGTTGTTTTCTGTTGTTTATCAGTTTTAGACTAATGTTAAACCCTAGGAACTAAAAACTTTTATTGTGTGTTGTATTTTTTAGTTTGATAGTAAAATGAAAACCCTAGGTTAAATTTTTATTTTTGTTTAACTAGAGTTAGAAACCCTAGTTGTTATTTTGTTTGATTTTTTTTGTAGTTTAAACCCTAGGTTAAAATTTGATTTTTGTAAACTAAGGTAAAAAACCCTAGAGTTGTTTGTAATGATTTTTTTTGTTTTAAACTAGAGTTAAAAACCCTAGGTTAGATTTGATTTTGTGTAAACTAAGGTAAAAAACCCTAGTTTGAACGAAGGTCAAAAACTTAGCTTTGTTTTTATTTTGTTTGTTGTTGTTCATCAGTTTAGACTAAGGTCAAACCCTAGGTTAACTGTTTAATTTTGTTTTTTGTTTTTGTCAGTTTAGACTAGGATGAAAACCCTAGGTTAACTGTTTTTGTATTTTGTTTTTTTGGTTTAGACTAGGATGA
Organism: Wollemia nobilis; assembly: GCA_028583015.1. Classification (NCBI taxonomy): domain Eukaryota; kingdom Viridiplantae; phylum Streptophyta; class Pinopsida; order Araucariales; family Araucariaceae; genus Wollemia; species Wollemia nobilis. Next base: position 3,285,900 of record JAQPPZ010017260.1, on the reverse strand, counting down.
AAACCCTAGGTTAACTTTTATTTTGTATTTTGTTTTTTGTCAGTTTAGACTAGGATGAAAACCCTAGGTTAACTTTTTTTTTGTTTTTTTTTTTTGAGTTTAGACTAGGATGAAAACCCTAGGTTAACTGTTTATTTTGTTTTTTTTTTTTGTCAGTTTAGACTAGGATGAAAACCCTAGGTTAAATGTTTGTTTTTGTATTTTGTTTTTTGTCAGTTTAGACTAGGATGAAAACCCTAGGTTAACTGTTTTTTTGTATTTTGTTTTTTTTTGTTATTTATCAGTTTGATTTTAGAGTTAAAAACCCTAGGAACTGACAAATGTGTTTGTGAATTTTTTTGTTTTTTTTTTAGTTTAAACTAGAGTTAAAAACCCTAGATTGTAATTTTGTAATTTGTTTGTCTGTATAGTGTTGTTACTGTTGTTGTACAGTTTTTTAAATGTATTTATTTATACAATTTGTATATTTGTTTTAGTGTTGTACAATTTTTTGTTTTTTTTTGTCATGTTTTAATGTTTTTGTTTTGTTTTCTTTTGTAGGTTGTGAAGAGTCGGTACCGTGTGCCGACGGTGTTCTCTGAAGCGCGGGAGGCGCTGACTATGGTTGACTGGGAGTGGCTTGATGCCCTTGGGCTCAAGCAGGTGACTCGATTAGAGCTTGTGGTGGGGGATCGGGCCTATCTGACGGCCCTGATCAACTTGTGGGATCCTCAGACTAATACCTTTCATCTCCCAATAGGGAGATGACGGTGACTCTTGAGGATGTCTATCGGATTCTATGGATTTTGATAGATGGGCTTCCTATTCGGACTACTCCATGTGATCAACGGATGGTTGTGCTAACATGGTGCTTCGGGCATGGGGTGGAGATGGGGGTGGATAGTCCGGTGGAGAGGGCAGAGGGGGATTGCCTGATTGGCGGTATCTTGGTGCGGTGGTGGCTAGAGAGGGGCGTGTTGGGGGTGAGGCATGCATTACTGATGACCCTCATCTCCAACATGCTGTTGCTTGACTCCTTAGGTGTGAGGTTCCCTTGGAACCTGCTGGAGGTAGTGTTCATATTGGTCGAGTTTTCGATGGAGGCACCTTTGATTATGAGGTGGGGATAGACGCTTCTAGCACAGCTTTATGATGAGCTGTACGAGGTCTATTCGAAGGTGAAAGGGGATTGGGTGCAGCTACCTATTGTAGTGTTGGGGGTGGCAGCACATAGCTATGGAGCGGCCATAGGGTTTGCCATGGACCACTTGGGCAGAGATGGTTGATAGGGAGATAGGGTATGCGGCTCTATGGCGGTGGTCTAAGGAGCAGGGGTAGAGTCGATGGTGGGCAGGTGTCGTAGGGCACTATGTCGATGCCTTCGCTCGGCTTGCTCTAGGGGAGGTGTTATGGCACCCATACCGGACTGTCTAGCCTGGCCTGAGGTTGGAGAGTGGCTTTGGTGGGTGCATAGGGGGAGATGGTTGATTGGGTGGCATGGGATCGAGCAGGAGTACTTCTCATACGTTCGAGTGACATGATAGTTTGGGGTGCACCAGGGGTTGCCTGGTGAGCCCTTGATCTATCGATGTCGAGGTGATGAGAGGACTCTGGCCTAGCCGATCATCGAGCCGCTGGGTGAGGAGTCGGATCCTGTGATCGATGTCCTTGATGTGGACAATGTTGGGGTGACCGTTGAGTATGACCAGTGGTGGACGTTGTGGCGGTGGTGAGGCGAGGGGCCTCTAGGGGGTCTAGAGGTGGCAGCAGCAGGTGGTGAGGGTGTAGAGGCATCGAGAGAGGGTTGGGGGCTCCGCTCGAGGATGCGGACATGGTGGAGGTTGACAGCTTTGGGGGGATGATTTTGGGGTTTCGAAGCAGTCGGATACGTAGGACATCCTAAGAGCAGTGGGAGCTGGAGCAGCCTGCCATCTTGGATATGCCTATGCCTCAGGCAGTCCTAGAGGGTGTGGAGGTGAGGCATCACGCTGAGATAGCATGATTGGAGGATCTACTTTGGAGATGGGATGAGGAGCTTGGGGATGCTCTGCAGGAGAGGGATCTCTTGCGGACTCAGTTGGTGGAGTGGGAGAATGCATTGGCTGCGTACCATCGGTGGGATGGGGACACAGATGCTTTGTGGGAGAGGGATCTCCTATGAACTCAGTTGGCACAGTGATGACGTAGTGGCTACGTACCATCGGTGGGAGATGGATCTATTTCGTCATCGGATGGAGTTGGAGGCAGAGATTATCCACCTCGATGGGCGGTTACCTGAGCTCCCTGGAGGTGGGTCTTCGTGTCGGATGAGAGATAACGATACTGAGCAGTCAACATCTTCTCATCGTAGGCGGCTGGATGAGGGGGGCGCTAGTGGGCATGATGTGAGGGCTAGCAACAGCCACCCTGAGAGGTCCCATAGGACCCACACCATGGGGGTAGTTCTCGTCGCATCGATCCTGCGTGATCATGGTGGCCGACGCCCTAGGCTTGGGGGTTTTTGAGTTTTTGCTTTGTTTTGCGAGGTCAGAGGACCGACTTATTGTAGCCTACGGGCATTTTGATGATATATATATACATGACTTTTCTTTTTGGTTATACACTTGTCATGATTTATTTTTTCTTTTTATGCACATTTATTTATGATGATGTATGCATGTGTTATTATGAATGCGATGTTTCTAATTATATGATGTATGCATATGGAATGAATGAAATGATTTGTTGATAACTTGTCGATGGCACCATAGACTGTACAAGATTTACTGGCTTTCTGTACTTATGTGATGGCTTTGTGGAATGACTTTGCATGTGTGAATTTTGTTTTGGTATTTTTTGTATTTTTTGATGTTGATGTAAGTAATGAAATGTACCAGTTGTTTTAAAATGTAGTTAAGGTTTTTTTGAGATTCAGATGTTTTAACTAACTAGCCAAGATTGTACATTTATCTCACAAGACTTTTTGAACAAGGTATGAATCAGACTTGAGTTTGACCAAGTTATTTCACATCCTTGTGTGTGCAATTGAGTTCGTTTATGTGGTATTTGTCAGGATACCGCCGAGTGCAGAATAGGCTGTCAACCAAACTTGTATTGAGGATCACCTAATTAGCTCCACTAACTCCATTGTTGTATTTAGTAAGATTAATCCATGGGACAATCTAAGGTACCATAAGCTAGCTCATCCACATGCAAACATTGGTCTGCTCACACGCAAAGCTAATGTGATAGACATATCGTCATGCGTTTAGGATACCACCATTGTCAGGTAGGTTGTCCACCAAACCCGTAATGAGGATCACCTAGATGGTTTTTTGAATGCTGAGAATTCCAGGGATTCAAGCTCAGGTGTCTTTCGGTTGCTCAACTTATTGGGATACTTGCTCGCATATATAGTGATGAAAATCACTGTTTATTTTTCTCTTTTGTTTTTCTTTTTGAGCAAGGACTTTGAATAGTGGTGATAACCACTGTTATTTGATTTTGCATTTTAGGTTGCAAAGTTGAGCTCGTAGGTTTTTGGCTTGTGAATGGCATTGATCCTTTTGGTCTTGGGGATGACTACCCATCCTGTTCAGGGACGTGTAGTACGAATCCTTATGACCTTTGGGAATCAAAGGTGATTGGGGATGTTATTATGTAAGGGCATTGATCTTTTAGGCCTTGGGGATGACTACCCATCCTTGTCAGGGGTGTGTAGTATGAATCCTTACGACTTTGGGGACCAAAGGTGTTTTGGAGTGATGATGGATTGGATGTTTAAATGGCATTGATCCTCTTAGGCCTTGGGGATGACTACCCATCCTTGTCAAGGGCATGTAGTACGAATCCTTACGACTTTGGGGATCAAAGGTGTTTTGGGATTTTTGTTAGTGGTGAAAACCACTTTTTATTATGGGGAATTGGATGGGGAAGAGCTTGTCCTTTTGTCAATTCTCAGCATTCTTGAACCATTCACATAGGGGGATGAACAGGCTAACCTTTCACCTATGGTACCCTAGACTGCTTTGTAGGTTTCTCTTGCATTCACACAACTTGGGAATTATTTTATGTGTTTTAACTTGTGTAGGGATGTTATGTAATGAAGTATGATCCAAGTAAAACTCTCCCTTTGTAAAATCTGTCTGACTTTGTACAGTTTTTGGCTAGAAATTTAAATACAGTTGAATGACGAAAACCCTAAATACATTAGGAGACAACTGACTATGCTAAAAATGTGGATGGTGTTATTCTGGATGGATGTGTTTATAAAATGGAAAAATGTGGAAAATGATGGAATTGCCTAGCAATTACAGTCTATGGTGCTTGTGACATGTATGACCAGCAAATATGCAATGTATGGATGCGATGCCTAATGCAGTTTATTATATTTTTGTATTTTGATTTTTATGAGTATGCATGAAATTGAGATGCAATTTTTTTGTTATTTTTGATTATTTTATTGTTTTTGTTTGTTTTTGAATATTTGTTTTTGACCAAGCGATTGTGGGAACCCTTGGAGCTTTTGGTTTGACCAAAGGGTTTATGGATACCTTTGGGGGGTTTTAGGTTGGACCAAGCGATTGTGGGAATCCTTGGAGCTTTTGGTTTGACCAAAGGGATTATTGATACCTTTGGGGTGTTTTGGGGTTGACCAAGCGATTGTGGGAATCCTTGGAGCTTTTGGTTTGACCAAAGGGATTATTGATACCTTTGGGGCATTTTGGGGTTGACCAAGCGATTGTGGGAATCCTTGGAGCTTTTGGTTTGTTGAAAGGGTGTTTGCGGGCCTTTTTGGGTGACCAAGTGATTGTGGGAATCCTTGGAGCTTTTGGTTTGAAGGTGGGTTGACCAAGCGATTGTGGGAATCCTTGGAGCTTTTGGGGTGGGCTATGGCTCTCTAAATGTGGAATGGCCTCAAATGACTGATGTTCAAGGGTTCTGGTTCCTTGATTCCTTCAAGAGAGGTGAGCCGGTATGTTCCAGGTCCTATTTTACTATCAATTACATAGGGACCTAACCAATTTGCCATGAATTTGTCCCTGAGATGGGTCGGCAAGTTAGAGTTTTGTTGGTTCTCTTTTAAGACCAAGTCACCAACCTGAAAGTCCCTCAGGTGAACTTTCATGTTGTATGCTCTCCTAAGTCGCTCTTGATAGATACGTAAATGCTCGAGAGCATTGACGCATCATTCATCGAGCAACGTAAGTTGGTCTAACCGGGCCTGCCACGCAGTGTCATCATCGATGAACTCTTGCATTGATATGCGTAGGGAAGGTATTTCCAACTCGAGAGGCATGACTGCCTCGGAGCCATACACCAACGAAAATGGAGTTGCCCCAGTGGGCGTCCGAATGCTAGTGCGATAAGCCCATAGGGCAAGCAGGATTTGAATGTGCCAATCCTTATGACTATCTGTGACCATATTTTTGAGGATGGCAACTAGCATTTTGTTTGACGCCTCTGCTTGCCCATTTGCCTACGGATAATAAGGTGTTGAAAAACTATGCTAAATTTTGTACTTTGTTGTCAAAGCATGCACATATTTGTTCTTGAATGACGTCCCATTATCCGAGATGATCTTGGATGGAATACCAAAATGACATATGATGTTATGCAAAATAAACTCTGCAATGCGGGGTCCAGTCGTAGAGGTTAGCGGAATTGCTTCCACCCACTTGGTGAAGTACTCTGTGGCCGTTATGATGAACGTGTGATGACCTGACGATGCAGGGGAGATATTTTCGATTAGATCTAAGCCCCACTATGAAAATGGCCAAGCCGATTGGATCGGTTGCAAGGCCTGAGAAGGTACGTGTGTCAAATTGGCATGGTGTTGACACTTCATGCACTTCTTTACATATGCGCAACAATCTCGCTCTAAATATGGCCAATAATAGCCCATGCGGAGAATGCGCTTTGCGATGGCCATACCGCTGAAGTGGCCACCGCATGTACCATCGTGCGCTTGGGTGATCGCCCAAGCGGACTCCTACTGGTCCAAGCAATAGAGGAGGATCCCTTCATAGCTTCGATGATACAAAATGTCTCCTAACAAGACATGTTTTGCCGCTTTCTGTTTAAATGATCTTTTCGTGGCATGCGTCAATCCAAGTGGGAGGTTACCTAGCTTGAGGTAGTCTCTTATGGGTGTGTACCAATCCTGCTGATCAAAAACCTCGATGGTATGAATGACCAATCCCTCTTGTAGTTCATCCCTAGCAAAAGTTGAGCGGGAAAGAACTTGTAAGAATAGCGTTGTGTTGCTATTAAGAGGGGTCGGGGAGAACAAGGACCCCTAGTCGGCATGATTCAGACAATCATGGATTCGAGAGAACTTATCCTGAGATGGTTCAATCTGGATCAGGTGGATTCCTGGCGTTAGGTCAGAGCTTGCATGCTCCATTGTAGATTGCGATAATGTTTTAACTTGAATGGTTGTCATTTCACCAGAAGGGTCTTGCGGGATTAGTGACCCCAAGGAGGCCATAGTATCCGCAAAATGATTCGATGATCGAGGGAGTGCCTCGATGTCGTACCATTCAAGATTTGCTAGGAATTTGTCCACAAGGGCTTTGTAGGCCTACAGAACTGGGCATTTACATTGGAATACCCCTTTTACTTGGTTGACAATTAACAATGAATCACCAAAGATGTTCAAGCATTTGATGTTCATGGTGATTGTTGTTTGAAGACCTATGAGCAAGGCTTCATATTCTGCATTGTTGTTGGTGCACGGGAAATCTAATTTAAATGATAGAGGCATTGGAGCCCCTTGCGGTGTGAAGAATACAATTCCCGTGCCACCCCCTTGCTCACATTTAGAACCATCAAAGAATAGGGTCATGTCGACCTGTGACTCAGGCTCATTAGAATCTGGCGATTCTGAAACATGGAAGACCCCATCATCGGGTAGCTCTATGGTCAGAGGTTGATCATCTTCAAGAGGAGCCTCTGCTAGTTGATCGGTGATGACTTGACCTTTGATGGACTTCTGTCCAATGAATTCGATGTCAAACTCCATCAACAACATGATCCATTTTGTCGTGCGGCTACTATGATAAGTATGACTCATCATGTATCGCAATGGATTCTCCTTAGACACAACATACGTCGTATTGCTCAGCATGTAGTGGCATAGCTTTTTGGTAGCAAACACCACTGCCAAGCATAGCTTCTCGACGTATGCATAGTTAAGTTCATAACTGACCAGGGTGCGGCTAAGATAGTAATTAGTCTGTTCTTTGTGTAGTTCATTTTTTGGGCTAGCATGGCACCCAGTGCCACCTCGATGAGCTGAGATGTATAAGTAGAATGACACTCCTGGTCTAGGTGGTGCCAATACGGTGGTGAAGCCAAGTATTGTTTGATGTCATCGAAGGTCGATCGGCACTCGTCATCCCAGTGAAATGCTACCCCCTTGTGCAATAATTTATTCATGGGTCGGCACTTGTCAGATAGCTGCGCTATGAAGCGCTTGATTGACGTGACCTTTCCCTGCAGGCTTCTGAGCTGCTTGATGGTGGTTGGGGGAAGCATTTCAAGGATTGCCTTGACTTTGTTTGGATCTACCTCGATTCCTCATTTTGAGACTATGAAACCCAAGAGTTTTCCAGATGTGATGCCAAATACGCACTTCTTGGGGTTTAATCTGACTTTATGTTCAATGAGGCGATCGAGGATCTTGCTTAAGTCATCGAGATGATCTGGGCGCAAAAGAGATTTGGCCAACAAATCATCCATGTAATCTTCCAAAGTTTTATGCATGTGATCATGGAAGATGTATGTCATGGCACGTTGGTAGGTGGCGCCAATATTTTTAAGGCCAAAGGGCATGACCTTATAACAAAATGTCCCCCAAGGCATTGTGAACGCCATTTTTAGTTGGTCCTCGGGATTGATACGAATCTGATTGTATCCCGAGAAACCATCCATGAGGGAAAGCATTTCATGGCCCACTGTAGCATCTACCAATGCATCGATGCTAGGCAAGGGGAAATCATCCTTAGGACTCACTTTGTTTAGATCTCAAAAATTGGTGCATATGTGAATCCTCCCATCTGGCTTTTTGATGGGCACCATGTTAGACAACCATGGTGGGTAATCCATGCAGATGACAAACTATGCATCCAACAACTTTTGTAACTCATATTTGACCATTAAGGCTACTTTTGGGTGCATCTTACATAGTTTTTGCTTAACTGGCTTGACTGTCGGATCAAGCGTTAGATTATGCATGACTAGCTATGGGTCTAGCCCCGACATGTCTTTGTAGGACCATGCAAAAACCTCCTTCTTCTCTTTGAGAAGGGCAATGTAGTCGGCTTGCTCTTCGGGGGATAGAATTACCCCTAACTTGATGATTTGTGAATTCATTGGATCAGAGCCGATGTCTACGTCATTCATCTCTTCAACTAACATGTGGGACCCATCCTCCAACTGGTGTGGAGTTGGGATCAGGTGGATATCATTTGCTGAATTTAGATCTACGTTGGGAATATTGGGTTCCTCTTTAGCATGGAAGACATCCTGAGTCTGTCCTGGGGTGAAATGGAACATCCCACCACAAGGCCAGTACTCTGATGGGGATGGTGGTGTGTCAGCGTGATCCTAGTCTATAGCATCTAAGTCTAGATACAATGACCATGTTGGGTCGGTTGGGTTATGGATGGGGGTGGTTAAGTCAATGGAGATCATGTTGATGAAATGATTTTGGTCTCCATTACCATGGGTGTGGTGACTCGGACATCCTAGGTGATCTTTGTGCTCCAGATATGGCTCTGTGGGTACTGGCACAAATGGATCGGCCCTATGTGCGGATAAAAGGATAGGGTCTACCCTTGGCACTGATGGCTCTATAGGGTCTCTAGGTGAAAGGTGCTCTCTGTATGCCTGAAGTGGCGGGTGTAGTAATTGGTCCAACTATGCCTGGTTGAGGTGCCACCTATGCCTTGGCCCCATGTGTAGTTGTTCAAACATGTCATCTATGTCCATGGGGTATTGTTGTTGTCGCATATGATTGAGATATGCCATCTCAGTCTCATCTTCATAATCGCTATCAGAGATCCATAGGCCTTCGTTGGCTCCAATAGCTATTTGTGACATGTGAGGCTCGTCTTGCTCGAGCAAATTGATGTGGTCCCATCGGGGTTGTTCCGCTCTCTGTGGGGGGACCTGATTCTCTTGAGGTGGCATTTGCTCGATTGGAGCATCCAAAGGGAACATTGTCATGAAGCTCTCTTGATAATCATCTATGGGGGTCACTTGTGAATGATTGCTATCAGATTCGAAAGGGTCCCAAGGTGCTACCTCATACTCTGACTCATCTTCTGAAGACCCTTCTTGGCCTTGTCTATATCCCTCTTGTAGGTGAGTCCTCAAACTTTCTCCTTTCTCGATCGAAGGGAAAGGGTTGTTAAGGTCAACAAGGTTGGTTGTTAGCAATGGGAGGTAATCCCCCAATGTATATGTTGTGTTAGGATTGGCATATGGATCTAATGCCAACCCATCCTTGTTGCCTATCCCTAGGCCTTGCATGTTCTCTACCAAGATGTCAAGGGGTAGGGGGTGGTTGAACCCTACTCCTGACTTGTCGTATGGCATTTGATATCTTGGTTGGCAAAGAACGCGCACTCCTTGCTCATACCTGCCCAACCCATATCCATGCCAATTACATTGGCCAAGATATCTCAAAGCGAAGTCTGGGTTGGAAAAATAGTTGACGTCCTCAGCAAAGGGCTCTTCATCTTCTTCTTCTTGCATGTAAGGTTCAATGCCATTATCGAGGCCCCCATAAACAAAGTTTGTCTGATTTGGTGGGTAGCCTAGAGGAACCACAGTGTCGATGGGGAGGCGAGGTCTCCCCATGTCCTGCATGGACTCAAGTGCGGGTGTTGCTACAATATTCCACACTAGATACTCCCCCAGGCCCGTATTGGCCATCTCAACGGTGATCATTGGTGATGGAGGGGGAGGGAATGGGAGTTCTTCCTGGGTCCACTCCATGTAGGGTGAACTAGGCATCTCGACTTCCATTCGGCTAGGCATCTCTTCGGTAGAGATGGTTGAGACTAGTGGCGGTGCCTCTTCTAGGGGTTTCTTCCCCTTGTCCTTCGGTGTGGCCACCGTAGGTGGCATTGTTGGTGAAGGACCAGATGATGAAGATGGACCCGATTGGTGATTTGATGGACTTAACAGTGGGGATGCATGCAGAATCGAACCTTGTTTAGATGGATTCAACTAAAAATCCAAATGTGTCGATGGAAGGGTCGATTGCGGCATTAGTTGCACCGTATTGCAATACTTGAAGGGCTCTAAGTCTACCGGGACTACATGCACCTGCCCTTCGAATGTGTACTTTAGGCACTGATGAGCTATCGAAGGGACACACTTCATGTCCCTGATCCAAGGCCGGCCCAAGCAAGATATTATAGGCCATCTCACCTTCCAAGATGTGGCACAACGTAGGAATAGTCTTTTGTCCCACTTGGATGGGTAGGACAATTGTGCCAACCATCGAGCATATCGCATCATTGAATGCTCGAAGAGTATAGGTGGAGGCTACGATGTGAGATGCTAGCAACTTGAGGTGTTTCAATGCCATTGTTGTAATTATATTACTGGACGAGCCAGTGTCCACCAACACCCTCTTGTATGGAATCCCATTGACCCACATAATGACGTGCAGGGGTGGATCCACCATATCACCAGTCACCAATTTTAGTTCATCTTCTCTAAAGGTGATGACTGGTTCTGTACATTGTTTTACATGTCCCACAAAGTTGTTGAAAGAGTTTGCTTCATGGGGCTGCAGCTCGATGGCTTTTAATATCTCCATTAGAGCCTCCCGATGGGGCGATGATTGTTGAATGAGCTCGTAAATGGAGAGCCTAGCCGACGTGGTCCTTAAACTTTGGGTAAGTCTAGTCCAAATCGTGGCCACTGGTCTAGGCGGGGGAGGTTGTGTAGGGTGCTGTTGAGGTTGTGACGTTGATGGAACCTCTCCTGTGGCCATCATGGGGGTAGCTCCTGGGTACCTCTTGTTCCTAGTCACTATGCTTATCATCCCTACATACCCCTGCATGGGGCAATTCTGTGTCACCTCATTGACTTGAAGGGTTTTTGCCTATGCATCATGGGCAGGCAGGGGGTCTTTGAAGACTCCCATCTGTTGGTTGTTTGGCACTACGGGGTTGTCCACCGCCAATGTCTTGTTGTCTATTAGGTCTTGCACGAAGCTCTTGAACTTCCAACATGCGTAAAGGTCATGTCCTTTCTGCCTATGAAATCTATAGTACAAGTCTTCCCTATAGCCCTTAGGTTTTGGTGCATTGGGGTCTATGGGTCGACTTTCTGGCAGGTGTATCAAGTTTGCCATGGACAAACGGTCAAACAAGGAGTCTTTGGACTCTGTGAAGGGTGTGAACTGTCGCCTAGGGTGACGCTACTAATTTTGCTCTTGTCGATGATTCTCCTTCTCATAGCTATCAAGAGGAACTACTTGATAGTTAGCCTATGAGGGTTGTGTTGCTTGTGTAGGCTTCGACATGTTTATAGCAACCTGATTGACCACAATGGGTTTCGGTTGCATGGTCCCTATTTTGGCATTTTTAGGCCACTCTTTCTTCTTTGGCTTGGCAATCTCGCCATCCTGTATCTTGATCTCCTCAATGATTCTAGCTTGCGCCAGGGCTTCCTCAAGAGTGGCATATTGTTGTAGCTACAATAGCATGGAGATCGATCTCAAACAACTTTTTGAGAACATTTGGGTTAGGTCGGCCATAGGAGGGAGGTAGGGCAGCTTTGAAAGCAACGTCCTCCATCGATTTCCATAGGCCACCATGGTTTCTTCCTCATACTTCCTGAGGCTAGCTAGGTCACTTAGTGATGCCTTCTTCTTGGTGTTGAAGGTGAAGCGTTCGAGGAACGCGTCCACTAGCTGATCCAAGTTACTGATGCTATGCTTTGGCAACTAGGTGAACCAATCCGAGGTAGGGCCTATGAACATGGTTATAAATGTTCTTAGCAGCAAAGCATCATTGTCCTGAATGCCAAAGCATTGGCTCAGGAATCTAGTCACGTGCTCTTGGGCATCCTCCTCCCCTCTAAATATTGCCAACTAGGGCAGTTTAAAGTGTTCAGGGTATGGGGGTGTCGACACTGACGGATGCACAGGGTGACTACGGAGCTAGCATAAAGTGGGCTTTTGGGGCCCATAAGTCTTGGTCTCCATAGACTCTAAGCACTCTAGCAGCGCTTTGTATGCATCAAAAGATTTAATTTCTTCCTCCTTGGTTTGTTCCCATTGTGGGTTGCGGGGAACTTGAGGCCTATGGAGGGGTAGCCGGATAACATCCCCCCTGCCTTGGTAGGGCATTTCAGCCCACTCTTCTTCTTGCTCATACTCCTCATAGGCTTCTTGAGGAGTTCTTGGGTGAGACCTATAAACATGGGTGGGTGCCCGTGGAGGGTGCCCATCATTGTTTCTGGGAGTGGCCTCCCGCTCAGGTCTAGGAGGTCTTGGAGGTAATATTTGATAAGGTCATGGAGACCTGTCTCGCACCAAGGGGTTGTGCCTCTCATACAACTCTATCTTATGCATGCGAGGGGTTGGGACCCTCTCAGGCATAGTGTTCTGGAGCAATTCATCTGTCTGACGTCGAATGCGCTCTTTGCTAAGGTGATACAGGTGCTCTAACTATTGTTGGTCTTGCTTGAGCTGCATGATTTGCGCTTGGCGGGTGGCATGTTTGGCAAAGGCCAAGTCAATTTGTTCCATCGTCTTGTGTTTAGGAAGCCTAGATGCCTCTCCTACATGTCTATCTCGGTCATGGTGATCCGAGATCTCTATGGGTCACTTTCCTCTGTCGAGGTTAGCGGCATTCACCCGAGGCTCTGGCCTCAGTGGGTGATCTTGATACATAGCAGGTGCGGAGGTGCATTGCTCCCATGCTATGTATTGCTCTTGAGGAATGTAGTGGTCTTCCTCATGCTCCCTTTCATATGTGTGAAAGGGGCGGGCAGAATTGGCTTGCCCTGTCTGAAGAGCCTTGTGCTCTGGATTTGGCCTATTGTTTCTGATAGTAATAAGGGGTAGAGGAGGGATGACGTAATCATGTGGCCCCTCCTTATGGACCCTATGTTGTTCTAGCACTTCATCATGCGGTGGCCACTCATAACGAGCATCTAAGGGAGCCCTCCCATCTATGTTGAGTGCCACGTGTATGGCCTCCTCCTGAAAGGGTCTATGCTGAGTGGGAGTGCCCCTCAAAGGGGTGCCTCTATAGTCCCATTCTGTAATGGCATGATGTGGACTATCTTGTGGGTCAGGCCGCCAAGGCGGTATGACCAAGTCCTCGGGACTATATCGGAGGTGACTTGTGCCCCTTTGTACACTTTTTACAGCTTTGGCCCGTGATTGGGCTCGACTACGGGTGTACACCATGGTGATGTTTCTCTAAAGATGTGTACATTTTTATCTTCTTTATGATTTTTTATGCTACACTAAACAAAATGGAAACACACAATCAAAGCAATGATTATCTTGTTTATGGATTAGAAGTGTGCCCTAAATCTGGTTCAGTGTGTTTTGATTTTTGTTTTGAAAACCTTGTAAAGAAATTTTTGTTTGTATATGCAATATGAGGGCTCTTATATCTCCCAAAATGGTCACCCCTTCAATATACCATTGCCAAGCCATTATACCGAACCTCTCTATATACCCGCCCTTACGTGAGGGAGACTATTGGTACGTGAGAGCAGAACAGTACATGGAACATAGGCGGTATGGAAGGGGAATCACTCTATTTTGACACCTACCATAGAAGACTTATCCTCATGCACTAGGAATCACCCCAGCTACACTTGGTCAGCTTTCATCAGGATTTACGTCTAGCAACAATAGCGATCAGGGTTATGTATGCAAGTTTCAAGCCAAGGTGGTGATGAAATCCACCGTTGGTCTTGATCAAGTGTTGGGGTTTTACGACCAATGCCTTGATGTTCAGATTATCTCGTGGTGTGTGGGATTATTTTTATTTGCAAAAAGAAAGAAATCATGCAGTAAAATTTCCTATGCAAGCAAAGAAATAGAAAATGATAGAGACAGAAAATAGAAAATGATAGAGGATGCTCAGAACCCCTACCTCTTCTCTGCCCAAATCGGATGCCTCTAAGTTTCTACTCTGAAACTGCATAGAGAGCTAATCATCCTAGGGTGGGATGAATAATAGATCTATATTCATCATAGGGTGAGATGAATTCCTATTCGTCCCAGGGTGGCATGAATTCTAGCTCTGTATTCATTCCAAGATGGAACGAGCAGCAGTCCAGTGCTTGAAATATTGATACCTGTAAGCAAAAACACACAACTTTTGATCAAAAATTTGATCTCAAAATCAAGGGATAGTGGTCCCACCATGATCGCCACTGAAAGCACGAGGATACGGAAGCAAAACATAAGGGGAAATGCAATGCTAAGTCCTACGAACGAGAATGCATGAAAAGAAGGAAAACCAATGAACTGAAATGAGATTAAAAGCAAGTGTAAAAGTGTGGCCCTTTATTTTATTAATTTTCTCCAAATCAGGTTACAATACATCTCCTCCATTTTCAGGGGCTAGGAGCATCGGACATATTTTGATTACACCATGAATGATATATTCCCCTTTGAGATCTTCCGTGTGCCCACATTGAAAATGGGTGGACCAAACATCATCGCCACTTGCATGAATATGTCTATGGTTCCTTTCTGCCCCTCTGGTGTTGATATCCTATATTCATAGAAATATTAAATGGTTAGTAGCACCTGCGGATGGAGAGAAACATGCGATCCCCAAGGCCTGCGGTCAGTGCATGCATAAAATGATTAAAATGATAATTGAAACATATTAGAATGAGCTAAAAATTTGATAGAAGCAATAAAACATTACCAGGAACCCACTGCAAAAGGAACAGTTGAGAAATCTACCATATATTTCTAATCGCTCCGGGGTGGGACGATTAGGACTGTCATAAGTTGTCAGAAAGCGACCTCCTAAATGTCTAGTCTAGAGGCCTCCAAAATACCTACAAATTTGGGGTTAGACAAAATGGGGCATTTTGGGATGACCCAGAAGGTTAGATTCTACAAATTTAGCCTTGATTGCCCTGTATCTGATGATGCTCCCTGTATGTTAGCGAAAGCGAGAAATGATAAAATCATAGCCAAAACTTGTCAGAATCACATGAAACTTGAATAGCAGCATATGTAAGTAACCTAGAATCAAATGCAAAAGAAAAATTAGGGAAATATACCATATATTTCTAATCACTCCGGGGTGGGGCGATTAGAACTGCAACAGTGCGGGGGGCACCCGGGGGCAGGACGCCCACCGTTTGGGACTTGGTTTCAGCACCAATCCACTTGGGATGGGTCCAAAACCTCTTATGGGGTTGTGTCAAAAAATTTGGTGGGGTATTGTGGCCAAATGTTTGGGTTTGGGTCCGGATTGCGCTTCCAATAATCACCCAATAACCTCCCTTCCAAAAGAGAGATCAAGGATGTAAAAGCACAAACGATGGGTGAGGATGTAATTCGGTAGCACTCCGTTGCTCCAAATGCTCCTCTCTATTCTCTTTTTGGGGTGAGAAGACTCACCAATTTATAGACCTAGGGTCTCTCTCTTTGAATGCGCATGCGAGGGCGCCACTTGACTTGCTTGCCCTATTTTGGGAGAAAATATTATTCCCTGATTTAGAGTCTCCTTGCATGAGGCCTCCATAATCAAGGCATGCATGACTGAAGTCCCTCTCCTTGATTTGAAGTCGTTCCTCGCAATTGCATGCCCTGAAGGCGCAGTTAAGTGGCGGACCTATCGAGGTTTGACTTTTTGCCAGTCAAACCTGCTATTCGCCCCACCCTGGGACGAATGCTGATAATCGTCCCGGGGTGGGACGAATACCAGTTTGTAATCATCCCGGGGTGGGACGAGTAGAGAGCAAAGTGCTAAAAAGGTGCCAAATTGACCTCTGACCTTCCAAACTATTGTGGGAGTGGTTAGGACCACTGTTTAACCTCTGGGGGCTGCCCTAGGGGCTATGCATGTCAATTCGATCAGTGCTTGTCGTCACATAATCGGATTGGTGCTGTTTTGGTGTCTACAGATGCTATCATAGTATGTACTAAATAAAACAAAAATGGAAAAGGTAAGGTTATTTTTTTATTTGTGTTGTTTGAGTATAAAAAACTTTCATCTTTGAGAAGAAAACATATGTTGTTAATGTCTGGTTATAATAGCTTTATGTGTCTCTAATGAAATAATACTTATGAAAATGCTAAATTAATGGTGGTTTTAGGGTTTTGGATAAAGCAAAAGAGATATGTTTGATTGTTAAAAAAAAATATTAAATTTCCTTGTGAAACCCTATTACGATTTTACCATAGGAGAGGTTGTCTTTGCTTGATCTGCATAGGATCTTCATGACCATGCCCTTGAAGCCATAATAATGCACATGATTCATGCAAATAATAGAAATGTAGATCGTATGATCAATAATTCATGGAGATACATTTATGGATTGTGTAAACTGGTTGTTAAAATGTAAAACTCTACCCTATATTTGATAGCAAAAATATTCAAGAACTTAGGAGACAACGCAAGCTATATTTCATTATGAGTCTCTATGAGATGTATTGTCTTCATTTTCCACTTGGGTTTGTTGGTTAAAAAAAATAATAATAACAGTCTTGTTGGTTAAAGAAAATAATAACAGTCATTATGTGTCATATCTTGTTATTATGTTGGAGGTTATAGTTAAAGAAAATAATAATAATAGTCTTGTTGGTTAAAGAAAATAATAATAGTAATTATGTATCATGTATCGTTATTATACTGGAGGTTATAATTAATAAAAATAATAATAACAGTGGACTATGTGGTTTAATTGTTATAATGAGGGTTTTGAACTATTATGTATTTTAGGAACAAGTTTATGTATTTAAGTATTGTTGATTCTTGAGACTAAACAATGAGTTGGAAAAGTGTTAGGGGAAATGTTAAATTATGCATTACCCTGGTCCTTTAGGAACTCAACTAAAGTTTAGAAAATAGTAAGAAGAGATAAAAACAATACTTGTGTGTGTGTTTAAAACAAAAGTCTCTAAAAGCTAAATATGACAATAGTTACCTAAAGAAATATGGTAAAGATATAGTAATATGAATTTAAAAGGTATTAGGAAGAAAATATTATTATGGCCCATTGATGGCCCCAAGTTTACCAAACTTATTATGTCTAAGTGAAGTAAACAAGGGGTTTTAAATTTGTATAAAAGGCTAGGATAATAGAGATCTTGAGACTTAAATAGTTGGTAGTTGTAAATTGGTTATCAAGCTTAAAAAGGATCATGAAAAAAAAATAGAGATTAAATATGGATGTATATAGATAATGCTTCTAAAAAGGAATTGTCTACTACATTGTGAATTTGGTAAAACCTCATATTATGTTTAATTACCTGTGGATTATTAGGTACTATGAAATAATATTGCTTGATTTCTTTTGGCAATATGGTTGTGTTGTAATGATTTTTGGATGGCGGAAATTGGTAACAGGGTTACAATTTCTTGGGAACTTGTGGAGGTTCCTCGTATCCAAGTTGATGTTTACATTTTGCATAGATAAGGGCATGTTGCTTTGTGGATAAAGAAAATGGAATAAATGGAATAGGAAAGATCCATTCTTAGGGAAATTTATCGTGTTTCCCTACTCTTGGATGAAATGAATGATTGTTTTCTAAAATGATATATATATATATATATATATATATATATATATATATATATATATATATATATATATATATTAACATGGTGGAATCGGTAGCTGCCATGAATCCGAGTAGGCTATCCAGATTTTATGTCCGCCACAGTATTCTGCGTTGTCCACCCCGAAATTCGCCACACAGATCTTTGCATAATCCACCCCTATAACCGCCATGCCATAATCATTTTAAACATTTTATGCCACTGAAAGCACCAGGAAAGGGACAATTGTTCAGTCCAACGAGGCTCAATATTTGAACCTTGGACCTTTGCCCCCCTTATGGATTTTGGATAAACCATTTGGTCTACAACTCGGACCTAATGAAACTTTTGAAATGATATTGTTATCTACATGATTTTCCTATATATCTTTGATACAATAATGCAAGTGTATTATGATAATTAAACATATATCATGTCGTAGATTATCCTGATACCAAGTAGCCAATCTTTTAGTACTAGGAACTTGAGACAAACGAACCAGATGCTCTTGCTAAACCTAAAAGTGTGTTGAAGTGTTGTTGTTTCTATAATTTTACCTCAAGCACACTGTAATTACTTTGTAACAAAAAGGATTGATTATGAGTAGAATCTTTTTCTTAGCTAATAGGTGCTGAGAAAAATTTGTAATGAGTTCATTGTGGTTTTGTAAATACTAAAGTATTTCATTTTACAATGTGCCAATTGTTGATGTGTATAATAGAGTTAAATTGAAATGTAATGCTATAATTCATTCTCTATGCTATATTTGAAATTTTACATTTATGACTTTGAAATGATGAATGTGCAAGTTAATGATAAGGAAATATGGAAACTAATAATAAAATAAACATGGATAAATGAATCTAGAAACATGAAGTAAACCTTGAGTTAAAATGGTAGGTGCTAGCACACCTATGTGAATCCATGGTTGATTCCCTTAACAAACCATTGTTGATATGGTTAGAGATGTTAATAATTGCACCTTAAAGTTAATTATATTATCCAATGTGTAGTGTAGCTAACAAGGCACACACTCACTGATTAGGTTGTGTAATACCTAAAGCCATAACAAAGAGTTTAACATGGGTTGAACTTGTTGGGAAAAGATTGTTCTAGTTGAAATAAACGAGTAAAATCCCATGATAATTATGGGGGATTTGGCCACTCCTATACACTAGGATAGAATTTTATCAAGTATATTCTGGTGTGGTTCTTGCCTAAAATACTAAATGATTACTCAACTATAGTAGTTGCTAGAATGATTCTCTCAATGAAATAAAAAAAAATGGTTGGTTTTAGAATGGGTAAATTTTGGTTATTACAATTGGTATCAGAGCCAAGTTGAGATAGGCACAAAATTTTAAACTAGATAACTTTAAAATAAGTGCAACAAGTAAGGTGTGAATGGAGGTATGAATATGGAAAATTATGCAAGTCTTGCCCCCATGTGAACCCCTAGTGAATCATATTAGAAGATCTAGATGAACCCTCCATTAAGTTAGGTTTTAAGTGGTTTACTTTATGCTCTTTTGGGGATCATACTTGCCAATTGATGCTCTAAGCCAAAACTCCACCTTATTATATTTTTATGTATCTCGAACTCGAGTTATCTTCAAACAATAAATATATGGTGGATAGAACTATTAACAAAACATAGTTAAAACCTTGGAGAATAACAAAGGTTTCATAGCTAGGTGTATGAAAGTGCATATTAAAATAATTTTGGTATAAGACTACAAAAAAAATTCCATAAACTACCATAAAATATGCCAACTAAGCTAGGGAGTGGATCAAAGATGCCTTCTCGAAGACCTCGACTAAACCATATGGACAATATTGTAGAAGGGCATATCGGTGAAAGATTCAGGAACCCTAATGGAATTGTGAAACTTGCCAACATGATGCAAGATATGCAAGGTGGAATGGCCAACTACCATGAGCAGATTGTTAGAATTTCCCAAGAGTAGAACTACAAATCATTACAAGATTTAATGAAACAAAATAGAACTGATTGATTTATTCCATGGATCAACTTTAGATAAATAGCAAAGTTGATCATTGAGAGTCGTTGGATTACAACAACTCATCAAATATGATCTAGAATATACTGAGAGTTCACCTGACTCATGGAGGAGTGGAAACTCAAGTATGTCTATCCTAGTAGAACTTAAGAGAAAAATTACTTATTCTAACACCCCCCTTAAGTGATACTAGAGGTGTATGATACAAATGAGTCCTAGTAATAGGGCCTGATGAGGTAATCATATACAATGATCTTATTTGATGAGTCAAAGGAAACCATCTATCAAAAAATAACAAAAGGAGAGGCATATCTTTGGTTTGTGAAGATTGTCCTCATTAACAAAAAAAAGGATGAGTCTTGTCAACAAGTCCTAATTAGGTACTCATTTACAATATATAGATTGTAAACAAACCTCGTGGTAAAAAACATCTATAAGAAAAATAAAGATAGAGGCATGTATTTAGATGGCAAATATTGTCCTCATGAAAAAAGAATGAGTCCAGGAAACTTGGTATGATGAGGTAGTCATGTACAATTTATACTTTAGGATAGATACTACAAAAAAAACAAATGGGAAAAAACCATCCTCCAAAGAATACAACAATAAGAAGAAAGGAGAGGTGAAAGACCTTTGTTGTTTTAATGTAGTTGTTTTACCCCAAGTTTCTCTCACAACTAAATGTAATGTGGAGAAGGAAATGACTTGATGAAGATATCTACAATTTTATTTTCAGTGGGAATATAGTCCAATTATATTTCCCCTCTCTGAATATGCTGCTGAATGAAGTGAATGTGAATCTCAATGTTCTTGGTGCATTGATGCTCAACTGGATTGCGTGTAATATGAATTGTGCTCTGATTGTCACACCAAAGAGTAATAGGTTTATCATGGGAAAAAACAAATTCTTTTAGTATCTGAAGAAGCCAAAGAGCTTCTTGACTTTCCAAAACTACTACCCTGTATTCTGCCTCTATAGATGATAAGGCCACTACTTGTTGTTTTTTTATAACCAATAAATTTGTGAAGAACCAAGACAAAAGACATAGCCAAAAGTTGAACATATGTCTTCTACTAAACCTACCCAATAAGAATCTGTGTAACCAATGATATCCATGGATTTTCCCTCATATAAGATCCCAAAGTGAGGAGTTTCTTCACTACAAATGAGTAGAAGATCATCAACATATAGAACTAGTATGGTTATTTTTTTATCTCTCCAAATGTATATTGTGGCATCAGACTCACAATGAGAAAAACCTGAGGAAAGAAGAAAGGAGTCCATTTTTTCATACCAATCTCTAGGATCTTGTTTGATTCCATAGAGAGACTTCCTTAGCCTACAAACAAGGGAGGAGTATTGAGTGAAACCAACAAGTTGTTCCATGAATATCTCTTCCTTTAAGTCCCCATGTAAGAAAGCACTTTTTACATCCATTTGAAATACAAGCCACTTTTGGGAAGTAGCTAGAGCAAGAACCAGTCTAACAAAATCCATTTTGGCAACTGGTGCAAAAGATTTAGAATAATCAATCCCTTCAATTTGAGAGAAACCTTTACTACCAGGTGAGCTTTGTGTTTATCAATTTATCCATTAGGTCTATATTTCATTCTATAAATCCATTTACAACAAACTAATTTCCTTCCTTTAGGTCAGAGAATTAAATCCCAAGTTTTATTTTTTATTAAGGAAGATAATTCATTTTCCATGGCATCATACAATTATTTAATACCAGTTGCTTCTTTGAAGGATTGATGATATATGGAAAAGGACTAAAATACAAGACCAGAGCATACGAAGTTGCCTAATATGGATGATGGAAGATTTTGGATGTATGGAGTATCTTCTTTAACAATGGTACATGCCCATTTTGGTATAGTGGAAGGAGTAGTAGGAGTGGT
Source organism: Wollemia nobilis (assembly GCA_028583015.1). Lineage (NCBI taxonomy): Eukaryota > Viridiplantae > Streptophyta > Pinopsida > Araucariales > Araucariaceae > Wollemia > Wollemia nobilis. The sequence goes on along the minus strand of JAQPPZ010017260.1, from coordinate 3,264,239 downwards.
AGGATGTTGAGTTGGAGTTATAGGTTCCTCACCTTGATCATTAATCTCTAAATTAATCTCTAAATCTAGTTCTTCATTATATTGAGGCTTTAACATTGGAGAAGGCTCAAGAGAATCAATGGTGGAAGAGGATGGTTGAGGATATTTATGAGCGAATGTTTCATCAAATTGGACATTCCTATGAAAAAATACCTCATGAGTTGTGGGATCGAGGAGCCTATATGCTTTCATTTCCTCACAATAACCAACAAATATGATATTTTTGCTTTTATTATCTAGATCCTTCATTTTCTTCTTTGGTATATGTGGCCAAGTAGTACACCCAAAAATATTGAAGAAAGAGACATCAGGTTTTGAGCCAGTCCATGCTTCCTCAGGATTCAAATGTCCAAGAGCTTTATGAGGTGTATGGTTTTGAATATAGTTGGCATAGTTAATTGCTTCTGCCAAAATACTTTTGGAATATCTCTTGAGTGGAGCATACAGTTTACCATTTCCTTTAAATTTTTGTTTTTCCTCTCTTCAATTTCATTTTATTATGGATTATGGGAGATAGAATGTTGATGAATTATGTCATGACCTGATAAAAAATTGGACAACTCATTACTGAAGTATTCCCCCCATTATTTGTATGAATTTGCTTGATTTTGCAAGAGGCCTGATTTTCAACTAAGGCTTTGAACATTTTTAAGAGGGATAGAACATTACTTTTGTATTTTAGGAAGTAGATCCAAGTTCTTATATAAAAATAATCAATGATATTAAAGCATATTTTTCTCCTTTGAAATAAGGCTCTAGGAAGACCATCAAGTCACTATGGATTAACTCTAGAGGGGATGAGGCTTTTAGAGAACCACTGGGGTGGAAAGGATCTTGATGTTGCTTTCCAAGAGCACATCCAGGACATACTCCATAAATAGAAGATGCCTGTGGTAATCATGTTACCATTTTTCATGGGTTTTCAATTCCTTTAGGTAGTTATAAATGAGATGTCCAAACCTTTCATGCCAAATTTTGCTTTTAAGATCTCCATGTGCAACGAAATAGGAGGCCCATTCTGAATTTTTGAATTATTTGAAGTGAAATAGGTGAGTGTTGTGATAAATATCTCCTTTGGATATGAGAGAGTTGGGATATTGAAAGTATCTTATCTCAACTCCTATTGGTGAGAAGAGAACTAATTTTCCCTTTCTATAAGTACAAATCTGATAGACGAAGAGGAGATTTGTTGCTATGTTTGGAGCATAGAGAAAATTATTGATATAACCACCATAAATGGATATGTCATATTTTACTTTGACTGGGATAAAGGATGAGTCACAAACTTCTATTCTACTTGTTGAACTTGAGGAGATTGAAGTGAATGACTTATTTGACGAAGTCATGTGATGAGTTGCTCCTGAATCTATAACCTAGTATTTTGAGGAAGTGTTTCTGGTATTGCCTTGAAAATTTAGGGCTTTTCCTATATAATTATTAGTGTATATATTTTGATCCTTCATTGATGCCTCTAGTTGTAATATTTTCCAACATTTATTCACATAATTACCTTTCTTCTTATAGTGAGTACAAGTACTGGGACTTTTTTGTTTCTTTTTAAAATTTTCTTTAGTAGAGGTGGATGCTACTAAGGCTCTCAAGGAAGAGGAATAGATCTCATACTTTGTAAGTTTGGTTTCTTCTCGAGTTAGCTTATCACAAAATTCCTCTAAGGAGGGCATTTTAAAACTTGCACCAAGAGCATATTTTGTAGATTAAAATGTGGTTGCAAAAATTTGAAATACACCATTTAATTTAGAAAGAATTAGATAGATGTATTCTTCTTCTATTTTTTTCTTGTCACTGTCTTTGTATTGAGTGAGGACTTCTTTAAATTTGATAAGAAAGTCAACAATATTGATGAAGTCTTCAAGAGATAATGATGTTAATTTTACCTCTAGCTGCATTGACCTTATTTGATCTACTTTTCCAAATAAGTTATTTAGTTTTTGCCAAATTTCATATGGATTTTTACAACCCGTAATGTGAAACCATAAAATTTCATTTACATTAGTGCTTATAATACACATTGTTTCATACATCTTCCCTTTATGAACAAATGTTTAATATTGTTTTTCAAATTCAGGTTGCTTCTCTTCTAGTAGGTGTGTGAGCCCTTTTTGGGAAACGAGATTTAATATTTTGGGTTTTCATGTATGACATTTATGAGGGGTGAGTGGATCAATTGTATTCATTTTGCCAAAGAAAATTGAAGTGAACCAATAATTCTCCCCTTTAAATTCAATTATATTATTTAGAGAATGCAATGGATTTTATAAGGAAGGAAATAAAATCCTGTAAGAAATACCAATATCCTCAAATTACCCGCCTTAACGTGAGGGAAAATATAAGTAAATGAGGATTGTTAGTATAATTAAATAGGCTAATGAATCAAGTAAAATTTTCCAAGCCAATATATTTTATTCTTAATTACTCTTCCTTATGTGAGGGAAACTATAGGTAAAGTGAGAGTTGATTCTGGAACATAGGCTTTTAATGGATAATCAGCCAGATCCTAATATCAAATTCTTAATATCATGCCCTTACGTGAGGAAAATTGTAAGTTATTAGAAGTCCAATAATTGAAACATAGGTGATTTAAAAAAACATATGTTCTTTTTATAGGTTTTTGTTTTAAAAACTTTTATATGGAACATTAATGAAGGTTTAAAGAAATATCTTTATAAAATTTCAAAAAATTTATGAAGAAATTTAATTTTAGTTTTTAAAAGAAATATCCTTACTTAGAGTTTAAGTTAAGAAATATCCTTGTTTAGAGTCCTCTACCAAAATATTATTTTAGATTGTTTTAATAAATATCTTAGTAAAAAGGAATTAGATCAAATGTAAGGAGACAAAAATAAAAGAGGCAATGACCAAAACAACAATAACCCCCCCTTGAAGCTCTTAGAATACGTGCAAAAATGGCACCTAAAAAAACCACCCCAAAAAACTAATTTTGATTGAGATTACAACTTTATCCTTTTGATATATTGTAGTGGCGAAGGAAGGGAACTAAAAGAAAAGGATAGAATATTTAAGAGGGGTAAAATTTAATACAATAAGAAGATCTATTATCTCTTACTTGAAAAAAAACTAATGAAACTTAAGATGTGAAATTTAAATTTATAACAATCATTCTACCATGGTTAAGATACGTCACAAGAGAAGACAAGAGGCAACGAGGAAGAAGCTTCGAATACCTTTAATGCTACTTCCATAAATTAATAGTTGAGATGCTTCACAAGAGATGTCAAGGGGTAGCGAGTAAGGATATCGAAAGCTTTTAAAGGCTATGAATGTCGCTGCATTGAGGAATGATTAGTTCTAAAAAAAATCAGAAAAAAATATATCAAAATATACCTGATTGCATGAGCGTTGAATGGAAAGGAGCGTTCAAAAAATGTGAAAGGGCACAAATAGCCTAGATATCACATGTATGAATGACTTTGATAGGCCTTGGTTACTGCAGAAGACAAAAGGTAAGGTGAATGCCAAACCAGCTACTACCGATTATGCTAGGGAAGGCTCACACGCAAAGAGGCTCTTGAAAATGTTCTACCTAGGTAAGTTACGCTAGACATCAATGAAGACACTACTTTGAGAGACATTGAAATCTTTTCCACTGTGGGATATGTCAGGGATGGTGCACACGTAGAGAGGCTTTCGAAAATGTATTTTGATGAGAAGTTTTGAATATGTCAGCGAAGGCACCATGTAGAGAGGCTCATAAAAACTATAAGACGTTAGCAAATGCACCACTCAAATAAAAAAAACCATCAATATATAATGCTTTATAATGAAGAAACACCATGCAAATTAAGAGACAACACAGATAAAAAAATAGATCTCAAGTATTCGCATAGAATAATATTTCAAGCATTCACTAAGATGGATATATTTGTAAAAAAAAAATTGAAGTTCTTCCTGGAGCACTGGAGGGTGAAAAAAGGAGAAGATCGAGATAACTAAATATATAAAATCTAAATATCTTTGAATTTTTGATAATTAACTATGGAAATACCCATTGAGATAATTAACTATGTTTGATAGTCTTAATCATCGTGCGCCAATTAAAAAAACATTGGTAAATGTGCCATGTTTTATAAAAAATTAATGGACTTTGGTGTTATTTAAATATAGACCAAATGTCCACTTAAATTTGACGTGAGAAACACTACATACTCTTAGTTAAATATCTCATGAAGAAAAAAAATATATCCAACTTTCAATTAAAAAATCATGATTTTAATTGCCCACCAAAAAGATATGCCTACGAAACTTTGTCTCCACTTATGAACGATACGTAGTGATGGCTACAATGGAGACAAGGCAAGCATATTTTCATGAAATAACATTACGTATCAATGGCTATATGGAGTATTTCAATTTTTATTTTTTGAAATAGGCATACAAGGAGAACAAAACAAATTGCACGAAAAAATTTCAAAATCTATATAGTTGCAGTGTAAGAACAACAATTTCAATATGTTTTGAAAAAAAAAAAGGAGAATATTTGCATAATATGGTAAAAAAAAATCTAGTTAAACTATTTAGATATTACCATAAACAAATTTCTCAAAAAAAATTGCAGATATAAAATAAGCAATCTACAATAGATATAAAAACCTCTTTTCATATAAAAAAAAAATAAAAGATAAAAGATTATGAACCAGTTCATGAAACTACCTTCAAGAGAGAATGCCTAGAAAAATCTATCTTGCTCTAGTACCATGTTAGAATTTCCCAAGAGTAGAACTACAAAGCATTACAATATTTGAAGAAACAAAATAGAACTAATTGATTTATTCTATGGATCAACTTTGTATAAATAGCAAAGTTAATCATTGAGAGTCGTTGGATTGCAACAACTCATAAAATATGATCTAGACTATACTGAGAGTTCACTTGACTCATGGAGGAGTGGAAACTCAAGTAAGTATGTCCTAGTAGAACTTAAGAGAATAATTACTTGTTATAACACAGATGAACCACCAAAAAAACCTGTTGGAAGCCATTATGAATGAAATTAGGAGAAATGATAGAGTCCCTGAAGCTCCAACTGAGGTAGCTATGGAAGAACCAATTGAACCTAACTAGGTAGCTCATATCCGAATTAATGTTGAGTTGGAAAAATATATGAAACATGTCAGGGTAATAAAGTTCTTAGGAAAATAAAGCGGAGAGTCAGTTGAGTCATCATTGAACGAGTTGGCTATTTATTTCTCCATGAGAAATTACTTGTCCACTACAAAAATAGTCTTTGTTACTAGGATGTTGGCTAAAGCTAGACTGGAATTGTGGGAAACTTGTTGTAAAGACAAACAAATTAACATCATACACTATGAGTGGGAAACTTTTTAGAAATCTTTTAGAAAAAGATACCTCATAGAACATTATTATGCCAAGAAGTTATATTAATTCACTCAACTCAAAGAAAAGGAACATTCAGTGGATGCCTATTATAGATATTTCACTAGACTCCTTAAGTACATTTCGACTTATGAGAATGTTGATAAGATGAAGGTGCATTAGTTATTAGCTAGATTAGACCACCAACTCAAGATTTTGATTAACATGTTTAAACCTACTAATCTGGAAGTAGCATATGATATGGCTTATCAGGTAGAATATAATCATCGAAAAGGAAACAATCCCACTCTAGGACCTAATAAAATTCAACCCAATACACATAAAATGAAATGGAGCAATGAGCCAGCTTCTAAGAATAGAGAAGGGTATAAAATTGGTAAAGTCAATATTGGTACAAAAAAAAGTTTCAAAAAGAAATTCCGACCAAAGGATAGAAACTCTTCCAATACCGAGAAAGTTAAACCCATAAACTAGGTAGAACCTATTCCTATAGAGAATAAAGATAATTTAGTACAAGGCTCAACTCAAATTTCCAAGACTCGATGTTATGAATGTGGAGGCCCTCATTATGCTAGGAATTGTCCTTGTCAAAATGGAACTAACCCAACAAGTACAAATAAAGGACACATAATCTATACGGCTATAGGAAACTAAAACCTTTATGGTCAGGCAACCCCTATGCTCTTACATGGTAAGATATTTGGAAAAGTGTTAGAGTTTTGATAGATAGTGATGCTACAAATAGTTTCATTTCTAGTAGCTTAGTTAGGGACATGCTAGAGAATCCTAGATCTTTGATAGATGGGTGGAAAGTCAAGTACAGTTTTGGACAGACCTACTCAGTAAACTAGTAATACCCCATGATATAAATATCCCTACCCACAAAATCTATCACTTAGCAATTCTGTATTGCTTTGATACATGCCTTTGATATAGTTTTAGGCATTGATTGGTTGAAGGACCGCAAAGCCATGATCAATTTCTTTAAAATATGGATTGAGTTTATTGACACTAGAACTAAGTTGCATAGTGAATAATAGGATTTCATACCTGTGTTAATATCCATTATGCAACTTAAGAAAGTTATTAGAAAATGTGGAATGATGTACATAGTCAAAATTAAGGATAAAACAAAGGAAAAAAGGGTGTAAATGTTGGAAATATTTCCTATTCAAAAGGAATTTGAGGATGTTTTTATATATGATCTGCCATTATTACCACCAAAGAGATAATTTGACTTCACAATTGACTTATTGAAAGGAATATAACTGATACATAAGGCATCATACAGAGTGAATCCAATTGAGATGCAATAAATTAAAGGTGCAATTGTAGGAATTTTTGGATAAGGGGTTAATCAAACCTAGTGTGTCGCCTTGGGGTGCACCAGTTTTATTTGTTAAGAAGAAAAATGAATCTTTAAGGTTATGCATTGATTACAGAATACTAAATAAAGCAACAATGAAAAATAGATATCCCTTACCATGTATAGAGGATTTGTATGATCAGCTTAAGGGTGCAACTATCTTCTCTAAAATAGACTTGAAATCCAGCTATCATCAGCTAAGGATTAAAGAAGAAGACATATGACAAACTTCAAGACTCTCTATGGTCAATATGAGTTTACATTTTTACCATTTGGTTTGACAAATGCACCCATTGCCTTTATGATCTTAATGAACAGTGTATTCAAAAGACAATTAGATAAGTTTGTTTTAGTATTTTTAGATGATATACTGGTTTATTATCGTAATAGATAAGAACATGAAAAGCACTTAAGGATTGTACTAAGAATATTAAGAGAAAACTAGTTATATGGAAATTTATCCAAATGCAAATTCTATGTTTCTCAATTACACTATTTGGGGCATGTTATCTCAGTAGATGGTATTGCGGTTGATCCTAAGAAAATTGAGGCAATAATGGATTGGCCACATCCTACGAATGTGATAGAAGTTTGAATTTTTATGGGACTATCTGGATATTACCGAAGGTTTGTGAAAGACTATGCTAAAATTGCTTGCCCTATTACAAACCTTCAAAGGAAAGGAAAGACATTTGAATGGACATATAAGTGTGAGTTAGCTTTTCAAGAACTGAATAAGGTACTAACCATTGCTCCTATATTAAAAATTTTAGATCCTTTAGGTGACTTCTCTATCTATACAGATGCATATTTGGAGGGTTTGGGTGGTGTTTTATCGTAAGATAAGTCTGTGGTAGCTTATGAATCTAGGAAGTTGAAGAAACATGAAGGTAACTATGTCATCCATGACTTAGAATTGGTGGTAGTTGTGCATGCATTGAAAATTTGGTGTCACTACCTAATAGGAAGATATTTTGAACTTAGAGCTGATCATCAAAGTATGAAATATATTTTCACTCGATCGCTACTTAATGCTCAACAAAGAAGATGGATTGAATTCCTAGCAGAGTATGACTTTGGTATAGAGTACATCAAGGACAAATAAAACAAGATAATTGATGCACTAAGTAGAAGAAGACATATTACCACCTTGAATAGAAGTCATGTTGACCTTATGGATCAGGTTAGGAAATATCAATCACAGGATCCATACTGCTTGAAACTGCAAGAGAAAATAATCAAGGATCCAAAAGTGGCTCAAAAATTTGGATTCAAATATGGGTTTTTGTGTTTTAAGGAGTGGGTTGTGGTTCCTGAAGTAGGAAACCTATGTAGACTTATTATGAGAAAATCTCACAGATCTTCCTATTCTACTCATCCATGAGGATCTCAGATGAGGAAAAACATGAAGAAGACATTCTACTAGCCAAGGATGAAAGGTGATATTACTAACTTTATGGTGAAATATATTGAATATCAAAAGGTGAAACCAAAACATAAGAACCCAATGGGTCTATTATACCCTCATGATGTGCCAACAACAAAGTGGCAACTAATATCAATGGATTTCATTATAGGGTTACTTAAAACTTGGTATCAACATAATGCCATCTTGGTGGTAGTGGATAAACTAACTAAAATTGTTCATTTCATTCCTAGTAGTGCTATGGATGATGAATTTACTATGGCTAATAGGTTTGCTAAGGAAATATTCAGGTTACACGAGTTTCATGAAATGATTAGTTTTGATAGGGATTCAAAGTTCACATGAGATTTTTGATAGGCTCTCCATCGAGAAATTAGGAATTCCTTGAATATTAGTTTAGCATATCATCCTGAGACATATGGTCAAACTAAAAGGGTTAATTAGGTATTAGAGGACATGCTTCACACGTACTACATGGACCAAAAATCTCGTTGGGAATATTTATTGCATCTAGTCGATTTTACATATAATAATGGGTACCATGCCTCTCTAAAAATGGCTCTTTTTAAGGCATTGTATGGCTGAAGGTGCAAAACCCCATTATATTAGAATAATCCTGAAGATCGGGTCACTCTTAGAATAAAAACTTTGAAATATATGGAAGAGCAATTGAAATTAATTTAGCAAAGGCTTAAGGAAGCTTCAAATCATGATAAGAAATACGCAGACTTGATGAGGACACCTCTAGAGTTTTCAGTAGGAAATAAGGTGTTATTGAGGGTCAAACCTATAAAGAGTGCAATCAAATCCACCATATTAGATCCTAGATATGTGGGACCCTTCATCATAATGGTAAATATCAGTCCTATTGCATGTCGTCTCGACTTACCACCTAACCTAGAAAATATTCATGATTCTTTTTTGCTTAGGAAGTATTTACATTATTCATATCATGTTTTGGATGTTTCTAAGTTGCATATGGTGGACCCAACATACATCGAGGTCAATCCCATGAAGATCCTAGAATTTGTACTAAGCAGATACAAAAACAAAATTTGTAGTGCAAGGTCCAATAGGATCTATATTCAGAGAAAAATGTCAGTTGGGAAAAGGTGGAAGATATGAAGAAATATTTTCCATATTTTTTTAATGACACTGACTGATGATTAGATGCATATAACAATATATTTTGATGACAGTATTAGGACTTACATATAGTACAATGATAGATGTTGTATGTTATGGATTTGCGATGTTTATTTTTAATGATATTTGTAATATGGATTTATCAAACTATAAATAGATATTTATATTCAATATGCAGTATAGATACTTTATTTCTTAGAATATGGTACTGCTGAAATTTATTTGCTGCATTTCAGGACTAGAATATTCTCGTCATGTGGAAGAGGTTGTTCTTCTCAGTTGGAATAAGGAGTTGCTCAACCACCAGGAATGAGAATTGGCAAAAGGAAAAATATGACAAACACAATCCAAAGGGTAAAAAAAAAAGTGGTTGGTAGAAAAAATTTACCCTCACCTTTCATCGCTACACTATTGGACTATGATGTCCTAGACTAGTCTCCTATAAGGTTGGTGATAATTGACTATCTTAAAAATACCATCCTTGGGAAAAATAATAGTGTAGAGATAAATAATTGCATGAGTAGTTTTCATCATATAGGTTGCATATAGAAGTGTTTGACTTGTGTGATTGCTCTTTGTATGAATTTTAAGTTTTATTTTATACTAACTTTAGAATGAAACACATAGAACTATGTTTAGTCTATGGGGGAGAGTATGTAACATCCCAATTTGACCCCCTATTTTATGATTGTTTGTTAAATATAGTGATGAACTAAAATATTTAGCTAGGAGTTAGTTAATTATTTTAAGAATAATTAAATGTAGCAAATGGGAAATTTAAAGATAAGATGTTTTGTTGTTTTAATTAATGGTTAATTTATCTTATTAACTTTGGATTAACAAGTTAAACATAGAATTTAAGTAAGTCCAACTTGGTGGGTGGACTGTATTTAATGAACATTTAATTAGATGGTAATTTGTCACAAGTTCTGTGTTAATGAAAACATATTTTGTTTGGGTTTAAACCAAAGTAATGAGGTTAGTTTATAGAAAGGATAGGTGCAAATTTTTAATTGGACCACCTTGGGTGCAATGGTAAAAGTAGCACTGAGTTCAAAGAAAATATTAATGAGAGGTTTATCCCATCCAATTTTATACTAAAAAAAAAAGATCATGGGGTAGGGGTCAGAAAGGATATAAATAGAGCTCTCCAAGGTATTCAAGGGGGGAATAAAATCAACGAAAGCAAGTTAGGGAATATGCTCTTTGAGAACTTCATATCAGAAACCAAACACTTGCATTTTCTATTGATTCGACACAAAGAATTCGACATCTCCTAGGGAGTATTCTCTCTAACTCTGTTGAAATAGAAACTATATGGAGCTTTGAATCTCTCGCTTAATCCTCCTCTTTTTTAGCTTGTTTTCTAAAACAAGGGAATCTCATGGAAATAAGCTCGAATTTTTAACTAAGGCTTACGTTTAGAATATTTTCTTACAGTGAGTTAGGTTAGTGCCTTTCTGGTTGATGATCTATTATTTTATGAAATTATGATGTTTAAAGGTTTATGTTGAATTTGAAAATTATTGATTTATGGAATGCTATCATAGTATGTACTAAAGGAAACAAAAATGGCAAAGGTAAGGTTATTTTGTTATGTGTGTTTTTTGAGTATAAACAATTTCCTTCTTTGAGAAGAAAATATATGTTGTTCATGTCTGGTTATAATAGCTTTGCAGGTCTCTAATGAAATAAAACTTATGTAAATGCTAAAGTAATGGTGGTTTTAGGGTTTGGGTAAAGCAGAAGAGCTGTGTTTGATTGTTTAAAAAAAAATGATTAAATTTCCTTGTAAAATCCTATTATAATTTTAGCATAGAAGAGGTTGTTTTTGCTTAATCTACGCAGGGTCTCCATGGCTGTGCCCCTGAAGCCATGATAACGTGCATGATCAGAACAAATAATGGCAATATAGATGGTGCACTCAAGAATGTATGGATCTGCCTTTATGAGTTGTGTAAAATGGATGTTAAAATGTCAAACTCTGCCATGTATTTGATAGAAGACATCTTCAAGAACTTAGGAGACAGTGCAAGCTAGGTTTTATTATGAGTCTTTGTGAGATGTATTATCTTTGGTTTTCACTTGGGTTTGTTGGTTAAAGAAAATAATAATAACAATATTGTTAAAGAAAATAATAATAGTCATTATGTGTCATGTCTTGTTATTATGCTAGAGGTTATAGTTAAAGAAAATAATAATAACAGTCTTGTTGGTTAAATAAAATAATAACAGTCATTATGTGTCATGTCTTGTTATTATGTTGGAGGTTATAGTTAAGGAAAAATAATAATAACAGTGGACTATGTGGTTTAATGGTTATAATGAGGGTTTTGAAATATTATGTATTTTGGGAACAAGTTTATGTATTTATGTAAAGTTGATTCTTGAGAGTAAACTATGGGTTGGAAAAGCGTTAGAGGAAATGTTAAATTATACATTACCCTAGGTCTATAGGAACTCATCTAAAGTTTAAAAAATAATAAGAAAAGATAAAAATAATACTTGTGTGTGTTTTTAAAAGAAAAGTCTCTAAAAGCTAAAGATGACAATAATTACCTAAAGAACTATGGTAAAGATATAGTAATATGAATTTAAAAGGTATTAGGAAGGAAATATTATTATGGCCCATTAATGGCCCCAATTTTACTAAACTTGTTATGTCTAAGTGAAGTAAATAAGGGGGTTTAAATTTTTACAAAGGGATAGGATAATGGGGATCTTGAGACTTAAATAGTTGGTAGTTGTAAATTGATTATCAAGGTTAAAAGGGATCCTAAAAAAAAAATTAGAGATTAAATATGGATGTATATAGATAATACTTCTAAAAAGGAATTGTCTACTACATCGTGACTTTGGTAAAACATAATATTATGTTTAATTACCTATATAGATGTTGCTTGTGGATTATTAGGTACTATGAAATAATCTTACATGATTTATTTTGGAAATATGGTTGTGTTGTAATGATTTTTGGATAGGGGAAATTTGTAACATGGTTACAATTTCTCAAGAACTTATGGAGGTTCCTCATATCCAAGTTGATGTTTAAATTTTGCATAGATAAGGACATGTTGCTTTATGGATAAAGAACATGGAATGACTGGAATAGGAAATATTCATTCTTAGGGAAATTTATGGTGTTTCCCTACTCTTGGATTAAATGAATGATTGTTTTCTAAAATGATATTGTTATATGCATGATTTACCTGCATATCTTTGATACAATAGTGTAAGTGCATTATGATAATTAGGTATATATCATTTTGTGGATTGTCCTGATCCCGAGTACCAAATATTATAGTACTGGTAACTTGAGACAAACAAACCAGATGCTCATGTTGAACCTGAAAGTGAGTTGAAGTATTGTTGTTGTTGTAATTTTACTTCAAGTACACTGTAATTACTTTGTAACAAAAATGATTGATTATGAGCAGAATATTTTTTTTTAGCTAATAGGTGCTGAGAAAATATTGTAATGAGTTCATTGTGGCTTTGTAAATTTTGAAAGGATTTCATTGTACAATGTGCCAATTGTTGATGTGTATAATAGAGTTAAATTGAAATGTAATGCTACAATTCATTTTCTATGTTGTATTTGAAATTTTATGTTTATGACATTGAAAGGATGAATTTGCAAGTTAATGACAAGGAAATATGGAAACTAATAATGAAATAAAAATGGATAAGTGAATCTAGCAACATGAAGTAAACCTTGAGTTAAAATGTAGGTTCCAACACACCCATATGAATTCATGGTTGATTCCATTAACAAACCATTGTTGATATGGTTAGAGATGTTAATAATTGCATATTCAATTTAATTACATTATACAATGTGTAGTGTAGTTAACAAGCCATACACTCACTGATTAGGCTATGTAAAATCTAAATCTATAACAAATAGTTTAACATGGGTTGAACTTGTTGGAAAAGAGTGTTCTAGTTGAAATAGACTGGTAAACTCTCATGATCATTATGGGTGATTTGGCCACTCTCATACACTAGGATAGACTCTGATTAAGTCGATTTCAGTGTGGTGCTTTCCTGAAACACTCAATGGTTACTCAAATATAGTAGTTGCTAGCATGATTCTCTCAATGAAAAAAAAATGGTTGGTTTTGTAATAGGTAAATTTTGGTTATTGCACCTAAGCAAATATGGAACTCAACTACCTAGCCTTAATATGTTTGGCAACTTAAATTGCAAGACTTCAAATTATAATTTTTAACTCTATACTTCAGGTAAAGGTTACACTTTTTCCATCCAAACAAAATAAGACCTATAACTATTATCCATCATAACAAAATTTTAAACCATTATATTTGAAAATATTAATTCATCCAAACAATAATCACACATCTTAAATAAATGTAATTTTTCATATGAACATAAGTCTCAACTGAATTATTTCCAAACAATGAGGACATTTCTATTTGAAATCTAGTTTTAATACACAAAATATTACTTGAGATTGTCATTCCTAATTTACAAAGAACCCATGAAAAAGAGTTTTTTGGTATGATAATCCTTTTAGGATTCTGCTCACTGCTATAAGGGTAAGCATCACTACTAGGTTAAAGATCTGGGTTTAGATTATGAAGAGAACATGAACTAGCACTGGACAAGATGCCATTCCTAATCTATTTTTAACACTTTACAACACTGTAACAAGATATGCTTTAAACAATTGAATCTAGTCTGGACTAACTCAAACTGCAACTTTTTCTGGAATGCATTCACATGAAGATAGGTTTTTGAGCTTTTAGTTCTCTTTTCAAACTTCTCTCGGTAGCTTCGATTCCTTACTCAACTACCGTCATGCTTGAAAATTCACATCGCCAGTTGAGACTCCACTCTCCAACTCAAAAACTAAGGGTTTTTTATTGAATAGATCAGATTTTTGCTCCTCAAATCATGAATGCATTTCTAATTTTCACACAATCATGCATACTTGCAATTGTTTTCTAAAAAATAATATAACATTCAGGAATACTAATGCATGTATTTCACACATAAAATTTCCTCATTCCTAAGTAAGAACATTGTTCACAATCCAAGTAGAACTTATATTCAAGTAATGAGTTTGAATATTAATCATAGAAACAATATTGATTCAATAAGAAACACACTCAAGAACCTTTTTGTTTCTTTCCACACAGGGCATACGAGCAATCATTCCAAAGCATCATACATATTTTCCATTTAACCAAATTCAATTATACAAGGAAACAAATACTATAATCGAACTACCTAAAGTTTTTCGATGTGCTTAAACCTTCAAAAGCTACCAAGTTCTTTTAGAATTTTAGTGCCACTCTATCATTCACACCCTTCTCCTCATTTTACCACCTTGTCCATGCAATTTTTCATCCTCATTTTTCCCTGACGATTTCCTCTCAACACTGATTTTAACTACGTCTAACCGAACTATATTTCCTTTTCTTCTTCCTCTCTTCTTGGTTTATGGTTAAGGAGGTGATAAAAATCATAATGGAATCTAAACGTATTACACCCATATGGTTAAAATTGCCACTATCCCATGCCAAACTTATCCAGATCATGATGAATAAAAAAATTATTTATTTATATTGCAAATTGCTACCAAAAAAGCATAGTTTCAATTATATGTTTTAAAAGGAAACTCGAGCATTATATTTTTCCACCTTAATGACTAACATCCAAAGAAACTCACTTACATATCAAATATATATATAAATTAAACTATATGCATATTATAAATAATTAGTGGCTCCCATCATCATCGCCATAAAAATCAAACACAAAACCTAGACAATCATAACATGTATATGATGTACAAGTATGTAAATATCCATGTAATCGCAAGATGAATCATCACTTCCCTTATTACCTATTCTCATTGGACATTTTGAGTCCCTAAGATAAAAGTTGTCATTGATGTCAAAAGGACCTATGTAAGTAAGAACTATGATTTTACTCCACAAAGAGCTTCTTGAGAAGCCAATATTTTGATCAAAGGTTCTAGAAGGGATGCAAGGCATTTGGTTCCAAAAGGAGCTTCAATGGAAGCTTAGCAAAAGGTTTTTATGAAAACCAAGGAAGGCAAGGAAAGGTTTTATTTAAAACCAATGGATGGCATATTTGAAATGGGTTTTTCTTAAAACCCAAGTTGGCTTTTCATTTCATCGAAAAAGGTGCCCCAGTGATAGAGAAATTTAATTTTAAAGGTTTAGTTTAAATTTTAATTTATTTAATATTTAAATTTAAATTTTAAAATTAAATAAAAGGTTTTTCGCTCATTTCTTATTGGTGCCACCAACGTCATGAGGGCAATCTTAAAAGCGACAATGTATTTGCATTGAAGAAAGGCTTAAATAAATAATCCAAAGGTTTTCCAATTAAAAACCTAAGGAGTGCCGCATGTTTTTTGAAAACCTAAAGTGCTTCACATCTGAATATTGCACAATAAATTTTGTGGAGTGTGACTTGGGCATTCAAGTCATGGACGGTCAAAATTTTGGTGCCTTGTAAGGAAAGTACATGTAGTTTAACAAAGAGAGTGCCAAAGGCACTCACGTAGGCAGTGTTAGCTCGCACGGCTTAGCTACCGCTTGGCAGCATGATGGGCAGAGGTTTGAAATTCCAAGGCCCTTCAAGGGATCCTTTGAGGTATGCACTTTGACTCCGATATTTGTGGGGGTAAATATTTTATTTAAAATATTTGCTTGCTAAGGTTTGATTATGATTTTTGTGGGAGATATAAGGTTGAGCAAGCTTTAATATTTTAATAAGGTTTGATATTTGATTAATGTGAGATATTGCCTAAGAAAGCTTTGTGATTATTTTTTAGTGCAAAAGTGTTGAAAGGAAAGATATAAAATGTTTGATTTATTTTATGGTATAAGTGGTTTGTGGAGTGACAAGGTTATGCAATGATTTGATTTATTTTATTTTATGGTACAAGTGGTTTTAGGAGTGATAAGGAAGTTGTGCATTAATTCTTAAGAAGGTTTTCTAATTAAAATCCTTGGTGAATATAATTGTGAAGTGGAGTAATGTTGATTATTTTGTGATATTCTAACCCTTGTGAAGATTGGCAAAAGAATATTGTGATCATTAAAGGTATGGGCACATTCTCCTATTGATTGATTATGGTGGTTGATTTCTGAAAATATCTTTGGATTGAAAAGGATTGATTATGGTGATTGATTGGTTTAATGCTTCAAGGTTTTCTGGATTGAGAGTTGTGATTAAACCTTATTTTATAAGCATTGTTGTTGGATCCCATTTCTTGTGCAAATAACTTGAACTTGAGTTAAATTAGAACATGAGTATCATTGTTATGTGATATTTTTTGTTGACCATTGTTGGAAACATTTTGAGTTGATTGATACATGCTTGGGCTAGGGTTTTTGAGAAAGGGTTGTTCAATAAGGTGATTGGTTGAGTTGCGTTTATTGAGCCTAGTCAAGTGGATGAATGTGGTTGTTCAAGTTCCATAAAATAAACTATTCTATATTCTTGATTTGAGTTGAGATTGAGATTTGAGAATAGAACATATAGTCTCTAACAATTCTCTTTATGCTTCTATGAGATTGATTTGAGTTGAGATTGAGATTTGAGAATAGAACATATAGAGTCTCTAACAATTCTCTTTATGCTTCTATGAGATTGATTTGAGTTGATATTGGGATTTGAGTATAGAACATATAGAGTCTCTAACAATTCTCTTTATGCTTCTATGAGATTGATTTGAGTTAAGATTGGGATTTGAGTATAGAATATATTGAGTCTCTAACAATTCTCTTTATGCTTCTATGATATTGAGTTGAGATATTGATTGAGCATTAAGTATAGAACATATTGAGTCTCTAAAAATTATCTTTATGATTCTATGAAATTGGACAAGTTTTGTGTGAGCTTGTTAATCTGATTTGAGACAAGTCTTTGACAAGGCTTATGGACTGATTTTGAGTAAGATTTGTGGAAGCTTGCTATGCAGATTTGAGCAAGTCCTAGAGAAGACTTATTGGGTAGATTTGTGCAAGTCCTAGAGAGGACTTGTTGATCATATTTGGACAAGTTCTGTGTGGACTTGAGCAGATTTGGACGGGTTCTATGTGGACCTATTGAGAAAATTTGAACAGGTTCTATGTGGAACTTTTGAGCATATTTGGACAAGTTTTGTGTGGACTTATTGAGAAAATTTGGACAGGTTCTATGTGGACCTGTTGATCATATTTGAGCAGGTTCTATGTGGACCTATTGATCATATTTGGACAAGTTCTGAGTGAGCTTGTTGAGCAGATTTGGACAGGTTCTATGTGGACATGTTGAGCATATTTGAGCATGTTTTGTATGGACTTGTTGAGCATATTTGGACAAGTTTTGAGTGATCTTGTTGAGAAAATTTGAGAAGGTTCTGAGTGAACCTATTGAAACAGAGATTTGGAGGTGACAGAGTATAGAAGATAGAGTCTCAGTGGATAGAGATCCAGCCACCAAGATAATTGAAGATAGATCTGAGTGAGGAGACTTCAAGTGGAGAGAGATCCACCAGTCAATACAATAGAGAGATAGAGTCTTATAGAAGATCACTAGCTAGAGCAGAAGGGGAAAGAGTTCTCTTGTGGAAGATATCCATGAACTTGAGATTAGGGGATCAACATCTCCTTTGGACATAGGTCCATAAATATTGTAATTGGGAAGGATTCCCAAAGAGATTGATTGATAAAATTTTAGTAAAATATTTTCTCTGTGGAGTAGCCCACATTGGGTGAACCACATAAATTGTGGTGTCTCTATTATGTATGGTGTTTTGTGCATTACTTTTATTACTACTATTGAAACTGCTATCTATACACTGCATAATATTGAATTGAAAGAAAAAGTAAAAAGGGGTCTTATACTATTCACCCCCCCTCTCAATATAATATTGTGTTCTTCATATTCCATTGACTATCTTCTCTTTCACGCCAACTTTGATCCTGGTCTACAATAGCAATCAATAGTACCACAATTCGCAAGAAAATGTAAGGTTATTACCAATTTGCTTATCTACAAATATATGTGTGAGGAGGTTTGTTACAATAATGGAGTAGTTTCATTTTTATATATTTTTTTAAAATATATATACTTATAATATAAACAAAAAGCATTTAGTTTATATTTTATTTTAATTTTGTTTTTAGTTGAGATTTTTTATAAAACAACCAACTAGAACATGCCATAATTTTTATGGCAATTTTTTTTTTTTATATATAATATTATTAATAATATTATGAATTTAAATTATGTAACATAATTTTTAATGCTAAACAAATATTGATTTTTTTTTTTAAATCTAAAAATATACTAAATATACTAAATATTGATAAATTTTATAATTATTATGAATCTTGCATGTAAAAATATAAATTTCTTACTAATACCATGTATATATCTAAAATTTACATAACAAAAGTTTGAATCAAAATGTATAAACCTTTTATATATATTTTTAATTTAAATAATAATTTAATTTATGATATTTATAAAAATTCTTATCAAGAATCTACATAAAATATATATTTTTATTTTTTTCCATAATTTACTAATAAATTATTGGAATATGCATCATTCTCATAGCACATCTAGTTCTAATTTCTTAAATTTAGATTATTTTTAAGCGTTCAATTATTTAACTATAAATTAATTAATTAATTTACATTATAAGAATTAACAATATTTTTTAAACCCATTTTAGCATTTATTTTTCACCCTACAAGTTTTCATAAAAGAAATAAAAAGTGTATTCTCTAGGCACATATGAATGGTTGTTTTACTTAGTATTAAACTTGTTGTTTGAATCCTTACCATTTTATTAATATTTACTTAAATTTAGTGAGTAAATTACTATGAAAGTTCAATATATAAATTTTCCTAGTCTGTAGACACCAAAACAACACCAATCTGATTATGTGACGACAAGCACTAATTGCATTGACACACACAGCCCCTAGGGCAGCCCCTAGAGGTTAAACAGTGGTCGTAACCACTCCCAAAAGTAGTTTGGAAGGTCAAGGGTCAATTTGGCACCTTTTTGGCACTTTGCTCCCTACACATCCCACCTTGGGACGAATACAAACTGGTGTTCCTACCACCCAGGGACGATTAGCAGCATTCACTCCAGGGTGAGGCGAATAGAAGGTTTTACTGGCAAAAAAATTCAAACCTCGATAGGTCCGCCAGTTAACTGCAGCTTCAGGCCATGCAATTGCGAGGAAAAACTTCAAATCAAGGAGAGAGACTTAAGTCATGCATGTCTTTTATTTTTTGAGGCCTCATGCAAGGAGACTCTAAATCAGGGAATAATATTTTTTCCAAAATAGGACATGCAACTCCAGTGGTGCCCTCGCATGCGCATTCAAACAGAGAGACCCTAGGTCTATAAATTGGTGAATCTTATCACCCAAAATATAGAGAGAGAGGTAGCATTTTGAGCAATGAAGTGCTGCCATTTTACATCCACACACATACCTTTTTATTTTGTGCTTTTCACATCCTTGATCTCTTGTTGAAGGGAGGTCATAGGGTGGTTATTGGAAGTGCAAATCCAAGCCCAAACCCGAACATTTGGCCACAATATCCCAAAATTTTTTTTTAAAACACCCCATAGGAGGTTTTGGACCCATCCCAAGTGGATTGGTGCTAAAAAAGAGTCTTAAACGGTGGGCGTCCTGCCCCCAGGCGCCCCTCAAACTGTCGCAGGTCTAAACGCCCCACCCTAGAGAGAATATAAATATGTGGGAGATTTCTATGATTTTTCTTTTGCATATTATTCTAGGTTATTCAAATAGGCTGTAGTTTAAATTTCACTTCATTCTGACAAGTTTTGGTTATGCTTTTATTATTTCTTGCTTTTTCTAACATGTAGATAGCGCCATCATATTTTGGGTGATACAGGCTAAATTGGAGAAATATGACCATCTGGGTCATCCAAAAATACCCCCAATTAGCTAAAACCAACTTTGCAGGTCATTTGGATCTTTTTAGATAGGACATTGAAGAGGATGCTTTCTAACAATTTGTTGTAGGTTTATTCGTCCCGCCCCAGAGCGAATACAAATATGTGAGGAATTTCTTGACTGTTCTTTTTGTAGTGTATTTCTGGTAACATATTAATGCTTCTGTCAAATTTCCAAGTCATTCTGATGTTAGTTTGTTATCGGTTTAATATTTTCATGCATACACTAACAGTAGGCCTTGGGAAATACATGTTTTATTCTATCTGCAGGTACTACTGATCTTTTCTATTTCCTTGAATGTAGGTCTTCAACATCAAAGGAGAAGGAAGGAGTCAAAAATCATATACACAAGTGGCGGTGACATTTTGGTTTGCCCATATTACATGTGGGCATGCGAAAGAAGGATTGTTATCCATGGACGTGACAAGAAACATATCTGACGCTCCTATCCCCTAAAATGGAAGGAGACATATTGTAACATGACTTTAAAAGCATATAAATAAAGAGAGCCACATTCCATATTGCTTTTATATTTTTTTAATTCGTCTATGTCCTTTCTTTTTATGCATTTTTCAATACATAGGCTTTTAGCGTTAAGTTTGGTTTTACACGCATCGTGCTTAGCATTTTCCTTTTTGTTTTCATATCCTCATGATTTCAGTGGCGATCACCATGGGACCTCTATCCCTTGATTTTAAGATTAATTTTCTGATTAAAAGTTGCTTGTTTTTGCTTACAGGTACCGAATTTTCAAACGCTGGACTGCTGTTCGTTTCATTATGTGACGAGTACATAGTTGTAATTCATCTTACCCAGGGATGAATAGGACTTCATCCTACCCTAGAACGAATATTGTTCTATTATTCATCTCGCTCTAGGACAAATAGCTTTCTATGTAACTTTAGGGCAGAAATTTAGAGACATCAGATTTGGGCAGAGAAGAGGTAGGGGTCTTAAAACACCTTCTGTCAATTTTTTGCTTTCTATTTTATGTTCTCTGGTTATTTGTTTGCATAGGAGAGTTTGAATTCTTGTTTCCTTCATTTATGCAACTTAAAAATAACCCCACACACCACGTGGTAATTTAAAACAACAAGGAGTTGGTCGTAAAACCCCAACCCTTGAGCCAGACCAACAATGGATTTCATCACCACCTTGGCTTGAGATATTGCATACATAACCCCGATCGTGACTGTTGCTAGAAATAAATCCTAATGAAAGTTGTCTAAGTGTAGCTGGGGTGATTCCCAGTGCATGAGTATAAGTATTCTATGGTAGGTGTCATAAACAGAGTGATTCCCCTTTTGTACCACCTATGTTCCACGTACCATCTGCTCTCATGTACCAATAGTTTCCCTCATGTAAGGGCGGGTATATAGAGAGGTTGCTATATTGGCCCGGCAATGGTATATCTAGGGGGTGACCATTTTTGGGAGTCATAAGAGCCATCATATTGCATCTAAATGTTCTTTACACAAGCTTTCAAAACAAAAAAAAAATCAAAACACACTAAACCAGATTTAGGGCACACTTTTAATCTTTAAACAAGATAATCATTGCTTTGTGTGTGTGTTTCCTTTCTGTTTAGTGTAGCATAAAAATCATAAAACAAAATAAAAAAATCTACGCATCTTGTAGGAAAGCATCACCATGGTGTACACCCATAGCCGAACCCAATCATGGGCAGATGTTGCAGAGAGTGCACAAAGGGGGAAAAGTCGCCTCTGATATAGTCCTGAGGACTTGGTCATCCCGCCTTGGCGGCCTGACCCACAAGATAGTCCACATCATGCCACCATAGAATATGACTATAGAGGCACCTCTTTGAGAGGCACCCCCACTCAGTATAGACCTTTTCAAGAGGAGAACCTACACATAGCACTCAACATAGAAAGGAGGCCTCCCTTAGATGCCCGTTATGAGTGGCCTAGTGATGAAGCGCTAGAGCAACGTAGGGTCCATAAGGAGGGGGCACATGATTTTTTCATCCTTCCTTTACCCCTTATTACTGTTAGTAACACAAAACAAAATCCAGAGCACAGGGATCCCCAAGAAAGGCAAGACAATTCTCCCCACACCCTTCACACATACAAAATGGAATACGAGGAAGACCATCACGTTCCTCAAGAGCAGTACACCACATGAGAGTGATGCACCTCTACACCTGCTATATATTGGGATCACCCATTGAGGCCAGTGCCTCGGGTAAATACTTCTAACCTCGACAGAGGAAAGCAACCCTTAGGGGTCTCGGATCACCATGACCAAGATAGAAATGTAGGAGAAGCATCTAGGCTTCCTAAACACGAGACGGTGGAACAAATTGACTTGGCATTTGCTAGACATGTCGCACGCCAAGCGCAAATCATGCAGCTCAGGCAAGATCAACAACAATTAGACCATCTGTACCACCTTAGCAAAGAGCACATTCAGCACCAGGTAGTCAAATTACTTCATAACACTGTGTCTGAGAAGGTCCCAACCCCTCGCATGCATAAGGTAGAAGTGTATGATAGGTGCAACCCCTTGGTGCGAGATAGGTCCCCGTGACCTTACCAAGTGCTACCTCTGATACATCCTAGACCTGATAGGGATGCCACTCCCAAGAACAACGATGGGCACCCACTGTGGGGACCCACACATGGTTATAGGTCTCGTCTAGAAACTCCTCAAGAAGCCTATGAGGAGTATGAGAAAGAAGAAGAGTGGGATGAAATTCCCTATCAAGGCAAAGGGGCTGCTATCTGACCCCCCTCTATAGGCCTCAAGTTCCCCCCAACCCACAACAGGAGCTAATTAATGAGGAAGAGATTAAATCTTCTGATGCATATAAAGCGCTGCTAGAGCACTTAGAGTCAATGGAGATCAAGACTTCTGGGCCCCAAAATCCCACTTTATGCCAACTCCGTAGTCACCCTGTGCATCCATCAGTGCCAACACCTCCATACCCTGAACACTTTAAACTGCCCCAGTTGGTGATATTCTCACAATGACACTAAGAGAGGGGGGTGAATCAGTGTAGCTATTTAAATTCAAATCTACAACTCTTAAAGCTAAAGCAAAGAGAACTTAAAAGCAGATAAAGCAATTATCACAAGAGAGCACACCACAACACACAATGTAATGAGGTTCACCAATTTGGCTACTCCTCAAGAATGACTGCTTGGACTACGGTCCAAATCTAGCCTTTGCAAAACACCAATTTTACAATCTGTTTACCAGCACCCACTGGAAGGAGCACCAACCCCTGATTTATCTGCACCAACAGAAAGGAGCACCAACCCCTATCCAAGCACCAACTTGGATCACAGTTTTGAAAGCTATATCAATGACATACAAATGCCTTCACTTTTACAAGACCCTGACTGGTCTACAATTTATCAAAACATAGTAAACACTTACTGCTCAGCTTGTTGCTCTCTTACAACACTCTTCTAACCCTCTTTTGACAGCACTTTCACACATTCAGTGACAACTTTATTCTCCATGCAACTGCCCTTTTATAATCAAATTGTCTAACTGTAACTCCAGTTGTAACTCCTTTTATTTCTCATGCGCCACTTGTCAGTTGTAACGCCTTCTAACTATAACTGCTTTTGTATAAATATAGGGTAGGCTTTTCATCAACCACGATGCATGTTACGAATTTACACATATACCCCTACCATGACTGTTCGTCTTCTCGGTCATGATTGTTCGTATTCTTTTTTGTGCATGCATGCATATTCGATTCTATTTATACGACTGTTAGATTTCTCCTTCTTCGACTGTTCTTAAATTAGCTACATGATTTTCTTTTGTAACGTCCCCTGTAACTGCTGTGTAACTTCAGTTAACGGTTACATATCTTAATACGGCTGGGTTCTATTTTTAGCTTGCACCAAAATGACTTGTCACGAAATCGTGACACTTCTGCCTCTTTGTCTTCTTCTCAGCTTGTACCCACGAAAATACATGTCACGAAATCATGACACTTTTCTCCTCCGTACACTCTTCTCGACTTGCACCAGCAAAAACATGACATGTCACGAAATCGTGACACTTTTGCTGCCTTATGCCTTTCTCTGCCTTTCGCCCGCGAAAACAGAACATGTCACAAAATCGCGACACTTTCGTTGCCTTGTGCCTTTCTCTGCCTTTCGCCCGCAAAAACGGAACATGTCATGAAATCGTGACACTTTCGCTTTTGAGCTCTTCCTCCTTGAATTTGTCATGAAATCACGACGCTTCTGCTTCCATGCTCTTTCATTTTGCTTCTATCGTGAAATCGTGACACTTCATCCTTCGGAGTCTTCCTCTCTGCTGTTGTCGCGATATCGTGACATTTCTATCTCCGTACATTCTCTCTCCTCTCTTAGTCGCGAAAATGTGACATGTCGCGATATCGCGACATCTTTTCTCCTTAGCTCTTCTCTTCTCTTTAGGTCACAAAAACGTGACATGTCGCGATATCGCGACATTTTTTCTCCTTAGCTCTTCTTCTTGCAAATTGTCGTGAAATCGTGACACTTTTCCTTGCAAGCTCTTTCTCTCAAACATGTCACGAAATCGTGACACATTTTCGTCCGTACTGCCTCTCTTGCAGATTGTCGTGAAATCGTGACACTTTTCTTTGCGAGCTCCTTCTCTCAAACATGTCGCGAAATCGTGACACATTTTCTTTGCTTGCGCCTTCTCTCCAAACATGTCACGAAATCGTGACAGTTTTCTTTGCCTGCGCCTTCTCTCCAAACATGTCACGAAATCATGACAGTTTTCTTTGCTTGCGCCTTCTCTCCGAACATGTCACGAAATCATGACAGTTTTCTTTGCCTGTGCCTTCTCTCCGAACATGTCACGAAATCGTGATAGTTTTCTTTGCTTGCGCCTTCTCCCCAACATGTCACGAAATCGTGATGTTTTTTTTTTCTTCTTCCAAATTGAATCAGATTTTCCTTGCGCTTTCTCTCTCTTCCAACATGTCACGAAATCATGACAGTTTTCCTTACGCTTTCTCTCTCTTCGAACATGTCACGAAATCGTGACAGTTTTCCAGCTTTTCTCTCTCCTTCGATATGTCGCGATATCGTGATAGCTTTTCTAGTTTTTCTCTCTCCTCCGATATGTCACGAAATCGCGATAGCTTTTCTACCTTTTTCTCTCTCCTCCGATATGTCACGAAATCACGACAGAAAACATGTCGCGATATCGCGACAGTTTTCTTACTTGTCTTTTTCTTTGATCCTTTGAATCTGGGCCACTTCTGTCTTCTTGGAAATTTTCTGTACATGCTCGACCGACCTCCGAACTCCTGTCCATTGCATCAGCTGATCTATCTGTCTGTGTTGACAACAATGACAATACTGTTTCTGCACCTTGCTCAACAATCTCCCCCTTTGGAATTGTTGGCAACACATGGGCAATTTCCTGTAATTCTTCTCCCCCTTTGACAATAATACCAAAGGGCTGCTGCAGACTCCCCCTGAGTCTATGCACAACATTCTCAAGCAAAAACTGTTACAGTTAGTAAAAATCAAGAATATGAGCAAAGATATAAACACATATATGAATGCTCCCCCTGAGAATGTGGTCCCGATATCTAGTCAATTTTTGGGAAACGTGACCACTCCCAACTTACTCCGAAGGTACTCAAAAACTTCCTTGGGCAATGGTTTTGTGAATATATCTGCTACTTGCTCTGTAGTTGGAACAAAATCCAATTTAACCTCACCTTCCGCAACTTTATCCTTCAAAAAGTGATACCGGATTGCAATATGTTTGGTTCGAGAATGCATAACCGGATTCTTCGAGATGTTAATAGCACTGGTGTTATCACATTTAACTAAAATTGGCTCTTTGAAGTGAATACCAAGATCTTTCAGGGTTTGTCTCATCCATAATATTTGTGTACAACACGTTGTTGTTGCAATGTATTCTGCCTCTGCTGTGGATAGAGAGACTGATTCTTGTTTCTTGTTGTGCCATGCTACCAGCCTGTCTCCAAGATAAAATGCTCCTCCACTGGTACTCTTTCTGTCATCTATACATCCTGCCCAATCTGCATCAGAATATGCAATAAGAGTGAAGTCCTTACCTTTTGGGTACCATAACCCATACTCCATAGTACCCTTGAGGTACCTAAAAATCCTCTTCACAGTTGTCACATGAGTCTCTTTGGGACTAGCCTGAAATCTTGCTACCATGCATACTTGCCTGTAAGATATCTAGTCTGGTAGTTGTCAAATACAGTAGACTTCCAATCATAGATCTGTACATGGTTTGATCTACATCTGGAGATTTGTCATCCTTGCTCAACTTGCAACTTGTTGTCATGGGAG
Organism: Wollemia nobilis; assembly: GCA_028583015.1. Lineage (NCBI taxonomy): Eukaryota > Viridiplantae > Streptophyta > Pinopsida > Araucariales > Araucariaceae > Wollemia > Wollemia nobilis. The sequence continues at coordinate 3,237,584 of JAQPPZ010017260.1, read as the reverse complement.
TGCTAACAGGTTTACTATCCTCCATTGTGAACTTTTTCAACATTTCTTTCACATATTTAACTTGAGAGATAAAAATGCCCTTTTCATTTTGATTGACTTGCAATCCGAGGAAATAAGAAAGTTCACCAATCATAGACATCTCAAATTCTTTCTTCATTTTATTTGCTATGTCTCTACAGGACTTATCATTCTTGCTGCCAAAAATGATATCATCTACATAAACAACAAGGACAATAAGATGGCCATTCTCTATTTTGACATACAGATTGTTGTCCACCAAACCTTTCTTGAACCCCTGTTGAATCAGATAGTTATCCAACCTTGCATACCATGCTCTGGGTGCTTGTTTCAAGCCATACAAAGCTTTCTTCAACTTGCAAACAAAGTTGGGATTATCACCGAGTTGGAACCCATCTGGCTGCTCAATGTAAACCTCTTCTTTCAGTTTTCCATTCAGAAATGCTGATTTCACGTCCATTTGATATACTTTGAAATTTTTATGAACTGCTAAAGCCAGAAACATTCTGATTGCCTCTAGTCTAGCTACTGGTGCAAAGGTTTCCTCAAAATCAATACCTTCAACTTTGTGCATAGCCTTTACAGACCAGTCTTGCTTTATTCCTTACAACCTGTCCATCTTCGTTCAATTTATTTCGAAAAATCCATTTAGTACCGATTATATTTTTATTTGTCGGCCTTGGTACTAACTCCCAGGTTTTGTTTTTCTCAATCTGATCTAGTTCTTCATTAATTGCCTTCATCCAACTTTCATCTGTGCTTGCTTCAACAACATTTTTGGGCTCAATGCTTTGGATAATAGAGAGTAGTTCCGTACTACTGCTCTTCTTGTCTGAATACCAACTGTGGGGTCCCCAATAATTTGCTCTCTGGGATGATTTTTTCTGCCAGCTACCTGTTTTGAATTTCTTGTTTTCTTCTACTTCGAGTCAATACTTAAATCATCCGGGTCAATTTTTTGATTCTCTTCCGTTTCCTTTTCTTCATCTCCTTCAATAACTTCTTCATAAATAGGGTAGTTTTCTTGATGAGTAATTTCTCGTTCTCTACCTTCATCAACTTTAACATCGGCACTCTCCACAATTTTCTTTAGCCTCTTGTTGTAGCATGTGTAGGCTTTGCTTTTTGTCGAGTAACCAAGAAAAATACCTTCGTCAGCTCTATCTTCAAACTTACCAAGATTATCTTCAGTTCGTTTGATATAACACTTGCTACCAAACACTTTGAAGTATCTTGTTGTTGCCTTCCTACCGAACCATAGCTCATAAGGTGTTTTGCTTTCATGTGTCCTTAACATGCACCTGTTTTGGATGTAAACTGCAGTATGGACTGCCTCTTTCCAAAATCTATCGGCTATTTTGTTCTCAACCAACATTGTCTGTGCCATTTCTTGCATAGTCTTGTTCTTCCTTTCTACAATACCATTCTGTTGAGGTGTCCTTGCTGCTGAAAACTGTCTTTTGATCCCATATTTTTGACAGTACTCTGCAAACTCCTCTGAGATAAACTCTCCTCCTCTATCTGATCTTAAGCATTTAATTCTTTTTCTTGTTTGATTCTCAACCTGGTGTTTGAAAGTCTTGAACATTTCAAAGGCATCTGATTTAAGCTTTAAAAATAGTACCCATGTCATCCTGGAATAGTCATCTATACACAACATAAAGTATTTGTCACCATTTATGCTTTGTGTTCTCATGGGTCCACATAAGTCAGTATGAATTAGCTCTAAAGGTTTCGTTGGTGAAGTATTCCTTTGATTTAAATGTGGATCTAGTTTGCTTCCCCTTTTGGCATGAAGCACAGATGCTATTTAATGGTTTGCCAATGGTGGGTATATCTCTTACTGCCCTTTTTGAACTTATTTTTACCAGATTGTCAAAGCTAATATGACCAAGCCTCTTGTGCCACAGCCAATTTTCATCTTCCTGTCCAATCAAACATGCTCCTTCTGAAGTCTCTGAGAGAGTATACAGGTTTCCATAAGTCCTCGATCCAGTAGCTATCAGCTTCCCACTGTGTGCTTTTCTGACTTCACAACCCTGCTTCTTAAAGATGACTTCATGACCTCTGTCATAGATTTGACTTACGCTCGGTAAGTTGTGCTTCAAACCAATCACAAACAGAACTTCTTTGGAATTGATCTTTCCATCACTTATCTTGACTGATCCTTTGCCAACTATCTTGGCTCCATCATTATTTCCAAACTTTACAGAGCCCCCTTCATATTTTTGTAATTTTTCAAATTTTTGTTTATCTCTTGTCATGTGACTGGAGCATCCACTATCCAATATCCATGGTGCAGATTTGTTCTGTGCTTTGAATGTTGTCTGTACAATCAAGGATTCCTTTTCTTCCTTGGGTCGCTCCTTTTCTTTCCACTCTGGTTTGACTACAATTTTGGTCACTTGTTTAGACTTTTCTTTGTCAGTAGCCTGTGCATGTTTTTTTGGGAATTTTTTGTTTTGCCTTAAAATGTTTGGTTGAGATCTTCTTCCCTAATTTTTATTTGTTGCATATGTGCTTCTACAGTTTCTTGCAATGTGTCCAAAGTTATGACGAGTTATAGCATTCTCTTGCATAATCCATCAAGGGTGAAAAGACATTTCTACTGGTGAAATTTCTTTGTCCTTTATTATAAATGCAGTCTGAAATCTTATGACCGTAAGCATTGCATTTAAAACAATAACCGAAAAAAGGAATGATTGAACCTGGGAGTTGGTCTTTGCCATTTTGTAGTAGGAGCCACAAATTTTCTTCTCCTTTGATGTGTGACTTTTATGAATCCCTCATTGTCAGCACTTTTCTCGTGCCTGGCATTGTTGCTTTCTTTTGCCTGATTCATTTTTCTTTGATCAACCTTGATCTTATCTTCTTTCTTTACTTGTTCTACAGTTATGGCCTTTGATCCACTTGACGATTCTCCTTCGACAAAGCCCAAGCCAAATTTGATGCCTGTAGTCCTCTGACTATTTATAATATTTTCAAGCTTCGTAGAACTTCCTTCAAGTTTGTGATAGCAACTCAATTTTTGATTCTTTTCTTCTACCCGCATTCTTAAGACAACAATCTCTTCTTCCAGTTTGTTGCACTCATCTATTTTCATGGTTAATTGTACTTCGAGTTCTTCAGACATTTTCTTAAATTCTTCTGTCTGAACTTTCAAACTGTTTATTATGTCATTCGCATCCTCAAGCTTTCTTGAGACCTTTTTATTCTTTTTCCTTTCTGTACTCAACTCTTTAAGTGCAGCAACCAACTCTCCTTCCAGATATACTTCAGCCTCATCCTTAATGTTTGTGTCACCTTCCTATTTTTCTTCTATTTTTTCTTCTTCAAATGCCATGAACAGAGCTTCACCTGTTTCTTCTTCAAAATCTTCACCTGAGCTATCTTCGGAAGAGCTGACATTCTTGGATATGAAACTTTTCCTTTTGAAGTTGTTTTTTCTAAAATTTGGTTTCTTCTTCCGAGTCACTTCTTTCTTGGTGTGACCCTTCATCACTTTTGGTTTTCTCATTCATTGGACACTTAGCTGCAAAGTGACCGACCCCTCCACAATTGAAGCACTTAAACGGTAACTTTCCTCTATATTTTCCTTTTCCCTTTATAAGTTTCTGAACAAAGTTAGCTTCCGTTTCATCCGATGTCTCTTCATCCTCAGATTCTTGTTCAGCTTTTATATTTTTGTGTGCTTTAAAAGCAGCTTCTCTGTCTATGGGCTTAGTTTGTCCTATTCTCATTTCGTATGCAGTCAAAGAACCATGCATCTCGTCCATGCTAAAATTGTTTAGATCTTTAGCTTCTTCTATTGCAGAAACTTTAGAATTAAATCTTTTGTGAAGAGTTCTAAGTACCTTTTTCACGACGATCGCATCTTCGATTTCTTCGTCGAGTCCTCTGATTGCATTAATGATTCCATTGACTCTCAGCATATAGGCCTCTATGTTCTCATCGTCATTCATTTTTAATGCTTCAAACTGAGCTCGATGCGTTTGTAGCTTGGCTTCCTTGATCTTGTTGTCTCCTTCATGGATGCTCTTCAGTTTGTCCCACATGTCTTTTGCCATTTTATAGCTCATGATCCTTATCAGTTCACTGTCTACTAGCCCACACATTATGGCATTCTTTGCTTTGGAGTTATTCTCAAACTTTTTCTTCTCGGCAGTATCTGTTGGAGGAGTAGCTGGTATTGTGTATCCACTTTCTACTGACTCCCAAATGTCGTATCCCAACGCACATAGATATGTCTGCATCCTGAGTCTCCAGAATGAGTAATTAGTTTCATCAAACAAAGGAGCTTTGTTTGATGAGAATCCTTCACCACCTGCCATTGTGTTTCTTCCAAGATCACCTTAGCTGATTAAGCTTGTTCAGGAACCTGGCTCTGATACCAATTGATATTCTCACAATGACACTGAGAGGGGGGGTGAATCAGTGTAGCTATTTAAATTCAAATCTACAACTCTTAAAGCTGAAGCAAAGAGAACTTAAAAGCAGATAAAGCAATTATCACAAGAGAGCACACCACAACACACAATGTAACGAGGTTCACCAATTTGGCTACTCCTCAAGAATGACTGCTTGGACTACGGTCCAAATCCAGCCTTTGCAAAACACCAATTTTACAATATTTTTACCAGCACCCACTGGAAGGAGCACCAACCCTTGATTTATCTGCACCAACAGAAAGGAGCACCAACCCCTATCCAAGCACCAACTTGGATCACAGTTTTGAAAGCTATATCAATGACATACAAATGCCTTCACTTTTACAAGACCCTGACTGGTCTACAATTTATCAAAACATAGTAAACACTTACTGCTCAGCTTGTCGCTCTCTTACAACACTCTTCTAACCCTCTTTCGGCAACACTTTCACACATTCAGCGATAACTTTATTCTCCATGCAACTGCCCTTTTATAATCAAATTGTCTAACTGTAACTCCAGTTGTAACTCCTTTTATTTCTCATGCGCCACTTGTCAGTTGTAACGCCTTCTAACTATAACTGCTTTTGTATAAATATAGGGTAGGCTTTTCATCAACCACGATGCATGTTACGAATTTACACATATACCTCTACCATGACTGTTCATCTTCTCGGTCATGACTGTTCGTATTCTTTTCTATGCATGCATGCATATTCGATTCTATTTATACGACTGTTAGATTTCTCCTTCTTCGACTGTTCTTAAATTAGTTGCATGATTTTCTTTTGTAACGTCCCCTATAACTGCTGTGTAACTTCAGTTAACGGTTACATATCTTAATACGGCTGGGTTCTATTTTTAGCTTGCGCCAAAATGACCTGTCACGAAATCGTGACACTTTTGCCTCTTTGTCTTCTTCTCGGCTTGTACCCGCGAAAATACATGTCACGAAATCGTGACACTTTTTGCCTCCGTACACTCTTCTCGACTTGCACCAGCGAAAACATGACATGTCACGAAATCGTGACACTTTTGCTGCCTTATGCCTTTCTCTGCCTTTCGCCCACGAAAACGGAACATGTCACGAAATCGTGACACTTTCGCTGCCTTGTGCCTTTCTCTGTCTTTCGCCCGCGAAAATGGAACATGTCACGAAATCATGACACTTTCGCTTTTGAGCTCTTCCTCCTTGAATTTGTCACGAAATCACGACGCTTCTGCTTCCATGCTCTTTCATTTTGCTTCTATCGCGAAATCGTGACACTTCATCCTTCGGAGTCTTCCTCTCTGCTGTTGTCACGATATCATGACATTTCTATCTCCGTACATTCTCTCTCCTCTCTTAGTCACGAAAATGTGACATGTCGCGATATCGCGACATCTTTTCTCCTTAGCTCTTCTCTTCTCTTCAGGTCATGAAAACGCGACATGTCACGATATCGCGACACCTTTTCTCCTTAGCTCTTCCTCTTGCAAATTGTCGTGAAATCGTGACACTTTTCCTTGCAAGCTCTTTCTCTCAAACATGTCACGAAATCGTGACACATTTTCGTCCGTACTGCCTCTCTTGCAGATTGTCACGAAATCGTGACACTTTTCTTTGCGAGCTCCTTCTCTCAAACATGTCACAAAATCGTGACACATTTCTTTGCTTGCGCCTTCTCTCCAAACATGTCACGAAATCATGACAGTTTTCTTTGCTTGCGCCTTCTCTCCAAACATGTCATGAAATCGTGACAGTTTTCTTTGCTTGCGCCTTCTCTCCGAACATGTCACGAAATCGTGACAGTTTTCTTTGCTTGCGCCTTCTCTCCGAACATGTCATGAAATCATGATAGTTTTCCTTGCTTGCCTTCTCTCTTCCAACATGTCACAAAATCGTGATAGTTTTCTTACTTGCCTTCTTTGCTTCCAACATGTCACGAAATCGTGACAGTTTTCCTTGCGCTTTCTCTCTCTTCGAACATGTCACGAAATCGTGACAGTTTTCCTTGCGCTTTCTCTCTCTTCGAACATGTCACGAAATCGTGACAGTTTTGCCAGCATTTTCTCTCTCCTTCGATATGTCACGATATCATGATAGCTTTTCCAGCTTTTTCTCTCTCCTCCGATATGTCACGAAATCGTGACAGCTTTTCCAGCTTTTTCTCTCTCCTTCGATATGTCGCGAAATCACGACAAAAAACATGTCGCGATATCGCGACAGTTTTCTTACTTGTCTTTTTCTTTGATCCTTTGAATCTGGGCCACTTCTGTCTTCTTGGAAATTTACTGTACATGCTCTAACTGACCTCTGAACTCCTATCCACTGCATCAACTGATCTATCTGTCTATGTTGACAACAATGACAATACTGTTTCTGCACCTTGCTCAACAGTTGGCACTCTTTAGAGGAGAGGAGGATGCCCAAGAGCACGTGACTAGGTTCCTAAGCCAATGCTTTGGCATTTAGGACAATGATGCTTTGTTGCTCAAAACATTTATAACCACATTCATAGGCCCTACCTCGGATTGGTTCACTCAGTTACCAAAACATAGCATCAGTAACTTGGATCATGATGCAGGAGCATCCGGTGGCAGCAGAGTAGTCCTTCCTCAACAAAAAATGTCTAAGTTCTTTCCTGGATGTCGCGATATCGTGACAAGAAAAAGTGTCACAATATCGCAACATGTCACGTTTTCATGACTCAGAAAGGAGATAGAAGGCACAGAGCAAAAAGTGTTGTGATATCGCGACAGGAAAAAGTGTCGCAATATCGCGACTCAGGAAGGAGAGAGAGACGTGGAGCAAAAAATGTCACGATTTCATGACATGTCACGAAATCACGACTAGAAAATTGAAGGAGGCGCAAGAGAGAAAAGTGTCGTGATATTACGACATGTCGCATTATCGTGACCAGAGGATGAGAGAAAGCACAAAGGAGGAAAAGTGTCGCGATATCGCGACCTATCGCATTTTCTCGACCAAAGGACAAAGAAAATGAGTAGATGAGGAAAATGTCGTGTTATCGCGACACGTCACATTTTCATGACCAGGAGACAAGAAGATGCGTAGAAGAGGAAAATTTCGTGATATCATAACATGTCACATTTTCGCGACCAACAGACCAAAGGAGGCATAGAGGAGAAAAATGGCATGATATTGCGACATGTCGCATTTTCACGACCAGAAGACAAGAGAAGGCATGGAGAGAGAAAAATGTCACGATATCACGACATGTCGCATTTTTGTGACCAAAAGCCGAGAGAAGGTGCCAGAGATAAAAGTGTTGCAATATCGTGACATGTCACGTTTTTGCGACTCAGGAAGGAAGGAGAAGGCGTCTAAGAAAAATGTCGCAATTTCGTGACATGTCGTGAGATCGCGACCGAAAGTAGACAAGGAAGGACCAGCGGAGAAAATGTCAAGATTTCGCGACATGTTGCAAAATCACGATCAAAGGAGCATAAAAGGAAGCAAGGAAGAAAACTATCATGAAATCGTGACATGTCATGATTTCGTGACCCGAAGTAGAGAGCGAAGGCAGAAATGCAAAGTTGTCATTATTTGGCGACCCGAAAGCAGAGGGAGAGAGCAGAGAAAAAATATGTCGCGATATCGTGACATGTCACGATTTCGTGACCCAAAGAAGTGTGAAGGAAGCAGTGAGCAAAGATGTCACGATTTCGCGACATGTCGTGATTTCATGACCCAAGAGGAGAAAGAGGAGCTGGAAGGAGAAGATGTCATGGTATCGCGACATGTCACGATTTCGCGACCCGAAGGAGAAGAAGACGATGGTGAAAGAAAAATGTCACGATATCGTGACCCGACTAAGAGAAAAGGTAGTAGGGAAGATAAATGTTGCGATATCGCGACATGTCGCGATATCGCGACCCGACGAAGAAGAAAAGCAGTGAGGAGTAAAAGACATGCGTCCCTAGACGGTGTTTCTCGAGGTAGTCAAAGGCCTCATTAAAGCCAAATTTCTTGCCTGGTAAGCTTGCTGAGCATGGCGGCCACTCGACTATTACGTATAGAGGTCAGAGATGATCAGGTAGCTCATAAATGCGAGTTTGTCATGATATCGTGACCCGACAAAGAAGAAAAGTAGCGAGGAGTAAAAGACACGCATCCCTAGATGGTGTTTCCCGAGGTAATCAAAGGCCTCATTAAAGCCATATTTCTTGCCCGATAAACTTTCTGAGCATGGTAGCCACTTGAATATTGCGTCTAGAGGTTAGAGACGATCAGGCAGCTCATCAATGCGAGTTTCCATGGTTGCCCCAGTGGCAGTTGCCAGATAAAGTAAAATATGTGAAGGTTCAGTCATCGAAGGCGAGGAAGAGCCAATTTTTGAGATTCGGAAGATGTATTCTTCCAGGGGGGTCATTAATGGCCTAGAGGTTTGGGACCTCGAAAGAAACCCAAAGGGGTTTTAAAAGGAGAAGCATAGGCATGTAGAAGGGGTCAAAAAACTACCGAGGCAGTGTTGCAGAGTTGGAGGCAAGAGGCCCACTCTGGACCTGTCTGGGTATGTTTTTCTTCCAGGGGGGAAGTAGAGGAGTTGAGATTGGGAAGAAGGTTTTCTTCCTGGGAGTGCAGAGGCAGATCGTCGAATGTGAGGCAGCCTGCATTAGAAAATAGAAAGCTAAGCCTATGGGCTAGCATTGTAATCTCTTTTTCCAAGTTAATGAATGTGCATTTTGAAAATTTTGGTATGAGTGATTTTGTGTCCCCCCATCAGATCAGCTATTGGATGCATTTATCGAATGCTTCACCTTCAACACCAATAAAAAGGTGTCACTGAGCAACCTATCTAGCCTCATTTAGTATGAGGAAGAGACCATGGTGGCATATGGGAACCGATGGAGGATGTTGCTTTCAAAGTTGCCCTACCTCCCTCCAATGTCCAACCTGACCCAAATGTTCTCAAAGAGCTATTTGAGATCGATCTTCGTGCTATTGCAGCTGTAGAAATATGCCACTCTTGAGGAAGCTCTGGCACAAGCCAGAATAATTGAGGAGATCAAGATACAGGATGGCGAAATTGCCAAGCCTAAGAAGAAAGAATGGTCTAAAAACACCAAAATAGGGACCACACAATAGAAACTCATTGCGGTCAATCAGGTTGCTATAAACGTTCCTAATCTTGCACAAGCAACACAGACTCAAAAGGATAACTATCATGTGGTTCCTCCTAACAATTATTATAGAGAAAATTAGAGGTAGAAACAAAATCAATAGCGTTGTCCTAGGCGACAATTCACACCTTACACAGAGTTCAAGGACTCCTTATTTGACCGCTTGTCAGTGACAAACTTGATCAACCTTCTCGAGATTCAAACCATAGACCCCAATGCACCAAAGCCTAAGTGGTATAGATAGGACTTGTACTGTAGGTTCCATAGATGGAAGGGACATGACCTTAATGCATGTTGGAAGTTTAAATGCTTGGTGCAAGACCTAATTGACAACAAGACGTTGGCGGTAGACAACCTCGATGGGAGTCTTTAGAGACCCCTTGCCTACCCATGAGGCACAAGAAAAACCCCTTCAAGTCAATGAGGTGCAACAGAATTGCCCCATGCAGGGGTATGTAGGGATGATAAGCATAGTGACTAGGAACAAGAGATACCCGGGAGCTGCCCCCATGGCAGCCACAAGAGAGGTTCCATCAACGTCACAACCTCAACAACACCCTACACAACTTCCCCTACCTAGACCAGTGGCCACGATTCGAACTAGACTTACCCAAAGTCTAAGGACCACGTCGGCTAGGCTCTCCATATATGAGCTCATTCAAAAATCAGCGCCCCATCGGGAGGCTCTAATGGAGATATTAAAAGCCATCGAGCTGCAACCCCACGAAGCAAACTCTTTCAACAACTTTGTGGGACATGTAAAACAATGTACAGAACCAGTCATCACCTTTAGAGAAGATGAATTGAAATCGATGACTGGTGATGTGGCGGATCCACCCCTGCATGTCATTGCGCGGGTCAACGGGATTTCGTATAAGAGAGTGTTGGTGGACACTAGCTCATCCAGTAATATCATTACAACAGTAGCATTGAAACATCTAAAGTTGTCGGCATCTCACATCGTGGCCTCCACCTATACTCTTCGAGCATTCAATGATGCGATATGCTCGACGGTTGGCACAATTGTCCTACCCATCCAAGTGGGACAAAATACTATTCATACATTGTGCCACATCTTGGAAGGTGAGATGGCCTATAATATCTTGCTGGGGCAGCCTTGGATCAGGGACATGAAGTGTGTCCCTTCTATAGCTCATCAGTGCTTAAAGTACACATTTGAAGGACAGGTGCATGTAGTCTCGACAGACTTAGAGCCCTTCAAGTACTGCAATACGGTGCAATTCATGCCGCAATCGACCCTTCCATCAACACATTTGGATTTTCAGTTGAATCCATCTAAACAGGGTCCTATTCCGTAGGCGCCCCCGATGACAAGTCCATCAAATCCCCAGCCAGGTCCATCTTCTTCATCTGGTCCTTCAACAACGATGCCACCTATGATGGCCACACCAAAGGACAAGGGAAAGAAACCCCTAGAAGAGGAACCACCCCTAGTCTCAACCATCTCTACCGAAGAGATGCCTAGTAGAATGGAAGTCGAGATGCCTGGTTTGCCCTCCATGGAGTGGACTCAGGAAGGACTCCCATTCGCTCCCTCTCAACCGCCAATGATCACTATTGAGATGGCCAACACGGGCCTAGGGGAGTATATAGTGTGAAACATTGTAGCAACACCCACACTTGAGTCCATGCAGGACATGGGGAGACCTCGCCTTCCCATCGGCTCTGTGGTTCCTCTAGGCTACCCACCCAATCAGAAAAACTTTGTTTATGGGGGCCTGGATAATGGCGTTGAACCTTACATGCAAGAATACGAAGATGAGGAGCCCTTTGTTGAGGATGTCAACTATTTGTCCAACCCAGACTTCGCATTAAGATATCTTGGCCAATGCAATTGGCATGGATATGGGTTGGGCAGGTATGAGCAAGGAGTGCGTGTTCTTTGCCAACCGAGATATCAAATGCCTTATGACAAGTCGGGAGTAGGGTTCAACCACCCCTTGCCCTTGGACATCTTGGTAGAGAACATGCAAGGCCTAGGGATAGGCAACAAGGATGGGTTGGCATTAGATCCATATGCCAATCCTAACACAACATATACATTGGGGGATTATCTCCCATTACGAACAAACAACCTTGTTGACCTTAACAACCCTTTCCCTTCGGTCGAAAAGGGAGAAAATTCGAGGACTCACCTACAAGAGGGATATGGACAAGACCAAGAAGGGTCTTCAGAAGATGAGTCGGAGTACGAGGTAGCACCTTGGGATCCTTTCGAGTCTGATAGCAATCATTCACAAGTGCATCCCATGGATGATTATCAAGAGAGCTTCCCGACAATGTTCCCTTTGGATGCTCCAATTGAGCATATGCCACCTCAAGAGAATCAGGTCCCCCCGCAGAGAGTGGAACAACCCCGATGGGACCACATTAATTTGCTCGAGCAAGATGAGCCTCATATGTCGCAAATGGCTATTGGAGCCAACGAAGGCCTTTGGATCTCTGATAGTGATTATGAAGATGAAACTGAGATGGCCTATCTCAATCATATGCGATAGCAACAATATCCCTTGGACATAGATGACATGTTTGAACAACTACACATAGGGCCAAGGCATAGGTGGCACCTCAAACAGGCATAGTTATAGCAATTACTACACCCGCCACTCCAGGTATACAAAGAACATCTTCTGCTTGGAGACCCTATAGAGCCATCAGTGCCTAGGGTGGACCCTATCCTCTTATCCACACATAGGGCCGATCCATTTGTGCCAGTGCCCACAGAGCCAGATCCGAAGCACAAATATCATCTAGGATGTCCGAGCAGCCACACCCACGGTAATGGAGACCACAATCATTTCATCAACATGATCTCCATTGATTTAACCACCCCCATCCATAATCTAGTCGACCCAACATGGTCATTGCATCTAGACCTAGATGCTATAGACTGGGATCACGCTGACACACCGCCATCCCCATCAGAGTTTTGGCCTTGTGGTGGGATGTTCCATTTCACCCCCGGATAGACTCAGGATGTCTTCCATGTTGAAGAGGAACCTGACGTTCCAAATGATGATCTCAACTCAGCAAATGATATCCACTTGATCCCAACTCCACACCAGTTGGAGGACGGGTCCCACATGTCAGTCGAGGAGACGACTGACGTAGACATCGGCTCAGATCCACTGAATTTGCAAATCATCAAGCTGGGGGTAATTCTATCCCCCGAAGAGCAAGCCGACTACATTGCCCTTCTCAAAGAGAAGAAGGAGGTTTTTGCATGGTCATACAAAGACATGTCGGGACTAGACCCGCAGCTAGTCATGCATAATCTAATGCTTGATCCGATAGTCAAGCCAATAAAGCAAAAACTATGTAAGATGCATCCAACAGTGGCCTTAATGGTCAAAGACGAGTTACAAAAGCTGTTGGATGCATAGTTTGTCATCTGCGTGGATTACCCACCATGGTTGTCTAACATGGTGCCCATCAAAAATCTCGATGGGAGGATTCGCATATGCATCGATTTTTGAGATCTCAACAAAGCGAGTCCTAAGGATGATTTTCCCTTGCCTAGCATCGACGCATTGGTAGATGCTACAACGGGCCATGAAATGCTTTCCCTCATGGATGGCTTCTCGGGATACAATCAGATTCGTATCAATCCCGAGGACCAACTAAAAATGGCGTTCACAATGCCTTGGGGAACATTTTGTTATAAGGTCATGCCCTTTGGCCTTAAAAATGTTGGTGCCACCTACCAACGTGCCATGACGTACATCTTCCATGATTACATGCACAAAAATTTGGAAGATTACATGGATGATTTGTTGGCAAAATATCTTTTGTTCCCAGATCATCTCGATGACTTGAGCAAGATCCTCGATCGCCTCATTGAACATAAAGTCAGACTAAACCCCAAGAAGTGCATATTTGGCATCACATATGGAAAGCTCTTGGGTTTCATAGTCTCCAAATGAGGAATCGAGGTGGATCCAAACAAAGTCAAGGCAATCCTTGAAATGCTTCCCCCAACTACCATCAAGCAGCTCAAAAGTCTATAGGGAAAGGTCATGTCAATCAAGCGCTTCATAGCACAGCTATCTGACAAGTGCCGACCCATGAATAAATTATTGCACAAGGGGGTAGCATTCCATTGGGATGACGAGTGCCAGTCAGCCTTTGATGAGATTAAACAATACTTGGCTTCGTCGCCAGTATTGGCACCACCTAGACCAGGAGTGCCATTCTACTTATACATCTCAGCTACTGAGGTGGCACTGGGTGCCATGTTGTCCCAAAAAAATGAACTACACAAAGAACAGGCTACTTACTATCTTAGCCACACCCTGGTCAGTTATGAACTTAACTATGCATACGTTGAGAAGCTCTGCTTGGCAGTGGTGTTTGCTACCAAAAATCTATGCCACTACATGCTGAGCAACAAGATGTATGTTGTGTCTAAGGAGAATCCATTGCGATACATGATGAGTCATACTTATCATAGTAGCCGCACGGTGAAATGGATCATGTTGTTGATGAAGTTTGACATAGAATTCATTGGACAAAAATCCATAAAAGTTCAAGTCATCATCGATCAACTAGCAGAGGCTCCTCTTGAAGATGATCAGCCTCTGACCGTAGAACTACCGGATGATGGGGTCTTCCATGTTTCAGAATCGCCAGATTCTAATGAGCCTGAGTCACAGGCTGACATGACCCTATTCTTTGATGGTTCTAAATGTGAGCAAGGAGGTGGCACGAGAATTGTATTCTTCACACCGCAAGGGGCTCCAATGCCTCTATCATTTAAATTAGACTTCCCGTGCACCAACAACAATGCAGAATATGAAGCCTTGCTCATAGGTCTTCAAACAATAGTCACCATGAACATTAAACATTTAAACATCTTTGGTGATTCATTGTTAATTGTCAATCAAGTAAAGGGGGTATTCCAATGTAAATGCCCAGTTCTGTAGGCCTATAAAGCCCTTGTGGACAAATTCTTGGCACAACTTGAATGGTATGACATCGAGGCACTCCCTCGATCATCGAATCATTTTGCGGATACTATGGCCTCCTTGGGGTCACTAATCCCACAAGACCCTTCCGGTGAAATGACGACCATTCAGGTCAAAACATTATCGCAATCCATGATGGAGCGAGCAAGCTCTGACCTAATGCCAGGAATCCACTTGATCCAGATTGAACCATCTCAGGATAGGTTCTCTCGAATCCAAGATTGTCTGACTCAGGCCAACTGGGGGTCCTTGTTCTCCCCGACCCCTCTTAATAGCAACACAACGTTGTTTTTACAAGTTCTTTCCCGCTCAGCTTTTTCTAGGGATGAACTTCAAGAGGGATTGGCCATTCATACCATCGAGGTTTCTGATCAGCAGGATTGGTACACACCCATAAGGGATTACCTCAAGTTAGGTAACCTCCCACTTGGATTGACACAAGTCGCGAAAAGATCATTTAAATAGAAAGCGGCAAAACATGTCTTGCTAGGAGACATTTTGTATCATCGGAGCTATGAAGGAATCCTCCTTCGTTGCTTGGACCAACAGGAGTCCGCTTGGGTGATCACCCAAGCCCACGATGGTACATGCGGTGGCCACTTCAGCGGTATGGCCATCGCAAAGCGCATTCTCCGCATGGGTTATTATTGGCCATATTTAGAGCGAGATTGTTGCGCATATGTAAAGAAGTGCATGAAGTGTCAACACCATGCCAATTTGACACACGTACCTTCTCAGGCCTTGCAACCGATTCAATCGACTTGGCCTTTTTCATAGTGGGGCTTTGATCTAATCGAAAAGATCTCCCCTACGTCGTCGGGTCATCACACGTTCATCATAACGGCCACAGAGTACTTCACCAAGTGGGTGGAAGCAATTCCGCTAACCTCTACGACTGGACCCCGCATTGCGGAGTTTATTTTGCATAACATCATATGTCGTTTTGGTATTCCATCCAAGATCCTCTCGGATAATGGGACGTCATTCAAGAATAAAGATGTGCGTGCTTTGACAACAAAGTACAAAATTCAGCATAGTTTTTCAACACCCTATTATCCGCAGGAAAATGGGCAAGCAGAGGTGTCAAACAAAATGCTAGTTGCCATCCTCAAAAAGACAATCATAGATAGTCATAAGGATTGGCACATTCAAATCCCGCTTGCCCTATGGGCTTATCGCACTAGCATTCGGACGCCCACTGGGGCAACTCCATTTTCGTTGGTGTATGGCTCCGAGGTAGTCATGCCTCTCGAGTTGGAAATCCCTTCCCTACGCATTTCAATGCAAGAGTTCATCGATGATGACACTGCGTGGCAGGCCCGGTTAGACCAACTTACGTTGCTCGATGAACGATGCATCAATGCTCTCGAGCATTTGCGTATCTATCAAGAGTGACTTAAGAAAGCATACAACATGAAGGTTCACCTAAGGGACTTTCAGGTTGGTGACTTGGTCTTAAAAGAGAACCAACATAATTCTAATTTGTCATCCCATCTAAGGGACAAGTTCATGGCAAACTGGTTAGGTCCTTATGTGATTGACAGTAAAATAGGACCTGGAACATACCGGCTCACCTCTCTTGAAGGAATCAAGGAGCTAGAACCCTTGAACATCAGTCATTTGAGGCCATTCCACATTTAGAGAGCCATAGTCCACCCAAAAAGCTCCAAGGATTCCCACAATCGCTTGGTCAACCTCAAAATGCCCCAAAGGTATCCATAAACCCTTTGGTCAAACCAAAAGCTCCAAGGATTCCCACAATCACTTGGTCAACCCTAAAAATGCCCCAAAGGTATCCATAAACCCTTTGGTCAAACCAAAAGCTCCAAGGGTACCCATAACCGCTTGGTCAAAATAAATATTCAAAAAAAAAAACAAACAAAAACAATAAAATCATCAAAAATAACAAAAAAATTGCATCTCAATTCCATGCATACTCGTAAAAATCAAAATACAAAAATATAAGTTGCATTAGGCATCGCATCCATACATTGCATATTTGCTAGGTCATACAAGTCAAAAGCACCATAGACTGTAATTGCTCGGCAATTCCATCATCTTCCACCTCCAATCCATTTTATACACATACATCCCGAATAACACCATCCCCATTGTTCGCATAGTCAGTTGCATCCTAATGTATGTAGGGTTTTCGTCATTCATTTGTCTTTAAATTTCTAGCCAAATACTAAAGTTAAACAAATTTTACAAGGGAAAGTTTTACTTGGATCAAGCCTCGTTACGTAACATCCCTACACAAGTTAAAACACATAAAATAATTCCCAAGTTGTGTGAACGCAAGAGACACCTACAAAGCAGTCTAGGATACCATAGGTGAAAGATTAGCTTGTTCATCCCCCTGTGCGAATGGTTCAAGAGTGCTGAGAATTGACAAAAGGACAAGCTCTTCCCCCCATCAATTCCCCTAAATAAATAGTGGTTTTCACCACTACCAAAAATCCCAATCACCATTGGTCCCCAAAGTCGTAAGGATTCATACTACATGTCCCTAAAAAGGATGGGTAGTCATCCCCAAGGCCTAAAAGGATCAATGACCATTCAAAAAAAAACTCCCAACAAGCCATCATCACGATCATCTCCAAATCACCTTTGGTCTCCAAAGTCATAAGGATTCGTACTACATGCCCCTGACAAGGATGGGTAGTCATCCCCAAGGCCTAAAATATCAATGCCCTTACTTCATAATATCCATAATCCCCTTTGGTTCCCAAAGTCGTAAGGATTCGTACTACACGTCCCTGAATAGGATGGGTAGTCATCCCCAAGGCCAAAAGGATCAAGGTCATTCACAAGCCAAAAACCTACAAGCTCAACCTTACAAAGCTCCAAATGCAAAATCAAATAACAGTGGTTATCACCACTATTCCACATCCTTGCTCAAAAAAAAAACAAAAGAGAAAAATAAATAGTGATTTTCATCATTATGTATACGAGCAAGTATCCTAACACATTGAGCGAATAAAAATCCTAAACTTGAATCCCTGGAATTCTCAGCATTCAAAAACCATCTAGGTGATCCTCATTACGGGTTTGGTGGACAGCCTACCTGGCAATGGCGGTATCCTAAATGCATGACGATATGTCTATCACATTAGCTTTGCGTGTGAGCAGACCAATGTTTGCATGTGGATGAGCTAGCTTATGGTACCTTAGATTGTCCCGTGGATTAATCTTACTAAATACAACAATGGAGTTAGTGGAGCTAATTAGGTGATCCTCAGTACAGGTTTGGTTGATAACCTATCTGGCACTGGTGGTATCCTGACAAATACCACATAAATGAACTCAATTGCACACACAGGGATGTGAAATAACTTGGTCAAACTCAAGTCTGATTTATACCTTGTTCAAAAGTCTTGCGAGATAAATGTACAATTTTGGCTAGTTAGTTAAAATATCTGAATCTCAAAAAATCTTAACTACATTTTTAAACAACTGGTACATTTCATTACATCCATCCCCATCAACAAATACAAAAAATACAAAAACAAAGTGTTCACATGCAAAGTCATTCCACAAAGCCATCCCATGAGTACAACAAGCTAGTCAATCTTGTACAGTCTATGGTGCCATCGACAAGTTATCAACAACTCATTTCATTCATTCCATATGCATACATCATATAATTAGACACATTCCATTCATAATACCACATGCATACATCATCATAAATAACTATGCATAAACATAAAAGCAAACCATGAAAAGTGTATAAACAAAACAAAGAAAGTCATCTATATATATATCATCAAAAATGCCCATAGGCTACAATGAACCGGTCCTCTGACATCACAACAAAAGCCAAAAACTCAAAAAACCCCAAGCCTAGGGCGTCGGCCACCATGATCATGCAGGATCGGTGCGACGAGAACTACCCCCCGTGGTGTGGGTCCTATGGGACCCCTCAGGGCGGCTACTGCTAGCCCCCGCATCATGCCTACTAGAGCCCCCCTCATCCAATCGCCTACGATGAGATGATGCTGACTGCTCAGTATCGCTGCCCCTCATCCGACGTGAAGACCCACCTCTAGAGGGCTCAGGTACCCGCCCCCCGAGGTGGATGATCTCTCCCTCTAGATCCATCCGGTGTCGATACCACTCTGCCTCCCATCGATGGTACATCGCTACTACATCATCGCGTTGTGCCAGCTACGTTCGTAGGAGATCTCTCTCCTACGTAGCATCGGTATCCCCATCCTACCGATGGTACGTAGCCCATGCATTCTCCCACTCTGCTAGTTGCATTCGTAGGAGATCTCTC
The DNA here is from genome assembly GCA_028583015.1 of Wollemia nobilis. NCBI lineage: Eukaryota > Viridiplantae > Streptophyta > Pinopsida > Araucariales > Araucariaceae > Wollemia > Wollemia nobilis. The sequence goes on along the minus strand of JAQPPZ010017260.1, from coordinate 3,218,745 downwards.
TCCCATAGCGCATCCCCGAGCTCCTCATCTCGCCTCCGCAGTAGCCCCACCAATCATGCATTCTCAGCATGCACCCCTACCTCCGTGTCCTCCAAAACTGCCTGAGGCATTGACATCTCTGGCGCAACAGCCTGCTCTGGCTCCCACTACTCCGGGACGTCCTGTGTCTCCGGCTGATCCGAAACCCCAAAATCCACACCCACATCCTCAACCTCTACCATGTCTGCATCATCCAGTGGAACCCCCCAACCCTCACCTGGTGCCTCTGCACCCTCATCACCTGCTGCTGTCGCCTCTGCACCACCTAGAGGCCCCTCACCTCGCCATCGCCGTAGTGTCCACCACTGGTCATACTCAGCGGTAACCCCGATGTCATCCACGTCCGGGGCATCAATCGTTGTATCTGGATCCTCACCCAACGATGCAATGACTGACCGATCCAGAGTCCTCTCGTCCCCTCGACGTCGATAGATCACGGGCTCCCCAGGCAACCCCTGGTGCACCCCAAACTATCATGTAACCCGACTGTAAGGGAAGAACTCCTGCTCGGTCCCATGCCGCCCAATCAACCACCGCCCCCTACGAACCCATCGGAGCCACTCTCCAGCCTCAGGCCAGGATGGACAGTCCCGATAGGGGCGCCAGAACACCTCCCCTAGAGTAAGCCGAGTGAAGGCATCGACATAGTGCCCTACGACACCTGCCCACCACCGACTCTATCCCTGCTCCTTAGACCGCCACCACAATGCCCCGTACCCGATCTCTCGGTCTACCATCTCTACCCGCGTCGTCCATGGCAGCCCAACCGACCTCTCCACCGCTATGTGCTGCCAAGCCCAACACTGCAACAGGTAGCTGCATCCAATCCCCTTTTGCCTCCGGCAGCGGACCTCATACAACTCATCATAGAGCTGTGCCAGCAGCGTCTGTCCCCATCTCATGATCAGGGGTGCCTCCGTCGGACACTCCACCAACCCAAAAACCACCTCCAGTAGGTTCCATGGGAACCTCACGCCCGAAGAGTTGGGTAGCAGCATGTTGGAAATGAGGCCCATCAATACGGCGTGCCTCACTCCCAACACACCCCTCTCAAGCCACCATCGAACCAAAATGCCACCAATCAGGCAGTCGCCCTCTACCCTCTCCACTGGGCTATCCACACCCACCTCCTCCCCATGCCCGAAGCATCACATTAGTACTACTGTCCGCTGATCCCATGGTGTCGTCCTGATCGACAGTCCGTCTATCGAAATCCGAAGGATCCGATAGACATCCTCCAAGGTCACAGTCATCTCCCCTGTCGGGAGATGGAAGGTGTTGGTCTGGGGCTCCCATAAGTTGATCAGGGCCATCAGATAGGCCCGATCCCCGACCACAAGCTCTAGTCGAGTCACCTGCTTGAGCCCAAGGGCATCAAGCCACTCCCAGTCAGCCAAAGTCAGTGCCTCACGCGCTTCAGTGAAAACCGTGGGCACACGGTACCGGCTCTTCACAACCTACAAAAGAAAACAACATAAAAACATTAAAAACCATAAAAAAAAACTGTACAACAAAAACATGGATATACAACAAGTAAACAAAAACAAAAACATTCAAAACAATAATTTGTCAACCTAGGGTTTTTAACTCTAACTGATAAATTAATCAAAAAAAAAAAAAATTGTCAACCTAGGGTTTTTAACTCTAACTGATAAATAAAAAAAAAATTCAAAACAATAATTTGTCAACCTAGGGTTTTTAACTCTAACTGATAAATTAATCAAAACAAAAACAAAAAAATCAAATACAAACACAAAAACAACTTGTTCAGTTAACCTAGGGTTTACACTTAGTTTACACTGACAAACAAAAACAACAAACACAAAAACAACTTGTTCAGTTAACCTAGGGTTTACACTTAGTTTACACTGACAAATAAAAAACAAAATTTGTAGTTAACCTAGGGTTTACACTTAGTTTACACTGACAAATAAAACACATAAATAAAAGCAAAAACCAACTCGGGTTGGGCCAAGTTTTAAGCAAAATTTTCAACTCAGTCTTTTCCAGATTAAGTTTTGCTTTTGTTAGACTAGGGTTTCTTTTAGTTTACACCACCTGAACAAACAACATGGTTTCCACTAGGATTTCAACCTAAGTTTTAATGAAGCCATACAACAAAAAAAATAATAACAACATCCATTTAAATTAGGGTTTTCGTTTTAATTTGAAAAACCAAATACAAAAGCACAAAACAAAAAAACAAATAACTTGCGGTTTTAAAACTGTAATGCAAACAAATAATGACGAGGAAGAACACTCATTGGTCTCGCTTCGGCTCCGCCGCTCGAGGATCCGGTCCATGAACTCATGGTGGTGGGAAAACTTTGGCAGCGCTTCGCTTCATAGAATTGACCTCCTCCTCAGAGCTCCAAATCGCCAGGAAAAACAAATGCAAATGAGCCCAAAACCCAGTTTTGGCCCTTAAATAGGCTTTTTGAGCCTGTAATCGTTCCTCCCAGGGACGAGAGCTCTGGTTAGCACTCGTCCCACCCTAGGTAAGAATACTAACATGGCATTCGTCCCACCCAGGGACGAATACAGAGCAAAAATTTCAAAAAAATCAAAAACTGCACCAAAATGCACCAAAAACAAGCAATAAAATTGTCCAATGAGAGTGCTTTTGCACCTGACATTCTGGGCATGCAAAACCAACGTCGGGGTCACAAATCCTCACTATCCCACTCCCTAAGAAGGCTACCATAGCCGGACCACTCCACGGGAGGACGGATTGCAGAGAATTTCATCCCCAAACGGTGTCGCAAAATGGGTCAAAACCCAACCAAAAATAGCAATAACATTGCCGAACGAAGGCGCCTTTGCGCCTGACATTCTTGGCATCCAAAATAGACGTTGGGGTTACAAATTGACACTATCCTCTTCCCTAAGAAGGCTACCATAGCCGGACCACTCCACGGGAGGACGAATTTTTGCCAATTTCAGCTCCAAAATGCGTCACAAAAAGGGTTAAAACCCACCAAAAATAGGTCAGAATGTTCGAAAACTGCTTTCGCATTCAATGGTAAACAACTGAAGGCACCCTTACTTAAGTCATCTTGGGTCAAGCGACTCATCGCTTTTCTCATGTTGGTCATTCCCTCATCGATTCGTCGCTTGAGGGGGTAGTCACACTTAGTCACCAATCAACAAATACACACCCAATCATGGAAATGACACGCATTCAAAGGATCATTGACAAAGACAATCACGCCCCTGCTTGGGGCAGAAAACAAGCAATAATCACAAGCTGATCAAACACTTGGCATTCGTGAATCATGAACTCAAGGTTCCCACAGACAAAAGGTTGCACCCTTTGCCTATTCATGATTGATCAATGTCCAAGCTCAAGTAACACCTCACCGAAAAAGGTTAACACTTGAATTAAGTTCCTTAGCTCGTCAAAAGCAAGGATTCAAGAATGCATGCCCTTTCCATACTTGGGGCATCAAAAGTTGGTTAGGTTACTGAGAAACCCTAATCATTAGTGCTTTGGTTATCTATTTTTGCTCGACGTTGCACCTTGCACAGTGCATCCCAAAAAGGGGCATCTATAGACACCAAAATAACACCAATCCGATTATGTGACAACAAGCGCTGATCGCATTGACACACACAGCCCCTAGGGCAGCCCCCAGAGGTTAAACAATGGTCCTAACCACTCCCAAAAGTAGTTTGGAAGGTCAAGGGTCAATTTGGCACCTTTTTGGCACCTTGCTCCCTACTCGTCCCACCCTGGGACGAATACAAACTGGTGTTCATCCCACCCAGGGACGATTATCAGCATTCGCCCCAGGGTGAGGCGAATAGAAGGTTTGACTGGCAAAAAAAGTCAAACCTCGATAGGTCCGCCAGTTAACTATAGCTTCAGGCCATGCAATTGCGAGGAATGGCTTCAAATCAAGGAGAGAGACTTCAGTCATGCATGTCTTTGATTTTTGGAGGCCTCATGCAAGGAGACTCTAAATCAGGGAATAATATTTTTCCCAAAATAGGACATGCAACTCCAGTGGCGCCCTCGCATGCGCATTCAAATAGAGAGACCCTAGGTCTATAAATTGGTGAGTCTTCTCACCCAAAATATAGAGAGAGAGGTAGCATTTTGAGCAATGAAGTGCTGCCATTTTACATCCACACACATACCTTTTGATTTCATGCTTTTCACATCCTTGATCTCTTGTTGAAGGGAGGTCATAGGGTGGTTATTGGAAGCGCAAATCCAAGCCCAAACCCAAACATTTGGCCACAATATCCCACAAAATTTGCTGACAACACCCCATAAGAGGTTTTGGACCCATCCCAAGTGGATTGGTGCCGAAATAGAGTCCCAAACGATGGGCGTCCTGCCCTCGGGCGCCCCCCAAACTCCCATAGGTCTAAATGCCCCACCCCGGAGTGAATAGAAATCTGTGGTAGATTTCTCTGATTTTTCTTTTGCATCTTATTCTAGGTTATTCAAATAGGCTGTAGTTTAAATTTCACTTCATTCTGACAAGTTTTGGTTATGCTTTTACTATTTCCCGCTTTTACTAACATGCAGATAGCGCCATCAGATTCTAGGTGATACAGGCTAAATTGGAGAAATCTGACCATCTGGGTCATCCCAAAATACCCCCAATTAGCTAACCCCAACTTTGCAGGTCATTTGGAGCTTTCTGGATAGGACATTGAAGAGGGTGCTTTCTAACAATTTGTTGTAGGTTTATTCGTCCCGCCCCGGAGCGAATACAAATCTATGAGGAATTTCTCGAATGTTCTTTTTGTAGTGGCTTTCTGGTAACATATTCATGCTTCTATCAAATTTCTAGGTCGTTCTGATGTTATTTGGTTATCGGTTTAATATTTTCATGCATACACTAACAATAGGCCTTGGGAAATACATGTTCTATTCTATCTGCAGGTGCTACTAATCTTTTCTATTTCCTTGAATGCAGGTCTTCGACATCAGAGGAGCAAGAAGGATTCAAAAATCATATACACAAGCGGCGGTGACATTTTGGTCCGCCCATATTACATGTGGGCACGCGGAAGAAGGATTGCTATCCATGGATGTGACAAGAAACATATTTGACGCTCCTATCCCCTAAAAGGGAAGGAGACATATTGTAACATGACTTTAAAAGCATATCAATAAAGAGAGCCGTATTCCATATTGCTTTTATCTTGTGTCGATTCGTCTATGTCCTTTCTTTTTATGCATTTTTCAATACATAGGCTTTTAGCGTTAAGTTTGGTTTTAAAAGCATCGTACTTGGCATTTTCCTTTTTGTTTTCGTATCCTCGTGATTTCACTAGCTATCTTAGTGTATGCACAATATAAATCTAGAAGTCATTTTAAACAATTCTTTCTTTCTATGACTACTCTTCAACATGTTTACATGTGTGTTTCAATGTTCAAAATTTTATAGTATGTGTTTAAGACTAACATATTATGATAAATAGGTATTTTTTTTGGATACTTTAAATTAATTTTTGAGTAATTTTTTATTATAAATACATTCAAGAAATAACTCTCTTTTTTTACCTTTACCAATAAATTGAATTTCATGGAAAAAGAAAGCTAAAGTTGAGGGTTCATTATCAGTTCATTATTTCATACTCCTCTTTTTTTAATATTTTGATTATTATGACTAATATATTGACTTATTTTTTAATATTTGTATGCATAATATTTTGTACATCACATGACAAGGAATTATCAATCATATTTTATCATATGTAAAAATAAAATTAATCTTAGTGACCTTGTATGTTGTAAAATAAATTTAAAAGTGAATATACTTTCTTCTTACAATTTGTTTAAGTTTTAGTTTGAGTTATAAAAATTATTGTATTTCAAATTTATGTAAATAATATAATCAATATGGGAAATTTGAATACCAATATTACCTTAAAATATGCACACTATACATTATCATTTTAAATGAAGTTTTAATGAAGGGGATATGAATTGCTTGTCAAAATATGTTTTTAAAATTCCTAACATATATGAAGTGGGAATTAACTAAATTTTAAATATAATGGAAGATGCACTTATTAATCCAATTAAAAAAGTTCTTCCTTTGAAATATAGAGTGTGGATCATTAGAATTCAATGCATAAGTTTTTAAATATTGATATATATTATAAAGTGATCACATATAGAATGAGAGGTTAGTTCTAATCCAAAACTTGTTAAAATCCTAACATTAAATACATTATAGAATTAGAGGATAATAATATATTTATTTATGACTGATTTTAGTTATAAAATATTGTCAAGTGATGGAGGAGCTCTACTAGGGTTTGTATATAGTGTCATCACCATTAAATGTAAAATCCTTAGTATGGTGAAATGGATGTGGAATGCAAGGATTAAATTTGTCTTTCTTTGTATCAAACACTGTTTAGACAAAATTGATAGAAAATCAAAGGAGGTAGGATGAGGGTTTTGAAGGGTTTCAAAAAAAATTGTAGAGAAAATATAGAGGATAGGGCCTATTCTCCCTAGCGAAAAATATTTTTTTGATGAGGATGATTATAGTAAGGAAAAGGTATAACTTGAGGAAATGTAGTAGATTCAAAATGTAGTAGACAACCAATTTTTACAAGCCATATAGAGTGAAAAAAATAAACAAACACTCTTATTTTATAGTATAAAAAGATATGAGAGATAATAGTTTACCATGAAAATGAGGGTAAGTTTTGAAGAGAACCAAAAATAAAATTCATGATTGAAACCAAATCAAAGAAGTTGAATCATAGAAAATTGATATTATCTAAAACTTGAGCAATACAGTTTTGAGGAAAAAATACGAAAAGTAAATGATTGTACCAATACCCAATATGGTAAGGAGGTAGAATAGCTACCCACAAAAAATAATTTTAGGGATGCCCTTCATGGGAAATATCCCTAGGAAAATGTGATGATAAACCTAAGGGTACGATAAAGATCTTTGAGGATGTCTAAGATAGAGACCAAAAAATTAATTCATAAAATGGTTCCTTGATATTTAGAGAATATGGATGTGATGTAGTAACCACACCACAACTCCCAAGAATACTCTAATGGCAACTAATATCCATTCATTTTAGTCATTAAAATCGCAATCGTATAATCAAACTGCAATTTTTCAACTCAAGTATAAAATCATACAACCAAACAATTGTACACTCCAACCGCAACCATCAAATCCACCAACAAATCGTACAACCAGATAATTTTACAATCCATCTACAACCATATAATTCTTTTAGTAATCATACAACTCAAGTGAAATTCAATTTAGATAGCTTCAATCTAAGTAACTTTATGACCCTTGGTAACCATATAATGCCTCACAACTATACAAGGTAGTGTTTACACAACCGCACCTGCAATCGTACAACTGTACAAATATTCTTTTATTCGTACAATTGTATGAATCACCTAAATACATAAACTCTTATATGGGTTCCTTATGTCAAATTATTGCACTTTATTTTTCCTTCGTTTAATCAACCCTCAATGTTGCAATGTTAGAAAAATGCAACCTCATTTGAAATTATACCTCCTATTTGTACACTTGTACAATTACTATACAACGTTGTAGTTATCATATGATTATTCCAAACCTAATTTTATAATTTCCTTCTCGTATAGTTGTACAATTTCTTTTTTATATATAGTAGGTTATTTGCATACCAATTCATCTTTGATTTCCTTTATGCTTCATTCATTGGTTGCTTTATTTTTTGGTTGCTTCTAAATTATCCTTGTTCGTTGCATGCTTTATTTTCTTTACATTCTCCTTGTTCATTCAATTAGCAAAATTTATCCATAGAAACCTAATTCCCTTGTATGATGAGTCCCTTGTATGATGAGTGAAATTATACCACAATTCCAAACTATAGCAGTAATAGGAAAAACTATTTTTATTTCTCCTTCATACAACTTTCTTATTCTTTGTCTACAAGATAATTCACTCTTTGTTTTACATCAAATTTTCTCTTCACGAGGCCACAAAATTGCATATATAGCTATCTAAAATTGGTATTCTTGATTTGAGTAAGCATAATATATATTCTAGATGGTAGTCCATTCTGCAAGAATATCTCTTCAATATTTTCTTTCATCTATACAACTTAGCATTCTATTTTAACTAAAATTTCACCTTTCCTTTACTTGAATGGTGTTCATAGTTCACTTTTCCTTCTTTCAGTTTGAGAGCTACTAAATTTTCCTAGGCCTCTCCTTCCTCCATCCAAACCTCATTACTAAGATAAAAAATTAATTTATAATTTTTAGAGCAATCACATAACGACATAAGCTTCTAAATGGTATGTCGACAAGATGCTCCACATCATACTCACCAGATTACAAAATGTTTCATGATATATCGATCATGTTCCCCAAAGCTATAACTCTTTTAGATTGGTCATCTTCACAAAGCCAACATTGCTATCCATTTTTGGCCTCCCTCTAAGGATAAAACCTCCTCGCATAGAATGCACTCAATATTCTCTTCATCTTCTCCCATTACAACATGTCCATACAACCACAATCAATATACAATTTGTTGATGATTTATTCTTGGTGCCAACACTCACATGTGGAGTGATTTCATCCTCCAAAACTCCTATAAATATGTGAGATCCAATACCTAGTTGCAACATGTTCAGTTATTCCACACTAACTACAACAACTCATTCTTAAACTTCTTTTCCTACACTACTCTCTCCTTTCACAAATCTAGTCCTACTACTTTCTATCAGATCTACATACCCAAGACCTTCATTATTTGGTCTTTATTTCTAATAATATGGGTATTTTCACACCTTACCCATATCTTCCCAATTCACCATTGTACCCCATTATTCTCATCAACTTGAATCCAATACCTATAGTGTGCCTTCCAAATCACACAAACTCTTCATCACCACTCTGACCTTGATCATCAATACAATATCCTTCACCATACCCTAAAGTAGCATTATAACTATGAACTCTAACAACATGGTCTATGTCATGGCCAACATTGATTTGATGAGAGTCATATTCTACTATATCTTTACCACTTTATCTCTCTTCCTCTTTATCCTTATATGTTGTAGGATTCACTTCATTATCTTCTTTAACATAACTACTATCAGTGACCTAGACCATCATCCTCTATACTATGCCTAACCTCTTGCTCGTATCCATATTTTCATATACTTGGTTCACAACCTCTCTCAATATTGGCTCTTCTTCCTTCACCTTAGTCTCATAACCCTTACTATTTATGACTTGGATTATCTACCTCTTCCCTATACCTTTTATTTTGCTTACCTCTATCCTTTCCTTATCATTCTCTAGTATTGTCAGCTTATCATTTGAGCTTGATCCAAAACTAAAATCTATGTGGTGATCAATAATCCTTACCAATGGCAACCAATATTTTGAAAGAATATTTGCATATTCTCCCAAAAAATCCTTCATACCATGTGGGATTTCATTCATCATTCTAATTGTATATTTTTATATGGTTTCAAAAATAAAAGTAAAATAAGATTCATTTTTCTTCTTTCACTTAAAAGATTACTTTTATATACCCTAGCACACTGTAGGTCTATTATCCATTTCTTTCCCCTTGTCCTTCAATGGAATTAACCTATACCTCTTGCCATCCTTCTCAATGGTGTATGTATTCTCCCTACCTTCATGTAATACCTTTTTATCAAACTTCCATGGTCTATCTAACAAGACATGAAAAGCATCCATCAATATGATGTCACATAGAATCACATCCTTGTAGAAGCTAATTTAGAGATCTACCATACATTATTCAGTTACAAAAACATGATGTGTCATTTACAATCATGACACATTATACTGATTTGGATGTTCCATTATATTTAACCCAAATTTCTCCATCATATCTATTGACACAAAATTATCTGTGCTTCCACTATTCACAATCACCTTGCAATATTTCCCCTTGATCTACAAATTGTCCTATATAAGTTCCTTCTTTGCTTAGGTTCATGCACCTCTTTTGTTGGTTTTCACAACACCCTATCTATCATAAGGAATTCTATATGTTCTAGTTATTCCATGTATTTTTGTGAAGTAATACTCTCTTCATTTTCTTGTACAACTTTATTACAAGCTTCCCTTCTACACCTACTAATTTGTTGTGCTTAAAGACATACAACTACCCTGTGTTCTTCTTTAAAAAATCTATAGATCTTAACAATAAAAATATGTCCTCTTCCTCTACCAAATCCAACTTTTCCTCTCGTTGATTCACATATTTCTCAAGTGCTTTTATTGGAATCACTTGGATAAGTATTGACTTCTCCTTCTTGTTCTTATTATGAACTTTCACTTTCTCCTCTTAATTATCACTTACATAAACTTAAATATCTTTCCTTTGGGTAGTTTCAAGTGGATCTAATTGATCAATTAATCCTCTCATTATTTACACAATATCCATAAATCGGGGCCCTTGTGATATTCCTCTTCCTTATTGTGTCATTTCTCCTTAGGCCCGTATCAATCCCTACTCCTCAGAGATATTTTGACTCTAATACCATATGATGTAGTAACCACACCATAACTCCAAATAATACTCTAATGGAAACTAAAAGCCATTCATTTTGACCAAGAAAATTATAATTTTACATTCCAACTATAATTGTTCAACCTAGGTAGCAAATCAAACAACCAAATAATTGTACACTTCAACCATAATCATACAACTCCACCATTAAATTATATAACCATATAATCATATAATCTAATCATAACTGTACAACTCTACTAGCAATCATATAAATCAAGCAATCATTCAATTTAGATAACTTCAATCTAAGTAACCCTACGACACCTAGTAATCGTACAATTCCTCACAACCATACAAGGTAGTGTTTACACAACTACATCTCCAGTCGTACAATTGTATGATTCTTTTTTCAATCGTACAATTGTATGAATTACCTCAATACACAAAATCATGTATGGTTTCCTTATGTCAAATGACTGCACTCTCTTTTCCCTTTGTTTAATAAACCCTTAACATTACAATGATAGAAAATTTCAACCTTATTTGTAATTATACCTCACTTTTGTACACTTGTACAATCACTTTATAATATTGTGGTTTTATCGTATGATTATTGCAACCATAATTTAATAATTTTCATTTTGTGTAGATGTACAATTTCATTTTTTGTATGATAGGTTTTCTGCATACCAATTCATATTTTCCTTCCTCTATGCTTCATTCATTTGTTGCTTCATTGACTAGTTGATTCCACATTCTCCTTTTTTATTGCTTTCTTTGTTTGCTACTTGCTTCATTCACTTTACATTCTCCATATTCTTTAAATTAGCATAAGTAATCTATAAAACCCTAAATCCCTTGTATGATGAGTCCCTTTTATGATGAGTGAAATTGTACCACAATTCTATACTATAATAGCAATAGGAATAAGTATTTTTGGTGATCCTCCATCCAACTTCCTTGTTCTTAGTATGCAAGATAATTCACTCTTTATTTTACATCATAGTTTCCCTTCATGAGGTCACAAAATTGCATACATATCTATCTATAATTTTCATTATTGATTCAAGCATACATACTCCATATTTTGTATGGTAGTCTCTTCTACAAGAATCTCTCTTCAATCACTTCTTTCATATATACAAGTTAGTATTTCCTTTTAAACAATAATTCACCTTTCCTCTGCTTGAATGGTGTTCAAAACTCACTTTTCCTTCATTATGTTTGAGAGATACTAAATTTCCTAGGGCTATCCTTCCTCCAGCTAGCCCTCCTTCCTAAGACAAAATATTAATTTATAATTTTTAGAATGGTCACATAACAACCTAGCAACTGACTTTCCATCTCCATGATAGTTTAGCTTCTGAGTGGTACATTTGCAAGATGCTTCACATTAGGAGGATATTAAAAATATAATAGAATACATTGAGATAAAAAGTTTTACATGTTGATTTATGGGGTTCAGGCGGATCCTTTCAGCATTTAAACTATGGGATGCTAAGCCATGGTGACCAAAATGTGAATTCTAAATCTCTAACTACCCCAATGGTTATTTCATTATTATTTTTACTTCTAAATAAGACATAAAAAAATATTCCAATATGGGGCATGGGTTTTTGGAAGGGTAGGCCTATTTATGGAACCTTGTCATACTCAATTCAAAGTGGAGAAATAGATGGCATTCACATCACCAATTTGGATGAGACTATTTGACCTACCAATAGAATTTAGGAAGTTTATAGTCTTTCAGCAATTAGGAATGCACTAGGAATACTCATGATGGTTTTTGATAGTAATTATAAATTTTAACAAGTTATTTATTCTCGAATATGTATCCTAATAGATTTTAACAAATATTTTCTAAAAATATCACTTTGTAGTTTGGGAAGGAAACATAGGACTAGGATATGGATTATGAGAACATATATTTTTGCTATATAATCTACCATGAATATGTTCATTTATAAAAATCCTATAAACATAAGATCCTAGGGAAACAAAGAGAGGAAACAAATTCTAAAGGCTTCCAGGTTCTCAAAAAATTATCCAAAATAAATCGATAGTGAGGAATCATGTAGTGGTGTTAAACAATATCTTTGGTAATCTCTCCATTGAAAACCTTTTGTATGATGAGGATATAATAGATACATAAGTCCTAGAGTTATAATTCTATTGTGGGAGGTAAATAGCACCCTTCACACCATCCTAGCCATGCAAATACACAAATAAGAAGTAGTAAACTAGCTAATAATAGATAGCCAATAAAAAATAAGGGGTGAAATAAAAATAATAGTAACCATCTGCTTTAAGGTAATAATTGTAAAAAATCTAGAACCTAGGGAAGACCTCACTAGATCTACCAATAATACCTTGTCATTGTACACATAAACACAAGGTTTGAATGTTATTCCAAGATTAGGATAGGTGATCTAGAAGACAAGTAAGAAGATGAAAATAGATAATAATAAAAATACAGGACACAAAACTAATTAGTACCATGTGGTGAAAGGAGGATAAAAGTTAATAAAATAATATAAGATCAATGCTCTTACTCACATATTTAGCTCCCAATACTCATGAGGATAATTTCCTAAAAAATTAGAGGACTCAAGGAGAGTCCCTCAAAACAAAATAAAATTAAAATAATGATGTTGACAAATTAACCACAACATTGATTCCTTTAGGACATAAACATGTTGGTGGAAGATATGGAGATAATTGTAAAGAATGTTTGGTCTGCTAGAAAAGTGGAATATCTTAGCTCCCAAGTGGTATCAAGAGGTATTGCATTCATTTGCAGCCCTAAAAATATAGTTATCCACCAAGTGGTGGGTAGTTGGGGTCTCTTAGTGGTAGGAGATAAAAGTAGGTAATTAGACCAGGTTATGCTCTAAATAAATATTTATGTGTCTACTATCTTGGAGGATAAATTAAGACAATATAAGAAGATAAACTACATTATTACCTAATTCTCTCAAACATGGAACCCAATAGAATAATATTTTAATATCATCTTATCCTTGAAATAGAAGTTGGAGGAAATAGTAGCTTAGACATCAGTATAGACCTCACGAAGGAATACATCAAATACCTCCATATTTTGGATATTATAATAGATAATGATTTGATGACCTGGTCTAATATGAGGTAAGGATATGCTTATATTCTAGAAATATTAGACAGATTCCTATTATTAGACAATTTTATAATTCATGGACATATTTCTAGGGTGAATATCCTAAATAATATAGTCTTAGATCATTGATAAATCATAATAAAACTATCGAAATCCATGTCCAAACACTCATCATTCATATTATAATTTATATGGTTTAAAAGAAGTCTCTTTTAGACCTAGAGTATAGCAATGGTGGAATGAATATAATTCTTAGAATGGGACCAATATGTACTAGTTTGTGAGGAGGATTTAGTACATTATATATAAGATAAGTACCTAGAACTAGTATTGTAATCACAAATCAATATGCAAAAATTCACTATTCATTCTATCAAAGTCGAAATTACAAAGTATTATATAGTGTCTATATATTTGGGAGAGAAGAAATATGGAAGAAAGGAAAAAAGAATTAGGATTCAAAATATTCCTGCCATCCATGTCATCCAATCCTACTGACTTGGTTGACGTCCAATGAGATAAAAGGGTAAGGTCAAAACTTACAGTTGAAACAAAATTTTTACAATTTTACCATTTTAACTTCCAGCATTCTCCCCCTTAAAGTTGAGAGGACTGACTATAAAATCTCTCAGATTTATGTATTGAGCTTTAGCCATGCCTTTGGTTAAGATATCTCCAATGTTATCCAAAGTTCTACAATATTTAAGCTCAACTATCTACTACTCCACCATGTCTCGGATGAAGTGATACTTCATATCGAAATGCTTTGATCTGCTATGGTGGATTGGATTGTATGCCAATTGAATGGCACTTATGTTATCACAATATAGTCGAGTTGGACCACTTTGAATTTCTCCAATATCTTCAAGGATTTTTCTCAACCATAGGGCTTGAGTACTAGCATGTGTGATAGCTATATACTCAGCCTTAGTAGATGACAATGCTACAATAGTTTACTTCTTGGAACTCCATGTAATTAGTCCTAATCCTAGACTAAAATAGTTCCATGATGTATATTTCCTATCATATATATTGCTACCCCAATCACTATCACTGAAGCCAACTAATTTCACAGAATTACATTTGTGCTAATGGATTCCAAAATCCAACGTACCTTTTACATATCTTAAGATTCTTTTAGTTTCTTGTAGATGCAGCTCAGATGGACTTGCCATAAACCTTGAAACTATAGAAATAACATATTGAATATTGGGCCTCGTGTTGGTGAGAAAACTTAGCCTCCCAACCATACTCCTGTAAGTAGTCATGTCAACCTTTGGTGCTCTGTCATCCTTTCTCAATTGGATTCCATGTCCGGTTGGAGTTGCAACTGATTTGCACTACTCCATGGAAAATTTCTTGATAATTTCTTGAGCATACTTGTGTTGACATATGAAGATACCCCTATTTTATTGATGCACTTTCATGCCTAGGAAGTATCGCATTAAACCAAGATCTTTCATCTCAAACTGCTTCATCATGGAGTTTTTGAACTCCATATTCATTTTAGTGTTACTACCCATAAATATTAGATCAGCCACATACAAAAAAACTATGAGAATGTCTACTCCATGCTTTAGGTAGTACATAGTTTGTTCACTTTTGCTTCTAGTGAATCCATACTCATTGAAATACCTATCAATGCGTGAGTACCAAACTCTTGGTGCTTGCTTGAGGCCATAAAGTGCTTTTTTTAATTTGTAAAAAAGGTTATCCTTTCCTTGTTCTTGAAAGCCTTGAGGTTGTTGAACATAAACCTCCTCAGTCAAGTATCCATTCATAAAAGTACTTTTCACATCCATGTGTTGAATATTACATCCTTTATGGGCATCTAAGGAAAGAACTAATCTGATTGTCTCTTATCGTGCAACAGGAGAAAAATTTTCTTCATAGTCAATGCCAAATTTTTTAGTAAAACATTTTGCTACTAATCTCGCCTTGTGCCTCTCAATGCTTCTATCAGCATTGTATTTTGTCTTGTAGACCCATTTACATCCAACACACTTTTTTCCTTTGGGTAGCTTTACTAGATCCCATGTATCATTATTTATTATAGAGGTTATTTTCTCTTCCATGGCTTCTTGCCATATATTTTGAGTATAAGCATTCTCATAGATAGCTGGTTCTAGCTGTGCACTAGCCAATAAAGCATAATTGACTACATATCCCTTAGGATCTTGGGAGTTATCATTCCCATACAATTGTAAATTTTCAAGTTGCTGAAAAACTGTATTCGTTTCACTAGCTTGGCTTCTAGTGAATCTTCTCTGAAAATTTTGATCCAACATTTGAAAATATGGATGATGTTATAATGTTATTTTGCCTCTTTATGTAGAGTCACTGTCTATGTCCATCGATGAAGAACTTACTGATATCTATGGAGAAGGACTTGGAGTGGCAGTTGAAGTACTTGATGTAGTACTCCTGCTTGGGCTTAGAGGGGGTGGTGTGCCTTTTATTTTTTGGGGAGACACCTGCTGTACCTATGAAGAATTTACATCTTGGGACTCATCATCAACAAAAATTATTTTATGACCCCATTCTACCCCTTCATCAAAAATTACATCCCTGGAAAGTACATTTTTATGAGTCTTGGGATTGTACAGTCTATATGCTTTTGTAGGCTCACAATACCCTACAAATATACAATCTTGAATTTTGGGATCAATTTTCTTCCTTTTCTCATCAGGAATATGTGCATATGCTAAAGAACCAAAAAATTTAAAGTGCTTTACATTGGGTTTCTTTCCATACCACCCCTCATAAGGGGTGATGCCATCTAAACTAGAAGTTGGATATCTATTTAGAATGTATACACTGGTTCTTACAACATCAACCCAGTACATATTAGTTAGATGCTTAGTATGAAGTATCATTCTCGCTATATTGACTATGGTGTGATTATTTCTCTCAGCCAAACTATTCTGTTGTGGGGTATAGGCAGTGGTGAATTGTCTTTTGATCCCACTTTATTTACAATATTTCAAGAATTATTTTGAGGAGTAATCACCTCCTCAATATGTCCTAAGATATTTTACAAAATACTCACTTTGTTTCTCTACATTGTTTCTGAAATCTATGAAGTAATCAAAAGCTTCATATTTATGTTTCAAGAAATAAATCCAGCACATTCTAGAGAAATCATATATGAAAGTGAGAAAATAGGAATTATTTCTGATACTCTTTGTTTGCATTGGAACACATATGTCCGAATGCACTAACTAAAGTGGATAGCTGGCTCTCCATGCTTGTATTTTTGGAAACTTAGACCTTGAGTGCTTTCCCAAAGTACATCCTTCACATACCTCCTTCTGTTCATTGATTTTGGGAAGTCCTATCACCATAGCTTGAGAAGTTAATAGTTTCAAGCTAGCATAATTAAAGTGACCATATCACACATGCCAAAGCACACTTGGATTAGCTATAGCTACATTTACAAGTTGAGCTCCCCTTGGCTACCAAATTTGAGAGGGAATAACTAATTCTTGGTCATTGGGACCTGTGTGATGACATGATTACAATTGTTTTTATCAATAATGATACATTTTTCTTCATAAAAAACAAGTTTATAATTATTCTGCATCATTTTCCCAATGCTTAGCAGATTATGTTGGAGCTTTGGAGTGTAATAGATGTCATTTATTTTCTTTAGACCTTCTTTTGTTAGAACTTCCATGGCTCCAATGCCTTCGAATTGCAAAGCTTTATCATGCCCTAACTTGATGTGGGATTTATAAGTGGAATGTAGAGCAGCAAATATATTTTCTTTGCCACTCATATGGTTTGAGAAACCAGTATCCAAAATCCATGTGTCATTTGGATTTTTTTATGATTGTCCATATGAAAGAAAAATATTAGAGGTATCATCTTCTTCACCATAATTTCCATATTGACTACTGTCACCTTGAGAATATTTTGACCAACAGTCATGAGCAAAGTGACCTGGATTACCACAATTAAAACAAGTTGTTTTGGACTTGTCACTTCCTCGTCCTTAATTTCTACTTCATCTTAGATTTTCTCCTCAATTTTGGTTTCCACCTCTGTTATGATTGTCTCCTCTATTGGAGTTACCTCCTATGTTCTGATTGCCTCCTCTATAGTTGCCTCTACCTCTACCTCTTCACTGTTCTCTACCTTGACCTCTTACAGTATTTTCATTAGATGTGAAGGCTTTATCATCACCTCCATAGCTGGTTGAAGGAGATTCCTGTAATATCTCTTCATGAGACATTAACGACCCAATTAATGCATCAAATGTTAAAGTGGAAATATCTTTTGACTCTTCTATGATTATGGCTATGTGATTCCATCTTTGAAGAATTTTTCGTAACACTTTCTTTACAATTGTTTCAGGCTTAATTTCTTCGCCAAGAGTAACCATTTTATCAACTACTGCTTTCAATCTAACATAGTAGTCACCAAATTTTTCGTCTTCTTTCATTTTGAGATTTTCAAAATCTCGTTTCAGTGTTTGAAGCCTCAATTGCTTCACTTGATCACTTCCCTGGAATCCTCTTTCAAAATTTTCCATGCATCTTGTGCAGTTATACAAGTGGCTATTATAGGAAATACACTCTTCTCCAATGCTACTTGGAGATGATAAAGAGCAGAGGAGTTGCTCTTTTGCACTTCTTTCTTTATTTTATTATCTGCAACACTTAATGTTTTCCAGTTTGTGGGTTTGGTGTAACCCTCTTCCACTATGTCCCACAAACCTTTCCCTATGAGTAAGGTATTAATTTTGATAGACCAATACTCATAATCATATCTGTTGAATTTTGGAATAGGTAGATTATTATGTGATTCCATAGCTATTATAAACTAAAACACTCTCTTTATTTATCGTTTACAATAAAGCACTCTGCTTTTTTAAAATAAGGAAAAAGAAGAAGAAAGAAGAGATTACAAATTTAAGTCAAATCTGACTTGATTCACTCTTTCAATATGTGTTTGTTCCTCTTGTTGTGGCACTGCTATTTCTTGATTCATGAAATTTTTTGCTATTTGTTCTTCATTTTCATTGATCAATATTATCTCAGGTGATTCTGGTTCTAGAATTTCTACTGAATTACTGTAGTGAGTATATTCAAATTCTTGTGGTGCAACTTCTATGGATTCAGATTGCTCAAATTGACTCCCAAAGGAGTTATCTTCAGAGTCTGCCTCGTACCCTGAGTCTGGATGCCTATGGTGTGCTATTACTACATTCTGCAATTGACTAAACATAGTATGTAGCCCATACTCTCACTCTTTCATCAAAACTTTTAGCATTTTCTCTCACCAAAAATGCACATAGGGCATGATAACAACCACGGTCTTATCATCAATGCCTTTTTACAAATTTTAGTTTTATCTTTTGTCTCTCTTACAAGAAAAAAACACTAAGCCTCTCAGGCTTGTTACACAAAATTTCTAGTTTGTATAGCCTTCTAGACTATCATAGTATGCTTTTACGCTACAGTTTTTATTCCTCGAATCAAGTGAAAAACCCCTTCTTTTACAATAAATTGCCTCTTAGGCAATGTCAATTTTTTTTTATATAGTCTATTATAATTTTAAAAAACTTGTAATTATAAGTTAAATAATAATAAAAAAATATTTATTTTCTTAAAAACTTAAAAAAAAAACAATGTATTTTAATATTATTAAACGTATATAAAAAACTTTAAAAAAAAATTATAAAACTATATAAAAAAAAAATTATCTCCGACCTTTTAAAACTTAACATTATGCAAAAAGGATTAATATGTCAATCTAACCTCGACCTCATGCCAACATAATAAAAAATTAAATCACGCTAGGTTTCGAACCCGCGACTTCCCCTCTACAGAATAATGCGCTCACCAAGTGCGCTACAAGCCTCTTTAGGATTCAAACTGATGGGTATAGTATTTAAATTGATGGGCAATAATTTTAAACAAAAAAAATTATAGTTTCTTTATCCCATATGTAGTAGGAATTGGGATGAGAAGGGTTTTAAGAGTATGATGGCTCACAAGGGTATTTGATTACCTTTGGGTAATCAAACCTCACCATTTTTCCACATTGCCACCTCATGTTTGCTTACCACGTGTCCTGCTTACTATGTATACCATGTCACCTTCTTACCATGTCTGCCACATCACTGTGTCCACCATGTTACCTCCTTGCCACGTGTTTGCCTCTGGTCAGCTCACCATGTGTTCGCATCTAGTTAGCTCACCATGTATCCACCTCTGGTCTATGTTCCACCAAGTCACCTACCAGTCACATAGGGAATCATGCCTGGTGTCTTCTAGTCAGTTGGTCAACCTCAAACCACATGATCTCTATGGGCCTCCTTTTGACTTTGCCTTGGTGCATGCTCTGTGGGCTCTCTCTACCTCCTCGAGAATCATGCCTCCTATGTGATCACTCTTGTGGGCCTTATCAACCTCCTCGAGATCTGTTTCTTGCTTGTGGGCCTCCTCAGGATATGTGCCTAGGTTACCTTGAAACCCTAGACACCCTCTACTTTGATACCAGATATTGTAATCACAAATCAATATGCAAAAATTCACTATTCATTCTATCAAATTCAAAATTAAAAAGTATTATATAGTGTCTATATAGTTTTTGAGAGATATTTGGGAGAGAAGAAATAGGGAGGAAAGGAGAAAATAATTAGGAGTCAAACTCTTTCTGTCGTCCATGTCGTCCAATCCTGATGACTTGGTTGTCGTCCAATGAGATAAAAGGGTAAGGTCAAAACTTACAGTTGAAATTTTTTTTTTACAATTTTACCATTTTAACTTCCAACAACTAGGAAGAGTTTGAAGATATCAAGAAGAAAAATTTGTAAGTGATAGCCCAACTCAAATATTTGAATGAACAAATCCACATGAATGGTCTCATAGAAGGTATATGTATGGCAAATAATATACTTACATTCCAGATAGAGGAATGGGAAAAGGAAAAAGAGCTATTATGGAAGTAAAAATCTAGTATAAAATGTTTGTAGGATGGGGGCTAAAACATATGGTTCTTCCATAAATGTCTTCTAGCCCATAAATCATGCAACTTCATACCCTTCTTGAGAATAAAACCATGAGATACTATCCATACATAGGAATTTATGAATGCTATTACAATAAACTATTTTGAGTGTCTATTCATAGTAGAACCTTTGGATACGAAACCCCAATAGGAAGTCTTATGGGATATACCTACACTAATAATAGAGGAGGATAATTTAGTTTTGACTACACCAATAACTACCAGAGAGTTACAAAAAGTGGTTTTCAAAATGCAAAAGGGCAAGACTTGTAGGATAGATGGATTCCCTAATAGATTCTACAAATAATTTTGGGATGTTATGCATGAGAAAGTTTTTGATGTGGTTGAGGAATCTAGGAAAGCTAAAGACGTGTAGAAGAAAATTATCAAAATATAAATAATATTGATCCTAAAGGTACAAGATGTATAGCACATTCCTAGGTTTAGACCAATAAATTTATGTAATATCTTTCTCAAATAATCACAAAGGTAGTGGTGGATAGGCTTAAACAACTTTTGCATAAGATTATCTCATTAGAATAATTTGGTTTTATGGAAGACAAATAAATAGTAGACGAGATAGTTTTGGCTCAAGAAGCTATTCGATCCATGGAAACACAAAATACCCATCCAAGTTCACTAGATTAGACTTATCCAAATCATATGATAGAGTGGACTAGCCTTTCCTTATCAAAGTAATGAGTCAATTTGGTTTCTCGTACAAATATATAAATTGGATAAAAAGATGTATTTTATTAGTGTCCTATTCAATTTTAATCAATGATTGTTCACTATATCTAGAGGTATTAGGTAGGTATATTCCCTCTCCCCATATTTATTCATCATTCTAGATAAATTCCTAGAAAGAATAATAACCAAATATAGGGAAAATAGAACATTAACAAGAATCACTATTGCAAATGGATCCACACCAATAACTCACCTTATTTTATTGATGAATTTAATTTATGAGGAGAAGCAATACTAAAGGAAGACTTAAGAATCAAATGTATTATAAGTTATTGCTCAACATCCATAGGGCAACATATCAATGAGGAAAAGTCCAATGTTATTTTCTTCTATTTCTCACATACATAGAAGATTATGGTTCTTGACAAACTATGATACTAGAAGAACTTTATCCTCATAACCCACTTAGGTGATATTTTTTAAATAGAGAGATAGAACAAGGAGGATTGATCCTAGCTAGTGGACAAAGTAAAAGAGAAAAGAGAAAAATATGCTAATTTATGGCTATCATTAGGGGGAAGAATAATCATGGTTAAATTAGTCCTTCATTATATACACATATATAAATATCCATACTTTTTGAAATTCCTAAGGCAGTATTAAGAGAGCTAGATCAAATAAATAATTGATTCCTTTGGATGGAACTGAGGAGGAAATTAAATGGGCCCTAGTGCATTGAAAAACTTTATGCCTTTACAAACATGAAGGATGACGAAGATTTATATTAATGATTAAGAACAATAAGGCACTAGCAACTAGCTATATTGGAGGATGTTGAACAACTCTAATGCACTACGCAACCAAAATATAAGAGATAAATATGCAAAAGATAAAATTATGGTAAATATTATTCATCGTGAAATCCCTAATAGATGATCCCCCATATTAGAAATTTTGGGGATAGGAGAGGAGCTAATGAAGAAGGAGATATTTTGGATAATTCACAATGGTAAACATGTAAATTTTTGGACAAACTCTTGGGATGGACATCAAATTTTGGTGGCTTAGTTTCTAGAGTGCAGATATTTCATGGAGTAGCTACATAGAGCAAATTGGATAAAAGTAGCAAAATATTATAGGTACCAGACTAGAAATTTAGAACTTTGTAGAAACTAGGTCCTCATAGCCAAATGGCCAATTCAAATCCTAGAGAGGTATAATATCAATATCCAATAAAATATACAAATAATATCACTTTTTGGTCTTAAGTATAGGATTCCCATCGATGAGGTAACATAACTCAGTGTAAGTATACAATAGTAATTGAATATACAGTTCCATGCTAACGTACTTCTTTCTTTGAGACTTATTCAAACAAATATGGGCATAGAAGTTATGGTCTAAGATTAGATTCTTCATTTGGTTTCTTCTACATAAAAGGGTACTAAAAAGGGAAAAACTTATGAAAAGATGCTACCATGGTTCATTCAAGTGTGAGACATATGGAGAGAATCTAAAAAATCCATATCACTTATTTATTGATCATCTTATAATAACAAAGTTATGGAAAATGATAGCTATCTTACTTGATATAAACTGGTCTAGCTTTACCACCCTAGAGCATATGTGGAGGGAATGGAGTATACAAGATGCAATAGAATAGTATGATAGGTAGAAATTATGTTTAAGAACTACTCTCATACTTTGGAAAATATGGAAGAAAAGGAATAACCACATCTTCAAACAAGAAGTTATGGGCATCCACTATATTTGAAAAAATACCATAGCAAACATAGCATAGTGTTGAGTGTTAATTTTACCCAATTGTGAAATTACACTCTCCCTTAGGGTTTTGATCTCAAAGCCCTCTCTTGCAAAGAAGTTAAATGAACGACTTCTCCAAGGTCTCCACTATATTAGCATTTGCATATGTGTATTAGTAATCTCAATCAGGATATATCAATTTAATGCTTGGAACACCTTAGTGATTGCAAATAACTGTAAAACAAGGGGTATGTATAGGTTCATTTTACCATGCTACTTTAATGATTGTTCCTGAAACCAAACAAAAAATAAATGTTAATTGGCCCTCATATGACCACGATGTAGTGCCTTAGTTATTTTTATCTTGAGGATTTTAAGGTAGATTTTATCTTCCTTATTAAGTGGATTTTAATCAAGTTTTATCTTGCATTAAATCCTACTTTAAACATGGAAATGAAGATTAAATCTATCTATGAATGTGAATCCGAAATGATGAAATAGGCTCCAAATATAGCTTCTTATCTTGGATATTAAGATAGCTTTCAATGTGATCAATAAACTATCCCTCTTTGGTGAAATTAATTTTCACAAAGAGGCAATAATTTATGGCCTTAAAATAAGGACTTTAAAATGTCACTTCAACTTATCCCTCTTAAATGAAATCAAATTTTCATAAAGATGAATAATTTAGTGCTTTGAAATAATAACCTTCAATGTAACATGTAAAATTACCCTCTTCAATGAAATCAGAATTTTCATGAAGAAAAGGTGCATTTATGCTCCAAAAATGGTAATTTGTGAAATGCCATAAAACATAACTCCTTCAATGAAATTAAAATTTTCATGAATGCAATGTCATCATAGGCTTGCGCATGAACATGCAGAATTTTAAAATCTGATTTACCTCCAAAAATAAAAAAAATGAATTTTTGAAATTATAAAAC
The DNA here is from genome assembly GCA_028583015.1 of Wollemia nobilis. NCBI lineage: Eukaryota > Viridiplantae > Streptophyta > Pinopsida > Araucariales > Araucariaceae > Wollemia > Wollemia nobilis. The sequence goes on along the minus strand of JAQPPZ010017260.1, from coordinate 3,194,653 downwards.
CCTTGAAAAACAACAATTTTCAAAAATTAATATAAAATCAAAATGACATCGGAATGAGCCCAAATCTATTGCGTATTGAATATTGATGATCATTCTAGGCAGCCATGCAATTATTTTTATATTTTGAAATTTTTTTAATGTTTATTTTAATGCTTGAAAATTAAAAAAAAATGTAAAATGCAGGTTAGAAAATAGAAAAATAAAATCTGAAATCAAATTGAATGCTGAAAACAAAAACCATGCAAAACATTATCAATTTGATGGCATCCCGTCCTACAAAACCGAATCTGTGAGAAACTCTTACATGCAACCCATTATATTTCAACCTGCTTTCTCCTAAGGTCAAACAATAAATTTAAGATTCCAAATATTCGCCTAATGTAACCCAAAAAAATGGCATTAACATTATCTATAAATTTGAAATCTGAAAACAGAAAAATAAGACATGAAAATCCAGCATGTAGAAAGTTTTCTCCTCTTATCTTGACAAACGAAATCCAAATTTTTTAAAAGGCTTTTGCATTAAAAAAAATATTCCCTGTATGTGGCCTTCAAAAGGTCCAACCCCCTTTTTGTCATTGCATAAGGTATTTAAGCTTTTGCACTCTGTCCTTTCATTTTTTGAATTTGGTTTTACATTTATTCTTTCCATATTTCCCTGGCTCTTCGTTTTCTTTTCCAACGTAGGTTTGAATGGACGCATTCGCTTCTCTCCAAACGTTTCTGTTTTCCCTCCTTTGGCCTTTTATTTCCATTCGAAACGCCTCTCACATTCTCTAAATATATCTTTTATTTTGCACAGCTTTTCCAAAATACGTGGACCCATTCATGTATTATTATTTTCAAGTTTCTTATAAGGCCTTCCTTTGTCTTTGGGCCCCATGTTACGATAACATGCCTATCATAAATATAAACTTTTAAAAAGAATGGCCTTTTATCGTAACCGCCACGTGCTCTCTTACTACGTCTTTGAATTACAAAGAAGACCCACGCTTTATTTGAATTAAAAGCATTTAATCAGCACATGTTGAAAGGGTAAGAACCTTGTTGATTAAACCTGAAACCACTTCTTCACCCAACCACATCTAACTTCCAAGCCACACTGTCAATCACACGTGATATTGTCCCTATTATTAATCTGAACGATTCTATCCTGATGTTGTTGTGATTCATCTGTGGTGGGCGCTACCCTCTACACTGCAACTCTTTCTATCTAAGGCACACTTCCTAGCGAATATACCCACTGCCTATTTTTTTAAGTTGTCCATCAAACTGTCATTCGCCGCGATGGTCATCGTTGTTTCATTAATTATTGTTGTGGTCTTCTTCCTCATAAACCTGCACTAGGTTTCGATTTTGAAAACCCCCTCGCCGAAGCCCCTCCTACAATTGGTTTTACCGTCCATCATCGTCACTTTGGCAAATTGACCACGCTCTCCTGCGTCGTGTCACCTTCCTACGCGTCGAATCGCTGCGTCATTATCCGCTTCGAAGCATCATCAAAATTATGCCTTGTAGCCTCATTCTGCTACGAAACATCCCATTTTGCCACTATTATTAGTTTGGTCGAGACATACCAGGATTTACGTCTATTTGAGTGTATAAGGCTGCGCAATAATCCTCGCGTTCTAAAACATCATCAATTAACTCTATGCTGTCGTACTTTGGTTTCCCTTCAACGATTCTATCAAACCTGGGTCTTACACATTCAACGAGCTCCACGATGCCTTCAATCTCGCCGATTCCCACATTACATCCAATCATCACCAATCGGATAACGAGTCTATCTTTCACCAAATACGTCGCCAATTGACACACAGGTGCCCATGTCAGCAGCGTCGAGGTGTGGGGGCGCTTCACATCATCGTCAAACCCCTGTATAATTATGACGTCCGGCTAAACCCCTGTAAACCGTTTCTGATGTGTACCAGTTAATTTCTTTGCTTCTTTAATTAAAAATGTGGCCCTTCTTATTTTAAAATATCACCATAGCTTATCCGCGTCTACTGCTCACTCCTGTGCGTTGGCTTCCACCGGTCGACGAACCACAGACACCCATGTTGCCGCCGTCGCGTCTCGTCAATCATCCCTGCTCATACTCGAAGTCATCGCCGACGGCGCTGTGCATAAAATCATTGGCCCACGTCGTGGCCACGTCACCGCTGTGGAGCCCACTCCTCGGTATTCGTGCCTTTACAAACCTTTAGTTTCGACCCTGCAATGAACACTCGTACCGCGCTGCCACTACCATCTCAGTGAGATATATCTGCCAATAATCGTCTATGCTAGCAGGATTTCGAATCTCTTCATCGTGTTTCTAACCTGTAAACGTCTATTGTCGAATCATAAAAAATTATGACATGTGAAATCCCACATATGTGCCTCGTTTATCTCCCATTCGTCGTGTCAACGGTGTTTTCTAGGGTTTTAGATGGGTCTAGGTCATCTCCAGAATCATCCTTGTTGGTAGCGAGAATGGCCGTATGGCTGTAATGTAGCCACTGATGGATTGTCGCCGATATACTGCGTGTCGCCATGTTGTAAAATTTTGGTGACATATCATCCGGGTCTAAATGCTCTCTTTCTGATCATTGATTCGCCGTGGCAGACCCCGTCGATCTTCGCTAGGTCTACATGGACCCACTCTGTCTTCGATGTGCCATGTCACTCCCGTCAATCATCGCATATTAAACCAACACTCCCTCTTGGTGTTTGCTGTTCATCTGGATGCTCACTTCACAAACGATCGCCTCATCACATACTTGCTACCCATCACCAGTTTTCAAACACCCAAGTGGGGTCCCCATCCTGCCGTGTTTCACCACTGCTCTGCACAATGACATCCGGCTATCATACCAAAGGTGTTTCCCCTCGTGAGCCAGCACCACATCAGGCCCATCTATCCACATCAAATGTTGGTGATGCTCGCGGTAGTCTATGTGGAAATGGACTTCACCCTGGCTATGCCCCGTTCGATGTTGTATATTCAGGCCATAATCTGCCACGCCTGGTCCGACTCATCAACTCACGTCCACGATGAACCCTGCGCTAGCTTGTCCTCCGCAATCGGTCGGTGGTCCATATTCGCAGTGCTGCATCCATTTGGCCACAACGTCATCTTCCTGCAAAATAAATAGTGCATAAGTAAAGCTCATTTCAAATACCTATAAGCGATGTCACACGAAGTAAAGCACAAATAGGGTTTATGAAATGAAATATTTTCACCAAATCAAATATGGTTCATGAGACTTCAAATATGGAAACATAACTATTTAAGTCATATCATATGATCTTTAATATCATTATTTAAATTATTTAAATTTCCAATCATCTCTAAGGAAGGGACAATTTTTTTATTTTTATTTTAATATATGACTTTCTTCTCACTAAGGCTTTAGTTCATTATTTATTAATTTCTTTTATTTATATCCATTTTTTTTTTTTAAGTTATTATATATAATAACCATTTTATTATATTTAATTTTTTGGTTTATTTGATTATTATTATCATATATAAATAATGATAATAATATGTTTTTATTATTTTTTTAAATATTATCTAATACATATACATAAAGACATACATATATTTGATTTTGTTATTTTTATTACGAAACCCCCACAAAAGAAAACAAGCACCCACTTAACAATAAAAAGGTTAACAATAAAAACTTGACGAATTTTATCATCAACAACAAACTGACGATAAAAAACTGTCGACCAAAAATTGACATCAAGAATCCGTCCACAAGCAAATGTTGTCGATAAGAAAAAGTCATCGACAAGAAAATGTCAACAAAAAATCATCGACAAGAAATAGTTGTCGACAAGAAATTGACGACAAAAAGTCGTCGATAAGAAATTGATAATAAAATCATCGACAAGAAAATGTCGTCGACAACAAAATGTCATCGACAACAAAAAGTCATCGACAAGAAAATGTCATCGACAACAAAATATCGTCAACAACAAAAAGTCATCGACAAGAAAATGTCATCGAAAACAAAAGTTGTCGATAATAAAATATCATCGACAAAAAGAAATATTACTGACAAGAAATAATGATAACTGCAGGCCTAAAATAAACCAAGCATTAGACCCTTCAAACCAACATGCAAACACCCAAATACCAAAATAAATGGTGGGTCCCCAATTATTGGGGCTAGTTGTGGAGCAGCCACAACAAATGACAACTCTACTGGGAAATACTCCTGAGCATTTCAATAAGAACCCAACCTGAAAACACACAAAACCCCAAATATTATAAATACAAGCATATGCAAGTATCCAGAGAATAAAAATAGACCAAAAAGACATGAACCATTAGAATTATTCTGCATCAGCTCAATGTGTGCCAAGTGATTCATTTCTTATCGTCTGAAACCATTCCACATTTCATCATCAATTTCACCTAGATATTTATGTCTTCATGATTTATGCATGTGATATGGATGATCTATACAATATTGGATGCATTGAAAGGATGTTGCAATATGAATAGCCTGCTTTGCAGAGACTCAAACATTCTAGTAGAATAAACAAACACACTAATAATGTCTACCCCTCTTAGGAACAAACGTGTGTGCAATAAATTCATTTACCCGATCAAGAGCTCAGTTATAAACTGCTACCATCTAGAGCCAGTGTGTGCAAGTGGACTCAAATATTTGGGGAATCAAATTCTCAACCTAAGTATGATGAGAATTTTATCCTATCCTTACTACTCTGATCTAAGTTTATTACCTCAATTTGACCAAAATGGTTAAACCTATTATGGATGAAATTGCAAGGCTAGCCTATCCGTTTGAGGGGTCAGAGGTCTCGCTTTTAAACCAGACATGTCACCATGCATGAGCATACTCCACTGCCAATCAAGTGTCTATAGCCCCGGTGGAGGTTAACCCCATAGTCCATGATTTTGCTTTTGATTTCTTGAATCTTAGAGATGACTACCCATCCTTCTAAGGGGACATGTAGTACGATCCTTACAATCCAATAATCAGTGGTGTGTGATGCAAACTCAAAGCTTTAGGGAATCGGATTCTCAACCTAAGTATGATGAGAATTTGACCCTATCCTTACTACTCTAATTTTGAGTTTCAAGTATTGTGGAAGTGGTGAAAACCACTATTTTATAGACTATGTTACAATATAGGACCAAAAAGAATGACTCTTTTCACCTCACATTTTCTCCCTAGGATGGTTTTGACCATTTTGCCCAAGATGTATTTAATGTGTGCAAATCGTGTTTGGTTCAAGACGGTTTCGATACCAGTTCCCAATCTCATGATCTTTTAGTGTATATTGTGCAATGATCCTAAGAGAATTTGATGTGTTTTTTGGTTATTATCTTTGAAATATATATGCAAATGGGATGCAATTTTTATGCAATGTGAAATAACCATGAAATACAGATGAATGCAATGGAGTATACACCCTATTTTAACTTATTTGCAAAACTAACAACTTCATGCATTACAAGTTTCAAATTATATTCTTTAATGTGTTGGCGATACTCGTGGAGCCTTCTGCAATACAATTTTTATGCTTCATATTCCCTTATCTTAGTTAATATTCATGAGTACATGAGCTGACATCTCACTATAAACTACTAGAAAACAACCAAAACTTGAAAGTGAATGAATACAAAACACACCAATCAAACTTGCAAACATGAAAACAAAAACCAAATTCAAAACGGAACACAAACACTAAAAATCCATATACAAAAGTACAATATGGTACAAAATGATGCAACATTTGAAGTATCACTTCCCTAGATCCCAAACATGATTAGAGCATTTCAAAATACCAATAACATGATACACATGCCCAATGTTGTAGAAATCCAACAAAAACAAGATCAAGCCAAAAACTGCAATAAACTTCAACTTGCCTCTCTCACCATACCAATTTGATTTAGTTCCATTAATCCTATGGTGGAGCTTCAATTTCTCAAATTGATTAGGCAACATTTGATTTTCAATTAATTCTTGCCTTTTCTTTAACATGTCAATTTCACAATTCCATTCTGAATTTAGAACTAGGCTTTCTTTTTTGAATATGAAATATTGCCAAAAAGAGCCTATTTCTAACAATTTCAAAGCCAATTCATTATTCATTATGCAAAAATTTGAAAGTATTTGGATATTTACTAAATGAGAATCATTACAAGTTTTTATCCTAGATTCCTTTATTAATTGTTGATGAATTTGATTTAGCAATTTAAGTGCATCAACTTCTTTTTCATTCATCAAAGCCATCTCATTAAAGGTGTAAGTAGAAATTAATCCTTGCTCTTCATTCACCTTTAATGGCATTTCATCATAAGCAACATTCAAATTCAATAAATGGTCATGTGACTTTTCACCCAAAGCTTGGATGCTTGGACACAAATTAGATTTTACCTTTTGCACATTTTGATTTACCAAAGCTTGGTGAGGATTTATAATTTCTTCATTGATTACTTGTTCATCAAAAATACCAAAATTGGGCACCCAATTGAAAATATGCCCATCCTTTTCAATCCTTGAATCTTGTTAGTCAAAGTGTATGTCAAGTAACTCATTTGATGATCAATCATATGAGTTGCTTCTAATGGATCAACCTCTTTGTCATTTGGTTCCAATTCTTTTTGACTATCCATGATATCTCTTCATTTGAATCCTCAAAATAATCATGTGAACTAGTATATGAATTTTCAATATCCTAAAATGAAAGGGCAGATTTTACCTCTTCCTTATCCAAATTAAATGAGTCATAAGAAACTTTTACCATTTCTTCCCTTTCTATTTCAACAAAATTTTCAATGAACTTATGTTCAACATGATAAAATTTTGTAACCTTATCAAGTCTTATGAATGTAAGCTCCTCATGTAGAGTAGAAGTTTCAACCTCATGCATATCAAGTGGAATGGAAGTTTCATCAATAGGGGTGTGAGAAAATAACGCATCTTCATATCTCCCCCAACCATTGTAAAAATTGTCATCCAAATTTATGGGATCAAACTCTATGGTATCAGTGACATGATCTTTTAAGTTATCAATAAATTCATTTTCCTCTTTGTTCTTGGCAATAACCTTGTTATCATCTTCCAAAATTTGGTGAGATTCCAACCCTTTTTCCAAAACATTCTCAAATTGTATAGGAGTTGTAATATCTTCCTACGAGTAGGCGATTGTGTTATCCTGCATATCAATTGACACAAAGGGTTCATTAGAAGTTTTAAAGTGATCATATTCATCCAATTTCTTCCAAGAGTCATAATGATCATCATACAACATCAATTTGTGATGCTCATCAAATTATTCAACATCTTCCAATTCATCAATGTATTTCTCATAAAATTCACCTTCACCTTCCTTAGATGGTTCAATAACTTCCAAAAGTGGGTTATTTATTGAATTCAAATTTGTAAGGCTATCATAATCCAAATTGGTAACCCATGATTCAATTTTATCACAATTTGGAGGGTGAAGAATTTCTTGATCATTATTTTCAATCATCTCATCGAGAGTGTCTTCCAAGAACAAGTGGTAAAATTCTATCATATCTTAAAATTCATTTGTTTATTCTCTTCCAATTTCACTTTCAACCACTTCATTTAATTCTATGGTAGATTCCGTTCTATCACATATCTCAAACATAATTGAATTTAAGACCCCATTATCTGAATACTCACGTATTTCTAAAAATGAATCCATGTCTACACAATCCTAATTAGTGGATGTTGGCTTGGCAACTTGCACCTCCTCTTGAATTATGTCTAAGATGGTTATAACATTTGGACATTCAAATTCATCTCCTTGATCATTCACCTTAGGTATCATTAGAGTGGAGAGTACTATATTAGATGGTTGGTGTAGGTTGGCATCAATATCTCCAAAAGGATAATCTTTCATGGGATCACGATGTGCCACCACTTGCCCTTGTTCCACCATTATTGCAACCTCATAGATTATAGGAAAAGATCAATCATCGATATTTTCTTCAATAAGTGTAGCAGGTGTGGGGTGTATGGCTCCCATGTATACTTCAATAGCTTCCTCTTCCGGTATGTCCAAAATTTCCCACATTTGAGAGTGTAATTCATGAAGCCTCTCATTGAATTGACTCATGGCCTCATTAGGCTCTTTACGAATAGAGGTAAATCAATTTTGCAACCTATCTAAGTCAACCTGATTACCAAAATTATAAATATAGGATGCTTCTAGAAGGATCCAAGAAGTCCTAACCTCCAAGTGTAATTGGCCATACCAGAAAAATGATTTGTCATCCAAAATGTATGAGAAAAACCTACAAGCAATAGCCTCATAAAAAACTTGGCATTGACACACTCTTGTATATATGCAAATTCTCTAGGTATCCTGATGCCACCTCTCGATTAAAGAGTTGTAGAAACTCCAATAACAATTAAGGAATTTGATGAGGTTTTCCAATGATAGGAAAACACTCATAATATTTTCCTAACATGGAAAGACAACTAATGTATCTCTTCTATTTAAATGCCAAAATATAAGTTATTGTTTACCTAAAAATAATAATATATTTATTTATGATAATAGATTCCTTTACTTTTAAATGGAAAAATATTTTGCATTATCTATAAGAGAGAAAACTTCTAAAATTGAAAAAATAAACTCCTTTTAAAAGGGTTTAAATTTATAATTTTTCTTAACTTGCAAAAAATAAATGTTTGTCAAATTTTATACCCATCTTGGGGAAAGTAATTCCATGTTATTTTTTAACTATATAAATATAGATGAACCTTTACCATTACTTTTTTTAGTTTTCTTCCTATATATTAAATTGTTAAGAAACTAATAATTTTATATTTAACTCATTTAAAATCTCTAGCATTGTTGTCAACTAAATATATCAATAACATGAAATTATATGTATATAATTTTATTTTCTTTATATAAAATTTAAAAATAGAAAATAGTGAAACCTTATTAAATATTTAGCATTTGAAAGGAATAACCAGGTTCATTAATTAATATGAAAAAAAATTATACAATATACAATAAATAATTTCTTCAACTACCTTCCTAATTGAATTTAATTAATGAACATCCCCTTGATAGTATTTATGTTTGTTATGATAAAAGGATAAATAAAATATTGTATAATCATTGGATATTATAGGTAGCTAATGCATGACATAAATCAATATACTTATTATATAAAAATATATCTATTTTATGCTAAATGAAACTATTGGATTTAAAATCATCATTTATAGTATGTTTGTATATTTTATTCTTTACTAAATTATAAATTAAACATTATAAAATTAGAAGGTTAGAAATTTAATATGAATTTTTCAAAATTTCATTAAATTTAGGCTTAGTGGTCATCATTAAATATTAAATTAAAATAATTATCTCACAAAAGTATTTTTATTAATTTGATAAATCTTCATAAATTTTTAAATCAGTATACTTTTTCATTAGAGTAAATAGAGGGTTTTTTTGAAATGTGTATACATTTTTCTTAATTGAGGTAATTTAGGAGCCATTCTTCACATTCGAACTTGGGATTCCTAGATGAAAGCCAAAAGACATGCCAATTTGGTGTCTAATAGAGATTTTTCACACCATTATTAAAATTATTATAAAAATATTATACAATAGTGATGTTAAATATCAATAATACAAATAGTTGACAGTGCATTCATTGAAAAATTATAATTTAATTTGTAATTGGACTAAAATAATTATCAGGATCGAAACTAAAAATTCATACATGACAAAATTATTATTTTAATAAATGATCATCATTAATTTATATTAAAAAAAGATCACAACCTATACCTAGGTTTAGTTAGTTAAGATTGTTATGAATCAGTGTACATCATATACTTGAGATATTTAAGGCACCTTATATTTCTTTGAATTTATAAAATAGTAAATATATATAGATATATATATATATTTGATAAAAACACACCCACCCCCTCACACACCCACCCACACCATGGTTTGAAATACTTTTATTTTAACCTAAGACTAATATAAATGATCAATATAAACCAAAGGGTATGAGTTGATGGATTTTTTTATTTGAATTATAATTTATCAAAATGTGGTGTATATGTTTTTAATTTGGGATATTTTGTTTTTGGTAGGTTATATTAAAAGTGGGTTTTTATCAAGGATCCCAAAACCTGATTACAAAGGATCAGATTGCAACACATTACATCAGAATAAAACAAAAGTGGGTTTATTAAGAAACACACTAGAGGAACAGAAACAGGAAAAGGAAGGTGTCATCCTTTGCACCAGAGGAAGACGTATTCCTTTGCACCAAAGGAAAAATGGGCAGGAAGGGAAAGCCCGCCATAAAACCAAATTTGAATCAAAAGGCGCCAAACAAGATTTTGAAGCAAACAAAGGGTAGAAGAAAGCGCCAAACTGCCCCAACCACTAAAAACATTTTGAAACTTTTCCATAGGTGGGAAAAGGAAACAAAGCCATAATTTTAAAATTTGAAACATCCCAAGGGTGGGAAAACTAGAAACCACCCTTGGAAAACAAAGATCTGACGAAAAACAAGCATCCCATGCAAGGGAGCTTGAGCAGAAGCAGAAATGGAACAATAGCCTAAAATATGGTACTGTAGTGGATCAGTAACAAAAGGAACACCCCAGGCCATAGGGTCCTTTTGTATAAAATGAAGCCTTCAAAAACACCTACCCAGTAGAGGAAACAACAACAAAAAAACAACACTTCTGAAGATAAGGATGGAAAAGTGCCATAGAAATTCAAAAGTAAGGAGTCACAAGGATGCATGATTGTAGATGATAGAGCACAAACTAGAAAAAAGTAGCAATTCATCCTAGACAACCTTCAATAGTAGATTCAACATCACAGAAGAGAAAGTCCCGCAAGGAATCAACAACAAAAAAAATAGAAGCCCCTGAAAGCCATGAAAAGAACTAATAACCTACAGGAACCACCACCTCAAACCCAAAGAGCAAAGTCACAGAAGAAAGAACATGGGTAATCCTTAATCCCAAAATGATGTTGTATAACATTGCTCATAAATCTAGAATTCCTCAGACCCGCCAACAAACAACTTCAAGGAAACAAGAAGGAAAACATGCAAGGATTCAATAGTAAAAAGACTAAAGGCTACAAAGCCATGAAAGGAACTGAAATCCTGCAAGAACACCCCCTCGAATCCAAAGAGAAGAGTCACATTATAAAGCACGTGGTCCCTCCCCAGACTAAAAGGATGTTGTGTAAAACTGCTCAAGAAGCCAGAATTCCTCAGACCTAGCCATTTGCAACTAAAGATCCTCAATGAGTAGATGTCAAGAAGACTTCTCGAAACAACCTCAAAAAAAGGGAAATTTTAAGGAAAAACCCTAAAAGATCCAAAAAAAACCTAGGAAAAGTCCCAGGGAAGAACTTGAACACATACCAAAACCTAAACATCAAAGGAAAAGGTAGGACAGTGGAGCAAAAGTGGAACAAAGGTTTTCCCACCATAGGGCAAGGAAAGGGTAGAATAATGGAACAATGATCTCGCCCCCCAAAGGATATCGTCTACAACACATTATACCCAAAGAGGATAGGAAAAGGAGGTACCAGGGAAGCTGGGAAAGGATTAGGGACCTAGGACAAGGCAGAGGAAGGGATGCAGGAAAGTGGAACAGGACTTCCATAGGAATTCACCTGTAGAGCCCCTCCTCTCTTCAATTTGGGATATAAGGCTTTAAAGAACTAAGAATTTTCTACTCCTAATAATTTCCCATACAATAGTTTTTAGTCACTAAGGCCCTCCATCAAGCTTAAAATTTATTTAGTTTCTAAACTATAACAAGAATTTATGGCTTGAATGCAATAGTATAGTTTTGAAAAATAAATATCAAAGTGGCATGAATTTTTGGATTCATTATTGGAATCCTCAAGTGTCAAAAATATGTGTTAGTTAATTGCTTATGTAAGGGTGATCTATAACAATGGAGTTAATGCAAACGATCTACATTGATCTTATGTTAAATTAAGATATCCTTTGATTTACCTAGTGATTATCAAGTAATTTTCACATGAATAAAGAAATAAAAGACAAAAAATAATTTATAATTATAAAATTATTCATAATTTAGGTTCATCAAACTTAATTTTTATATGATTGTAAATAAAACCTTGGAAAACATGGTAGAGGTGATGATTTTCTTGGATAATCAATCAAAAATTTACTTTATCTTCTCATTTATATGAAAATTTATAAATGACTAAGCAAAGGCTAAGCCACTTCTTATTAGTGTCAATATGGTCATGAACAAAATATGTACATGCATTTCAATTTTGGAGGATCTACATATTATTATTAATGGTATAAAAAAGGATATAAGGATTGGATGAACATGGTATTATTTTATATGTCCATCAATTAATGAAGTTAAAATCTAGAAAATATTAAAATATTTAAAGAGAAGGATATACTATGGAATATAATTTATCTAGTCATGGGGTTGATAATTTTTGTGAAGAAATTAAAAATTTAGAAGACATTTGGCCCTGTATGATTCTCTTACTTAACCAAAATGGTATAAATAATTTAAGAGATAAAAATTAATGGGTTGTGGTCTAATGATTAATTTATATTAAAATAAGACCCCAACCTATACCTTGGTTTAGTTATTTAATATTATTATGGATCAAGGTGTGTCATAGACTTGAGATATTTAAGGCACTATCTATTTTTTTATATTTTTCAAATAGTAAATACTTTTATTTTAACTTAACACTAATATAAATAAAATGGCATGTGTTTATTAATTTTCTTTATATGGTTTTGAAGTTGGTGGATACTTTATCAAGCTCAGATATAAGGCTATGGAGCACTAAGAATTCTATACTCCTAAAAATTTCTCATACAACACTATTTAGCCACTAAGGTCCTCCATAAGGACTAATTTTTTTTTTAGTTTTTAATAAAAAACAAGAATTCTTACACTTACAAGGATGAGATATAAGTTTCATGCACCCTTTTCATTATTTCTCTAGTTTCACAATTCAGGATTACTTTTTGAAAAATACAATTTATTGGTTTCCTCCATCAATATTACAAGAATGAACTAATGGATAAATTATTCTAAAATCTAATGCATTCATAATTTTTTATAAAGTATTGGAAATACCATTACTTTTTAGAATTCATGGATTGAATGCAATAGTAGAATGTAAAAAAATAAATATCAAGGTTCCAACAAATTTTGGATTCATCATGGGAATCATCAAGAGTGAAAAAAGGTATGCTAGTAAATTAGTTATGTGAGGGTGGTCTATGACAATAGAGTTAATACAAAGGATCTACATTGAATATATATATATTTTTTATTGATTGAAAGGTTTTTGAAAGGATTAATGAACCTTGTATAAAGAGAAACTAGGTAAATACCAAAAAGATATAACCACTAAATAGCTACATAAATAGACCAGAAAAATAAATAGACTAGGGGAAACTAATGAGAAACCAAACAAGAAACATTGAATATATGTTAAAGTAAGATATCCTTTGATTTACCTAGTGATTATAAATTAAATTTGACATGAATAAATTTATAAATGACTTATAAAAACTTTCATGATAGCAAAATTATTCAAAATTTAGGTTCATCAAACTTAATTTTTATATGATTACAAATAAAACATTGGAAATCTAGTAGAGGTGATGTTTTTCTTGGATAATCAATCAAAAATTCTTTTTATCTTCTTATTCATATGAAAATTTAGAAATGAATAACCAAAGGATAAGTGACTTCTTCTTTAATTTAATATGAATATATTTAAAATATAAAACACATTTTGCCATGTATGATTCTATTAATTAACAAAAATTGTACAAAGAATGTGATAGATAAAAATTAATGGGTTGAGGTCTAATGATTAATTTATATCAAAAACAAAATCACAACCTATACTTAGGTTTAGTTAATTAAGATTTTTATAGATCACTGTGTATCATATACTTGAATTATTTATGTAACCCATTATTTTTTTTGGAATTTTTGAAATAGTAAGTATTTTTATTTTAAGTGAAGACTAGTATAAATGATCAATATAAACCAAATGGCATGTATTGACAATTTTATTTTTTAATTTGTTTGGAACTTATAAAAAGGAGGTGGATACTATGTCAGGTTGAGATATAAGGCTTTAGACCACTAATAATTTTCTACTCCTAATATTTTCTAATAAAACATTTTTTAGCCACTATAGCCATCCATAAGGTCTAAAATTTATTGATTTTGTAATTAAAAAATAGAATTGTTATAGGAGATAATTAGAAAGAAAATATTATTATCGATATTTTAGTTTTTACCTTCAATATGAGATGGAAGTTTCATACATCCTATTCATTATTTATTTGGCTCCACCATATACAATGCTATTCAAAAAATATAATTTGTTGGATTACTTCATTAATATCACAATAATGAATGAATGGATAAATTATTCTAAAAGCTAAGGCACTAATAATTTTTTCCAAAGTTTTGGAATGACCATTACTTGTTAGAATTCATGTCTCGAATGCAATAGTAGAATATTTAAAAATAAATATCAAATTCCAATCAAAATTTGGATTCATCATTGGAATCCTCAAGAGTTGAAAAATATGTGGTAGTCAATTGGAATCCTCAAGAGTGGAAAAATACGTGGTGGTCAATTGGATATGTAAGGCTATTTATGATAATGGAGTTAATGCAAAGGATTCACATTGACTCTATGATAAAGTAAGATCCTTTGATTCAACTAGTGATTTTAAAGTCACTTTTGCATGAACAAAGAAACAAATGATTCACAAAAGCTTTTATAATAGCAAAAATATTTAAAACTTAGGTTCATCAAACTAAATTTTTATATGATTGCAAATAAAACCTTGGAAGAAATTTTTGTAGAGGTGATGATTTTCGTGGATAAGTAATAAAAAATTCTCTATATATTCTCATTCATATAAAATTTTATAAATGATAAACCAAAGGCTAAGTCACTTTTAATTAGAATTGATATTGTCATGAAAAAAATATGGAGATACATTTCAATTTAGGGAAATTTACAAATTATTATTAATGGTATAGAAACAGGATATGATGATTGGGTGTACATTGTATTTTTTTTATATGACCCTCTATTGATGAAGTTAATAACTAGGAAACATTAAATTATTTAAAGAGAGGGATATACGATGGAATATAATTTAGCTAATCATGGATTCAATGTTTATTGTGAAGAAATTCAAATTTTAGAAGACATTTTGGCATGTATGATTCTATTACTTAATAAAAATAGTATTGTAGGCACCAAAACAGCACCAATCCTATTATGTGACAACAAGCGTTGATCACATTGACACAAACAGCCCCTAGGGCAGCTCCCAGAGGTTAAACAGTGGTCCTAACCACTCCCAAAAGTAGTTTGGAAGATCAAAGGTCAATTTGGCACCTTTTTGGCACCTTGATCTCTGCTCATCCCACCCCGAGATGAATACAAATTGGCATTCATCCCACCCAGGGATGAATAGCAGCATTCACCCCAAGGTGAGGCGAATAGAAGGTTTGAATGGAAAAAAAATTCAAACCTCGGCAACTCCGCCAGTTAACTGAGGCTTCAGGCCATGTAATTGCGAGGAATAGCTTTTATTCAAGAAGAGAGACTTCAGTCATGCATGTATTTATTTTAGAGACCTCATGCAAGGATATTCTAAATCAGGGAACTAGCTTTTTTATAAAAATAGGACAGTTAACTCAAGTGGTGCCCTCGCATGCGCAATTTAAACAAGGAGACCCTAAGGTCTATAAATTGGGGAGTTTTCCCACCCAAAATATATACATAGAAGGAGCATTTGAGCAACGAAGTGCTACCAATTTACATACCTACTTGCGATTTGTGCCTTCACATCCTTAATCTCTCATTCGAAAGGGAGGTTATTGGGTGACTATTGGAAGCACGAATCCTGACCCAAAACCCAATTTTTGGCCACAATATCCCACAAAATTTGTCAAAAACATCCCATAAGGAGTTTTGGACCCATACCAAGTGGATTGGTACCAAAAAAGTGTCCCAAATGATGGGCGTCCTGCCCCGGGCGCTCCCCAAACTGTCATAGTCCTATTTGCCCCACCCCGGGACGATTAGAAATCTGTGATATATTTCTCTAGTTTTTATTTTGCATTTTATTCTAGATATGTTAAATAGGTTACAGTTTACAGGTCATTTGGAGCTTCCAGGACAAGACATTGAAGAGGGTGCTTTCTGACAGATTATTGCAGGTCTATTCGTCCCACCCTAGAGTGAATACAAATCTGTGAGGAATTTCTCGACTGTTATTTTTGTAGAGATCTTCTAATAAAATATTTATACTTTTGTCAAAATTTTAGGTCAATCCGAGGTCATTTGATTATCGTTTTAATATTTTCATGCATAGATTGATAGTAGGCCTAGGGAAATACATGCTTTATTCTATCTGTAGGTGCTACTAATCTTTTTTGTTTCTTCAAACACAGGTTTTCAACATCAGAAGAGCAGGAAGGAGTGAACAATCATACACACAAGTGGCGGTGACGTTTTGGTCTACCCATATTACATGTGGGCACGCGGAAGAAGGATTGTTGTTTATAGATGCGATAAGAAACTTATTTGATGCTCCTATTCCCTAAAAAGGAAGGAGACGTATTGTAACACAACTCTGAAAAGCATATCAATAAAAAGGGCCATATTTTATATTGCTTTTATCTTGTGTCAATTCGTCTATGCTCTTTCTTTTTATGCATTTTGCAATACATAGGCTATAAGCGTTAAGTTTGATTTCATAAGCGTCATATTGGGCACTTTCCTTTTTGTTTCCATATCCTCGTGCTTTCAATGGCGATCACGGTGGGACATGTGTCCCTTGATTTTTAAGATTAAAATTCTGATTAAAGTTGCTTCTTTTTTTGCCTACAGGTACCATGTTTTCAAATGCTAGACTGTTTTAGGCAGAAATTTAGAGACATCCAATTTAGGTAGAGAAGAGGTAGAGGTTTTAAACACCCTTTGTCAATATTTTGTTCTTTGATTTTTGCTTGCATAGGAAAGTTTAAATGCTTGCTTGTTTCAATTTTGCAACTTAAAAAGAACCCCACACACCACGTGGTATTTTAAAACACAAGGAGTTGGTCGTAAAACCCCAACCCTTGAGCAAGACCAAATGTGGATTCCATCATCACTTTGGCTTGAGATACTGCATACATTACCCCAATCATGACTGTTGCTAGACATAAATCCTAAAGAAAGTTGACAAAGTGTAGCGAGGGTGATTCCCAATGCATGAGGATAAGTCTTCTATGGTAGGTGTCATAAACAGAGTGATTCCCCTTACGTATCGCCTATGTTCCACATATCATCTACTCTCATGTACCTATAGTCTCCCTCACGTAAGGACGGGTATATAGAGAGGTTGGTATATCGGTCCGACAATGGTATATTGAAGGGGTGACCATTTTGGGAGTCATAAGAGCCTTCATAATTGCATTTAAACGGTTTTCACAAAAATCTTTCAAAAACAAACAAAAAAACACACTAAACCAGATTTAGGGCACACTTTTAATCTTTAAAAGAGATAATCATTGCTTGTGTGTGTGTGCTATTTTTTGTTTAGTGTATAAAAAAAAATCATAAAAAGAAAAATAAAAAAAAAGAATTTATGCATCTTTAGATAAGCATCACCATGGTGTACACCCGTAGCCAAGCCCAATCAAGGGTAGAAGTTGTAGAGAGTGCACCAAAGGGAAAACACACCTCTGATATAGTCCTGAGGACTTGGTCATCCCACCTTGGCGGTAGGATACACAAGATAGTCCCCATCATGCCATCACCGAACAAGACTATAGAGGCACCCCCTTTAGGGGCACACCCACTCAACATAGAGACACCTCCTTGAGGGGTACCCCCACTCAGCAAAGATCCTTTCAAGAGGAAAACCTACATGTAGCACTCAACCTAGATATGAGGCCCCCATTGGAAACTCGTTATGGGTGGCCTAGTGATGAAGTGCTTGAACAACATAGGGTCCACAAGGAGGAACCATAGGATTTTGTTACTCCTGATTTACCCCTGATTACTGTTAGAAACACTAGACCATATCCAAAGTATCAGGCTTTCTAGACAGGGCAAGACAATTTTTCCTGCACCTTTTATGCATATAATAGAGAGTGTGAGAAAGACCATTATGTTCCTCAAGAGTGATACACAGCGTGGGAATGATGCACATCCGCACCCGCTATGTATCAGGATCGCTCATTGAGGCCAGAGCCTCAAGTGAATGTCGCTAACCTCGATAGAGGGAAGTAACCGATAGGGGTCTCGGATCACCATGACCAAGAAAGACATGTAGGGAAGGCATCTAGGCTTCCTAAACAAGATACGGCAAAAAAAATTGACTTGGCATTTACCAAACTAGCTGCCCGCCAAGCGCAAATCACGCGTCTCAGGAAAGACCAACAATAATTAGAACATTTGTGTGGCCTTAACCAAGAGCGCATTCAGTTTCAGACAGCTGAATTGCTATACAAAAATGTTCTTGAGAAGGTTCCAGTCCCTCATGCACATAAATCAGAAGTGTATGAGAGGCACAACCCCTTAGTGTGAGACAGGTCTTCGTGACCTCATCAAGCACTACCTCTAAGACCTCCTAGACCTGAGCGGGAGGCCACTCCCCGAAACCGTGATGGGCACCCTTCGCGGGCACCCATCAATGTTTATAGGCCTATGCCAAACACTCCTCAAGAAGCTTATGAGGACTATGAACAAGAAGAAGAGCCGATCGAAACACCCTATCAAGGCAGAAGGGGTGCTACCCAGCGACCCCTCCAAAGGCCTCAAGTTCCCCACAACCCACAGCGGGAAAAAACCCAGGAGGAGGAGATAAAGTCCTTCGATGCATATAAAGCGTTGCTAGAGCACTTAGAGACTATGGAGCTCAAGACTTCTGGGCCCCAAAAGCCTACTTTATGCCAACTCCGTAGTCATCCTGTGCATCCATCAGTGCCGGCACCTCCATACCCCGAACACTTTAAATTGCCTCAGTTGGAACTCTTTAGAGGGGAGGAAGATGCCCAAGAGCATGTGACTCGATTCTTGAGCCAATGCTTTGGCATTCAGTATAACGATGCTTTGTTATTAAGAATATTTATAACCACATTCGTAGGCCCTGACTAAGACTGGTTCACCCAATTACCAAAGCACAACATCTATAACTTGGATCAGCTAGTGGACGCGTTCCTAGAGTGCTTTGCCTTCAACACCAAGAAAAAGGTGTCACTAAGTGATCTAGCTAGCCTCAAGCAGTATGAGGAGGAATCTATGGTAGCATATGGGAACCGATGGAGTACGTTGCTTTCAAAGCTACCCTATCTCCCTCCTATGTCTGACCTAACTCAAATGTTCGCAAAGATCTGTTTGCGATCAATATTTGTGCTATTGCAGCTACAGCAATATGCCACTTTAGAAGAAGCTCTGGCACAAGCTAGAATCATCGAAGAGATCAAGATATAGGATGGCAAAATTGCCAAGCCTAAGAAAAAAGAATGGAACAAGAGCACTAAAATAGGGACTATGCAACAGAAACCTATCGTGGTCAATCAATTTGCTATCAACGCCTCTAAGCCTGCCCAAGCAACACAACCTCCAAAGTCTAACTATTAGGTGGTGCCTCCTAAAAAATATGATAGAGAAAACCAAAAGTAGGAACAAAATCAGAAGTGTCACCCTAGGTGACAATTTACACCATACACAGAGTCTAGAGACTCCTTGTTTGACCGTTTGTCAGCGGCAAACTTGATTAATCTACCAAAGATTCAAACCATAGATCCTAATGCACCAAAGCCTAAGGGGTATAGGGAGGACTTGTACTGTAGGTTCCATAGAAGAAAGGGACATGACCTTAATGCCTGTTGGAAGCTCAAAGGTTTGGTGCAAGACCTCATTGACAACAATACATTGGCAGTGGATAATCCCATAGCACCCAACAACCAACAAATGGGAGTTTTTAGAGACCCTTTGCCTGCACATGATGCACAAGCCAAACCTCTTCATGTCAATGAGGTGCAACAGAATTTCCCCATGGAGGGGTATGTAGGGATGATAAGCATAGTGACAAGGAACAAGAGATACCCAGGAGCTGCCCCTGTGGCAGCCACAAGAGAAGTTCCATCAACGTCACAACCTCAATCGAACCCTACACAGCTTCCCCTGCCTAGACCAGTGGCCACGATTCAAACTAGACTTACTCAAAGTCTAAGGACCACGTCGGCTAGGCTCTCCATATATGAGCTTATTCAACAATCAGTGCCCCATAGGGAGGCTCCCATGGAGATATTAAAGTCCATTGAGCTGCATACCCACGAAGCAAATTATTTCAACAACTTCGTGGGCCATGTGAAATAATGTACAGAACCAGTCATCACCTTTAGAGAAGATGAATTAAAATCGATGGTTGGTGATGTGGCGGATCCACCCCTACACATTATTGTGCGGGTCAACGGGATTCCATATAAGTGGGTGTTGGTAGACACTGGTTCGTCCAGTAACATTATTACAACCATCGCATTAAAAAATTTGAAGTTGTTGGCCTCTCACATCGTACTTTCCACCTATACTCTTCAAGCATTCAATGATGCGATATGATCAATAGTTGGCACAATTGTCCTACCCATACAAGTGGGACAAAAGACCATTCATACATTGTGCCACATATTAGAAGGTGAGATGGCATACAATATCTTGTTGGGACGACCTTGGATCTAGGACATGAAGTGTGTCCCTTCAATTGCTCATCAATGCTTGAAGTATACATTTGAAGGACAGGTACATGTAGTCCCCATAGATTTAGAGCCTTTCAAATACTGCAATTCAGTGCAACTAATGCTGCAGTCGACCCTTCCATCAACGCATTTAGATTTTTAGTTAAATCCATCTAAAAGGGTTCTGATTACGTAGGAATCTCCATTACCACAGCAATAAAATTCCCAGGCGAGTCCATATTCTTCATCTGGTCCTCCCACAATGATGCCACCTACGGTGGCCACCCCAAAGGACAATGGAAAGAAGCCTTGGAAGAGGAACCACCCTTAGTCTCCAACATCTCGACAGAAGATAAGCCTAGTAGAATGGAAGTCGAGATGCCTAGTTCACCCCACATGGAGTGGAATCAAGGATAACTCCCATTTGCTCCCCCTCAAACACCAACAATCATAGTTGAGATGGCCAACACGGGATTGGGGGAGTATCTAGTGCAAAACATTATAGCAACGCCTGCATTTGAGTCTATGTAGGACATGGGGAGACCTAGACTCCCCATCGACTCTATGGTGCCTCTAAGCTACCCACCCAATAAGAAAAACTTCATTTATGGGGGCCTGGATAATGGCGTTGAACCTTCCCTACAAGAAGAGGAAGATGAATAGCCCTTTGTTGAGGATGTCAATTATCTGTCTAACCTAGACTTCGCATTGAGATATCTTAGCCAATGCAATTGGCATGGATATGGGTTGGGCAGGTATGAGAAAGGCGTACATGTTTTGTGTTAACCAAGATATCAAATGCCTTATGACAAGTTAGGAGTAGGGTTTAATCACCCCTTACCCCTAGACATCTTGGTAGAAAACATGCAAGGCCTAGGGATAGGCAACAAGGATGGGTTGACATTAGATCCCTATGCCAATCCAAACACAACTTATACATTGGGGGATTATTTCCCATTACAAACAAACAACCTTGTTGACCTCAACAACCCTTTCCCTTTGGTCACAATGGGAGACAATTCAAGGACTCACCTCCAATAGGGGTATGGACAAGACCAAGAAGGGTCTTCGGATGATGAGTTGGAGTACGAGGTAGCACCTTGGGATCCTCTTGAGTCAGGAAGAAATCATTCCCACTTGCATCCCATGAATGATTATCAAGAAATCTTCCTGACCATGTTCCCATTGGATGCTCCAATTGAGCATATGACACCTCAATAAAATTAGGTCCCCTTGTAGAGAGCAAAACAACCTCGATGGGATCACATTCATTTGCTTGAACAAGATGAGCCCCATCTGTCACAAACCATTCTTGCAGCAAACGAAGGCCTTTGGATCTTTGATAGTGGCTACGAATATGAAACTGAGATGGCTTATCTCAATCATATGCGATAGATGCAACAATGATACCCTTTGGACATAGACGACATGTTTGAACATTTACACATAGGTCCAAGACATAGGTGGCACCTCAACCCGGCATAGTTATAGAAATTACTGCACCTACCACTCCAGGTACACAGATAGCATCTTTCACCTGGAGATACTATAGCACCATCAGTGCCTAGGGAAAATCTTGTCCTCTTATATGCACATAGGGCTGATCCATTTGTACCAGTACCTATCGAGCCAGATCCAAAGTACCAATAACATCTGAAATGTCATAGTCATCACACCTGTGGTAATGGAGGTTACAATCATTTCATCAACATGATCTCCATTGACTTGACCACCCCCATCCATGATCCAGCCAACCCAACATGGTCATTGCATCTAGACATAGAGGCTATAGATTGGGATCGCACTGACACACCACCATCCCCATCAGAGTACTGGCCTTGCGGTGGGATGTTTCATTTCACTCCAGGATAGACTCGGGATGTCTTCCATGCTGAAGAGAAACCTGATGTTCCTAACGATGATCTTAATTCAGCAAATGATATCCATCTGATACCAAATCCACACCAGTTGGAGGATGGATCCCACATGTCGGTTGAGGCAATGACTGACATAGACATCGACACAGATCCAATGAATCCATGGATTCTCAAGCTAGGGGTAAGTCTCTCCCTCGAAGAGCAAGCTGATTACATTGCCCTTCTCAAGGAGAAGAAGGAGGTTTTTGCATGGTCATACAAAGACATGCCGGGGCTAGACCCATAGCTAGTCATGCATAATTTAATGTTGGATCCGACAATCAAGCCAGTAAAGCAAAAACTATGCAAGATGCATCCAACAGTGGCCTTAATGGTCAAATATGAATTGTAAAAGTTGTTGGATGCATAGTTTGTCATCTGCGTGGATTACCCACCATGGTTGTCTAACAAGGTTCCCATCAAAAAGCTCGATGGGAGGATTCGCATATGCACCGATTTTTGAGACATAAACAAAGCAAGTCCTAAGGATGATTTTCCCTTGCCTAGCATCAACGCATTGGTAGATGCTACAGTAGGAGATGAAATGCTTTACCTCATGGATGGTTTCTTAGGATACAATCATATTCGTATCAATCCTGAGGACCAACTAAAAATTGCGTTTACAATGCCTTAGGGGACATTTTATTATAAGGTCATGCCTTTTGGCCTTAAAAATGCTGGCACCACCTACCAACGTGCCATGACATACATCTTCCATGATTACATGCACAAAACTTTTGAAGATTACATGGATGATTTTTTGGCCAAATCTCTTTTGTGCCTAAATCATCTCGATGACGTACGCAAGATCATCAATCGCCTCATTGAGCATAATGTCAGACTAAATCCCAAGAAGTGCGTATTTGGTGTCACATCTAGAAATCTTTTGGGTTTCATAGTTTCCAAATGAGGAATCGAGGTGGATCCAAACAAAGTCAAGGCAATCCTCGAAATGCTTCCCCCAACTACCATCAAGCAGCTCAAAAGTCTATAGGGAAATGTTGCGTCGATCAAACACTTCATAGCACAGTTATCTGACAAGTTTCGACCCATGAATAAATTATTGCACAAGGGGGTAGCATTCCACTGGGATGACGAGTGCTAGTCAGCCTTTGATGATATTAAATAGTACTTGGCTTCATTGCCAGTATTGGCACCACCTAGACCAGGAGTGTCCTTCTACTTATACATCTCAGCTACTAAGGTGGCACTGGGTGCCATGCTATCCCAACACAATGAATTGCACAAAGAACAGGCTACTTACTATCTTAGCCGCACCCTGGTCAGTTATGAACTTAACTATGCATACATCGAGAAGCTCGCTTGGCAGTGGTGTTTGCTACCAAGAAGCTATGCCATTACATGCTGAGCAACAAGACGTATGTTGTGTCTAAGGAGAATCCATTGCGATACATGATGAGTCGTACTTATCATAGTAGCCGCATGGCAAAATGGATCATGTTGTTGACAAAGTTTGACATAGAGTTCATTGGATAGAAATCCATAAAAGGTTAAGTCATCGCCGATCAACTGGCAGAGGCTCCTCTTGAAGATGATCAGCCTCTAACCATAGAACTACCTGATGAGGGGGTTTTTCATGTTTCAGAATCACCAGATTCTAATGATCCTGAATCATAGGCTGACATGACCCTATTCTTCGATGGTTCTAAATGTGAGCAAGGAGGTGGCACGAGAATTGTATTCTTCACTCCACAAGGGGCTCCAATACCTCTGTCATTTAAATTAGACTTCTTGTGCACCAAAAACAATGCAAAATATGAAGCCTTGCTCATAGGTCTTTAGATAGCAATCACCATGAACATTAAACATTTAAACATCTTTGGTGATTCGTTGTTAATTGTCAATCAAGTAAAGGGGATATTCCAATGTAAATGTCTAGTTCTATAGGCCTACAAAGCCCTTGTGGACAAATTCCTGGCATAACTTGAATGGTATGACATCGAGGCACTCCCTCGATCATCAAACCATTTTACATATACTATGGCCTCCTTGGGGTCACTAATCCCGCAAGACCCTTCTAGTGCACTAACAACCATTCAGGTCAAAACATTATCACAATCCACGATGGAGCGTGCAAGATCTGACCTAACGCCAAGAATCCACATAATATAGATTGAACCATCCCAAGATAGGTTCTCTCAAATTCATGATTGTCTAACTCGAGCCAACTGGGGGTCCTTGTTCTCCCCGACCCCTCTTAATAGCAACACAATGTTGTTTTTACAAGTTCTTTCTTGCTCAGCTTTTGCTAGGGATGAACTTCAAGAGGGATTGGCCATTCACACCATCAAGGTTTCTGATAAGCAGGATTGGTACACACCCATTAGGGATTACCTCAAGCTAGGTAAACTCCCACTTGGATTGACACAAGCTACGAAAAGATCATTTAAATAGAAAGCGACAAAACATGTCTTGTTAGGAGACATTTTGTATCGTCGAAGCTATGAAGGAATCCTCCTTCATTGCTTGGACCAGCAAGAGTCCACTTGGGCGATCACCCAAGCACACGATGGTACATGTGGTGGCCACTTCAACGGTATGGCCATCGTAAAGCACATTATTTGCATGGGCTATTATTGGCCATCTTTAGAGCGATATTGTTGCGCATATGTGAAGAAGTGTGTGAAGTGTCAACATCATGCCAATTTGACACATGTACCTTCATAGGCCTTGCAACCGATCCAATTGGCTTAGCATTTTTCATAGTGGGGCTTTGATCTAATCAGAAAGATCTCGCCTGCATCATCGGGTCATCACACATTTATCATAACAGCCATAGAGTATTTTACCAAGTGGATGGAAACAATTCCGTTAACCTCTACGACTGGAACTCACATTGCGGAGTTTATTTTGCATAACATCATATATCATTTTGGTATTCCATCCAAGATCCTCTCGGATAATGGGATGCCCTTCAAGAATAAATATGTACATGCTTTGACCACAAAGTATAAAATCCAGCACAATTTTTCAACACCCTATTATCCATAGGCAAATGGGCAAGTAGAGGTGTCAAACAAAATGCTAGTCGCCATCCTTAAAAATATCATCATAGATAGTCATAAGGATTGGCACATTTAGATCCCACTTGCCCTATGGGCTTATCGCACTAGCATTCGGATGCCCATTGGGGCAACTCCATTTTCACTAGTGTATGGCTCCGAGGCTGTCATGCATCTTGAGTTGGAAATCCATTCCCTATGCATTTCAATGCAATATTTCATCGATGATGACACTGTGCGACAGGCCCGGTTAGACCAACTGATGTTGCTTGACGAACGACGCGTCAATGCTCTCGAGCATTTGCGTATCTATCAAGAGCGACTTAAGAGAGCATATAACATGAAGGTTCACCTAAGGGAATTTTAGGTTGGATATTTGGTCTTAAAAGAGAACCAGCAGAATTCTAATTTTTCATCCCATTTAAGGTACAAGTTCATGGCAAACTGGTTAGGTCCTTATGTGATTGATAGTAAGATAGGACCTGGAACATACCGGCTCGCCTCTCTTGAAGGACTCAAGGAGCTAGAACCCTTGAACATCAGTCATTTGAGGCCATTCCACATTTAGAGAGCCATAGTCCACATAAAAGCTCCAAGGATTTCCACAATCGCTTGGTCAATCCCAAAAAGCTCCAAAGGTGTCCATAAACCCTTTGGTCAAACCAAAATGCTCCAAGGATTTCCACAATCACTTGGTCAATCCCAAAATTCCCCAA
This sequence comes from Wollemia nobilis, assembly GCA_028583015.1. Taxonomy (NCBI): domain Eukaryota; kingdom Viridiplantae; phylum Streptophyta; class Pinopsida; order Araucariales; family Araucariaceae; genus Wollemia; species Wollemia nobilis. The sequence goes on along the minus strand of JAQPPZ010017260.1, from coordinate 3,168,203 downwards.
AGGTTTCTATAAACCCTTTGGTCAAACCAAAAGCTCCAAGGGTTACCATAACTGCTTGGTTAACAAAAATATTCAAAAATAAACAAAAACAATAAAAATCATCAAAAATCACTAAAAAAACAAAAATTAAAATTAAAAATTAAAAATTTCATGCCTACTCTTAAATATCAAAATACAAAAAAAAAAAAAAGGTTGCATTAGGCATCACCTCCATACATTGCATATTCGCTAGGTCATACAAGTCAAAAGCACCATAGACTGTAATTGCTTGACAATTTTCTCATTTTTCACATAAAATCAATTTTATCAACGCATACATCCTGCATCACACCATCCCCATTTTTAGCAAAGTCAATTGCATCATAATGTATGTAGGGTTTTCGTCATTCAGCTGTCTTTAACTTCCTAGCCAAAAACTGTACAAAGTTAAATAGATTTTCCAAGGGACAGTTTTACATGGGTCAAGCCTTGTTACGTAACATCCCTACACAAGTTAAAACACATAAAATAATTCCTAAGTTGTGTGAACACAAGAGAAACCTACAAAGCAGTCTAGGGTACCATAGGTGAAAGATTAGCATGTTCATCCCCCTGTGCAAATGGTTCAAGAGTGTTGAGAATTGACAAAAGGACAAGCTCTTCCCCATCCATTCCCCCTAATCAACAGTGGTTTTCACCACTACCACAACTCCCAATCACCGTTTGTCCTCATAGTTGTAAGGATTCGTACTACACGTCCCGACCAAGGATGGGTAGGCATCCCCAAGGCCTAAAATGATCAATGATCATTCAAAAACAAAATTTTCACAAGCCATCATCACAATCACCTTTGGTCTCCCAAGTCGTAAGGATTCATACTACACGTCCCTGCTAAGGATGGGTAGTCATCCCCAAGGCCTAAAAGATCAATACCCTTACTTCATAATCTCCATACTACCCTTTGGTTCCCAAAGTTGTAAGGATTCGTACTACACGTCCCTGCCAAGGATGGGTAGTCATCCCCAAGGCCTAAAAGGATCAATGTTATTCACCAATCACAAACATACCAGCTTCACCTTACAAAGCTCAAAATCCAAATCAAATAACAGTGGTTATCACCACTATTCAAAATCCTTGCTCCAAAAGAAAAGAAAAAAAAAAGAGAACAAAATAAATAGTTATTTTCATCATTTTGTATACGAGCAACTCTCCTACACCATTGAGCCAATTAAAAAATCCTGAACTTGAATCCATGGAATTCTCAGTATTCGAAAACCATATAGGTGATCTTCATTACAGGTTTGGTGGACAATCTACCTGGCAATGGTGGTATCCTACCCGCATGACGATATGTCTGTCACATTAGCTTTGCGTGTGAGCAGACCAATGTTTGCATGTGGATGAGCTAGCTTATGGTATCTTAGATTGTCCCATGGATTAATCTTGCTGAATACAACAATGGAGTTAGTGAAGCTACTTAGGTGATCCTCAGTACAGGTTTGGTTGATAGCCTATCTGGAACTGGCGATATCCTAAAAAATACCACATAAACGAACTCAATTGCACACACAGGGATCTGAAATAACTTGGTTCAATTCAAGTCAGATTTATACCTTGTTCAAAAGTCTTGCGTGATAAATATACAGTCTCGGCTAGTTAGTTAAAATATCTGAATCTCAAAAAAGCTTAACTACCTTTTAAAAAACAACTGGTCCATTTCATTTCATACATCACCATCAACCAAAAGTGCAAAATACAAAAACACAGTTGTCACATGCAACGTCATTCCACAAAGTCATCCCATAATTACAACAAGCCCGTCAATCTTGTATAGTCTATGGTGCCATCGACAAGTTATCAACAACTCATTTCATTCATTCCATATGCATACATCATATAATTAGACACATTGCATTCATCATACCATATACATCCATCATCATAAATAACTGTACATAAACATAAAAATAAAGCATGACCAGTGTATAAACACAAAGAACATCATCTGTATATATATCATCACAAATTCCCATAAAACTTTCAAAAATAGCAAAAAATGCACAAAAATGCACAAAAAAAAAAAGCAATAAAACTGTCCAATGAGAGTGCTTCGGAACTTGATATTATGGGCATGCAAAATAGATGTCGGGGTCACAAATCCTCACTATCCTACTCCCTAAGAAGGCTACAATATCCAGACCACTCCACGGGATGATGGATTTTCAAGAATTTCATCCCCAAACGGTGTCACAAAATGGGTCAAAACCCAACCAAAAATAGCAATAACATTGCCGAACGAAGGTGCTTTTGTGCCTGACATTCTTGGCATCAAAAATAGACATTGGTATTACAAATTGCCATTATCCTACTCCATAATAAGGCTATCATAGCTAGACCACTCCATGGGAAGACAAATTTTTTACAATTTTAGCTCCAAAATGCGTCACAAAAAGGGTTTAAACCCACCAAAAACAGGTCAGAATGTTCAGAAATTGCTTTCACATTCAATGGTAAACAACTGAAGGCACACTTACCTAATTAATCTTGGGTCAAGTGACTCGTCACTTTTGTCATGTCGATCATTCCCTCATCGATTCGTCGCTTGAGGGGGTAGTCACACTTACTTACCAATCAACAAATACACACCCAATCATGGAAATGACATGCATTCAAAGGATAATTGACAACGAAAATTGTGCCCCTTCTTGGGGCAACAAACAAGCAACAATCACAAGCTGATCAAACACTTGGCATTCGTGAATCATGAACTCAAGGTTCCCACAAACAAAAGGTTGCACCCTTTGCCTATTCATGACTGATCAATGTCCAAGCTCAAGTAACACCTCACAAAAAAAGGTTAACACTTGAATTAAGTTCCTTAGCTCGTCCAAAGCAAGGATTCTAGAATGCGTGCCTTTTCCATACTTGGGGCATCAATAGTTGGTTAGGTTACTGAGAAACCCTAATCATTAGTGCTTTGGTTATTTATTTTTGCTCGGCGTTGCGCCTTGCATAGCGCTTCCCAAAAAGGGGCATCTGTAGACACCAAAATAGCACCAATATGATTATGTGACAACAAGCGTTTATTGCATTGACACAAATAGCCCCCAGGGCAGCCCCTAGAGGTTAAACAGTGGTCCTAACCACTCCCAAAAGTAGTTTGGAAGATCAAAGGTCAATTTGGCACCTTTTTGGCACTTTGCTCTCTACTCGTCCCACCCTGGGATGAATACAAACTGGCATTCATCCCACCCAGGGATGAATAGCAGCATTCACCCTAGGGTGAGGTGAATAGAAGGTTTGACTGGCAAAAAAAGTCAAACCTCGGCAAATCTGCCTGTTAACTGAGGCTTCAAGCCATGTAATTGCGAGGAATAGCTTTTATTCAAGAAGAGAGACTTCAGTCATGCATGTATTTATTTTATAGACCTCATGCAAGGAGATTCTAAATCAGGGAACTAGCTTTTCTTTGAAAATAGGACAGTTAACTCAAGTGGCGCCCTCGCATGTGCAATTTAAACAAGGAGACCCTAAGGTCTATAAATTGGGGATTTTTCCCACCCAAAAGATATACAGATAAGGATCATTTGAGCAATGAAGTGCTGCCAATTTACATACCTACTTGCGATTTGTGCCTTCACATCCTTAATCTCTCATTCGAAAGGGAGGTTATTGGGTGACTATTGGAAGCACGAGTCCCGAACAAAAACCCAATTTCTGGCCACAATATCCCACAAAATTTGTTGAAAACATCCCATAAGGAGTTTTGGACCCATACCAAGTGGATTGGTGCTGAAAAAGTGTCCCAAACGGTGAGCGTCCTGCCCCCGGGTGCTCCCCAAACTGTCACAGTCCTATTTGCCCCACCCTGGGAAGATTAGAAATTTGTGATATATTTCTCTAGTTTTTCTTTTGCATTTTATTCTATATATGTTAAATAGGTTACATTTCAAATTTCACTTCATTCTGAGCAATTTTGACCAGGTTTTTGTCATTTCCTGCCTTTACTAACTTGTAGATGGCACCAAAAAAATTTGGGTGATAGAGGTAAAATTGTAGAAATCTGACCTTCTGGGTCTTCCCAAAACACCCCCAATTAGCTAACCCCAATTTTTCAGGTCATTTGGATCTTCCATGATAGGACATTGAATAGGGTGCTTTCTGACAGGTTATTGCAGGTCTATTCGTCCCACCCTGGAGCGAATACAAATCTATGAGGAATTTCCAGACTGTTCTTTTTGTATAGGTCTTCTAATACACCCCCAATTAGCTAACCCCAAGTTTGTAGGTCATTTGGAGCTTCCAGGAGAGGACATTAAAGAGGGTGCTTTCTAACAGGTTATTACAGGTCTATTTGTCCCACCCTGGAGTGTATTTCCCAAATTTTCTTTTTGCAGAGGTCTTATGATAACATATTTATGCTTCTGTAAAAATTTTAGGTCAATCCGAGGTCATTTTATTATCATTTTAATATTTTCATGCATAGATTGATAGTAGGCCTAGGGAAATACATGCTTTATTCTATCTGCAGGTGCTACTAATCTTTTATGTTTCTTTGAACGCAGGTTTTTGACATAAGAAGAGTAGGAAGGAGTGAAAAATCATACACACAAGTGGTGGTGATGATTTGGTCTGCCCGTCTTACATGTCGGCACATGGAAGAAGGATTGTTGTTTATAGATGCGATAAGAAACTTATTTGATGCTCCTATTCCCTAAAAAGGAAGGAGACGTATTGTAACACAACTCTGAAAATCATATCAATAAAAAGGGCCATATTTTATATTGCTTTTATCTTGTATCAATTCTTCTATGCTCTTCTTTTTATGCATTTTGCAATACATTTTGCAATACATAGGCTATAAGCGTTAAGTTTGATTTCATAAGCGTCATATTGGGCACTTTCCTTTTTGTTTCCATATCCTCGTGCTTTCAAGTATAAATAGTTTGATAACTAAAAATTATTGGTTCAAGGTCTATAAAGACTACTTTTGATATAAAGAAATGTACAATCTAATTAACCTACTAATATATATAAATTTTCATCGTTCTTATGGAAATGACCCAATAGAAATCAATTCAATGAGATACAAAAATAAATGATGCAATCAACATTTTTTAATTTTATAATTATAATTAATATTTAATATATAATAATATTTATTATTAAATTTATGTATCTTAAAATAATATGTATAAAATCAAATGGCATTAGCTAAGCGTATTAAATTCCTCAACTTTCAATGAGGAGACCCAAGTTTGAATCTTGCTCAAAAATATAGGCAAAACTGCCAAGCTATTGTAACACCACTTTAATATTTTTAAACACCATAATTATCAATATCAAATTTTAAATAGATCTTATTATTAAATTTATAAACATCTAAAAGCCAAAACAAAACATTAATTTTATGTAGAATCCCAATTATAATTACAATTTCTTATATAATGACAATTCAAATAAATTATAAGTATTATTTAAAAAGTTTTAAAAAATAATAAGTATTCTCCCCCTTTGTCATTTATGGCAACCCAAAAACTTTTTACCAAAAACTTGACTTCTTTTTTTGTGCTGGTCTCCCTAGGACACTGCTCCCCTGGCTTAATGCTCTCTCAAATATCAAATATCTGCCCAATACTTAAATCTCTCTCCCCATTTTACATCAATGGCAAAGGGTCACCTTTTGGGGCTCGGGTCTAAGAATGAGCCTCTTAGCATAGCCCCTCTCCCACCTTCTGTTAAGGTGGTTAATTCTGGAGTGGGAGTATTTCTACTCCTAAAAAGCATTGTTCTTTACATTTATATTCTTCTCTTATTTTCTAAATTTTCTAAATCCTCTAATTGTATCTATCCATGTCTATGTTCCTATTCCTATTCCTGTTCTTGTTCCTATTCATAGTTTTGTTCTTGTTCATGTTCATGTTCATGTTCCTATTCATACCTATTTTTGGAATGTCTGCTCTACACCACTTTGTTGTATGACCATCATTATTGCACTTATAAACCTTAATGTTATTATTCCTTGAAGGTGCAAATGTCTTAGGATTTATCCTAGTGGATCCATATCCTCATCTATCATGAACCCTACAATTCATTGCCTTGTGACCAAACTGATTACATGAGTAACAATACCCACAAAAAAGTTTTCCATTCCCATATTCCTATCTTTCATGTATCCTACATTGTGAATCTATGTGCCCAAACCTATGACATGAAAAACATATTCCATTGAAGTTTCCTTGTCTTGACCTCATTGGTATCCTATTCTGATTGATGTTCCATCTATATCTTCTTTGTGCATTGCTCCTATTTTTGTTAAACTCTCTATTGTCCAACCCATCCTATGATGTCTCACTTTCTTTTACATTATCTTCTGAATTATCTTCATATGAAGTTTCCTCTCCTCCAAAACTTGAAGTTGACTCTCCTTCCAATTTCTTTTGAACCTTTTCAAATCCAAGACCTATTTTCCTTGATGTAGTCTTTTGTGTCTTGATGAACTTATCCAAGTTATTTGAGCTATTTTTAAATCACTTCATCTTGATCTCGGAGTCCTCTAAATATTATTTTAGTAGTGCCACTTCTTGTGCTATCTTCTCACATTCCAAGATTTTTGATTCTAACTTATATTTAAACCTCTTATCTTTAGCCTTTGATTTTTCTAAATCCTCTATGAGCAATTTTTTTTCTTCATCACATTATTGAAATTGAATTTCAAGTTTAGAGTGTTGCTTACTTACCTTATTTACCATGTTAATGGCATAGATAAGTTCTTCCTTGAGATCATAACAATTTTCTATTGAATAATCCTCTATTTGTTTACCTTTGTCCACATTATCACTCTCTTTTATTTTGTCTTCTATAGTATCAGTTACTTCTTCTTCTAATGCCATTAGAATATTTTATTCTAGTCCTTCAAGTGCATTCTCATACTCATAATCACTAAAGCTATAACCATCCCTTGTACAATCATCTTCAAGATGTCCAAATTTACCACATCTAAAACACTTGAGAATAATTGGAGTTTTCTTAACTAGTTCATTTTATTCAATCACAAATAGGACTTCATATCTATCATTATCTAAAAAACTAGCATCACTATCACTTGAGTACTTAATTGAATTATCTGCATAGTAACTCCTATTTTGTATTTGAAATAAATTATTTCCTTTTATGTTTTGACTATCCTTACTTTTATTTTGATGCTTATCTTCCCTATATATTTTTGATTCCCTGTACCTGTGATCCTATTTTTATTCATCATTGATGTTATTTGGTTCTTTACAATCTATTATAAAATATCCATACTTTCCACAATTGAAACACTTAACAGATCTTAGATCTATGTATCTTCTAGAACCATTATTTCTTCTACCATAATTAGCTTATTCATCACTGGATGACTCACTACTGGACTCTAACTTTTTACCTTTTACCTTCTTGATTGCTTTGAAGGATTTTTCCTTATGGGGAATAGGATATTTTGTTCTTATCTCACAAGCTATAAGCATACCACGAAACTTATATCTTGGCAAAGAATCACCATCCATTGATATTTCTATACTAGAAACCTGTTAACCGAATATTTATTGAAGAGTTCTTAAGACTTTATCACAAATATCTAATTCATAAATCTTCATTCCAAGTCCTTGCATATCATTAACAACCTCATTAATTCAAATTAGATAAGCACTGATATTTTCATCATCATTCATTCTCAATATTTCAAATTATCCTTTGATATTTCGTATCTTTGCTTTCTTGACACTTTTATCTCCCTTATATATACCTTGCAATTTATCCCATATTTATTTTGCAGTTCTACAATGCATAACTTTCATATACTTTGTTCTATGTAAACCTTTCACAAGTGTGTTCATTGCTTTTGAATTATAGTGTTGTAGAAGCTTACATTCTTTATCTGTAGGAGGATTGACTATTGGATCATATCCAAATTCCACTGCATCCCAAGCTTCATTACCAAGTACCATTAGGTAGATCCTCATCATCATACTCCAATATATATAGTCACTTCCATAAAATACTGGTGCTAAGTTATTTGAGGATACTTCCTTGGGATCCATTGTGTTCTTGTTAGCTTTTCCTTTAAGATGTTAGACTCTTATGAAGGCACCTACTCTAATACCAATTAAAGAACACAATATTATACTGAGAGGGGGGGTGAACAGTATAAGAGCACTTTTTACTTTTATTTCCAAATCAATATTATATAATGTATAGATAGTAATATCAATAGAAATAATTAAAGCAATGCACAAATCACCACACATAATAGATACATATATTTAACGTGATTCACCCAAATATGGCTACCTCCATGGACAAAATATTTCTTCTAAATATTTCTAAAATAATATCTTGGGAATCCTTCTCAATTACAATTTTTATGGGCCTCTATCCAAAGGATATGCTGATCCCCTAAATCTGATTTGTGGATCTCTATCCACAAGAGAACTCCTCCTCCTCTTCTCTGGCTAGTGATCCTCTATAAGACTATTGCCTCAACTATACTAGCTTGTGGATACCTCTCCATTAAATACTCTTATCCCCACTTAGAATACCTGTCCTCACTACCTTGGGTAATGGATCTACTCAAAAAGTTCACTCAAAACTTGCTCAAATATGCTCAACAAGTTTACTCAAAACTTGTTTAAATATGCTCAATAAGTTCACTCAAAGCTTGCTCAAATATACTCAATAAGTTCACTCAGAACTTGCTCAAATATTCTCAACAAGTTCTCTCAAAACTTTCTCAAATATGCTCAACAAGTTCACTCAGGACTTGCTCAAATCTACTCATCAAGTTCACTTAGAACATGCTCAAATCTGCTCAACAAATTCACTCAAAACTTGCTCAAATATGCTCACTAGGTCCACTTAGAACCTATATAAATATGCTCAATAGTTCCACTCAGAAGTTATCCAAATATGCTCAATAGGCTCACTCAAAACCTGCTCAAATATGCTTAATAGGTCCACTCATAACCTGTCTAAATCTAGTCAACAAGCTCACACAAAACTTGTCTAAATATTCTCAACAAGATCACACAGAACTTGTCCAAATATACTCAACAAGCTTACACGAAACTTGTCCAAATATGCTCAATTAGTGCTCTCTATAACTTAACCAAATATGTATTGTAAGCTTCCATAAAAAATCACAAAATTAGTACACAATTCTTCTCCAAGACTAATGTAAAATCTATCTAAAAATTCTACATAGAACTTGTCCAATCTCATAGAAGCATAAAGAGAATTTTTATAGACTCAATATGTTCTATACTCAAAGCTCAATCACTTTCTCAACTTAATCAATCCCATAGAAGCATAAAGAGAATTGTTAGAGACTCAATATGTTCTACACTCAGTGCTCAATCACTTTCTCAACTCAAATCATAATATAGAATAGTTTGTTTTATAGAACATGAACAATAACTTCATACAACCACTTGACTAGGCTCAACCAACTTAACTCAACCAATCACTTAATGAAACATCCCTTTCTCACAAACCCTAGTCCGAGCATATATCAACCAACTAAAAATATTTATAAAACAAGGTTTTAATCACAACTTTTAATTCCATAAAACCTTGAAGCATTAACTCAAACACTTTTGAAAAGGAAACCCTAATCAAATCCTTTTCACTCCAAACTTTAGTTTCTAGAGAGCCAATCAACCAACTAAACCAAGGAAGAATTTTTCCATACCTTTTTGCTTTACAAGGAGTAGATCTCACAAATATGCCACACTCACAATTACTTCTTTGCTAATCTCAATAAGTGTTAGAAGATACTAATTTCCTCAACAAAACATAATACAAAATGATATCAAATAAAATACACCTTATCACTCCAAATTTAAAATAATATCCAATACCCTCATAATAATCTCTTTGGAAAAAATCCTTTTACAAATAAAATCAACACTCACTAAAATTCAAAACCTCTTACTACCTTATTACTCCAACTTAAAAAGAATATATCCCTTTTATAAATCACAATTCAACACATAACATTTTGCTATCACTCCTTATTTCTCCTAACCACTAATTTTATTGCCTAAATAAAACCTTTTACAAAACCCCTTATAACTCCTAATAAACAATTTAATTAAAACATTAGGTAATTAAAATATAAATAAAAAATTACCTTTACCTCTCCATGGGTTTCAAACCCTTAACCTCTACCTCCAAAAACACCCTAGACGTGAGCTCCACTACCACGTGCACTCAATGCACATTGAAAACCAAAAATCTCTATGTGCACTATATTCCTTCCCTGGAACCTTAATAGAAAAACGTGAAGCATGAAACCTTTCTCCTTTGTTCACGTACTCAACAGGATTCAAACGTGGGTCCATATCCCCACAGCCACCTTAGAAAAAACATGCGCTGCCAATGGACCATCGTGTCCACCTTTGTCTTGGGCACCAATCTCACTCGCTATAACCCTTGTTCATAAGATAAAAAAGTTGTTCGTCTTCTTCCTCACCCGAAACTTCAAATCACATAGCAATTTACTCTGTCGCATTAATTAAAATTGATGAGGGATAATTTGCAATGTCTTTTGGCCTCCCTTTTATACACGAAGCTGCCATTGTATTCAAACATTGGCGCTCCAATTTTTCAATGACATCGGCGCATTTAACCTTTGTAATTTATAAATGATTTAAATTCCAATGAGTTTAAATTTTATAAATTATAATTAGAACCTTTGGCTTTTAGGACCTTCTCTTATTGCACAACTTTTTATGATGATATTTGTTTATAAAATTTAAATTCCTTTTGAATTTAAATAATTTATAAAATAAATATTAGACCTCCTTTGAACTTTCCAATAGGACTCCTTGGGTATTTATGAAAACCATTTTTAACTTATGCTCTCACATAATATTAAAATATTATGGAGCCCTTTTGCCTTTACAACACTGTTGAAGATTCTTCCTGGATATTAGTGAAACCTTTGACGACTTTATTTTTTCTGAATTCCTTGACATTAATGATGACTTTATTTATTGACATCGATGACAATATTTAACTCTTAGGACTTAAAATGTCCAACAATATTTATATTTGATTTAACAAGATACTAAAATAAATGAAGCATTCAACTTTTTTGAATCCTATAGTTATAATTAATATTAAATCTTTAATAGGATTTATTATTAAACATATATATCTTAAAATAATATGTATGAAATCAAAGAACATTAAGTCGACCTATTAAATTCCTTGACATTCAAGGAGGAGATCCAAGTTTGAATCTTGCTAAGCAATACATGCATAATTGTAGTATAGAAAAGTATGAATCTCACTTGCCACACCTCGGTTTGAGGGAATACACCTATGCCCTTAATATTTTGGATAATTTCTTTGGGGAAAAGAGCTCACCAATGGTATTTATATGTTTACTCTAAATCTATGTGTTATGTGTTAATTTGATAAGCAACTAAGATTTTGATCTACACCTATTGTAATGCAAGATGAAGAGATACAAAATATAAATGAAGATAAATTATGCAATAGATAATTCTTATTCTAATGCTTTCTTTTTCCTTTAAAAAATTGCATCAAATTATACCTTTTGTTTTATTTTAGAGTAAGGAAATGAGACATAAAAAGGAAAAGTCATTAATAATGAAAACTAGCCTAATATATAAAAACTTCTACAAAATTCATGTAAGACAAGACTATAAGATATGTTCAAGCACTCCTTTTTATTTTAATGCTTATGAGGAAAGTAATTGAATCTTGTTTATTTTATTTCAAAATAAAGGTCATGTAAACAAAAGTAGTAAATTTAATCCAAAATATAAATTATATGCTATTTTTGTCTTTACTACCTATGTTTAAGTGAACTACTATACTAGATCCATGACATATTCAAAATTTCTAAGTTTTAAATTAAAAATTGATGTAACAAATTATGGAAATCAAGCTAATGAATAAATTTACTAATTATTTTAAAAAATTATACTTGAACTATCAAATATAATACGCTTTTGGGGCTTAAATTACAAAAAATCTAATGTTCACAAAATATATACAAAACTTGATTAGTAGATATAATATGCTTTTGTGGCTTAAAGTCTGCAAAATATTTATAGATCCCAAATAAGTAGTCCTAATCCTAAATTAACATAAAAATTTGAGATATTACACCTAATTCTAGTTATTATATGGAACCATTGTATGTGTATACTTTCACATCCCTACAAAAGTATCATGAGATTGTGAAAGCATTATCAGACTATGAAATCATCATATGACTACAAAAAGCATCATGTACCTAAAAATAAATTGTGAGAATGCACTTCCATACTTTTTTTATAAAATCACTATATGATATTTTATATAGTGATTTTGCAACTCTAAGGTGCTTTTGTCAAGATCTACAAAATTGAAAAATACTACAAATAGAGATTAAATTTTGTAGTTAGTTGTATGAGGCTTGTTTAATTCAATCAAAATTAGGAGACTAGATTGATACAATGATCAATCTCCACATTCCTTTTATAGCAATAGAAAAGTAAAAAATAAATAAATGATCTAGGAATGAAAAATTATTGGTACAAAAATGTATGAATTTGAATATCAAAGAAATGAAGAATCCCATTCATTAATGTCACTTACACTTGAAGAAGATTTTGATTATAGATAACATTGATTGAAGAGAATATTTATTAAATCCCCTATCAAAGCACTTGATGGACAATGTTGATGATGCATTTGTAAGAACTTCAATATGTCCTCCTATTGAAGTAATTCTACCAGTATGTACTTGCAACGAGCATGAGAAAATTAAAATATAATTCTAATGGACAAGGTGTCTAGTTAGGCTAATTGCATAGCTTTATTAAGATATTAACTCAACATGGATGAAGTCAACTACCCTAATTATCATTTGAATGAGGATGATTGGTAGGTTATTTAGTAATCAATTAATTTGGTTGGTAGTTAATAGATAAGATTCATCTTTAACTTGCATGAAATTAAGTTGGTAGCATGAAAATTTGGTGGAACTAGTGGTGATGAGGAGTAGAGCACCAAAATTAAAGCTTTGTTGATATCTTTAGAAAAGTATTGTATAAAAGTATCATATAAAATTATCTACAATGCTTTCATAGAATGAAATACTTGTTAAATAGTAGTTTGAGGAGTTAAACTTTATTCAAACAAAATTGTGTTTATACTTGCTAGAAAGCCCTCATCAAGCTATTTTAAATGATACAAATTTTATAAATTTTGAAGAATATTTGATATGGTTTTAGGGTCCTCAAATATTAGATTACTTTTTACCCTATATTTGGTCATATAGTGTTATTTTAGGTATAACAATATCATTTTTTGGGGTTTTAATGCATCAAACCTCAACAAAAAATAGGTATATTTATACTGATTGAAAATATCCTTTTGAGAAATTTCTAATGGTACTACTTTTGTAAGGCTTTTTTATGATTAGTATAGTTTTATAAATGATAAATTCAATGATCTCTTTTACCTTAAATTTGGGTATTAAAGGGTAGTTTGGTCAACTTGGTCAAAAGAGGTGATTAGTAAAATGTTTAATGGCTAATAAATACATAAAAATGGGGATTCATAATATCAAGGTATTATAATAATATTGTATAATCATGATGTAATATGGGTGAGTCAATTTCAATCTCATATAATCAATCAAAAAATATTATATATGAAAAGGGTATTAAAATTATTCGTGGGGCTATATGGATTGGTAAGCTTGGGCACTTATAAAGAGGAGACCTAGGTTCAAAACTCATGGGTGCACCTATCCTAGCATAGGCAGTAGTCTAATCTGACTCCTCTAAGTGATATGCCAGACTAGTGACGACGGTATGAACCCTGTGTAACCGACGGTTACCATCTCATGTTGGGTTAACATTAACAAAATGATGAGTTTTTTGGAAATAATCATTGATGGTTTGAACCCTACACTAGCAGTTACTAAAAGTTGTGGTTATAACCAATTTATCTATGTAACCAAAAAAATAAAATGGTATTAAAGTCTTGTAAAATCCACATTTATTAATATCAAATTTTAAATAGTTCTTCTTATACTTCTAAAATATAAAGTTAAAATTAAATTTTCTCTTAAATTTCAATTATAAATGTTTTTAATTTTAAATTGATGTTTTCATATACAATGTAAGTGTTTGTAATAAGGTTTTAAAAAATTATTATACAATATATAAATTTATAGCATTATCTTGTTCATCTTTATGATATATTTTTTCTTTTCTAAATAATTACCTTATCCAATTTTTTTTCCTTAAATAATGTTCATTACAATTAATAATATTTTTTACAACATAGTGTTTATCATTTTTTAAAATTATAATTATGTTTAATATTATTACAACTACTAATATATTTTACCTATACTCTTACACCCAAAACCTAAGCTTATATTTTTCTTGAGAAGCCTTGTTATATTTCGAAATTTAAAATGTCTCTCGTGCTTTTCTTCTTATAACTAGTAATCCAAGCATTGATTCTATCTTAGACAACTATCTTTATCATCAAAATTTCCATGCTTTATTGTCAAATTAGTTATAACTAAATAAAAATTAATATAATAAACATATCACAATTTTATTAATTTGATTATTAAAAAAATCTATTATTTACTTAAAATAGTCTAGAACCTAAGATTACATTTGAACATATTACAATTGGGTTATAAGTTATTACCACTTTGTCATCCTTCAAGTACCAACCAAAGTTTTCATATGAATATTTGTAATAAAATTATTGAATTTATTATGATATAATAGATGCAATTATTTGATTCATACACAATTCTATCATCTAATTCCAAATATTCTACAATGTAACATCTTGCAATAAGTTTCTACAATTAAACACATTACAATTATCTATTCAAATTAAGTCATATTTTATGATTTACTAACACTTTATCATGCATCAAATATTATCTAAGTTTATACTACAATTATTCATAATAAAACTTGTTATCAACTTCACTTTTATTTAGTCTAAAACAGTATTAAAATTATTCACAAGTTTTTAAGGTATTTTGTTGTAGTTGTGAATATAATACAATCATATAAAATATTGATAGATATTTTTACAATAATATAGTGTATGGTTATACATTTTAACATATACCATAACAACACCAATAATATATATATATATATATATATATATATATATATATATATATATATATATATATATATATATATATATATATATATATATATATATATATATATATATATATATATATATATATATATATATATATATATATATATATATATATACCATAATAACTAGGTTTGTTTCTTCAAAGAAACTTTTTAATCACCATTTTTTTGATGATTCCTTCCTCACTCTAATAATGAGGAGGAGAACATCAATAAGTCCTTTTAGCACTTAGATACTTTTTATCTGGGTTGCATTATATTTGCTAGGAAGAGATTCATTTAAGGGAAACTCTCCCTTTTTACCCTTTGGAGTTTGTAAAAGAGGGATTAAAACAAAATAATTTAATAGACTTTCACACCTATGTGTTTTGACACTAAGTTTCATATTTATAATAACGTTCTTGTAACAACATGGACTACTCATATTGTTGGGTACCATAAAAATTTTAAAAAAATCCTTAGGAATTATCTCTAAGATAAAAGTGATGGGTGGTAAGAATTCCATAGGATGAGTCAACACATGCACTACTTCTCTCGTGAGAATGTGGGAGTGGATATCATTGATATTAATATCTTTTACCCAAATGGATAGTGTCATCCCTAGTGAACTCCTCTCATGAGAATGTGAGGGTGGGTGTCATTGATACTCATAAACAAAGAACTATCATTTACACAAATGGATAGTTCCAACACTAACGGATGATGATTGTTAGAAAATATTTGTTAAATACTATGTTGGCATAGGTTCTCTTCATGCATTTTTATTTTATCCAAATAAATAGTTTCATCCCTAGTGAACTCCTCTCATGAGAATGGGGGTGGGTATCATTGATACTCATAAACAAAGAACTGAGAATGTGGGGCTGGGTATCATTGATACTCATAAACAAAGAACTGAGAATGTGGGGTGGGTATCATTGATACTCATAAACAAAGAACTGAGAATGTGGGGTGGGTATCATTGATACTCATAAACAAAGAACTATCATTTACACAAATGGATAGTTCTAGCGGATGATGATTGTTGGAAAATATTTATTAAATACTATGTTTGCATAGGTTCTCCTCATGGCATGTAAAATAAAACCTAAATTTAAATAAGGATAAGTGTATGGTTTAAACTCATAATATAAATGAGAGACCCAATTGCATCATAACTATTAAAATGATGGAATCAAACATATCAGATAACTTATCAAGATTGACCAAAAAAAACCTAAGTAGAGTGGTGAGCAAGGGCACTAACTATAAGTAAAGGGTTCAAGTTTCCTTGAAAGAGTGTCCTTTGTAATATTTGGTCCTTATATACTTGCTAAACATTAACCAAGAAACCTCGGCAGAATGGTGATTGTGGCCACTAGGTGTAAAGAAAAGGTTCAAGTTCACTAGAAACTCGATAATGTCCTTCTTAATCTTCTCTCCTTATATACTTTCTTAACATAAACTAATAAACTGCAGGATGAAAATAAAATAAAAAGTTTTAAAATTAAATGTTTAAAATAAGGGAAACCATCTGCAATAGATACAGATTAACACTTTTAAGTGGAAGAAGATTTCTGCAAGTGGGTGGATTCAAGGAAGAAAACCCGCAAAATGAAGGTTGTCAAAATATATAGTACCTTTCATTTTGATCGGCTTGGTTTATATGTTATATTTGATTGATTAGTAGCGTATGAGAACAATGTTTTAATGGGTTAACAGAACAGGTGCTGAATCTCTCCATTTATCTCTCTGATGATCTTGGTGACGCTTCTGGACGGTGTTTGTCTCTAAGTATCTCTGACCAAAAGTACTGACTTGGATTAATTAAAATGGATCCAAATCCTACGGTTATGTATTAAAACTGTCATGCGCCTAACGGCATAGTTAAATGACACGGATTTCTCGATCACATTGAGTCCGACATTATGATTTCATACTAAAAGGGAAACGAAGGTATCCCATGAAAACATTCACTGTATTGTTTGGGTGACCCTCTATTTAACTAATACCTTGCGACCATGCTGGGCATGGTGAGCATAGAATGCAGCGTTTCCCATGCGTGGATTATGTGACCAACACAAGTTATTGGCGAGCTTTGATTATGCCATTTTGCGATTGTGTTTGTTCGTTGTAATGGATCTCCTTGACGCCCGCAATACCTTGCTTCTTTGCCTCTCTGTTGATGTGGAGCCTTTTTCTTGTGATTTTGCTTCGCCCTTTCGAAACCATGCGCACGTGGAGCAATAAGGAAAGAAAAGACTTTTAAAGTAAAGGACGAAGGGGAACCGTTTGACGGGACAACGGATGAATTACTATTTAAAGTTGAAAATCCAAGTTGTAATGTGAGGTGTGAACTATTTACGGAAAGAAATAATAGGAAATAACAATTGCGGGCGAGAATGTCTCATCGAGGCCGACGTACACCGACGGTGAATTATTAGCGGATACTGCTTATAAATAACCTACAAATTCAAGTCAACACCAACGGCGAAGCAGTATTCTGTGTACTTTGTGATGGTCCATCTGAAGTTAATGTTGTTAGGGATAGCAGAATCTTATCGCTTGGAGAACTCGTTGGCATATACCATGCTTCTCCTTGCGAAAGAGGATTTCCTACAGTTTGGCCGGAGAAAACATCCATAGTAGTGGGATTGATCTCTGCGTTCTGTTGCGCAGTAATTGTAATTTCACTGAAGAACAAGCGCAAGTGTAAAATCGCCGGGCCGACTGCGTTGCCCAATATAGAAATCCTCTTAGAGATGGGGGGCTTAGATAAGAGAAGACACGCCATCCTTGCTGCCTGCCACAGGGAAAATCTCTCATGGCTCTTATTCTTAAATTTTATGGCTTATTTTATCGGTGCCTGCTCCTACATATATTCCTGCTATTGATATGACACCAACAGAAACAAAGAACAATATCTACTTCCGGTGTTCCAAACGGTGAAGGGGTAGGATAGATGGGTACTTTTAAATAACTAAATATTTATTTTATTTTATTTAATAATTAAATTAAATATAAAAATAAATATATTAATCAATTACTATTATTTTAGTTACATTATAGGAAGGTCAATATTCAAAGAGATACTTACTAGTCTTTAATATGGCACTCAAAATCTTATTGTAATTTTTTTTTTTTTTAACTTTGAAATGAAAGTTATAGTTGAAAAAAATTGAATAAATAAATATAATTATTTTGTTTGATATAGTTTTAAAATTAAATATTTTTAAATAATTTTTTAAAATTAAAATTATATTATTTTTTTATAAGAAAAAGAAAGGGGTTTGGGTAAGGTTCTTAAATTTAATACAAACCAAGCAAAAAGGAGCATAAGAAAAAACTACATTCAACTCAAAAACCAAATCCCTACTAAAAGGGAGCAACCCTACTTGATAGAGTAATTCCAACCAGAAATAAAATGGGAAAACACCAAGCAAAATAACAAAACAAAACACAACACCCAAAGAATGAACCAAACCCCAAAAAGGAAGACTCAAGCCACTAGCCACCACTATAGGACCGAAGTCTTCATCTAGCTCTTAACGATGGAAAGCAACAACCACTTGGATCGAGCCAAGAAGGGCCTGATGCTTTCTGTCGAGCATACCTAAAATTTGCTAGGAACTCGAAGGGGTAGATATCAAAGGCTTAGTAGGAAAGTGAGCACTCTTCAGCATCAAAGAACCTTTAGGAATCTTACGGGTAGGTGAACCATCTTTTGAGTTAAAAGAAACAACTGACATAGGCAAAACTGAAGGTTTGGAAGCCTTTGCTAAAAGTTGGATAGACCTCCATGCACTACCTTGATTAGGAGTACCCAGGGTACTCTGAGGTTTCTTAGATTTCAAGTCCTTTCCTTTCGAATTGGGGGATGAGGGTGAGAAGTCTCCATTGTCCGATTTCAAATCCTCCTCAGATTCAAAAGATAAAAAGAGGACTCCAAAGAAAAAGGGATTTTAAAGAATTAAAATTTCCTCAAGGCTTCTTCAACCACAATTTCTCTAGACTTCACCACATATTCTTAAGTATATAAAATCAATCCTTGGTAGATATGATCCAACCCTTTTCCTCATTTGAATCTATATAGCAAATAGGCACTAGAATAGGAAGGCCGACACATTCATAAATTGTTTATGCTTGAGATGATTAAGAAACATCATGTGATAACTCCATACCACTTTTCTTCTTGAATCTAATGCAAAATAGTCCATTATCACAAAGAGAACATGGTTCCATAGAGCCATAAAATATTTTAATTTGTATCCATTCTACAACTTTGGTAGATATTCCTAAGCATCAACAAACAACCCATACATCCATTTGATAAAGTTCTTTGGTTGCTTATGGTACTCACCATCATTAGGTAATTTAGTCAACCTGGTGAGGAGGTTCACATAAATATCAAACTCAATACCTCTTACTTGAACATACCCTCTTTGCCAAGAGTGGGCCAGGGTCCTAGAAAGGGCTCTATGATAGCCATGAAAAGAAAGAAGAAATTCTAGAAGACCACCATTATGCAGGATTTTTCTCACTTGACCATCAACATCAAATACAAATGGTTCCATAAGGATTCTCAAATATTTCTTATGAGCCATAGAGAGCCACCACATACACTCATAGGGGAACCTAACACTCCAAAAATCTAGGGAAGTACACACAACACCTTGCTGGCAAGACATAGAGGCTTTTAAAACCATAAAACCCCTCCCACGAGCCCAAGATTAGCATCAAACTTCAACGAGGTGATGAAGAAAGGATTGAAAACACAAGGCCATAGAAAATAAGTATGACTAAAAGGACTAAAATATAGAATATTAGTGTTCCAATGTCCCCACAAAACTACCGGACGCTCACGACTAGAAACATTGATCATTAGGCTAGGAGGGAAAATTAAACTAGAGTCCTCAAAAACCATATCAGATGAAAAGAGCTACCACCCCTTATATGATCTAGATATCTTATAATAAAAATATTAAGTGGAGAGCACTACGAACATCTACTGGTCAATGGGACCATCTAGGTAGACAACACAAAATCCACCCAGGGAAACACCCCAACCATCATAAGTCCCCAACTGATTATGTTCCATACAATTTTATGCTAATTATTTTCCATACGATTTCAACTAATTATTTTTCATATGATTTTATGCTAACTATTTTTAAATAGTCTTTATAGAAAAAAGAAAAAGATAAATTAAATATAATTTTCTGAAAAAAAAAAATGAAGTTGAATGGTGCATATAGATTCATTATTAAAGGAATATTAAATGATGAATTTAAATTATAAAAGAAAAAATTACACTATAAAATATAGTGTATTTATATGAATAAATCCCTTGGATCTTGAAATGATCTAAGATCAAACAAGATTACGTAAAGCTTACTTGTAACTATCATGTCACTAAAGTTGAAGAAGTTCCAATTAATTGTATGTGAATTTTATAACAAATAAACTGTTTGGAACATAAAGTATAGTAGATATATCTCCACATAATATATTCTAACTATTTTTCTAGTACTGTGATAGATTTTTAAGCTTTGAGATACTGATACATTTAAACTTTTAACCTTCAATAATATCAAGTTGCCCATAAGGAGAATGTGTGAAACCATGACAATAAGAAAGATGATTTTTAGAATCCAATGTAGCGAAGAATATACAACTTATTAGATTTAGAATCCTTTATTAATAGGGTATGAATAAAGCATTTATAAAATATACAATAGGTCCAGATATATTAGATGCATTAGGATTTTTAAAGAAAATCTTGCTTTCATCTATTGAAATCCTTGTGTTTAGGAAAAAATATATTTTTATTACCTAGAATGTTGTTTGAAACTTTAGATACTTGAGTCATTCATTTTTTAAACAATGAAATCAAAACTAACAAATATAATTCTATTATTATTTATTGATTGTAATAGTAGTTACAAGGCAAAAATGCTTTCATATACTATATTAACATTAAAATCTATTTAATGAAAAAAAAAGTTTATGAGAGGTAAAGTATTATGATTTGTTATTACAATTTTCAAGAATGAAAAAGAATCCTTTATATTTATAACTAAATTAAACCCTTTATTTAACCTTAAAATTAGTTCCACATCCATGCAAATACATTCATTGGATATCACATTCCAATTCTTTACCCCCATAAAAATTATTTACAATATATTAATATCATTTGCATTCATATTAACATTTAAACCTTTAGTATGTACTTTTTTTTATTGAACATCATTTACAAATATTAGCACTCTTTTCAAGTAAACATAGGAGGAATCGACCTCGAGTAAACACAGGAGGAATCGACCTCGAGCAAACACAGGAGGAATCGATCTCACAACCACATGGATGATAATAACCAGGCAACTGCCATTACACCAAATGTCATTCGGCTAGTATGTACTTATTATGAATTATGTATGAAAAATATGTAAATGCATGATATTTAATAACTTAACTAATGTCTTTTTATATGGGGTGACCAAAAAGGATTCATGTATTTATCCTTAAATATGTTTGGTATTGACATTAAATTTTAGATTAGGAAACTTGCTTTCAATATTGATGATATAAACCTTATTTTTAGGACAATATGTAGAAATCTACCCATAGCCTTTTTTAACATAACCCCTAAGCTTTTAAATATAAGGTAAATAATTATGAAGAAGGATAGAAAAAATTAAAGAAATTATGTTTTTAAGAAATGTGTTTAACTAACAAGAATAGAACATGAATTTTAACCATAATAAACAAGACAATAGTACCACCAACCTTAATTTTTGAGGATCCTACAACTAGATGTTTTTGATACTTTTGTTACATTATATATATAAAATGTTTCTTCCAACACTCAAGATATTATCTGATAATATGTAATCTATGGTTCTACATACCTTTAGACATTAGTGAATGTAAGTATTATGCTCAATTATAAATTCAACATAATATTATTAATGTAAAAGAAATTTTAAACAAAACAAAAACATTGATAAACAAAAAATATAACTAAAATAAATGGAGAGAATTCAACCATCAAGCTTCATGAGTGGCTCCTCTATCAAATTGATCGATATAGAATTCCATCTAATATGAAATTATATATAGTAACCAACAAATGCTTCTATTTATCCTATTTACATTATATAATAGAGGTTATATAGAAATTGCATAGTATTATAAAATAATTATTATAACATAGCCTTAATCTATAATCATATTAAATATAATATAACCTTAGAATATATACTCTTAATAGTCTTAACTCCTTATACTGATCAATAATTTTCCATTCTCCACTCAATATTTGTAAATCCTAAGCAGATAGAACTAAACATAAATATGACCTCATAGACTCCCTAGAGGAATCATCCTTATTCCTAACTAAAGTTGTATACATTATGAGAACATAATAGGATGTTTCATGTGCATGACTAGTGGAATAGGAGATATCCAAAATTATTAATATTTATACTTTATGATATCAACTAAAATATATTTATTTAGTGTGATGTCCAAAAATATGTTTGTTTTATTCAAACACTATTGGCATATAAATGTTTATCCTTTTGTTTGATTATTTTGGAAAATTATACAACCACCATTACATCTATAGCTATATATGTATCATCTGTAGTGCTCTAATGCTTGGTTTTTTTGTTATTGATATAAATGAAGGGGCTTTGAGAACACTCTTAGAATATTTTACAAAGCAAACTTTGATCAAAAGAGATAGTCTCCAAAGAAAATATTTGCGAAGAAAATATTGGGAGATAATCTACTCCATTAGAAGAGAAAAAAAAATACCCTCAACCATGATATATAGAAAATAACTCTCAATGATAGACGTACACAAGGTACAAATCCTAAATACAATAAACATTTTACAAAACAAGGCTATGGAATGGAAGAGACCTCTAAGAAGATAGATAATATAAATGCATAAGTGATGGATCCATTCAAATCTAGGGATGTATAAGCTAAAGTACGAGGGCACAAAACTTCATTGAGACCAAAGAAACCCTAAAGAAATTGACTAACAAAACAAAACCATGAACAAATGACCAAACAACAAAGAAATAGGGTATTATATAGGGCACTTATTAACTCGGGAACCAACTTACTAACTGGATTTGATGTCTTTCGGATGAGCGAGAATGAGTTCATAAGGTAAGTTGGAATACCACATTGAAATGTCTTCCTAAGCAGTTGGCTAGCATATCAAGAACTTTATTGCCTTTGTAGTAGACATGATGAATCAAGTTTTTAATCATCGTTTGGATGAGTCTCTTGGATTCTTAAACAAGGTTTTGGGTCCTCCAATTGGACTAGGTATCCTTTTTGAGCTAATTAATAATA
The DNA here is from genome assembly GCA_028583015.1 of Wollemia nobilis. NCBI lineage: Eukaryota > Viridiplantae > Streptophyta > Pinopsida > Araucariales > Araucariaceae > Wollemia > Wollemia nobilis. The sequence continues at coordinate 3,144,657 of JAQPPZ010017260.1, read as the reverse complement.
TTAAGAGAGTCCCCTTCTATGATTAAATTTGAGGGGTAATCAAACAAAAGGTTAAGGCCTTAAAAAGTGCTCTTGCCTCCACAAAATTATTTGTTTGGATTCCTATATTCTTAGAAAATACCAGTAATATGTTTCCCATGTGATCATAAAAAGACCTTCTACTCCCGCTCTATTTGGATTTCCTTTCACTGATTAATCAAAATTAAATTTGGTCCAACATGAAGGAGGAGGATCCCATGAAATTTGATATCTTTTCATTAGATTTCTAATATCCTCGAGGGGGAAGAAGACCTAAAGATGATAAAATATCCACTTCACTCTTCAAGGTGGGAGCATCATTCTGGTGCACAATAGAAGAGTTTTTTGAGGCAAAATACAAGATGATATTCCCAATAGAAGAAACATCTTTGGAGGAATTGTGAAAAGCTCTATTATTTCTTTTATTCTAGATGACCCAAAGATAGTGGGTAAGTATGAAAGACCACATATCTTTTATCCCCGTACAAGTAAAATAAGCAGACCATTGGAGGTAGAGGTTAAAGATGGAGCAATATTGGGCCCAACTAATATTAATAAAGGAGAAAATGAAATGGAAAATAGCTAAGGATTAAAGGCACTCTAAAAAAAAGTGCTAAACAATCTCAAGATTACACTCACACAAATAAAAACAATTAGGGATAACAAGACATTTTGCTTGAATATTATCAAGAGTTAGAATTCTATTCTAAATAACAAGCTAATAGAAGATGATATTTTTAGGAATGAGTTGTTTGACCCAGAATTATTTAGTAGGGAAACCATACACATGAGGGTGGTCATTGACAAAGTAGGTAGATTTGACACTAAACAAATCACTTTGGTTTGGTTTCCAAATAACTTTATCATCAAGAGGAACAATAGGTATAAAATGTATTCTAAGAATATTGGATAAGGATTTGGTAGCCTGGATTTGATCTCTTGAGAGGCCTTGAATAGGGATAAGATTCCATTGATGTCTATGGCCATCACCATTTATGAAGTCAAATACCCTAGGACTAAAAATTTGATTAATGATTGGCTTGATTGGAATTAGGGCTTGGTCCTAACTCAATAGGGTATCACAAAGACAAACATCATTCTAGAAATCAATGATATTACCTTTCTAAAGATACCAGCTAATTCCTATTTTCAAGATTGAGTTCTAGATGGTAGAATCATATGGGAGGATTTTATCACAAAGAAATTCATTTTGGTGAAGGTACTTTCTTCAAAGGATATCTTCCTAGAAAACATCTTTTTCATAAACCAATATCCATCCCAATTTGGCAAGAAGAGCTAGATTTATTTGGTTTACTCTTCTAAGACCCAATCCCCCTTGTGAATTTTTGGAACAAACTTTCTCCCAAGATACTAAATGGAACCTGCACTTGTTTTTAGAACTAGACCAAAGGAAGTTTCTTTGGAGCTGTTCGATTTTGTGGCAAATGGATGCAAGAATTTTGAAAGTAGATAGGAAATAAATAAAGATACTTTGGAGGTATACATGAACTAGGGTCAACTTACTAGCCTAGCTTAGTAAGGCTCCCTTCCAACCATTGAGTTTTCTCTTAATTATTTCAAGGATAGGGTTCCACATATTATCTTTGGGGAACAAAAAATAGAGGAAGACCAAGGTAAGTAGCCAATAAATTAGATATGGGGTATCCTAGGATTTGGGCTATTTTGAGCTACCTTCTAATTGGGGTGTTAAAAAAATAAAGGACACTCTTGGTGAAATTGATTTTTTGGCTAGAAGACATCTCAAACATCGAAAGAATAGACTTAATCAAATTGGCTTGAGGAATTGAGGAGGCATTGGCTAAAATGGTGTCATCCACAAATTGTTGATGAGTAACCAAGGTAGAAGAAGAGGATGCCTTGATGCCAAAAATAAGACCAGTGGAACAAGCTGCCTTTAGAGTTCTACCAAGGGATTTAGATAAGATAATGAGGTATGAAAGAGGATCACCTTGGCATAGTTCTCGCGAGCTATGAAAATAGTCTACTAGAACTACATTTACGAGCATAGAAAAACTTTTAAAATAAATACATTGCTTGATCAGATTTATCCACTTCTCATGAAAGCCAAACTTGTGAAGAATAATGATAAAAAAATTCCAAGACACCCGATCGAAAGCTTTATTCATATCCAACTTAAGGAGAAAGCCAACTCTTTTGCTTTTCTAAATTGAATGAATGATCTCATGAATAATTATAATACCATCAATGATATGCCTCCCTTTGATAGAGCTACCCTAACATGAATCAATGATAAGAGGGAGGATACAACTTATTTGGGTGGAAATGGATTTGGATAATATTTTATACAACACATTGCATCCCCATTTTTGATCGATAATCAAATATGGACTTACCTAGTGATATTTTGGGAATCAGAGCTAGGAAAGTATAATTTACATATTTTAGAATGAAGTTGATATGTTGTATCTCCTGTATGGATTTACAAATGTTCATGCCCATAATATTTCAAAAGGCTTTGAAGATGCATGAAGTAAAACCGTCGGGTCTAGATGCTTTATCCTCATTCATCAAAAAGAAAACCTTTCTAATTTCCTCATCAGATAAAGGACTAAGAAACCAATCATTAACATAACCAGTAACTAGGTTGAATATGTTAGGTAACATCTGATTAGGACCTACACGGGTCAAGGATATTTAAGTAGAAGATTCTCAAAGTGACTAACAACTAGGGATCTGATTTCATGGATGTCTCTTGAAATTGAACCATCAACTCTCAATAACTCATTAATTTTGTTGAAACTGTAGTGTCAAAGAGTAGAAGCATAAAATAATTTTGTGTTAGATTCACCTAAATTTAACCAGATAGCCCTTGATTTTTGGTGCTAGAAATCTTCTTCCATGGCAAGTATGTTATGAAATTTAGACAACAATTATCTTTCATGGCACCTAAGAGACTCAGAATCTTCTCCATTCTGGATGTAAGCCTCAATATATAGAATATGGTTCTGAATATTCTTCTTTTTTAAAATATCTCCAAAAACCTCCATGTTCCATATCTTTAGGTTGGACTTGATGTACCTTAGCTTCTTTGCTATTTGAGAAATGATGGGACCTAAAAATTGCTTGCTCCACCATTCAAAAAAATGATTTTGAATATCTAGGTGTTAGAGCCACATTGATTCAAATATGAAGGGAGTCTTAAAAGGATAAATATGGAGCCCTTCAAACATGAGCGGATTGTGATCAGAACCAATCTTTGGGAGAGACCAAAGGGTGGCATCCCCAAACAGAGTGATGGCTTCTTGGGAAAGAAAAAATCTATCAAGTCTGATCTAGATGAGCTGATTCCCAATCCTTCTATTGCTCTAGGTGAATTTAGAGCCTCTGAGAGTGACATCCATGAGCTCATTATCATTGAAAATTTTTGAAAAATATTGCATACTTGATGATGAAATTGGGGCTCCCCATTTTTTTTAGACTAAAATAGAGGAAAATTAAAATCTCTAGCTATAATCTAGGTCTCATTGGAGAAAATGCTCCTTATTTGACTTAACAAATTCTACAGTAGGGCTCTTTCTAAAGGAGTATTTGGAGCATAGATGTTTGTTAACACCCATTTAGTATGGGTATCCCTGTAAAAAATAGAATATTGGTGAACCTATTAGAAGCAAAAAGTAACCTTCCTTCGACCTAGCGAGGGTCCCATAGGCATAAGAGGCCTCCAGAAGGACCAATAGTAGGGCTGGTAAAAAAAATTGCTCTTTTTACATTTGGAGATTTTCAAGATTTTTTTCTTCAATTTTTTTTCTTGAAGAAGGAGGATTGAGGGTTTATGATATTTTCTCATGGCTGCAACCAACCTTTTCTTTGAGGGGCTATTAAGGCCTCTTATATTCCATGAAATAATCTTCATTTGGATATTTTAAGAGATGATTTTTCCCCCTGTTGTGATATAGGGTATATTTGGTTCTATTATCTACCTCCTCATGAGACTCAATGGTGAGCTCCTATTAGAAGGTCAAAAATAATGTGGATTGGGACCCATTGGTAATTTTATCATCAAATTCCTTTCTTCCTAGATCTTTGGAGGAAAGGCATCCCTTTTATCTACCACATCCTACATCAACAAAAAAAATTAGTTGTGAGTGATGAATACTTTGGTGGGCTAAAGTTCAATGTTCTAGAAGGAGAATCCTTTGAAGGGGAAGAGGCCCCAAAAAGGAAGGAGAGAGAACAAACCTTAGAAGGGTAATATCCTGAGGAAATAAAATCAAGGAAATGTTCAAGGCCACAAGGGATTCTAAAAATGATTTTAGGAGATGTGGGTAAAGGCAAATATTTAGGATATGGGGAAGCCTTCTCTTTAGAAGGGGAATTAAAACCTAGGAGAGATAGGGACCCTAAAGATAGGGGAAGCAAACCTAACTTGAATGGGGGAGAAAGGGAAGAAACCTGGTTAATAAGGATCTTATAATCCTCAAAAGACAAGAAATAAAAAGGATTTAGATATGGGCTTCATGAATATACACGAGTAGGATCATTGGATGAAGGGTCTATCATGACTCCTTTGCCTTTTGAAACAATAGCTGCAGCATGAGGATTCTTGATAGAAATAATCCTTTGAGGAGGAGACTTCATCGAGCTAGCAAGAAATTTTCTTGGGCCACACCATTCTCTTCTAGGGGCTCTAGGGGATACTTCCTTCTACTTCAAATATGGGCACAGGAGGTTTGAGATAACCTTGAGTTATACATTCTGAACAAAACATGGGTTCATTCTCATATTAAATAACTTGTTATCTCCTACATGAATTTGAGACTAAATCCATTGAAGTTGGTACCTTAAATTCAATATTGGCCATGATGCACATATGAGTGTATATCATTCTTAATATGGATTTAGTAGCTAGATCAAATACGACCAAATCTCCAATACCTCAAGCAATGCCCTACAATAACGTACAATAGTCATATTCTTTAATAAGTATATTATAGACTTAATCATTACATATATGCAATAAGAAGATTCTTGCATTTGTCAGTTTGGTGAAGGATATAGGAAAACAAATATCAGCCAGTTTTTCACAAGTCTGTTTGATGCTATGGAGTTATTTGGACAAAATTATATGGTATTCGAGACAACAAAGGCTAAGAAGGTACATTCAGCTCAAGGAAGTTTGACGCTTCTGCTGCCTTCTTTCTAGTTTCTTTTATATAGTTTTATTTAAGGGAAGTCTTGCTTTTCCGGTTTCCTTTTCCTTTTTGTTACTACTTTAGCCTTTTTCTACATGCTTTTGTATTTCAAAATTTTACGGGTCTTTTCCTATTTATATTTAGTCCTAACATCTAGTAATTGTTGTTTATTTTGTAATAAGGTTTTGCGTCCCTTTCAAAACTCGTTCCTGTAAATATAAACTTTAATTTACCAAAAAAATTATGAAAAAAAAAGAATACTTACAATAAAAGGTTTAATTAATGAGTTATCATATTCAATAGGTACTTAGTAATATGACCTATTCCATTCCTAAAACTTTGAAATATAATTGTAAAATTATAAATAAGTAAACAAAGCATACATTAGTACATGAGACATATTACATTATTAAAACTTAGAAATTTAAATATAAAAAATTAGACGTAAAGTAAGATACATTAATACATGGAGTAAAGACGTATTTTTTGATTAGGTAGATGAAGATGTTTTGAAAGGGTCCCAAAAACTTTACAAAGGGGTTTTGTAAGGGACCCCAAACCATTACAAAGCCAAATAGTATTCAATAATTTCAAAATAAATACATCAATAGGAATGAATTCAACTTCTGACAAGCAGATCTAACATCAATTAAATAATGAATTTGAAAATCCCACCTTAACTCTAATTTAAAATTCAAATTTGGAAAAGACTTTCAGAAGAGAAAAACACCGTGAGTTTCTAGGCTCTTGAGAAATACTATGTAAACTTCAACAAAAAAATTTCCAAATATTGAAGATGAAAAAATATTGCCTAGCAAGAATTTGATGAACCAAAAATCCACAACCAACCACTAGTAAGATTTCAAAGGTACGTGGACCAACCAGCAATTGAAACCACCAAAAATCCCATGAATAAATATCCCACATGAACACAACTCCATCTTTAAAAAATTCCATGAAAAATAGAGGCCTTCCAAAAAGTCATAAAAAAATGGAGCTTTGAAACACTGGTGTCCATCACAGCCAAATAATTTGGATCTATCATTAGGCCCACCCCTAGAAACCCAATGGAACTAGGAGACCCTACCATATGGAGGGGCCAATAGCAAAATCCTTCCTCAACATCCATCGAGCACAAGGTCTCCCCCTGGAATCTGGTCAAGGAAGGGGTAAGACCAAAAAGAACTACAAAGAAGGAACCCTATGATTTGGAATCCACATCCAACAACAACTTCCAAAAATTTGTTAGATTAATAGACCACACACCCACAAACTAGAGTGACCAGACATCACAAGAATGTCTCCACTAACATTAAAGGCATAAGGTCTCCCCCTATAAGTGAACCAAAGAAGGGGTAAGAGCAAATAATTTTGTAGAGAGACCATCACTAGAAACTAGCAACAAGGACTCAAGAGGGCAAAAAACTAGCCAAACTAGAGAAATCTGCAACCTACAATAAATAAAACTAGCCAATATCCCATCTTCATGGCCAGTCAAAGTGGATCCATCAACTTCCCAACCATCCCCAACCCCCCAACTAGGGTTCCAGCTGATCCAACCTTCCTCCAGGCTATAGACTAACAAGTGAAAGCAGATCCATATACGAATGTTATTCTCTAACCAAAAGGACATCCACTAGGCTATAGAGTCATATTTCAAAAAATGTAGGCTGATGCACTCTCAGGCCCTCTCTGCCATAACAAAATATGATGAAAATATTTCCTATTACCTTTAGATATTATATAAAAAATACTAACCATGTTTAAAATATCTTGAACTTACATATATGTAAGAATTTATACTCAAAAATAAATTGAAAATTTTATTCAGGTTAAAATATGAAAAATAGCTTTTTAATATCTAGAAAAGAGTTAAATCCCATGCCAAATAAAGAAATGTATGAAACAACTATATCTAATATAAATTATTAAAAATTAAATGAATCTTGTTTAGTTTTTTAAAATCATCATGGGATAACTAATGATTAAAAAACTTTGAGTCTCCTACACTTCAAATATGAAAAATGACATTTTAATATCTAAAACAAAGCTGAACACCATGCCAAAATCAAGAAATGCATGAACCAACTATATCTAAGATAAATGATTAGAAATTAAATGAATCTTGTTTAGTTATTGGAAATCATTGTTGGATAACTAATTATTAAAAAACTTTGAGTCTCCTACACTATTATACTTCCACCTCCTTCCAAACTGCAAAAATAATCTATAAGTAAGAGTATTTTATTTTGAATAAATTGGAATATTAGGCTTTCAACTTTGGTTTTCTCATATACAAAATAAAAAAAATGATCCAACAATACATATTAATCCCTAACTTGATCTTGACTTAAATCATGGTGACTTACAATTTTATATTACTCTAAATATCTAGTTAATACAATACCTTCCTCTTTTTATGTAATGGGTGTAGATATTATAATCATGTAAATCGGATAATACTACGATGATGCAACTCTTATCAACACCATATGGCCTCATTGGGTAACATTTAGGTGTTAATAAAAGGTCCTAACCACTTTTTGGAAGGTTTATCCCACTTTTGGGAAGTTTTGGGCCATGTAGCCATGGTCATCCCACCCCAAGATGGCTACAATTCATGGCTATCCCACCTAGGGACGACCATAAACAACCATCCCTAGATGGGACGACCATGGCTAGACCCATAAAAAATTTAATAGTAGAACAAATGGCAATCAATTTATTCCATTTATCCCATCATGACTTATGATAGATTGGGAGACTGTCTATCACAAACTGCACATTGGAGGCCCAAATTGGAGGTCTCTTCCATCCAATGCATGCCAAGGACTTTGAAAAGTGACGACACCTGCCTTTCATGCTCCAAATTGTCATTTTTTATTTCTTAGGATATAAATTGGAGTTATTCCATTCAATTTTATAGATATTTCTTTGCAAGTATTCACCACGAAGTGCTATCGAGATTCACTCTCAACTTTTACCCTTGTATTTGCCCTTGGAATCTTCATCGATCGAAGGAGTTTTCAAGGTATCCCCAAATATGCACATCCCTTCCAAAAACCATTCATTTATATTAATAAAATCACCTAGTTTTATGAAAACACCCCTAGGAGTATTCTAGATGAGATCCTAGAGGAATTGGTTGTAAAAACCACCCTATTTTGTGGTCATCCCCACATGGGTCAGTTAACAGTCCCAATTGGCTCACCTAGAAACAACCATGAATTGGCATACAATTTTCAATAAATTTTAATTTAGATCATTTTTAGATTATTTTGTATGCATCATACTTGAATTTGGTAAAGTTTAGAGTAGTTTTGGACCTTCAATTAGGGTTTTTGTAATGATAGTCCTAATTGTCCCACCCATGGAAATCCATATATTCTACTCCTAATTTCATTTCAATTTTTACATAGATCATTCCAAAAGTAGATAATATACATCATGTAAAGTTTTGGTATCATTTGGAATAGTTTTGCATTCTCTATTGCAATATTTATATCCTATGTTTCATGTATTTCATTTATTTTACCTTAATCCACACATGCTATTAACCCATTTCAATTTCTTATGTGTAGGTATAGGTATTCCAGTGCATAAGGAAGGAGCCAAATATACGAATATGGATATATCATCACAATGGAAGAAAAAACCTGCTATTCAATCATGATTATGAGGAAGACATTGAAAGCGTGCCATAGGTTTATGAAAGGATTGGATCCTTCAACATTGTAATTGGATTGTATCAATTGAGAGCCCTCAAGGGGACATTTTGTAACCTTATATTTGAAAAATTAATCAATATAAAGAGAACCCCCCATTTATTTCACATATTTATCATTTATTGCTTACTTTAATGTCACTTTTGAATGCTTGATTAGAACAATAGATGTTGTTCATTTTATTTTGCTAGGTGCACCATTTTTTCTACTGTATAATGGGAAATATATAATTGGGTGAATTTAGGTAGAGAACTAAATTTTTAAAATGAATTCTTTTATTCAAATATAATAGAATGTATCATATTATAATGAAATAGTTTTTTATATTATAATTTAGTAATTATTTGTATAATACTATGGAATGGGTTGAGCATGTGAAACTTATTCTAGCAATTAAATTTTATTTAATGTAAGGATATATGACTTGGTGCTCATTTTTACATTTATTTTCTAAAATAATGTGAAGTACAATGGATAGCACAACTAGGAGCCACATTCCTAGAAGGTATATCAACTTGGTGCTTAATTTAGGATAATGTAACATAAGAAAAATTAAAAAAATAACATTGGATCAAACTTCCTAGTCTATCAGCTAAATTTTAGCACATTGGGATTCTTAAAGGTATAGCTTAAACCATTGGAGAAATGGTTTCCATAGATTTGACTACTAAAGCAATAACCTGACTAATTTATGCCTATATTTGTATCACTACAAATCTGGACTCAGAGCTCCCCACCTATGTTGATCTCACTTCAAGGTCCTATCACAGGCGATAAGCAGTGGATTATGAAAATAAACCAATATTTTACATTTTATGCCAAAAACAAGGGCACCTTAGAACTCAATATCCATATTTGAGGAAAGAAATGAAAAAGGATGGACTCGATGATAGGAAAGGCCCAGAAAGTGGTCAGACTATGCAACATTTCTAGAGAAAGAACCAAATTGATAAGGTAAAGCAAGCAACCACTTAGCCTCGGGTGCCTTCACATTCTGAGGACATTACCAATTAGGTACATCCCTTAATTGAGATTCCTAATCCTTTCTTACCTCTAAATGACAGTCACTAAAATCATAGTTACAAGTTTTTATGGATCCCTTGAGACCCCTAATATCCCTACTAAAGACTTAGAACAAATTTGTGATGCCCCTCCATCCCCCATCATATATGGTTCCTCATATCCCCACTCCAACACTGGGAGAGGAAAAATTTGAGACTGATTTGGACAATAATAAAAAGAAATACCAACCCTCCCATGGCCAGGAAAATATTTTGAATAGTCCAAAAGCTTCCATTGATCCTAATCAAGTCTCTTGTCTTGTGAATGAGGAGTCTCTTCCTCTTGAGGCTTTGTCTCCCATTGTTCCCTTACTATCCAAGACTTTGGTTTTTGAGTCGCTTCATAAGAAATGATCGGTTGTCATTGGTAGTGTTAAGAAGAATGGATGCTGGCACAAAAAGGGTGCGAGTTCTAAAGTATTTAAGTGGTAGACCATTTTTGAAATATGGTTGGAGCTAGGTTGCAAATTCTCAAATTGCAAGGTATCAACTCATCATGTGGAGGTGACGATGGTGCATGGATGTTCTCAAAAATCTGATGATGAACCATCCTTGGATTGTGAACTCCTTACTTCGATGAAGAAAAATTTAAGATGAGGTAAAAATTCATAAAGTTAGTAGCTTGTTCCTTTATTCTATTGTTTAGGAAAATTGCTTCCTGAGGCTTGTTGTGTTGGTTTCTTGAAACTTTCTGTTTTCCGGTTTTGGGTCTGCGTACCCTTTCCTTTTAGATTCTATGATGTTTCTAGGTTTGGGTCTACATACCTTATCTTTCTCTTGCTCTTCCTGGTTGGTGTCTCTTGTTTAGTTCAATGTTGCTCTCCATATGTTGTTGAGTACTGCCCTTTGTTTTTATTTTTGGCTTTGTAAAAGGTTTGGGGACCTTTTCAAAACTCCTTCCACCAATTAAAAAAATAAGTGAATTTGCTTAATCCTCAATTAGAACTAAATGTATTGTATTATGAAATGAATTTTTAATTTTTAATTAATTTATTTATATATAAGATTTTATAAATGATTCAATATGTAAGCTCTTTATATATAATATATATGTATATCTATATTTTATCTATTTAACTTTATTTTTTATGGTTTATATATAAGTGAAATGATTATCACAAGTATTAATTATAACCATATTGACATACTATTTAGATGAACAACATATCTGCTTTTAAAAATTATACATATATTATCTAACAAAATTTAAAATTGGATCTTTATCTTGGAAGTCCATGTTCATGATCACATGAGCTTTGATTTTTTAATAATTTTATTATGTTGCATAGATAAGTTTATTAATTTTAACTCTATGTGAAGTTTTAACATCACTTAGGTATATAATAACGATTTAATATTTATTTTTTTAGATACAATGTGTTACTATTTGTGTTTATTTTTCTTTTATAAAGGCTATAAATTGGTTTTAAGAAATTGTTATTTTTACTCAATTATGTTGTTTGTAACTTGAATCCGAAAGTATAAACATACTTTTTAAAATATCAAATGAAGCATAAATAAATTTAAATTTAATTTATATCATATTTTATGATTTTTATTGATAGTATAGGAATGGTTTAGATATTATTTGTATTATTGCATAATTATAGTTTAACTAATGTTTTATTTATTTTTGGTCTTCATTGCATGTTAGAAATGATCATATAAAGTATAAATATGTAAATCATATTGTAATTTTAAATTATTTATAAATCATATTAAATTGTATAATAAGAAACAACATAAACATTATCTTCAACCAATAACAAAGATTTATATACGATGAACTAGAATATATAAGTCTTTCATGTGGAAGTATTGACAATATCCTATATTATTAATTACAAGAGGGTTTAGACTCTAGAGCAAGATGATAAGTCCTACTTTAGGTGTTTTTGGACTAGTGAAACTTGTTTAAACCAATTTAATTACCTGTAACATGATATCCACTCTATGTTTGTGAAGCTAACTAAAAGTGACCATTTGATAAAACAACATAATTAACATATAAATTGCTTAGAAATACTACTTTTCATTTATTAAGAGTATTTTTGGGTTATAGAATGAATATTTGTACTCTCTTTACAAATTTTAAGCACTCTAATGGTCTCCTTTAGGGCCCCTCGATGCATGTAGGCTTCTATGTGTGTGGGCCATCAATAGTTTTACTGGTGTGGTTTCTTCTGTACCTAATGTTAAGACCTATAAAAGATGATTATTAAGTTTGGGGGCCTACCTTAGTCAAGCCCCATAATTATAAATATAAATATAACATAAAATTATCATGGAAAATGATAATAACTGAAAATAAATGTTGCTAAAATATCAAATAATTTATACCTGCTAATTTTGTTGGTGTAGACCCACTACAACGTCAATTCGTAGGGCGACCTACGAATTGGAACTCGAATTTGTAGGGTGGGGTGTGAATCAATCTATAGCTAGTTTATAGTAGAGATACTTCACCTAGATAGGCTTCCAAGATGTTTTGATGCTATTTTCATGGTCCAAAACTATCAGATACAACTTTGGTATGATTTTTGCAAATTTATTGTAAGGTGACTAAAAGGAGAGAAAGAGGTAAAATGAGAGGTGGAACCCTCTATTTATAGGAAAGGATAAGGTTATGGGGGGTTATTAGATAAACCAAACCTTAGATTCAATCCCTAGTGAGGTTAGGTTAGGGTTTTGGGGGGGTGTCAAGCTCACATGCCCTAAAATAATATCTCATCCTCACACATGTGTGAGGAAGAGTTAGGGCTAGCTAGGATTAGCTAAGTCCTAGGTTAGGTTAGGGTTTACTTATAGATTCTAGAAATATCATGACTAATTAATGGTGCACAATTGTGTGAGGGTGTGCTTAGGGATAATTAGACCACTAACCCTAATTAATATTTCATTAATGATCAAGTGCATGCTTAGTGAAAGTCACTTGCAAATTAGAATGTTAATTAGCCTAATTAGGATTTTTAGTTCGGAATAGTCCCGTGGGGTCCTAATTGGGTGAAGGAAAGGGCTTAAGTAGCCTTAGAGAGCTAGTATATGACCTAATAGTGGGAAGAAGATATTTTGGGCATGTTTTACCTAGTTTTCGTAGGTTTAGAGTCTACTAGTAACTAAGGTAGCCTATAGATGACTACAATGGTCTATGATAGCCTATGTGAGTCTACAAGTATCTATATAGATATGTGAATATGTAAGAATGAGTATATGCAAATTTTGGGTGTCTACATTTACCTCTTTTTGTACTATGGTGTTTGGAACATAGTTTAGTGCAAAAATATGATGTGAGAAGGAGATAAAATATGTTCATGAAATGAGAGATAAAGGGAATGGGAATAATGGCCTGAAATCAAAGGTATGTAGCCACTCGAAGTGTGACCATACAACATTTATTAATATCCAAGAGAATATGGCAGAAGAAAGAAATGGAAAGAATAGAATTCAATCAAAGGTATGTAGTTGCTCAAAGTGTGACCATACAACATTGATTAATATCCAAGAGAAGAGTGGAGAAGAAAGAAAGGGGAAGAATAGAATTCAATCAAAGGTATGTATTTGCTCAAAGTGTGACCATACAACATTGATAAAGAACCAGAAGAACAAGGGAGAAGAAGGATCCAATGAAAGGTATGTAGCTACTCGAAGCATGACCATACAACATTGATTAAGAATCAAGAGAAGAAGAGAAGAAGAATGGAAAAATGCAAATGATGAGGTGCAAATGAATGGATGCATGTGGATGAATATGGATGCAATGTGATGATTTGATAATTTTATATAATATTTTACAATATCGTACTGATTTCTTGTGAGAGGAACTTATGACTGCTTTTCTTTTGCAACCAATACAAGATGGTCCAAATACGAATAGAACAAATGCCTATTAAAATTTTTGCTTATGATTGATTGATGAGTGCATGGTGACACATGTCAAACCATTTGAGCTAAGTGGTAAGGATAAATCAATTGTAGCATTCATTATGTGGTTAGGATTGATATACATGAATGAAAGCAAGACATATTCGATATTGTGCATGGCTCTCGTGACTTAAAAAATTTCTGATTTGGGATGGAGTTTATCTTGAGATAATCCTCCATAAAAAAGTTTGTACATACTTGTGATATCCATGATTGGATGTTTGATTTTTTGGTTACATGTAGAGCGGATTTGTATATGAATACCCCCTCAAATGAGAATTCAACAATGATATGAATGAAATGAGGTGATGAATCAATTGATAGTGGAAAGGGATGACAAAATAGAGGTAAGATTGAGCTAACATGAAGTAGAAAGTGTGAAATAGAAATTGGCATTTACATTGTGTGAGTTTGGGGTTAGGACCTTCAATTTGTAGGGTGACCTATGAATTAGACCTGAATTCGTAGGATGACCTATGAATTGGACCTAAATTCGTAGGGTGACCTACGAATTAGGATTTTAAGCTATTTTTATCATTTTTAACACACATGGGGGGTCATTTGCATGATGAGTGAATTTGAGAGTGAAGAGCGAGTGATGTTTGGCAACATAGAGCACTTGCATATTGGATAAGTGGGCATGGATATGGCAAGGGGATAGAGCAATGTTAGTGGTCGATGCAAAGATCCATCGGTAAGTACTCATTGCTTAACGTTAGTGCATTTTGAATTTTAGAAATGCATGAAATAAAGTAGAGGAGACTTTTGCCTAGTTTTGTGTTTGTGTATAATTTTTGGTGAAAATTTGAAAACAAAGTATTAAGTAAACCAAAAGGGTATCTAAAAATACAATTAGATATTAGGTTTGACCAGTTATTGTGCCAATTTCACTGCATGGAGGGAAGTGTAGGTGATTGATTGGACTTTGTTTTTTGGAGCAAATAGGATACATTTTTTGAGATGTGATTGAATTTTATCCATAAAAGTGGGAAATGGGTATTCAAAAATATGACTATTTTTGTGTTATACATTTTTTTGGCTTGATATGTGGATGCATGTTGTTTTGATGTAATTTTGTTGAATTTGACTATGATAATTGTGAGCATTGGTGTATTATTTTTGTAAACCATTGAAATTTTCATCATAGAAAGGGGAAATGGGTATCCAAAAATGTATTTTATTTTTGTGTGTCATTTTTTTGGTACATTTTTTAATTTCATGCCATGATGTGTATGTGGATGGCCATGAAGTTGGCTATTTTGAGCCAAATATGTATAGTTTTTTGAATTTGTTTGGATTTTTACTATGAAATGGAAAAATGGGTATCCAAAAATGTGATTGTTTGTTTATTTTGTTATGTTGCATGAGTTGTACATATTTTAATGTCTCAAAATGTGTAATAAGTGAAATGAATGATTGTGCTAATGTTGAAAATGCTTGGTTCTATTTGTGTTTGGGTGTATTTGACATGTTTGTCATGGGAGAGATGAAATAATATCCAAAAGTAATTGTTGAGCTAAATTTGTAGGGTGACCTATGAATTGGATGTGAATTTCCATGGAATGGTTATGTGTATAAACTAGTTAAAGTGACTATGCATATGAGACTAATTGAAATTTTATGTGATGTTTGTGGATGAAACGGGTAAAGATGATTGATTTGCGATATCATGTATGGATGATGAAAACTAAGTTGGATGAGGTCTTGAAGAATTATTTATATTAGAATTGGTTGGATGCAGTGTGGTTGAGGTGATTTTGGGAGTGTGTAAGTATTTATACCAGTAGATATTACATATCCGTGTGAAATATGGGACCCATATAGGAATACCTTTCACTTTTTGATGGGTGAGATGACTATCACCTTGGAGGATGTGTACAAGATTTATAAGTTACCTATTGAGGGTGTTCCAGTAAGAGCAACAATGGATTATAGGCAAGAGGAGGTGTTGGCATGAGCATTTGGTGCATGATGGAGGGAAGTAGATACTAAGAAGATAGATTATGTGTATCTCTCATGTTAGGACATGTTATCTAATCACCCATGTACAATAATGCTCATGATCTTGACATATGCGCTACTAGATACTTTTAGAGTGTTGTTTACATAGAATATGCTTGATATGGTGTGTCACATGGTAGAGTGTAATATTGTGTTTGCATGGGTATCTGTGTTGTTCACACAAGTCTATAGGGAGTTACATGACATGGTGCATGTAGGACAAGGGATTGAGTTGGACTCCTTTCCTACAAGTGTGGATGTGGGAGCATATAGTGATAGAGCGACCAGTGTTGTTTTCATATGATGCTCATCTGGAGGGAAATACTCATTTACCATATGTATTGAGGTTGTATATAGATGAGGAAAAGAGAATGAAGATGTTGTATGAGGGTGATCATTTATTTTGGAGGATAAATTTTAGATAGTTGGAGGTTAAGCATATTAAGTGGAGGCCCTGGAAGGGTGGGATGGTATGGGATAATGATGAGGAACAATTGGAAGCTATCCATTGAGGGTGATAGGTAGTGGTGTGGTATACATACCATATGGATTTCTTCCAGTTTAGTAGGGTGATGCAATAGTTTGGGTTAGGAAGGGTGTTCCAGGGGTACCTATCATGATTTATAGGTAACAAGGTGATAGAGGGAGTCACCTTGTCGTATTACCATGGACTGGTGAGAGGGATCCACTAATGAGTGTTTTGGATGTGGATTATGTGGGTACGATACCAAAGTATGATGCCTTGTGGGTGACTCAAAGTTGGGAGGCAGGTACTAGAGTGATTGATCAATGGATACAACCAGGCAGTCTGTGATCTGCACCAAAGGAGTAGTTATCGAGAAGCACCGGGTCTAGTTCATATGGAGGAGTGAGAGATGAGGCTAAGGTGCCTCTTCATAATTCAATATGATGGCTAGGTGGTAAGTCTAGTGCATCTACAAAGAGGGTGGTAGAGGCATTGATGAGTGGTAATATGTAGCATATGGAGGAGATAGTGACTATGGAGAAGGTGGGTGATGATATCAATGTTGGCATGGGTATTTATGATATGATTTATATAGGATGTTTATGTGACATAGGAGATATGGGATACATACCCTTTGAGGACAAAGAGAGGATGGATGTGGATGAGGAGATATTGATTTTGCAAGATCAGGTACATCAAATGGAGGGGTAACTTCAAGAGAGTGAGAGAGGTTGTGTGCCTGACTTAGGGATATGGAGAGAAGAGCATCATGATTTGGAGGAGATATTGATAGTTGTAGATATAGTGAGTGACCTTGAGAGGAAATATTAAATGAAAAGGTTGGATATGGTAGAGTAGGCGTGTTCCAAAGAGCAGAGGGTATTATATCTATAGTGTGTGAAGCTACATGGGTGGCTTGTAGTGGTGGAGATGAGGCATGCAGAGTCAGTATATATTGTGCACCATGTGAAAAAAAAGACTACGGAGGTAGGGAAGAAGTTGAAGGTAGAGGAGCATAGGATGCAGTATGTGATAGCGACCAAGGATGTTGAGCAAGAGGCTCATTTGGTGAATATAGTTGAACTGTGTGCCATGGTAGAGTGGTCATGGTAGATATGAGAGGATGGGGAGTGGGCAAGGGTAATGGAGGAGGTCCCTATAGATGTGGCTACTTTGAGAGTAGAGATAGAGTAGCTACAAAATGATAGTAAGGATGTAGCAGAGTAAATAAGGGAGGAGGCAATGATGCTAAATTATTATGATATTATCTTGCTGATGCATTTCCACTTTTAGATTATGGTATGTTGAAATCAAGGTTGATATCATGATCACAGGTGCATATACATTCTCAGTAGAGTCATCAGAGAACTACATCGATAGTGTGAAGGGAGGTGAAGATAGATATACTTATAGTGTTATAGAGAGGAGGTGTTGTCCAAGAGTTGGATAGGGTGGCAGTGCCAGTGGGTACTCAAACATTAAGGGTAGTTGTTGAGTTGAGTGAGGTGGCAACAGTGTGTGGGATAGAGAAAGCAAGGGGGGCTCATGAGGGAAGTGGAGAGACTCCTTGTGACTGATAGTGTTGAGGATGGTTTATCATGATGTGTGATTATTTTTTAGCCTACGAATAGGTGTGACGAAAGGTTGATGGATTTGTTACCATTTTGTAGATTTTTGGTATTTTTTATCATTGTATATATAAATACCTATTTTTTTGTGGCTCTTATATATGTGTGTTGTGATTTTATTTTAATGTGTATGTGATTCTTTGATGTTTGTGTAATATGAAGTATTGGTAGTTAAAAAAATATGATAAATGAATATATGTGGATGTAGTAGCATGTAGTAAAATGATGTTGTGGAATAAATACAATGTAGGATGATGCAATGTAAATGAATTTAGAGTATAAGTAATGATGTATGTAAGATAGATGTAATGATGCATGTATGAAAAAACTAAAATGTGTGTAATATAGATACAATGATGCATGTATGTGGAAGCTAAAATACGCATAGGAAGCACTCGTATCATGACGTAACTAATGGTAATGTGATCCATTCCATAATTTTAGGGATATAGGATAGTATAGGGTGTATGTAAAAATTTTGACAATCATAATTATAGCAGTCAAACCTCATGAAAAACTAAACAAGATTTATCAAAAATTCATAACTCACCTGGCTAGGTCAAAATCTATCAAGGACCAGTGTGTGCAAATAAGTGATGTTCATTTAGACATTTTGAGGGAGGTAGGACTAACCCATCGTAAACATAGCCAAAGTATATAGTTCATCCACAAGCACATAGTTATCTATACAAAATAAGGTCGCTAATGTGACAAATGTGTTACCACTTGTAAGACTATTCCACTAGAAGGAAGGTACTTAGGGCTTATAGCTGGTGATGAAAATCATCCCATGATTTTATATTAAACCTAAGTACCAAATGCGATGAAGCATAACAATTTGTGTATCTTGGAGGCTTTTCCTTTTATTTTATGCCACTCATTTATTGCTTTTATTTTTGTGGTGCTCTTTTATATATATATATTTTTTTTTCATGGGTGTTGGCTTTTATTTTCTACCCTTTTCTGATTTTTTTTAGTTTTGTTTATGCTTATCCCTTTGTTTATCCCTAGGTTGTATGTTTACCATGCAAATTATAAGATGATTATGGGAAACCGTTCACTAGACAGTGATATCTACGCAAGGTCTTATCTTCCCTAGACTTAAAATTTGTTTAAAATGTGACCTGTGTGAGTGTCCATGAAAGGAGTTAAACTAACCAAAGAAAAATATGATGAGTGTAATAACCTGTTAGCCAGAGGTGACATTTGATTGACTAAACTAGTAAATGGTCAATAAAATACAAGACACCATCTAGTCAGTAAATCTCAATAAATGGAGTGGACATCCAAGTGGTAATTCTTACAAGTGTGTATGTCATTCCTACTAAGGGTGCATTTCTAGAGATGGAATATACAAAAATGAATGAAAACATAGAATAAGGATGGATATATGCAATGAATGTAGTGTGTGATATAGTATGAGAGATCAATATCTACAAGAGGAAATATGTGAGATGTAACAGGGTGAAATTTGAAACCATGTGTGAAGATGGATGTATGGGATGATGATGATGATAATAGAGTGTCATGATAATGGTTACCCCAATTATGGGGAGATGCAACAAATAGGATAAAAGTATATTATTGGAAGAATACGTGTAATAATAGAAAATTCAGTTTGGAGGATAAATACAGAATAACACAAAGGTGAATAAGTGTGACAAAGAAGACAAAATGGAAAAACATCATAAGGAAAAATAAAAGAAAAAGGGGAATATGATATGTGAATAATCATAGGAATGTAGCCGCTTGAAGCATGGCCATTCAAAAGTGTTAAAGAAGGAGAAGGAGAAGATATGGAACAAAATAAAACATAAGGAAGGGAAACAAACTAAGACAATGTGAAGTGACATAGCTCAAGGCATGAGGGATTGGGTGAAGTGATGAGGTGACTAGGGTTTTTGTAATTGGTATAATTAGATAATTGTTGAAGGTAACGAGGTGTGGAGATGAATTAATCATGTTATGGGTGGAGTGAGGTACTGGCCAGCATGGTGGGCTTTGGAGTTGAGTAGGTGAGGGATATTTTTTAGGATGTGAAAGAGGATCATCAAAAAACATGTCCTAAATAATGGTCTCAAATGTATAGCACGCATTGATGTCATACCCTGGTTATCGATGATAGACATAAAATTGGTTTTCTTTGTAATCTAATGGTTTAGGGCACAAAGGTTCGATAGCGTGAATCTTGGGTAGTATTAGGATGCCCTAGTGAAGTAGTTGATGAAATTTTTGAGATAATGGTGCTGATCGAACTAGCCTAGAATATATATATATATGGATCGAGTGATGATGATATGAAGGAGGTGGAGTAGGAATGAGTGACCAGGTTAGGATGCAAGAATTGTATATAGGTTTGATCCGAGAGTGAAGGGTAGGTCTCGAAGAAGGTGATGTGGGTTGGACTATAGTAGAATAGCGAAGAGGGAAGTAGCAGTGATAATGGCTTAAATGAAACTCAAGGTTATCGAGATGAGCAAGGATGTGTTGAATATTTATGGGAGGAGTTAAGGTGACCAAGGCTGGTGGTGTTCAGAACTTGGGTGGGTAAATGGAATGTAGGTATGGATGTGTATAAGGGAGAAAATAGGAGGAATAATGGGGATAATGGTATCGATACACTAGTGGTGTGGTAGGCTAGAATGAAAGACCTCAAAATGGATATGGTGTTTTTTGAAGGATAAGCAGTGCCGAAGATGGTTGTAGATAATGGTATGGATGAGATTGGGGAGTACATGCAGCAGCAGCCTTAGTAGCATGATGGTGCAAACATGTATCGTAATGGGATACACCACTTGGTAAAGGAGGGGGTGTCCCGAGGAGTGTTTGCTAAGGGGCATGGGGCCAATATCTATTTGTTCTCTTTAAGAACCTAGTCACCAATTTGAAACTTGCACTAGTGTACCTTGCTATTGTAGGCATGGTGAAGGTAGTCTTCATAGACATGTATGTGCTCAATGGCATGAATACATCACTCATACAAGAGTATCAATTGGTTGAGGTAGTATTCACGAGCCATGTTGTCATCAATAAAATATTTCATGGAGACTCGTAAGGAAGGTCTATCAATTTTGAGAGGTATAATGGCCTCGACATGATAGACCAATGATAAAGGGGTTACCCTAGTGGGAGTACAGATGTTTATGCAATAGGTTGATAAGGTGATAGGCATCTAATTATGCTAATCACCATGGGATTCTACCACTATATTATGAAGAATAGAGAAAATATTTTTATTAGTAGCCTTGGCCTAGTTGTTACCCTATTGGTAGTATGGTGTCGATAAGATATGTTGAATATTGAATTTGGCATAGAGAGTGCGGCCAGTTTTGTTTTTGAATGATGTTCCATTATGAGAAATGATTTGGGAAGGGATGCCAAAGCAACATATAATATATTCTATTATAAACTTCGTAATATTGTCTCCTATGGTTTGGACAAGTGGGATAGCTTCAACCCACTTTGTGAAATACTCTATGGCAATGATGATGAATTTGTGATTTCTTGATGAAGTAGGTGTGATATGTTCGATGAGATCTAGGTCCCATTGTGATAAGGGCCACATGGATTTTGAAGGTAAATATGTGAGGTTGGTGTGCTTTTGGCATTTTATACATCACTTAACATACTCACAACAATAATATTCAATTTTTGGCCAATAGTATTCCATGCATAGAATGCATTTCATGATAGCCATACCGCTAAAGTGGCCACCACAAGTACTGTCATGGGTTTCTTGTATTAATCAGTGAGATTCATAGAATTCTAGGCAATGCAAAAGGATACCATCATGATTGTGGTGATACAAGTGTGTAATTAATGGCCCATTGCTTGAATGCTCAACAATGAGCATGTGGTAAATTGCAAGGCAAGAAGCCTAATTTAATATAATCCTTAATTTGTGAAAACCAAGGATCATGTGGTTTGGTGTGGGTGACATGAATACCCTCATCATCTATTGAGGGTGAGGAGGAAATGGTAGATTGTGTTAGCGTAATAATGGATACATGCATAGTGTTAGATAAAAGGTTATGTGGTATTAAAGACCCTAGGAAAGCCATTGTGTTGGTGAAACAATTGGATAAGTACTGAGAGGCTTCAATATTGTACCACTCAAACTGGGCAAGAAGTCATTGGGCAATTTTCTTGTATTGTTCGATAATGTGGTAGTGACATCGCCATATCTATTGAACTTGATTTATGATAAGGAGGGAATATCCAATGATATGAAGGTGTCTAATATGCATAGAATATGCTTATTTTAAGCCAAGAAAGATATTTTCATATTCTACATTGTTTTTTGTGTAGGGGAATCCTAATTTGAATTAAAGTGGGAGAGGATTTCCATATAGTATGGAAAAAAAAAATGCTTGCATCCCCAACATGTGTGTAATAGAAACCATCAAATAATAGTGTTAGGTCAATAACTATATCTGGTTTGACATACTCTTTATGTTATGTAATATTGAAGATGGAATCATCAAGGAATTATATGAAGAGAGGTTGCTTATTGGGTAATGGGGCCTCAGCGAGTTGGTTTGTGATGACCTACCCTTTGATGGATTTTTGTGAAATGAAATCTAGGTCAAATTGAGTAAGAAGCATGAACCATTTGGTGGCATGATAGTTATCATAACTCTTGTTCATCATGTATCAAAGCATATTGTCATGACTGATGATAAACGTAGTGTTATTAAGCATGTAATGACATAGTTTTTGGGTAGCAAAGACTACAACAAAGCACAACTTTTCATGTATATATAATGGGTTTCATAGCTAACTAGCATACGACTGATATAGTATATAGCTTGCTCATGATTGAGGTCATTCTTTTGGACTACGAGTGTGCCAAGTGTGAATTCCATAGTAGAAATAGGTAAACAGTAGTTGTGGGTGTGGGGGAGACAAAATCGATGAGGAGATGAGGTAGGCTTTGATTGAATAAAAGGCTTATTTATAGTTTTTATCCCATTTGAATGTGACCCCCTTTTGCAAGAGGTGATTATATGGCTTGTATTAAGTTGGCCAATAAAGTGGCGTATGAACTAAATTTTACCTTGCAAATTGTGTAGTTATTTGAGGTTGGTGGGTGGATGCATTTTGAGGATGGATCTAACTTTATTAGGATCCACTTCAATGCCTCATTGAGAGAAGATGAAACCTAGGATTTTTCCTAAAATGATACCAAAGATACACTTCCTTGGGTTAAGGCAGACATTGTGTTCCAAAAGCTGATCAAATATTTTGTGTAGATCAGAAAGGTGCTATGAATGCTCTTTTGATTTTGCAATGAGATCATTGACATAGTATTTTATGATTTTGTGCATGTAACTTTAAAATATGTAATTCATTGGATGTTGGTAGGTGCCCCAATGTTTTTAAGGCCAAAATTCATGACCTTATAGCAAAATGTCCCCCAGGGGGTTGTGAAATAATTTTTTTTTTTGGTCAGTTGGGTTGATTTTAATTTTATTATAGCCAAAAAATCCATCAATGAGATATATCATGTTGTGGCCTATGATGGAATCAACGAGAGATTTGATATTTTATAGGGGGAATTTGTTCTTGGGGTAAGCTTTGTTCAAGTCATGGAAGTCGATGCATACATGAACCTTGCCTGAGGGCTTAGATACTAGTACCATATTGGAGATACATTAAGGGTAATCAATAGGTTGAATGAAATAAACATCGAGGAGGTTTTGGAGCTCAGGTTTGACTACCAACACAACTATAGGATGCATGCATCATTATTTTTTATTGACAAGTTTGACATCTTTGTTGAGAGTGAGGTTGTGTAGTAATAGGGAAGGATCAAGTCTAGGCATTTCCTTGTAGGATTAGGCAAAGTAAGGAATATGGTAAACGAGATACTCACTTCTAGAGAGAGGCTAGTGGTGATTTTGACAATGTGTGGATTTTTAGGATCATCACTAATATTGACATTGATGGTTTCTTCCACAAGCATGCAAGAACCATATTCGAACTAATTTGAAATGAAAAAATGTTGAGGTCATCGATAGCCTTGGGTAGTTCAAACTCATCATCCATATATACATTGATATGATGGAACCATAGAACGTGAGCTGAGGTAGATAGTGAAGGTGTATTTTCCATAAATAGAATAGGTGGAGAATGTAGGAAATTATGTGTTGAACGTGTTGGTGAAATTAGGGTTTGGTGTGCTATAACGATTTGTTGGAGATGAATATTGTAGTGGTGAGAACAAATCCACATAAACCATGTTTATAGACGCAAGAGAAGTCATGGAAGATTATGATTTTGATGATGAGGATTCAATATCATTAAAATATTTTGTAAGGTATAAAGGTGGTCATAAACCAATAGGTGGAAAGCAAGGATGCATTGTGGATTTATGATGTTTTCGGTAAGTGGGCATTGGTATAGCCTAATGTGTATGCAATAGAGAAGTAGGTGATATGGGAGGCTCTGAATGACGGGCCATGAGAGACAATGTAGCAAACTGATTAACTAGCACATCGATATAGCAAGCAGAGTTCATGTCATTAAGGGACATGTCTTGGAAGAAAGTGCATGGAATACTAATGATGGAATAGGGAGATATGCTCTCATATAGATATCCATGTCAATATAGTCTTCTAGTGTGTGTGTAGCTATTATCATGGGATGCAAATAAAGGTCTTGAATCTCATCCTCAAGCATGTGCATGACGAAGGAGCGATAACCTAGACTTGATTTATATATAGGAAATTGAACATGGGGGTTGATAGGTGTTCGTAACCCTTGCTCATACCATCCTAACCTAAATTTGTATCAATGGAAATGTAAAATATAATATACGATGAACTGGGGATTTAGCATGTGGTCTAGAGTACCATAGAAACTAGATTATGGTGGTGGAGGTATAGTGGCCAGGAGCAAGAAGTCTAGGCCAATGTAAATGAAGTTGGTATAATTGTTGGAGAGGCCTAGCCACACAATGGTATCGATAGTTAAGACAAAAGCTCAAGCAAATCCAATATCCTATGTGGATTAGATCATTGGGGGTCATACATGAGCATCCTAAATATTATAGTCATTGGATCTAGTGTTTGTCATAAATATGGATACTTAGGATATCATGTGTGTTGGGGATCAATATGGTGAATCAAAATATGAGTATGATGATGCTAGCTAGAAATCATGAATGATAGGAGATGAAAATTAAAGTAATTTAGTATCTAATAAGTAAGCTCACTATTCCCAATCATGGCATTCAACTATAATAGCTGGAATGGAGTGGTTCATGTGTAGGAATTATGTGGTAGGGGGATGTGGAGTAGCTTTTGAGCTACACTAAGAAGTAAAATATCATGGTCATGGATGAAAAGGAAGTGGTGGTGTTTGAAGAGTGGGAAGGAGACAATATTTGTTGGAGGAATATGGGTGATATGGGATAGGAGGTGACAATGATGGTGGTGAAAAATATGAAAACACAGGAAGGGAATTTGTTGAAGAAGATGATTGAGAAGGAGGGGGAGGCCATGAGGAAGGTTATGAGAAAGGAATGTCCCTAGAATGAATTATCATGCTACGTGATTATTTTTTTAGGTATGATATTGGTACTGAAGGATATGTAGATGCTCTTGATGAATGGGAAGAAGGGATGGGGAAGACATGAGTGGAGGACGATGAGGGTCTTGGAGGAGGTCTATGATGTTAAAAAATTTGAAGGGATCTCTATTAGTAGGAACACAATGGATGAAGCCATCATAGACATATTTAATACAGGGGTGTAAGGTATAAGGAACACACTATATGTCTATAATCCATAGGTGTTTGAGAAATATATTGTACTGCATATCACCCTGAATAACATGAAATAGGATGGAGATGGTTCAAACACCAATGTGAATATGTAGGACATTAGATCCTATCTTAGGTTGCATGGAACCATTAAATTATATAATATCAAGTGATGGTGTGGCAAAATGAGTGGGTGGGATGTGGAAATTATGTAAGGAAACCATAGAGATGATGCTTATGGATGAGCCAATATCAACAAGAATATACTTATAGGTTATATTATTGATAGTTGTCTGGATGTGAAGAAGTGGATCTACTTCTTCCTCTACAAGTTCAATGATCTCATGATCATGAAAGCTAATGGAGGGGTGGAAAAAACAAGGTATATTTTCCATGATGTTAACAAACGTATTTATGTCATGTGTTTTGAGGTTGATGTATCGAATAATTTTAGTACGTCACGATGGGATTGATATTATTGTAAGAGGTCGAATATGGATAGCTTGGTTGGAGCATTGTGTAATTGGTGTGTGAGGCTACCATAGATGGTGATGATATTCTATGGCAAGTATGGTGAGATTTGAGCTATGATAGAGGGCTACGAAGAAGTGAAGGGCATCGAGGGAGAAACCACTAGCGTGTCCTATTGGGGTGGATGGTGTTAGGCCTTAGTGGTAAGGTTTATCATGCCAAAAATACCACATAAGGGTGGATTTTTTTGGATATTTTTAACCATTCTAGGTTGTCCTTAGGGATTAGATTGGGTTCCTTGGTAATTAGTCCCTCAATGTTTGGAGAGTGGGTTTTTGTAGATTCCCAAGTTTTGATTTTGAGGTACAAGGGGTTTGAGACCTAAATATTACCCCAGTCAATGAGATCCTGAAATAGACCATGAAAAGAACAACAAGATTCTATATCATGGTTGCACTATCAATGGTATGCACAAAATGCCTGCTCAAATATCCTTGATTTTTGGGTTGATTGAGATCAAGAGATTGAATATCAGGTAAGGTAATATGACCTACATCGTATAATTATTGAAATAGAGCTAGCAAGATCTCATATAGTAGGGTAAAAATTTTTTATGAGAGCTATGGATGAAGACCACAAGGCTACGTTGGTCAGGATGCAAGGAGTGCACCAGTCTCAAATAACTACTATGATGGAGGTGGAGGTTGTGATATGGATGAAGAGGTGGGAGAAGCTATTGCCACTTTGTGGTAACCTAGAAAAGGATTGATTTGGTATATTTCTATTGAATCAATAGTTAGAATTGTTTGAAGGTTTTTTTCTAAGTTTTATCTTGCTCAATTGGACTTTGATGTCCTCAATAACCTTGGCTTGAGCAATAGCTTCCTCAAAGGTGTGGTTTTGTGTTAGGATCCCATCCTAACGTTATTTTGTAATTCTCATTATTATTTAATGACCCAATTACAACATGGGGGATCCCATATATAATGTTATTTTGTAATGTACGTGGTATGTTATGCCCCTAAGCAAGTGGGGCCATTTTATGTAACTGTTATAAATATTGTAATCGATATTTGGTAGGAGATTCTAGCTCAAGTGGAATTTTGCATGTAAGCAAACTCTTGAGCCTAGGGTTAGGGTTTGCATGAAGTCTTTCTTTAAAAATCTATGAAGCCATGTACGAATAATGCTTTTGCAAGTTAATGAAATATTGAAGGAGGTTGCCCCCTCGAAGAGGCCTACGATTATGAGTTCTTTTGTGAGATTGTTCAGTTCTGCAATTACTTTGTGCATAGTATTATTCTGTTATTTCATGTATTTCAGTTATATTTTAGTATTTTGTGTGTGAGCTTTATTTTAAAGGTTGGTTCCTAACAAGTGCTATCAGAGCACTTTCCAGGTCCGAGTTCTGCTACAACTGCAATTATTATTGCCATCCATTATGCCTATTAGGTATAAATTTCCATGTGTTTTTTGTTCTATTTTTTCCTTTATAAAAAATCGAAAAAAATATAGTTCATTCTTTTTACTAGTAAATCTAAAAAATATAAAAATACAATTTTTATTTCAATAGTTGTGTAGGTTAGAAGCCCTATGCCGAGGGTTTTAAAATATCATGAAGGAACTGTCATTATTAGCTAATATAGATATCCCATAAAGCGTCTAGTGAAGTGAGGGGCGATTAGGCTCCAATACCCAGGCCTTAGACAACACTCGCATATGAAATCAAGCCCCCACGCATCTTCAGGTGTATCGAAAGACCATTCTAGGGTTAACAAAATTTTATCCAATAGGAAGCTTTTGGACCTTGTATAATCCATAGTCCATGAGACACAGTATCCCATACAATTACCCTCCTATACTTTCAGAGAGGCAGATAGTGTGCTCAAGGGTATGTGTGGAATCCTCCTTGGGTAGTGGCCTGAAATATTGGTCCAAACACTATTGTTCATCACTGCGGTATAACAAAGGGCCTATGGGTGTTACATACTCCTTTACTTAGCATACCCTGGTTCTGTTTAAACACTTCCTCTTACAAAAATACACTTTTTCTTGTTCTGCTAAACCTGCATTCACAATCTCAAAAAGTGAGCATACGAAGGACTTTTCTATCATAGAAGAATACACTTTGCATGCACCAGAAGTTAGAACATAATTCGCAAGTATCTCTAATAGTCTACAATATTCTAGTACCACTTAGGAAAGTAATAGTAACAATCATGTCAATAGCAGTAATAGTCAATTCAGTGGCAGTAACAGTCGAAACAGTAACATTCAATTGTAATAGTAAAAAAATACAGGTGGTCATGGTTAGAAATAAAATTATCAGTGTCTGTAACCGTAGTACAGGTGAAAGGGTAGTGATAGGGTGATCATATGATAGATCCGAGACAGTTGATTTAGTTTTCCCACTTGTTACCTAGAGGCAAAGAAAATTTATTAAAATAGGGATATCTCTTCACGCAGATCTCAGGTTGACTCAAAAATTTAGCAGATAATTTTACACCCTATTCCAGACAAAATTATCCTTGGCAGCCCCTGGTCAATTTTTGCACCCATTTTCCAAAAATACAAAATTTTGATTTTTCTTGCTAAGGCCATAACTTTTCAACAGTCAATTAGATTGATCAAATTTTTTGGGAATATAATCTACTTGTTATTCTGCACCAAAGACCCTCAAGGATTCATTAATGAAATTTTAAGTCCAAGTGGAGGAAATTACCTTGACATCGCCTTGCAACCAACCGAAGCTCACAAAAAATCAAGAAATTCAGTATATCTCCTCATTGAGTGCTCAGATCAAATAGCCACCGAATTGGACCCTAGTCTAAAATCAGTGTTGCAATCCATTTCCAAAATTTAATTTTTGGACCCTTACTAAAAATAGTAACTCTTGAAATACCACATCTATTTTTAGTAAATGAGTAAAAAAGTGCAAGGCTATCTCAAATGGCAAGTGGTGCTTATGGACATCTAAAAGAGGTAGAACAAAACACTGCTACAATGTTGGATACCCTAGTAAGTGTTGTTACTAGCTTGCAAAAAACAACTGAAAACTTGAAAACCGAATTTTAAACTTTTAGATTTGCCCAAGATACCTCTAAAATTCACATAGAAGAACACCTAGTAGATGTTGAGTCTAAAATACAAGGTGGGCCAAGCAAGTCTGAGTATCGTCATGGAATAGGAACATATGACTCTCACCTTCTCTTTGATCATGATACTCCCTTATAGATGCAAAAACTAGACTTTCCTAAGTTCAATGGGAAGGATGTTGATGGATGGTTATGTTGTGTTGCTCAATTATTTAGACTCCATGATGTCCCCATTTATCATCGAGTTCAAATGTCTTCTTTCAATTTGGAATTTGAAGCCTTACAGTGGTACTAATGGTTGCAAACAACTATCCCTGATCCTTCTTGGGCAAAATTTGAGTCCCAGTTACTCATTCGCTTTGGCTCTAGTGAGTATGATGATTTTACAGGATAATTGACAAAGTTGAAACAAACTTTGATAGTTCGAGAATACCAAATACAATTTGAGATACAGGCCAAAAAAACTACATGAATGAATGAAGGGTTATTTATGAGTTGTTTTGTTAGTGGGTTGTGGTAAGATCTCCAAGCTGAGGTCACAATGTTTAGACCACAATCCATGATGCAATCTATACAGTTGGCTCATTTTGCTGAGTCCAAATTTTTAGCTCAAAGATGGTTATCTAAGTTTCCACAGGCTAAAATATCTTTTCCTCCTAGATTCCACAATCAACATGAAAAAAAACCTGTTGCACCCACTGTTGCACCCAAACATTTAACCACTGTTGAAATGGATGTGCAACACACCCAAGGATTGTGCTACAATTGTGACAAAAAAATTTCTCGTGGGCATAGGTGCACCCAAAAGAAATTATTCCTCATCGATGTTGATGAACCTAACACCAGTGACCATAGTGATGATGACACTAAATCAACAGAAAAACCACCTAAACCAGAGGATGAAAACCTAGATAAATCATAGGCTAAAATTTATGTTCATGCTCTTTCTAGAATTACTACGCCCCAAACCATGAAAGTTGTGGGTTATTTCAAAGGCTTGTGATGCAGGAGCATCCAACGAAATTTGGGAAATTTTATTTCTTTTTCCTAAATTTTAGTGCATTTTGTCGGGGCCATAACTTCTCAACCGTAGCTCTGATTGACGTGAAATTTGACAGGGAGCTAGTTGGGAGAGTTCTAAACAAATATGACTCCTTAGAGTCCTATTTGCCCAAAAAATCCATTTTTGGGGCCAAATTCCATCATCTAGTGCCCCGAAATTAGGTTTTAAAATTACTTACCTAGTTTTTTATGCTTTTTGAGTTGTTCGGAGGTTAATATCTCCTAATGTATTTAGAGTTAGGACTTGAAACTTTATTTTTGGCTTGTCTATTGTAAGAGGGATGCGCACCCCAATTTTGGGCCCCATCCGACTCATTTTCAGTTTTTAGGGTTTTTTGGCTATATAGCCACGGAATGAGGGTTTGTGAGGGAATCTTTTCCAAGTTTTTGAATGAGAATTGGTTTGAGCAAGTTTGGCTCTCCATCAAGTGGTATCAAAGCTTAGGGTTCCCGAGTGTGTGAGCAGATCACCGAAAGTGAGGCAGTTTGCACCAGGATCTGTGGAAGGGTTGTGAGAAGAGAGTGAGGAAGAATGCCTCCACGAAGAAACCGTGGTGGTGGGAGAAATGTGGTACCTGAAGGAGATTTCAGAGCTTTGCAGAGGCAAGTGCAAGCCCTACAAGAGGAGTTGCGAAGAGGGGTTGAGCCAAGGAGAGAAGACCGTAGTGAAGATGAAGCTTGGGAGGTTGATGATCCATCAGATGAAGAAGAAGCAATGGATCCTGTAGAAGCTAGATTATTTAGGGCCATATCTCTGATCGGGAAGAGGCCAAAGTTTGATGTCTCCACGTATTCTGGGAATCTCAATCCAGAGGAGTTGATTGATTGGATCAATGATATGGAGGAGTATTTTGAGTATGAGGAGGTTGTAGATCCAGATCGGATCAAGTTTGCAAAAACGAAGTTGAAAGGCCATGCTAGCATATGGTGGAAAGAAGTGCAGCTAGAAAGAAATAGAAGAGGAAAGGAAAAGATAACCAGATGGGATCGAATGGTAGAGAAGTTGAAGAGGCAGTTTATTCCTGTAGATTACGAATTGGATCTATTGAGGAAAATGTAGAGTTTGAGACAGTCAAGCAAATCTGTCAAAGAATATACAGAGGAGTTTTACAAGATCTCAATCAGAACTGGCCATTCAGAGGCTAATAAGGAGAAAGTAGCTCGTTACATAAATGGGTTAAGAATGAATATCCAAGAAGAACTCGGTTTGGTCAGGATGACCACCATTGAGGATGCATATCAGTTTGCCTTGAAGGTTGAAGAGAAGCTGAACAGAAGATTTGAAAGCAAACAAAGAGGAAGAGGTCATGGTGGAAGAACTGGTGGAAGAACCAATGGAGGAAAATATGAAGATCGAAGAAGACTCGGTGAAACAAGTAATAACCAGGATCAGAAAGAGGAGAATACCTACCGCCCCCGTGATCAGAACAATGGTTACCAAAGAGGAAGAGGTAGATCTGGACATGGGTATGGAAGAGGAGGATTTCGTGGAACCTGTTTCCATTGTGGGGAAGAGGGACATCGGGCATATGAGTGTCCCCAACACCAAGAGAGGATGAATAAGAGACCTGAGGGTCATGCCAGAGCTACTGTAGCAGATGAAGGTGCTGAATCAGAACATTCTGAAGAAGCAGAAGGAGGAGAAGTGTTGATGACAAGAAGAGCATTGATGAATGGAGGGAAAGATGTGGATCAGAGGAAGAGCTTATTTTGCACAAGATGCAAATGTGCAGGTAAGGTCTGTAATGTTATCATAGATAATGGTAGCACAGATAATTTAGTTTCAGGAGAAATGGTTGCTAAGTTGAAATTGGAGAAGAGGAAGCACCCGCATCCATATCGGATTGCGTGGTTGCAGAAATATCATAGAGCATTAGTCAGTGAGCAGTGTTTAGTTAAATTTCATATTGGAAATTATCAAGATGAGGTTCTGTGTGATGTTTTGCCTATGGATGCTTGCCATTTGTTGTTGGGGAGGCCATGGCAATTTGACAGACGTGCGGTGCATGATGGGCATGCGAATACTTACTCTATGACGAAATATGGAGTGCGTCACAAGTTGAAGCCATTGAAGGAAGTGGATGAAAAGGTATGCAGTAGTGCTAGAATCTGTTTGGTAGATGGTAGAAAATTTTTGGATGGCCTGAAGAGGGATTCTATGTGTTATGCATTAATTCCTACTGTTAAGAAGGAACAATGTATGGATATTCCAATAGAGGTTGAAAGTCTGTTAGAAGAGTTTCCTGATATTGTGTCAGATAATGTGCCTGAGGGTTTGCCACCAGTGAGAAAGATTAGCCATCAAATTGATTTGATTCCAGGAGCTAGTTTACCCAATAAGGTAGCCCATAGAATGTCTCCCATGGAGAGTGAAGAGTTGAACAGACAAGTTCAAGAGTTGTTGAGGAAGGGGTTGATTAGAGAGAGTTTGAGTCCCTGTGCAGTACTACAAGTACTAGCATCGAAGAAGGATGGAGAATGGAGAATGTGTACTGATTCCAGAGCCATAAATAAGATTACCATTAAGTATAGATTTCCATTACCTAGAATGGACGATATAATGGACTATTTGAGTGGAGCTAAATACTTCACAAAGATTGATTTAAAGAGTGGGTATCATCAGATTCGCATCGGGAGAGGGTGATGAGTGGAAGACAACCTTCAAAACCAAAGAGGGTTTGTATGAGTGGTTGGTTATGCCGTTTGGGTTAACCAATGCACCTAGTACATTCATGAGGCTGATGAATGAGGTGTTGAGAGAATTCCTAGAGAAGTTTGTTATTGTTTATCTGGATGATATTCTGATTTTTAGTAAGACATTGGAAGAGCATTTGATGCAAGTTTGGATAGTTTTTGAAAAGTTGAGGGAGGAGCAGTTGTTGATTAATTTGAAGAAGTGCAGTTTTGTGAAGAAGGAGTTGGTGTATCTGGGATTTGTCATCTCAGATGAGGGTCTAAAAATGGATCCAGAGAAGGTGAAGGCTATCATTGAGTGGCCTACTCCAAGGAACATAACGGAGGTAAGATCATTCCATGGTCTTGCAAGTTTCTACAGAAAGTTCATTAGAAACTTTAGCAGTATTTGTGCACCCCTGACAGAAACCATGAGAGGGGATAAGAAGGAGTTTAAGTGGACTGCAAAGGTAGGTGCAAGTTTTGAGATGTTGAAAAATAAGGTGACAGAACAACCCATTTTGGTACTTCCAGATTTTAATAAAGTATTTCAGGTTGATTGTGATGCTAGTGGCAGTGCCATTGGAGTTGTGTTGAGTCAGGAAGGTAAACCTGTTGCATATTTTAGTGAGAAGTTAAATGATGCTAGGAAGAAATATTCTGTTTATGATCAAGAATTTTATGCTATAGTTCAGGCTCTTAAGAAATGGAGACACTATTTGTTAGCAAAAGAGTTTGTTTTATATACTGATCATCAAGGAAAACTGAATCGGGAGACATTTGAAGTGGGTTGAATTCCTATAGAGTTATACCTTTGTTTTGAAGCATAGGAGTGGGAAGTCTAATAGAGTTGCAGATGCCTTGAGTAGAAGGCAAAATTTGTTGATAGAGATGAAAGTGGAAGTCGTTGGGTTTGAAGAACTCAAGAGTTTGTATCCAGAGGATCCAGATTTTGTAGAGGCTTGGAAGGCATGTTTGTCTCCTACTACTTTGGATAGAACTAAGTGGTTGGATTTTATAATCCAAGATGGGATGCTATTCAGAAGGAACCAATTGTGCATTCCTAGAAGTTCAATGAGGGAGAATCTGATAAAGGAGAAGCATAGTGGAGGACTAGCTGGACATTTTGGTCGAGATAAGACCATTGCCCTTGTTAGTGAAAACTACCATTGGCCACGGTTGCGAGTAGGATGTGAAGAAATTTGTGCAGGGTTGCAGAGTGTGTCAGATGGCTAAGGGAGTGAGACAGAATACAGGATTGTATCAGCCATTACTTGTATCAGAGAGACCATGGGAGGACATCAGTATGGATTTTGTTCTTGGCCTACCAAGGACACAATGAGGGAATGACTCCATTTTTGTTGTGGTTGACAGGTTTTCGAAGATGGCTCATTTTATTCCATGTCAAAAAAATGAGTGATGCAGTTCATGTTGCAGGCTTGTTTTTCAAGGAGGTGGTACGCCTTCATGGTCTACCCAAGAGTATAGTATCTGACAGAGATACCAAATTTGTGGGTTATTTTTGGAGGACTTTGTGGAAGAAGCTAAAAATGGATTTGAAGTTCAGTTTTGCATACCACCCGTAGACTGATGGACAAACAGAGGTGGTGAACAAAAGTTTGGGTAATCTTCTAAGATGCCTGGTAGGAGATAAGCCCAAGGGATGGGATTTGATTTTGCCACATGCAGAATTTGCTTACAACAATTCTATCAACAGAAGTACTGGTAAATCACCATTCCAGATTGTGTATGGGAACAACCCAAGGAATGCTTCTGAGTTGAGAACGATGGGTAAAGGAGAAAAGAGTAGTGTTGAGGCTAAAGATTTTGTAGAGCACATAAAGAGTTTACATGAAGAGGTACAACAACATATCAATAAGATGAATACTCAGTACAAGGCCAAAATAGATCAGAAGAGGCGTTTCAAGGAGTTCCAAGTGGGAGATGAGGTCATGGTTCACTTGAGAAAGGAAAGGTTTCCTAGCAAAACCTACAACAAGCTGAAGATGAAGAGGTTTGGACCATGCAGGATCATAGGTAAAAGAGATTCAGGAAATGCCTACGAAGTGGAACTGCCAAGTGAGCTGAATATATCACCTATTTTTAATATTTTAGACTTGGCAGAATACCATGAAGGAGGCAGTAGTGAGACACCAAGTACAGATTTGTGGAGTATTCCAGCGTCTACTCCAGCCACAGATGAGATAGAGGAAATACTAGACACTCGAGAAGGCAGAAGTACCAGGAACAGGCAATATTCAGAATATTTGGTCAAGTGGAAGGGCAGACCCATAGAAGATGCAACTTGGTTGTCCAAAATAGAGGTTGACCGCCTGGGTTTTCCTCTAATAGTATAGAAGTGAAGGTCACTTCTCAATCCACCCCGGGTGTCTGATGCAGGAGCATCCAACGAAATTTGGGAAATTTTATTTCTTTTTCCTAAATTTTAGTGCATTTTGTCGAGGCCATAACTTCTCAACCGTAGCTCCGATTGACGTGAAATTTGACAGGGAGCTAGTTGGGAGAGTTCTAAACAAATATGACTCCCTAGAGTCCTATTTGCCCAAAAAATCTAGTTTTTGGGGCCAAATTCCATCATCTAGTGCCTCGAAATTAGGTTTTAAAATTACTTACCTAGTTTTTTATGCTTTTTGAGTTGTTCGGAGGTTAATATCTCCTAATGTATTTAGAGTTAGGACTTGAAACTTTATTTTTGTCTTGTCTATTTTAAGAGGGATGCGCACCCCAATTTTGGGCCCCATCCGACTCATTTTTAGTTTTTAGGGTTTTTTGGCTATATAGCCACAGAATGAGGGTTTGTGAGGGAATCTTTCCAAGTTTTTGAATGAGAATTGGTTTGAGCAAGTTTGGCTCTCCATCAAGTGGTATCAGAGCTTAGGGTTCCTGAGTGTGTGAGAAGATCACCGAAAGTGAGGCAGTTTGCACCAGGATCTGTGGAAGGGTTGTGAGAAGAGAGTGAGGAAGAATGCCTCCACGAAGAAACCATGGTGGTGGGAGAAATGTGGTACCTGAAGGAGATTTCAGAGCTTTGCAGAGGCAAGTGCAAGCCCTGCAAGAGGAGTTGCGAAGAGGGGTTGAGCCAAGGAGAGAAGACCATAGTGAAGATGAAGCTTGGGAGGTTGATGATCCATCAGATGAAGAAGAAGCAATGGATCCTGTAGAAGCTAGATTATTTAGGGCCATATCTCAGATCGGGAAGAGGCCAAAGTTTGATGTCTCCACGTATTCTAGGAATCTCAATCCAGAGGAGTTGATTGATTGGATCAATGATATGGAGGAGTATTTTGAGTATGAGGAGGTTGTAGATCCAGATCGGATCAAGTTTGCAAAAATGAAGTTGAAAGGCCATGCTAGCATATGGTGGAAAGAAGTGCAGCTAGAAAGAAATAGAAGAGGAAAGGAAAAGATAACCAGATGGGATCGAATGGTAGAGAAGTTGAAGAGGCAGTTTATTCCTACAGATTACGAATTGGATCTGTTGAGGAAAATGCAGAGTTTGAGACAGTCAAGCAAATCTGTCAAAGAATATACGAGAGGAGTTTTACAAGATCTCAATCAAAACTGGCCATTCAGAGGCTAATAAGGAGAAAGTAGCTCGTTACATAAATGGGTTAAGAATGAATATCCAAGAAGAACTCAGTTTGGTCAGGATGACCACCATTGAGGATGCATATCAGTTTGCCTTGAAGGTTGAAGAGAAGTTGAACAGAAGATTTGAAAGCAAACAAAGAGGAAGAGGTCGTGGTGGAAGAACTGGTGGAAGAACCAGTGGAGGAAAATATGAAGATCAGAAGAAGACTGGTGAAACAAGTAATAACCAGGATCAGAAAGAGGAGAATACCTACCACCCCGTGATCAGAACAATGGTTACCAAAGAGGAAGAGGTAGATCTGGACGTGGGTATGGAAGAGGAGGATTTCGTGGAACTTGTTTCCATTGTGGGGAAGAGGGACATCGGGCATATGAGTGTCCCCAACACCAAGAGAGGATGAATAAGAGACCTGAGGGTCATGCCAGAGCTGTTGTAGTAGATGAAGGTGCTGAATCAGAACATTCTAAAGAAGCAGAAGGAGGAGAAGTGTTGATGACAAGAAGAGCATTGATGAATGGAGGGAAAGATGTGGATCAGAGGAAGAGCTTATTTCGCACAAGATGCAAATGTGCGGGTAAGGTCTGTAATGTTATCATAGATAATGGTAGCACAGATAATTTAGTTTTAGGAGAAATGGTTGCTAAGTTGAAATTGGAGAAGAGGAAGCACCCGCATCCATATCGGATTGCGTGGTTGCAGAAATATCATAGAGCATTAGTCAGTGAGGAGTGTTTAGTTAAATTTCATATTGGAAATTATCAAGATGAGGTTCTGTGTGATGTTTTGCCTATGGATGCTTGCCATTTGTTGTTGGGGAGGCCATGGCAATTTGACAGACGTGCGGTGCATGATGGGCATGCGAATACTTACTCTCCGACGAAATATGGAGTGCGTCACAAGTTGAAGCCATTGAAGGAAGTGGATGAAAAGGTATGCAGTAGTGCTAGAATCTGTTTGGTAGATGGTAGAAAATTTTTGGATGGCCTAAAGAGGGATTCTATGTGTTATGCATTAATTCCTACTGTTAAGAAGGAACAATGTATGGATATTCCAGTAGAGGTTGAAATTCTGTTAGAAGAGTTTCCTGATATTGTGTCGGATAATGTGCCTGAGGGTTTGCCACCAGTGAGAAAGATTAGCCATCAAATTGATTTGATTCCAGGAGCTAGTTTACCCAATAAGGCAGCCCATAGAATGTCTCCCATGGAGAGTGAAGAGTTGAACAGACGAGGTTCAAGAGTTGTTGAGGAAGGGGTTGATTAGAGAGAGTTTGAGTCCCCGTGCAGTACTTGTAGTACTAGCACCGAAGAAGGATGGAGAATGGAGAATGTGTACTGATTCCAGAGCCATAAATAAGATTACCATTAAGTATAGATTTCCATTACCTAGAATGGACGATATAATGGACTATTTGAGTGGAGCTAAATACTTCACAAAGATTGATTTAAATAGTGGGTATCATGAGGGTGATGAGTGGAAGACAACCTTCAAAACCAAAGAGGGTTTGTATGAGTGGTTGGTTATGCCGTTTGGGGTAACCAATGCACCTAGTACATTCATGAGGCTCGATGAATGAGGTGTTGAGAGAATTCCTAGAGAAGTTTGTTATTGTTTATCTTGGATGATATTCTGATTTTTAGTAAGACATTGGAAGAGCATTTGATGCAAGTTCGGATATTTTTTGAAAAGTCGAGGGAGGAGCGATGCTTCGATTAATTTGAAGAAGTGCAGTTTTGTGAAGAAGGAGTTGGTGTATCTCGGGATTTGTCATCTCAGATGAGGGTCTAAAAATGGATCTAGAGAAGGTGAAGGCTATCATTGAGTGGCCTACTCCAAGGAACATAACGGAGGTAAGATCATTCCATGGTCTTGCAAGTTTCTACAGAAAGTTCATTAGAAACTTTAGCAGTATTTGTGCACCCCTGACAGAAACCATGAGAGGGGATAAGAAGGAGTTTAAGTGGACTGCAAAGGCAGGTGCAAGTTTTGAGATGTTGAAAAATAAGGTGACAGAACAACCCATTTTGGTACTTCCAGATTTTAATAAAGTATTTCAGGTTGATTGTGATGCTAGTGGCAGTGCCATTGGAGCTGTGTTGAGTCAGGAAGGTAAACCTGTTGCATATTTTAGTGAGAAGTTAAATGATGCTAGGAAGAAATATTCTGTTTATGATCAAGAATTTTATGCTATAGTTCAGGCTCTTAAGAAATGGAGACACTATTTGTTAGCAAAAGAGTTTGTTTTATATATTGATCATCAAGCTTTGCAGTATATTAATAGTCAGGAAAAACTGAATCAGAGACATTTGAAGTGGGTTGAATTCCTACAGAGTTATACCTTTGTTTTGAAGCATAGGAGTGGGAAGTCTAATAGAGTTGCAGATGCCTTGAGTAGAAGGCAAAATTTGTTGATAGAGATGAAAGTGGAAGTCGTTGGGTTTGAAGAACTCAAGAGTTTGTATCCAGAGGATCCAGATTTTGTAGAGGCTTGGAAGGCATGTTTGTCTCCTACTACTTTGGATAGAACTAAGTGGTTGGATTTTATAATCCAAGATGGGATGCTATTTCGAAGGAACCAATTGTGCATTCCTAGAAGTTCAATGAGGGAGAATCTGATAAAGGAGAAGCATAGTGGAGGACTAGTTGGACATTTTGGTCGAGATAAGACCATTGCCCTTGTTAGTGAAAACTACCATTGGCCACAGTTGCAGTAGGATGTGAAGAAATTTGTGCAGGGTTGCAGAGTGTGTCAGATGGCTAAGGGAGTGAGACAGAATACAGGATTGTATCAGCCATTACCTGTATTGGAGAGACCATGGGAGGACATCAGGATGGATTTTGTTCTTGGCCTACCAAGGACACAACGAGGGAATGACTCCATTTTTGTTGTGGTTGACAGGTTTTCGAAGATGGCTCATTTTATTCCATGTCGAAAAATGAGTGATGCAGTTCATGTTACGGGCTTGTTTTTCAAGGAGGTGGTACGCCTTCATGGTCTACCCAAGAGTATAGTATCTGATAGAGATACCAAATTTGTGGGTTATTTTTGGAGGACTTTGTGGAAGAAGCTAAAAATGGATTTGAAGTTCAGTTCTGCATACCACCCGTAGACTGATGGACAAACAGAGGTGGTGAACAGAATTTTGGGTAATCTTCTAAGATGCCTGGTAGGAGATAAGCCCAAGGGATGGGATTTGATTTTGCCACAGGCAGAATTTGCTTACAACAATTCTATCAACATAAGTACTGGTAAATCACCATTCCAGATTGTGTATGGGAACAACCCAAGGAATGCTTCTGAGTTGAGAACGATGGGTAAAGGAGAAAAGAGCAGTGTTGAGGCTGAAGATTTTGTAGAGCACATAAAGAGTTTACATGAAGAGGTACAACAACATATCAGTAAGATGAATACTCAGTACAAGGCCAAAATAGATTGGAAGAGGCATTTCAAGGAGTTCCAAGTGGGAGATGAGGTCATGGTTCACTTGAGAAAGGAAAGGTTTCCTAGAAAAACCTACAACAAGCTGAAGATGAAGAGGTTTGGACCATGCAGGATCATAGGTAAAAGAGATTCAGGAAATGCCTACGAAGTGGAACTGCCAAGTGAGCTGAATATATCACCTATTTTTAATATTTTAGACTTGGCAGAATACCATGAAGGAGGTAGTAGTGAGACACCAAGTACAGATTTGTGGAGTATTCCAGCGTCTACTCTAGCCACAGATGAGATAGAGGAAATACTAGACACTCGAGAAGGTAGAAGTACCAGGAACAGGCAGTATTCAGAATATTTGGTCAAGTGGAAGGGCAGACCTATAGAAGATGCAACTTGGTTGTCCAAAATAGAGGTTGACCGCCTGGGTTTTCCTCTAATAGTACAGAAGTGAAGGTCACTTCTCAATCCACCCCGGGTGTCTGATGCAGGAGCATCCAACGAAATTTGGAAATTTTATTTTTTTTCCTAAATTTTAGTGCATTTTGTCGGGGCCATAACTTCTCAACCGTAGCTCCGATTGACGTGAAATTTGACAGGGAGCTAGTTGGGAGAGTTCTAAACAAATATGACTCCTTAGAGTCCTATTTTCCCAAAAAATCTAGTTTTTGGGGCCAAATTCCATCATCTAGTGCCTCGAAATTAGGTTTTAAAATTACTTACCTAGTTTTTTATGCTTTTTGAGTTGTTCGGAGGTTAATATCTCCTAATGTATTTAGAGTTAGGACTTGAAACTTTATTTTTGGCTTGTCTATTGTAAGAGGGATGTGCACCCCAATTTTGGGCCCCATCCAACTCATTTTTAGTTTTTAGGGTTTTTTGGCTATATAGCCACAGAATGAGGGTTTGTGAGGGAATCTTTTCCAAGTTTTTGAATGAGAATTGGTTTGAGCAAGTTTGGATCTCCATCAAGTGGTATCAGAGCTTAGGGTTCCTGAGTGTGTGAGCAGATCACCGAAAGTGAGGCAGTTTGCACCAGGATCTATGGAAGGGTTGTGAGAAGAGAGTGAGGAAGAATGCCTCCACGAAGAAACCATGGTGGTGGGAGAAATGTGGTACCTGAAGGAGATTTCAGAGCTTTGCAGAGGCAAGTGCAAGCCTTGCAAGAGGAGTTGCAAAGAGGGGTTGAGCCAAGGAGAGAAGACCGTAGTGAAGATGAAGCTTGGGAGGTTGATGATCCATCAGATGAAGAAGAAGCAATGGATCCTGCAGAAGCTAGATTATTTAGGGCCATATCTTAGATCGGGAAGAGGCCAAAGTTTGATGTCTCCACGTATTCTGGGAATCTCAATCTAGAGGAGTTGATTGATTGGATCAATGATATGGAGGAGTATTTTGAGTATGAGGAGGTTGTAGATCCAGATCGGATCAAGTTTGCAAAAATGAAGTTGAAAGGCCATGCTAGCATATGGTGGAAAGAAGTGCAGCTAGAAAGAAATAGAAGAGGAAAGGAAAAGATAACCAGATGGGATCGAATGGTAGAGAAGTTGAAGAGGCAGTTTATTCCTACAGATTACGAATTGGATCTATTGAGGAAAATGCAGAGTTTGAGACAGTCAAGCAAATCTGTCAAAGAATATACAGAGGAGTTTTACAAGATCTCAATCAAAACTGGCCATTCGGAGGCTAATAAGGAGAAAGTAGCTCGTTACATAAATGGGTTAAGAATGAATATCCAAGAAGAACTCAGTTTGGTCAGGA
Source organism: Wollemia nobilis (assembly GCA_028583015.1). Classification (NCBI taxonomy): domain Eukaryota; kingdom Viridiplantae; phylum Streptophyta; class Pinopsida; order Araucariales; family Araucariaceae; genus Wollemia; species Wollemia nobilis. The sequence continues at coordinate 3,102,791 of JAQPPZ010017260.1, read as the reverse complement.
TGACCACCATTGAGGATGCATATCAGTTTGCCTTGAAGGTTGAAGAGAAGTTGAATAGAAGATTTGAAAGCAAACAAAGAGGAAGAGGTCATGGTGGAAGAACTGGTGGAAGAACCAGTGGAGGAAAATATGAAGATCAGAAGAAGACTGGTGAAACAAGTAATAACCAGGATCAGAAAGAGGAGAATACCTACCACCCCCGTGATCAGAACAATGGTTACCAAAGAGGAAGAGGTAGATCTAGACGTGGGTATGGAAGAGGAGGATTTCGTGGAACCTATTTCCATTGTGGGGAAGAGGGACATCGGGCATATGAGTGTCCCCAACACCAAGGGAGGATGAATAAGAGACCTGAGGGTCATGCCAGAGCTGTTGTAGTAGATGAAGGTGCTGAATCAGAACATTCTAAAGAAGTAGAAGGAGGAGAAGTGTTGATGACAAGAAGAGCATTGATGAAAGGAGGGAAAGATGTGGATCAGAGGAAGAGCTTATTTCGCACAAGATGCAAATGTGCAGGTAAGGTCTGTAATGTTATCATAGATAATGGTAGCACAAATAATTTAGTTTTAGGAGAAATGGTTGCTAAGTTGAAATTGGAGAAGAGGAAGCACCCGCATCCATATCGGATTGCGTGGTTGCAGAAATATCATAGAGCATTAGTCAGTGAGCAGTGTTTAGTTAAATTTCATATTGGAAATTATCAAGATGAGGTTCTGTGTGATGTTTTGCCTATGGATGCTTGCCATTTGTTGTTGGGGAGGCCATGGCAATTTGACAGACGTGCGGTGCATGATGGGCATGCGAATACTTACTCTCTGATGAAATATGGAGTGCATCACAAGTTGAAGCCATTGAAGGAAGTGGATGAAAAGGTATGCAGTAGTGCTAGAATCTGTTTGGTAGATGGTAGAAAATTTTTGGATGGCCTGAAGAGGGATTCTATGTGTTATGCATTAATTCCTACTGTTAAGAAGGAACAATGTATGGATATTCCAGTAGAGGTTGAAAGTCTATTAGAAGAGTTTCCTGATATTGTGTCAGATAATGTGCCTGAGGGTTTGCCACCAGTGAGAAATATTAGCCATCAAATTGATTTGATTCCAGGAGCTAGTTTACCCAATAAGGCAGCCCATAGAATGTCTCCCATGGAGAGTGAAGAGTTGAATAGACAGGTTCAAGAGTTGTTGAGGAAGGGGTTGATTAGAGAGAGTTTGAGTCCCTGTGCAGTACCTGTAGTACTAGCACCGAAGAAGGATGGAGAATGGAGAATGTGTACTGATTCCAGAGCCATAAATAAGATTACCATTAAGTATAGATTTCCATTACCTAGAATGGACGATATAATGGACTGTTTGAGTGGAGCTAAATACTTCACAAAGATTGATTTAAAGAGTGGGTATCATCGATTCGCATCAGAGAGGGTGATGAGTGGAAGACAACCTTCAAAACCAAAGAGGGTTTGTATGAGTGGTTGGTTATGCCGTTTGGGTTAACCAATGCACCTAGTACATTCATGAGGCTGATGAATGAGGTGTTGAGAGAATTCCTAGAGAAGTTTGTTATTGTTTATCTGGATGATATTCTGATTTTTAGTAAGACATTGGAAGAGCATTTGATGCAAGTTCGGATATTTTTTGAAAAGTCGAGGGAGGAGCGATTCTTGATTAATTTGAAGAAGTGCAGTTTTGTGAAGAAGGAGTTGGTGTATCTGGGATTTGTCATCTCATATGAGGGTCTAAAAATGGATCTAGAGAAGGTGAAGGCTATCATTGAGTGGCCTACTCCAAGGAACATAACGGAGGTAAGATCATTCCATGGTCTTGCAAGTTTCTACAGAAAGTTCATTAGAAACTTTAGCAGTATTTGTGCACCCCTGAAAGAAACCATGAGAGGGGATAAGAAGGAGTTTAAGTGGACTGCAAAGGCAGGTGCAAGTTTTGAGATGTTGAAAAATAAGGTGACAGAACAACCCATTTTGGTACTTCCAGATTTTAATAAAGTATTTCAGGTTGATTGTGATGCTAGTGGCAGTGCCATTGGAGCTGTGTTGAGTCAGGAAGGTAAACCTGTTGCATATTTTAGTGAGAAGTTAAATGATGCTAGGAAGAAATATTCTATTTATGATCAGGAATTTTATGCTATAGTTCAGGCTCTTAAGAAATGGAGACACTATTTTTTAGCAAAAGAGTTTGTTTTATATACTGATCATCAAGATTTGCAGTATATTAATAGTCAGGAAAAATTGAATCAGAGACATTTGAAGTGGGTTGAATTCCTACAGAGTTATACCTTTGTTTTGAAGCATAGGAGTGGGAAGTCTAATAGAGTTTTAGATGCCTTGAGTAGAAGGCAAAATTTGTTGATAAAGATGAAAGTGGAAGTCGTTGGGTTTGAAGAACTCAAGAGTTTGTATCCAGGAGGATCCAGATTTTGCGAGAGGCTTGGAAGGCATGTTTGTCTCCTACTACTTTGGATAGAACTAAGTGGTTGGATTTTATAATCCAAGATGGGATGCTATTCGAAGGAACCAATTGTGCATTCCTAGAAGTTCAATGAGGGAGAATCTTATAAAGGACAAGAATAGTGGAGGACTAGCTAGACATTTTGGTCGAGATAGTGAGACACCAACTACATATTTGTGGAGTATTCCAATGTCTACTCTAGCCACAGATGAGATAGAGGAAATACTAGACACTCGAGAAGGCAGAAGTACCAAGAACAGGCAGTATTCAGAATATTTGGTCAAGTGGAAGGGCAGACCTATAGAAGATGCAACTTGGTTGTCCAAAATAGAGGTTGACCGCCTGGGTTTTCCTCTAACAGTACAGAAGTGAAGGTCACTTCTCAATCCACCCCGGGTGTCTGATGCAGGAGCATCCAACGAAATTTGGAAATTTTATTTCTTTTTCCTAAATTTTAGTGCATTTTTCTAGGGCCATAACTTCTCAACCGTAGCTTCGATTGACGTGAAATTTGATAGGGAACTAGTTGGGAGAGTTATAAAAATATGCTCTCTAGATCTATTTCCTAAAAATCTAGTTTTGGGACCAAATTCCATCATCTAGTGCCTCGAAATTAGGTTTTAAAATTACTTACCTAGTTTTTTATGCTTTTTGAGTTGTTAGGAGGTTAATATATCCTAATGTATTTAGATTTAGGACTTGAAATTTATTTTTATCTTGTCTATTTTAAGAGGGATGCGACCCCAATTTTGGGCCCCATCCGACTCATTTTCAATTTTTAGGGTTTTTTGGCTATATAGCCACAAAATGAGGGTTTGTGAGGGAATCTTTCCAAGTTTTTGAATGAGAATTGGTTTGAGCAAGTTTGGCTCTCCATAAAGTGGTATCAGAGCTTAGGGTTCCTGAGTGTGTGAGCAGATCATCGAAAGTGAGGCAGTTTGCACCAGGATATGTGGAAGGGTTGTGAGAAGAGAGTGAGGAAGAATGCCTCCATGAAGAAACCATGGTGGTGGGAGAAATATGGTACCTAAAGGAGATTTTAGAGCTTTGTAGAGGCAAGTGCAAGCCCTGCAAGAGGAGTTGCGAAGAGGGGTTGAGCCAAGGAGAGAAGACCGTAGTGAAGATGAAGCTTGGGAGGTTGATGATCCATCAGATGAAGAAGGCAATGGATCCTGCAGAAGCTAGATTATTTAGGGCCATATCTCTGATCGAGAAGAGGCCAAAGTTTGATGTCTCCATGTATTCTAGGAATCTCAATCTAGAGGAGTTGATTGATTGGATCAATGATATGGAGGAGTATTTTGAGTATGAGGAGGTTGTAGATCCATATCGGATCAAGTTTGCAAAAATGAAGTTGAAAGGCCATGCTAGCATATGGTGGAAAGAAGTGTAGCTAGAAAGAAATAGAAGAGGAAAGGAAAATATAACTAGATGGGATCGAATGGTAGAGAAGTTGAAGAGGCAGTTTATTCCTGCAGATTACGAATTGGATCTATTGAGGAAAATGCAGAGTTTGAGACAGTCAAGCAAATCTTTCAAAGAATATACAGAGGAGTTTTACAAGATCTCAATCAAAACTGGCCATTCGGAGGCTAATAAGGAGAAAGTAGCTCATTACATAAATGGGTTAAGAATGAATATCCAAGAAGAACTCAGTTTGGTCAGGATGACCACCATTGAGGATGCATATCAGTTTGCCTTGAAGGTTGAAGAGAAGCTGAACAGAAGATTTGAAAGCAAACAAAGAGGAAGAGGTCATGGTGGAAGAACTAGTGGAAGAACCTGGGGAAAATATGAAGATCAAAGAAGACTGGTGAAACAAGTAATAACCAGGATCAGAAAGAGGAGAATACCTACCACCTCCGTGATTAGAACAATGGTTACCAAAGAGGAAGAGGTAGATCTGGACGTGGGTATGGAAGAGGAGGATTTTGTGGAACCTATTTCCATTGTGGGGAAGAGGGACATCGGGCATATGAGTGTCCCCAACACCAAGAGAGGATGAATAAGAGACCTGAGGGTCATGCCAGAGTTGTTGTAGCAGATGAAGGTGCTGAATTAGAACATTCTAAAGAAGCAGAAGGAGGAGAAGTGTTGATGATAAGAAGAGCATTGATGAATGGAGGGAAATATGTGGATCAGAGGAAGAGCTTATTTCGCACAAGATGCAAATGTGCAGGTAAGGTCTGTAATGTTATCATAGATAATGGTAGCATAGATAATTTAGTTTTAGGAGAAATGGTTGCTAAGTTGAAATTGGAGAAGAGGAAGCACCCGCATCCATATCGGATTGCGTGGTTGCAGAAAGATCATAGAGCATTAGTCAGTGAGCAGTGTTTAGTTAAATTTCATATTGGAAATTATCAAGATGAGGTTTTGTGTGATGTTTTGCCTATGGATGCTTGCCATTTGTTGTTGGGGAGGCCATGGCAATTTGACAGACGTGCGGTGCATGATGGGCATGCGAATACTTACTCTCTGATGAAATATGGAGTGCGTCACAAGTTGAAGCCATTGAAGGAAGTGGATGAAAAGGTATGTAGTAGTGCTAGAATCTGTTTGGTAGATGGTAGAAATTTTTTGGATGGCCTGAAGAGGGATTCTATGTGTTATGCATTAATTCCTACTGTTAAGAAGGAACAATGTATGGATATTCCAGTAGAGGTTGAAATTCTGTTAGAAGAGTTTCCTGATATTGTGTTAGATAATGTGCCTGAGGGTTTGCCACTAGTGAGAAATATTAGCCATCAAATTGATTTGATTCCAGGAGCTAGTTTACCCAATAAGGCAGCCCATAGAATGTCTCCCATGGAGAGTGAAGAGTTGAACAGACAGGTTCAAGAGTTGTTGAGGAATGGGTTGATTAGAGAGAGTTTGAGTCCCTATGCAGTACCTATAGTACTAGCACCGAAGAAGGATGGAGAATGGAGAATGTGTACTGATTCCAGAGCCATAAATAAGATTACCATTAAGTATAGATTTCCATTACCTAGAATGGATGATATAATGGACTGTTTGAGTGGAGCTAAATACTTCACAAAGATTGATTTAAAGAGTGGGTATCATCAGATTCTCATCAGAGAGGGTGATGAGTGGAAGACAACCTTCAAAACCAAAGAGGGTTTGTATGAGTGGTTGGTTATGCCGTTTGGGTTAACCAATGCACCTAGTACATTCATGAGGCTGATGAATGAGGTGTTGAGAGAATTCCTAGAGAAGTTTTTTATTGTTTATTTGGATGATATTCTGATTTTTAGTAAGACATTGGAAGAGCATTTGTTGCAAGTTCGAATAGTTTTTGAAAAGCTGAGGGAGGAGCAGTTGTTGATTAATTTGAAGAAGTGCAGTTTTTGAAGAAGGAGTTGGTGTATCTGGGATTTGTCATCTCAGATGAGGGTCTAAAAATGGATCCAGAGAAGGTGAAGGCTATCATTGAGTGGCCTACTCCAAGGAACATAATGGAGGTAAGATCATTCCATGGTCTTGCAAGTTTCTACAGAAAGTTCATTAGAAACTTTAGCAGTATTTGTGCACCCCTGACAGAAACCATGAGAGGGGATAAGAAGGAGTTTAAGTGGACTGCAAAGGCAGGTGCAAGTTTTGAGATGTTGAAAAATAAGGTGATAGAACAACCCATTTTGGTACTTCCATATTTTAATAAAGTATTTCAGGTTGATTGTGATGCTAGTGGCAGTGCCATTGGAGCTGTGTTGAGTCAGGAAGGTAAACCTGTTGCATATTTTAGTGAGAAGTTAAATGATGCTAGGAAGAAATATTTTGTTTATGATCAGGAATTTTATGCTATAGTTCAGGCTCTTAAGAAATGGAGACACTATTTTTTAGCAAAAGAGTTTGTTTTATATACTGATCATCAAGCTTTGCAGTATATTAATAGTCGGGAAAAACCGAATCAGAGACATTTGAAGTGGGTTGAATTCCTATAGATTTATACCTTTGTTTTGAAGCATAGGAGTGGGAAGTCTAATAGAGTTGCAGATGCCTTGAGTAGAAGGCAAAATTTGTTGATAGAGATGAAAGTGGAAGTCGTTGGGTTTGAAGAACTCAAGAGTTTGTATCCAGAGGATCCAGATTTTGCAGAGGCTTGGAAGGCATGTTTGTCTCCTACTACTTTGGATAGAACTAAGTGGTTGGATTTTATAATCTAAGATGGGATGCTATTCAGAAGGAACCAATTGTGCATTCCTAGAAGTTCAATGAGGGAGAATCTGATAAAGGAGAAGCATAGTGGAGGACTAGTTGGACATTTTGGTCGAGATAAGACCATTGCCCTTGTTAGTGAAAACTACCATTGGCCACAGTTGCAGTAGGATGTGAAGAAATTTGTGCAGGGTTGTAGAGTGTGTCAGATGGCTAAGGGAGTGAGACAGAATACAGGATTGTATCAGCCATTACCTATATCGGAGAGACCATGGGAGGACATCAGTATGGATTTTGTTCTTGGCCTACCAAGGACACAATGAGGGAATGACTCCATTTTTGTTGTGGTTGATAGGTTTTCGAAGATGGCTCATTTTATTCCATGTCAGAAAAATAGTGATGCAGTTCATGTTGCAGGCTTGTTTTTCAAGGAGGTGGTACGCCTTCATGGTCTACCCAAGAGTATAGTATCTGACAGAGATACCAAATTTGTGGGTTATTTTTGGAGGACTTTGTGGAAGAAGCTAAAAATGGATTTGAAGTTCAGTTCTACATACCACCCATAGAATGATGGACAAACAGAGGTGGTGAACAAAAGTTTGGGTAATATTCTAAGATGCTTGGTAGGAGATAAGCCCAAGGGATGGGATTTGATTTTGCCACAGGCAGAATTTTCTTACAACAATTCTATCAACAGAAGTATTGGTAAATCACCATTCCAGATTGTGTATGGGAACAACCCAAGGAATGCTTCTGAGTTGAGAACGATGGGTAAAGGAGAAAAGAGCAGTGTTGAGGCTAAATATTTTGTAGAGCACATAAATAGTTTACATGAAGAGGTACAACAGCATATCAGTAAGATGAATACTCAGTACAAGGCCAAAATAGATCGAAAGAGGCATTTCAAGGAGTTCCAAGTGGGAGATGAGGTCATGGTTCACTTGAGAAAGGAATGGTTTCCTAGCAAAACCTACAACAAGCTAAAGATGAAGAGGTTTGGACCATGTAGGATCATAGGTAAAAGAGATTCAGGAAATGCCTACGAAGTGGAACTGCCAAGTGAGCTGAATATATCACCTATTTTTAATATTTTAGACTTGGTAGAATACCATGAAGGAGGCAGTAGTGAGACACCAAGTACATATTTGTGGAGTATTCCAACGTCTACTCTAGCCACAGATGAGATAGAGGAAATACTAGACACTCGAGAAGGCAGAAGTACCAGGAACAGGCAATATTCAGAATATTTGGTCAAGTGGAAGGGCAGACCTATAGAAGATGCAACTTGGTTGTCCAAAATAGAGGTTGACCGCATGGGTTTTCCTCTAATAGTACAGAAGTGAAGGTCACTTCTCAATCCACCCCGGGTGTCTGATGCAGGAGCATCCAACGAAATTTGGAAATTTTATTTCTTTTTCCTAAATTTTAGTGCATTTTGTCGGGGCCATAACTTCTCAACCGTAGCTTCGATTGACGTGAAATTTGATAGGGAGCTAGTTGGGAGATTTATAAACAAATACGACTCTGAGAGTCCTATTTACCTAAAAATCTAGTTTTGGGGACAAAATTCCATCATCTAGTGCCTCGAAATTAGGTTTTAAAATTACTTACCTAGTTTTTTATGCTTTTTTGAGTTGTTAGGAGGTTAATATCTCCTAATGTATTTAGAGTTAGGACTTGAAACTTTATTTTTCTCTTTCTATTGTAAGAGGGATGCACCTCCCAATTTTGGGCCCCATCCGACTCATTTTTATTTTTAGGGTTTTTTGGCTATATAGCCACATAATGAGGGTTTGTGAGGGAATTTTTCCAAGTTTTTGAATGAGAATTGGTTTGAGCAAGTTTGGCTCTCCATCAAGTGGTATCATAGCTTAGGGTTCCTGAGTGTGTGAGCAGATCACCGAAAGTGAGGTAGTTTGCACCAGGATCTGTGGAAGGGTTGTGAGAAGAGAGTGAGGAAGAATGCCTCCATGAAGAAACCATGGTGGTGGGAGAAATGTGGTACCTGAAGGAGATTTTAGAGCTTTGTAGAGGCAAGTGCAAGCCCTGCAAGAGGAGTTGCGAAGAGGGGTTGAGCCAAGGAGAGAAGACCATAGTGAAGATGAAGCTTGGGAGGTTAATGATCCATCAGATGAAGAAGAAGCAATGGATCCTACGGAAGCTAGATTATTTAGGGCCATATCTCAGGATCGAGAAGAGGCCAAAGTTTGATGTCTCCATGTATTCTGGGAATCTCAATCTAGAGGAGTTGATTGATTGGATCAATGATATGGAGGAGTATTTTGAGTATGAGGAGGTTGTAGATCCAGATCGGATCAAGTTTGCAAAAACGAAGTTGAAAGGCCATGCTAGCATATGGTGGAAAGAAGTGTAGCTAGAAAGAAATAGAAGAGGAAAGGAAAAGATAACCAGATGGGATCGAATGGTAGAGAAGTTGAAGAGGCAGTTTATTCCTATAGATTACGAATTGGATCTATTGAGGAAAATGTAGAGTTTGAGACAGTCAAGCAAATCTGTCAAAGAATATACAAAGGAGTTTTACAAGATCTCAATCAAAACTGGCCATTCAGAGGCTAATAAGGAGAAAGTAGCTCGTTACATAAATGGGTTAAGAATGAATATCCAAGAAGAACTCAGTTTGGTCAGGATGACCACCATTGAGGATGCATATCATTTTGCCTTGAAGGTTGAAGAGAAGTTGAACAAAAGATTTGAAAGCAAACAAAGAGGAAGAGGTCATGGTGGAAGAACTAGTGGAAGAACCAATGGAGGAAAATATGAAGATCAGAAGAAGACTAGTGAAACAAGTAATAACCAGGATCAGAAAGAGGAGAATACCTACCACCCCCGTGATCAGAACAATGGTTACCAAAGAGGAAGAGGTAGATCTGGACGTGGGTATGGAAGAGGAGGATTTCGTGGAACCTGTTTCCATTGTGGGGAAGAGGGACATCGGGCATATGAGTGTCCCCAACACCAAGGGAGAATGAATAAGAGACCTGAGGGTCATGCCAGAGCTGCTGTAGTAGATGAAGGTGTTGAATCAGAACATTCTAAAGAAGCAGAAGGAGGAGAAGTGTTGATGATAAGAAGAGCATTGATGAAAGGAGGGAAATATGTGGATCAGAGGAAGAGCTTATTTCGCACAAGATGCAAATGTGCAGGTAAGGTCTGTAATGTTATCATAGATAATGGTAGCACAGATAATTTAGTTTCAGGAGAAATGGTTGCTAAGTTGAAATTGGAGAAGAGGAAGCACCCGCATCCATATCGGATTGCGTGGTTGCAGAAATATCATAGAGTATTAGTCGATGGAGCAGTGTTTAGTTAAATTTCATATTGGAAATTATCAAGATGAGGTTTTGTGTGATGTTTTGCCTATGGATGCTTGCCATTTATTGTTGGGGAGGCCATGGCAATTTGACAGACGTGTGGTGCATGATGGGCATGCGAATACTTACTCTCTGATGAAATATGGAGTGCATCACAAGTTGAAGCCATTGAAGGAAGTGGATGAAAAGGTATGCAGTAGTGCTAGAATCTGTTTGGTAGATGGTAGAAAATTTTTGGATGGTCTGAAGAGGGATTCTATGTGTTATGCATTAATTCCTACTATTAAGAAGGAACAATGTATGGATATTCCAATAGAGGTTGAAATTCTATTAGAAGAGTTTCCTGATATTGTGTCAGATAATGTGCCTGAGGGTTTGCCACCAGTGAGAAATATTAGCCATCAAATTGATTTGATTCTAGGAGCTAGTTTACCCAATAAGGCAGCCCATAGAATGTCTCCCATGGAGAGTGAAGAGTTGAACAGACAGGTTCAAGAGTTGTTGAGGAAGGGGTTGATTAGAGAGAGTTTGAGTCCCTATGTAGTACCTGTAGTACTAGCACCAAAGAAGGATGGAGAATGGAGAATGTGTACTGATTCCAGAGCCATAAATAAGATTACCATTAAGTATAGATTTCCATTACCTAGAATGGATGATATAATGGACTGTTTGAGTGGAGCTAAATACTTCACAAAGATTGATTTAAAGAGTGGGTATCATCATATTCGCATCGAGAGAGGGTGATGAGTGGAATACAGCCTTCAAAACCAAAGAGGGTTTGTATGAGTGGTTGGTTATGCCGTTTGGGTTAACCAATGCACCTAGTACATTCATGAGGCTCGATGAATGAGGTGTTGAGAGAATTCCTAGAGAAGGTTTGTTATTGTTTATCCTGGATGATATTCTGATTTTTAGTAAGACATTGGAAGAGCATTTGATGCAAGTTCGGATAGTTTTTGAAAAGTCGAGGGAGGAGCAGTTGTTGATTAATTTGAAGAAGTGCAGTTTTGTGAAGAAGGAGTTGGTGTATCTCGGGATTTGTCATCTCAGATGAGGGTCTAAAAATGGATCTAGAGAAGGTGAAGGCTATCATTGAGTGGCCTACTCCAAGGAACATAACGGAGGTAAGATCATTCCATGGTCTTGCAAGTTTCTACGAAAGTTCATTAGAAACTTTAGCAGTATTTGTGCACCCCTGACAAAAACCATGAGAGGGGATAAGAAGGAGTTTAAGTGGACTGCAAAGGCAGGTGCAAGTTTTGAGATGTTGAAAAATAAGGTGACAGAACAACCCATTTTGGTACTTCCATATTTTAATAAAGTATTTCAGGTTGATTGTGATGCTAGTGGCAGTGCCATTGGAGCTATGTTGAGTCAGGAAGGTAAACCTATTGCATATTTTAGTGAGAAGTTAAATGATGCTAGGAAGAAATATTTTGTTTATGATCAGGAATTTTATGCTATAGTTTAGGCTCTTAAGAAATGGAGACACTATTTGTTAGCAAAAGAGTTTGTTTTATATACTGATCATCAAGCTTTGCAGTATATTAATAGTCAGGGAAAATTGAATCAAAGACATTTGAAGTGGGTTGAATTCCTATAGATTTATACCTTTGTTTTGAAGCATAGGAGTGGGAAGTCTAATAGAGTTGCAGATGCCTTGAGTAGAAGGCAAAATTTGTTGATAGAGATGAAAGTGGAAGTCGTTGGGTTTGAAGAACTCAAGAGTTTGTATCCAGAGGATCCGGATTTTGCAGAGGCTTGGAAGGCATGTTTGTCTCCTACTACTTTGGATAGAACTAAGTGGTTGGATTTTATAATCCAAGATGGGATGCTATTCATAAGGAACCAATTGTGCATTCCTAGAAGTTCAATGAGGGAGAATCTTATAAAGGAGAAGCATAGTGGAGGACTAGCTGGACATTTTGGTCGAGATAGTGAGACACCAACTACAGATTTGTGGAGTATTCCAACGTCTACTCTAGCCACATATGAGATAGAGGAAATACTAGACACTCGAGAAGGCAGAAGTACCAAGAACGGGCATTATTCAGAATATTTGGTCAAGTGGAAGGGCAGACCTATAGAAGATGCAACTTGGTTGTCCAAAATAGAGGTTGACCGCATGGGTTTTCCTCTAACAGTACAGAAGTGAAGCTCACTTCTCAATCCAACCCGGGTGTCTGATGCAAGAGCATCCAACAAAATTTGGAAATTTTATTTCTTTTTCCTAAATTTTAGTGCATTTTGTCAGGGCCATAACTTCTCAACCGTAGCTTCGATTGACGTGAAATTTGACAGGGAACTAGTTGGGAGAGTTATAAAAAAATATGACTCCCCAGACTCCCATTTACCTAAAAAATCTAGTTTTCGGGACCAAATTCCATCATCTAGTGCCTCGAAATTAGGTTTTAAAATTACTTACCTAGTTTTTTATGCTTTTTGAGTTGTTAGGAGGTTAATATATGCTAATGTATTTAGATTTAGGACTTGAAAAATTATTTTTATCTTGTCTATTGTAAGAGGGATGCACACCCCAATTTTGGGCCCCATCCGACTCATTTTCAATTTTTAGGGTTTTTTGGCTATATAGCCACAAAATGAGGGTTTGTGAGGGAATCTTTTCCAAGTTTTTGAATGAGAATTGGTTTGAGCAAGTTTGGATCTCCATCAAGTGGTATCAGAGCTTAGGGTTCCTAAGTGTGTGAGAAGATCAACGAAAGTGAGGCAGTTTGCACCAAGATCTATGGAAGGGTTGTGAGAAGAGAGTGAGGAAGAATGCCTCTAAGAAGAAACCATGGTGGTGGGATAAATATGGTACCTAAAGGATATTTCAGATATTTGTAGAAGCAATTGCAAGCCCTGCAAGAGGAGTTGCAAAGAGGGGTTGAGCTAAGGAGAGAATACCGTAGTGAAGATGAAGTTTGGGAGGTTGATGATCCATCAGATGAAGAAGCAATGGATCCTGCAGAAGCTAGATTATTTAGGGCCATATCTCTGATCGAGAAGAGGCCAAAGTTTGATGTCTCCATGTATTCTGGGAATCTCAATCTAGAGGAGTTGATTGATTGGATCAATGATATGGAGGAGTATTTTGAGTATGAGGAGGTTTTAGATCCATATCGGATCAAGTTTGCAAAAATGAAGTTGAAAGGCCATGCTAGCATATGGTGGAAGGAAGTGTAGCTAGAAAGAAATAGAAGAGGAAAGGAAAATATAACCAGATGGGATCGAATGGTAGAGAAGTTGAAGAGGCAATTTATTCCTACAGATTACGAATTGGATCTATTGAGGAAAATGCAAAGTTTGAGACAATCAAGCAAATCTGTCAAAGAATATACAAAGGAGTTTTACAAGATCTCAATCAAAACTGGCCATTCAGAGGCTAATAGGGAGAAAGTAGCTCATTACATAAATGGGTTAAGAATGAATATCCAAGAAGAACTCAGTTTGGTCAGGATGACCACCATTGAGGATGCATATCAGTTTGCCTTGAAGGTTGAAGAGAAGTTGAATAGAATATTTGAAAGCAAACAAAGAGGAAGAGGTCATGGTGGAAGAACTAGTGGAAGGAAAATATGAAGATCATAAGAAGACTGGTGAAACAAGTAATAACCAGGATCAGAAAGAGGAGAATACCTACCACCCCCGTGATCATAACAATGGTTACCAAAGAGGAAGAGATAGATCTGGACATGGGTGTGGAAGAGGAGGATTTTGTGGAACCTATTTCCATTGTGGGGAAGAGGGACATTGGGCATATGAGTGTCCCCAACACCAAGGGAGAATGAATAAGAGACCTGAGGGTCATGCCAGAGTTGTTGTAGTAGATGAAGGTGTTGAATCAGAACATTCTAAAGAAGCAGAAGGAGGAGAAGTGTTGATGATAGGAAGAGCATTTATGAAAGGAGGGAAAGATGTGGATGAGAGGAAGAGCTTATTTCACACAAGATGCCAATGTGCAGGTAAGATCTGTAATGTTATCATAGATAATGGTATCACAGATAATTTAGTTTTAGGAGAAATGGTTGCTAAGTTGAAATTAGAGAAGAGGAAGCACCCGCATCCATATCGGATTGCGTGGTTGCAGAAATATCATAAAGCATTAGTTAGTGAGCAGTGTTTAGTTAAATTTCATATTGGAAATTATCAAGATCAGGTTTTGTGTGATGTTTTACCTATGGATGCTTGCCATTTATTATTGGGGAGGCCATGGCAATTTTACAGACATGCGGTGCATGATGGGCATACCAATACATATTCTCTGATGAAATTTGGAGTGCGTCACAAGTTGAGCCATTGAAGGAAGTGGATGAAAAGGTATGTAGTAGTGCTAGAATCTGTTTGGTAGATGGTAGAAATTTTTTGGATGGCCTGAAGAGGGATTCTATGTGTTATGCATTATTTCCTACTATTAAGAAGGAACAATGTATGGATATTCCAGTAGAGGTTGAAATTCTGTTAGAAGAGTTTCCTGATATTATGTCAGATAATGTGGCTGAGGGTTTGCCACCAGTGAGAAATATTAGCCATCAAATTGATTTGATTCTAGGAGCTAGTTTACCCAATAATGCAGCCCATATAATGTCTCCCATGGAGAGTGAAGAGTTGAACAGACAGGTTCAAGATTTTTTGAGGAATGGGTTGATTAGAGAGATTTTGAGTCCTTATGCAGTACCTGTAGTACTAGCACCAAATAAGGATGGAGAATGGTGAATGTGTACTGATTCTAGAACCATAAATAAGATTACCATTAAGTATATATTTCCATTACCTAGAATGGACGATATAATGGACTGTTTGAGTGGAACTAAATACTTCACAAAGATTTATTTAAAGAGTGGATATCATCAAATTCTCATCAGAGAGGGTGATGAGTGGAAGACAGCCTTCAAAACGAAAGAGGGTTTGTATGAGTGGTTGGTTATGCCATTTGGGTTAACCAATGCACCTAGTACATTCATGAGCCTGATGAATGAGGTTTTGAGAGAATTCCTAGAGATGTCTTTTATTGTTTATTAGTATGATATTCTAATTTTTAGTAAGACATTGGAAGAGCATTTGTTGCAAGTTCGAATAGTTTTTGAAAAGCTGAGGGAGGAGCAGTTGCTGATTAATTTGAAGAAGTGCAGTTTTTTGAAGAAGGAGTTGGTGTATCTGGGATTTGTCATCTCAGATGAGGGTCTAAAAATGGATCTAGAGAAGGTGAAGGCTATCATTGAGTGGCCTACTCCAAGGAACATAACGGAGGTAAGATCATTCCATGGTCTTGCAAGTTTCTATAGAAAGTTCATTAGAAACTTTAGCAGTATTTGTGCACCCCTGACAAAAACCATGAGAGGGGATAAGAAGGAGTTTAAGTGGACTGCAAAGGCAGGTGCAAGTTTTGAGATGTTAAAATATAAGGTGATAGAACAACCCATTTTGGTACTTGCATATTTTAAGAAAGTATTTCAGGTTGATTGTGATGCTAGTGGCAGTGCCATTGGAGCTGTGTTGAGTCAAGATGGTAAACCTATTGCATATTTTAGTGAGAAGTTAAATGATGCTAGGAAGAAATAATTTCTTTATGATCAGGAATTTTATGCTATAGTTCAGGCTCTTAAGAAATGGAGACACTATTTTTTAGCAAAAGAGTTTGTTTTATATACTGATCATCAAGCTTTGCAGTATATTAATAGTCAGGAAAAACTGAATCAAATACATTTGAAGTGGGTTGAATTTCTATAGATTTATACCTTTGTTTTGAAGAATAGGAGTGGAAAGTCCAATAGAGTTGCAGATGCCTTGAGTAGAAGGTAAAATTTATTGATAGAGATGAAAGTGGAAGTCGTTGGGTTTGAAGAACTCAAGAGTTTGTATCCAGAGGATCCAGATTTTGCAGAGGCTTGGAAGGCATGTTTGTCTCCTACTACTTTGGATAGAACTAAGTGGTTGGATTTTATAATATAAGATGGGATGCTATTCAGAAGGAACCAATTGTGCATTCCTAGAAGTTCAATGAGGGAGAATTTGATAAAGGAAAAGAATAGTGGAGGACTAGTTGGACATTTTGGTCGAGATAGGACCATTTCCCTTGTTAGTAAAAACTACCATTGGCCACAGTTGCAGTAGGATGTGAAGAAATTTGTGCAGGGTTGTAGAGTGTGTCAGATGGCTAAGGGAGTGAGACAAAATACAGGATTGTATCAGCCATTACTTGTATCGGAGAAACCATGGGAGGACATCAGTATGGATTTTGTTCTTGGCCTACCAAGGATACAATGAGGGAATGACTCCATTTTTGTTGTGGTTGATAGGTTTTCGAAGATGGCTCATTTTATTCCATGTCGAAAAATGAGTGATGCAGTTCATGTTGCAGGCTTGTTTTTCAAGGAGGTGGTACGCCTTCATGGTCTACCCAAGAGTATAGTATCTTACAGAGATACCAAATTTATGGGTTATTTTTGGAGGACTTTGTGGAAGAAGCTAAAAACGGATTTGAAGTTCAGTTCTGCATACCACCCGTAGAATGATGGACAAACAGAGGTGGTGAACAAAAGTTTGGGTAATATTCTAAGATGCTTGGTAGGAGATAAGCCCAAGGGATGGGATTTGATTTTGCCACATGCAGAATTTTCTTACAACAATTCTATCAACATAAGTACCGGTAAATCACCATTCCATATTGTGTATGGGAATAACCCAAGGAATGCTTCTGAGTTGAGAACTATGGGTAAAGGAGAAAAGAGAAGTGTTGAGCCTAAATATTTTGTAGAGCACATAAATATTTTACATTAAGAGGTATAACAGCATATCAGTAAGATGAATACTCAGTACAAGGCCAAAATAGATCGAAAGAGGCATTTCAAGGAGTTCCATGTGGGAGATGAGGTCATGGTTCACTTGAGAAAGGAATGTTTTCCTAGAAAAACCTACAAAAAGCTGAATATGAATAGGTTTGGACCATGCAGGATCATAGGTAAAAGAGATTCAGGAAATGCCTACGAAGTGGAACTACCAAGTGAGCTGAATATATCACCTATTTTTAATATTTTAGACTTGGTAGAATACCATGAAGGAGGCAGTAGTGAGACACCAAGTACAGATTTGTGGAGTATTCCAACGTCTACTCTAGCCACATATGAGATAGAGTAAATACTAGACACTCGAGAAGGCAGAAGTACCAAGAACAGGCAGTATTTCGAATATTTGGTCAAGTGGAAGGGCAGACCTGTAGAAGATGCAACTTGGTTGTCCAAAATAGAGGTTGACAACATGGGTTTTCCTCTAACAGTACAGAAGTGAAGATCACTTATCAATCCAACCCGGGTGTCTGATGCAGGAGCATCCAACAAAATTTTGAAATTTTATTTCTTTTTCCTAAATTTTAGTGCATTTTGTCGGGGCCATAACTTCTCAACCGTAGCTCCGATTGACGTGAAATTTGACAAGGAACTAGTTGGGAGAGTTATAAAAAAATACGACTCCCTAGACTCCTATTTACCTAAAAATTCTAGTTTTTGGGACCAAATTCCATCATCTAGTGCCCCGAAATTAGGTTTTAAAATTACTTAACTAGTTTTTTATGCTTTTTGAGTTGTTAGGAGATTAATATATCCTAATGTATTTAGATTTAGGACTTGAAAATTTATTTTTATCTTGTCTATTGTAAGAGGGATGCGCACCCCAATTTTGGGCCCCATCCGACTCATTTTCAATTTTTAGGATTTTTTGGCTATATAGCCACAAAATGAGGGTTTGTGAGGGAATATTTTCCAAGTTTTTGAATGAGAATTGGTTTGAGCAAGTTTGGATCTCCATCAAGTGGTATCAGAGCTTAGGGTTCCTAAGTGTGTGAGAAGATCAACGAAAGTGAGGCAGTTTGCACCAAGATCTATGGAAGGGTTGTGAGAAGAGAGTGAGGAAGAATGCCTCTAAGAAGAAACCATGGTGGTGGGAGAAATATGGTACCTAAAGGAGATTTCAGATATTTGTAGAGGCAATTGCAAGCCCTGCAAGAGGAGTTGTGAAGAGGGGTTGAGCTAAGGAGAGAAGACCGTAGTGAAGATGAAGTTTGGGAGGTTGATGATCCATCAGATGAAGAAGCAATGGATCCTGCAGAAGCTAGATTATTTAGGGCCATATCTCTGATCGGGAAGAGGCCAAAGTTTGATGTCTCCATGTATTCTAGGAATCTCAATATAGATGAGTTGATTGATTGGATCAATGATATGGAGGAGTATTTTGAGTATGAGGAGGTTTTAGATTCATATCGGATCAAGTTTGCAAAAATGAAGTTGAAAGGACATGCTAGCATATGGTGGAAGGAAGTGTAGCTAGAAAGAAATAGAAGAGGAAAGGAAAATACAACCAAATGGGATCGAATGGTAGAGAATTTGAAGAGGCAATTTATTCCTACAAATTACAAATTGGATCTATTGAGGAAAATGCAGAGTTTGAGACAGTAAAGCAAATCTGTCAAAGAATATACAGAGCAGTTTTACAAGATCTCAATCAAACGGCCATTCGGAGGCTAATAAGGAGAAAGTATCTCATTACATAAATGGGTTAAGAATGAATATCCAAGAAGAACTCAGTTTGGTCAGGATGACCACCATTGAGGATGCATATCATTTTGCCTTGAAGGTTGAAGAGAAGTTGAACAGAATATTTGAAAGCAAACAAAGAGGAAGAGGTCATGGTGGAAGAACTAGTGGAAGAACCAGTGGAAGGAAAATATGAAGATCAGAAGAAGACTGGTGAAACAAGTAATAACCAGGATCAGAAAGAGGAGAATACCTACCACCCCCGTGATCAGAACAATGGTTACCAAAGAGGAAGAGGTAGATCTGGACATGGGTGTGGAAGAGGAGGATTTTGTGGAACCTGTTTCCATTATGGGGAAGAGGGACATCGGGCATATGAGTGTCCCCAACACCAAGGGAGAATGAATAAGAGACCTGAGGGTCATGCAAAAGTTGTTGTAGTAGATGAAGGTGTTGAATTAGAACATTCTAAAGAAGTAGAAGGAGGAGAAGTGTTGATGATAGGAAGAGCATTGATGAAAGGAGGGAAAGATGTGGATGAGAGGAAGAGCTTATTTCGCACAAGATGCCAATGTGCAGGTAAGATCTGTAATGTTATCATAGATAATGGTAGCACGAGATAATTTAGTTTCAGGAGAAATGGTTGCTAAGTTGAAATTGGAGAAGAGGAAGCAGCCGCATCCATATTGGATTGCGTGGTTGCAGAAATATCATAAAACATTAGTCAGTGAGCAGTGTTTAGTTAAATTTCATATTGGAAATTATCAAGATCAAGTTTTGTGTGATGTTTTACCTATGGATGCTTGGCATTTATTATTGGGGAGGCCATGGCAATTTTACAGACATGCGGTGCATGATGGGCATACCAATACTTACTCTCTGATGAAAGATGGAGTGTGTCACAAGTTGAAGCCATTGAAGGAAGTGGATGAAAAGGTATGCAGTAGTGCTAGAATCTGTTTGGTAGATGGTAGAAATTTTTTGGATGGCCTGAAGAGGGATTCTATGTGTTATGCATTAATTCCTACTATTAAGAAGGAACAATGTATGGATATTCCAACAGAGGTTGAAATTCCGTTAGAAGAATTTCCCGATATTATGTCAGATAATGTGCTTGAGGGTTTGCCACCAGTGAGAAAGATTAGCCATCAAATTGATTTGATTCTAGGAGCTAGTTTACCCAATAAGGCAGCCCATAGAATGTCTCCCATGGAGAGTGAAGAGTTGAACAGACAGGTTCAAGAGTTTTTAAGGGGTTGATTAGAGAGATTTTGAGTCCTTATGCAGTACCTGTAGTACTAGCACCAAAGAAGGATGGAGAATGGTGAATGTGTACTGATTCTAGAACCATAAATAATATTACCATTAAGTATATATTTCCATTACCTAGAATGGAAGATATAATGGACTATTTGAGTGGAACTAAATACTTCACAAATATTGATTTAAAGAGTGGATATCATCAGATTCGCATCAGAGAGGGTGATGAGTGGAAGACATCCTTCAAAATGAAAGAGGGTTTGTATGAGTGGTTGGTTATGCCATTTGGGTTAACCAATGCACCTAGTACATTCATGGCCTGATGAATGAGGTTTTGAGAGAATTCCTAGAGATGTTTTTTATTGTTTATCTGGATGATATTCTGATTTTTAGTAAGACATTGGAAGAGCATTTGATGCAAGTTCGGATAGTTTTTGAAAAGCTGAGGGAGGAGCAGTTGCTGATTAATTTGAAGAAGTGCAGTTTTGTGAAGAAGGAGTTGGTGTATCTGGGATTTGTCATCACAGATGAGGGTCTAAAAATGGATCTAGAGAAGGTGAAGGCTATCATTGAGTGGCCTACTCCAAGGAACATAATGGAGGTAAGATCATTCCATTGTCTTGCAATTTTCTACAAAAAGTTCATTAGAAACTTTAGCAGTATTTGTGCACCCCTGACAGAAACCATGAGAGGGGATAAGAAGGAGTTTAAGTGGACTGCAAAGGTAGGTGCAAGTTTTGAGATGTTAAAATATAAGGTGACAGAACAACACATTTTGGTACTTCCATATTTTAAGAAAGTATTTCAGGTTGATTGTGATGCTAGTGGCAGTGCCATTGGAGTTGTGTTGAGTCAAGATGGTAAACCTATTGCATATTTTAGTGAGAAGTTAAATGATGCTAGGAAGAAATATTCTATTTATGATTAAGAATTTTATGCTATAGTTTAGGCTCTTAAGAAATGGAGACACTATTTGTTAGCAAAAGAATTTATTTTATATACTGATCATCAAGATTTGCAGTATATTAATAGTTAGGGAAAACTGAATCAGAGACATTTGAAGTGGGTTGAATTCCTATAGAGTTATACCTTTGTTTTGAAGCATAGGAGTGGGAAGTCTAATAGAGTTGCAGATGCCTTGAGTAGAAGGCAAAATTTGTTGATAGAGATGAAAGTGGAAGTCATTGGGTTTGAAGAACTCAAGAGTTTGTATCCAGAGGATCCAGATTTTGAAGAGGCTTGGAAGGCATGTTTGTCTCCTACTACTTTGGATAGAACTAAGTGGTTGGATTTTATAATCCAAGATGGGATGCTATTCATAAGGAACCAATTGTGCATTCCTAGAAGTTCAATGAGGGAGAATCTGATAAAGGAGAAGCATAGTGGAGGACTAGCTAGACATTTTGGTCGAGATAAGACCATTGCCCTTATTAGTGAAAACTACCATTGGCCACAGTTGCAGCAGGATGTGAAGAAATTTGTGCAGGGTTGTAGAGTGTGTCAGATGGCTAAGAGAGTGAGACAAAATATAGGACTATATCAGCCATTACCTGTATCAGAGAGACCATGGGAGGAAATCAGTATGGATTTTGTTCTTGGCCTACCAAGGACACAACGAGGGAATGACTCTATTTTTGTTGTGGTTGATAGGTTTTTGAAGATGGCTCATTTTATTCCATATCAAAAAATGAGTGATGCAGTTCATGTTGTAAGATTGTTTTTTAAGGAGGTGGTATGCCTTCATGGTCTGCCCAAGAGTATAGTATCTGACAGAGATTCCAAATTTATGGGTTTTTTCTAGAGGACATTATGGAAGAAGCTAAAAATGGATTTGAAGTTCAGTTTTGCATACCACCCACAGAATTATGGACAAACAAAGGTGGTGAACAGAAGTTTGGGTAATCTTCTAAGATTCCTGGTAGGAGATAAGCCCAAGGGATGGGATTTGATTTTGCCACAGGCAGAATTTGCTTACAACAATTCTATCAATAAAAGTACTGGTAAATCACCATTCCAGATTGCGTATGGTAACAACCCAAGGAATGCTTCTAAGTTGAGAACAATGGGTAAAGGAGAAAAGAGCAGTGTTGAGGCTGAATATTTTGTAGAGCACATAAAGAGTTTACATGAAGAGGTACAACAATATATTAGTAATATGAATACTCAATAAAAGGCCAAAATAGATCAGAAGAGGCATTTCAAGGAGTTCCAAGTGGGATATGAGGTCATGGTTCACTTGAGAAAGGAAAGGTTTCCTAGAAAAACTAAAAATAAGCTGAAGATGAAGAGGTTTGGACCATGCAGGATCATAGGTAAAAGAGATTCAGGAAATGCCTACGAAGTGGAACTGCCAAGTGAGCTGAATATATCACCTATTTTTAATATTTTAGACTTGGCAAAATACCATGAAGGAGGCAGTAGTGAGACACCAAGTACAGATTTGTGGAGTATTCCAATGTCTACTCCAGCCATAGATGAGATAGAGGAAATACTAGACACTCGAGAAGGTAGAAGTACTAGGAACAGGCAGTATTCAAAATATTTGGTCAAGTGGAAGAGCAGACCTGTAGAATATGAAAACTTGGTTGTCCAAAACAGAGGTTGACCACCTGGTTTTTCCTCTAACAGTACAGAAGTGAAGGTCACTTCTCAATCCACCCCGGGTGTCTGATGCAGGAGCATCTAATGAAATTTGAAAATTTTATTTCTTTTTCCTAAATTTTAGTGCATTTTGTCATGGCCATAACTTCTCAACCGTAGATCTGATTGACGTGAAATTTGAAAAGGAACTACTTGGGAGAGTTCTAAAAAAATACGACTCTATAGACTTCTATTTATCCAAAAAATCTAGTTTTTAGGACCAAATTCCATCATCTAGTGCCCTGAAATTAAGTTTTAAGAGGTTAATATCTCCTAATATATTTATAGTTAGGACTTGAAACTTTATTTTTGGCTTACCTATTGTAAGAGGGATGCACACCCCAATTTTTGGCCCCATATGACTCATTTTTAGTTTTTAGGGTTTTTTGGCTATATAGCCACAGAATGAGGGTTTGTGAGGGAATCTTTTCCAAGTTTTTGAATGATAATTGGTTTGAGTAAGTTTGGCTCTCCATCAAGTGGTATCAGATCTTAGGGTTCCTGAGTGTGTGAGCAGATCACCGAAAGTAAGGCAGTTTGCACCAGGATCTGTAGAAGGGTTGTGAGAAGAAAGTGAGGAAGAATACCTCCAGGAAGAAATCGTGGTGGTGGGAGAAATGTGGTACCTGAAGGAGATTTCAGAGCTTTGCAGAAGCAAGTGCAAGCCCTGCAAGAGGATTTGCAAAGAGGGTTTGAGCCAAGGAGAAAATACCATAGTGAAGATGAAGCTTGGGAGGTTGATGATCCATCAGATGAAGAAGAAGAAATGGATCCTACAAAAGCTAGATTATTTAGGGCCATATCTCTGATCGAGAAGAGGCCAAATTTTTATGTCTCCATGTATTCTGAGAATCTCAATCCAAATGAGTTGATTTATTGGATCAATGATATGGAGGAGTATTTTGAGTATGAGGAGGTTGTAGATCCAGATCGGATCAAGTTTGCAAAAATGAAGTTGAAATGCCATGCTAGCATATGGTGGAAGGAAGTGCAGCTAGAAATAAATAGAAGAGGAAAGGAAAAGATAACCAGATGGGATCGAATTCTAGAGAAGTTGAAGAGGCAGTTTATTCCTATAGATTACGAATTGGATCTATTGAGGAAAATGCAGAGTTTGAGACAGTCAAGAAAATCTGTCAAAGAATATTGATGTAGGAGCATCCAGTGAAAGCAGGACAATCTGGCAGAAATTGGAACTTCTAGGCAATTTGTTTGATTTTCAGAGGACAAGTTTGGGGGGGTCACAAAATCGTGACATGTCACGATTTCGCGACATGTCACAAAATCGCGACCCCAAAGGTGGTGGCAGGGCGAAGGCTAGTTTTGTCACGATATCACGACGTCACGATATCGCGACGTCACGATATCACGACATCACGATATCGCGACGTATTGGAAAGTAGAGGTGCGGAAGAGTTTTTTGTCATGATATTGCGATGTCGCGATGTCGCGACGTTGTTAAGGGCAGAGTTATGGAGGAGTTTTTCATCGCGATATCGCGACATTGCGATATCATGGTGTTGTTGAAGGCAAATGGCTCAGAGGAGAAATGGTCGTGACGTCGTGATATCGCGATGTCACGATATCATGACAGTTTGAGCAGGAAAAGGCAAGGTAGTTGTTGGGTCACGATATCATGACATGTCGCGATATCGTGGCCAAGAAGAATATAGCCAAAAAGTAAACGAGTGGACGGCTAGGCAAGGCCAAATTTGACACGTGGGTAGCCACGTGTGTCATGGAAGTTAAGAAGGGCAGGTGTATGGAAGATATGGTTACAAGAAGAGGGCATACACAAATGTTAACAAGGGGACAACTACGTATACTAGATCAAAGATATTGGTCCCGCACATTTTAAATTGGTGGCAAATAATAGTTGTCGGCAACAGACATTAAGGATGGGACAGCAATGCAGTCAGAACAGTCTGAACAAGGCGGGTGGTGCAAGTTAAAGGAAGCCATTAATGCAGGCTTCTTGGTAGATCGGGCAGATGGACCATTTACGACCAAAATTTTGAAAAACCCAGAGAGGGGGAAAAATGAATTTTGAATTTTGTTTCAGGCGGGGGCATTAATTGCCTAGAGGATCGAGACCTTGTTAAAAACTCAAAATTTTGTAATAGTCGGGATGGTGGACCAGAGAAAGGAGGAGAAGAAGCACAGAAGGGAGACCAAAGCCGAGCTCGGCCATTGTAAAGCCTGCGGGCTGTTTCATTGGATGCATGTAAATATATATATATTTTTTAGCAGATTTTAATGAGAAATCAGAATTTGTGTATGTGGTGAATGCCCGATCCCCCATCAGTGGTATCAGAGCCAGTGGTTCCTGAGCGTACAGCAGACCACCGAAGGAGAGGTAGTTGTACCAGGACTTGTGGGAGGGCTTGAGATCAGGTGAAGATGCCTCCGAGAAGAAACCCTGTGGGTGGCAGAGGCATGGCAGCAGAAGATTTCCGGGCTTTGCAGCGGCAAGTTCAGGCCCTGCAAGAAGAACTGCGCAGAGGACATGAACCGAGAAGAGATGCAGATAGTGAGGATGAAGCGGATGAAGAAGAAAATCAATTTGAAGAAGAAGAAGAAGAAGTTATAGATCCGGCACAAGCCAGACTGTACAAGGCCATATCTCAGATCGGGAAGAGGCCGAAGATAGAAGTTTCTACGTATTCTGAGAACTTGAATCCAGAGGAATTAATAGATTGGATAAATGAATTAGAGGAATATTTTGAATACGAAGAGGTTGAAGATCCCGAGCGGGTCAGATTTGCCAAGACTAGACTGAAGGGTCATGCCAGCATATGGTGGAAGGGGGTACAGCTAGAGCGGAACAGAAGAGGAAAAGAACGGATAACAAGATGGGACATAATGGTGGAGAAATTGAAGAGGCAGTTTATTCTCGTGGATTATGAACTGGATCTGCTAAGAAAAATGCAGAGCTTGAGGCAGATGAATAAAACTGTCCAAGAATACACAAAGGAATTTTACAAAATCTCCATCAGAACCGGTCATTTAGAAGCAAGCAAGGAAAAGGTGGCCCGTTATATAAATGGGTTGAGACCCAGTGTCCAGGAAGAGCTAAGCTTGGTTCGGGTGAGCACCATTGAAGATGCTTACCAGTTTGCTCTGAAGGTTGAAGAAAAACTGAACAGAAGGTTTGAAAGCAAGCAAAGAGTAAAAGGACATGGAGGGAATACTGGTGGAAAGAAAGAGGAAGGAAAGGAAGAGAAGAAAGAAGAGAAGGGTAGCAGCCGAGGTCAGAAAGAAGAATATGAAGAACCCAAATCGTAAGTTCAGAACAATGGCTACCCAAGAGGAAGAGGTAGATTTGGAAACGGGTATGGAAGGGGAGTGTTTCGAGGAACATTTTTCCACTACGGAGAAGAGGGGCATCGGGAATATGAGTGTCCCCATCACCCCGAGAGAGTAAACAATAAATAAGTGGGTCCTACCAGAGCAGTTGTGGCAGTTGAAGATGCTGACTCAGAACATTCTGAAGAAGCTGAAAAAGGAGAAGCAATGATTGTGAGGAGGACCATGTTGATTGAGGAAGACAAGTCAGAGTAGAGGAGAAGCCTGTTTCGCACATGGTGCAAAAGTGCAGGCAAAGTCTGTAATGTTATTATAGACAATGGGAGTACAAATAACTTAGTTTTCGAGGAGATGGTTACTAAGTTGCAGCTGGAGAGAAGGAGGCACCCGCATCCATACCGGATTGCGTGGTTGCGGAAGGACCATAGAGCATGGGTCCGTGAACAGTGCTTAGTTACTTTCAATATTGGAAGATACCAGGATGAAGTCCTGTGTGATGTTTTCCCCATGGATGCTTGTCATTTGCTATTAGGGAGGCCATGGCAGTTTGATCGGAGTGTCGTGCATGATGGTCGTGCAAATACTTACTCCTTGATGAAAGATGGAGTGCGGCACAAGTTGAAGCCATTGCAGACAGTAGATGAGAAGGTGTGCAGTAATGCTAGAATTTTTCTGGTAGAGGGCAAAAAATTCTCTTGCCAAGAAATAAGATTTGAGCATGTTGCAAAGGCTGAAGAATGTTTGGAGATGTTACAAGGGAAGCAGACCGAACAACATAGAAGTGAAGGTCACTTCTCCTTTTTACTCGGGGTGTCTGATGCAGGAGCATCCAGTGAAAGCAGGACAATCTGGTAGCAATTGGATCTTCTAGGCAATTTGTTTGATTTTCAGAGGCCAAGTTTGGGGGGGGGGGGTCACGAAATCGTGACATGTTGCGATTTCATGACATGTCACGAAATCGTGACCCCAAAGGTGGCGACAAGGCGAAGGCTGGTTTTGTCACGATATCACGACATCACGATATCGTGATGTCTTGGAAAGCAGAGGCACGAAGGAGTTTTTCGTCACTATATCGCGACGTCGCGATGTCACTTCGTTGTTGAGGGCAAAGTTACGAAGGAGTTTTTCATTGTGATATCACGACGTCGTGATATCATGACATCGCGATATCGCGGTGTTGTTGAAGGCAAATGGATCAGAGGAGAAAAAGTCATGACATCGCGACGTCACGATATCGCGACAGTTTGAGCAGGTAGAGGCGAGGCAGTTGTTGGGTCACGATATCGCGACATGTCGCGATATCGCGACCAAGAAGAAGACAGCCAAAAAGTAAACGAGCTGACAGCTAGGCAAGGCCAAATTTGACACGTGGGCAGCCACATGTGTCATGGAAGTTAAGAAGGGCACGTGTATGGAAGATATGGCGACAAGAAGAGGGCGTACACGAATGTTAACAAGGGGACAACTACGTATACTAGATCAAAGATATTGGTCCCGCACATTTTAAATTGGTGGCAAATAATAGTTGTCGACAACAAACATTAAGGATGGGATAGCAGTGCAGTCAGAACAGTCTGAACAAGGCGGGCGGTGCAAGTTAAAGGAAGCCATTAATGCAGCAGCCATTAATGCAGGCTTCTTGGTAGATCGGGCAGATGGACCATTTACGATCGAAATTTTGAAAAACCCGGAGAGGGGGAAAAATGAATTTTGAATTTTGTTTTAGGCGGGGGCATTAATTGCCTAGAGGATCGAGACCTCGTTAAAAACTCAAAATTTTGTAATAGTCGGGATGGTGGACCAGAGAAAGGAGGAGAAGAAGCACAGAAGGGAGACCGAAGCCGAGCTTGGCCATTGTAAAGCCTGCGGGCTGTTTCATTGGATGCATGTAAATATATATATATATATATATTTTTTAGCAGATTTTAATGAGAAATCAGAATTTGTGTATGTGGTGAATCCCCGGTCCCCCGTCAAATATATAGAGGAGTTTTACAAGATCTCAATAATAACTGGCCATTTAGAGGCTAATAAGGAGAAAGTAGCTCGTTACATAAATGGGTTAAGAATAAATATCCAAGAAGAACTCAGTTTGGTCAGGATGACCACCATTGAGTATGCATATCAGTTTTCCTTGAAGGTCGAAGAGAATTTGAACAAAATATTTGAAAGCAAACAAAGGGGAAGAGGTCGTGGTGGAAGAACTGGTGGAAGAACTAGTAGAGAAAAATATGAAAATCAGAAGAAGATTGGTGAAACAAGTAATATTCAGGATCAGAAAGAGGAGAATACCTACCGCCCTAGTGATCAAAAAAATAGTTACCAAAGAGGAAGAGGTAGATCTGGACGTGGGTATGGAAGAGGAGGATTTTGTGGAACCTATTTCCATTGTGGGGAAGAGGGACATCGGGCATATGAGTGTCCCCAACACCAAGGGAGAATGAATAATATACCTGAGGGTCATGTCAGAGCTACTGTAGCATATGAAGGTGCTAAATCAGAACATTTTGAATAAGCAGAAGGAGGAGAATTATTGATGAAAAGAAGAGCATTGATGAAAGGAGGGAAATATGTGGATCATAAGAAGAGCTTATTTCACACAAGATGCAAATGTGCAGGTAAGGTCTGTAATGTTATCATAGATAATGGTAGCACAGATAATTTAGTTTCAGGAGAAATGGTTGCTAAGTTGAAATTGGAGAAGAGGAAGCACCCGCATCCATATCGGATTGCGTGGTTGCAGAAATATCATAGAGCATTAGTCAGTGAGCAGTGTTTAGTTAAATTTCATATTGGAAATTATTAAGATGAGGTTATGTGTGATGTTTTGCCTATGGATGCTTGCCATTTGTTGTTGGGGATGCCATGGCAATTTGACAGACATGTGGTGCATGATGGGCATGTGAATACTTACTCTCTGACAAAATATGGAGTGCATCACAAGTTGAAGCCATTGAAGGAAGTGGATGAAAAGGTATGCAATAGTGTTAGAATCTATTTGGTAGATGGTAGAAAATTTTTGGATGACCTGAAGAGGGATTCTATGTGTTATGCATTTATTCTTACTGTTAAGAAGGAACAATGTATGGATATTCTAGTAGAGGTTGAAATTTTGTTAGAAGAGTTTCTTGATATTATGTCAGATAATGTGCCTGAGGGTTTGCCACCAGTGAGAAATATTAGCCATCAAATTGATTTGATTCCAGGAGGTAGTTTACCCAATAATGCAGCCCATAGAATGTATCCTGTGGATAGTGAAGAGTTGAACAGATAGGTTCAAGAGTTGATGAGGAAGGGGTTGATTAGAGAGAGTTTGAGTCCTTGTGCAGTACCTATAGTACTAGCATCGAAGAAGGATGGATAATGGAGAATATGTACTGATTACAGAGCCATAAATAAGATTACCATTAAGTATAGATTTCCATTACCTAGAATGGATGATATAATGGACTATTTGAGTGGAGCCAAATACTTCATAAATATTTATTTGAAGAGTGGATATCATCAAATTCACATCAGATAGGGTGATAAGTGGAAGACAACCTTCAAAACCAAAGAGGGTTTGTATGAGTGGTTGGTTATGCCGTTTGGGTTAACCAATGCACCTAGTACATTCATGATGCTGATGAATGAGGTGTTGAGAGAATTCCTATAGAACTTTGTTATTTTTTATCTGGATGATATTCTAATTTCTAGTAAGACATTGGAAGAGCATTTGATGCAAGTTCGAATAGTTTTTGACAAGCTGAGGGAGGAGCAGTTGCTGATTAATTTGAAGAAGTGCAGTTTTGTGAAGGAGTTGGTGTATCTGGGATTTGTCATCTCAGATGACGGTCTAAAAATGGATCCAGAGAAGGTGAAGGCTATCATTGAGTGGCTCTCCAAGGAACATAATGGATGTAAGATCATTCCATGGTCTTGCAAGTTTCTACAAAAAGTTCATTAGAAACTTTAGCCGTATTTGTTTACCCCTGACAGAAACCATGAGAGGGGATAAGGAGTTTAAGTGGACTGCAAAGGCAGGTGCAAGTTTTGAGATGTTGAAAGAGACCATGGGAGGACATCAGTATGGATTTTGTTCTTGGCCTACCAAGGACACAATGAGGGAATGACTCCATTTTTGTTGTGGTTGACAGGTTTTCGAAGATGGCTCATTTTATTCCATGTCAGAAAAAGAGTGATGCAGTTCATGTTGTAGACTTATTTTTCAAAGAGGTGGTATGCATTCATGGTCTACCCAAGAGTATAGTATCTGACAGAGATACCAAATTTGTGGGTTATTTCTGGAGGACTTTGTGGAAGAAGTTGAAAATGGATTTGAAGTTCGGCTTCGCATACCACCCGCAGACTGATGGACAAACAAAGGTGGTGAACAGAAGTTTGGGTAATATTCTAATATTCCTGGTAGGAGATAAGCCCAAGGGATGGGATTTGATTTTGCCATAGGAAGAATTGTTAGGCAAGGTAAATCTAAAACATTAAAATGAACATTAGCTATATTATTCAATAAGGTAGGATTTATATAGTACAAATAGTTAGGATAGATATTAATCAAATATCTTCACTAACTTCATGCTAACAAATAATGTGTTATAGGTAGCCCAAACATAAAGCTAGATAACAACTAACCTAATCAATTAACGTAGTCAAATTGACTACAATGACTAACTAGGTAAATAGTAAAAGTAAATACTAGTGTGGTAAAAAGTAACAGACTACTTTTTACCATGCGGTAAATAAAATCTACCTAACTTAGGAAAATAGGTAATTATCCCAAGTGATGGAATATTACTCTAACATCCCCCCTTATTACATTATTTGGGTAATACATACATATTCCTCTATACAACAATATTTGGGTAAAGTATATAACTGCCCCAACACAGTGAAGAAGATGTTGATATGCTGGTTATTTTGCTCTGTCACAGTACTCTGGCTGCTCCTAAGCAAAAAGTGGGTCATTCCTCAATTTTTCTTCATGCCAATGAATGTCCTTATGGTAATCACATCATCCAATCGAATTGCATGGGTAACCAACCGCTGCAATCGCTAGGTGTTGTAGAATAGATCACTTCATACAAGGTTCATTCATTTACAATATGAATTTGCAAAAGATAAGGTAGCTAAGGTGTCGGTTGCTGCTGAAAATGCACCCTTATAAGTTCTCCCCTTCTTGTTGCAAAACATAGTGTAATTAATTTCTGAAGGAAGTGTGACTAAGGTGTCGGTCAAAGCCAAAAATGCACCCTTATAAGCCTTCTTCCCTATTTACAAAAAATCAGTGAAGAAAAGAAATGTGTATCCCCCCTCAATTGCATAAAGTGTGCAACTCAAGAGTGTTGTGAAGGATTTACAAATATTGCCTCCTAGACAATTTTACATCACAAAAAGTCGCTCCTCTTGTTACAAGTACTTCAAACACTTAGAATTTGCTATTTATGAAGCCTAAAAGAGGTACAAGCACCCCTTATTGCAAGGTCTTCAAACAAAATACTTATGCTATTTATGAAGCCTAAAAAGAAGAGAGAGAATATGGTGCTTTTGCCTAAGGGACACGTGTTTTCCCTCTACAATACTGTCTTTAGCAATTTTAGCACTCCTTGTGCTATCTTTGAACCAAAAACAGAATCATAATGAGACACTTCACTAGAAATATGGCTTCTGTGTTGTGCCTTTGCCATTGTAGTTTTGCTTGTTTTGAAACCAACACTGAATGGTGTCTTGGTTTGCATTTTTACAATCTGTGCAAAACTAGTCTTTCTAGGCAATTTGATCAAAAAAGTTCACCAATTTGTCCTTTCTTATTGCAAGTACTTCAAGCATGGTTGTTGTTATGAAGTCTAAAAGAAAAGATATATTTTGTATGATGACTTCTACTTTTCTGAATGCCTTTACAAGTTTTATCTCCCTCTTGTCAAGATCTGTGTTTGAAGGAAGAAAGGAATTATCCCCCCTTAGTGCAAAGGATTGCTACTTTCAAGGTTCCCTAATAAAACTTGTTCTTTCTTTTGATTACCCTAAAAGAGTACCAAAATATAATTCACTCAAACAGATATTTAATGGCACCTGCCTTAACTCCTTTCAAGAAGGATGAAAAGTTGGAGGAAATTAAGCCAAACAAATAAGAGTGAATTAGGGGTTTTGTTGATTTAGGAGAGAATATCAAGTAATTTTGGCTTTAAATCTGTGCAAATATTTACACAAATTTGTGAAATTTTGGGGTTTAGTGTGTTCTTGATTATATGACTTATAATTGCAAAAGAAATAATGCAATAATCAAACAAGAATTCCCACAAAATTCTTATCACCTAGGTTTCGGATGCTACCGAAAATGCACCTAATTTGCCAATAAAGGTGTCGAGTAAAATAAAAAATGCACCTTTTAAATTTGCAACAAAATGTGTGTTTTGTGTTGTGCAAAAAATGATATTTTTATGTCTCCTACTTTGTTTTACAATTTTGCAAAAGAAGTACAATGTTATCTTCCCCCTTGAATTTTGCAAAATGAACAATTTTGAGCACTCCTTCCAAGACAAGTCGACACACGACAAGCATTTGGAAGGCTTCCAGAACTAGTCGACAAACGACTTAGTTTTTAATGGACCCAAGGTTTCAATTTCTTCTCAATTTTTTTGCAAAAAAGAATGTGCAATTTTATGTCTTATATCCCCCTTGGAGAAAACAAATGCACACTTTGCCTTTGAATTTGACAAAAAATTTCAGTCTCCTTGTGTTACAATTTGGCAAAAAAGAATTCAGGTTTGAACCTTTATTGTATGCTAAATTAACAAGGTTTCAGAAGAATGAAGGTTCCCTAATTTTGCAATAAAAAGGTGCTCTTCTATGTCTTATATTCCGTTTGATGAGAAAACAAAAGCACTCATTTGTTTGTGTTGCAAAAAATAGGTTTTTAATTCTCTATTTTGAATGCAAAAGTTTAATAAATCTAATCATATTTAGTTAATAATAAAATTTAATTTGGTAAAAAATCAATGTAATTTTTGAAAAAAAATTGATTTTAAACAAAATATATTAAATTATTAAATAAAAAGATTAAAAAAATATATTAAAAATTACAAATAAAATAAAAAATATTTTACCTTTTTTTTTATTTTCTTGGTCCATTCCTCCGTCGCGCCTTGCAAAAGGAGGGGGTTTTGGCACCGTCGGGAGTCGAACTCCCGACCCCGCGGCCGTCAGCGTTTCGACTGGCACTCCTGCCAGTCGGGCTATGCCGCCCGACGGGAAGGTAAGGGAAGTTTCTTCCCTTTCTTCCCGTGGTCTTCGTGAAGCGGGAAGCAAAAACTTCCCGTGGGATTAATCCCACATCGCCCGTGAAGGCGATGCTTCACGGGTTGAAAAGGGCATCCTCGCCCTTTCACTAACGATTGCCTACGGGCAATCGGAAGTCCGTTCATGGCATTTTGCTACGCCATTTGGTGCATGGCCTGTCTGCCATGTGTCACGTCGCATCCTGTGGCGCATGGCCTGTATGCCACGCGTCACGTCCTTATCTGTCCGGTTAGCCTTGGGTTCCATACCCGGGGTCCAGTCAAGTCCACGTGTCTGCCTTGGGTTTCATGCCCGGGGTCTAGTTAGGTCCATGTGTCCAGGGTCTACCTCGGGTTCCATGCCCAGGTTCTATTCCTAAGGTCGCACTTGTACTCCATGTCAGCAGTCTGCCTATAGCCACGTCAGCTCCTCAAAAGTTGTGCCACATAGGTCAGCTATCCTCCTTGAGATTCGTGTCAATTTTTGGATCCGACGGAGGGCACACCTACCCTCGCTGATCAATCCAAGTCTTCGAGAACTGTGCAGGTCAGGTCCCCTGACAGGGATGTCCCCCTGTCAGTGTCGGTCAGACCCGAGGGTGCACCTGCCCTCGGGTTGAGGTCCTGTCCCCGCCTGGGAGGGCATGTTTGCCCTCCCGACTATGTGCGTCCCCGCCTGGGAGGGCACGTCTACCCTCCCAGCTATGGGCAAACCCCACAGGAGTTAGCACAAGCGACCGCTGATCACGGTCGCCGATGTCGACGGTCGACTTGCGGACCTATGGGCCTTCTCCCGAGGTTGGGCCGGAGAAAAAAAAATCTTCGATCACTAGCAGGGGGCTCCTTAGGTTTTGTTCCTACGGGCCACCATCTCTCAGGATCCGAGTCTACAAGTCATCGTCTCTCAAGATTCGAGTCTGCGGGTCGTCGTCTCGGGATCCATGCCCATCCTGAGGTCCAGCAGGTCCCTCGAAGATCATGCCAGGTCGGGTGGAACGAGCGAAGCTCGTATTAGGCCACCCGGCTCTGATACCAATGTTAGGCAAGGTAAGTCCAAAACATTAAAATGAACATTAGCTATATTATTCAATAAGGTAGGATTTATATAGTACAAATAGTTAGGATAGATATTAATCAAATATCTTCACTAACTTCACGCTAACAAATAACGTGTTATAGGTAGCCCAAACCTAAAGCTAGCTAACAGCTAACCTAATCAATTAACGTAGTCAAATTGACTACAATGACTAACTAGGTAAATAGTAAAAGTAAATACTAGTGTGGTAAAAAGTAACAGACTACTTTTTACCATGCGGTAAATAAAATCTACCTAACTTAGGAAAATAGGTAATTATCCCAAGTGATGGAATATTACTCTAACAAGAATTTGCTTACAACAATTCTATCAACAGAAGTACTGGTAAATAACCATTCCAGATTGTGTATGGGAACAACCCAAGGTATGCTTATGAGTTGATAATGATGGGTAAAGGAGAAAGAGCAGTGCTAAGGCTAAATATTTTGTAGAGCGCATAAAGAGTTTACATGAAGAGGTACAACAACATATCAGTAAGATGAATACTCAGTACAAGGCCAAAATAGATCGAAAGAGGCGTTTCAAGGAGTTCCAAGTGGGAGATGAGGTCATGGTTCACTTGATAAAGGAAATGTTTCCTAGAAAAACCTACAACAAGCTAAAGATGAAGAGGTTTGGACCATGCAGGATCATAGGTAAAAGAGATTCAGGAAATGCCTATGAAGTGGAACTGCCAAGTGAGCTGAATATATCACTTGTTTTTAATATTTCAGACTTGGCAGAATACCATGAAGGAGGCAGTAGTGAGATACCAAGTACAGATTTGTGGAGTATTCCAACGTCTACTTCAGCCACATATGAGATAGAGGAAATACTAGACACTCAAGAAGGTAGAAGTACTAGGAACAGGCAGTATTCAAAATATTTGGTCAAGTGGAAGGGCAGACCTGTAGAATATGCAACTTGGTTGTCCAAAATAGAGGTTGACAGCCCGAGTTTTCCTCTAACAGTATAGAAGTGAAGGTCACTTCTCAATCCACCCCGGGTGTCTGATGTAGGAGCATCCAACGAAATTTGGAAATTTTATTTCTTTTTTTGAAATTTTAGTGCATTTTGTCGGGGCCATAACTTCTCAACCGTAGATCCGATTGACATGAAATTTGACAGGGAACTATTTGGGAGATTTCTGAACAAATACGACTCCCTCGAGTCCTATTTGCTCAAAAAATCCACTTTTCGAGGCCAAATTCCATCATCTAGTGCCCCAAAATTAGGTTTTAAAATTACTTACCTAGTTTTTTATGCTTTTTGAGTTGTTCGGAGGTTAATATCTCCTAATGTATTTAGAGTTAGGACTTTAAAATTTATTTTTGGCTTGTTTATTGTAAGAGGGATGCGCACCCCAATTTTGGGCCCCATCCATCCCATTTTTAGTTTTTAGGGTTTTTTGGCTATATAGCCACAGAATGAGGGTTTGTGAGGGAATTTTTTCCAAGTTTTTGAATGAGAATTGGTTTGAGCAAGTTTGGATATCCATCAATTGTGAATTACCATTTTGATTTATTCTAGTAGTACACAAAATTTTATTGATTCCTGCATCACCAAGCAAGCAAATTGGGAGTCATATCTTGGCACTTTGGTGAGCTTTGGATGCAATTCTCATAGAATGGACATTCCTACACTCTCCATGGCTTAAAATTAGGGTCATCACAAATTATCAATTCCAACCGAATGGAGAATTTGTTAAAAAATCATCCTAAGGTGTCATAGATCATATTTTTGTGATCTAACCACATTCTTCAGAGGACAACTCTGTTACTGAAGATTTGCAACTTATTTTGACAAAGCACAACTCTATTTTTGTTGAGCCAACAATATTACCACCTTGTCACTCTCATGATCATGCTATTACCTTGTTACTTGGTAATGCACCACCCAACATTATATCCTACATGTATCCTCATGCTCTTAATTCAAAAATTGAGAAGTTAGTATAGGAATTGTTAAAAGCCAATGTCATTCAGGCAAGCAACAGTCCTTAATCTTCTTCAATTTATTGGTACGTAATAAATATGGGTCTTGGTGGTTGTGTATTGATTATTGAGAGCTCAATAAACTCACTATCAAGGATAAGTTTCCTATCCCGGTGGTGGATGAATTACTGGATGAACTTCATGGGACTATGTATTTTTCTAAATTTGACCTTCGCTTGGGGTATCATTAAATCCGGCTAAAAGAGGAGGATATTCCCAAGACTACTTTTCGTACTCATGAAGGTCACTATGAGTTTTTGGTAATTCCATTTGGCTTGACTAATACCCCTTCCACCTTCTAGAGCCTCATGAACAAAATTTTTCTTTTATTTCTTCAAAAGTTCATTCTAGTCTTCTTTGATGGCATTCAAGTGTATAGTTGCTCATGGGAGGAGCATCTTACTCATGTGAATCAGATTCTTCAGTTGTTAGTACAACATCAACTCTATGCTAAGCATTCCAAGTGTTCTTTTGGGTTGACCAAAGTCAAATATTTGGGACACATTATCACTAAGGAGGGCGTTAAAGTTGATCTCAAGAAAATCCAAGCTATTCAGGAATGGCCAGAACTATACACTCTTAAAGGTCTTTGAGGATTTTTAGGGCTTACAAGTTATTACCGTAAATTTATTTGTAACTACGATAAAATTGTAGCTCTCATCACTTCCATGCTAAAGAATGACTCTTTTACATGGACAGGACCCACTGAACAGACTTTCCAATAATTGAAGCATGCCATGACCACGACACCTATATTAGCCATACCGAATTTCTCCAAAACATTTGTTATTGAAAGTGATGCTTCATGTCATGGTATTGGGGTAGTGTTGATGCAAGAAGGGCGACCCTTGGCCTTCACTAGTAAAGCTCTCTCTAGCTGTAATTTGGGAAAATTAACTTATGCCAAGGAGATGATGGAAATTTTGAATGTCGTAACCCATTAGCAACCGTATCTCATTGGGCGTCATTTCTCCATTAAAACATATCATCAAAGTCTCAAATAATTTTTGGAGCAATGGGTTGCCACCCCTAAAAAACAAAAATGGGTATCTAAACTCATGGGCTATGATTATGATATCATCTATAAGAAGGGTAATGAGAATGTTGTTTTTGATGATCTCTCTCACCAATTTGAAGCTCTCAGTATGTTGTGTGCCATGTCATTCCCGATCTCCCAATGGATCAATTCTTTATGCTAAGAGGTACTTCAAGATTTGAAATTACAGACTTTGGTTGCTTCCCTAACCACTGAGCCTACTTCATGCCCAGGATATACTTGGGATGGCTAGGATTTGCGTTACCACTAATGCCTTGTTTTTCCCCACAAGTCCTCACTACGGGAACTTCTCATGATAGAACTGCATGCTACTCCATCTGTTGGCCATTTAGGATTTCTCAAAACATATGAACAACTCAAACACACTTTTTTTGGAAGGGTATGAAAAATAATATTCATGAATTTATGGCAGCTTGTGATACCTATCAGTGAATGAAAGGTGAAACAGTGCATTCTCCAGGCCCTCTTCAACCCTTGCCCATTCCAGACCAGGTTTGGATAGATATTTCTATGGATTTTATTTAAGGCTTACCTAATTTAAAACTAGGAGTGATAATTCAAGTCTCTTATGAGAGTTTTCCATCAAGGTCCATTCTAACATTTATATGTATGAACCCTAAAACTCAAATAATTATCTCATTTATCTTCCAAATAACTCTACTAAGGGTGCAAATAATATCTTTAAGATAAATTCAAAAGAAAATATTTTATAAATCAAATTCAAAATACAATAAGAAAATTTTCTTAGATATGTATTCAACATAAAATTCAATTGAAAAATATTATAAACATTAGACTTGGCTAAAAATAACCAAACATATAAACTAAAGTGTTGATGAACTACTTTCTTTCAAAAAATTGATAGGTCATTTAACCAGTTCCTACATCATGCATTTATTCCAATATCCACTCTCTAGCATCCTAGCTAATTAATAGAACTCATGATTTATCAGGATTACTCTCAAATAAATACATTTATAGTATGATTTTGAGAATCACGTATTATTTTTAAGAGAAATTGACTAGCATCCCCCTCTAATTATCTCTTGGTATAACCATATAAAATTAGTTGGAATTTATTTATAATAAATGCAAACATCTTGTTTTCTCCAATCACTATGACCTAAGCAACAACATTCACAAGATAAGCCTTACATCCAATGAACTTATAATTGCTAGAAGGAACAAAGTTACCAATACCAATAATTATAAGACTAGTAGGGTCTAAGGATTACAAGGAGTTCAAAACAACATAAAATAATTTACCTCTACCAAATAAGAATTGAAATAACATAATTCAATGCCATGATAAAAAAAATGTAGTCCTAAGACTAGCACTAGAGGATAACAATAAACAACCCTTTAATTTGTCTATTGACGAGCATCCCACTAGAAATTCCTTGCCATCAAAGGAAATGGAATTAGTACTTTTTTAATAATTCATAAAGTATTAGAACTTAATGTAGGGTTAACAAAGTTTTAAATTCCCCAAACATTTTGGTTTTACAAAGAAAACAAATGCATTATGTTAATGATATTAGCTAGCAATCCATTTGGTGTGTTTTGATTGATTTGATAAATATCTATATCTTGCAAATTATGCCACTCTTACTCATATATGAATCTAGTAACCATGAAGCATTATACGTAGTGATACTTGTTATATATTTTTACCTATGAAGACTATATTGTTTGGTTGATATTGTAACAACCCAAGTCTAACTCACTGGTTGTAACAATGTAGACTAGCTTACTGGTTCAACAAGGTAAATTTTTTTGCTGATATATTTGATTAAAATTGACCCAAGGTAAAAAAAATTAAGTTATTAAACTTTAATTAGCATCCAATATTTAATCGGTACAAGGTATAGATAGACACTTTCAGATTACCCCTAAGTCAATGAGATTGGCTAAATATCATAAATGGGGTTTTTAGTGGTTCCTCTATTATCACCTTTTAGCTTTGTATGAGGCAATAGAACCACAACTTGGGGTTACCCTCTAAGGCCCATAATACTTACAGGAAGATATTGTTTTCCCCTATCTTGTCTTCGTATCCCAAATTTAAATATCAAGTAAGATTTATTTAATGTATATACCTAGTGCTTAGTTGATATCCACTTTCTCTAGAGTCAACTAAGACCATGTCATTCCTCTAGTCGTGGTTCTGGTTTCACTTGCCAAGCTATCCCATTCCAACTATCATGGATATATCTAGCCTAGTTTCACGTTAGAATTTTTTCAATTCATAACTTGCTCAAGGAGCCATCACTATACCACTTGATCAATGACCTAGATAGATATCCCATATCTCTCCCCCTTACATACTCACCCTCACCTATCTCATTAGAAGTGGCTATTCTTGATTCATAATGTTACTTTTTATAACCACCAATATTGGGTATTTAATCCCTTAATTGTATATCTTCCTCGATGACCCCAACTCAAGATAGATAGGTTTAACATAGGATCAATAGGATATCTTTGGTTGGAATGACTCAAATTTAATTCCATAATTTACTTTACTTTGGTCTATCTTAAGGAATATATACAAAAAGGCTAGAATATATTTCTCCTAAAATTTTCTACCTTGCTTTAAGAAGTGAATCAAGTTTAAAGGGTTTTTATAAGGTGATTACTAAAATTCTAAAAAGTTATACAACTTAAATAATTAAGAATTTTTTATAACGTATTTTTTTTTAGTGACAATAACAATGCTCCATTCCATTCACACGGTGACTAAATCTCATAGTCAAAACAAAACTTCATTTACTCTTAAAAAGATTAAAAACAATAATTATAAGTAACATGATTATATCTCATTTCCTCAACCTAACCATAAAAAATAATCTAAGGTAATTTCTGGCTATTTGTATTCATTTCAAAATCATTTCATTGCGGGCAAAATATTAACAATAAAAAAACCATTTTAAAGACATACCATATTAATTTATAATAATTTACAAATAAGTGGTAAAAGTCACATTGTAACATATTCATATCATGTTTTCAAGGATGTGCTAAAATAAAACTTAAGATAATTTCATTATAATAAATCAAAAGAAAACTTAATCTAAAGTCATTACATATATTATTTTTTCATATTAAAACATAAATCAACATAATTTAAGGGAATATATTTTATTTTTAGTGAATTAAAATTTTCTTAAAAAGAATCTTGACATTGGTGCAACCTTAATTTATAATCCAATCTCTCATTTTGATTTCTCAAAGAAAAATGAAATAGGAAAGCTTTTTCATTCATTAAAGAATTAAAAGTTTCTTAAAAATAAAAAACTAGCGAACTTAAAATTTCATATAATGACTCATACTTGAAAATAATCTCAACCATTTAATAAAATTCCATGATATGTATTTTAAAAGTGCTATTTCTCTTAGCAATCGAAATATTGATGTGAATATACAGAAAATAAAATTCATAAGACATAAGCCAAGTCTTTAATAGAGGCACGTATTTCAATAAATCCATACCACTATATTCAAAGAATACATTCAAACTTCTTCAAGATATAGAAATAAAAAGATATAAGATTTATATGGTTTTCAATTAACAATAATCTCTACCCTAAAATATTTTATTCTATAAGTTTCACAGATAGATTATAAAAGAATGGTTCTCTCCCATGAACCATTAAATGTATACCATTATGCCTATACTGTATCCGGCATGAATCTTGATGGGATTAGAGTGGTTGATTATTTAAAATTAATGCAACTAAATAAAACCATTCTTAACTAAAGAGAAGCATGCATATGTAATTTTAATACGACTATTCCAGGTGATAAAAAAATATATAACATTTATTTTTACTTCACCTCACAGAGACAATGACACATTTTGGTAAAATATAAATATTATATGAAATTATAAAAGTCCATGAGTTGATCCATTTAGTGAACAAGAGCAACAAAGCTGGAATATTCCTTAAGCTTGACATAGAAAAGCCTATGACAAAGTGTCCAAGGAATTTATAGAAAAAGTCTTGGATCATTTTGCTTTCACTCCATATGGATATCCCTCATTAAGGAATGTTTCTCAACTCCTTATTTCTTAGTCATTATTAATGGAGAGGTCTCAAGGTATTTTAAAAATGGTAGAGGATTGAGATAGGGTGATCCTCTTTCACCTTCCCTCTTCATTATCCTAGCAAAAGCTCTAGCACGATCAATCAAAGCTTTTGTTTTTATTTAAGGCATTAAACCTGCTCTCACTATTGATCTTATATCCCATAAATATTTTGTTGATGACACTCTTATTTCTATCCTCTCACCTATTACCTATGCCAAATAAATAAGAATAATACTTATGGACTATGAGGGTGCTACTAGTCAATACATCAACTTTCTCAAGAGAAAACTTTTTTTCTCAATACTCCCCTTCTTAGGCAAAGGATCATTGCTAGGATTCTTGGGTGAACTATTGGTGAGCTTCCTTATACCTATTTAGCTTTAAATTATTTAAATTAAGAATCAAATAGGAGCTTTGGAATCCAATTTTAGAAAGAATACAAAATAAATTGATAGGGTGGAAGGACTCTCTTCTTACCTAGGTTGAAAAAGTGCAACTAGTAAAAGCCTCCCTCCAAAGTCTACCAGTGTATTTTTTATCCTTGCTTAGAATTATTGCAAAAGCTACTAAAAAATTAGAAAAATTTCAAAAGACCTTTCTTTAGTCAAGATCAAAAAATAAAAAGAGATTTCATCTTGTTTCTTGGAAACACGTGTGTGCAAAAAAAATGTAGAGGGGGCTAGGGATGAGAAAAGTAATATTGATGAACAAAGCTCTTATGGCCAAGAACTATTGGGCTATCACCAAACAAGAGAATAATGGGTAGACTCATATTATTAACACTAAATATCTAAACAGGGGAGTTAGCTTCTTGAAATAGTAGGTGTTGCTTTACAAATATACCTTCTAGAATAGTATTGTTAAATCAAAAGGCCTTGTCTTGAGAGGTAGCAAGTGGAGTTTAGGAAATGGTGAAAAGATTAATTTTTGGAATGAATCATGGCTAGATTATGCTACCCCCTTATAGAACCCTTCATATGCCCTTTCAAGACCTATATTCTCACAGTTGTATGGAACCACAGTAGAAAATTTCATTGAAGAATAAGGGGACAGGAAAATATTGAAGAATCTGCAAGTTTTTTATCATGGCCAAGGGGAAGAAGATTTTCTAAAATATTTGGCCCTCAAATTGAGAAATCAAGTGATAAGGAATTTCATGTGTGAAGAGTCCTTAATAAAAATATGAGGAAAATGGTGTACATTTTCTATGAAATTTATCCATAGAAAATATCAATTGGTTCCCAAGGAAGAAAATATGATTTAAAGAGCTTATACCCAAGATTAATTTATTCTACTAGTTATCCCTTTGAAATAAAAATATCTTCAAGAAAATATAAAAATTAGAGGTATAACCATTTCCAACGATTGTTACCTTTATGGAATGAGTGAGGAGATGTCTCAACACATTTTCATAGATTGTGGTTTCTCTTTGGAAATTTTGAATCACATCCTAAATATTTTGGGGGTTTGTTGGGTTTTCCCAATAACATTGATGAAAATGGTTGATAAATGGTAATCGTCCCCCTTCTCTATCGCTATATGGAAAACCCTCTAGAAATTTGACCTTTCGCACTTATCGTGGGGAGTTTGGAGGTAGAGGAATAACAAGGTATTTAAAAACTACTCTAGAAACGCAACATTAGTAGGAGCCACAATTTTGAATTCTCTATTTGAAAACATATCTAACATTTATTTTTCTCCTAGAATTGACACCTTTGAAGAACCTCAACTAGTTGTTAATCTATGCTTTTCTAAACTTGAACAAGGCTCTACTCAGGTTGATTCTAGAAGATTGCATGTCAAGTGGTTCCCTCCTCCTGATGGGTGGATAAAATTAAATTTTGATGGAGCCTCAAAAGGAAATCCAGGACTGGTAGGTGCCAAAGGAATTATTAAAGATAATAAAGAGGATATTATTTTGGCCTATGCTAAGAACCTTGGAACCTAGTCCAACTACTTTGTTGAGGCCAAGACCCTCTTCCAAGGTCTTGTTTTGCTAGAATATTTAAATTTTGAGAAGGTAATTATTGAGGGAGATTCCCTTAACTTAATCAACATTCTCAATGGCATCCATAATCCTAGCTAGAACATTGCAAATTTAACATTTGAATAAAATCAAATCCTAAGAACTTTTGAGAACGCTTAGTACCAACATATTTTCAAAGAAGCAAACATGGTATATTATATCATGGTCAATTTATGAATTCATTGGGAAAATTTTATTTCTTGGCAAGAAAATTTCCCTCAAAATCTTAATGTTATCATCAGAA
This sequence comes from Wollemia nobilis, assembly GCA_028583015.1. Classification (NCBI taxonomy): domain Eukaryota; kingdom Viridiplantae; phylum Streptophyta; class Pinopsida; order Araucariales; family Araucariaceae; genus Wollemia; species Wollemia nobilis. Next base: position 3,059,348 of record JAQPPZ010017260.1, on the reverse strand, counting down.
AATACTTTACAAGATTCATGAATGGATTTGATATTATGTGCAACTTTATTTTGTTACCTTGAACTAGCTAGGAATCTTATGTTCATCTAAGAATAGGTCTATAAAGATGTAAACCATTTATATGGATAAAATATCTTGGGTTATGAATTGCTTTTAAAATAACTAGGGCAATATAGAAGAAGATATGATGTAGCTTGCTCTGACCTAGTTTTGTTTTTCTTGGGAAGCCCTTGGATGCCCTTATCTATTATTCTTCTCTCTAATTATTGTGGACTAATTCTGTTTTGGCATGTTCTTTTTCCTCTTCTTGTCCTCTTTAGCTTTAGGTTTGGTTTTTTACCTTATTATATTCCTCGTTATCTAGTTTCAATTAGGGATTACTTTATATATCTCTTTGTATATATGTAAAAGGTTTGGGGACCCTTTCAAAACCCCCTCTTTCCATATAATAAAACAAATGTATATCATTTACCTCTCTCTTGCCTCATGAAGATGATAATTCAAAATCATAAAGTAGAAGGTATGATTATTCTATTCTGGCTCATGAAGGTAATTTCAAACATACAAATTAAAAAGGTTATTTTATTCAAAAAGGAAAATATATAATCAAGGACTGAAGATAAAGTATTTTTTAGACTTGAAGGAAATACAACCTAGATATACCCTTTTATAATGGAGAAAAGTAAAAGCCAAGTGTGCAAACTAATTGGTTAGGTTTAAAATTTTATAAATATGTCCATTAAGCTCTTATTAATTTGACTTGATTATTAGAGACATTCAAGAAAATAGACAACAATTACCCAAATAACCATCAACCAAATTTTAAAAATAAAAGCGCCCATTTAATGGAATACTTGGTCGACCATTCAAACATAAATATGACCCATACTTAAATTGAGTTTATTAGGCCAATCATATAAGGATTAAAAAATAACATGCCATTTAATATTAATGCCCCAAGAAGAAGAAACTAAAATTGAAGATTCCTAACCAGGTTCATAGAACCACTTAGTTCACATATCATAGGCATTACTAAAGAACACAATATTATACTGAGAGGGGGGATGAACATTATAAGATAAACTTTTAATTTTATTTCCCAATCAATAGCATCCAATATTATTAATTGTAATAATTCTTCGGAGCAGTATTAACCAATATCATCAATAGTAGTAACAAGGCAATGCATAACTCATCACACACATGAGAGACATAAATTTAATGTGGTTCACCCAAAGTGGGTTCCATCCATAGAGAAAATATTTCTTCTAAATTTTCTCTACAAATCTCTAGGGAACCAATTCCCTATTACAATGTTTATGGACCTTTGTCCAAAGGATATCTCAATCCCCTATGCTCAGGTTTGTGGACCTTAATTCATAGGAGAACTCTATCCCCTTAAATCTAGTTTGTGGATCTCTATCCATAGGAAAACACTATCCCCTTGCTAGTATGGTTCATGGAACTCTATCCATAGGAAAAATCTATCCCCTTGCTGGTCTAGTTTGTTGAACTCTATTCATAGGAGAACTCTATCCCCTTGTTGGTCTAGTTTGTGGAACTCTATCCACAAGATAACTCTATCCCCTTGCTAGAATGATTCATGGAAATCCATCCACATGATAACTCTATCCCCATTGCTTTGGCTACCTCCAAAGCTGCTAAATATATTTTCTTTACTTTACTTCAAATCTGTACACATTACATGCACAAATATGTATCAACTCTATCCTAAATATGCACATATTACATGCATAAATCTGTAGACACCAAAACAACACCAATCCTATTATGTGACTGCAAATACTGATCGCATTGACACACACAGCCCCAAGGGCAGTTCCTAGAGGTTAAACAGTGGTCCTAACCACTCACACAGTAGTTTTGGAAGGTCAGAGGTCAATTTGGCACCTTCAGGAACTTTTCTCAATACTCGTTCCACCCAGGGACGATTTCAAATTGGTATTCGCCCCACCCAGGGATGAATAGCAGTATTCACTCCAGGGTGGGGTGAATAGCAGGTTTGATGGGCAAAAAGTCAAATCTTGACAAATTGTAGCTCAGATCTGCTACTTAATGCTTCATTCATTGCATGGGAGTGTGGGTGAGCATTTTTGAGCGTTAGAGGCAGTTACAGGGGCATTCATGAAGTCCCTAATCAGGGAGGAATCTCCTTCCCCCTAGGAAGGCATGATTGCCAAGTGGCACCTTTGCATGTCCAATTCAAGAGACCTCTAGGTCTATAAATTGGTGAGTTTCCTCACCCAAAAATATACAGAGAAGGGGCATTTTGAAGCAACGAAGTGCTATCGTTTTACTTTCACACCCACACCCTTTTGAGTTGTGCCTTTCACATCCTTGATCTCTTTTGGAAAGGAGGTCATAGGGTGGTTATTGGAAGCACAAATTCAGAACCAAAACCTGAAATTTGGCCACAATATCCCACCAAATTTGCCAAAAATACCCCACAAGAGTTTTTGGACCCATCCCAAGTGGATTGGTGCCGAAATCGGGCCCCAAACGATGGGTGGCCTGCCCTCGGGTGCGCCCCACACTACTACAGTCCTAATCGCCCCACCTCGGAGTGATTGGAAATATATGGCAGATATCTTTTCTATTATTCTTGCATTTAATTATATGTTTCTTAGATAGGTTGTCATTCAAATTTCACATTGTTCTAAGCAATTTTGATCATGTTTCTATTATTTCTCGCTTTTGCTAACATGCAGGTAGCATCATCAAATTCCCATTGATGGAGGCCAAATTGGGAAATATGACCATCTAGGTCTTCCCAAAATACCCCCAATTAGCTAACCCCCAACTTTGTAGGTGATTTGGGGCTTTTTGGATGTGACATTTGGGACAGTACATTTTTGGCATTTTGTTACAGGTCTATTCATCCCGCCTCAGAGAGAATACAAATCTATGGTGAATTTTTTGACTGTTCCATTTGTTGTGTTTTCTTTGTGATGTTTTGATGCTCCTATAAAATTTTTAGTTCATTTGGATCCATTTTAGTTATCGTTTTATTTATATATTGCATGCACTAATCGAAGACATGGGGATTGCATGTTTTATTTCATCCGCAGGTGCTACTGACTATTTCTTGTTCCTTTGAACACAAGATCTGTACATTAGAGGAGCAGTAAGGAGTCAAGACTCATCAACACAAGTGACGACGATGTTTGGTCCACTCATTTTACATGTGGGTATGCGGAAGAAGGAATGGCATCCATGGGTGTAACAAGAATGCATATTTAACGCTCCTAGCCCTTAAAATGGGAGGAGGCGCATTGTAACCGAGTTCTAAAACATATCAATAAAAAGGTTTGTATTCATTATTAGCTTTTGTTTCATTTTGATTCATTCATGCTTTCCCTCTTTTCATACACTTTCAATTCATAGGATTTAGCGTTAAGTTTAGTTCAGTTTGCATCGTGCTTGGAGTTTCCTTTTTGTTTTCGTATCCTTGTGCTTTCAGTGGTGATCATGGTGGGATCCTTGTTATCTATTTTTTAATATCAGATATCTGATCAAAACTTGGTTGTTTTTGCTTGTAGGTACCGAGTTTTCAAACGTTGGACTGCTATTCGTTCCATCCTGAGGCGGATATAGAGCTGGAATTTGTCTTACCCAGGGACGAATGGGCATTTGCCCCACCCTATGATGAATACATTCATGTAATTCTGTAGACATCAAAATAACACCAATCTGATTATGTGACAACAAGCGCTGATTGCATTGACACAAACAGCCCCCAAGGCAGCCCCCAGAGGTTAAAAAGTGGTCCTAACCACTCCCAAAAGTAGTTTGGAAGGTCAAAGGTCAATTTGGAAACTTTTTGGCACCTTGCTCTCTTCTCATCCCACCCCAGGATGAATACAAACTGTCATTCGTCCCACCCAGGGACGAATATCAGCATTCGCCCCAGGGTGAGGCAAATAGAAGGTTTGACTGGCAAAAAAAGTCAAACCTCGGCAACTCTGCCAGTTACCTGAGGCTTCAAGCCATGAAATTGTGAGGAATAGCTTTTATTTAAGTAGAGATACTTCAGTCATGCATGTATTTATTTTAGAGACCTCATGCAAGGAGATTCTAAATCAGGGAACTAGCTTTTCTCTAAAAATAAGACAGTTAACTCAAGTGGCGCCTTCGCATGTGCAATTTAAACAAGGAGACCCTAAGGTCTATAAATTGGGGAGTTTTCCCACCCAAAAGATATACAGAGAAGGATAATTTGAGCAATGAAGTGCTACCAATTTACATACCTACTTGCGATTTGTGCCTTTCACATCCTTAATCTCTCATTTGAAGGGGAGGTTATTGGGTGATTATTGGAAGCGCAAATCTAAGCCCAAACCCAAAAATTTGGCCACAATATTCCACAAAATTTGTCGACAACACCCCATAACAGGTTTTGGACCCATCCCAAGTGGATTGGTGCTGAAACAAAGTCCCAAATGGTGGGCGTCCTGCCCCCGGGTGCTCCCCAAACTGTCACAGCTCTAAACGCTCCACCCCAAAATGAATAGAAATATATGGCATATTTCTCTGATTTTTCTTTTGCATATTATTCTAGATTATTAAAATAGGCTGTAGTTTAAATTTCATTTCATTCTGACAAGTTTTGACCAGGTTTTTGTCATTTCTCGCCTTTACTAACTTACAGATGGCACCATAAAAATATGGGTGATAGAGGAAAAATTTGAGAAATATGACCATATGGGTCATCTCAAAATACCCCCAATTAGCTAACACCAAGTTTTCAGGTCTTTTGGAGCTTTCTAGAGAGGACATTGAAGAGGGTACTTTCTGACAATGTATTGTAGGTTAATTCGTCCCACCCCGGAACGAATATCAATATGTGGCAGGTTTCATTGTTTTTATTTTTGCATATTATTCTAGGTTATTTCAATATATTGTAGTTTAAATTTCATTTCATTTGGAGCACGTTTGATCAGGTTTTTGCTATTTCCCGCCTTTATTAACTTGTATATGGCATCATTAAAATCTAGGTGATTGAGGCCAAATTGGAAAAATCTGACCATCTGGGTCTTCCCAAAATACCCCCAATTAGCTAACACCAAGTTTTCAGGTCTTTTGGAGCTTTCTAGATAGGACATTGAAGAGGGTAATTTCTGACAATTTATTGCAGGTCTATTCGTCCCACCCTGGAGCGAATAAAAATCTGTGAGGAATTTCTTGACTGTTCTTTTTGCAGAGGTCTTCTGATAACATATTTATGCTTCTTTCAAAATTTTAGGTCAATCTGAGGTCATTTGATTATCATTTTAATATTTTCATGCATAGATTGATAGTAGGCCTAGGGAAATACATGCTTTATTCTATCTGCAGGTGCTACTAATATTTTTTGTTTCTTCGAACATAGGTTTTTGACATCATAAGAGCAGGAAGGAGTGAAAAATCATACACACAAGTTGCGGTGATGTTTTGGTCCACCCATATTACATGTGGGCATGCGGAAGAAGGATTGTTGTTTATAGATGCGATAAGAAACTTATTTGACGCTCCTATTCCCTAAAAAGGAAGGAGACGTATTGTAACACAACTCTGAAAAGCATATCAATAAAAAGGGCCATATTTTATATTGCTTTTATCTTGTGAAAATTTGTCTATGCTCTTTCTTTTTTATGCATTTTGCAATACATAGGCTATACGCATTAAGTTTGATTTCATAAGCGTCATATTGGGCACTTTCCTTTTTGTTTCTGTATCCTCGTGATTTCAATGGCGATCACGGTGGGACCTGTGTCATTTGATTTTTAAGATTAAATTTCTGATTAAATTTGCTTTTTTTGTTGCTTACAGGTACCAAGTTTTTGAACGCTAGACTATTTCAGGCAGAAATTTAGAGACATCCGATTTAGGCAGAGAAGAGGTAGGGGTTTTAAACACCCTTTGTCAATTTTCTGTTTTCTATTTTCTATTCTCTTATTTTTTCTTGCATAGGAAAGTTTAAATGCTTGCTTTTTTCAATTTTGCAACTTAAAAATAACCCCACATACCACGTGGTATTTTAAACACAAGAAGTTGGTAGTAAAACCCCAACCCTTGAACAAGACCAATGGTGGATTTCATCATCACCTTGGTTCGAGAAATAACCCTGATTGTGACTGTTGCTAGACATAAATCCTAATGAAAGCTGACCAAGTGTAGCTTGGGGTGATTCCCAACACATGAGGATAAGTCTTCTATGGTAGGTGTCATAAACAGAGCGATTCCCCTTCCATACCGCCTATGTTCCATGTATCATCTGCTTTCACGTACCTATAGTCTCTCTCACGTAATGGTGGGTATATAGAGAGGTTGGTATATCGGTCCGACAATGGTATATTGAAGGGGCAACCATTTTGGGAGTCATGAGATCCTTCATAATTGCATTTAAACGGTTTTCACAAAAATATTTCAAAAACAAACAACAAAACACACTAAACCAGATTTAGGGCACACTTTTAATATTTAAAAGAGATAATCATTGCTTGTGTGTGTGCTATTTTATGTTAGTGTATCAAAAAAAATCATAAAAAAAATCTACACATTTTTAGGTAAACATCACCATGGTGTACACCCGTAGCCAAGCCCGATCATGGGCAGAAACTACAGAGAGTGCACCAAGGGGAACAAGTCACATCCGATATAGTCTTGAGGACTTGGTCATCCCGCATTGGTGGTAGGATACACGAGTTAGTCCACACCGTGATGTTATAGAACATGACTATAGAGGCACCTCCTTGAGGGGCACTCCAACTCATGCCATCACAGAACATGATTATAGAGGCACCTCCTTGAGGGGCACACCCACTCAGCTTAGGTCCTTTCAAGAGAAGAACTTACACGTGGCACTTAACATAGAAAGTAGGCCTCCCTTAGATGCTCGTTATGAGTGGCCTAGTGATGAAGTGTTAGAGCAAAAGAGGGTCCAGAAGGAGGGGCCACATGACTTCGTCATCCCTCATTTACCCCGTATTACTGTTAGAAACACTAGGCAATATCCAAAGTATCAATATTTCTAGATAGGGCAAGACAATTATGCCTACACCTTTTATGCATATAAAAAAGAGTGTGAGGAAGATCACTACGTTCCTCAAGATAAGTACACAGCGCGGGAACGATGCACGTCCACACCTGTAATGTATCAGGATCGCTCATTGAGGCCACAGCCTCAAGTGAATGCCGCTAACCTTGACAGAGGGAAGCAACCCATAGGGGTCTCGGATCACCATGACCGAGAAAGACATGTAGGGGAGGCATCTAGGCTTCCTAAACAAGATACGACGGACCAAATTGACTTGGCATTTGCCAAACTAGCCGCCCGCCAAGTGCAAATCATGTGGCTCAAGAAAGACCAACAACAATTAGAACATTTGTGTCACCTTAACCAAGAGCGCATTCAGCATCAGACATCTGAATTGCTTCACAACAATGTGCCTGAGAAGGTCCCAGCCCCTCGTGCACATAAATAAGAAGTGCATGAGAGGCACAACCCCTTAGTGTGAGACAGGTCTCCATGACCTCATCAAGCACTGCCTCTAAGACCTCCTAGATCTGAGCGGGAGGCCACTCCTAGAAACTATGATGGGCACCCTCTGCAGGCACCCATCAATGTTTACAGGCCTAGGCCAGACACTCCTCAAGAAGCTTATGAGGACTATGAACAAGAAGAAGAGTGGGTCGAAACGCCCTATCAAGGCAGAAGGGGTGCTACCCAGCTATCCCTCCAAAGGCCTTAGGTTCTCTGTAACCCACAGCGGGAGCAAACCAAGGAGGAGGATATCAAGTCCTCCGATGCATACAAAGCGTTGTTAGAGTGCTTAGAGACTATGGAGCTCAAGACTTTTGGGCCCCAAAAGCCTACTTTATGCCAACTCCATAGTCATCCTGTGCATCCGTCAGTGTCGGCACCTCCATACCCCGAACACTTTAAATTGCCTCAGTTGGCACTCTTTAGAGGGGAGGAAGATGCCCAAGAGCATGTGACTCGATTCTTGAGCCAATGCTTTGGCATTCAGGATAACGATGCTTTGTTATTAAGAACATTTATAACCACATTTGCAGGCCCGACCTTGGACTGGTTCACCCAATTACCAAAGCACATCATCTGTAACTTGGATCAGCTAGTGGACACATTCCTAGAACGTTTCACCTTCAACACAAAGAAAAAGGCATCACTAAGTGATCTAGCTAGCCTCAAGAAGTATGAGGAGGAATCTATGGTGGCATATGGGAATCGGTGGAGGACGTTGCTTTCAAAGCTACCCTATCTCCCTCCTATGTCCGACCTAACTCAAATTTTTGCAAAGAGCTGTTTGTGATCGATCTCTGTGCTATTGCAGCTGCAGCAATATGCCACTTTAGAAGAAGCTTTGGTGCAAGCCAAAATCATCGAAGAGATCAAGATACAGGATCGTGAAATTGCCAAGCCTAAGAAAAAAGAATGGAACAAGAGCACTAAAACGGGGACTACGCAACAAAAACCCACCGTGGTCAATCAAGTTGCTATCAATGCCCCTAAGCCTTCCCAAGCAACACAGCCTCCAAAGGCTAACTATTAGGTGGTGCCTCCTAACAACTATGATAGAGAAAACCAAAAGTAGGAAAAAAATCAGCAGCGTCACCCTAGGCGACAATTTACACCATACACAGAGTCCAGAGACTCCTTGTTTGACCATTTGTCAGTGACAAACTTGATTAATCTTCCAGAGATTCAAACCATAGATCCTAATGTGCCAAAGCCTAAGGGGTACAGGGAGGACTTGTACTGTAGGTTCCACAAACGAAAGGGACATGACCTTAACGCCTATTGGAAGTTCAAAGGTTTGGTGCAAGACCTCATTGACAATAATACATTGGCAGTGGATAATCCCATAGCGCCCAACAACCAACAAATGGGATTTTTTAGAGACCCTTTTCCCGCACATGATGCACAAGCCAAACCTCTTCATGTCAATGAGGTGCAATAGAATTTCCCCATGGAGGGGTATGTAGGGATGATAAGCATAGTGACAAGGAACAAGAGATACCTAGGAGCTGCCCCCATGGTAGCCACAAGAGAAGTTCCATCAACGTCACAATCTCAACCAAACCCTACACAACTTCCCCCACCTAGACCAGTGGCCATGATTCGAACTAGACTTACTCAAAGTCTAAGGACCACGTCGGCTAGGCTCTCCATATATGAGCTTATTCAACAATCAGCGCCCCATCGGGAGGCTCTCATGGAGATATTAAAGGCAATTGAGCTGCATCCCCACGAAGCAAATTCTTTCAACAACTTCATGGGCCATGTGAAACAATGTACAGAACCAGTCATCACCTTTAGAGAAGATGAATTAAAATCGGTGGCTGGTGATGTGGCAGATCCACCCTGCATGTTATTGCATGGGTCAACGAGATTTCGTATAAGCGAGTGTTAGTAGACACTGGCTCGTATAGTAACATTATTACAACTGCCACATTAAAACATTTGAAGTTTCTAGCCTCTCACATTGTACCTTCCACCTATACTCTTCGAGCATTCAATGATGCGATATGCTCGACAGTTGTCACAATTGTATTACCCATACAAGTGGGAAAAAAGACCATTCATACATTGTGCCACATATTAGAAGGTGAGATTGCAGACAATATCTTGTTGGGGTGACCTTGGATCCGGGACATGAAGTGTGTCCCTTCAATTGCTCATCAATGCTTGAAGTATACATTTGAAGGACAGGTACATGTAGTCCCCATAGATTTAGAGCCTTTCAAATACTGCAATTCAGTGCAACTAATGTCGCAGTCAACCCTTCTATCAACGCATTTGGATTTTTAGTTAAATCCATCTACAAGGGGTCCGATTACATAGGAATCTCCATTACCACAAAAATCAAATTCCTAGGTGGGTCCATATTTTTCATCTGGTCCTCCTACAACGATGCCACCTACGATGGCCACCCCAAAGGACAAGGGAAAGAAGCCCCTGGAAGAGGAACCACCCTTAGTATCCAACATATCGATAGAAGAGAAGCCTAGTAGAATGGAAGTCGAGACGCCTAGTTCACCCCACATGGAGTGGACTCAGGGAGAACTCCCATTCGCTCCCCCTCAAATGCCAATAATCATAGTTGAGATGGCCAACACAGGATTGGGGGAGTATCTAGTGCAAAACATTATAGCAACGCCTACACTTGAGTCTATGCAGGACATGGGGAGACCTAGACTCCCCATCGGCTCTGTGGTGCCTCTAGGCTACCCACCCAATCAGAAAAACTTCATTTATGGGGGCCTGGATAATGGCGTTGAACCTTCCCTACAGGAAGAGGAAGATGAAGAGCCCTTTGTTGAGGATGTCAATTATCTGTCTAACCCAGACTTCACATTGATATATCTTAGCCAATGCAATTGGCATGGATATGGGTTGGGCAGGTATGAACAAGGAGTGCGTGTTTTGTGCCAACCAAGATATCAAATGCCTTATGAAAAGTTAGGATTAGGGTTTAATCACCCTTTGCCCCTCGACATCTTGGTCAAAAACATGCAAGGCCTAGGAATAAGCAACAAGTATGGGTTGGCATTAGATACATATGCCAATCCAAACACAACTTACACATTGGGGAATTATTTCCCCTTACAAACAAACAACCTTGTTGACCTTAACAAACATTTCCCTTCGATCGAACAGGAAGACAATTCAAGGACTCACCCCCACGAAGGGTATAGACAAGACCAAGAAGGGTCTTCTGAAAATGATTTGGAGTACGAAGAAACACCTTGGGATCCTCTTGAGTTGAATAGCAATCATTCCCAAATGCATCCCATGGATGATTCTCAAGAAAGCTTCTTGACCATGTTCCCTTTGGATGTTCCACTAGAGGATATGCCCGCTCAAGAAAATTAGATGCGACAACAGCAATATCCCTTGGACATAGATGACATGATTGAACACTTACACATATGGCCCGGACATAGGTGGCACCTCAACCAGGCGCAGTTATAGCAATTACTACACCCGCCACTCCAGGTATACAGTGAAAATATTTCACCTGGAGACCCTATAGCACCATCAGTGCCTAGGGCAGATCATGTCCTCTTATACGCACATAGGGCTGATCCATTTGTACCAGTTCCTACCGAGCCAGATCCAAACCACCAAGAACATCCAGAATTTCATAGTCATCACACCTACGGTAATGGATGTTCCAATAATTTCATCAACATGATCTTCATTGACTTGATCACCCCCATCCATGATCCAGCTGACCCAACACGGTCATTGCATCTAGACATAACAACTATATATTGGGATCGCGCTGACACACCACCATCCCCATCAGAGTACTGGCCTTGTGGTGGGATGTTTCATTTCACTTCAGGACCGACTCAGGATGTCTTCCATGCTGAAGAGGAACCTGACGTTCCTAATGATGATCTTAATTCAGCAAACAATATCCATTTGATCCCAACTCCACACCAGTTGGAGGACGGATCCTACATGTCGATCGAGGCAATGACTGACGTAGACATCGGCATAGATCCAATGAATCCACAGATTCTCAAGCTAGGGGTAAGTCTCTCCCCCAAAGAGCAAGCTGATTACATTGCCCTTCTCAAGGAGAAGAAGGAGGTTTTTGCATGGTCATACAAAGACATGTCGGGGCTAGACCCGCAGCTAGTCACACATAATTTAATGCTGGATCTGAAAATCAAGCTAGTAAAGCAAAAACTATGCAAGATGCATCCAACAATGGCCTTAATGGTAAAATATGAATTGCAAAAGTTGTTGGATGCATAGTTTGTCATCTACGTGGATTACCCACCATGGTTGTCTAACATGGTTCCCGTCAAAAATCTTGATGGGAGGATTCACATATGCATCAATTTTTGAGACCTAAACAAAGCAAGTCCTAAGGATGATTTTACCTTGCCTAGCATCGATGCATTGGTAGATGCTACAACGGGACATGAAATGCTTTCCCTCATGGATGGTTTCTCGGGATACAATCAAATTCATATCAATCCCGAGGACCAACTAAAAATGGCATTCACAACACCTTGGGGGACATTTTGTTATAAGGTCATGCCTTTTGGCCTTAAAAATGCTAGCGCCACCTACCAACGTGCCATGACATACATCTTCCATGATTACATGCACAAAAATTTGGAAGATTACATGGATGATTTGTTGGCCAAATCTCTTTTGTGCCCAAATCATCTCGATGACTTATGCAAGATCCTCGATTGCCTCATTGAGCATAAGGTCAGACTAAACCCCAAGAAGTGCGTATTTGGCGTCACATCTAGAAATATCTTGGGTTTCATAGTCTCCAAGTGAGGAATCGAGGTGGATCCCAACAAAGTCAAGGCAATCCTTGAAATGCTTCCCCCAACTACCATCAAGCAGCTCAAAAGCCTGCAGGGAAAGGTCACGTCAATCAAATGCTTCATAGCGTAGTTATCTAACAAGTGCGAAACCATGAATAAATTATTGCATAAGGGGGTAGCCTTCCATTGGGATGACGAGTGCCAATCAGCCTTTGATGACATTAAACAATACTTGGCTTCATCGCCATTATTGGCACCACCTAGACCAGGCATGCCATTCTACTTATACATCTCAGCTACTGAGGTGGCACTGGGCGTCATGTTGTCTTAGAACAATGAATTGCACAAATAACAGGATACTTACTATCTTAGCCACACCCTGGTCAGTTATGAACTTAACTATGCATACATCGAGAAGCTCTGCTTGGCAGTGGTGTTTGCTACCAAGAAGCTATGCCATTACATGCTGAGAAACAAGATGTATGTTGTGTCTAAGGAGAATCCATTGTGATACATGATGAGTCATACTTATCATAGTAGCCACACGGTGAAATGGATCATGTTGTTGATGGAGTTTGACATAGAATTCATTGGACAGAAATCCATAAAAGGTCAAGTCATCATCGATCAACTGGTAGAGGCTCCTCTTGAAGACGATCAACCTCTGACCTTTGAACTACCTGATGATGGGGTCTTCCATGTTTCAGAATTGCCATATTCTGATGAGCCTGAGTCACTGGCTAACATAACCCTATTCTTTGATGGTTCTAAATGTGAGCAAGGAGGTGGTGCGATAATTGTATTCTTCACTCCACAAGGGGCTCCAATGCCTCTATCATTTAAATTAGACTTCCCGTGCACCAATAACAATGCAGAATATGAAGCCTTGCTCATAGGTCTTCAGACAACGATCACCATGAACATTAAATGTTTAAACATCTTTGGTGACTCACTGTTAATTGTCAATCAAGTTAAGGGGATATTCCAATGTAAATGCCCAGTTTTGCAGGCCTATAAAGCCCTTGTGGACAAATTTTTGGCACAACTTGAATGGTACGACATCGAGGCACTCCCTCGATCATCGAATCATTTTGTGGATACTATGGCCTCCTTGGGGTCACTAATCCCGCAAGACCCTTTCGATGAGATGACAACTATTCAAGTCAAGACATTATCGCAACCCACGATGGAGCGTGCAAGCTCTGACCTCATGCCAGGAATCCACTTGATCCAGATTGAACCATTTTTGGATAGGTTCTCTCTAATCCAAGATTGTTTGACTCAAGCCAACTGGGGGTCCTTGTTCTCTCCTACCCCTCTTAATAGCAACACAACGCTATTTTTAAAAGTTCTTTCCTGCTCAAATTTTGCTCGGGATGAACTTCAAGAGGTATTGGCTATTCATACCATCAAATTTTATGATCAGAAGGATTGGTACACACCCCTAAGGGATTATCTCAAGCTAGGTACTCTCCCACTTGGATTGACACAAGCCGTAAAAAGATCATTCAAACATAAAGCAGCAAAACATGCCTTACTAGGAGATATTTTGTATCGTTGGAGCTATGAAGGAATCCTCCTCCATTGCTTGGACCAGCAGGAGTCCGCTTGGGCGATCACCCAAGCACATGATGGTACCTGTGGTGGCCACTTCAACGGTATGGCCATCGCAAAGCACATTCTTCGCATGGGCTATTATTGGCCATATTTAGAGCGAGATTGTTGCGCATATGTAAAGAAGTGCATGAAGTGTCAACATAATGCCAATTTGACACACGTACCTTCTCAGGCCTTGCAACCGATCCAATCGTCTTGGCCTTTTTCATAGTGGGGATTTGATCTAATCAAAAAGATCTCCCTTGCGTCATTGGGTCATCACACATTTATCATAACGGCCACAGAGTATTTTACCAAGTGGGTGGAAGCAATTCTGTTAACCTCTATGACTAGACCCCGCATTACGAATTTTATTTTGTATAACATCATATGTCATTTTGGTATTCCATCCAAGATCCTCTTGGATAATGGGACGCCCTTCAAGAACAAATACGTGTGTGCTTTGACCATAAAGTATAAATTTCAGCACAGTTTTTCAATGCCCTATTATCCGTAGGAAAATGGACAAGCAGAGGTGTCCAATAAAATGCTAGTCGCCATCCTCAAAAACACCATCACTGATAATCATAAGGATTGGCACATTCAGATCTCGCTTGCCCTATGGGCTTATCGCACTAGCATCTAGACACCCACTGGGGCAACTCCATTTTTGTTGGTGTATGGCTTCGAGGCAGTCATGCCTCTTGAGTTGGAAATCCCTTCGCTACGCATATCAATGCAAGAGTTCATCGATGATGACACTGCGCAGTAGGCCCGGTTAGATCAACTTACGTTGCTCGACGAATGACTCTTCAATGCTCTCGAGCATTTGCGTATCTATCAAGAGCGACTTAAGTGAGCATACAACATGAAGGTCCACTTAAGGGAATTTTAGGTTGGTGACTTGGTCTTAAAAGAGAACCAGCAGAATTCTAATTTGCTGTCCCATTTAAGGGACAAGTTCATGACAAAATGGTTATGTCCTTATGCGATTGACAATAAGATAGGACTTGGAACATACCGGCTCACCTCTCTTGAAGGACTCAAGCAGCTGGAACCCTTGAACATCAGTCATTTGAGGCCATTCCACATTTAGAGAGCCATAGTCAAACCAAAAGCTCCAAGGATTCCCACAATCGCTTGGTCAACCCAAAATGCCCCAAAGGTATCTATAAACCCTTTGGTCAAGCCAAAAGCTCCAAGAATTCCCACAATTTCTTGGTCAACCCAAAATGCCCCAACGGTGTCCATAAACCCTTTTGGTCAAACCAAAAGCTCCAAGGATTCCCATAATCGCTTGGTCAACCCAAAAATGCTCCAAAGGTATCCATAAACACTTTGGTCAAACCAAAAGCTCCAAGGGTTACCATAACCGCTTGGTCAAAATAAATAGTCAAAAACAAACAAAAACAATAAAATCATCAAAAATAAACAAAAAAATTGCATCTCAATTTCATGCATACTCAAAAAAAAAAAAAAAAAAATCAAAATACAAAAATATAGGTTGCATTAGGCATCACATCCATACATTGCATATTTACTAGGTCATATAAGTCAAAGGCACCATAGACTGTCCTTACTTGGCAATTCCATAATTTTCCACATCAAATCCATTATATAAACGCATACATCCCGAATAACACCATCGCCATTTTTAGCAAAGTCAGTTGTCTCCTAATGTATATAGGGTTTTCGTCATTCAGCTGTCTTTAAATTGCTAGCCAAAAAATGTACAAAGTTAAACAGATTTTCCAAGGGAAAAGTTTTACTTGGGTCAAGCCTCGTTACGTAACATCCCTACACAAGTTAAAACACATAAAATAATTCCTAAGTTGTGTGAACGCAAGATAAACCTACAAAGCAGTCTAGGGTACCATAGGTGATAGATTAGCCTATTCATCCCCCTGTGTGAATGGTTCAAGAATGTTGAGAATTGACAAAAGGACAAGCTCTTCCCCATCCATTCCTTCTAATCAATAGTGGTTTTCATCACTAACAAAAATTCAAAAATCACCATTGGTTCCTAAGGTTGTAAGGATTCGTACTACATGTCCCTGCCAAGGATGGGTAGTCATCCCCAAGGCCTAAAAGAATCAATGACCATTCAAAAACAACAGTTCCACTAGCTATCCTCAAAATCACCATTGGTCCCTAAGGTTGTAAGGATTCATACTACACGTCCCTTCCAAGGATGGGTAGTCATCCCCAAGGCATAAAAGGATCAATGACCATTCAAAAACACCATTTCCACAAGCCATCATCACAATCACCTTTGGTCTCTCAAGTCGTACGAATTCGTACTACACATCCCTGCTAAGGATGGGTAGTCATCCCCAAGGCCTAAAATATCAATACCCTTACTTCATAATCTCCATACTACCCTTTGGTTCCCAAAGTCATAAGGATTCGTACTACACATCCCTGCCAAGGATGGGTAGTCATCCCCAAGGCCTAAAAGGATCAATGTTATTCACCAATCACAAACATACCAGCTTAACCTTACAAAGCTCAAAAGCCAAATCAAATAATAGTGGTTCTCACTACTCTTTAACATCCTTGCTCCAAAAGAAAAAAAAAAGAACAAAATAAACAGTGATTTTCATCACTTTGTATACGAGCAAATATCCTAAACCATTGAGCCAATAAAAATCCTGAACTTGAATCCCTGGAATTATCAGTATTCGAAAACCATCTAGGTGATCCTCATTATAGGTTTGGTGGATAGCCTACCTGGCAATGGCGGTATCCTACCCGCATGACGATATGTCTGTCACATTAGCTTTGCATGTGAGCAGACCAATGTTTGCATGTGGATGAGCTAGCTTATGGTACCTTAGATTGTCCCGTGGATTAATATTGCTAAATACAACAATGGAGTTAGTGGAGCTAGTTAGGTGATCCTCAGTATAGGTTTGGTTGATAGCCTATCTGGCACTAGCGGTATCCTGACAAATACCACATAAACAAACTCAATTGCACACACAGGGATGTGAAATAAAATGGTTAACCTCCAAGTCGGATTTATACCTTGTTCAAAAGTCTTGCGAGATAAATGTACAGTATTTGCTAGTTAGTTAAAATATTTGAATCTCAGAAAAGCTTCACTACATTTTACAAACAATTGGTCCATTTCATTCCATACATCACCATCAGTAAAAAACTGCAAAATACAAAAACACAGTTGTCACATGCAACGTCATTCCACAAAGTCATCCCATAAGTACAACAAGCAAGTAAATCTTGTACAATCTATGGTGCCATCGACAAGTTATAAAAAAAACATTTCATTCATTCGATATGCATACATCATATAATTAGCAACATTGCAATCATAATCCCACATGCATACATCATCATAAACAAACATTTCAAAAAACAACAAACAAATGCATAAAAATGCACAAAAAAGAGTAATAAAACTGTCCAATGAGAGTGCTTTTTCACTTGACATTTTGGGCATGCAAAATATATGTCGAGGTCACAAATCCTCACTATCCTACTCCCTAAGAAGGCTACCATAGTCGGACCACTCCACGAGAGGATGGATTGTCGAGAATTTCATCCCTAAATGTGTCACAAAAAGGGTTCAAACCCACCAAAAATAGGTCAGAATGTTCAAAAATTGCTTTCGTATTTAATGGTAAACAACTGAAGGCACCCTTCCCTAAGTCATATTGGGTCAAGCGACTCGTCACTTTTCACATGTTGGTCATTTCCTCATTGATTCGTCACTTGATGGGGTAGTCACACTTAGTCACCAATCAACAACAACATACCCAATCCTGGAAATGACACGCATTCAAAGGATCATTGCAAAAGACAATCATGCTCCTACTTGGGGCAGCAAACAAGCAACAATAACAAGTTGATCAAACACTTGGCATTCATGAATCATGAACTCAAGGTTCCCATAGACAAAATGTTGTGCCCTTTGCCTATTCATGACTGATCAATGTCCAAGCTCAAGTAACACCTCACCAAAAAAGGTTAACACTTGAATTAAGTTCCTTAGCTCATCCAAAGCAAGGATTCTAGAATGCATGCCATTTCCATACTTGGGGCATCAAGATTTGGTTAGGTTAATGAGAAACCCTAATCCTCATGCTTTCAATGGCGATCACAGTGGGACCCTTGTCCTCTATTTTTTAATATCAGAGATCTGATCAAAACTTGGTTATTTTTGCTTGCAGGTACTGAGTTTTCAAATGCTAGACTATTGTTTGTTCCATCCTGACGCAGATACAGAGCTGGAATTTGTCTTACCCAGGGACAAATGGTCATTTGCCCCACCCTGTGATGAATACAGTCTTGTAATTCATTCCTCCCCAGGACGAATATCGGTCTATGCAGTTTCAGGACAGAAACTCAGAACTAGCAGATTTGGGCAGAGAAGAGGTAAGGGTCCTGAACTCTTTCTTTCATTTTTTGTTGTCTATTTTCTATTTTTTTGGTTCTTTGCATGCTTAAGAAAAGTTGTACTGCATGTTTGTTTTCTTTCATGCAAAATAAAAAGAACCCTACACATCACGTGGCAACATAATCACCAAGGATATGGTCATAAAACCCCAGCCCTTGATCAAGACCAACAATGGATTTCATCACCACCTTGGCTTGAATTTTGCATTCATAAACCCCGATCGCTACTGTTGCTAGACGTAAATCCTAATGAAAGCTGACCGAGTGTAGCTGGGTTGATTCCCAGCACATGAGGATAAGTCTTCTATGGTAGGTGTCAAAAATAGGGCGATCCCCCTTCCGTACCACCTACGTTCCACGTACCATTTGCTCTCACGTACCAACAGTTTCCCTCACATAAGGGTGGGTATATAGAGAGGTTGGCATATCAGCCTCACAATGGTATATCGAAGGGGTGACCATTTTTGGGAATCATAAGAGCCATCATAGTACATTTAAACGTCCTTTACAAAATATTTCAAAACAAAATCAAAAACACATTAAAGCAAGTTTAAGGCACACCTTTAATATTTAAACGAGATAATAATTGCTTTGCGTGTGTGATATTTTTTGTTTAGTGTAGCATAAAAATCATAAAAAGAAATAAAAATCTACGCATCTGGTAGCAAAAATACCACCATGGTGTACACCCGTAGCCAAGCCCAATCAAGGGAGGAAGCTACGGAGAGTGTACAAGGGGGCACAAGTCACCTCCACTATAGCCCTAAGGACTTGGTCATACCGCCTTGGTGTCCTGACCTACAAGAGAGTCCACATCGTGCCATTTCAGAATGGGACTATAGAGGCACCCTTCTAAGGGGCACTCCCATCCAGCATAGGCCCTTTCAGGAGGATTCTATACATGTGGCCCTCAATATAAATGGGAAGGCTCCCTTAGAAGCTTGATATGAGTGGCCACCACGCGATGAAGCTCTAGAAAAACATAGGGTCTATGAGGAGAGGTCGCATGATTATGTCATACCTCCTTTACCCCCCATCATTGTTAGGAATAATAAGCAAAATCTAGAGCACAAGGCTCTTCAATCAGGGCGAGCCAACTCTGCCCGCCCCTTTCACATATATGAAAGGGAGCATGAGGAAGACCGTTACATTCCTTAAGATCAACACACAGCACGGGAGCAATGCACCTCCGCACCTGTTGTGTACCAGAATCACCCATTGAGGCTAGAGCCTCGAGTGAATGCCGCCAACCTTGATAGAGGAAAGCAACCTATAGAGATCTTGAATCATCGCGATCAGGATAAATGTGTAGGAGAGGCATCTAGGCCTCCTAGAATAAATATGGCAAAACAAATTGACCTGGAAGTCGCCAGACATGCCACCCACCAAGTGCAGATCACGCAGCTTGAGCAAGGCCAACAACAGCTAGAGCATCTATATCACCTTAGCAAAGAGCGCATTCAGTGCCAAATAGATGAGCTACTCCATAACATGGTGCCTGAGAGGGTTACAACCCATCGCACCCAAAGAGCATAACCATATGAGAGGCGCAACCCCTTGGTACGAGACAGGTCCCCACGACCTTACCAAGTGCTGCCTCCAAGACCTCCTAGACCTGAGTGGGAGGCCACTCCCAGGAACAACAATGGGCTCCCTCCGCAGGGACCCACCCATGGTCATAGGTCTCGGCCAAAAACTCCTCAAGAAGCCTATGAGGAGTATGAACAAGAAGAAGAGCGGGCCAAAACACCCTATCAAGGCAGAGGGGTTGCTCTCCAGCCACCCCTCCATAGGCCTCAAGTTTCCCACAACCCACAATGGGAGCAAACTAAATAGGAAGAGATTAAATATTTCGATGCATATAAGGCACTGCTAGAGCATTTGGAGTCTGTGGAAACCAAGACTTCTAGGCCCCAAAAGCCCACATTATGCCAACTTCGCAATCATCCTGTTCATCCATCAGTGCCAGCACCCCCTTACCCTGAACACTTTAAGCTGCCTCAGTTGGCAATCTTTAGAGGTGATGAGGATGCCCAAGAGCATGTGAGTAGATTCTTGAGCCAATGCTTTGGCATTCAGGATAATGATGCTTTGATATTAAGAACATTCATCACCATGTTTGTGGGCCCTGCCTCGGATTGGTTTACTCAATTGCCAAAGCATAGCATTAGCAAATTAGATCAGCTACTGGATGCGTTCCTCGAATGCTTCGCCTTCAACACCAAGAATAAGGTGTCATTAAGCGACTTAGCTAGCCTCAGGAAATATGAGGAAGAAACCATGGTGGCCTATGGGAATCGATGTCTAAGCTACCCTACCTCCCTCCTATGTTCGACCTCACATAAATATTCTCAAATAGCTATTTGAGATCGAGTTCTGTTCTATTGCAGCTACAGCAATATGCCACATTAGAAGAAGCTCTGGCACAAGTCAGAATCATTGAAGAGATCAAGATTCAGGATTGCGATATAGCCAAGTCGAAGAAGAAATAATGGTCTAAGAACACCAAAATATGGACCACGCAACAGAAACCCACTACGGTCAATTAGGTTGCTATCAACGTCCCTAAGCCTGCACAAGCAACACAGTCCCAAAAGGCTAACTATTAGGCGGTTCCTCTTAACAGTTATGACCGAGAGAATCAGAGGCAAGAACAAAATTAGCCTTGTCACCCTAGGCGACAATTCACACCTTACACAGAGTCTAGAGACTCCTTGTTTGACCGCTTGTCAACGGCAAACTTGATCAACCTGCCCGAGATTCAACCCATAGATCCCAACATGCCAAAACCTAAGGGCTATAGGGAATATTTGTACTGTAGGTTCCATAGGTGGAAGGGACATGACCTTAATGCATGTTGGAAGTTTAAGGGCTTGGTGCAAGACCTAATTGATAACAAGACATTAGCGATGGATAATCTCATGGCACAAAGCAACCAACAAATGGAGATCTTTAAGGACCCCTTGCCTGCCCATGACGCACAGGCAAAGACCCTACAAGTCAATGAGGTCACACATAATTGCCCCATGTAGGGGTATGTAGGGATGATCGGTATAGTGACTCGTAATAGGAGGTATCCGAGTGTAGCTGCCCCCGCGGTGACTACAGATGAGGTGCCAACAACATCACAATCACAAAAAAACCTTACACAACCTCCTCCGCCTAGACCCGTGGCCATAATTCAGACCAAAATCACTCAGATCTTGAGGACCACGTTGGCTAGGCTCTCCATATATGAGCTTATACAACAATCAACGCACCATCGGGAGGCTCTAATGGAGATATTGAAAGCCATCGAGTTGCAGCCCCATGAAGCAAATTCCTTCAACAACTTTGTGGGACATGTCAAATGATGCACTGAGCCAGTCATCACTTTTCGAGAAGACAAAGTGTAATCGATGACTGATGACATGGCAAATCCACCCCTGCATGTTATCGAGTGGGTCAATAGGATTTCGTATAAGAGGGTGTTGGTAGACACTACCTCATCCAGTAATATCATCACAACAGCGGCATTGAAACATCTAAATTTACCAGCATCTCACATCATGACTTCCACCTACACTCTACGAGCATTCAATGATGCGATATGCTCGGCATTTGGCACAATCATCCTACCCATCCAGTTGGGACAAAAGACTATAGCTACATTGTGCCATATTTTGGAAGGTGAGATGGCCTATAACATCTTGTTGGGTCAGCCATGGATCAGGGACATGAAGTGTGTCCCTTCGATAGCTCATCAATGTTTAAAGTATACATTTGAAGGGGAGGTGCATGTAGTCACGGTGGACTTAAAACCCTTCAAGTATTGCAATGCGGTGCAACTGATGCCGCAATCGAACCTTCCATCAATGCATTTGGATTTTCAGTTGAATCCATCTAGATAGGGTTTAATTTCATAGGCATCCCCACTGACAAGTCCATCAAAACCATAGCCAAGTCCATCTTCATCGGCTGGTCCTTCACCAAAAATGCCACCTACGATGGCCGCATAGAAGGACAAAGGTAAGAAACCCCTGGAAGAGGCACCGCCATCAGTATCAACTATCTCTATTAAGGATATGCCTAGCAGAATGGAATTCGAGGCTCCTAGTCCACCCGACATGGAGTGGATTCCGGAAGAACTTTCATTCCCTCCCCCTCAATCGCCAACAATCATCGTTGAAATGGCCAATACGGGCCTGGGGGAGTATCTGGTGTGAAATATTGTAGCAAAACCCGCACTAGAGTCCATGCAGGACATGGGGAGACCTCGCCTCCCCATCGGTACCATTGTTCCTCTAGGCTACCCATCGAATCAGACAAAATTTGTGTATGGGGGCCTTGATCATGGTACTAAACCATACATGCAAGAGGACGAAGATGAAGAGCCCTTTGCAGAAGATGTCAACTATTTGTCTAACCCAGACTTCGCTTTGAGATACCTTGGCCAATGCAATTGGCATGGATATGGGTTAGGCAAATATGAGCAAGGAGTGCATGTTCTTTGCCAACCAAGATACCAAATGCCATGTGACAAGTCAGGAGTAGGGTTCAACCACCCCCTCACCTTGGACATCTTGGTAGATAACATGCAGTGCCTAGGGATAGGCAACAAGGGGGGATTGGCATTATATCCATATGCTAACCCTAACCCAACATATTCATTGGGGGATTACCTCCCATTATTAACAACCAACCTTGTTGACCTCAACAACCCTTTCCCTTCGCTCAAGAGAGGATAAAGTTCGAGTACTCGCCTACAAGAGGGGTATAGACAAGAGCAGGAAGGATATTCAGAGGACGAGTCAAAATATAAGGTAGCACCATGGGATCCCATCGAATCAGATAGCAATCACTCACAAGTGGTCCCCATGGATGATTATCAGGAAAGCCTCTTGGAAATGTTCCCTTTGGCGGCTCCCATCGAGCAAGTGCCACCACAAGACAATCAGGCCCCATCGCAAAGAGCGAACCAACTCCAATGGGGCCAGATCAATTTGCTCGAGCAAGACGAGCCTCTAATGTCGCAAATAGTTTTTTTAACCAACGAAGGTCTTTGGATCTCTGACAATGATTATGAAGATGAAACTGAGATGGCCTATCTCAATCATATGTGATAGCAACAATACCCCTTAGATATTAATGACATATTTGAACAACTAAACATAGTTCTAGGGCATGAGTGGTATGTAGACCTAGCGTGGTGGGAACAAGTTTTGAATTTGCCACTTTGGGCATACAAAGAATACCTTTCACCCAGAGACCTTATAGTGATATCAGTTCCAAGGGTAGACCCTGTATTCCTATCCGCACATAGGGACGATCCATTCATGCCAATACCTCCATAGCCAGACCTGGAGCATAGAGAACATCCAAAATGTTTGAGTCACCACACCTGTGGTAATGGAGACCAAAATAATTTCATCAACATGATCTCCATTGACTTAACCGCCCCCATCCATAACCCAACCGATCTAGCATAGTCGTTGTATCTAGACATATATGCCATAGACTGGGATCACATCAATTCACCTCCATCCCCATCAGAGTACTAGCCTTTCGGTAAAATGCATCATTTTACCCCAAGGCAAACTCAGGATATCTTCCATGCTGAAGAGGAACCCGAGGTTCGCAACACAGATTTTAACTTAGCAAATGATATACATTTGATCCCAAATCCACACCAGTTGAAGGACAGATCCCACATGTCGGTCGAGGAGACAAATGACATAGACATCGACTCTAATCTAATGAATCCATAGATTATCAAGCTAGGGGTAAGCATATCCCTCGAAGAGCAAGCCGACTACATTACCCTTATCAAAGAGAAGAAGGAGGTTTTTGCATGGTCCTACAGAGACATGTCGGGGCTAGATCCATAGCTAGTCACGCATAATCTAACGCTTGATCCGAAAGTCAAGCCAGTTAAGCAAAAACTACGCAAGATGCACCCAACAGTGCCCTTGATGGTCAAATATGAATTGCAAAAGTTGTTGGATGCACAGTTTGTCATCTGCATGGATTATCCACCATGGTTGTCCAACATGGTGCCCATCAAGAAGCTTTATGGGAGGATTCACATATGCACTAATTTTTGAGATCTAAACAAAGTGAGTCCTAAGGATGATTTCCCCTTGCCGAGCATCGACGCATTGGTAGACGCTACAACGGGCCACAAAATGCTTTCCCTCATGGATGGTTTCTCGGGATACAATCATATTTGTATCAATCCCGAGGACCAACTAAAAACGGAATTCACAATGCCTTGGGGGACATTTTGTTATAAGGTCATGCCTTTTGGCCTTAAAAATGTTGGTGCCACCTACCAACGTGCCATGATGTACATCTTCCATTATTACATGCATAAAACTTTAGAAGATTACATGGATGATTTGTTGGCCAAATATCTTTTGTGCCTAGATCATCTCGATGACTTAAGCAAGATCCTCGATCGCCTCATGGAACATAAAGTCAGACTGAATCCCAAGAAGTCCGTATTTGGCGTCACATATAGAAAACTCTTGGGTTTCATAGTCTCAAAGCGAGGCATCGAGGTGGACCCAAACAAAGTCAAGGTAATCCTTGAAATGCTTCCCCCAACTACCATCAAGCAGCTCATAAGCCTACAAGGAAAGGTTGCGTAAATCAAGCTCTTCATAGCACAACTATCTAACAAGTGCCGACCCATGAACAAATTATTGCATAAGGGGGTAGAATTTCACTAGGATGACGAGTGCCAGTTAGCCTTTGATGACATTACGCAATACTTGGCTTCGCCACCAGTATTGGCACCACCCAGACCAGGAGTGTCGTTCTACTTATACATCTCAGCTACTGAGGTGGCACTAGGCACCATGCTAGCCTAGAAAAATGAACTTCACAAAGAACAGGCTACTTACTATCTTAGTTGCACCCTGGTCAGTTATGAACTTAACTATGCATACGTTGAGAAAATCTGCTTGGCAGTGGTGTTTTCTACCAAAAAGCTACGCCACTACATGTTGAGAAACACTACGTATGTTGTGTCTAAGGAGAATCCATTGCGGTACATGATGAGTCATACTTATCATAGTAGCTGCATGGCGAAATAGATGATGTTGTTGACAGAATTTGACATAGAGTTTATTGGACAAAAATCCATAAAAGGACAAGTCATAGCCAATCAACTAGCAAAGGCTCCTCTCGAAGACGATCAACCTCTGGTCATAGAACTACCCGATGATGGAGTCTTCCATGTCTCAGAATTTCCAGATTCTGATGAGCCTGAGTCACAGGATGACATAACCCTATTTTTTGATGGTTTTAAATGTGAGCAATGGGGTGGTGTGGGAATTGTATTCTTCACACCACAAGGGGCTCTAATGCCTCTGTCATTTAAATTAGACTTCCTGTGCACCACAATAATGTCGAATATGAATCCTTGCTCATAGGTCTTCAAAAAATAATCACCATGAACATCAAATGATTGAACATCTTTGGTGATTTGTTGTTAATTGTCAACCAAGTCAAAGGGGTATTCCAATGTAAATGCCTAGTTTTGCAGGCCTACAAAGCCCTTGTGGACAAATTCTTGGAAAATATTGAATGGTACGACATCAAGGCACTCCCTCGGTCATCGAATCATTTTGTGGACACTATGGCCTCCTTGGGGTCACTAATCCTATAAGACATTTTTGTGATATGACAACCATTCAAGTCAAAACACTATCGCAATCCGTGATGGAGCATGCAAGCTCTGACTTAACGCCAGGAATCCACCTGATCTAGATTGAACCATCCTCGGACAAGTTCTCTCGAATCCACGATTGTCTAAATCACGCCAACTGGGGGTCCTTATTCTCCCCTACTCCCCTTAATAGCAACACAACACTATTATTGCAAGTTCTTTCCCACTCAGATTTTTCTAGGGATGAACTTCAAGAATGATTGGTTGTTCATACCGTCAAGGTTTCTGATCAGCAGGATTGGTATTCACCCATAAGGGACTACCTCAAGTTAGGTAACCTCCCTCTTGGATTGACGCATGCCACAAAATGAGCATTCAAGTAGAAAGAATCAAAGTATGTCTTGTTAGGAGACATTTTGTACCATCACAGCTACGAAGGAATCCTCCTTCGTTGCTTGGACCAGTAGGAGTCCACTTGGGCGATCGCCCAAGCGCACGATGGTACGTGCGGTGGCCACTTTAGTGGTATGGCCATCACAAAGCGCATTCTCTGCATGGGCTATTATTGGCCATCTTTAGAGCAATATTGTTGTGCATATGTAAGGAAGTGCGTGAAATGTCAACACCATGCTAATTTGACACATGTACCTTCCCAGGCCTTGTAGCCGATCCAATCGACTTGGCCATTTTTGTAGTGGGGCTTAGATCTAATCGATAAGATCTCCCCTACGTCGTCAGGTCATCACACGTTTATCATAACAGCCATAGAGTACTTCACCAAATGGGTGGAAGCAGTTTCGCTTACCTCTACGACTGGACCTCGCATTGTGGAGTTCATTTTACATAACATCATATGTCATTTTGGTATTCCATCCAAGATAATTTTGGATAATGGGACATCATTCAAGAACAAATACGTGCGTGCTTTGACCACAAAGTACAAAATTTAGCATAGTTTTTTGACACCTTATTATCCGTAGGCAAATGGGCAAGTAGAGGTGTCAAACAAAATGCTAGTTGCCATCCTCAAAAATATAGTCGTAGATAGTCATAAGGATTGGCACATTCAGATCCCATTTGCATTGTGGGCTTATCACACTAGCATTCGGACACCCATTGGGGTAACTCCATTTTTGCTCGTGTATGGCTCTGAGGCTGTCATGCCTTTCAAGTTGGAAATTCCTTCCCTGTGCATATCAATGCAAGAGTTCATCGATGATGACATTGCGTAACAGTCCTGGTTATACCAGCTTACATTGCTCGATGAATGATGCGGTAATGCTCTCGAGCATTTACGTATCTATCAAGAGCGACTGAAGAAAGCATACAACATGAAATTTCACCTGAGGGACTTTCATGTTGGTGACTTGGTCTTAAAAGAGAACCAACAGAACTCTAGCTTGTCGCCCCATCTAAGGGACAAGTTCACGGCAAACTAGTCAGGTCCCTATGTGATTGATAGTAAAATAGGACTTGGAACATACTGGCGAGCCTCTCTTGATGGAATCAAGGAACTAGAAACCTTGAACATTAGTCATTTACAGCCATTCCATATCTAGAAGAGCCATAGCCCAAAAAAAATCTCCAAGGATTCCCACAATCACTTGGTCATCCCCAAAATGCCCCAAAGGTGCCCATTACCCCTTTGGTCAAACCAAAAAGCTCCAAGGATTCCCACAATCGCTTGGTCATCCCCAAAATGCCCCAAAGGTGCCCATTACCCCTTTGGTCAAACCAAAAAGCTCCAAGGATTCCCACAATCATGTGGTCATCCCAAAAATGCTCCAAAGGTGCCCATTACCCCTTTGGTCAAACCAAAAAGCTCCAAGGATTCCCACAATCACTTGGTCAAAAATAAGAAAATTCAAAAACAGTAAAATCATCAAAAATAACAAAAATTTGCATCTCATTTTTAGGCATGCTCAACCTCATCACAACAATAAAGAGCTCTTTTGCATCTCATCTTCGTACTCACAAAAATAAATCTATCAAAAATGCAAAAATAATAGCTACATTAAGCATAACATCCATACATTGCATATTTATGGTCATACAGGTCAAGGCACCATAGACTGTAATTACTTCACCAATCCATCATGTTCCACATTTCTCCATTCTATAAGCAGTCCATCAAAAATAAATGCCATTCACTTATTTTTGCCATATCATAGTCAGTGGTCTTCTAAATGTATCTAGAGTTTTCGTCATTCAGATGTCATTAGCTTTCTAGCCACATACTTACAAAGTCAGACAGATTTTACAAAGGTAGAGTTCTACTTGGATCACACCTTGTTATGTAGCATCCCAACATAAATTAAAACACATAAAAATTCCCAAGTTGTGTGAAAGAAATATGAAACCTACAAAGTAATCCAGGTCACCATAAGCGAAACGGTTATCTTGCTCATCCCCCAATGCGAATGACCCCAAGAATGCTGAGAGTTGCCAAAAGGACAAGCATCTTCCCTACCCAATTCCCCAAGAATCCCAAGTTCTCAAAAAGTTGTAAACGTCATAAAATTTTGCAAAAGTTAAAGCTCCAAAAAATTTGACATCACCACCAAAGTGCATACATCAAAAGGCACATACAATAGTGATTCTCATCACTCAGAATTCATATCCCTTGCTCAAAAGAAAAAATATATATAACAAAAATAAACAGTGATTTTTTTCACTATATAAGAGCAAGTATCCCAATATAATTAAATAAAAGAAGGGAGTCGAACTTGAATCCCTGGAACTCTCAACATTCAGAAGGTCATGAAGTAAACCTCAGTATCGGTTTAGTGGATAGCCTATCGGTCACTGGTGGTGAACCTCCCGCATGACGATATATCTGTCACATTAACTCGTGTACAAATCAATGTTTGCATGTGGATGAGCTAGCTTATGGTATCCTAGATAGCAGTACATATTAATCTGACAAAATACAACATAGAAAATTGGTGGAGCTAATTGGGTGATCCTTAGTACAGGTTTGGTTGACAACCTATCTAGCACTGGCGGTATCCTGACAAATACCACATAAACGAACTCAATTGCACATATAGGGATGTGAAATAACTTAGTCAAAGACAAGTCCAATTCATACCTTGTTCACAAGTCTTGTAAGATAAAGTACCGTCATGGCTAGTTAGTTAAAACATCTAAGTCTCAGAAAACCCTAACTATATTCCAAACCAACTGCGCTATCTTTCATCCTCGCATTGTCATCATAAAATAAAAAAATAGCATGTATACAACAAAATTCATTTACCACAGCAATCGCCTAAAAAGACAAAAATCCGTAAGTTCTAAACAGTCTATGGTGCCCCCACAAAAATCACAAATTTTATCCATCCATTCCATTTGCATATCCTGAAAATTAGAAACATTTGCATTCATCATAACATATGCATCCATCAAACATCAATTAACATGCATACATACACATTCAACAAATCATGGAGCATAACATCAAATGTCGACATGTGTATAAAAAAAATAAATACATCTGTATATATATCATCAAAAATGCCCGCAGGCTACAATAACCGGTCATCTGACCCCGCAAAAAGCCAAAAGATCAAAAACCCCAAGCCTAGGGCGTCGGCCACCATGATCATGAAGGATAGGTGCAATAGGAACTACCCCCTATGGTGTGGGTCCTATGAGACCCCTCAAGGTGGCTACTGCTAGCCCCCGCATCACGCCTACTCGAGCCCCCCTCATCTAGTCACCTACATCGAGAGGATCCTGACTACTCAGTATCCCTCCCTCTCGAGCGGTGCAATGATCTACCTTTGTTGAACGTAGGGACCCGTCCACTGAGGTGGCTAATATTCGCCTCTAGCTCCAACTGATGTCACACCAAGTCCATCTCCTACTTGTGATACGTAGCCAAGTTTTCATCGCATTACGCCAAGGCCCTCTCCCTCTCTCGTGCAGCATCGGTATCCCCATCTTGTCAGTGGTACGCAGCCCATGCATTCCCCTGCTCTGCCAGCTACGTGCATAGGAGATCCCTCTCCCGCAACACATCCCCTAGCTCCTCATCACATCTCTGTAGTAGCCCCTCCAATCGTGCATTCTCAGCACATAACCCTGGCTCCATGTCCTCCGAGATTGCTTGAGGTGTTGGCATCTCTAGAACAGTAGCCTGATCTGGCTCCCACTGCTCTAAGACATCCTACATCTTTGGCTGATTCGAAACCCCAAAATCCACATCTACATCATCCATCTCCACCATGTCCACATCCTCCAACGAAGCTCCCCAATCATCTCCTGGTGCCTCAGCATCCTCCTCGCCTGCTGCTGCTGCCTCCACGCCTCACAATGGACCCTCTCCTCACCATCACTGTAGTATCCACCACTAG
The DNA here is from genome assembly GCA_028583015.1 of Wollemia nobilis. Taxonomy (NCBI): domain Eukaryota; kingdom Viridiplantae; phylum Streptophyta; class Pinopsida; order Araucariales; family Araucariaceae; genus Wollemia; species Wollemia nobilis. Next base: position 3,029,009 of record JAQPPZ010017260.1, on the reverse strand, counting down.
TCATACTCTGCAGTAGTCTCGATGTCATCTACATCTAGGACGTCAATCGCCACATCTGAATCCTTTCCAAGTGGTGCGATGACTGGCCGGTCCAGAGTCCTCTCGTCCCCCCAACATCGATAGACCATGGGCTCACCAGGAAACCCCTGGTGCACCCCAAATTATCGTATCACCCGACTATAAGGGAATAACTCCTACTCGGTCCCATGCCGCCCAATCAGCCACCACCCCATGCAAACCCGTTGGAGCCACTCTCTAGCCTCAGGACAGGCTGGATAGTCCCAAAAGGGGTGCCAGAACACCTCCCCTGGAGTAAGCTGAGTGAAGGCCTCAGCATAGTGCACTACAACACCTACCCACCGTCGAATCTGTCCTTGCTCCTCAGATCACTGCCACAAAGCCACATAACATATATATTTATCCACCATCTCCGTTCGAGTCATCCATGGTAACCCCATCGGCCTCTCCATCGCTGTGTGCTGCCAAGACCAGCTTTGCAACAGATAGCTGCAGCCAATCCCATTTTGCCTCCGATAGCGAACCTCGTACATCTCACCATAGAGTTGTGCTAGCAGCGTATGTCCCCACCTCATGATCAAGGGCTCATGCATCGAACACTCCACCAACCGACATACCACATCCAGCAAGTTCCACGGGAACCTCTCACTTGACGAGTCAGGTAGCAGCATGTTGGAAATGAGGCCCATAAGTACTACGTGACTCACTCCCAACACCCCCTTCTATAGCCACCATTGAACTAGAATCCCACAAATTTGGTAGTCGCCCTCTGCCCTCTCCATTGGGCTATCCACACCCACCTCCTCCCCATGCCCAAAGCAACGTGTTAGCACTTCTGTCTGCTGATCGTGCGGCGTCGTCCTGATAGGCAATCCATCTATCGAAATCCATAGAATCCGATAGACATCCTCCAAGGTAACTATCATCTCCCCTGTTGGGAGATGGAAGGTGTTGGTTCGGGGATCCCACAAGTTGATTAGGGCCATCAGATAGGCCCGATCCCCGACCACAGGCTCCAGCCGAGTCACCTGCTTGAGCCCAAGGACATCAAGCCACTCCCAGTTAGCTAAAGTTAGCACCTCTTGCGCTTTAGTAAAAATAGTAGGCACACGATATCGGCTCTTCACAACCTTCAAAAGAAAACAACACAAAACATTAAAATCATGAAAAAATGTATAACAGTAACATGAATTTACAACACTGCATAAAATAATGTACAGCTAAAAACAACAAAATTCACAAAAATTCAAAACATTTACAGTTTGTTAGTTTTAGGGTTTCTGTACTCTAAGTTTAAAACTGACAGACAAAATCATAAAAAACAAAACAAAATTTTTTCAAATACCGTTTGTTAGTCTCAGGGTTTCTATACTCTAAGTTTAAAACTAACAGACAAAATCATAAAAAACAAAACAAAAAAATTTCAAATACCTTTTGTCAGTCTCAGGGTTTCTGTACTCTAAGTTTAAAACTGACAGACAAAATCATAAAAAAACAAAACAATTTTTTTTTAAATACCGTTTTTCAGTCTCAGGGTTTCTGTACTCTAAGTTTAAAACTGACAGACAAAAAAAAAAAAAAAAAAAACAAATTTTCACATACAGTTTGTCAGTCTTAGGGTTTCTGTACTCTAAGTTTAAAACTGACAAATTCAACCTAAAAAAAACTAGGGTTTCGCGGTCAGTTTATCCTAAGGTTTTCGTGTAACAAAAACATCACAAAATAAAAAAAATTTCTTTTACTTAAGGTTTACCCTACTGTAAAAAGGAAACAAATTTTAGACTTTTATCACGTCTTTTCAACATACATGTAAACTAGGGTTTCATTTTTACGAAGCCAACTAAAAAGAAAAACAAAATTTTAAACTAAGTTTTGAACTAAGTTTTCTTTACCTAGGGTTTTTACCTAAGTTTTCATGAAGTCATAAGACAACAAGTCATGCATAACGACATACAATTAATTAGGGTTTTCATTTTTCAATTCAACAACAAACTACAAAAGAAGCAATAAATAAATTGCGGTATTAAAAATTGTAACAATACAACACAAGCAATACCGAGGAGGATCACTTACTAGTATCACTTTTGCTCCGCCGCTCGATCTGGTTCATGCACTCATGATTTCGGGAGAAATTCGGCAGCACTTCACTTCGCAGAATTAACCTCCTCCTCCTCAGAGCTCCAATTTGCCAGGAAAAACAAAGGCAAATGAGCCCAAAACTTAGTTTTGGCCTTTAAATAGACTTTTTGAGCTTGTAATCGTTCTTCCTTAGGATGAGTGCTCTATTTAGTGCTCGTCCCACCCTGGGATGAATACTAAACTGGTATTCGTCCCACCCAGGAGTGAATACAGGGCAAAAATTTCAAAAACATAAAAAAATGCACAAAATGACCCAAAAACAAGCAATAAACTTGCCCGATGAAAGTGCTTTTGCACTTGACATTCTGGGCATGCAAAACCGATGTTAGGGTCACAAATTGTCACTATCCTACTCCCTAAGAAGGCTACCATAGCCGGACCGCTCCACGAGAAGATGGATTTTTGCCAATTTTAGCCCCGAAAAGCGTCACCAAAAGGGTTAACACCCACCAAAAACATGTCTAAATGTCGAAAAAATACACACACATTTAATGCTAAACATCTGTAGGCAACCTTACCTAAGTCATCGTGGGTCAAGCGACTCATTGATTTTATCATGTAGGTCATTCCCTCATCGATTTGTCGCTTGAGGGGGTAGTCACACTTAGTCACCAATCAACAAATACACACCCAATCATGGAAATGACATGCATTAAAAGAATCATTGGCAAATACAATCACACTCCTACTTGGGGTAGTAAACAAGCAATAATCATAAGCTGATCAAACACTTGGCATTTGTGAATCATGAACTCAAGGTTCCCACAGACAAAAGGTTGCGCCCTTTGCCTATTCATGAATGATCAATGTCCAAGCTTAAGTAACACCTCACCAAAAAAGGTTAACACTTGAATTGAGTTCCTTCGCTCGTCAGAAGCAAGGATTCAAGAATGCATGCCTGTTCCATACTTGGGGTATCAAGAGTTGGTTAGGTTACTGAGAAACCCTAATCATTAGTGCTTTGGTTATCTATTTTTTCTTAGCACTGCACCACGCATAGCGCTTCCCAAAAAGGGGCATCTATAGACACCAAAATAGCACCAATATGATTATGTGACTACAAACACTAATTGCATTGACACACACAGCCCCAAGGGTAGCCCCCAGAGGTTAAAAAATGGTCCTAACCACTCACACAATAATTTTGGAAGGTTAGAGGTCAATTTGGCACCTTCAGGAACTTTCCTCAATACTTGTTCCACCCAGGGATGATTTCAAACTGGTATTCACCCCACCTAGGGACGAATAGCAGTATTCACTCCAGGGTGGGGCGAATAGTAGGTTTAACGGGAAAAAAGTCAAATCTTGACAAATGGTAGCTCAGATCCACCACTTAATGCTTCCTTCATTGCATGGGAGTGTGGGTGAACGTTTTCGAGCGTTAGAGGCAGTTACAGGGGTAGTCATGAAGTCCCTAATCATGGAGGAATCTCCTTCCCCCTGGGAAGGCATGATTGCCAAGTTGCGCCTCTGCATGTCCAATTCAAGAGACCTCTAGGTCTATAAATTGGTGAGTTTCCTCACCCCAAAATATATAGAGAAGGAGCAACGAAGTGCTGTCATTTTACTTTCACAACCAAACCCTTTTGAGTTGTGCCTTTCACATCCTTGATCTCTTTTGGAAAGGAGGTCATAGGGTGGTTATTGGAAGCACAAATACGAAACTAAAACATAAAATTTGACCATAATATCCCACCAAATTTGTTGAAAATACCCCATAAGATGTTTTGGACCCATCCCAAGTGTATTGGTGCCAAAATCGGGCCCCAAACGACGGGCGGCCTGCCCTCGGGTGCCCCCCACACTGCTACAGTCCTAATCTGCCCATCTCAGAGAGATTGGAAATCTGTGGCAAATATATTTTCTATTATTCTTGCATTTAATTCTATGCTGCTTAGATAGGTTGTCATTCAAATTTCACATCGTTCTGAGCAATTTTGATCATGTTTCTATTATTTCTCGCTTTTGCTAACATGCAGGTATCATCATAAAATTACCATTGATGGAGGCCAAATTGGGAAAATCTGACCATCTGGGTCTTCCCAAAATACCCCCAATTAGCTAACCCCCAACTTTGCAGGTGATTTGGGGCTTCCCAGATGTGACATTTGGGATAGTACCTTTTTGGCGTTTTGTTGCAGGTCTATTCGTGCTGCCCCAGAGCGAATACAAATCTATGGTGAATTTTTTTACTGTTCCATTTGCTATGTTTTCTTTGTGATGTTTTTATGCCCTTTTCAAATTTTCAATTCATTTGGATCCATTTTAGTTATTGTTTTATTTATATCTTGCATTGTTTTATTTATATCTTGCATGCACTAATCGAAGGCGTGGGGATTGCATGTTTTATTTTATCCGTAGGTGCTACTGACTGTTTCTTGTTCCTTTGAACATAGGATATAGACATTAGAGGAGCAGCAAGGAGTCAAGACTCATCAATGCAAGCAACGACGATGTTTGGTCCGCCCATTTTACATGTGGGCATGCGAAAGAAGGAATGTCATCCATGGGTGTAACAAGAAAACATATTTAACGCTCCTAGCCCTTAAAATGGGAGGAGGCACATTGTAACTGAGTTCTAAAACATATCAATAAAAAGGGTTGTCTTCCTTATTGTATTTTTTTTCATTTTGATTCGTTCATGCTTTCCCTCTTTTCATACACTTTCAATTCATAGGATTTAGCATTAAGTTTAGTTCTGTTTGCATCGCACTTGGAGTTTCCTTTTTGATTTTGTATCCTCGTGATTTCAAAATCTATCTCAACTCTATCCAAAATCTGCACACATTACATATACAAATCTATCTCAACTTTATTCTAAATTTGCACATATTACATGCACAAATTTTTCTCAACTCTATCCCAAATTTGCGCACTTTACATACACAAATCTATTTCAACTTTATCCCAAATTTGCACATGTTACATGCACAAATCTATTTCAAATCTATCCCAAATCTACTTCAAGTCATATTACACAACTTGCTCAAATCTACCTCAAATATATTTCAAGTCTTCTCACAAGACTTGCTCAAATCTACCTCAAACCTATTTCAAGTCTTTTGACAAGACTTGCTCAAATATACCTCACAATCTCTGCTCAATGTTTCTCTAACACATGCTCAAAACTGCTCATAGCACATACTCAAATCTTCCCATAACACATACTCAAATATACTCGTAATATATACTTAAATATGCTCATAACACATGCTCAACCAATCCCAAATCTTACACACAAATGATATTCAAAACAATGCTTGTATCACTTTCATAAATACTTTCTTCAACTACGTAATTCAAATATATTCTACCCAGAATTCTTTCTAGAACATATAGAGAATAATATGCAATAGAATTTCACAATATGTTCTTTCCAATATCACTCAATACCAATGCACAAATTGCTTCACAAAACTGGTCCCTAACACTTACCCACTCACATTCAATGTTACTCAAAAATATGCCCAAATGCTTCACACAATAATTCAACAATGTTGCATAATTTATTCTCAAATTCTAACACAAATGTTTTCAATCTCTTTCAGCAATGAAGCACACTTTTTTTCTCAAACCCTAGCATATGTGTATCCAATATCATACATCAATGGATTTCAAATAATGAAGTATAACTTATTTCACAAACCCTAGCTCAAATAATTCCAAAAATGCACATATACAATCCTTATTTCTCCACCTTAAGATTCAAAAATATTTTCTCAACTAAACACCTCAAAGAAGGAATAATGTCACCATACCTCTTATCTTGCTTTGATGAAGATGAGCCCTCAAAACATTTCTCAAAATATTCTATCTATCATATGCCACTTCAAGGGTTAGTTAGCATAACATTTTTTCAACCATCCACATGAAAACCTTTCCTCAAAAAATGTGTACAAAAATATTGCTTTACGACTCCTTTAATTTCCTAAGACAAGGCTTTAAATCAATGAACAACATCCTTCAAAATTTCTTTCACCATGCAAAAATACACACAATAATTAAACCACAAAACACCTTATAACTCCTACTTGTAAAGGCCACAAGTAATTTTCAATATTATCAACCAAAACCCTAAGTTCATACAATAATTTTAATTCCACTTTCATACACCTTATACCTCCAATATTTCTAAAAATTATTTTATCTTTATAAAGCCACACACAAAAATTTGAAATGCACACAATATTTTATTTTCAACAAATTCAACCCTATGTCCCCCTAGATCAAGCAATATGCACACTAAACAATACAAAATTAAAACCTTATGCCTCCCTAGGTCAAGCACTATGCATACCTTAATTAAAAAAATATTGCCTTGCCTCAAGTGCTATTGTCGTGACTTTAATCTCCACCTTTCACTGGCTTGCATCCTAGCACAAGGTAGTTAACCACGTGGGCTAGCTGCCCACTTGGAATAGATCATGTGTTGTCTCTTTATTAGTTCATTGATCCTTCTTGAAATGTGTGTGCTATAATATTTTTTCTCTCCCTACCCATGCAAGCTTTCCTTGAATACGAATCTCGATTGGTGCATTCAATCTTAGCCTCACTACCATTGATAAATGGTGGAAACATTTTTACCTCTCTCTACCTCCATGATTGACATGCTCAGACGAATATCGAATGGTTCTCTATCTCAACCTTAGGCCATGCAAATAATTTATCTTCTTATATACATTTTCTTACCCTTTGGAGCTTTGATGTTGGCTCTTGGAATATAATTTTATTTTTAAATTTAAAACCATTTGGCACCCGACTTTTAAACCTTTTAATCAATTATAATATTTTAAATCTTAAGATATTTAAAAATTATAAATTAGACTTTGCATCTTTGGGCCTCTTTCTCATAAAATAAAGTCTGGTATTTTTCTTTGCAAATGCCACCATGGAGAGTTAATTAAACCTTTTCTTTTTATTGTAAATGTAACCATGGAGAACTAATTAAACCTTTTCTTTTTCTTGCATATGCAACCATGGATAACTAATTAAACCTTTAATTTTATTGCAAATGTAACCATGGATAACCTTGTCTTTTTCTTGCTCACACAACCATGGAGAACGATTTTACCTTACAATTATTGCCTCATGTACCCTTTGAAGATATTTTCCTTACACTTTGATATTTCAACCTTGAAGGTATTTCTAAACTATTTCACCTTTGACATCAATGACAACCAATGCACTCAATATTTTCAACAATCTCCCCCTTTATCATTGATAGGTACCCTTTCTAAAAACTTTCTTTTACAACCACTAGATTCCAAATCTGCTCCCCTTGAGAAGTTTCTCCCCCTTACTGATTTATCTCCCTCTTATTGAAACTATCCCCCTTTAAAATCAATGGAAAAGGGACTCCTCCTTTATTTGAGATGATTAATTTTGGGGCGGGAGTAAATCTACTCCCAACTTAGAATGCTCTTCCTCCTTTTCAACCTTCTTTTTCAACACCTTTGTAATCATACCCTTTTGATCCTTTTGAGTGTCCATGTTCTTGCTTGAATCTGGAAGTTCCAGAAACTCTATTCTACACCACTTAGCCTTATACCCAATATTATTGTAATTGTAACACCAAATGTTGTATTTTTTGGAAGGTACAAATCACTTGAAGTTCCTCTTGGTGAAGCCATAATTATCTTTGTCATGAATCCTACAATGTATAGCTTTATGACCAAAGTGATTACATGAGTAGCAATGGACTTGAAATAAATATCCATATTCAAATGAGTTGAAGTCCCTCTTAGTGAAGCCATACTCCTTTTCATGAACCCTACAATGTATAGCTTTATGACGAAAATGATTACATGAAAATCAATGCCTATGGAAGAAATATTCATCTTGTCTTGAAACATATTGTCTCTTAGTCCTTTCTTTGCCTTCTGTGTGATGATCCATATTTCTTTTTTATGTATTTTTTTCTTTCTTAGTGAAGCTTCCACTCTTCAACTTATCAGCATAGGTCTTAGGCTCTTCTTCAATATCTTCCTCTAAAACATTCTTTTCTTTTGATCTTGAATCTTCTTTTTGCACCTCTTATCCTTTTTCAAAACCAAGTCTTGTTTTGATAAATGAAGATATTTATGCATTGATAATGATATCCAAAGCTTTTGAACTTTTCCCAAACTTGTGCAGCTTATCCTTACAATATTTCACTTCTATCCTTGGAGAAACCACTTCATGTTCTAATATTTAGCAACACAAAGTAAGTATTTAGAAATATCTTCCTCATCTTCCATCTTCAACTCTTCAAACCTTCTCCTATGATTTTAAGTTTTGCCAACTTGACCTTGCTATCTTCTTTATATGTTTACTTCAATTTATCCCATATATTTTTTGATTTGCATTGCATAACTTTCACAAATTTTGATTCACATAATCCACTTAAGATTTCATTCATAGCCTTGGAATTATTTACATATAATTTCTTGCCATCCTTATCTGTGGGAGGAGAGTTGTAGGTGTGAACCCATCCTAAATAGATTGTCATGTTTCATATCCTTGTACCATGAAATAATTCTTCATACTCACTCCAAAAAGCATAGATATTCCCATCAAATATTAGAGCCTTATTTGTTGAAGATCCATTATGAGAAGCCATCTATGTTCCTGTAATATATTCCTTCAAGCTATTAGACTTTTTCTGAAGGAACCCGCTTTAATACCAATTAAATAACACAAGCTTATACTAAGAGGGTGGGATGAAAAATATAAGATAAAATTTTACTTTTATTTCCAAATAAATAGCATCCAATATTATCAATTATAATAATTCTCCATAGGAAATCTAGTCTGATTCATGGAACTCTATCCACAGGAGAACTCTATTAACAAAGAATATGGCATGTCAGCTTAATGCCCCAAGAAGAAGAAACTAAAATTGAATATTCCCAACTAGGTTCACAGAACTACTTTGTTCACATATCATAGGTATTACTAAAGAACACAAGCTTATACTGAGAGGGGGGTATGAATAGTATAAGATAAACTTTAACTTTTCTTTCCCAATCAATAGCATCCAATATTATCAATTGTAATAATTATCCAAAGCAATATTAACCAATATCATCAATAGCAGTAACAAGGCAATGCACAAATCATCACACACATGAAAAATATAGATTTAACGTGGTTCACCCAAAGTGGGTTCCATCCACAAAAAATATTTCTTCTAAATTTTCTCAACAAATCTCTTGGGAACCAATTCCCTATTACAATGTTTATTGACCTCTATCCAAAGGATATCTCAATCCCTTATACTCAATTTCATGGGCCTTTATTCATAGCAGAACTCTATCCTTTTAACTCTAGTTCATGAGTATTTATCCATAATAGAACACTATCCTCTTGCTAGTCTGGTTCATGGAACTCTATCCATAGGATAACTCTATCCCCTTGCTAGTCTGGTTCATGGAAGTCTATTCATAGGATAACTATATATCCTTGCTGGTTTAGTTCATGGAAATCTATCCACAAGATAACTCTATCCCCTTGCTGGTATGATTCATGGAACTTTATCCATAGGAGAACTCTATCCCCATGGCTCTGGCTACCTCCAAATATGGTACACACCTTTGCTTAACTCTACTCCAAATCTGCACATATTACATGCATAAATTTGTCTTAACTCTATCCCAAATATACACATATTACATGCACAAATCTGTCTCAACTCTATCCCAAATATGCAAATATTACATGCACAAATCTGTCTCAAATTTATTCTAAATTTGCACACATTACATGCACAAATTTATCTCAAATCTCTCTCAAATTTACACACATTACATGTACAAATATATCTCAACTTTATCCCAAATATACACATGTTACATGCACAAATTTGTCTAAAAACTATCCCAAATATACTTCAAGTATTCTTACAAGACTTTCTCAAATCTACCTCAAACCTATTTCAATTCTTCTCACAAGACTTGCTCAAATATGTCTCAAACCTATTTCAAGTCTTCTCACAAGACTTGCTCAAATTTACTTCACAATCTCTACTCAATTCTACTCTAACACATACTCAAAATTACTCATAACACATACTCAAATATACTCATAACACATACTCAAATCTACTCATAACACATACTCAAATATGCTCATAATACATGCTCAACTAATCCCAAATATTGCACACAAATGATGTTCAAAATAATGCTTGTATCTCTTTTACAAATGCTTTCTTCAAATAGGTAATTCAAACATATTCTATCCAAAATTATTTCTAGAACATATAGAGAATAATATGCAATACAATTTTATAATATGTTCTTTTCAATATCACTCAAGCCCAATGCATAAATTACTTCACAAAATTGGTCTCTAACACTTGCCCACTCACATTCAATGTTACTCAAACCAATTCCCAAATTCTTCATGCAATATTTCAACAATGCTGCATAATTTGTTCTCAAATCCTAACACAAATTTTTCCAATCTCTTTCAGTAATGAAACACACTTTTATTCTCAAACCCCAGCATATGTGTATCCAATATCATCCATAAATGGAGTTCAAAAAATGAAGCATAACTTGTTTCACAAAACCTAGGTCAAATAATTCTAATAATACACATAAAATCCTTATTTCTCTACCTTAGGATTCAAAAATATTTTCTCAACTAAACACCTCAAATAAGGAATAATATCACCATACCTCTTAGTTTGCTTTGATGAAGATGAGCCCTCAAAATCTGTCTCAAAATATTCTATCAATCTTATGCCACTTCAAGGGTTAGTTAGCATAAAATTTTTTCAACCATCCACATGAAAACCTTTCCTCAAAAAATGTGTATGAAAATATTGCTCTACAACTCCTTTAATTTTCCAAGACAAGTCTTTTAATCAATGAACAACATCCTTCAAAATTTATTTCACCATGCAAAAATACACACAATAATTAAACCACAAAATACCTTATAACTCCTACTTGTAAAGGCCACAAGTAATTTTCAATATTATCAACAAAAATCCTAAGTTCATACAATAATTTTAATTCCACTTTCATACATATTATACCTCAAATATTTCTAGAAATTATTTTATCTTTATAAAGCCACACATAGAAATATAAAATGCACACAATATTTTGATTTTAAGAACCTTAACCTTATGTCTCCCTAGATCAAGCAATATGCACACCAAACAATGCAAAATTAAAACCTTATGCCTCCCTTGGTCAAGCGCTATGCATACCTTAATTAATTTTTTTTTACCTTGCCTCAAGTGCTACGAAAATAACTCGAACCTCCATATTTTACTGGCGTACATCCTATAACAAGGTAGTTAACCACGTGGGCTAGATGCCCATTTGAAATAGATCGTGTGCTACCTCCTTATTAGTTCATTGCTCTTTGAAATGTGTGCACTATAAATTTTCTTCTCTCCCTACCTATGCAAGCTTTCCCCAGATACAAATCTCGATTGGCGCATTCAACCTTAGCTTTACTACCCTTGATGAATAGCACAAATATTTTTACCTCTCTTTTCCTCCATGATTCGCATGCTCGAATGGATTATCGAATGGTACATTATCTCAACCTTAGGCCATGCAAATAATTTACCTTCTTATATACATTTTATTACCCTTTGGAACTTTGATGTCGATGCTTGGAATATAACTATATTTTTAAATTTAAAACGTTTTGGTTCCCAAATTCTAAACCTTTTAATTAATTACAATATTTTAAATCTTAAAATATTTAAATATTATAAATTAGACTTTTCACCTTTGGGATTCTTATAAAATAAAGTCTTATCTTTTTCTTTGCAAATACCACCATGGAGAACTAATTAAACCTTTTCTTTTTCTTACAAATGCAACCATGGAGAACTAGTTAAGACTTTTTTTTCTTGCATATGCAACCATGGAGAACTAATTAAACCTTTTATTTTTCTTGCAAATATAATAGTAGATAACCTTGTATTTTTCTTGCTCACACAACCATGGAGAATGCTTTTTCCTTGATAATTATTATCTCATGTACCCTTTGAAAATATTTGCCTTGCACTTTGATATTTCAACCTTGAAGGTATTTCTCAACTATTTTACCTTTGAAATCAATGATAACCAATGTACTCAAAATCTCCAACAAATACATCATCTAAGTGGAGAAAATATATAAAAACGAATATCCATTGAGATAGATAAAAAAATATACATATAGCAAATCTTGTTGTAGATCAAGCGATATTGGTTAAAAAGAGAACCGACATACCAAACTATATAATATTAAAACAACAACGAATAATGAAGAAACCAATTCGTTTAATCCAAAGGTAAGGTCATCCAATAAAGAGCAACATAAAACAAAAAGTTTACTTAATTATTCAACTAAGGGCATTCCAAATACAAATTATCAAACATGTAATAACAAGAAAAACTAAAAAAACACATACATTCAAAATACCAAAATTTCATTCCAACAATTCAAAACTTCCATAGAGCATTTTTCTAATCTGGCCAGAGAATCCATAGTGCATAAAACACAACATAATATTCAAGAATGAACCAACTTGATCTCGTTAAATTTATTTTATTTGTTAATTAATTTATATTTATATTTTATTATTTTATTTATATATTATTATATATTTATTTTTATATTTAATGTTAATCAAATAAATATGTAAATTTAACTAGAATGCATATATACATATATCTCAAATATTTTTTCTTATATAAGTAATCTAATTATGGTAAAATATTGTCATCTATGTGTTAAAAATAGCTCCCATGCTTTGTGGCACTTTCCTTGCCATTGGAGGATTTTAAATGCAAGCAACCATTTACTTCAAACATATGCAAACATACATTTGCAATGCACCTACAAGAAATGTATCAATATGGGTTTTCATGTACCCATGGGCCATTGGTGAATATTTCATTACTAGGGCTATTTTTCCCTTTGGCTAATAGTGAATATTTCACCGTAGGTGAAAGTTTTCACCCACCATAATTTCTCGTATTAAATTTTTAGAACATATAATAGCAACACAAAATGCATTAATAGTACCAATACCAGATCCAAAATATTAAAGCATAAAGTAATAATTTAATCATAAAGCATTTATATTAGCAATCAAAAGATTGATTCTAAGAAGAATTGTAACAAGTATATTTTTTTTTTGGTACTGTTAATAAAGGAGAGGGTTTTAAAGAGATCCCACAACCACTACAACTAAAATACCACCCAAGCGAGAAAGACTAGAACTAAACCCCACCAAACACCGTGGGATAGACCAGAAAAATATTGCACAAAACTAAAAACCCAAGGACACATAAGAAGAGGAGAACTGAGATAGTTCTACCCCAACCTACCCATCTCTTGAGCAACAGAAGCAACCAAACGAGAAATATCCTTAGAGTAATCCAGTGCCAACTTTAATGAACTCCAAATTTTCCTTTGATTAATGTCAATAAGCTTTAAATTATGAAAGATCAAACATTTTTTCTCCTAAGATACCTCTGAGGTATAAACCTCATTGATCGGCTTCTCCTGGTGGCAATCATATGGAAGGACATCTAAGTATGGAGGAGGAGAGAGAGAGGAGGAGCCATCAACCACACACTCTTTGTTACCCAGATGTTTAGATTTACATAAGCCACTATCCATAGCAACACAGGTGGGTGTCAGATCTAGATCCACAAGCTCCTCAACAATCACCTTAGGAGACACATTGAACCTAACAAAAGGGCCAGACAAGGGAGCACGATTACCACCATTAGAAGCCTTACCACAAACCCCTTTAGCCGAAACCAAAATCTTTCTTGAAACCTTCTTAAGAACAAATCCAAAGGAAAACAAATAAATATCGTCATTACAATCAGACTCTATCTCCAAAACCACCTTCGAGCCACTGACAACAAGATCAAGAATATCCTAAAATGGCTTAAGGATATCATTAACAACTAAATCTTGTTCAAGAGCAGCCTGCTCAAACATAAGCAAAGCAAGGCCTTTATGGATGGGGGTCTAACTACAACTGCCTTGCACGTTTATAAAAGACTTTTTCAAATACTAGAAAAGAAACAAAAGAATATTCATGCAAACATGACGATGTAAGTGGTTTAAAAAATAGCATGAAAACTCCTAATTATCTCATAAGAAGAATCTAAAGTGAAATAATTCATAATAACCCTAGCAACATGATCCTAGGGAGAGAACAATGTCTCAATACTAAAGTCATTTTGGGCTCTAGGAAGAAATTCCTCCTTATCCAAAAATAAACTAATCTCTTGCAAGAGGGAGTGCCTATCACGATTGTGATAAGTACCATCTAAAATCAAACTAGTTATCTTGCTAATAAGCTTTGTTGTGACCTAGAATAACGATGAGCCAATCATGACCTAACCGTCATTCCAAGTAGCCACCATTTATTTGTTGAGCACCATATTGTGCCCATGAAACTTTTGAATACACTCTTGAAGACCCCCTTCCGCTAGAATAGATTTCACTTCATCATCGAAGGTGATAGAAGCAGGCTCCTACCGAGACTTACTCATCTTATGTTTAGGAGAGAAAATCTTCGCATTACTCATCAGAACTAAAAACCAAATTATCCTAAACACAGATAGGAGAGAATAAACCCAACCAACCAAACTCGAACCAGCAAGATAACATAGATGAGAGAGCCCTCAAAGTGGGCCAAGATAAAGATACATGTTCATCGCCACCAAAGTACAAAGACCAACAACCAGAGAATGAGTTGGGACTCACCAACGAGGAAAACCTATGGATCCCGAGAGTTGACGCAAAGAAAGACAAGCCATACCCGGGAAAGTATGCTGAAACCAATGCAAGGGGCAGCAAAAAAATCCCCACTCATGGGGAAGATGACCCGAATGACAGAAGCATACATGGAAAACAAGCAAAATATAGTTTCATAGATTCATATTAAAGATATTTAATTAACAAACAAAAGATACTGCAAAATCTAGTTTCATATTAAAGATATTTAATTAACAAGTAAAATATAATTTCATGAAAAATAATAATTTAATTTTCATTTATTTAATTCCTCATCAAGTGGAATGGGGACCACTCTCATAAACTTAAACCACAACTCACTAGACAGAAATTTAGAAATGCATACGACTTTTTTCTGCCATAAACGTAAATTCGTACGCTTTTTATAGGCGAATTATCCACTGCCCTAATGAAGCCCTGAGACGCCGGCGTTGTGACGTTTCCACGCAAACTGATGGTGCTGATATTTTTGCTCATAATTATTTTTAACCCGTTCAGCATGCTCTGTTTTTCCACGTTAAACAATTTAACTTCCCTCTTTAGTCAAGCTCCTCTCCTTCGTTTGTCACTTCCTGTCACCTCCTCCACGTAAGTATGAAAGGTTTTTCTACCACAAACGTAAATTCGTACGCTGTTTATAAGCGAAATATTCACTGCCCTATTGAAGCCCTAAGACGGCGGCGATGTGACGTTTCCACGCAAACTGATGGTGCTGATATTTTTGCTCATAATTAAATTTTAACCCGTTCTACACGCTCTGTATTTCCACGTTAAACAATTGAACTTCTCTCTTTAGTCAAGCTCCCCTCCTTCGTTTGTCACTTCCTGTCACCTGCTCCACGTAGGCATGAAAGGTTTCTACTAGCAAAAGTTAAATTGGTTAAGTATTTATAACTCCTCTCCTTCGTTTGTCACTTCCTGTCACCTCGTCCACGTAAGAATGAAAGGTTTTTATTAGCAAAAGTTAAATTGTTTAAGTATTTATTAAAAAAAGATTTAGATTCAAACAAGAAAAAGTATTAAAGGTGGTAGTCTGTTTTAAATCTTCTAAGTCGGCACTAAACAAGACCAATTCTTCCAAGTTGTGGTCTCCATCTCATACAGGTCAACAGCAACTAAACGAATAGGTTTAGTGAGAACAATCTTTGTGGTTTGAACGCTATGCTTATCAGTTACATGTAAAATAGAAAAGGTTTAGTGGGCATGGTGGTTATAGGGGCGGACTGTGCGAAGATCTGTGTAGCGGCTTCTGACGAGAACAGCGCAGAATACTGTGGCGGCCATAAAAGCTGGAGAGCCTCGGTTTTGATTCCACCATATAAATACCAAAAAAAACACAATCTTAAAATAGAAAAAGTATGATAAATTTTTTATTATATATATATTAAAAAAAATACATTGAGAAGAGAATAAGGAAAGTTGTCCGAAAAGAAGTTGATTTGAAGGAACCATAATAAATGCTATTGTAAATGTTTTTCTAAAAAAATTAAATTATATATTTTAAATGAAAAAACCAAATCATATTAAATAACTAAATTTAAACTATATTTTCTTAAAGAGTATTTTGTCTTTTTAAGAAAGTTAAAGGGTGATAAATATTAAAGAACGTTGAGAAAGGAAACCACAAGGAAATCAACTATAAAAGAAATATGAACCAACGTGGATAAACTCCGGCGGCTTTACTGTTACACCCGATATTGGGTCAAGATATATAATATTTTAGTCCTCGTTGAATAAATACACAATTCTACTTTTAAGTAGAACCTAAACCGGATTTGGCGTCACGCAATGTTTCCGTTAGATGCACTCAACCGCACATCTTGGAGACATCGCGCTTTGTAAGTATACGAAGAATATATTAGTGAATGATGAGCATGATTTGTTTATTAAATGTAGTTTTGACAATATCTCACAAGGAAGGATTTCACTTAACACAAGGTGAGATGTAGGTTGATTCTTAGGTTTACAGTGGAGATATTCATTGAATTTGTGTTGTTCATCTTATAATTCAATCAAGTCAATTTTATTATGGGGACAAATATCATCAACCAAATTTTTAACAAATATAATTTTTAAATGGAGAAGTTGTCACGCTATGTTCTCACCTTACTCCATAAATTATTATCGTCCTCCAATTTCTAAATCATAAAAAAATTGACAATAATGAATTTTTTTTTAATTATGATGTCATACATAGCTTCCATGGCATGTTTCTTTGGAGGTAATTGTGGATGAACATTTCCTTATTTTTATTTCAATTAATTAAAAAGTCTATAGTGGATGTGTAAGGGGGTCGTGGTCAGTTCCCTCTCCACCAAGGATTGGCCTTTTTAGTGTTTGAGCAAGCGACAACCGAAAATAGGATGGTAGCGAAGGAAATCTTGAATCCTTTAGCCGATCTACTGGTCCTTGCGCCTGGACAGGCTAAGGTGGTATTTGATAGCTCTAGTGAAGACAGTGAAGATGTTTACTCGTTTTAGGTGGGCTCTGGACCGAAAAATATTTCTTGTAAAATTTATATCTCGACTGAAGACGTGAGGAAAAAATCATCAAACAATGATGATTTGGTGAAAAATTCATTGTTTTATAATGAACTCGCCTAAGGTGGAGGGTCCTCCATCAGTTAGCCAGACGAAAGGAAGGAAGTGGTACCCAAAAGTTGTTGTGTCTACTTGGCAAAAATTAGGAGGATGGATCATCCCCCTTATCCCCCCAATGATGTGAAGATTCTCCCTAGGGATTTCCATAAGGACAAAATGGTAAAAGATGTTTATGCACCAGAGGAGGCCTCTAAGAGGAAGAGTGTAATTTTGCATAGTCTGAAATTAAGCAGCGTGCTGTTTAGATTTTTGTGAAGATTACATTAGACTATTCGGAGGGGTATCACAGACGATGGAAATAATTGCCCATGAGATCGACATGTTGGTGTAGAACTCCCTCGGTTCTCTCTTGTTCGTTCTCATATTTGTTCTCTCTTGTCATGTCTATTTGTGTCTCTCTGTCTTTGTGAGTTGCTCTATGTATTTTTTTTTGCTACTTTTTAAATTGATTTTAATGTAAAGTTTGTGGATCCCTTTCAAAACCCTCTTTTTTCTTAATAGTATTAAAAATCTATGTTTTTTTTTTCTTGACTAATTCTATGAAATTTTATTTCTATTTTCATAAATTATAAGTTTATACTCTCAAAATAGACTTGTATTAATAATTAAATTATTATTGATATTAATTTTTAATTTATTATATATATATAATTTTCATATATGGGATTAAAGCAGGAAATTCCTTGTAATTTATTTTATTTTTATAATAAAAAATGAAATTATTTATATAAACCTTTTTTGTATGTTATATTACATTATTTATATTATATGATAATTATTTATATTACATTATATTCTTATTGTATTACTATGATATTTTCTTAAACAATACAATAGTATTATATTCTATGATATGATTTTTTGGTTGCTTGGGTTGTAAGTTTTTATGGGCATATACCTTTTTATAAGAGTTACATTATTTGATTAAGTAGACAATCATTTTCAATATAAAAATCATGCTTTTAACATTTTGTTATTAGAGGTAAAGTTTAATTACAATTGTATTTGTTTTGTATAATATCATTTGATTAATTTTTTATAGAAAAATCCTTTGCTCAGGATGTAAAAATTTCATTCCCATTTAATTGCTCTAAATTATATGGCCTATTTAATTGCATGGATTAATTTTAACTTATTCACTATTTTTTGTTTTAAAATTTTAAATATAATATTAAGTTTTTGAAAAAATTAAATTAGTTATATGGATTAAACAAGTCTCACACATATTATATTGTGACCTAATGATATTATCATAGCTATTGTGACCTAATGATATTATCATAGCTTGAGAATTATGTAAGTATAGTTAGCAAGATTTGAATCTAAGTTTTCTCCTTCAAAGTTAAGAATTTTAACCAATTGTGTAATCTTCAACTTGATGATATCTACATATAAATTTTTATAAGGGTTACACTATTTGATGAAGTACATAATAATTTTCAATTTAAAAAATACATTTGTAACCAATTGATCATTTGAGATAAAGCTTAATTATGTTCACACTTATAATTGCTCCGTATAATGTTATTTGATTAATAATTTTAAAGAAATTATTTGCTAGGGATTAATTTTAAGTTATTCAATATTTTTATTATTTAAAAGTTAATTATAATAATAAGTTTTTAAATATTTAAATTAGTTATAATATTAAAACAAACCTCACACATATTACATTGTGACCTAAAGCTTGAGAATTATGTAAGTATAGTTAGCAAGATTTGAACCTAAGTTTCCTCCTTAAAAGTTAAGAAATCTAACCAATTGAATTAATATCATTTCACCATTAAAATGATATTTTATATATATATATATATATATATATATATATATATATATATATATATATATATATATATATATATATATATATATATATATAGATAGATAGATATATAAATAGATAGAAATATTTAAAGGGTTTGCCCTAGAATAGTTTTACTAGATAGCTTGACATAGTTTCCAAATCATTGAAGAATTAATAAAAATGTTCATCCAATATTTCTTGGTATATATTGAATAAAATGTAACTATTAATGGCCTATACATCCTCAAACAAGCTCTTAGAGATATTTCACTCAATTCATGACCAAGATTTTGGGTCTAGTAGGAAGACCCCATTACACCCTCCTAGAAGAGGAACTTTTAAAAAAATTCATATAAAAATTGTATGAACAACTAGCCTACCCCTTAGAGACAATCATCATATTTTATTTTGAGGATGTAGTAGATTTAATAAATCATATATAAGTTTTCCTCTTGAGAAGCGACCAATTTAAAAAAAAAAAAAAATTAAGAGAAACTACCTTCTTCCAACTAGAAAGGATAATACAAAAATAAGAATGTTGTGGACGATGGGGTAATTGACTCATGCCCACCAATGATGTAAACATTTTTCTACCCTAAGAGAAAGACCTAATATAAACTCTACTAGGCTTAGTCAACCCCCTAAAACTATCCATGACCAATTTTTAGAAGCCACAATGATAGAGTTACCGCATATCAAAATTGTAGATCCTGAAAGGGTTAAGCTCCTTTGGTTTAAATCCAAAGAATATTATGGGTTTAACCACACAAGAAATTATCATACCAACAAATGCAATACCCTAATACATCTTATTCAATATTTAATTGATAAAAAATACATTGTTGTTGGTGACTCTAAACAACATTATTTTTATAACCAAAAAAAGAGTATCTTTCAAGACCTATTGTCCAACCATAATTTGAAAATAACAAACCATATTCAATATAAAAATATTCCATATCTAATTCAATACATGGTTGGAATAATCCATTCCTCTAGTCATGCTATTATACGAAAGAAACATAAAGCTCGACCATCCCATCAAGCCTCTCAACCTCATATCATCCTCTAGATTAAGTATCCTTTCATATTTTAAATATTTTCACCCTCAAGATGTAAATCCTAGGGACCTCACAAATATTATGGGATCCCTTTAAATAAATCACACCATGATATAATTATATATAATGATTCCCCCTCTACACCTATAGACAAATATACCATTCTATACATCACTTGTTATATTTAACAGCTTTTCAAAAATATATCCTTGTCAACAATGGTTTTTTCCTTAATATTTGTAGCATGAAATCTATAAATAATTGTTAGGCTAACCAAGCATTATCTAGAAAAATCATATCTAATCATAAAGTCCTTTGATAATAGTGTTACCTTTGAAAGTTAGACCTTCTACATTAAGCATCCTATTTCATGTTATGCCATGTGACTTATCCTATAATATTATCCTCTATAGACCTTAGATTTATGCAATGTGGGTTGTTCCATCCACTATCATCAATTACTTATGTATGAATATCAATGCAATATGTATAGTATTCCCATTGGCCCTTAAACATTTACCTACTATCAAGTAGTACAAATCAAAAATAAAAAATTATATATTTTTCTTTCTCTTGTTTTTATTATATCCTCTTAATACCCCATCCATGATGCGTTAAAGTCACTTACTCTCAATCCACAATCTGAGTAGCCTAAGGGTCAATATAATAACTCAAACCCTAAAAAGAACAATATAGATAATGGTAATCAAATAAATATACAAGATAAACCCAAATTTCTAGATAGTGATCAATTTGAAACTCACAATATTGATCAAGTTAATTAAAAAAGTAATTTAATAGCCTTAAACCTAGCCAAAATTCCTCCTCTGCCTCAAATCTTAGTATTACCATATAGAATTAGAAAAGCATTGTAGATAGATAATTTGTTCTTTTATCTCATCAGTATTACCAATAAGGAGAAAATCCAAGGTAGTAATCCCTACTAAATGGAGCAATAGTATTTTTCATGTTATCTCTTAGATTTATACCCTATACCTAAATAGATATCCTATAACATGGCATACAAAGAAAATATACAATAACTCTCTGAGCAAGCTATACATGAACCTTAGATTTATACAATGTGGGTTGTTCCATCCACTATCATCAATTAATTATGTATGAATATCAATGCAATATGTATAGTATTCCCATTGGCCCTTAAACATTTACCTACTATTAAGTAGTACAAATCAAAAATCAAAAATTATATATTTTTCTTTCTCTTGTTTTTATTATATCCTCTTAATATCCCATCCATGATGCGTTAAGGTCACTTACTCTCAATCCATTATCTGAGTAGCCTAAGGGTCAATATAATAACTCAAACCCTAAAAATAACAATATAGATAATGGTAATAAAATAAATATACAAGATAAACCCAACTTTCTAGATAGTGATCAATTTGAAACTCACAATATTGATCAAGTTAATTAAAAAAGTAATTTAATAGCCTTAAAACTAGCCAAAATTCCTCCTTTGCCTCAAATCTTAGTATTACCATATAGAATTAGAAAAGCATTGTAGATAGATAATTTGTTCTTTTATCTCATCAGTATTACCAATAAGGAGAAAATCCAAGGTAGTAATCCCTACTAAATGGAGCAATAGTATTTTTCATGTTATCTCTTAGATTTATACCCTATACCTAAATAGATATCGTATAACATGGCATACAAAGAAAATATACAATAACTCTTTGAGCAAGCTATACATGAACCTTAGATTTATACAATGTGGATTGTTCCATCCACTATCATAAATTACTTATGTATGAATATCAATGCAATATGTATAGTATTCCCATTGGCCCTTAAACATTTACCTACTATCAAGTAGTACAAATCAAAAATCAAAAATTATATATTTTTCTTTCTCTTGTTTTTATTGTATCCTCTTAATATCCCATCCATGATGTGTTAAGGTCACTTACTCTCAATCCATAATCTGAGTAGCCTAAGGGTCAATATAATAAATCAAACCCTAAAAAGAACAATATAGATAATGGTAATAAAATAAATATACAAGATAAACCCAACTTTCTATATAGTGATCAATTTGAAACTCACAATATTGATCAAGTTAATTAAAAAAGTAATTTAATAGCCTTAAACCTAGCCAAAATTCTTCCTATGCCTCAAATCTTAGTATTACCATATAGAATTAGAAAAGCATTGTAGATAGATAATTTGTTCTTTTATCTCATTAGTATTACCAATAAGGAGAAAATCCAAGGTAGTAATCCCTACTAAATGGAGCAATAGTATTTTTCATGTTATCTCTTAGATTTATACCTATTGAGTGGTATTTTCACCCGATTGTGAAAACACACTCTCCGATAGGATTTGGGTTCCAAATCCTCTCTTGCAAAGAAATTAAATAAATAATTTCTCCAAGGTCTCCGCTATATTAGCATTTTACATTTGTGTATTAATAATCTCAAATAAAGATATTCAATTTAAATGCTTGGAACACCTTAGTGGTTGCAAGTAACTGAAAACAAGGGGCAATGTTGGTTTATTTTATTGTGAAACTTTAATGATTGTTCGTTGAACCCGAATAAAGCAAATGTGATCTGGCCCTTGTATGACCACGACGTAACTTCAAAATGGAAATTGATGAAATGCCATAAAACATAACTCCTTCAATGAAATTGGAATTTTCATGAAGGGAATGTCATCATCGGCTCATGAATGAAAAATAAAACTGAAAAATGAAATTTTGGCCCTGAAATGGAAATTTTCTATTTTCGGATTTTGAAAATTTTCAATTTTTATTTTGATGACTGTAGAATTAAAAGAAAATTGAACTTTCTGAAACAATAAAGTGCAAAAAATGAAAATAAAATGCAAAGAATGAAAATGAAAAATGCATTCAGGATGATGCAATCCTATTTCGACAAAACCGAAGATATGAGGTTTCCTGCATACAACCTAACCTATTGGACCTGCAAAACATGCACAATCCTAATAAGCTAAGTGCTAGTTCCTAGGGTTTTGAATGGGGTTTTCAGATTTAGACATTCGCTTGGAGCAACCAAGATAACTTGCATTAAACTCCACCTATAAGCCTAAAATCTAAAAAGGGGAAAAATAGACATTAAATCTTGCATGCGAGAAAATAACTCCTTCTTTCTTGTCAATGAGGTGCAACTCTCTGAATTTTTTGTATTAAAAATTTATCATTTTACAATAACAGAAGTCTCTAGTTTTCTCAAAACCAGAAAAAGGGGAAGAAAAACACTCCAAAACAGGCCCAGAATGGCTTATCACCCTCAGCTCTGCAACCCTGCCCGCAGCGATTTCCGACCCTTGTACCTGTCCTATGCTTCTGCTTTTAAAATTTTTGGTGCGGTTCTCTGTTTTGCTCGGTGACACTTCGTTTCATTTCCCAGACTGCATCGTTTCATCTTCCCCGCCTCTTCGTTGTCTTTGACTTTCTGCTCGGATGTCGAACGTTTGATCTTCTCTGTGAATTGTAACTGCTAGTCCTGAAGCGTTACACCATAGTCCTGACATCTTCATGCCACGTGTTCTATGCCTTCCCTATATAATCTGTAACGGCCCGCCATGAATCACGACAAAAATAGCATGTCGCGATATCACGACGTTTTTATATCTACAGCTTTGCTCCTCTACCTGTATCGCGAAAACAAGACATGTCGCGATATCGCGATGTTTTTCTGTCAACAGCCTTGTTCGCCTTCATGCATCGTGAAAATGAGACATGTCGCGATATCGCGACGTTTTTCTCCTTCGGGCCGCGTGGATGCAACCTGTCATGAAATCGCGACGTTTTTTCCTTCGCTGTGTTTTGTTGTACTTAGCCGCGAAAACGTGACATGTCACAAAATCATGACACCTTTTCATTTCGTACCATCTCACTGCTTTCTGTCGTGAAATCATGACGCTTTTCTCTTTCGGGCTATGCAGATGCAATCTGTCACAAAATCGTGACGTTTTTCTCTTTAGCTCTATCTTCCTGCCTTTGGTCGCGAAAATCCAACATGTCACGATATCACGACACTTTTCCTCTATGTTCACTTTGGTTGCTCCAGGTCACGAAACTCCGACATGTCACGATATCGTGATGTTTTTCTTTTGCTCCTTCCTTGCTTTCCAGCCGCGAAAACTTGACATGTCGTGATATCGCGACATTTTTTTCTCCTTGCGCTTCATTTCGTCTTCGGGTCACGAAAACGTGACATGTCGCGATATCGCGACAACTTTTGCATTGAATTTTTCTTGCTGCCTTTGACCGCGATTTTATGACATGTCGCGATATCGCGACAATTTTTCTTGTGGGCCGTGAGACCGAAACATGTCACGATATCGTGACACTTTTTCATTTGCTGCATCCTGCTGATCTGAGCCGTGAAAACATGACATGTCGTGATATCATGACAATTTCTATACTTTGCCCTGTTTGACTGCTTTGACCACGATTTCATGACATGTCGTGATATCATGACATTTTTCATTCTGTTCTATTTGACCACTTTGACCGTAATTTCATGACATGTCGTGATATCGCGACTCTTTTTATTTTTGTTGTCTTTTGCCGATCTAGGTCGTGAAAATGTGACATGTCGCGATATCGTGACATTTTCTCATCCTTAGCCATGATAGAACAACATGTCGCGATATCATGACACTTTCTTTTTCTTAGCCGCGATAGAGCAACATGTCATGATTTCGTGACACTTTCTTTTTCTTAGCCATGACAGAGCAACATGTCATGATATCGCGACACTTTCTTTTTCTTAGCCGCGACAGAGCAACATGTCACGATTTCATGACATTTTTCTTTTTCTTTGATTTTAGCATCTGGGCCACTGCAGTCTTCTTGGAAAGCATGTAAAAAAGAGTGGGTCCCCAATTTTGGGGTGTGTTGTGGAGCAGCCACAACAAATGGCGACTCTGCTAGGAAATGCTCCTGAGCATTTCGGTGAGAACCTAACCTGGAAATATACAAACTTGAAAACAGGTGTCAGCCCATAAAAACATAACAAATGCCGATAGATCAGAGATGCATGAAACATTAGAATCATTAAGTATCAGCTCGGTGTGTGCAATGTGCTCCATTTTCTATCGTTTGAAATTGATCAACATTCCATTGTCAGTTTTACATGAATGCATATGTGAGATTGTGAATGATTTATGCATCCTGATAAATATGCTTAGAGATGTAGCAATCTGCTTTAAGCTTTCTAGTATCATACACAAACATTTAAAATTATCAAACCCTCTTAGGATCAACTATATATATAATGAATTACTTTATTAGATCCCAAAGTTGGTTATGAGTCACTACTATCTTGAACCCATGTGCAAGTGAAAGTGAAATCAGAGCTTTGGGGAATCGGATTCCCAACCTAAACGAGATGGGAATTTAACCCTATCCTTACTACTCTAATATGGAATTCATTACCTCACTTTGAGCAAAATGATTTAACCAGTTATGGATGAAATGGTCATGCTAGTCTATCCGTTTGAACAGTCAGTGGTCTTGTTTTAGACAAGACATGCTGCCACGCATGGGCATACTTAACCCCATAATCCATGATTTGGCTTCATTCATTCTCTTTTTTTTCTTGGACCTTTGGGATGACTACCCATCCTTGCGAGGGACATGTAGTACGATCCTTCCAATCCAATATTAAGATGAAATGGGAAATATTAATTTTTTACTTCTTGGACCTTGGGGATGACTACCCATCCTTGCTAGGGACATGTAGTACGATCCTTCCAATCCAAGATTTAGATGAAATGGGAAATATTAATTTTATTTCTTGGACCTTAGGGATGACTACCCATCCTTTGCAGAGGACATGTAGTACGATCCTTCCAATCCAAGATTTATGATGAAATGAGACATAGGAGCTTTGGGGAATCAGATTCTCAACCTAGGCGAGATGAGAATTATGCCCTATCCTTACTACTCCATGTAGGTCAAATCAGAGCTTTGGGGAGTTGGATCCTCAACCTAAGTTCGATGAGGATTTAACCCTATCCTTACTACTCCGATTTTAGGCTTTAAGCTTTATGGAAGTGGTAAAAACCACTGTTTTAAGGATCATGTTGCATAATAGGATAGACATGAAATACTTCTTTCGCCTGACCTTTTCTTCCAAGCAAGGTTTTGATCATTTTTCTCAAGATCCTTTTTAATGTGAATAAAATGTGCTTGGTTCTAGATATCTCGGGCCTCAGTTCCCAACCTTAGGATTTTTTCTTATTTATGTTATAGCATAACCCTAAGAGGATTTGACACACTTCAATGATTTGTATCTGAAATGCATATGCAACTAAGATGGCATGTATATGCAAAGTGAGATGTAATATGAATGCATTGCCCTTTGAATTGCAGATGGAGTATTGCCATAAAAATAACTGACAACTTCATGCATCACAAGATTCAAACGATATTATTTAAAATGTTTGTGTTACTTGTGGAGCTTTCTACAACACAATTCCAATGTTTCATATTCTCCTGATTTTAGGCATAAGTTGACATCTCAAAAAAATATATATATTTTTTTTTTTACAAACCAAACATGTCCATAGGACCAACACATAACTTTAAATCAAAACTTATTCAATCCAAAACCAAAATGCAATCCAAAAATGAAAATTTGAAAACACAAACCAAAACCAAAAATCAAAACCTATATACAAATGTACAATATAATACAAGATGATGCAAAGCTTGGATTATCACTTTCCTGGATCCCAAACATGATTAGAACATTTCAACAAAAATATAACGTGATGTGCATGCCAAATGTTGTAGGAATCCAAAAAAAACAATATTATACCACACCATGCAACAACTTTTAACTTCCCTTGCTCACCCCACCAATTAGATTTAATTCCATTAGTACTCTCATAGGTGAGCGTTAAAATACTAAAATGATTAGACAATAAATGATATTCAATTTTATCTTGTCTATTCTTGAAAGTATCCATTTCATAATTCGATTCATGATTTAGAAGTAGGCTCTCTTTATCCAAAATGAGACTTTGTAAGCAAGAGCCTATTTCTAAAAATTTTAAAGCCAAATCATTTTCCAAATTTGTAGGCCAATCAAATTTGTGTAACAGTTTGCAAGCATCTAGGATATTTACTAAATTAGGATCATTAACAGTTTTTACCCTAGATTCAATTAGTAATTGTTGATGAATTTGATTTAACAATTCAAGTGCATCAACTTCTTTTCCATTCATTAAAACAATGTTGTCAAAGGTGTGATTAAAAATTATACCTTGTTTTTCATTCACCTTTAATGACATTTCACCATAAACATAATTCAAATTCAAAATATGGTCATGCACCCAGTTGAAAACATGGCCCTCCTTTTCAACCTTCAAATATTCTTGGTCAAAGTGTATGTCCAATGACTCATCTTGATGATCACTTATTTGAGTTGCTTCCAATTGATCAATCTCTTTGTCATTTGGTTCCCATTCTTTGTTCACTATCCATGGTATCTCTTCATGTGAGATAGAAGTTTCAACATCTTGCATATCAAGTGAAATATGAGTTTCATCTATAGGGGTGTGAGAAAAAAATGCATTATCATAT
This sequence comes from Wollemia nobilis, assembly GCA_028583015.1. Classification (NCBI taxonomy): domain Eukaryota; kingdom Viridiplantae; phylum Streptophyta; class Pinopsida; order Araucariales; family Araucariaceae; genus Wollemia; species Wollemia nobilis. The sequence goes on along the minus strand of JAQPPZ010017260.1, from coordinate 3,001,049 downwards.
CTCCCCCAACCATTGTAAAAATTGTCATCCAAATCCATGATGTTTGTGGCATGATCTTTTGATTCATTCATCAAATATTTTTCTTCTTTGTCCTTGGTAATGGAATCATTATAATCTTTCAAAATTTGATGAGACTTGAAACCCTCTTCCAAAACATCCTCAAATTGTACAGGAGTTGTGATATCTTCCTTTGAGTAGGCGATTGTGTCATCCTGCATATCAATTGGCACACAAGTTTCATTAGCAGTTTTGGAGTGAGTGTAGTCTTCCCACTTCTTCCAAGCATCATAATAATCATCTTCCAAAATCAAGTGGTGACGTTCAACTACTTCTTCAACATCTTCCAATTCATCAATGTGTTTCTCATCAAATTCATCTTCACCTTCCTTAGATGGTTCAATTATTTCCAAAAGTGGGTCATTTCTTGAATTCAAATTTGTAAGGCTATCATCGTCCAAATTAGTAACCCATGATACAGTTTTATCATAATTTGGAGGGTGAAGAATTTCTTGATTGTTAATTGTACACATCTCATCAATAGTATCTTCCAAGAACAAGTGGTGAAACTCTATCATATCTTCAAATTCATTTATTGGTTTTCTTCCAATTTCACTTTCAACCACTTCATTCAATTCTATGGTAGGTTCCGTCCTATCACCTATCTCAAACCTTGTTGAATTTAGGACCCCTTTATCCGCATAATCGTGCATCTCTATGAATGAGATCGCTTCTGCATAATCTTCACTAGCGGATGTTGGTTTAGCACTTTGCACCTCCTCTTGGACTACATCTAAGGTGGTTGTAACATTTGGATATTCAAATTCATCCCCTTGATCATTTACCTTAGGTATCATTGGAGTGGAGGGTGCTATATTTGATGGTTGGTGTAGGTTGGCATCAATATCTTTAGAAGGACAATCTCTCATGTGAACATGTTGTGCCTTTTCTTCTTCAAGACCTTGTCGTTCTACCTCTTCTAGGATCTCATAGATTTTCTCTAGAGACAAGCCACCCATTTTTTCCTCAATGAGTGAAGCAAGTGTGGGGTGTATGGCTCCCAGGTATACTTCCATGGCTTCCTCTTCTAATGTGTTAAAATTTTCCCACATTTGGGAGTGCAACTCACGAAATATTCCATTGAATTGACTCAAGGATTCATTAGGCTCCTTACATATGGAGGTAAACTGATTTTTCAACATTTCTAAGTCAACCTGATTATCAAAATGATAAAGATAGGCTGCTTCTAGTTGTATCCAAGAAGTCCTAACCTCCATGGGTAGTTGGCTGTACCAAAAGAATGGTTTATCATCCAAAATGTATGCAAATAACTTACAAGCCATCTCCTCATACAAAACTTGGAATCGACATAATGTATCCTTGTAGACATGTAGTTTTTGCAAGTATCCTAGTGGCACCTCTTGATTAAAACATCGTAGAAACTCCAATAACAATTTAGGAATTTGATAGGGTACCACATGTATAGACAAACCCTTATAATGATCCTCCATCATAGATACCATTCTTTCTCTTAGAGACACCATTTCATCTCTTAGGGATACCATTTGCTCCTCAAATGTTGCCATTAGTGAAACTCAAAATGTAACTTTAGAACCAAATATGTTAGTCAAAAATGACAGAAGGAATCACGACACATCAGCATGGAATGACTAGCAAATATCCAACCTGCAATGTATAAAAATCAAGTTAGCATCAACTAAGAGATGTATTCATTAAAATCAAATGAAAAGTAATTGCATGAAACAACACTTCGTTAGTCGAGACCAAAATTTTCAAAATTAAATCAGATCACATTATTTCTGTATGAACAATCAGAAAAGCGTTAGAATAATATACAACATACCTGAATTGCTTAAAATAGAATAAAGTAAACCAATTCAGGCCGTCCTTTTAACAATTTGCTGAGTGTTAGAGGACTAAAGATAACAATCATATATAGCATTGAGATATACAAAATTTTAAATTTTTTAAATCACACTAAAATAAACCCGTCCGGCCCTCCTTCTAGCGCCAATCTGTTGAGTGGTATTTTCACCCGATTGTGAAAACACACTCTCCGATAGGATTTGGGTTCCAAATCCTCTCTTGCAAAGAAATTAAACAAATAACTTCTCCAAGGTCTCCGCTATATTAGCATTTTACATTTGTGTATTAATAATCTCAAATAAAGATATTCAATTTAAATGCTTGGAACACCTTAGTGGTTGCAAGTAACTGAAAACAAGGGGCAATGTTGGTTTATTTTATTGTGAAACTTTAATGATTGTTCGTTGAACCCGAATAAAGCAAATGTGATTTGGTCCTTATATGACCATGACGTAACTTCAAAATGGAAATTGATGAAATGCCATAAAACATAAATCCTTCAATGAAATTGGAATTTTCATGAAGGGAATGTCATCATCGGCTCATGAATGAAAAATAAAATTGAAAATGAAATTCGCCCTAGATTGGAAATTTCTATTTTCGGATTTTTAGAATTTTTTAATTTTTTTATTTTAATGCCTGTAAATTAAAATAAAGTTGAACTTTCTGAAACAATAAAGTGCAAAAAATGAAAATAAAAATGCAAAAAGAATGAAAATCAAATGCATTCAGGATGATGCAATCCTATTCTGACAAAACCGAAGATATGAGGTTTTCTGCATACAACCTAACCTATTGGACCTGCAAAACATGCACAATCCTAATAAGCTAAGTGCTAGTTCCTAGGGTTTTGAATGGGGTTTTCAGATTTAGACATTCGCTTGAAGCAACCAAGATAACTTGCATTAAACTCCACCTATAAGCCTAAAATCTAAAAAGGGAAAAAATAGACATTAAATCTTGCATGCAGAAAATAACTCCTTCTTTCTTGTCAATGAGGTGCAACTCTCTGAATTTTTTGTATTAAAAATTTATCAATTTACAATAACAGAAGTCTCTAGTTTTCTCAAAACCAGAAAAATGGGAAGAAAAACACTCCAAAGCAGGCCCAGAATGGCTTATCACCCTCAGCTCTACAACCTCCGCTCGCAACGGTTTTTGGCCCGTGTACCTGTCCTGTACTTCTGCTTTTAAACTTTTTGGTGCGGTTCTCTGTTTCACTCGGTGACGCTTCGTTTCATTTCCCGGATCTTTCATCTCGCTCGACTCTTACACTTTGATTATCGTTCTGACACGTTGAACTGTGATCTTTTGCTAAGTCTCGAAGCGTTACACCATAGTCCCTACACCTTTGTGCCACGTGTTCAGGCACTTCCCTATATAATCTGTAATGGCCTACCATGAATCGCGACAAAAACAGCATGTCGCGATATCGCGACGTTTTTATATCTACAGCTTTGCTCCTCTACCTGTATCGCAAAAACAAGACATGTCGCGATATCATGACGTTTTTCTTCCAGCAGCCTTGTTCACCTTCATGCATCACAAAAATGAGACATGTCACGATATCGCGACGTTTTTCTCCTTCGGGCCGCGTGGATGCAACTTGTCGTGAAATCACGACATTTTTTCCTTCGTTGTGTTTTGTTGTACTTAGCCACGAAAACGCGACATGTCACGAAATCGTGACACCTTTTCATTCCGTACCATCTCACTGCTTTTTGTCATGAAATCATGACGCTTTTCTCTTTCAGGCTATGCAGATGCAATCTGTCACAAAATCATGATGTTTTTCTCTTTAGCTCTATCTTCCTGCCTTTGGTCACGAAAATCCAACATGTCGCGATATCGCGACACTTTTCCTCTATGTTCACTTTGGCTGCTCTAGGTCGCGAAACTCCGACATGTCGCGATATCGCGACGTTTTTTTTGTTTGCTCCTTCCTTGCTTTCCAGTCGTGAAAACCTGACATGTCGCGATATCGCGACATTTTTTCTCCTTGCGCTTCATTTCGTCTTTGGGTCACGAAAACGCGACATGTCGCGATATCGCGACAACTTTTGCATTGACTTTTTCTTGCTGCCTTTGACCGCGATTTTATGACATGTCGCGATATCGCGACAATTTTTTCTTGTGGGCCGCGAGACCAAAACATGTCACGATATCGCGACACTTTTTCATTTGCTGCATCCTGCTGATCTGAGCCATGAAAACGTGACATGTCGCGATATCGCGACAATTTCTATACTTTGCCCTGTTTGACTGCTTTGACCGCGATTTCATGACATGTCGTGATATCATGACATTTTTCCACTTCGTCTTTCTCTCTCCTCTATGAGCCATGATTTCATGACATGTCGCGATATCGTGACATTTTTGGCATCCTGTTCTGTTTGACCACTTTGACCGCGATTTCACGACATGTCGCGATATCGCGACACTTTTTATTTTTGTTGTCTTTTGCCGATCTAGGCCGCGAAAACGTGACATGTCGTGATATCGCGACATTTTCTCATCCTTAGCCGCGACAGAGCAACATGTCGCGATATCGCGACACTTTCTTTTTCTTAGCTGCGACAGAGCAACATGTCGCGATTTCATGACACTTTCTTTTTCTTAGCCGCGACAGAGCAACATGTCATGATTTCATGACATTTTATTTTTCTTAGCCGCGACAGAGCAACATGTCGCGATTTCGCGACATTTTTCTTTTTCTTTGATTTTAGCATCTGGGCCACTGCAGTCTTCTTGGAAAGCATGTAAAAAAGAGTGGGTCCCCAATTTTGGGGTGTGTTGTGGAGCAGCCACAGCAATACCCTATACCTAAATAGATATCGTATAACATGACATACAAAGAAAATATACAATAACTCTCTGAGCAAGGTATACATGAACCATTATAAATTAAATTATAGCTAGGTTTTTGGGGGTTCAAATTTATCTTCAAATAAATATAACCTCTACAAAAATCATTGTCATTTGATAGTGAGGATGAACTTAAGATATGCTCTTAAAAATTCTATGAAGAGACTATCTCCATAAATTGACGAGACTAGGATGAAGAGAATGCTACAAACCCTTGGCACTTTTAAGGTATTGAATATTCTCTATTTGCAAGTATTAATATGCTTACTATATGACATCCTGAGCTCATCATAAATAACAATAATTATGAGAGAAATACTATACCACACTCTTTCCCAAAGGATAGACCTCTGTATCAACCTATTTAAAATACACTAAATGATAAGAAACATTATTCCTAGTTAGATATTATTATTATCTCATAATAAGTTAATAATATAGTAGAAGTTTATAATCAAATGATAGTGAGGTAGAGGATACTCCTGATAACCCTCTCCAAGATGGTTTTCTTAATCATTTACTCTAGGATAATTCCTCTAGTAAGGAACCGCCCTTACCAATAGTTAATACTAATGCTTCATCATCCCTTAACCAAGAGCAATAAATCTTAGACCAAGCCAATCTTAAAATCATAAGGGTGTTACCTAATTCTCTCAACTAGAAGATGAATTATATATTATCATTTATTAAAATATTAGCATTAACATTGGAACCCATAATAACTCTAAAATTCTAAAATCAGAGAAAGTATTGATCTTAGAAAAACATAAGTAATATATATCATTGCTCATCGTATTTAGTAATATCTTTTCTTGGTCCTATGTAGATATGATAGGACTTGATCCTTCTCTTGCATTTCATAATTTAGTTATTAGTACAAATATAAAAATGTTCAAGTAAAATCCATGGGGATGCATCCTAAAGTTTCTCTTCTTATTGAGTAAAAGCTAAAAAATATTTTAGAAGTTAGATTTATTAGACCAATTGGTTATTCTTGTTGGATCTCTAACATTGTACTAGTAGCTAAAAAGAAAAGTAATATTAGATTTTGTATTTATTATAGGAATATAAACAAAGCATTTCCTAAAGATAAATTTTCTTTACCAGAAATTAACATGATTGACAATTTGACCACAAGATGAAGAATTATCCTTAAAATAAAAACTTTTATGATATAACCAAATTTAAATTACACCCAATGATCAACCTATGATGGCTTTTAAAAATTCTTGGAAATGTTTTTGCTATTATATTATTCCCTTCAGCCTATAGCAACGGAAAAATGGTGCACCCCAACCGAAGCAACAAAATTTGTAAATGTGTGTTAAGTCCTATGAAAGCAAATAACGAAGCATGCAAAGTAAATGACAATGTATGACAAGAAATATAGTGAAATTGGGCGTTCCCCTTGTCAAATAATATAAAATTCAATTACAATACCTCCCTTTGATGACTTGAATCACTTGATACAGTATTTTACAAAAATTGTGCGAAGAGATATCAATCTCCCAAAGAACGTGGTGCACATCCACTGTTCTTCCGCATGCCCACACTCGAGGTGGGTGGGCTCAATGTTATCACCGCTTACGTAAATATAATCCTTGTCCTCTGATGTATCCTATAATGTTTTGGCACCTATATCTACACATAGGAAAACAAAAGAATATCAAAAGCATCTATGTATGATTCTAAAGCATAAAATCCCCATAGCCTGAAAAAGGCGCACATAAGGTAGAGGTATCAAATGAGCTCTAAATGAAATTAAAATCAAGAGTGATATGAAATATGTGATTTTGGGATGATATCACCTGATTTTGTAAGTTTTGGAATCCTGGTCATTGCGTTCGATCCCATTGCACTTTGTGAACCTACAAAAGGTAAACAAACAATTTCTCTACCTAGACATGTCAAAAACCTGCAATATTTGGTCAGTAAGCATAAAATGATATTATAAGGAGATCCATGTGATCATATTCCATATATCCTACTCAAATTCTCCTGCATGCAAAAGTGGGGCCCCCATACATGTAAATCGTAAAATGGTGATATCTCGGTCGATACAAGTCAAAATGTAGTGAAATTTGAAATGTAGTATCCTAGAGACATATTAAAAATAGATAATTAAAAAAATTCTTAAAATTATGCATATATTTCTATTCGTCCGAGGGTGGGATAAATTTGACTGTCATAAATTGGGGGGCGCCCGGGTGTAGGACACCCGCAAAAATCACCTAAATTTCTATGCCAATCCAATGCGCGTTGATGAAAAACAAGGGAAGAAGTATTTTAGGTAAATTATATGAGGTATTTGAACAATAAATTCGGGTTTTGGAGTCAAATTGCACCTTTTTTGCCACCTGATAACCTATCTCACTAAGGAGAAATTATGGATGAAAAGGACACAATAGATGTGAGGCAATAACTCGGTAGAAATTAGTTGCGATTCCTAGAAATGACCTCCTCTACGTGGATGAGAATTCCATACAATTTATAGACCTAGGAGGTCAAATGTGCCAAAGGCATGCAAGGGCATGCAAGGCCAAAGGGGCCATTTGTCCATCAAGGCGACATGCATTAGTGGGGGAATAGAATCTCTCCAAAATGATCTCGTTGATGGGGGATGTCATAGGCATACCCTAGGTTCTGACATGCATGTCTCGAGGAGCAGGGAAAGTAGCAATTTTTGATGGTCGCTTGTCTAGGGTTGACATTTTGCCAGTCAAACCTGCTATTCGCTCCACCCTGGGATGAATGTTGTATTCACTCAAGGGTGGGATGAATAGAAATTGCTATTCATCCTAGGGTGGGACAAATAGGAACTGAGCCTCAAAAAGTCCCTAATTGGCCTAGGAACCTTCCAAAACTATTTTGGGAGTGGTTAGAACCACTGCTTGACCTATGAGGGCTGCCCTAAGGGCTTTGTACATCAATTTTATCAATGCCTTGGTAGCATAATCGGATTGGTGTTGTTTTAGTGTCTACAAATACCCCTTTTTGACCAAAGCACTCAATGACAAAAGTGCTCAATGATTATGGTTATTTAGTAACCTAACCAAATTTTGATACCCCAATCATGGAAAGAGCATGCATTCTTGAATCCTTGCTTTTGACGAGCTAAGAAGTCTACTTTATATTGGATGTCACTCAGTCATGAAATGGGTGCTCCTCGGTATTACACATGCTTACTAGATGCCAAGTGTTTTGATTTAATTATTTTTGTACTTGATTGCTTCCCCAAGAAAGAGCGTGATTGTCTTTGTCAAATATTTGTTAGATGAACGCAATTCACATGATTGAGTGTTTAGTTGTTGATTATGATTATAAGTATGACTACCCCCTCAAGCGATGAGTCAATGAGGGAAGGACTTAGCGAGAAAAGCAATGAGTCGCTTGAGCTAGATGACTTTTTTTGGGTTCCCTTCAGGTGTACTCATGAAGATTATGGCAATTTTGGAAAGATATTACCGATCCAATAGATGTCTCATGGGGGAGAGAGGGTCACCAACTTATTTCCCGTGGAGTGGTCCAACCATTAAAGCTTTCTTAGGGATTAAAGGAGTGGTTCTCACACTTCCATGGTGCTCTTGAATTGTACCTTGAGTTTGAATGAACCGTATCAAATTTGACATGTTATTGGTGGGTTTTAACATATTTTTGGTGCTTTTTGGAGTAAAAGAGAGAGAGATAAACCTTGTTCTAATGGTGTGGTATGGCTATACTAGCCTTCTTGGGAAGTAAATTCAAGGCTCTCTATGACCCCGGTGGTGGTATATTATGCCTTTATGCTTGGGTATGAAATTGACCAAGTTTAGGCAGTTTTATGCTATTTTGGAGCCTTTTTGGGGTTGTTTTATGTTATTTTAAAAGTTGAGTTGTATTCATTCCAGGGTGGGGCAAATGCAAATTATGTATTCATCCCAGGGTTGGATGAATGCAAATTAATGCACTCATCCCTCCCTGGGATGAAAACAGCCTAAATAGCCTATAAAACCCCTAAAATTGCGGTGTAGGGTCCATTATTGCAAGTTTATTTTGGTGATTCGAGTGGTGAGGAGGAGGAGAGTGATTGTGCACATTGAAACGATGTTGAAATCAGTCTAGGACACCATGATCCATCATACCAGAGCATCCAACAGAGGATTTGGTGCAACGTGGGTAGGTAGTGACTCCTGGATCATGCTTTAGTGCTATTTTTTAATTTTGTGTTTTTTGCTTTGTTATTTTATTTTTATTTTGCTTTGATTGTTGAGGCATTTAGAAAGGCCATTTTGTGAAGCATAAGAATGCTTACTGAATTTTTTTGTGCTATGTTTTATTATTTTAGGGGTCAGTATTGTAAGCCAAAGTTGTTTAAGACCACCTGAGTTGCCTTGAGTGAGGCAGATTGGGAGTGGCTGGATCAGTTGGGGTTTAAGCAAATGATGTGGTTAGAGCTTGTGATAGGTAACCGTGCTTACTTGATAGCCCTGATTAACTTGTGGGATCCCTGCACCAATACCTTTCACTCCACATAGGGGATATGATGGTGACTTTGGATGATGTTTATTGGATTTTGAGTATTATGATAGAGGGGTGACCCATCAGGACGACGCACCATGACCTGAGAGGTGTAGTGCTGACTCGCTACTTTGGTGATTGAGCAGAGGATGTGGAGGATTACTACCTGAGGGGTGGTATATTTGTTGGTTACTAGTTTAGGGAGAAAGTATTGAAGGTGAGGCATGCATTACTCATGACCCTCATCTCCAATATGCTTCTACCCAACTCCTATGGGGTAAAGTTACCATGGAACCTGCTAGAGCTAGTGTTTTCCTTGGTGGTGAGCACTAATAAGAGACCATTGGTGATGGCGTGGGATACTACACTACTTGCATAGCTCTATGATGATTTGTACGAGATCCACTGCTAGAAGTGAAAGGGTATAGGGTGTAGCTACCTACTACAGTGCTGGGCATGGCAGCACATAGCTATGGAACGACCATCAAGGCTATCGTGGATGACTCGAGGTGAGTTGGAGGACTTGGATATTGGGTATGATATCTTTTGGTAGAAGGTACATGAGGTGGGTCAGAGTAGGTTTTGGGTGGGTGACGTGGGTCACTACACCAAGGCTTTTGCATGGCATGGAGAAGGAGTTCTTCCCCTATGATCAAGTGAAACGATAGTTCGGGATACACCAGGGGTTTCCTGGTGTGCTCATGATATATAGGCATCATGGGGATGAGTAGACCCTGACTTGGCCCATGGTTGTGGAGACTGAGGAGGTGGCTGACACAGATATAGTGTTTCTTGATGTGGATGATGTCGGGATGATAGCTAAGTATGACATGTGGTGGGTTATGTGGCGATGGCATGGTGAGGAGGCCCTTGGGGAATATGAAGTGGCAGTAGGTGAGGATATGCCTGAAGATGCACCTGAGGAATATCGGGTGGAGTCACCCTACCAGATGGAAAAGCAGATGGACCTCTTGATCGTGGATGATCAGGGTGAGGATGAGGATGTGGATATGGAGGATCAAGAGGTGCCTAAGAAATAGGATGTACCAGTATATCAATACCTTTAAATGTAGTTAGAGCTGGCTAGGGTCTGACAAGAGAGGGATCTCCTACAAGTATATGTGTAGGGGTAGGGCAACCCGAAAGAGGTTACCACTCTACGGGTGCGAGTGTAGGAGTTGGATACTGAGGTGGGGTTACTATGGGACCAGGTATTATGAGTGGTGAAGACATATCAAGTATGGGAGGCTCAGGCATAGACTTATAGGAGTGAGATAGAGTGGGAGGTGATCCAGCTTGGGGGACGGTTATCGAAGTTGGGCAAGAGCAATACCTCTCATCAAACCTGATAGAGTGAGGAGTAGTCTGTCTCATCGAGGTGGAGGATCAAGGTGGTTGGTGGGATTCATGTGGGTGGAAACCAACCAGAGATGTCGAAATGGTCATATACTGTGGGTAGTAGTACTAGTTGTAGCACTGATCCTATGTTATCATGGTGATCGAAACAAATAGGGCCTTATTTTTGGTATGGGTGAGGCTTGAGAACCCACCATATTGTAGCCTTCGATAATTTTGGAAACTATGATGTACTGTTTTACCCTATATATGAGATTTTGTTATTTGCCATCATGTGTTTCACTTATTTTTGTTTTGTATGAATGCAATGTGGTGTATGGATTTATTGATGATGTGCAATATGTTTATTGATCTATGATATGATGATGGATACCTATCATGTATGCATATATTGTAATGTGATTTGATCTGATTTTGTATATGCATGGATGTATGATGATATGGATGATTTATTGATCTAGATGATAAAATGTGTAGACTATATGACATATTATGCTATCACCATAGATGATATAGAATGCATTAGTTCATATGTACTTTTGCTATGAGATTATGTATTGGATTTGTGCATAGTGGAATTGAAATGGATGTGGTGAAATTATATGAATGACATGATGTTTATAAGATGTCTATGAGGTTTTCACTAGACTCAAATATTCTAGTCAGTTGCTCAAAAGTTGGATATTAACCATGCAGGACTTTTTGACAAGGTATGAATCTATAAGGACGACCAAGATACTCAATATCCCTGTGTGTAAGTGAGTTCATTCCTATGAGATGCATAAAGATACTGCCATTGCAATATAGGCTATCCACCAAACCTGTAATGAGGATCACTCTATGAATACCACAATTCGTATTTCTATACTCTATTGGATTAGTCCACTATGTAGTATAGGGGACCAAAAGCTAGCTCGTCCACATGCAAACATTGGTCTACACACACAAAGCTAATGTGGTAGACATATCGCATGCGTTTAGGATACCACCATTACCGGATAGGATATCCACGAAACCTGTAATGAGGATCACCTAGATGGTTTTTCAAATGTTGAGAATTCCAAGGATTCAATCTCAAGTGCCCTGCTTTTATTCAATTTTATTGGGAAACTTGCTCATATGTAGTGATGATAATCACTATTTATTTTGTATTTAATTTTCTTTAAGCATGGATTTGGGGAGTGGTGATAACCACTGTTATCTTTGATTGTTGCTTTTTGAGAATTTTGATTTTGAATTTTCAACTTTTGGGGAATTTTCTTTGGGACGAGATTGATCTTTTAGGCCTTGGGGATGACTACCCATCCTTATCAGTGATGTGTAGTATGAATCCTTACGCCTTTAGGGAACAAGGGTTGTTGAATTTTTTTTATAGTGGTGAAAACCACTGTTTATTTTGGGGAATTTGGTGGGGAAGAGTTTGTCCTTTTGCCAATTCTCAACATCTTTGAACCATTCACATAGGGGGATGAGCAAGAAAAACTTTTCGCTCAAGGTAACCTAGACCACTTTGTGGGTTTCACATTTCCTTTCACAAAACTTGGTTTTATTAGTGTGAAATGTGTTAGGATTTGATGTATACGAGGCACAATCTATGAAAGACTCTATATCCTAAAAATATCGCTAGCCTTCTACAAAATTTGAGTACAGACTGGATATGGATGTGTGACTGAAAACCCTACTGACATTATAAAACAAATGGCCAAGTGAAGGGAATAGACATGACTATGAAAATGTAGGATATACTGATGGAAATGATAGGTAGAATATGGAATGAGGTGAGTGATGACCTCGACAACATTAATTGTGCATTATACTTAGTGTACTATTTTAATGCTAGCCATGTATGAGCCACTCTAAAAAAATGTAATGTGCGATGAAGGACATGCCTAATGCAGACGATAATGCAATGATATGTAGCTTTATGAGAATGCAATATTTTTGTATTTTTGATGTTTTGATAATGTTTTTGGATTTTTGATATTTCGATAATGTTTTTGGATTTTTGATTGATATATATGTATTTATATTCATGCGATGCAATGTTTTTTTTATTTTGATATTTTGACGATGTTTTTGAATTTTTGATTGATATATCTATATGTATATGTGACCAAAAGGCTTATTGGGGGTCATTGGGGAATTTGGGGTGACTAAAGAGCTTATGGATGCCTTTGGGGCTTTTTGTGGTGACCAAAGGGCTTATGGGTACTGTTGGGACTTTTTGGTTGACCTAGATGGTTTTAGACAACCTAGGAGCATTTTAAGGTGACCTAGATGGTTCTAGACTGCCTAGGATAATTTTTGGATTGACCAAGCAGGTTAAGGCACCTTTGGAGCATTTTGGGGTGACCTAGATGGTTCTAGACCGCCTAGGAGCATTTTTGGGTCAACCAAGTGGGTTAAGGCACCCTTGGAGCATTTTGGGGTACTGTGGTGCTCTAAGAAGGGAAAAACCTCAAATGGATGGCATTCAAGGTTTTGGGATCTTTGAATCCTTCAATAGAGGTGAGTCGATATGTTCCAGGTCCTATTTGACTGGTGACGACAAAAGGACCTAACCAGTTTATCGCAAACTTATCCCTCAGGTGGGATGGCAAGTTAGAATTTTGTTTATTCTCTTTTAGGATGAGGTCACCAACATGGAATACCCTGACATGGAATTTCATATTGTAGGCTCTCTTTAGTCTCTCCTGATAAACGTACAAATGCTCCAAGGCATGGATGCATCGTTCATCGAGCAATGTAAGTTGGTCCAGTCAAGTCTATCGTGCAGTATCATCATAGATAAATTCTTGTAGGGATATGCGCACTGAGGGTATTTCTAGCTCTAGAGTCACGACTTTCTCTTCACCATACACTAGTGAGAATGGGGTTTCCAAAGTGGGCATCCAAATACTAGTGCGTGTGTCAATATTTATGACTTCCACTGACTATCTTCTTAAGGATGGAAAATAGCATTTTGTTTGAGGCCTTTGCTTGAAAATTTGCTTGTAGATAGTATGGTGTCGAGAAGCTATGTTTGATTTTGTACTTATTCATTAAAGCATGCACAAACTTGTTTTTGAATGACATCCCATTATCTAAAATGATTTTGGATGGAATACCAAAATGATAAATGATATGATTCGTTATGAACTCCACTATGTGGGGTCCAATCGTTGAGGTAAGGGGAATCGCTTCCACCCAATTGGTGAAGTACTTGGTTGCTGTGATGATGAATGTGTGATGGCCCAAGGATGTAGGAGAGATCTTCCTGATCAGATATAGTCCCTACTGCAAAAATGGCCAAAATTATTGGATCGGTTGCAAGGCCTAGGAAGGTATATGTGTCAAGTTAGCTTGATGCTAACACTTCATGCACTTTCTAACATATGTGCAACAATTTTGCTCTAAATATGGTCAGTAATAGCCCATGCTAAGGATGAACTTTGCGATGTCCATACCGCTAAAGTGGCCACCACATTTACTATCGTGTGCTTGGGCAATGGCCTAAGTAGCTTCCTATTTTTCCAAGCAATGAAGGAGTATTCCCTCGTAGCTCCAATGATACAAAATGTCTCCTAATAAGACATGCTTTGATGCTTTCTATTTGAGTGTGCTTTTTGCGGCATGCGACAATCTAGGTGAGAGGCTACCAAGCTTGAGGTAGTCTCAAATGGGTGTATACCAGTCCTGTTGCACATAAGCTTTGATGGCATGAATGGCTTGATCCTTTAAAATTTCATCCCTAGAAAAAGTTGATTGGGGGAGAACCTGTAAGAATAGCATGATACTGCTATTAAAAGGGGTTTGGGGGAATAAGGACCCCCAATCTATACGATTCATGTGATCATGAATTTGTGAGAACCTATCATGAGATGGTTCAATTTGAATCATGTGGATGCCTAGCATGGATTCAGAGCTCTCACACTTCATAAAAGGTTGCAATAGCATTTTAACATGAATTGTGGTGATGTCATCTAAAGGGTTATGCGGTATAAGTGACCCTAAGGAAGCCATAGTATCCGCAAAATTATTTGATGATCGATTGAGTGCCTTGATATCATACCACTCAAAATTTGCCAAGAAAACATCCACAAGGGCTTTATAATCTTGCTACACTGGACATATGCATTGAAATATCTCTTTGACCTGGTTAAAAAATAGCAAGGAATCACCAAAAATGTTGAGTCTTTTGATTTTCATGGTGATGGTTTCTTGAAGAACTATGAACAAGGCTTCCTATTCTATGTTGTTTGTGCATGAGAAATTGAGTTTAGATTAAAGTGGCAATGGAGCTCCCTGTGGTGTAAATAACATGAATCCCGTGCCACCCCCTCGATCACATTTGGAGCCATCAAAGAACATGGTCATATCGGCCTAGGCCTTAGGCTCGTCAGGATCTAAAAATTCTGAGATATGGAAGACCCCATCATCGGGTAATTCCATGCTAAGAGTTTGATCATCCTCAAGAGGAGCCTCTGTGAGCTGATCAACGATGACCTGACCTTTGATAGATTTTTTTCGATGAATTCTAGGTCAAATTTTGTTAACAACATGATCCATTTTGCCGTGCGACTATTATGATAAGTACGACTCATCATGTATCGCAATGGATTCTATTTCAACACAATATGCATGGTATGCCCCAACATATAATGGCATAGCTTTCTAGTGGAAAAAACCACTACTAAGCACAACTTCTTGACATATGTGTATCGAACTTCATAACTGACTAGGGTGCGACTAAGATAGTAAGTAGCCTGCTCTTTGAAAAACATATTCTTCTGGGCCAGCATGGCCCCCAGTGCGATCTCAGTGGTTGAGATGTATAAATAGAATGGTACTCCTAGTCGAGGAGGTGCCAAGACTAGTGGAAAAACTAGGTATTGCTTTATCTCATCAAAGGATTATTTCCACTCGTCATCCCAGTGGAATGCAAATCCATTATGAAAGAGTATATTCATTGGCCAATACTTATCTGACAATTGCGCTATGAAGCATTTAGTAGATACGATTTTGTCTTGCAGGCTTCAAACTTGCTTGATGATGGTCGGGGGAGGCATTTATAGGATAACCTTGACTTTATTAGGGTCCATTGATGTCTCGCTTGGAGACTATGAAACCCAAGAGTTTTCTAGATGTGACACCAAATACAGACTTCTTGGGGTTAAGCCTGATATTATGCTCAATGAGGCAATCAAGGACTTTGCGTAAGACATCGGGATGCTCATGACATAATAGAGACTTAGCCAATAAGTCATCCATGTAATCCTCCAATATCTTGTGCATGTAATCGTGGAAGATGTATGTCATGGCTCCTTGATAGGTGGCACCAGTGTTGTTGATACTGAAGGGCATGACCCTATAACAAAAATTTCCCCAAGGTGTCATAAAAACCATTTTGATCTGGTCTTCTGGGTTGATACGAATCTGATTATATCTAGAAAAACCATCCATGAGGGAAATCATTTCATGGCCTACTATTGTGTCTACCAGTGCATCGATACTAAGCAAAGTAAAATCATCCTTAGGACTCGCTTTGTTTAGATCTGTGCATATGTGAATCCTCCCATCAGGCTTCTTGATAGGAACCATGTTGGACAACCATGGTGGATAATCTATGGGGATAACAAATCAGGCATCCAAGAGCTTTTGTATCTCATCCTTCACCATCAAGGCTACTATTGGATGCATCTTTCGTAACTTTTACTTTACCGGTTTGACTACCGGGTTGAGTGTTAAATTATGCGAGACTAGATTTGGATCTAGACATGCCATATACTTGTATGACCATGCAAAAGCTTGATTTATCTCTATGAGAATATTAATGTATAGGGCTTGCTCTTCAGGGGATAATCCTTCCGCTAGCTTGATAAAATATGAATTATCTTGATCCGAGCCTATGTCTTGGTCAATCGTTGGCTCGATTGACATATATGATCCATCCTCCAATTGATGTGGAGTAGGTATCAAGTGGATGTCATATATTGAATTAATATCATTGATGGGAATGGCAGGTTCTTCTTTAGCATGAAATACATCCTGAGTAATTTTTGGGGTGAAATGAAACATCTCACCACATGGCCAATACTCAAAGGGTGACGGGGTGAATCAGTACAATCCTAGTCAATAACATCTAGGGAAAGGTGCAATGACTTGGAAGGATTGACTGAATTGTGGAGTGGTGTGGTCAAATCAATGGAGATCATGTTGATGAAATGAATTTATTCTCCAAGACCATGGGTGAAGGACTCATTATCTATATTACTTCCTACCCCCAAGTGTGGTGGTGGGGGGATAGGGATCACAGGATCCTATCTATAAATAGACTGTAGGATGGGATAATTAGGCTCAAGGAACTCTATGTGAGCCAGTGGGTATGGAAATACCACATGATAGATTTGATCCAGATTGACTGGTATTGCCCTTAAGAGTGGGCCAAAATGTAGCTGACAATACACCTCATCTATGTTGATGGGCTAGTGATCATGACATAAATAAGGAGGACCAAGGTAGGCCCTCTCCATCTAATCCTCATCATCACTATCTTATATTAGTCCCTCACCTCTACCCATAGGAATTGGGTGATACAGCAGATGAGGTCCTATATATGCTCACTCCTCATAATCATCATCATGGATGAGGACTTTTTCACTCTCGTCTTGTGGTGCCCTTGGCATGTGAGGATTCAGTAGTTCAAGCAAATGGATGGTGCCCTCACCAGGTGGTCTGACTTCTTGAGGGTGGACTGGCTCTTCATGAGGAAGGATCTACTGCTATATGGGATCATCGATGGGGAACATGCACATGAATTCCTCCTTCTCATCATCAATGGGGATAACCTATGAATGATCGATGTTCGACTCAAATGGGTCGTATGATGCTATCTCATAATCAAAGTCATCATTCGAGGTCCACTCATAAGAAGGGCCCTCATCACAAACATGAGGACACACTTGCGAGATCTTGCCTCTCTCAAAATGGGAGAGGATGTCACTAAGCATTATAGGGTTCCCATATGATATCTAAAAATAGTCTCCCAATGAGCATATGGTGTGTGGGTTGGTGTAGGGGTACCTAGCCAACTCATCTCTCTAAACTATGCAAAAGCGATTGATGCCATCCATGAGGACATCCAAGGGAAATGGGTTGTTATGTCCTAATCCTAATTTATCATCTGCCATCTGATATTATGACTGAAAAGGAGTCCACATACCCTACTCATATCTACATAATACAAAACTTTGCTAGTTACATAGGTCAAAATACTTCAGTGTGAAGTCTGGGTTAGACAAGTAATCAATATACTCCCCAAAAGGCTCCTCATATTCCTCCTCATGCTGGTGGGTTTCTATGCCATAATCAAGGTCTCCATACATGAAGTTTGTCTGATTAGGATGGAGGCCGAAAGGCATGAGGTTACCTCTTGAAAGGATATGTGTGCCCATGTATTACACAAACTCAACTATAGGTGTTTCCATGAAATTTCAAATCATGTACTCCCCTAGACCCATACTAGACATCTCAATTGTGATCAATGATCATAGTGAAGGGGAAAAAAAGAGTGTTTCTTGGGCCCATTCCATGATAGGATCATCGGTTACCCGTTCCTCCATCATGCTAGGCACTTCTTCAGAGGAGATGGTGGAAAATGTTGGGGGAACCTCTTCGATGAGCCTCTTCTTGGTGTCCTTCAACAATGGGGTCATAGATGATGGGGATGCCTGTGAAGGAGCTGACGATGAACATGGGATGGACTGCGATGAAGGCTGCTCTATGGTAGGGGGTGATGCTGGAATTAGACCCATATGAGACTTGTTCAACTGGAAGTCCAAATGAGGCAATGGTAGGATTTACTTGGGCAACTGCTGCACCAGGTTGCAGTATTTGAAGGGCTCAAGGTCTATCAAAATTATGTGAACCTACCCTTCGTACATGTACCTCAAACACTGGTGCACGATTGATGGAACACACTTCATGTTCCTGATCCAGGGTCTACCTAGAAAGATGTTATATGCCATATCATCCTCTATTATGTGGCACAATGTCATAATCATATTTTTCCCAACTTGAATGGAAATACAATTGTGCCAACTATCGAGCATATAACATCATTGAATTCTCAGAGGGTGTAGGTGGATGCAACGATGTGCACTGTAGGTAGTTTGAGATTCTCTAGTACCATTGTAGTAATGATATTACTATATGAATACCCACCAATGGATGAGTGAAAAGCAATCAAATCAAAGGAGACGCAATCCTAATTATGATTTTCTACTCTATGCATTTTTTGCAAATTTTACATTTTTCAAAATAAATTTGCAATAGTTTTCTACTTTCCTACTTAAGCACATAAAGCAAAAATGAATAGAAAATAGAGTTCTGTAAATGCAAGACACGAAGAAAGTGTTTCAGATCCTACCTCTTCTCTGCCATTGTTTGCTGGTTGTGAAACCCAGCTCAAAAAAATTAATGTTTTCTATTCACTCCAGGGTGGGATGAATTGTAGGTCTGCATTCGTCCTAGGGAGGAACGGATTTGAATCCATCCCAGGGCAGCACTAATAGTAGTCCCAAGTTTTCCTGGGTCTAGAGCGACTAAAACCTACAACAAAAAAAAGTGAAAATTGAGTCAACAAATCATATAAAAAAAAAGGTATTGGCTCCCACCATTATTTCCAATGTAGCAACAAAAAAATGAAGAACACAAGCTTATACTGAGAGGGGGGGTGAACAGTATAAGAACTCTTTTTACTTTCTCTATTTAACTTCAACTTTGCAAAGCAATGAACCAATAGCAATATCAAAGCAATGCATAAAGAAAAACACAATGAGACACCAATTTTAACGTGGTTCACCCAACATGGGTTACATCCACAAAACTTTTCTCTAAAAAGCTTTTTCAAAGTTCTTTGGGAATCCTTCCCAATTACAATGTTTATGAGCCTTAGCCCAAAGGATAATTCTTCCCCTCCTCACAAATTTATGAGCCTCCTACCCAAAGGAGAATCCTTCCCCTCATGAATTTATGAGCCTCCTGCCCAAAGGAGAATCCTTCCCCTCCTCAAGAATTTATGAGCCTCCTACCTAAAGGAGAATTCTTCCCCTCAGCTCTAGAAATGATACTTCAGAAGATCACCTGCCTCTTATTCCGCTAGCACATGGAACTCCTTTCCATAGAAGACCTCCTGTCCTTAATGCTCAGCCTCAAGAGACCTCTGTCCTCACTGATCACCTCCATAGTAACTCATCAACCTGTACTAAACACAATCAGTCAATCCAGCACAAGTATTCCTCACTCTGTCATATCTTTCCCAAGCTCAACTCATAAAGCTTGAACAAATCAATATCTGTTGCACACAAGCCTTCTCAAAGACTTGTCAAAACTATCCTCAGGTTCTTCTCAAAGAACCACTTCAACTCTTTCCTCAAGTCCTCTTCTAGGACCTGTCCAAATTAGCTCACAAGTCCTCCCTAGAACTTGTCCAAATCAGCTCACAAGTCCTCACTAGAACCTGTCCAAAATAGCTCACAAGTCTTCACTAGAAACTATCTAAATCAGCTCACAAGTTCATCAAGAAAAACTTGCTTAGCATGAACCCACAAAGAGAATTGTTAGAGACCCAATGTGATTCATCAACCTCATAGAAGCATAAAGAGAATTGTTAGAGACTCAATATGTTCTATACTTAACTCCCAATATCAATCTCAAATCTCATAGAAACATAATGAGAATTGTTAGAGACTCAATATGTTCTATACTTAACTCCCAATATCAATATCAACTCAATCTCAATCTCAAAAGAATAAGATAGATGTAGTATGCTTTTCTCAAGAACATGAAACACAACGCAACAATTGCCAACCATGCAATATCTCATATAACAATGATACTCATGTTCTTTCCACAACCAATATCTTTTCTCAAACAATTAGGGTTTTAACAACAATGCTTATAGACAAGGTTTAACCAACATCATTCAACTCAACATTAACTTTGAAGCATTCAACCATTCACTACATGAAAAGGAAACTAGTAGACATCCTTTTCCTTCCAAAGATATTTGAACAAAACAGCCACCAACATAAATCACCAATGCAAAGAATAACTTGCTCAAATCAATCTCAATGGAGTAAGCCCAAATCATGTATCAAGTAAAGCATTAACTAGATCAAAACAACCTCTATGGAAGCAACTCAACTATCAATCTCAAAAAAGTCAACTAAGGGTTTCACCAACTCAAAGCAAGTAGCAAGACTTACTAACATAAATCCTAGTGCAAAAATACTTCCTCTTCCTCAACCAGAATTATGCATTCACCCTAAAAACTCATCAATGATTTTAATGCATAAAAAATCTTCAATATCCAGAAAATGGGATTTACACCAAGAAGAATACCTAGTAGACAACCTTTTCACTCCAAACTCAATTTCAAAAAATACACCATCAACAATATAGATGGAAGAAGTTGCCCATACCTTTGTTTGAGGAAGAAGAGAATAGTTCTTCAACCTATTACCAAAACCACCCTCAACTTTGCCACCAAGTTAGGGTTAGATCATAAAAGTAACCACAAAAATATTTATTCCATAAAACACCTTATGAATCCAATCCTTAGAATTCAACTACCAAAAATATAAAGCATACAAACAATATATCCTTTTACACCTTATTTCTCCAAATTAATTAAACCATGCTCAAGGAATAATAGCTTCTAAGCAAATCTCACTCAACAATCAAGCCAAAAATCTCAACCACACACTATAAACCTTATATCTCCAAAGAAGCATTTAACCTTAAAAATAATTTTAAATAAATCTGCCCAACCACTTCTTCTTTAACAAAATGCAGATTTTATTTAAAAAACCTTACCAAAAAAATGCTTCCGAAAATCGCGGGTCAACAGTGCCTCCGAAAAAATCGGAGCGCAAAAACTCTTCTCACACTCCACGGCGGGAGTCGAACGCTTAACCTCCCTTCAAGCACCTTCGCAGAACAGTCATTGCCACTAGGCCAACGACGCTAGCTTGAAGGCTAGCAAGAGTCTCCTTCTCCTTAACCCTTTGGCGGCGGATAAACGTTGCAAAAAAATGATAGCCATAGATTTTAATTCCCAACCTTTGTGCAATTCGCATTTATTTTACTCCATTGCTTTGGACTATAGGTTATGGCTTATATAGCCAAACTTCCATGCTATGCACGATGTCGGTGGGAGGATAATTCGAACTTTTCGAATTAATATTATTTTGGTGCCTTCGAAACAACTTTAGGGTTTATGAAACCCTTTTGATTATTTAAAAAATAATCAAAGGTATTTTAGACCTTAGACCTTAGGTGGAGAACCCATTAAATTATTAAAATAATTTAATCACTAAATCAAATAAATAATTAATTAAAAAACCTTAAAAAGGTTTTATTAATTAAGTTATTTAATTAATAAGTGTCTCCAGCCTTTGCATTAAGCTGAGAGTGGTTTTGAGAAAAAACCCTTAATGCATCCACCTAGTTTTAATAAAAACCCTTAAACCTGCCATGGTTTTGATAAAAACCTTTTCATATGCCACATGGAATCTCTACGAAATCTTCTAGAAAATATTCTTTGGAATCTTCAACCTTTGAAGCCAATAAATCCTCTTGACATTAATGCCAGTTCCTTTTGACATCAATGACAACTCATAGACAAGAATCTAGGATCTCAAACCCAAAATTGCCAACAAAAAATTGTGCACCCCAACCAAAGCAACATAATTTGTAAATGTGTGTTAAGTCCTATGAAACTAAATAACGAAGCATGAAAAGTAAATGACAATGTATGACAAGCAATAAAGTGAAATGGGGCGTTATCCTTATAAAATAATATCAAATTCAATTACAATACCTCCATTTTAGGACTTGAATCACTTGATACAATCTGTTACAAAAATAGTGCCAAGAGATATCAATCTCCCAAAATACGTGGTGCACATCCACTATTCCTCCGCATGCCCACACTCGAGGATGGTGGGATCAATGTCACCGCAGCTTATGTCAATGTAATACTTGTCCTACAATGTCTCCTATCACATTTTGGCACCTATATTTGCACATAGGAAAACAAAAGAAGATCAAAAACATCTATGTATAATTCTAAAACATGCAATCCCCATAGCCTGAAAAAGGCGCACATAAGGTAGAGGTATCAAATGAGCTCTAAATAAAATTAAAATCAATAGCGATATGAAATATGTGAATTTGGGATGATATCACCTAATTTTGTAAGTTTTGGAAGCCTAGTCGCTGCGTTCAATCCCATCGCACTTTGTGAACCTACAAAAGGCAAACGAGCAATTTATCTACCTATACATGTCAAAAACCTGCAATATTTGGTCAGTAAGCATAAAATAAAATTATAAGGAGACCCATGTGATCATATTCTAGACATCCTACTCAAATTCTCTTGCATGTAAAAGTGGGGCCCGCATACATGTAAATCGTAAAATGGTGATATCTTGGTCGATACAAGTAAGAATGTAGTGAAATTTGAAATGTAGTATCCTAGAGACATATTAAAGATATATAATTAAAAATAGTCTTAAAATTATATATATATATATATTTCTATTCATCCGGGGGTGGGACGAATTCGACTGTCACAAATTGGGGGGCGCCCGGGGCAGGACGCTCACCAAAATATCCAAAATTTCTATGTCAATCCAATATGGGTTGATTAAAAATTAGGGTAGAAGTATTTTAGGCAAATTAGATGAGGTATTTGAACAATAAATTCAGGTTTTGGAGTCAAATTGCACCTTATTTTGCCACCCGATAACCTCTCTCACTAAGGAGAATTATGGATGAAAAGGACATAATATATGTGAGGTAATAAATCGATAGCACTTCATTGTGATTCTTAGAAATTACCTCCTCTGCATGGATGAGAATGTCATCTAATTTATAGACCTAGGAGGTCAAATGTGCAAAAGGCATGCAAGGTCATGCAAGGCCAAAGGGGACATTTTTCCATAAGGGCGACATACATTGGTGGGGGAAGATAATCTCCCCTAAATGGCTTCATTTATAGGGGTGGTCATAGGCATGCCTTGGGTTCTGACCTGCATGTCTCGAGGAGTAGGGCAAGTGGCAATTTTTGATGGTGGCTTGTCCAGGTTTGAATTTTTGCCAATCAAACCTGTTATTCGCTCCACCCTAAGATGAATGATGTATTCACTCTGGGGTGGGGTGAATAGAAATTACTATTCATCTCGGGGTGTGACAAATAGGAACTGAGCCTCAAAAAGTCCCTAATTGGCCTAGGAACCTTCCAAAACTATTTTATGAGTGGTTAGAACCACTACTTGACCTTTGAGGGCTGCCCTAAGGGATTTGTGCATCAATTTTGTCAATGCCTTGGTAGCATAATTTGATTGGTGATATTTTGGTGTCTACACTGCCTAAAAAATATGGGGATAAATAACCAAATAATTCAATCACCACCCAAAGTTGGGGGCATAAAAATCTAAATAGTAATATAAAAAAGCAAAAGCAAAGAAGCTATGCAAACATAATCTATATAGGTAATCAAGAGAAAGCAATAAAATTTTATAGACAACTATCTAGGTAATCAAACAAAGCAATACAATCCTTAAAACATATTTTTTCTAGGTAATCAAACAAAAGCAATAAATTCCTATAGACATGCATTAGTCTAGTTGAAGGATGGATTAAAATAGGTGTATCATAGTTTTAATATTTGTCTAATCTCTAGAATATACTAGCATTTTTTGCTTTCATTTCTAAATCCATAGAAGATGTGACAAAAATTAGGATGGATAACATTCCACATGAAACAAAGGATTTGTTGGAGAAATATGCCAAAATTATTTTGAAGGAGTTACCTCACAAGTTGCCACCTATGATAAGAATTAGTCATAGAAGAGACTTCAAACATTGATCAACCTTTTGAAATAAAGAAGATTATAGGATTACATGCTTAAATAATGAAGAGACAAGTCCAACAACTATTTGACAAGGGGCTCATAAGGGAAAATTTGAGACCATGTACAATTCTAGTTGTAGTAGCACTCAAGAAATAAGGAGAATAACATATGTGCATGTATTATCAAGAAAAAATAAGCTCATAATAAAGTATAGGTTTCTAGTAGCTTCTATAGATGATTTGTTGGATTTTTTAAGTGGAGTAGAGTCCTTAACAAATAGTGATTTGAAGAGTGGTTACCATCAAATTATAAATAAATAATGAGATGGGTGAAAATTTACATTTCAAAACAAAGAAGGCTTGTATGTATGGTTGGTCATGATATTTGGGTTGACAAATGCACCAAGAGTTTCATTAATAAAATTTTGAATTTTTTTCCTGGTAAGTTTGTGGTGGTTCACATTGATGATATTATGGAATTTAGTAAGGAAGAGGAAGAAAACCTAATGCATTTGAGGTTATTTTTGTAAAAGTTGAAAGAAGAAAATTTGTTGGTCAATTTGAAAAAGTGGTTAGTATTATGAGGAAGTGTTTAGTTTTGGCACATTTATAGAAGGAGCAATTTTCAAGAGGTACTTATAATAAATTAAACTTGAATAAAATTGGACCTTATAAGATCTTGAAGAAATTTGTAGCCAATGCATATGAAATTGAACTCCTATAGGATATAGATATTTCTCCAATATTTTATGTAGCTTACTTATACCTGCATAATAACAAACCTAAAGGTGAGATAAATATCTTATAGTTGATATTCCACTAGAAAAATAGATATTATAGCTACTAGAAGGAACACGATAAAATTTAAGCAATAATAGAATCTAATATATTGAGGAGCATAAGATACAAGGCATATAATGAGTATTAGGTTAAGTGGAAGAACTAGGATGTTGATACAATAACAAGGATAAATGCTTTTAAAATTTCTAAATGTGGAGAATGTTGAAGATTCTAACAATGTTTGTGAAAAATATTTTCTACTCGATGGGTATGATGTAGGAGCATCCCATATGAGAAAACGAAAGATCAATATTATGATAAGTTTTATGAAACCATTCAATTGAAGTTAGAAAGTAATTATTTCTTAAATACTTAAAAATGATTTCAAGAGGAGATGCAAAGGGAGTAAAATAGGGGAGAAACAAGAAGAAAGGTAAGAGAAGAGAGATAAAGAAAAGAAGGGTATTTATCTATGACAAAGAACTAAATTTATTTATATAAAAATACTTTGGCTGAATGGATGTACCTATAAATAAAAATAATAATAAAATCCAAGAATATATTTGTACCTTCATTTAAGAAAATCTTATATTTTGATATTGTTCTTATAGATGCTTTAAAAATAAATTGTTGTAAATGCAATTGTGTTGCAGGTAAATGAATGTAGTTGGATATTATTGTATTTAAGAAATTATTGTTGTTTGATCCAATATATGTCCACTAGTGATTATCATCACATGCTTCTATAAATTAGGATAGACATTTAAAAAAAAAATTGAATAGGATCTCAACCAATTCAAGAGTGTCATATACCGAAGTGTCATCATAAAACATGTCATCCAGGATATTATCATCTAGCTAAGTGTCATCACGAACCAAATTATTAAGAAACATTTTGTCTAGTTGGGTGTGATCATGAAGTAAATCATCAAGGAGATTGTCATCTAGCTAGATAAAGACATGAAGCTTACCTTCTAGAGATGTTTGTCCTAGAGAGTGTTTTCTAAATCCTATAATATTAAGATTATACTTTGGAGTCCTATTAAAGGGAAATTTTATCAACTAAGACATTTAATGTCCACTTTATAAATATAAAAACAAAACCATTTACCTTAATATTGCATCATTTTCATATTAGAGCAAGATTTTGTACTTGGAAGTTTGTGAATTATGTTGAAGAAATGATGTCACAACATGGAAGAAGAAGACCAACATAACCCCAACAAATAGACATAGCTAAAATAATAAGAGAACTTATTATTTGACTTCATCCAATCAAAATACCCAAAGTAAGGATATTCAAATAGAATATATGAGTGACAATGAAGAAAAAGCTAGTCAAAAAGAAGCTTATGATGAGGAGTGAGAGGAAGAACTAGAAGAATAATTAATCTAGGACATTTTTAACATGGGCAAAAAATAAAATATAGAAACCCCTTCATACAATGGATGTCTGAATCCCAAGGAACTCATATACATGATAAGGAGACTATGGTTATTTGATAGAAAAGTAGTAAATGATAGTACACTCAATACTTGTTCAATTATCAAGAATTGTAAATGTTATGTCTTAGTACCATTGAAGAATAAAGGAAAAGAGGTGTGTAATAGTCTTAAAATTTACCTGATCTCTAGAAAATAATTCTTGAGGAAGAATAAGAATTTGAAATAATGTTTTATTTTCATTTCTAAACTCATACAATAAGTTACAATGAAAAGGATGGATGACATTCTACAAAAAGTGAAGGATTTTTTGGAATAATATAATGAAATTATTTCAGAAGAGTTACTTAATGGGTTATCACTTTTGAGAAGTATTAGTTATCAAATAGAATTTATACCTAGATCAAGTCTGTCAAACATTACAACTTATAGGATGACACCCATGAAGAATAAAGAGATGAAGAGACAAGTCCAAGAGCTATTGTTTTGGATAATATTAAATTATTTGGTACATGCCAATTTACCACCTTGGTACATCATTGTAAATATTATATTAGGATTGTGTCCTAGATTAGTGTGTGAGTTAATATTTTATGTAATGTAATTATATGTAGAAAATGCATGTGTTATGTAAATATGAGTGCGAGTATTATGAGTGTAAATGTGTACAAGTATCGAATATGTAAGTGTGCACATGTGTCCTAACAATAGAAAATAGAAGAGTTGAAAAAAAAAAAAAAGTCAATAGTGCAACATTTGAGAAGTCACATACTAATACATATTTATGACAAAAAATTGTAATTAAAATCAGACATGCATATATTTATGCTTGCATTAGTAGACCTTTATTCAATAGTATTTTTAGTATTTTATGAGTAGTATTATTAGAATTGTTTATATGATTATTATCTTAGTATTGTTATTTATGAGTTATTATGTTTAATTCATTATATTGAAACTTCATTATGTTATATCTTGTGATTATTCTCCTATGATATTTAAATTAGTATTCAATATTTTGGTGTTGAAGTCACAACAAATATTGCTTGCACATGATTTACTAAGTTGTAGAAATTAGTAAGGCTAGAATCTTTCCAATAGGTTGGAGAATAACCAATGAAAACTAGGAATCACCTAGGGTATTTACGCTAGGTTGAAGAATAATTAGTGAAGAATATTAAATCCTTCCACTAGGTTGAAGATAGAATTTGATATAGCTATTGAAGGAGGCAAATATAGGAGACCTAAGGAAAAGATGTCCCATAGAAGTCACCTGACCAAAAGTTGTTCGACTGAATATTGAAGAAAAGAATGAGACTCGTTAAAAGAGATCCATAATAGTGGTTGATTAGTGAAGAGAAGAAATAAATATTCAAGCTCTTTATTAAATAAAAGTAAAGGAGACTTGATAAAAAAAAATTGAAGGTTTTAGTGGCATAATATTTGAAGGCTCCAGAGATAAGCGATAAGAATCCTACATAGGAAGAAAGTTCAGCTAGAGTTGCTACAAGGAAAAGTGTTTGGAAAAGTAAAAGAACCATATTTGTTCAAGCATACATAAAGTTATCTATTCAGCCAGTGAATAGATCAATTTATTTAGTAAGTCATTAACATATATACATGGTCATTAGAATAAGGAAAGGAATACCAAAGCCTCAAATTTAAATATAAGATAAATAAAAATTGATAAAATCCTTTGGAAAAGGAGTATACAGAAAGATACAAGAAGTCTAAAATACATCAAGTGCCCAAATAGATAGTGAAGAGAAGTGATTGAACAAGGCAGAGAAGATAACATACTCTTGGTACAAAAATATTTAACCAAGATAAGAACTACAAGTAAAGAACAAATATAGAGGACTATATAGACATCTACACTTTAAGGTAGTAAGCTTCAAGGTAGAAGAGAATTATAGATAGATAGAGAACAAGGCAAATTAATTCTCAAAATTAAACTAAGTATAGGGAGTGCAATCAAAGTGCTTGGATATATAGCATTTGAATAGAAGTAGCAATTGAGTGTTAAATTTTTGATAGAATAGACATCAAAGGAAATAAGATTAAAGATATCAAGGATATATTTCATGTAGTAATATTAAGAATACAAGGTAGCAAGGTTCAAGTGCAGTTTGAAGTTTTTAGACAAGCTAGGAAGGAGTGCAAAGACTAGCTTTGATAGAAAAAATCTATGTATAAAATATAGCAAAATAAGTGAATAAAGTGTTAGAGAAATACAACCATTAAAATTGAGATAGTGTAAAGTTTAAAATATTGTAAGCCTCCTACACCAGAGAATAGAAGCAATGCCTACACCTACACTTGTATCATGAAGGAGATAATAAATTAGATTATCAAAGGTAGTATTCATTACCATAAGAGTGTTGACCATGTATTAATAATATTGAGGGTTTGTAGCACCAAATATATCATAATTCATTAGTCAAAATAAGGGTGGACAAAGCATAACATTGTTTAACTAAGAGAAAGCAAAGCATTAGTACCAATGCCAATGATTGTGCATTTCAAGTGAATATAAGGAGAGAGAAAGTGAAGTACAAATACAAAATATAACCTAGAGGAAGTGAAGGGCCATCACAAGCATTGGAAATATAAGTGGAAATACCTACGCACCACCTATAAGGAGAAGATAATCCAATCGATGTAGGAGAAGACATGAAACATAAAAGGAGTTAAGCATCATAGGATAAATCAAGTACCCTAAATTGGACATAGGGAGTCAAAGAGGTTAAGAAAAGTGCTTGGAAAGGATAGAAAAGAACCATCCTAATCAGCATAAACCTGAGAGTAAACCTAGCACCATTCAGATATGAAGTGCTTGAGTGAAATAAAATGATTGACTGTTGAGTTCAAAGCAAGTAGTTAAGTGCCAAAAGCATTATGAAGTATCGAATACCACCATTGAGGTATCAAAAATTATGGAATGTCAAATTAGAATATTAATTTTTGGATACTACAAAGTGTTAAGAAGAAATAAATTAGAGAACATTTCTAAGCAGAAGGGAGATTGAAGAGTATTTAGTTCCATGTGGAGTTAAGAAAAAAAAGTTGAGTAGCCAGTAGAAAGACACTTAAGTGGTTGGAAATCCAAGTGTAATATTTAGGTGTATGTAATAAAAAGCACAACTAAGGAATCATGTGCCAAGTGAAAATAAATCCAATGCTAGAAAAAAGCACTCAAGCATCATACTACTAAAACATCTTTGGTGTAAGATAAAAGGAGAATCAAAGAGCTAACACTAGTGACCATATAAGTTGATGTGCACTACATTGATAAAAAGAAAGTGAAATACCTAAACAAAAATGTTCCTTGTTAGTTTCCATACTTATGCAAGTCTATCCAAGATCAAAGAATGTAGATCAAGCACCAAGCAAATGGACAATGTGTCAGGAAAAAGTGGAACATTAGAAGTATTTAAATTTTGAGTGCACTTTGAGGGAATGAAATATCAAGTCAGACTCAATTGAAATACCCTTAAATGTACTTCAAATAAAGTACTTGCATGGTGTACACTCCTCATATCAATGTAGACAACAACCAATAAAAATGCTCAAAGAATATCAAAGATGATGTTCTTGAAATTAGAGAAGTGCAATAGTGAAATGCCATTTAGATTTGCTCACTAGAAGATATGCAAGGTGTTAGAATAAGTGAATATTCTCTTAATTTCTACTAGGATAGACAAACTTGAGTTTCCACTTCTCCATGTGTTAGGAGAATACTCACTGGTGTCTTCATTAGGTTTGATGAGTTTTTGTAATCCAACGACTCTCAATGATCAACTTTGCTATTTATACAAAGTTGATCTTTGGAATAAATCAATCAGTTCTACTATTTTCTTCATACTTGTGTAATGCTTTGCATGTCTATTTTGGGAAATTCTAAGATAGTACTAGAGTAGGATAGATTTTTCTAGCATTCCCTTTTGAATATTCTCAAAGCTAGTTCTTTATATATTCTGTTGGCTAGTTTTTTTTGGCCTTCCATAAGATCTTATATATAGTTTTATTTCATCTATATTTTTTATGTATGTGGGTTATTGATGCAGGAGCATCCGAGGGCAGCAAAGCAATCGAGCATCAACCAAACTTTTTGTTGTTATTTTTTTTCTAAGTGTTGCAAAGTTATTTTTTTCTAAGTGTTGCAAAGGAAAATATGTGTCGCGATATCACGACCAAAACAGAAGATAGGGGAGCAGCGGACAGAATGTCGCGATTTCGTGACATGTCACGAAATCGTGACCCAAGGCAAGGAAAGCAAGGACGGAAGACACAGGGTTGCAAAATCACGACCCAAGGTAGGGAAAGCAATGCCGGAAGACACAAGGTCGTGAAATCGTGACATGTCGTGATTTCGCGACATGTCGCAAAATCACGACCATCGCAGGGAAACAAAGGTGTGGAAGACACAAGGTCGCGAAATCGCGACATGTCACGATTTCGTGACCGAAGCAGGGAAAGCAAGGCATGGAAGACAAGAGGTCACGAAATCGTGACATGTCACGATTTCACGACCAAAGCAGGGAAGGCAAGGCGCGGAAGACAAAAGGTCATGAAATCGTGACATGTCACGATTTCGTGACCAAAGCAGGAGAACGGAGGCCGACAGACAAAAACGGCGCGATATCGCGACAGGTCGCGATATCGCGACCAAAACGGAGAGAGAAGGCTTGAAGGAGGAAATGTCGCGATATCGTGACATGTCACGATATCGCGACGAGAGCAGGAGAGAGAAGGCATAGGAAGGAAATGGTCGCGATATCGTGACATGTCGCGATATCATGACATGTCATGATATCACGACCAAACAGGAAAACACGCACTCCCAGCTTTCTTAAAGGCGTCCCTTCGTGCATGGCAAGTTAGCGACAGTGAAGCAGTAGTTTCAAAGGAGGATTTCAATGGGCATGTTGGCCACTCGCACAGGATATCTGGAAGATGCGTTTAAAGCAACTAACAACAAGCAACAGATCGAGAAGAAGATTCCATTGGGTATGGCAGCCAGTCGTGCACCTCACCTAGAGTCTCATCAATGCAACTTTCCAGAATTGTTCCAGGTGGCAATTGTAGATCGTGGGAAGTTTGAAAGCACAGAGGATCGAGACCTCGATAAAAACCCATGGATTGTAATGAGAGGGGGTTGGAAAATGACAGTTTGGCTATATATTCTTGTAAAATTCTTTCGAAGTATTGAATAAGAAATTTTGGCTCTTGTTTCTCTAGTTTTCTGTCTTGTGTAAGATCTGTTCTCCACCAAGTGGTATCAGAGCCAGTAGTTCCTGAGTGTGTAACAGATCATCGGAGGAGAGGCAGTTACACCAGGATCTATGGAAGGGCTTGGAATTGGGTGAGCAGAATGCCTCCAAGGAGAAACCCTGTTGGTGGGAGAGGCATGGCAGCAGCGAAAGATGTTCGAGCTTTGCAGTGGCAAATGCAAGCCCTGCAAGAAGAAATGCGTAGAAGATTGGAGCCAAGAAGAGACGAAGGTAGTGAAGAGGAAGATGATGAAGAAGAAGACCAACCTAAGGAAGAAGAAGAAGTAGTAGATCCTGCTCAGGCCAGACTATACAAAGCCATATCCTAGATTGGGAAGAGGCCGAAGATGGAGGTTTCCACATATTCTAGGAACCTTGATCCAGAGGAATTGATCGACTGGATCAATGATCTGGAAGAGTACTTTGAGTACGAAGAGGTTGAGGATCCTGATAGGGTCAGATTCGCAAAGACCAAACTAAAAGGTCATGCTAGCATTTGGTGGAAGGGAGTGCAGCTGGAGCAAAATAAAAGAGGAAAAGAGAGAATAACAAAGTGGGAACGGATGGCAAAAAATCTAAAGAGGCAGTTCATCCCTGGTGATTATGAGTTAGACCTGCTAAAGAAAATGCAAGGATTGAGGCAATCAAGCAAGTCTGTAAAAGAATACACAGAAGAATTTCATAAAATAATGATTAGAATAGGCCACTCAGAGGCCAACAAGGAGAAGGTAGCCCATTACATTAATGGGTTATGAGCAAGTATTCAGGAAGAATTAAGTCTAGTCCGGATGACCACCATAGAGGACGCTTACCAATTTGCCTTAAAGGTTGAAGAAAAGCTCAATAGGAGGTTTGAAAACAAGCAAAGAGGAAGAGGTCATGGTGGAAGAACCGACGGAAGGAATAGTGGAAGAAGAAATGAAGATTCTCAAAAAAATGGAGAAGGTAGCAGCAATCAAGAACAAAGGAGAGAAAATACAGACCGCCCCCATAATCAGAATAATGGTTACCGAGGGGGAAGAGGCAGAGCTGGACGTGGCCAGGGAAGAGGAAGATTTTGTGGAACTTGCTTCCAGTGTGGGGAAGAGGGACATCACCAATATGAGTGCCCACAACAACGAGAAAGAAATAATCGGAGGTCGGAAGGAAATGCCAGAGTAGCAGTCGCTGATGAAGATGCTGGATCTGAGCATTCTGAAGAAGCTGAGAGAGGAGAAGTAATGATTGCAAGGAGAGTCCTACTGAATGAAGAGGGAGCTATAGATCAGAGGAAAAGCTTATTCCACACAAGGTGTAAATGCGTGGGTAAGATTTGCAACATTATCATTGACAACGGTAGCACAGATAACCTAGTTTCAGAGGGAATGGTTACAAAGCTACAACTAGAGAGAAAGAAACACCCGCATCCATATCGGATCACGTGGTTGCAGAAAGACCATAAGGTTTTGGTCAATGAACAGTGCCTGGTAAAATTTAGTATTGGAAATTACCGTGATGAGGTTCTGTGCGACATTCTACCCATGGATGCATGCCATTTGCTACTGGGAAGGCCATGGCAGTTTGACAGGTGTGCGGTTCATGATGGCCGAGCCAACACCTATTCCATGACCAAGAATGGAATGCGTCATAAGTTGAAACCCCTGAAGGAGGTGGAAGAAAAGGTATGTGGCAGTGCAAGAATTTGCTTGGTTGACGAAAGAAAATTTTTAGATGATTTAAAGCATGAACATATGTGTTATGCATTAATTCCTAGAGTCAGGGATACAGAATGCAAAGATGCCCCAATAGAAGTCCAAGATCTGTTGAAGGAATTTCCAGATATCATATCTGATAATGTGCCTGAGGGTTTACCCCCAATAAGAAAAATCAGTCACCATATTGATTTGGTGCCAGGATCAAGCTTGCCCAATAAAGTTGCACATAGAATGACACCTGTAGAAATTGAAGAACTAAACAGGCAGGTCCAGGAGTTGCTGGAGAAGGGATTGATTAGGGAGAGTCTTAGCCCATGTGTAGTACCTGCAGTACTAGCACCCAAGAAGGATGGAGAGTGGAGAATGTGCATAGACTCTCGAGCCATCAACAAGATCACAATAAAATATAGATTTCCACTGCCAAGGATGGATGACATAATGGACTATTTGAGTGGAGCCAAGTACTTCACCAAAATTGACCTCAAGAGTGGTTACCACCAGATCCATGTCAAGGAAGGAGATGAGTGGAAGACAGCCTTCAAGACAAGAGAGGGCTTGTATGAGTGGTTGGTCATGCCATTTGGGCTGTCCAATGCACCAAGTACCTTCATGCGGTTGATGAATGAGGTACTGAAAGAGTTTTTAGGAAAATTTGTCATTGTTTATTTAGATGATATATTAATATTCAGCAGAACCCTGGAGGAACACCTGATGCACATCAGGAGGGTTTTTGAAAAGCTACGGGAGGAGCAATTATTAATAAATCTAAAAAAGTGTAATTTTGTCAAGAAAGAGTTAGTATACCTGGGATTTGTAATCTCAGCAGAAGGTCTGAAAATGGACCCAGAGAAGGTGAGAGCTATCATCGAATGGCCTACCCCAAGAAGCACAACAGAGGTAAGATCATTTCATGGTCTAGCCAACTTTTACAGAAAGTTCATAAGAAACTTCAGCAGCATTTGTGCACCCCTCACAGAAACAATGAGAGGGGATAAGAAAGAATTCAAGTGGACCTTAGGGGCTGAAAGGAGCTTTGATGCATTAAAGAAAAAGGTCACAGAAAATCCTGTTTTGGCACTCCCAGACTTTAACAAAGTATTTCATGTAGACTGTGATGCCAGTGGCAGTGCAATAGGGGCTGTACTGAGTCAAGAAGGCAGACCTGTTGCTTATTTTAGTGAAAAGCTCAATGATGCTCGGAAAAAGTATTCAGTTTATGACCAGGAATTTTATGCTATAGTTCAGGCTCTAAAGAAGTGGAGGCATTATTTGTTGCCAAAAGAGTTTGTTCTATTTACGGATCATCAGGCATTGCAGTACATCAACAACCAAACAAAACTGAATCAGAGGCACATGAAGTGGGTTGAGTTTCTCCAAAGCTATACCTTTGTGTTAAAGCACAAAAGTGGAAAATCAAACAGAGTTGCAGATGCCTTAAGTAGAAGGCAGAATCTGCTGATTGAAATGACAGTGGAAGTGGTAGGATTCGAAGAACTGAAGGGTCTTTATCCTGAAGATCCTGATTTTGCAGAAGCCTGGACGGCTTGCTTGGCACCTGTTATTGTGGACAGGACAAAATGGTTAGATTTTCTAATCCAAGATGGAATGTTGTTCAAGGGAAGTAAATTATGCATTCCAAGGAGTTCCATGCGGGAGAACTTAATCAAGGAAAAGCACAACGGAGGACTCGCTGGGCATTTTGGTCGGGATAAGACCATTGCCCCGGTGAATGAAAATTACTACTGGCCGCAACTTCAAGCAAGATGTGAAAAAGTTTGTGCAAAGTTGCAGAATATGCCAGATGGCAAAATGCGTGAGGCAAAACACAGGATTATACCAGCCGTTACCTGTACCTGAGAGGCCATGGGAGGACATCAACATGGATTTTATTCTTGGGTTGCCGAGAACACAGAGGGGAAATGACTCTGTATTTGTGGTGGTTGACCGATTCTCCAAAATGGCACATTTTATTCCCTTCCAGAAAACAAGTGATGCAGTTCACATTGCAGGGTTATTTTTCAAAGAAGTGGTACGACTTCACGGTCTACCAAGAAGCATAGTTTCTGACAGAGATACAAAGTTTGTTGGGTATTTTTGGAGAACATTGTGGAAGAAGCTGAAGACAGATCTGAAGTTCAGTTCTGCATACCACCCACAAATTGATGGACAAACAGAGGTGGTAAATAGAAGTCTGGGTAATTTATTAAGATGCTTGATAGCAGATAAACCCAAGGGATGGGATTTAGTTTTGTCACAGGCGTAATTTGCATACAACAATTCTGTCAATAAGAGTACAAACAAATCTCCATTCCAAATCATATATGGAAACAGTCCAAGAAACGTTTTTGAGCTGAGAAAATTAGATAAAGGAGAAAAGTGCAGTGCAGAGGCTGAGGAATTCATGAGACAGATGAAAAGCTTGCATGAAGAAGTGAAGAAACAAATTACAAAAATGAATACTCAGTATAAAGCAAGAGCAGACCAAAAGCGGCGGTTCAAAGAGTTCAAAGTGGGGGATGAAGTCATGGTCCATCTCAGAAAAGAAATATTTCCAGCCAAAACTTATAACAAGTTGAAGATGAAGAAGTTTGGGCCATGCAGAATACTGGAAAAACGAGATTCAGGCAATGCATATGAAGTGGAATTGCCAAGTGGGCTTGACATTTCACCTATTTTTAACATATCTGATTTAGTGGAATACCATGAAGGAGATAGTACAGAGGCACCAAGCACAAAATTGTGGAGCATTCTAGCGTCTAACCCAACCAAAGACGAGATCGAGGAAATATTAGATACTCGTGAAGGCAAAAGCACAAGGAACAAACAATATTCTAAGTATTTGATCAAGTGGAAGGGCAGACCTATAGAAGATGCAACTTGGTTGTCGAAAATAGAGGTTGACCGCCTGGGTCTTCCTCCCAAAGATCAGAAGTGAGGATCACTTCTCGATCCACCCCGAGTGTCTAATGCAGGAGCATCCGAGGGCAGCAAAGCAATCGAGCATCAACCAAACTTTTTGTTGTTATTTTTTTTTCTAAGTGTTGCAAAGTTATTTTTTTCTAAGTGTTGCAAAGGAAAATATGTGTCACGATATCGCGACACAAAATGTGTCGCGATATCGTGACCAAAATAGAAGATAGGGGAGCAGTGGACAGAATGTCACGATTTTGCGACATGTCACGAAATCGCGACCCAAGGCAGGGAAAGCAAGGCCGGAAGACACAGGGTCACGAAATCGCAACATGTCGCGATTTCACGACATGTCACAAAATCACGACCCAAGGCAAGGAAAGCAACGCTGGAAGACACAAGGTTGCGAAATCGCGACATGTCATGATTTCGCGACATGTCACAAAATCGTGACCACCGCAGGGAAACAAAGGTGCGGAAGACACAAGGTCACGAAATCGTGACATGTCACGATTTCGTGACCGAAGCAGGGAAAGCAAGGCATGGAAGACAAGAGGTCGCGAAATCGTGACATGTCACGATTTCGTGACCAAAGCAGGGAAGGCAAGGCGTGGAAGACAAAAGGTCACGAAATCATGACATGTCACGATTTCGTGACCAAAGCAGGAGAACGGAGGCCGACAGACAAAAACGGTGCGATATCGCGACAGGTCGCGATATCGCGGCCAAAATAGAGAGAGAAGGCTTGAAGGAGGAAATGTCGCGATATCGCGACATGTCGCGATATCACGACGGGAGCAGGAGAGAGAAGGCGCAGGAAGGAAATGGTCACGATATCACGACATGTCGCGATATCGTGACCAAACAAGAAAACACGCACTCCCAGCTTTCTTAAAGGCATCCCTTCGTGCGCGGCAAGTTAGCGGTAGTGAAGCAGCAGTTTCAAAGGAGGATTTCAACGGGCATGTTGGCCACTCGCGCAGGATATCTAGAAGACATGTTTAAAGCAACTAACAACAAGCAGCAGATCGAGAAGAAGATTTCATTGGGTATGGCAGCCAGTCACGCACCTCACCTAGAGTCTCATCAATGCAACTTTCCAGAATTGTTCCAGGTGGCAATTGTAGATCGTGGGAAGTTTGAAAGCACAGAGGATCGGGACCTCGATAAAAACCCATGGATTGTAATGAGAGGGGGTTGGCAAATGGCATTTTGGCTGTATATTCTTGTAAAATTCTTTCGAAGTATTGAATAA
The DNA here is from genome assembly GCA_028583015.1 of Wollemia nobilis. Lineage (NCBI taxonomy): Eukaryota > Viridiplantae > Streptophyta > Pinopsida > Araucariales > Araucariaceae > Wollemia > Wollemia nobilis. The sequence continues at coordinate 2,963,192 of JAQPPZ010017260.1, read as the reverse complement.
GAAATTGTTGGCTCTTGTTTCTCTGGTTTTCTATCTTGTGTAAGATCTGTTCTCCACCAGTTATTCTAAAAATATTATATTTGTCTCCTTAAATAAGGGAAGATTCATGGTCTTCTAATACAATTTTTTTTAGATATACTACAATTTATTTTCATCAGGATATATCCTTTTAATTTATTTACAAATAAAGGGACTCTTTTTTAATGAAAAAAATACATACGTAATATTTTAAATTGTTTTTTCAAGCGATTATATTTTTTTTCAAAATATATATTTGAAAATTTTTAAAGCTTGATATCATAGGAAATTTCTTTCCTACCATATGTGATTTATCTTCTTGTAGGAAACCTCTGATTCAACTACCCTCTACTCTTGGAGACCATTCCAGGCTTGCAAATAAATGAAAGTTTTATTTTATGCCATCAATGTTCTTGCAATGCCTCTCCTCAGCCTATCCATCGGTGCTCCTTTCATAGGTGCTAAAATATCTCGAATAGAGGATCGTATAATTTTTTTTTTGCCTCGTGTACTTGAGACACCATCACTCCAGTTGCCTTAAATGTTTTTTAACAACATTGCAAAGACACGTTCTTCTAACATCTCTCACCTTGGCATTGGAAAATCATCACCAAGCCTAAAAATTTCAGTAATTTATTGGTTGGTGATCCCTAACAATTAAATTTAGAATCATTTAAAATCTTAGTCAGTTTCCCAATTTTTGTCATCTCTACAACTTTGAAGCTTTCTGATTTGAGTTTTTCATAATAATATATTATTTTCTAGTTAAAAATATATTGTTTTCTATTACGCCTTCCCTATTTACATTTTTTCTATAGGTATTTCAAGGAAGAGCATCCTTATATTATGTTGTGTCTCTCAACACAGATAAAGCCTTGATCGAATGTATATTCTACTTCTGTGAATGCTCAGAATGCATCAAAAGTAGGCACTATTTTGTATCTCAACTGAAAGATAACATTCGAAATCTTGGACTACATTTTTTTATTTCATAGTAGTGTTTGGACCTTTTTTGAAGGTCTGTATCTTTTTTTTGAGGCACCATTATGTTTCTCAGCATTGCAGGGAGGCCTACCATCTATGAGTGCAGCTATCAGGTTTCACATTTCTCAGCATAGCAGGGAGGACCCGCTGCGTCTATGGCAGATATAATTCTTCATTTTTTGTCTCTAAAATTTCTGTGTAGGGTATCCAGATCGATTCAAAAGGGTATAGTTTTTTTAAAAAACCTTTCCAAAGGTGCCTTGGTTGCCGTGTGTAATTTATTTTTTTAGGATCTTTTATGTTCTGATTATATAACCTTCAATTTTGAAGGTTTTATTCCCAAAACCTTCTTCACTAAAGCCTTTCCAAGGTCTATTTCAAAGTGTAGATTTTATTTTGTAAATATCATAAATAAAAGTGTTATTTATGGGATGGGGGTAAAGGGTGCTATTTTTGCACCATTTCTTGTATTACTATTTGAGGGGGATTTTTCTTTTTTTCTTTCCTCATTCTTTTTTCATATTAAAATTTAAAGTGCACTTAATTTAATATTTCATTTAAATATATGTTGTTATATGAACACACTCATATTAAAGGGTACTATCAAGTTGTAATTTCTTTATATATTTCCCTTCAAGTTCATATTTCTTTCAATTCTTTACTAAATTTCTAATCCTTTTCAAAAAAAAATTATAACAACTAACAAGAGAAATTAAGTCTTTTTTAGAAAGTAAAATATATTTTTTAATATTATTTGTTCAAAATCCTCCTCTTCTAAAAATTTCTATTTAAAATTAAAAATTCTATTCATAAATTGTTTTCAAAATATATTGTCTACGTTCCACGTACCAATACCTTCAATAAACTTATAGTTTCACTCAAGTTAGGGTGGGTTTTTGAAATATTGGTATAAAAGCCTGCCATATATTTTTTGACCACCAAATTTCATATTGAATATCTCTCTTACTTATAGTTTCCTTCTCATCAGGGTGAGTAATTGAGATATTTCGATATCCAATCTGGCTGATCCCACTTGCATTTCAAGCCTATCCTCCTAATATTTTTTCCTATCATTACTTATAGTTTCCCTCAAGTAAGGGTAGGTATTGATAAGAATAATATTGGGCATAGGCAATTGCTTCTAGGCTAATTTTAATTAACAACTCTCTATTACTTATAGTTTCCCTCTCGTTACGGTAGGTAATTGGAGGATTGTGACATTCGAAAAAAAGCTTACATACCTTCTTTAAAATTGCATTAATTAAATTTCTAAGGGGGGTATATTGGTTAAAACTTAAATATTCTTTACAAAATCAATACAATTGATCTTCTCACTCCTCATAACTTCCATATTTGGAAACCCAAAATTTTAAATCTCATTTCTCAAAAAGGGCTCACACACCTATTAAAAGAAAAGCAACTAGAGTTTGAAAAAGAATATGAGATTTTTGTTCATAAAGGGAAAATGTATGAAACAATGGGTATTATAAGCTCTAATATGCATGAAATTGTGTGGTTTCACATTGCATATTGTAAAAATCCTTATGAAAGTTGGGAGAAACTAAAGAATTTGTTTGGAAAAGTGGATCAAATAAGATCAATGCAACTAGAAGTAGAAATGAATACTCTATCTCCTGAGGACTTTAGCAATATTTTTAACTACCTCACCAAATTCAAAGAGGTCCTCTCTCAATACAAAGGTAGTGGGAATACTAATATTGAATAAGAATACATTTATCTAATCCTTTCTAATATAAATGGTATTTTTCAAATATTTGCTACCAACTTTATATCTACCAAATATGATCTTGGTACAACCTTTAAAATGCCCTCTTTAGAAGAATTTTGTGATAGAATAACTAGGGAAGAAACACAAATTTCTAGATATGAAATCTCTTATTCTTCATATTCCTAAAAAGCCTTAGTAGCCTCCACCTATTCTAAAGAAAAGTTCAAAAAGAAGGAAAAGAACCCCATAACTTGTACTCACTGCAAAAGTAATGGTCACTCTGTAAAAAAATACTATAAAATATTACAGCAACTAGAGGCAGCTATGAAGGATCAAAATATAGACAATAAAAGGCAAATAGGAAAAGCCCTTAATGTTCAAGGTAAATTCTCCAATTCTTCCTCTAATTACTAGGTCATATATTCTGGAGCTACTCATCACATGACTTCTTTAGATGAGTCATTCTCTTCTATATCCTCAATTTCTACATTTAGCATATAAGTGGATGACTCCTCATTTATCCCAGTCAAAGGAAATGGGGACATAACCATTTATGGTGTATCTATAAATAATGTTCTCTATATTCCAAACATTACCACTAATCTCCTCTCCATCTATCATATTTGTACTTATGGAAAGGGGAAAACATTTTTCTTCTCTCCAATAGAAGTTGAGATAAGAGACTTTCAATATCTCCATTCTCTCATAGCCAAAGGAGATATTGATCATAAAACTCACCTATTTTACTTCAAATGATTAAAAAATCTAGAAGGGGCCTCCTATTTTGTGGCTCATGGAGATCTTGAAAGCAAAATTTGCATGAAATATTTGGTCATCTTAGTTACAACTACCTAAAGCAATTGAGCACCCATAATATGGTCATAGGTTTACCCCAAGTTTTCTCCATTGATGGAGTTTGTATTGGATGTGCTCTTGGAAAACAACATCAAGATCCTTTTCACCAAAGTAGCTCTCTAAAAGCCTCATATCCTCTAGAATTAATCCATAGTGACTTGATGTTTTTTATAGAACCTTATTTTAAAGGATCAAAGTATGTTCTAACCTTTATTGATGAATTTTATAGAAGAACAAAGGTGTACTTCCTAAAATATAAAAGTGATGTTCTATCCCACTTTAAAGTCTTCAAAGCCTTAGTTGAAAATCAGGCCTCTTGCAAAATCAAGCAAATCCGCATAGATAATGGGAGAAAATACTATAGTTATGAGCTCTCCATATTGTTATCAAGTCATGACATCATTCATCAACATTTTATCTCCCATAATCCTTAAAAAAATTATATTGCGGAAATGAAAAACTAGACATTAAAAAAATGGCAAATTATATGCTCCATTCAAGAGATCTTCTAATTTTTTTTGGGTAGAAGCTATTAACTGTACCAATTATATTCTAGACATTCCTGAAGAAGCATGTTATAGCTCAAAACTGGATGTTTCCTTCTTAAAAAAATTTGGGTGTACTTCTTGGGCACACATCCCAAAGAATAAAAAGAAGGCTCTAGATAAGAAAAGCAAAAAGCTCATCTATTGTGAGTAAATGAAAGCATACAAGCTCCTTGATCCCTCAACTCATGAGGTATTTTTCCATAGGATTGTCTAATTTAATGAAACATTCCCTAAAAAAGATCCTCAATCCCCCTCTTTCTCCATTGAGCCTTCTCCTATAGTAGAACTTCAATATTATGAAGAGCCAACTCTTGAGATTAACTTAGAAATTGATAGTCAATATGAGGAACCTGTAACTCCAACTCAATGTATTTCAACTCCTTCTACTCCTTCCACTATGCCAAAATGGGCCTGCACCATTGTTAAAGAAGCTACTCCTTACATCCAAAATATTCCATCAACCATATCAACCAACCCCATAGGAATTGGTCTTGTCTTTCATTCTATTTCCTTTGTTCCTCAATCCTTCAAAGAAGTAATATGAATTAAAGAATGGGATGAGGCCATGGAAAACAAATTTTTGTTCTTAATCAAAAACAACACTTAGGATTTAGTTTCCTTTCCTAAAGGAAGGAAGTTAGTTCATTTTAAATGGATCTACAAAACCAAATATGGGCCAAATGAAGAAATAGACAAACACAAAGCTTGCCTAGTAGACAAAGGTTTTTCTCAAATTGAAGGTATTGATAATGCATAAAAATTTACTCAAGTTGCTAAAATGGATTTTGTTAGACTGGTTCTTGCTCTAGCTACTTCCCAAAAGTAGCCTATCTATCAAATCAATGTAAAAATTGCTTTCTTACATTGGGACTTAAAAGAAGAAATATTCATGGAATAACCTGCTAGTTTCACTCAAGACTCCTCTCTTGTTTGTAGGCTAAAAAAATCTTTCTATGGCCTCAAAAAATCCCCTAGAGCTTGGTATGAAACGATGGACTTCTTCTTTATTTCCATAGGTTTTTCTCATTGTGAGTCTGATAACACAATCTACATTTGGAGAAATGAAGACAAAATCACCATTCTTGTTCTATATGTTGATGATATTCTTCTCACTGGTAGTAACTTCACTCATATTCAAACTATAAAAGAATCCCTCTCTAAAAAATTTGAAATGGATAATATTGGTTTAGCTCATTACTTCCTTGGGATCCAAATAAATCAATCAGATGCAGGAATTTCATTGTGTCAACAAAAATACACACTAGATATTCTTTAAATATTTGAAATGATAGATTACAAATCTTCTCCTACCCCTTTTCAATTTGGCATTAATATTACTACTTCATGCTCATCCCCTCTTTGTGATGCAATTCTATACCGTCAGCTTGTAGAAATTCTATTATATCTTACTCATACTTGCCCAGATATCTCATATGATGTTGGCCTAATATCCAAATTATCTCATCAACCTATCTTCAGTCATTGGCAAGCAACAAAAAGGATACTACATTACTTGCAAGGTACTATGCACTTTGGTCTCCTATATAAGGGAAAATCCATGGATGTCATTGGCTACACAGATTCATATTGGGCAGCTTTAGTAGAAGACATATGTTCAATCTCTGGCTATGTATTTTGCCTTGGTTCTTCACCAATAGCCTCGTTATGCAAGAAATAACAAGCAGTAGCCTTATATTCTACAAATGCAGAATATAGGGTAGTAGTTTTAGCAAGTTAGAAAGCTCTTTGGCTTCGTCAAATTCTAAGAGAATTTGGTTTCTCCTATGAAAAACCTATAACTCTTTGGTGTTACAATCATAGTACAATTCATATTTCATGCAATATGGTTGAACATTAGCACACCAACCACATTGAGATACACATGCACTTCATACGATAGCATATTCAAAATGGGGATATATACTTAGACTATATTCCAAATAAAAATCAAATTGCAGATATATTTACCAAGTCATTTCCTTCTCTGCGTTACCTTCAGTTGTGAGATAAAATTCAAGTATTACAACTGCATTGACACAAAGGTCTTCCACATCTCATTATATTGTTTGGAGAATGGTTTTTTCTCTTATGGTTTTTTTTATCATCTCTCAAACATAATTTATATTATGAGGATAATATTTGCCATCCGAAGACGTTCCTATATCTAGGATATTTTTTATGTGAAATATGGTTTTTCCCAAGGGTTTTTTCACATCTCTCTCTCTCGTATCTCTCTCTCTCTCTCTCTCTCTATATATATATATATATATATATATATATATATATATATATATTGTAAATGAGTACCTCATCAAGCTATGTTGTTGGGACTCATCATTCTTATTGTGTCAATAGGAAAATATTCTCCATTCGAAGACAAGCCTCTTCCTTCATTTTTTATTGATGGTTTTTCCCATAAGGTTTTTACCATCTCTTCAAAAAATAAGTTGTGATAGTTGGTTTTTTACCAAAGGGGTTTTTAACCAACTATATATTATAAATGAGTACCTCATCAGGCCATGTTTTTTGGACTCATCATTCTTATTGTATTAAGAGGACAATCTTCACCATCCAAAGACAAGCCTCTTCCTTAATTCCTTTTGATTGATGCTTTTTACCATAATATTTTTACCATCTCTTCATAAAGAAGTCATTGTACATGAGTACCTCATAAGGCTATTTTTTTGCGACTCATTTGTAAAAATCTCCCCTAGTATCACTTAAGGGGTGTATTAGAATAAATGAATATTCTCTTAAGTTCTACTAGGACATAAACACTTGAGTTTCCACTCCTCAATGTGTCAGGAGAACACTCAGCGGTATCCTCATCAAGTTTGATGATTTGGTGTAATCCAACGGCTCTCAATGATCAACTTTGCTATTTATACAAATTTGATCCTTATAATAAATCAATTAGTTCTATTATTTTCTTCATACTTGTGTAATTCTTTGCATGTCTATTTTAGGAAATTCTAACACAAGGTAATTTTAGAATTTGCAAAAGATAAAAAAAATTGATTTTTTTTTATCTAAAGTTAATTGGAGAGATAAAGATTATTTTTAATATTTTATAAGGTTTATAAGTTTTATATGGAGAGATAAGTTTGTTAATAGTATAGTTGAGTTTTTAATTGTTTTTAAATTTTTTGGAGTGATAAGTAGTGATAGGGAGTGTTAGTTAGAAATTTGATTGAAGTTATTTTTTTACATATAAAAGCGTTGTTATTTTATTAATTTTTTAAATTCATAGCTCATAGAATATTTATGAATTATTTAATAATGAAAATATGAGGAAGTTTACTTCAAATTTAGGAATATTAAATTTGTAAAGTTCTTATTTTCTAGTTTCTAATCAATTAGGGAGGTATAAGGAATTCAACTTCAAAGGTTTGAAAATTTTAGAAATTTAGAGATTATTATTCAAAACCTAGGGAGTTACAAGGTAGTCTACATCAAAGGAAATATATTCTTAACATTGTTTTGCATATCATGGAAGAAATTGTTAAGAATGCATTTAATGAGGATAGTGAAGACATGTTGCATGCACTTAGGTTTTACTCTCAAAACTTAATAAATGACTTTGATGGAAACAATTTTTTTTTAAACTATTTAAAAGAAGAAAATTGACTTTGTTTCTGAAAGAAGCCAAAAAAGGAAATTTCACATCTATTATATTTCAAGACATGGTGGGATTTTCAAAACACCTTTATATTTTTTAGAACAGTTTTTAGTGTTGTATCTATCATTAATTAGTTTTGTGTTTTTCAAAGAAAGAGACAAGTTGAGAAAAATGGCATATATTACCTGAATGAAGCATATGAGGAATCACTAAGATCAAAGCTATATTAGAAGGTATATCACAAATGAAAATTAAAAAAAGAAAAATAAGAAAGAGGAAGAGAAGGAATAACATCAAGGACATCAGGAAAGAGAAGTTTTACAAAGCAACTTCGAATATTGATCTTAAAGAGGTAGATTGAAGATCACTCAAAGGATGAAGACCATGATTGAAGACTAAAGTCTTTAATAACCAAATAATGTAATACAAGGGGAGTGTTGGAGAATATTACATTATTTGGTACATGCCAATGTACCACATTGGTACATAATTGTAAATATTAGATTATTATTGTGTCCTATATTAGTGTGTGAGTATATAATTTATGTAATATAATAATGTTTAGAAATTAAACATGTATCATGTAAATATGAGTTCAAGTGTTGTGTGTTTAAATTTGTAAAAGTATCCAATATGTAAGCGTGCACATGTGTCCTTAGAATAGGAAAGTGAAGACTTGTAAAGAAGAGAGATGGTCAAGAGTGGAACATATGAGAAGTCACATATTATTTATTTATAAAAAATCATTGTAATTAAAATCAAGCATGCATAGATTTATGCTTGCATTAGTATACCTTTATTCAATAGTATTTTTAGTATTTTATGTGTAGTATTGTGAGCATTGTTTATATGATTATTTTGTGAGTATTGTAATTTTCTAAGTTGTTATATTTGATTTATTATGTTGCAACTTAATTATATTTGATCTTGCATTATTTTTCTATGATATTTACATTAGTATTAAAACTTCAGAAATTAACATATTGGATAAGGGGTTGATAAGGAAAAGTTTGAGCCCAAATGAAATACTAACTATACTAGCATTTAAGAGAGGAGGAGAATGACATACATGCATGAATTCTAGAGCAACACATAATATCACAATAAAGTATAGGCTTCCATTACCTTGTATGGATGATTAAATAGATTTTTTGAGTGTAGTAGATTATTTCAAAAAGATTAATTTGAAGAGTAGTGTGCATAAAATTTGAAATAGACAAGGACATGAGTGTAAGACTATGTTTAAAATCAAATAAGTCTTATATGAATGGTTGGCCATGTCATTTTGATTGATAAATGCACCAAATGATTTTATGATATTGATGAATGAAGTCTTGAATCATTTTATTGGTAAGTTTATAGTGGTTTACTTGGATGATATTTTGATGTTTAGTAATATGAAGGAAGAACATCTAACATATTTGAATTTTGTTTTTCAAAAGTTGAAAGACAAAAATTATTTTTTAATTTGAATAAGTGTTTAATCTTATGATGACATACTAATTGTCCCTTATTCTTTTTACCAATCTAGAATCGATGATTTCTTTAATTTTATCTCATTCCTTATTTGGTAGCTGCACTATCCATTTTTATGTTGGAGGATCAACTACAAGATCTTTATCATCATCTTTAGTGTAGGGAAATGAGACTTGTAAATTATACATCAAAACAAAAATTACTCATATTAAACTTAGGATATGAGTTTTCAACTCAAATGTTGTAAATAAGATCAAAAAAATATTATATTCAGCTGAAAACATTAACATTGGAACTATTTATGCTTGTAATAATGAGCCATAAAATCTAGTTTTTGCATGACATTCAACAATTGAACTTTGATTATTACTAGCCAAATATTAGATTCAAATGTTTTTTCAATTTGATTTTGTCTCCTATGTATGATCATTATAAACCCTCATATATAATCTTATGGTAAAAGTGATGATTTGATAAATTTTTCTAGTTTTCTCATTCTTAGTTACCTACTCCTTGATATTTGCAAAAAGATTTTCAACATTTATAATAATTTACATTATATTCTATGAATTTGATTTACCCTTGAAAGACACTCCTAAATAATAAAGCAATACATCCAAAAAATCCAAATATGTAAAATCTACAAAGTATACTTTGAAGAACTAGTTTAAGAAAAACATAACATCTCTAATTTCTCAATGATATCCTTTGAATAGATCCTTCTATCAAGAAAAAAATAAAAACATATTGTTGGAAATATTGAGTACATTGGTTGTCATTGATGTCAAAAGTGAAATTGTTGAGAATTATCTTCAAGGTCAAAATATTAAAGTGCAAGGTAGATATCTTCAAAGGGTACATAGGGTAGAAATATTCTCCTATGGTTTTTTATGCAAGGTGGAAAAAAGTATATAATATTTATTTCAAATATTATAAATAAAATCAAAGAGGATTAAAGGTTTCATTGGGATAAAGTTTTAAAAGAGAGAATGCTCAAGGATTAAAGTTTAAATATTAAAATAGATGGACAAGAGTTTAAAGTTCAATGGCACAAAAGGTTCTATAAAGGAAAAAGAAAAAGAAGAAGGTTTTATTTTACAAAGATGAAGGTTTAAAATAATATTATAATATAAGAGTTTGAAAAAGGTTGAGGCACCAAAATTAATGGAGGGAACACATTTCAAAATATTTTAGATACCAAACGTTCATATTTTCCTAAGCACCTACATCCCCTATAAAACACAAAAAGGCATATATATAAAGGTTTTATTTATTTTATTTATGGGGTCCTCGCTAATGTTTATATTTGTATTTGAAAATTGAAATTCTCTTTATATAAAATCGAAAGATAAAGGTAATAACGGAGAAGATGAAATCTGAAAGGAGAGAGGACGAAGTTGATAAAGATATTATTTTGGGCATTTGGTTCTCATATAGATGACAAGCCCAGGTGGCTAGCCCAAGTGAAACTAATACAAATGTTGGAATATGATTCTGACATTGTGGTATTTCCAAGTCAGAAAAATGAAGCAAAACAAATATATCCCCTATTTTGTAACTGTAGAATAAAAGAATGTGTAATTGTAGGAAGATTTCAGTTTGTAACAACTATAGACTGTTACACTTCTTGTAACAACTTTAGAATATTTGTATTAGGGTAGAATAGGGTAAAAAAAAATGATTGTAACATTTTTGGAAGAGGAGAAGTTGAATGGAAGTGCGAAAAACAAAAACGTAGCTCCAATCTTGATATTTTTTGCGCAGTATTGTTTCTGGAAAAAGTGGTTAGTTATTGGAGACTTTGTTAAAAGGAAAATACTTGTGGAGCATTATTGATGAATGTTACACAAAACCATCATATTGGACTGTGTTAACATTTGATGAAACTAAGGTCCGAGGTGTAGACCAATTGGTTCATCCAAACCCCATAAGGGGGCGGAGTTCCAAGGTTCAAATCTCAAGCCTCGCCGGACTGAACGCTTGTCCCTTTCCTGGTGCTTTCAGCGGCGTAAAAGGTTTAAAATGATTGTGGCATTGTGGTTATAGGGGTGGACTACGCAAAGATCTGTGTGGCGGCTTTCGGGGTGGACAACGCATAATACTGTGGCGGCCATAAAAGCTGGACAACCTGCTCGGATTCGTGGCGGCTACCGATTCCACCATGTAAATATGAAAAAAAAAAAAACATTAGATGAAACTAAAGATATGAGGGAGAAAGAGAGCAAGAATTGTCTTGCTTTGTACCATTTGCAATCTGCTCTTTCTGAGAGCATTTTTCCAAGGATTGCAAATTGTGTTTCTGCAAAAGAGGCTTGGAAAGCCTTGAAAGAAAATTATCAAGGAAATGATAAAGTGAAAGAGGTCAAGCTTCAGACCTTGAGAAGAGAATTTGAGAACCTCTGGCAGCAAGATAATGAAGATGTAGGAGACTATTGTGTGAGAGTAAAGGCAGTGGTAAATAAAATGTCCACTCTTGGTGAAAATGTGGAGAAACCAGTTGTAATTAAGAAAGTTCTCAGAACTTTGATAGAGAAATGGGATAATGTTGCCCTTATGCTTGAAGAATCCAAGGATTTTTCCACCATGGACCTTGACCAATTAATTGGTACTCTTACATCTCATGAAGAAAGAATTCGTAAGAGAGAAGAAAAGAAAAAGCAAGCCAGTTCTAGTGAAGAACAAGCATTTTCTATCAAAGGAAATGATGCACATGGAAGAGGACAAGGAAGAGGCTCTAGAGGAAGAGGCAGAAATGGAAGAGGAGGAAGAAGAGGCTCCTTTGGTAGAGGAAGAGGCAGAGATCAGAATTCTGAAGGTGATCATCAAGCCCATGCTTCAAGAGGAGGATCAAATGCAAGAGGAAGAGGTAGAGGTAGAGACATGAGAAATGTTCAATGTTATCATTGTAACAAATATGGCCATTTTGAGAAGGATTGTAGGCTGAAACAATCCTCTAATAGATCAGAAAATTATGGAGAGGAAGACTTCTTTGAAGATGAGACATTGTTCTACTCAAATGAAGATGGAGCACTCCATGAAGAGCAAGCATTTCTCTCCTATGATAGACCAAAAAGTTTCACCAATGAGACATGGATCCTTGATAGTGGGTGCACAAACCACATGACTGGCAAGAAGGAGTTATTTTCTTCTCTTGACCATTCTTATCATTCAAGTATCAAGCTTGGAGATGAGAAGAGCTTGGAGGTGGTTGCAAAAGGGGACATGGAGGTTCCTACAAAAAGAGGTAAATTGAAGGTAAAAGATATTTATTATGCACCTGATTTGAAGCATTCTTTGATGAGCATTGGGCAAATGTTAGAAAAATATTACAAATTGGTTTTTGAGGATAAAATGTGCAAGATTTATGATAAGAATAGAAGGCTGATCACAAAAGTGCAGATGACTAAGAACAAATTGTTTCCATTGAGGTTTGTTGAGCAAGGGGGAGAACTTGCTTGTGTGGGTATTGAAGATAAAAGGAGGCTATGGCATTTGAGATTTGGGCATTTGAATTTTCATAGTTTGAGGATGCTTTCACCACTTGTGTATGGTTTGCCAAAAGTAGAAGACACCAAGGAGATTTGTGAGGGGTGCACTCTTGGTAAACAAACAAGGGGGCTATTTCCCAAAGGTGAAGCATGGAGGGCCCAATATCCACTTCAGCTGGTTCATAGTGACATTTGTGGACCAATGCCAACTCAAAGTATTGGTAAAGCTTCCTATTTTCTCACTTTCATTGATGATTTTTCAAGATATTGTTGGGTTTATTTCCTTAAGCATAAAGATGAGGCTTTTGTTTGCTTCAAATATTTTAAAGCACTTGTTGAGAATGAAAGTGGGCATACCATCAAATGTTTGAGGAGTGATAGAGGAGGTGAATTCTGTTCTAATGAATTTGAAGAGTTTTGTAGGGAGTTTGGCATCAAGAGGCAAAAGACCAGCCCCTACACACCTCAACAAAATGGGGTGGCTGAAAGAAAGAATAGGACTTTGGTGGAGATGACAAGATGTATGATGCAAACTAAAGGTTTGAGTTCATTTTATTGGGCTGAAGCAACTAGGACTGCTAATTATATTCTTAATAGAAGTCCTACTAGGAGTCTAGAGCATAGTACTCCTTATGAATGTTGGTTTGGAAAGAAGCCAAATGTACAACACTTTAGAGTTTTTGGGAGTGTTGCTTTTGTGCATGTGAATGATGAGAAGAGAAAAAAGCTTGATGCTAAGAGTGAGAAGATGATTTTCATTGGTTATAGTGAGCAATATAAGGCCTATAGATTCTTTAATCCTCATTCTAGAAAAATTGTTGTATCTAGAGATGCAATTTTTGATGAAGGGGGAAATTGGAAGTCTCAAAAATTATGTGTTGATGATGATGTGTTTGAAGAGATTGTTCCAAGTAGCCAAGCAAGTGTTCAGCCCAGCCATGTTTCTACTAAATATTCTTTGTATAGAAGCAATTATTTTGGGTCACCATCTCACATGGGATCCACAAGTTCATCTTCAAGTCCAAGAGCAAGCCAAGAAGAAGTCCCTATAAGCTTTTTTGCACCTCCATCACCAGCTGCAAATGTGAAGAGAAAGAGATTGTTGAAGGATCATCCACCATCTCAAATCATTGACACCAACTTCAATAGAATATTGACAAGAGGCCAACATCAAGAAATGAACCAAGTCTTGCAAAGGCTTGAGAATTTGCACTTGTATGGAGATGAAGACAATGGAGACCCCAAAGGTGATATTGTTAATTATGCTCTTGTTTCAAAAGTTGTTGATGATTTTGAACCTTCTTGTTATGAACATGCTGCTTCTAACAAGTTGTGGATGAAGGCAATGAATGAAGAAATGCATTCTATTGAAAATAATGACACTTGGGAATTGTGTGAACTGCCCAAAGATAGAAAATGTGTTGGCTGCAAATGGGTCTACAAGATCAAAAGGCACAGTGATGGTTCCATTGAGAGATACAAGGCTAGATTGGTTGCCAAAGGCTTTACACAAAAGTTTGGCATAGACTATGAGGAGACTTTTGCTCCTGTAGCAAGGCAAGAGATAGTGAGAATGGTGCTCTCTTTGGCTGCTCACAAAGGCTGGAGTGTGCACCACATGGATGTAAAAAGTGCTTTCCTCAATGGGTATCTTGATGAAGAGGTGTATGTGACACAACCTCAAGGTTTTCAGGTCCATGGCAAAGAAGATCAGGTCTATAGATTGAAGAAGGCTTTGTATGGGTTGAAGCAAGCTCCAAGAGCTTGGTACCAAAGAATTCATGAATACTTCCAAAGGTGTGGCTTTCAAAGAAGCAAGAGTGAGCCTACATTGTACTACAAGACACAAGGTAATGACATTCTCATTGTGTGCTTGTATGTTGATGATTTGTTGTTTATGGGAAGTAGTCCTTCAATGAATGATGATTTTAAGGAGGACATGAAAAGAGAATTTGATATGATTGATCTTGGTTTGATGAGTTACTTTCTAGGCATGGAAGTACATCAAACTAGTAATGAGATTTTTCTTTGTCAAACAAAGTATGCAAAGGACATGTTGAAGAAGTTTGGTATGATTGATTGCAAGCCTGTAGCTACTCCAATTGCACATGGAGAGATTTTGTGTTTGGATGATGGGGCTGATCATGCAAACAAAACTGAATATAGAAGCATTATTGGGAGTTTAATGTTTCTTTGCAATACTAGGCCTGATATTTGTTATGCAGTATCACTTTGTTCAAGGTACATGGTTGATCCTTCTACATTGCATTTGAAGGCAGCCAAGAGAATACTGAGGTATGTGCAAGGCACAATTGATTTTGGCATTCATTACTCCTCATCTCAGAATTTGAAGTTGATTGGTTTCAGTGATAGTGATTGGGGAAGTAATCTTGATGACCGGAAGTCCACTAGTGGAAATTGTTTCTCCCTTGGTTCAGGATTGATTACTTGGAGTTCAAAAAAACAAGCTACTATTGCATTGTCTTCTATAGAATATGAATACATTGCACTCACATCAGCAAGTGCACAAGCCTTGTGGCTTAGGAAAGTTCTTGGAGAGATTGGGGAGAAGCAAGGAACTCCTACTACACTTTTTTGTGACAACACAAGTGCCATTAAGTTGGCACAAAATCCTGTCCACCATGTCCGGTCAAAACACTTTGACATCAAGTACCATTTCATCAGGGATGTGGTGGAGAAGAAGATGATCAAACTGAGCTATTGTAACACCAAAGACCAAATTGCAGATATATTCACAAAACCAGTTGCAAAGACTCAGTTTTTGATGTTGAGAGACCTGATTGTTGGCCCTCTCAACATCAAGGGGGAGAATGTTGGAATATGATGCTGACCATGTGGCATTTCCAAGTCAGAAAAAATGAAGTAAAACAAATATGCCTCCTATTTTGTAACTATAGAATAAAAGAATGTGTCATTGTAGGAAGATTTCAGTTTTGTAACAGCTATAGACTGTTACACTTCTTGTAACAGCTTTAGAATCTTTGTATTAGGGTAGAATAGGGTAAAAAAATATTATTGTAACATTTTGTGGTAAGGAGAAGTTGAATGGAAGTGTGAAAAATGAAAAACGCAGCTCTAGTATTGATAATTTTTGTGCAGTCCTGTTTCTGGAAAAAGTGGTTAGTAGCCTACTTTGAGAGGCTATAACTTTTGATTTATAAATCCTTTTGCTCTGAAATTTGGATAGTGTATTGAAATTATATAGCTCTCTAAGATGTATAAATTTCACGTGATTATGATAAGTGGAAGGCCTTCATTTCATCTTCCCAAAACTACAATTTCTTCTTTTTTACTGTGTTTTCTAGTTTTGCAATATGCTTCATTTTTCTCTGCGTTTCATGTTATAATATTAGACACAGGGTAGGTAGGAGGTCTCAAGGTTGAACCTCAATGGTGATATTTTGTTATTTTTTTATAGAGAGGAATCACTTAAGGGTTTAAGAGTTATATCATACAAATATGTTCTTATGCAGAAAGTTGGCCTCGCAACAGCCTAAGTAGCACTAAGGTATGGACAGGTAAAAGATCTCGGGGTTGATTCTCACTCACAATAGATTTTTGGTAAGTGTAAAAATTAATTTTTTCTAAGGTTAAAATTAGGAGGTATAAGTGTTATTTGATCATAGTGTGCATTTTTTGACTTAGGATGTCATAGGGGTAATAAGTGGTTTATTTTTACAAATGCTTTAGAAGAAAAATTAAAGAAGATATTACTTTCTTTAATGTATTATTTTTGATAAGCAATACTGAGGAGTTATAAGGTGTTATTGTGGTTCAATTATTTAATGTAATTTTTGTATGGTGGAAAATAAATTTGAGAAGTTTTTAATGCTTTATATTTTGAGAACAAAAGGAGAGTGATAGAGCATTATTTTCATGTTCTATTGAGAAAATATTTGTGAAGAAAAGTTTAATGTGGACGATTTGAAAGAGGGATCTACTAACCAGTTTTGAACTGGCACTTTGAAAGAGAAATTGTTTTGAGATAGGTTTTGAGGGTACATCTTCATGAAAGTAAGCTAAGAGGTATGGTGATATCATTCCTTATTTAAGGTGTTTGATTGAACAAATATTTTTTGAATCATAAGGTGGAGAAATAAGAATTATGTATGAGAATTATTGGAAATATATTTGCTATGATTTGAGAACAAAATTATACTTCATTATTGAATGAGATTGAAAACACTTGTGCTAAGGTTTTTGAACAAGTTATGCATTATAATTGAAAGAAATTGGAAACACTTGTGCTAGGTTTTTTTCATTATCACTGAATAAAATTAGAAACACTTGTGCTAGGATTTTGAGAATAAATTGTGCATTCTTTTTGAAAGAATTTATGAAGTATTTGGGCATTGATGTGAGTGACATTGAATGCGAATGGACAAGTTTTAGAGACTATTTTTGTGAAGCAAATTTATGCATTATTGTTTTTGATCTTTAAGAGCAAATTTGCAAGGAATATAAACCAAGTTTCATGAAGTAAAGTTATATGCTAGCATGATTTGATTTAAAAGGAATTTGCAAGAAGTAGAGATCTTATTTGATTAATGTGATACATGTAAAAATGATAGACTTAATGAACGTGAAGATAACATATTAAGCATTTGTATTGCATATTATTCTTTATATGTTATTGAAATAATTCTAGGAATAATATGTCTAAATTTCCTAGTTGAAAAAAGAATTTCTAAAAGAGATACAAGCATTATTTTGAACACAATTTATGTGCAATATTTGGTATTG
The DNA here is from genome assembly GCA_028583015.1 of Wollemia nobilis. Taxonomy (NCBI): domain Eukaryota; kingdom Viridiplantae; phylum Streptophyta; class Pinopsida; order Araucariales; family Araucariaceae; genus Wollemia; species Wollemia nobilis. The sequence goes on along the minus strand of JAQPPZ010017260.1, from coordinate 2,945,711 downwards.
TTTGAGCATATGTTATGAGAAAATTTGGGTATGTTTTATGAGAAGATTTAAGTATGTGTTATGAGCAAATTTGAGTATGTGTTATGAGCATATTTGAGTATGTGTTATGAGTAAATTTTGGCATGTGTTATGAGCATATTTGAGTATGTGTTATGATTAGATATGAGTATGTGTTATGATAAGATTTGAGTATGTGTTATGAGCAGTTTTGAGCATGTATTAGAGCAGAGTTGAGCAGAGATAGTGAGTAGATTTGAGCAAGTCTTGTGATAAGACTTGAAGTAGGATTGAGGTAGATTTGAGAAAGTCTTGTGAGAAGAATTGAATTAGGTTTGGGAAATATTTGAGAGTATATTTGAGCAAGCCTTATGAGCAGGCTTGGTGTAGATTGGAGGAGTGATTTGAGAAGATTTTGCAATAAATTTGAGCAAGCCTTGTGTGAAGGCTTGTAGTTTTTGATAAAAATATTTAGTTGGATTTGGAGCAGACCAAATATGAGAGGAGAGGTATCTCTTGTGGATAGATATCTACAAACTAGAGTAGTGGGAATAGAGGTCTCCTATGGATAGAAGTACACAATCCAGAACAATAAGAACAAAGGTCTCTTATGGATAGAGGTTCACAAACCAGAGCAGTGGGGATAGAGGTTTCATGTGGATAGATATCCACAAACAAGATAAGTGGGGATAAATATCTCCTATGAATAGAGGTCCACAAACAAGAATAGTGGGGATAGAGATATCATGTGGATAGAGGTCCATAAACCAGAGAAGTGGGGATAGAGGTCTCCTATGGATAGAGGTCCATGAACTTAAGCATAGGGGATTAAGATTTCTTTTAGGTAGAGGCCTATAAAATTGTAATAGAGAATTGGTTTCCAAGATATTTATTGAGAAAATTTATAAGAAATATTTTCTTTGTAGATGTAATCCACATTGGGTGAACCATATTACATCTATGTCTCTCATGTGTGTGATGATTTATGTATTGCCTTGATACTATTATTGATAATATTGGTTAATATTGCTTTGAAGAATTATTACAATTGATAATATTGGTTAATATTGTTTTAGAAAGAAAAGTAAAAGTTGATCTTATACTATTCACCCCCCTCTCAGTATAAGCTTGTGTTCTTAAATTAGTATCAGAGCATGTTCTTACAGGAACACAAATGGATTCTAAATGGATCTTCAATAAATAAGGCTCCAATGTTTGATGGGAATAATTATGCTTTCTTGAGTATGATGATGAAGACTTATTTGATGGTACAAAAATATGAAACATGGCAATCTATTGAGGATGGGTTCAAACCTACAGCTACTCCTCCCACATATAAGGATGGCAAGCAACTATATGTAAATAAATACCAAGGATATGAATGGAATATTAAGTGGATTATGTGAATTAGAGTTTGTGAATGTTATGCAATGCAAATCAGCAAAAAAATATGGAACAAATTGAAGCAAACATATGAAGTAGATAGCAAGGTTAAGTTGGAAAAACTTCAAACTCACAGGAGAAGGTTTGAAGAGTTGAATATGAAATATGAGGAAGATATTTCTAAATACTTACTTCATGTTTATGAAGTTTTTAATAGCATGCATGGAATTGAATTTGAAATTGAGTACTCTAGTGTTCCTTAAATAGATCACTTCCTATGAGGTATGATGCAAAGGTTTCAACAATAGAAGATATGAATGATCTTGATAAGTTGATAATGGATGAGTTACATAGAATTCTCACCGCTTATGAGATGAGGACAGAAAAAGATCAAAATTCCAAGAGAGAGGTAGCATTAAATGTTTAAAAGAAGACAAAATATAAGAAACCAAAATCAAGTGATGAGTCAATAGTGATGAAGAAGCTAACTATGTGAGAATAAATAAGGACATAATAAAACACAAAGATATGAAGACTATGAAATATTTTAATTATAGTAACTTTGGTCACTATGCATCTAATTGTCCACAAGCTGGAAGTAGTAGAAGTGAAGAGAAACATGATTATAAGAAAAAATAAGAAATAAAATTCAAGTATGAAAATAAAAATAGGTATGGTCAAGGTAATCTTGAAAATAAGATCTTTCAAATATACAAGACGATTTTCTTTGTTGGTCAAGCAAGCAGTGCTTCAAGTGATAATGATGAAATATTATTAGATAGTGAAAAATAAGAGATTATATTTTTGGCAATTGAAGAGAAAGAGAACACTCGTATTGAAGATCAAGTAGACTATGTTTCTAACCAATTAGAAGAAAAATAAGATGCTCCTATAATTGAAGACCTAGAGGAAGGTTCAAAAAAATAATAAGAAGCCACAGTTGACCTAGAAGAGGAACTTATTGCTGCTCTCAAAGAGTTGAAAAGAGTTAGAAAGAAGAACTCAAGACTAAAGGCTCAAGATCAAGAAGATGATGAAATAAAGGAAAAGCTTCTACAAGATATCAAAAAATTAAAAGTTATGGCAAGGATATTTAAAGAAGTTATGGTTGAAAAGTTAAAGACAAAAGAGTTAGAATGTGAAATATTAGAACATGAAGTGGTTTCTCTAAGGATGGAAGTGAAATATTCTAAGGATAAGCTGCATAGGTTTGGAAAAAAATCAAAATATTTGGATAACATTATCAAAGCACAATGGTCTTCATTTATCAAAAAAGGACTTGATTTTGAAGAAGGTCAAGAGGTGCAAAAAGAGGAGTTAATATCAAAATAAAAGGAATTTTTAGAGTAATATATTGAAGAAGAACCTAAGACCTATGTTGATAAGTTGAGTGGAAGCTTTATTGAGGAAGAAAACAATGCATAAACAAGAAATAGGGATCATCACAGAGAAGGAAAATAAAGGACCAAGAGACCAGATGTTTCAAGACAAGATAAATATTTATTCCAAGGGCATTGTTTCTCATGTAATAGTTTTAGTCACAAAGCTATACATTGTAGGATTCATGGCAAAAATGATTATGGCTTCACCAAAATAAATTTTAGGTCATTTGCACCATTTAGAAACTACAAAATTAGGTGTTACAATTGCAATAAATTTGGGCATAAGGCTAAGTGATGTAGAACAAAGTTTACAAAACTTACAAAGATAAGCAAGAATAGGGACACTCAAAAGGATCAAAATGGTATGACTACAAATATATGGAAAAATAAGTTTGAAAAGGAAGAATAGCATTGTAATTTGGGAGTAGATTTACCCCCACCCCAGAATTTATCACCTCAAGTAAAGTAGGTGGTGAGGGCACTAAGCTAAGAGTCTTATTTTTAGCCCTAAAGGAGACATTTTCCATTGATGTCAAAGGGGGAGAGTTTAAGTAAGAGGGAGAAGCTTCTAAAGGGGAGCATATTTGGAATCTAGTGGTAGTAAAAGGAAATATTGTAGAAGGGTTGCCATCAATGACAAGGAGGAGATTTTTGGAAATATTGAGTACATTGGTTGTCATTGATGTCAAAAGTGAAACGATTGAGAATTATCTTCAAGGTTGAAATATTAAAGTGCAAGGCAAATATATTCAAAGGGTACATAAGGCAAAAATATTCGCCTATGGTTGTTTATGCAAGGTGGAAAGGGATTATAGTATTTATTTCAAATATTATAAATAAATTCAAATAGGACTAAAGGTTTCATTGGGACAAATGTTTAAAAGAGAAGGATTGAGGATTAGAGTTTAAATATTAAAATAGATGGAGTGGACCCTAACCACCCACACTACCTCAATTTTAATAAGAATCACATAATTTATATGTTCATTATTTCTATTAGGAGCCTTCATCTTGTAATGAATTTTAAAATATTTGTGAGAAACCAAATACTCTTTACATTTCCTATGTGCGTTTCTTCACTTTTGCATGAGGACAATATCCTTATAGGATTGAGGCCTCTCAATATTTTATTGAATCTAAAACTTTACTATGTCATATTAGTGGAAACATCTTACTTAGGAAATCACACACCAATTTTTACAACCACAAAATTAGGCTTCTTCATTTAAAATATTTAAATGTTCAATTCTTTACCCCCAAGCACATTCTAATTTGGACCAGGCACCATAGTTTCACTATGTTGACATAGAGGAGTAGAGAATGACTAAGAACTAAGGGTATTGCATATCACACACTAAACATTAGAAATTGAAGGGTTAAAACTAGTCACCAAACATGTTAGACTACCTTATAGAGAAAACCATCAACTTTTTCTAGTAATATAAAGAGTTGGAACCCTTTTTGGTGTCCTTAGACACCCATGTGCAAGATGTCTAACTTTTTGACTATGGAATTAAGCACTTTGTACATTTAGCTACAAAATATTTTTCTCATCTTTAAAAATATGAGTGTTAATTCAATTATCTTATGATATTTTTCCATCAAATTCCATTTCAACATGTATATGTATGAACCCTAAAATTAAGAAATTTATATCACTCATTTGTCTTCCAAATAACTCTACTAAGGGTGCAAATAATCTCCTTAATATAAAGTCAAAAGAAAATATTTAAAAATTTAAACTCAACACACAATAAAAACTTTACTTTAGATATGTGTTCAACATAAAATCAATTAATTAATCTTATAAAAGGTAGACCTGGCTACAAGTCACAAAAATTCTAAACTAAAGGAATTATTAAACTACCTTCTTTCAAAAAACATTATAGGTCATTTAACCTTTTCCTACACCATGAATTTGTTCCAATAACCACTCTCTATTATCCTAGTTAATCATTTCCCATTTATAGAACTCATTCTTTATCAGTATTACTCTCAAAATAAATAAAATTATAGTATGATTTTTGATAAATCACATTTTTTTCAAGAAAAGTTAACCAAAATTCCCCATTACTTATGATATTTGTATGACTATCTAAAATTAGTTAAAATTCACTGTTAGAAAATATAAACCTCATGTTTACTCCAATCACCATGGCCTATGCAACAATATTCACAAGATATTCCTTACCACTAACGAGCTTACAATTGCTAGAAGGAATAAATATACCAATACAAAAAATACGAGTCTAGTAGAGTATAAGGATTGCAAGGACTTAGAAATAATAAATATTGGATATTAAGGCATATAATAGTTTACCTAAACCAAAGAAGAATCAGAATAACACAATTCCATTCCATGATAAAATAAGCAATCATAAAACTAGTACCACAAGAATACAACAACCAAGCCTTAACTTTATCTATTGAGAAGCATACCACTAGATATGCCTTACCATAAAATGAAATGTTATTAGTACTTTATTAAGAATTAAATATTTTTATATCGTTATCCAAGATAATACTCTCCATAGGTAGCATTCCTTCACTTCCAAAATACCTATACAAGACTCTAAAATAGGTACATATCTTGGTAGATCAAAATCTAAGATTACCTTTTTCAACTTAACATATAGTAACAAAACTAAAAAACTCCATTACATAATTAAGAATCTAAATCAGATTGAAACCTTTAATACACAAGCATTCACACCCTCTTTGTCAACCAAGATGATGTTTAAAAAGTTATGTATTCAAACATATAACACATAAAATCAAAAAATACCATACATACATGATTATATTTATTTACAAAGGAAGCATTCATCTAGGGTCTAAATATGTAGAATGTGTGAAAATAAATGTTCTATTAATTTCAAAAATTAGAAGTTAGCTAAATTTTATGTCAAGAAAAATATTAGAGAACGGATTTTGACCATCATGAGGTAGTCTCCATTTGCTTATTTTGGTTTTCTATATTTGGAAAATGTTAAAGCAATATTGATTTACTAGAAAATGGTCAAGATAAAAAGATATTTGAACTTTAAGGAGGTTAAATAACATGTATACTTGTATTATTACGAAGGGTAATGATATTTACCAATGATTACTATGTGAATAGCTTTGTAAATAAGTCAATTGTGACAAATATTATGATAGTGCATATATAAATTTTAAAGTAAATAATATATATATATATATATATATATATATATATATATATATATATATATATATAATTCTATTTTTTTGTTGGAGAATAAATGATGTCATTATTTTTTGTTAGAGAATATATAATATTATAAATAAATATAAAATTTTAAAATAAAAGTGTTGATTACAATAATTAATAAATATTTATTATATTTAACATAAATTATGAATTTTTTAATGTTTTAAGTTAGTTGATATGTGTTAACATTAAAAATATTTTTTTATTTAGATAATTTAATATGAATATTGGTCCAAAGTCAACCCCACATACACATTCCAACTAACTAATAAAAAATATGAGATATATTGAAAAATGTATTCTTAACAATACAAAAATCAAGAGCATATTTTTAACATGATTTAGAAAGAGAATCCTCTTTTACGCTCAAATGCAATGTAAAAACCTAATGGACATATAGAACTCAGCAATTTTTATCTCCCTACCATGAATTCATAAAGTGTTAAAGTTCAATGTAGGGTTAACAATGTTTTAAATTCCCTCAACATGGTGGTTTTCCAAAGGAATCAAATGCACTATGTTAATGGAGTTAGCTAGCAATTCATTTGCTGCGTTTTGATTGATTTGATCAATATCTATATATTACGAATTATGTTATTCGTATATATGGATCTAGTAGCCTGATGCTTTATACATACTTTATACATACCTAGACGTATTTTATTAGTTTACCTATGAAGCCTATTTTGTTTGGTTGGTATAAAGGATAATAATTTTTTTTTTATAATATTAAAAGAGAGGGTTTTTAAAGGAACCTTATTCAATCACCCTCATAGCCATAAAAAAAAATAACAATAAATACAAATAAGTCATCGGATGAACATGATAACACAAAAAAAATAACAAATTTGAAAATAAAAAGTCTGACCAAACCAAAGCAGCACATTCCACCTGGAAACTAAAGGAAAACTGAAAACCAAAAACCAGAACCCAACCGAAGAAACTAAGCTCCCCTGCATCACTTATGAGAGCACTAGCCCACACCATCACTCTGAGAGCATAAGAATATTTATGTTCAATCATAGTAAGGTTATTTGAGCTATCTTTGATGGAAGTCACTACACTATTTTTAATGAAGGGATTACTAGATTTGGAACAATCCTTAACGGATTACTAGATTTGGAACAATCCTTACTCGAATAACAACCATTAAAGAAGAAAAAAAAGAGTAATAGTTCTATGACTGCTCCACCTATATAAAATTTAATAATAAAATCATCTAAGGAACTATAGTCAAATAAGTAGCCTTTGTTTCAACCCCACTCTGTCATATTGTGTTAATATTTGATATATAGATTAGCATACTTTATTAGTCTTATGAAGATGTTTAATTATATGTTTATTTACATATATTATGTTATCTATTTACAATTTTTATTATCTAGAATATAATTTACTCTTATAAAGTATTTTTAGTTGCATGTATATAAATGTATTTTATAGGATTACCTACTTATATAACCATAAAATTCAATTGTGAATGTATAAATACTACTTAAATATAGAAGATCTACACCAAGTATATAAGAGAACTCATTAAAATAATTTTTTAAACAATTATATAGATTTTTCTTCAAAATATTAAATTCAATGCATGGTGAAACTCTGGAACATCCAAGGTATTTTTAAAGATATTTGATAGCTATATTTCTCCTAGAGAACTACCAAATTTATTAACAAGCAAAATATAGTTTCATGAGCAATTTTTTATTCTGTTTGTAAAATTCCTCATCATGTGGGAACTTGAAATGGTTTTAAAATTGGTCTTGAAACTCAATTTAAATATTTTTACCTTTAATTCCATCTCCACCACTTATATAAGAAAAATAATTAATATAAAAATTTCAACAATTATATAGAATTTTCTTTAACAATATTATATTCCTTGCATGGTGACCCTCTAGAACATCCCTAGGGTTTTAAAAATAATTTGATAGCTATATTTCTCCTACAGAACTACCAATTTTATTAATAAGAAAATATAGTTTCATGAACAATTTTTAATTTTGTTTGTTGAATTCCTCATCAAGCGGGAACTTGGAATGATTTCAAATTTAGTATTCATTGAATTAATTTTTAATAAAAAAATTAATTTATATACTAAATGAAATTAAAATATATATATATATATATATATATATATATATATATATATATATAGAAATTTTCAATGTACAAATTTCGTTGGCTAAAAACATCCAATATATATGAAATGTTCAATTAAAACTAAATCCGTTGGCTAGATCTATCCAAAACATCCATCATTTTACATACTAAATGAAATTAGAAAGAACATACATAGAATATTCAATGTACAAAAAGTCTCCCCACAAATCTCAATCCATTGGCTATATCTATCCAAAACATCCATAGACACTCTATTTAATTACTATTCTTTAATAATAACTTGAAAATATATATTATTATATTTTTGTTCAATTTGAAGTTAATTAATGCAAAACTGACTATGACCATATTTAATATTGAAAGGTGGAGTTAGTCTTCTTATTAAAAAATAATACTAGCTAGAGACCTATTTTTTCTTCTTAAAAAGTTATTCTAATAAATCATACAAATTCATGTTAAAATACTAATCAAAGTTCATGTTTTTTTTTTTCACAATTCATATCATAATTTTAATTACATATTTGGTATAATAAATGGTTATTCCACTTTAATACTTACTTTTTCTTAATATAGTTTATATTGATTCTAATTTTACTAGTTTATAATCCTTATTACTGCCAAAAATACAAATCTTTAATCTTATTAACATCAATTGCATATCCTTATCCTTATTTTATATTATTTTATTATATATATTTATCAACGAACACAAAGTTACATGAACTTCCGCACAATTCCAAGCTTCAAGTGGAAATATCCGTAGCTATTGTACTGCTTTTAAGAGGATGCTTCACTACTATTATTATAATTATTCCTTTGAAGGCTTTGACATTGGTCAAAAGCATTTGGGTATATTTTAAAGTAATCCATACAAACATTGCACCAAGTGTTTATTTGCTTTTAAATGAAACAACGATAACAGTAATCCAGGACACACGCATACTAATTTGTAGTATTTTTTATATCACACCACAAGCTGCTTATTCGAATTGTCGTTGAAGATTTTAGAATGGTAGACCAATCCTCTTGATTGGTCGCGCAGAGTGACCATCTCGCAAGAGAGTTTCAATACTTCTGATTACGCGAATTTCTCAAGCGACTCCACCCAATTGAAGTGGTGAAGGAGGTGAGCCAGCCACAAGTGCACCATTGCCAGTCCCAGAGCTCTGCCGGGACAAACACGACGGCCGGCACCGAAGGGAACCAACCTTAACTCATTTCCTCTCACGTCCACCTCTTCACTCCCCTCGGTCACAATAAAGCGCTCGGGAACAAATTCATTTGGTCGTGACCAGAGGCTTTCATCATGGGTGATGGCCCGCATATTCACCATCGCCGTTGTACCACGAGCAATGAAGTAGCCGGAAAGATGAGTATCGTTTCGGGACAGCCTTGCCCACGACAGAAGTGAGGCCCTGGTGGATGTAGGCGTAGAGTTTCCTTCACAATTGCCTGCAGGTATGGTAGTCTGGGTATTTCTGAGTGTGTTGGGTGGCGGGATTTCCCAACAACTGAGTCCAGCTCGGCCTGCAGTTTCAATTGAATCTCTGGATGTAAAACTAGTTCCGCCAGAACCCATTCAGTGAGAATTGCCGTGGTGTTAGAGCCTCTGAAGATCATTTCCTGCAGCAACATAGACGCATTTACTTTGTAGAATATATATCGTTTTAGTAAATAGAACAAAAATATCAATTGTGCCAGAATGTACAGGCTACGAACAGTTCACATATGTTATGCCATAGTATCACGTTGAAAAATATATCAACTTGTAAAATTAAAACAGTAAATGAGTAAGAAGTGAAAGCACGAGATTCCGGTCAAAGGAAACACCAAGTGCAATTGCATTCAAAGTTAAGCACGCCTAAGTCCTAGAAATATGAATTACATGAAACGGAAAAGAGACATGTTGTAAGAGACGCAATCAGATAAAGAAAAACAGCCCTTTCATTAATTTCTTTCGATCTCTGTTACAATAATGCCTCCTCCCTTTTTAGGGGCTAGGAGTGCAAATAGGGTTTGATTACAATCGCTGAATGGTTCCTCCTTCCGCGTGCCCACGATTGCACTGGGCGGGCCAAGATGATGCCGCCGTTGATGTTGATGGGTTCTTCGCCTCTGCTGCTTCTCCTGCGAACAAAGAAATGATCAAGACCTTAGTAGCACCTGCTGCAAATGAAAAGCATTCTCTCTCTAAAACTAACAAAATATGCATACGAATATTTGCCTGAAACAGTGAAAACAGTGAATCCAAATTGCTTCAAAACCTGACAGAAAGTAAGAAAAGTTACCAGAAGGCCACTGCCACTGAGGCAGCTGGCCAATCCACCTTAAACTGGAATTCGTCCCTAGGCAGGACGAATTCTGACTGTAATTCGTCCCTGGGTGGGACGAATTCTTCTGAATAGGAGAAATCGACCTGCTGTTGCTCCAATGTCGGATCCCGGGACCTGCAAAACTCCTGCAAATAGGGGGGGTAGGTAATTGGGGCCATTTTGGGACGACCCAGATGGTCGTATTTTCCCAATTTGGCCTCCACCCTCGGGAATTTGACCTTGACACCTGCAAGTTAGCGAAACGACAAAGCAATACAAAACACCCTAAACTCTAACCAAAAGCTACAAAATTGCAATTATAGACTAATCAGACCTAGTAACACAGAATGCAATCTAAAAAATAATCTAAAGTGCTCAAAAACTAAAATTAGGACTTGGGAGGTGCGGGGGTGCCCAAGTGGGCCTCCCACCGTTGGCCCTCGATTTTGGAGCCAATCCACCAAGGATGGGCCCAAAACCTTTTAGGATTGGGGGTCGGCGAATTGGTAGGTTCAGATGTCCATGCGTCGGATTTGAGTAAGGTTCGAGCTTCCAAAGGCCACCCAACAACCTCCCTTGCAAAAGAGATTGATGGATGTAGGAAGGTGAACAAAGGGGGATGCAAGTGAGTCTTCAATTCGGTAGCACTTCGTTGCTTGAACACTCCTTCAACCTGTATATTTTGGGTGAGAAAAGTCCCACCTTTTATAGACCCAAGGGGTCTCTTTTGGGAGGGAAGCACAAAAGCCAAGTGTTGGCCATGGGCGCCATGTGGCAGTCTTGTCTTCCCATGAGGGAGGGGAGTCCTTCATTGACTTGAACTTTGATAAATGCTTCTTGTAACAGTCCTCTAACGGCCCCTATGTCCACTTACACATGCGTGCAAGGTAGGAGCCCTTAACTGACTGTTCTGGGTTGCCACTTGGCACCATTTGCCTTTTTGCCCGTTAAGCTTAGAATTTGTCCCACCCAAGGACGGATTCAGAATTCGTCTTGGGGTGGGACGGATTCTATTTTGAATTCGTCCCTGGGTGAGACGAATACTGGGCAAAGTGTCCAAGTGTGCCAAATTGCTCCTTGACCTCACAAAATTGCTATGAAAGTGGTTAAGACCACTGTTTAACCTCTAAGGGCTGCCTTGGGGGCTGTGTTTGTCAAAGCGATCAGTGTTTGCAGTCACATAATCGGATTGGTGCTATTTTGGTGTCTACAAGAAGCAAAATATAGGATTAAAAGGCAAGCAATTACAAATTTCAAGTCTCTTCATGGCCGAGCAGCCCACTTCGAACGTTCAAGAATTGTGATAATCCATGTTTTACGCTATAAGAAACTTACGCATAAAATGGCGACCATGTCATCGTCAGATAATCTCTCTTTTTCTTGAAGTGAAACCAATATGTCCACAAAATCAGATGAATTGGAGGCGACAGAAGGGGAGCACCGCCCTTCACGATGATCTTCAATGATGCGCTGGGCGTATGCTTTCACTTGGGAAACGAGCTTACGACAACCCTCATGAACACTCCTAGGGTTCCAACTCAGGTACGGGAAGTAATCTGCAACGTTGAACGAGAAGTAATCTGCAACATTGAACGCCCTTGGCAAGTCGAAGCCTTCCATCACCATCTGTCAAAGATGCATCGCATCCTTGTCTTTGCTTCCAAAATCATAACGTCGCCCGAACACCGTCATCGTAATATTATTAATGGCGGCTCTCTGCAAAAATGAGCAGACCTTCACAACTTGCGACTGGGAGTTCCACATGTCCACCAGCATCTGTGTGGTTTCTTTCTATCGAAACTCCTCGTGCCCAACAATTATATTGGGCGAGAACAAATGAGTCGCTGCAATCCTTCGGAGATTACGCCAGTACTCTCCATATGGAGCGAAGCCGATGGCTCGACCGAACAACAGCAATTTGGCTGACTCCTTCGGAGGCCGGTCTACAAAATAGGAGCTCGAGAGGAGATTGTGAGCAACATCTGGCTTGAACGTAATAACGACAGGGTTGCTTAGAGTTTTGCTTTCTTGGTTTTTTGTTTTTTTTTTTTGCTTTTTGCTTTTCTTTTACTTTATACAATTAGAAAAACTTAATTTTAGCCAAGATGAGACTCCACAACCTAACAATCTCCCACTTGGAGACTGATCCACAACAACTCTACCGCTACTGCATCCGTGAAAGAACATATTCAATCCAAACAAGGAATGTCAACTCCTCCAGATTGTTGTAACCATGCTCTGAACCATCACACCGGACTAGTATCATCCACGCACTTTTATCATGTTATCAACTAGCAATACACAATCTCTCTACCACAAATCAATGACAACATCCTCAAAATTACTTTGTATCATGGTGAATCAAATATCACCACCATGGCAAGATCTACATACTATGGATGACCCATAACATGCACACACACAAAATATGGCTTTGCCACTAGCTTTGAAAGCACACTCTCCGATTGTGAAATTACCTTTCAACTTAGGGACTTGGGGTCACAATGATCCAAAGCTATAACCATATTATGTGATTCATCCTAAAAAATCATATAATATATCCTCAGCCATGTCCATATTCTTGGACATGTCTCACAGTTCCCACTATTGAAAGGATCAAATCATTTTTTTCATCTGCTATGTTTGCTTCTCCTCCATCTCCATTTCAAAACAAGCAATATTTCTTCAGATACCCCTTCTTGCCGCAATGCTAGCACACCATATTTCCTTTGGACTTGGATCCACCTTGCTCATCATGGTTTCCCAAATTCACTCCTCTTGTCTTTTGTTTTCCTCTAGCAATAAATACTATAGTAGATGATGATTCTTCCGTGCTCTTCCTTCGCATTTTATGACTAAGGACTGCACTCACTACATCATCAAAAGAAAGAATACTAGAAATAGTACCATTACTAATAGCCATTACCAAGCTCTCCCAACTATCAAGTAATGAACACATGAAAAAAATGACCTTCATCTCTTCCTCAATTTTAATATTAATCGAGGCTAACTGAATAACAATCGTATTAAAATAATTTAATTGACTAGCTACAGATCCACCTTCTGACATTTTCAAATTGTAAATATGCTTCATTAGGAAAACTTTATTTGAAGCCGAGGGATTTTCATACAACCTTTTTAGTGTGTCCATAATATCCTTCATAGTCTTCACCTCTAAAATGTTGAATGCCACTGAAGCTGCAAGGTACAAACGAATAGTATCCAATGCCTTCCTCTCTAGAAGAGCCCACTCCTCATCTGACATGCTTAACAATTAATTATCTTTACCTTTCAAAGGTAGATAGAGATCTTTCTAATTCAGATAATCCTCCATCTACATCTTCCATAGCTGATAGTTCTGGCCATTGAATTTTTCTAGTATTAACTTTATTTCTTCTATCATAGCTCCCACTAAACTCAAGCCCCCACTCAATCCTAAATCCCAACCTCACTCTGATACCAATTGTTATGATTCATTATATAAATAAAAGAGATTCTTCAAACAAGCAACTTAATCAGTAATAGCATAAACTATTAACCACCACAGAAGAATAACATAAACATGTAAGACAAGATAAAACACAACATATAACGTGGTTCACCCAACACAAGTCTTTTGTATTAACACCAATATAATAGCTTAAGGGCATAATCTTGTAACACAATCGGCTGCAAATTCCTCTTCAAAACACCAACATCTTCACACAATTACTCTAACAGTAATTTAACATGCAAAAACTCTTGCATCAAGATCTACACCAAGCTTCCTGCTCAGCTGCACAATCCTATGCACTTCCCATAAACAAAATACTCAAATATATAGAATTATTACAATAGTTTTTTAACCACAAACCATGTTTTTTTTTTAATATTTAAATCTAATTTTTTGTATCCTTTTTAGTTTCTTGATTTTTTGCTATTTTTTTTTTTTGTTTTTTTGCTTTTCTTTTTCTTTATACAATTATAAAAAACTTAACTTTAGCCAATATTAAACTCCACAACCTAACATTATAGTGTTCCAATTCTTAAATCACTAAAATTTTGACACTAACTAAAAAAAATCTATGATTTTTAAAATTTTTATTTTTTTCTTTAAATCTATGAATTTTGATCTTTACTCTAGTGAATTTTGATATTTATTATAATAAATAAAACTATATATATATATATATATATATATATATATATATATATATATATATATATATAAGCAAAAAACCTCTTGCGGAGCCGCTTTGGTCTGAGAGACCATGAACAAGGGGTTTTACACCGTCAAAGTCACCCAGGAGTCGCACCCGACCCTGTCTGCACCAACATTATCAATTGGATTTTGGATACCCAATTCAGCTTTTTGGTAGGGTGTTGAACCCGAGACCTCCCTTGGAGGATTGCCCTCTCCTCTCCAACTCACCTACAACACCTGGGTAAAACATAATATATATTTATATATATAAATAAATTTTGATGATATCTTATTTTATTTGAAAAAGGTTTTTATGCATACTTTTATTTAATTTTAATTATTTATATATAGGATTAAAGCACAATAAATTCTATGTAGCATTTTTTGTTTTATTTTTATAAAAAAGGAAATATCAAAAAAGAATTATTTATATAAAAATTATTTGTATTTTATATTATATTTTTATATTATAGAATAATTATTTATTTATATTATATTATCACTCTATTATTATTATATTTTCTTAAACAATACAATAGTATTATATTATCTAACATGAGTTTTGGTTGCTTGGTTTGTAAGTTTTGATGCACCTTCAATTTGATGATATATGTATATACCTTTTGATAAGACTACATTAGATTAAGTAGATGATTATTTTGAGTATAAAAATTATATTTTTAACCATTTGATTATTTGAGGTAAAGTTTAATTACAATTATATGGTATAATGCCATTTGATTAATTTTTATGGAAAAAGACTTGGGTCCTGATGTAAAATCTTTCACTCCCATTCAATTACTTTAAAGTATACGACCTATTGAATTATAGAGATTAATTTTAAGTTATTCAATATTTTTAGTTCTTTCAATTTTATTATAATAATAAGTTTAAAAAAATCAAATTAGTTATAGGGATTGAAAC
The DNA here is from genome assembly GCA_028583015.1 of Wollemia nobilis. Classification (NCBI taxonomy): domain Eukaryota; kingdom Viridiplantae; phylum Streptophyta; class Pinopsida; order Araucariales; family Araucariaceae; genus Wollemia; species Wollemia nobilis. The sequence goes on along the minus strand of JAQPPZ010017260.1, from coordinate 2,930,171 downwards.
AAGCCTCACACATATTACATTGTCACCTATTGAAAAATACATAAGTATATTTATAAATATTTGAACCTAAGTTTTCTCCTTAAAAGTTAAGGAATTTAATAGATTGTGTTAATCTTCAACTTTATGATATGGATATATGCCATTTTATAAGAGTTACATTATTTGATGAAGTAGATAACTATTTTCAATAGAAAAATCATATTTTTAACCATTTGATCATTTGAGATAAAGTTTAATTTTATTCATACTTATAATTTCTTGGTATAATATCATTTGATTAAATTTTTTAAAGAAATTGTATACCCTTTTTAATTACAGGAATTGATTTTAAGTTATTCAATATTTTAATTATTTAAAGTTAATTATAATAGTATTTTTTTAATATTTAAATTAGTTATCAAGATTAAAACAAACCTCATGGATATTACATCCTGATCTAACGTTTGAGAATTATGTAAGTATAGTTAGTAATATTTGAACCTAAGTTTCCTCCTTGAAATTTAAGGAACTTAACCAATTCAGTTAATATCATTTCACTATATATATATATATATAGAGAGAGAGAGAGAGAGCCTTAATAGTTTGAATGTAAAATGGTTTTACTAGATACTATAACATAGTACCAAAATCTTTGAGGAGTTTATCAAAAAAATTATCTGATATTTCTTTGTACATATTTAAAAAATGTAAATATCAATGACTTATATACCCTCAAACAAGATCCTAAAGAGAACTTCACTCAATTCCTAACCAAGTGGTTGGGTCTAGTAGGAAGAGCCCATTACACCCTCCTATAAAAGGAACTCTTAATTAATTTTACACAAAAACTGTATGAAAAACTAACCTACCACTTATAGATAACCAACATCTTATCTTTTGAGGATGTAGTAGATTTAGTAAATTAAGTCGTCCTCTTGAAAAGGGATCAATTGAAAATAAAAAATAAGGAGAAACCACCTTATTCCAACTAGAAAGGATAATACAAAAATAATCATGTTGTGGACGATAGGGTAACTGAATCATGGCCTACTAATGATGTAAAAACTTATCCTACCCAGAAGAAAAAACTAAAAAACTTTACTTGGCTCAATCAACCACCTAAAACTATTCATGAATAATTTTTAAAAGCCATAATGATAGATTTACCACCTATCAAACATGTAGATCCCAAAAGAGAAAAGCTCCTTTGTTTTAAACCCAAAGAACATTGTGTTTTTCACCACACAAGTAGTCATCATACCAACAAATGCAATACCCTAATACATCTTATACAAGACATAGTTTATAAAAGGTACATTGTTGTTGGTGAATTTGAACAATAATATTTTTATAACCAAGAAATGAGTATCTTTCAAGAATTATTTCCCAACCATGATTATAAAATAGTAAACCATATTCAATATAAAAATATTCCCTCTTTAAATAAATACATGGTGGGAATGATCCATTCCTCTACTCATGTTATTAGAACAAAGAAATATAAAGTTCAACCATCTAATCAACCCTCTAAACCCCCTTTGGTCCTCTAGGCTAAGCATATATTTTATTTTAAAATATTTCTCTTAATCATAGATTTCAAAGCCAAGATAAAAATTATTTTTACCTTAGACAATAGCCTCAAAGCACACCCATTGAAATATCTCTTCTTAATCTTCTACAATATTCTTCAAATCATCATAAAATTATTTTTAAACTTTTAAATGAATAGATTGACCCTCAAGACGTAAACCCTAGGGACATCATAAATGTTGTGGAGTCCCTTAAATTAAATCACACAATGATATAATTATGTATAATGACCTTCCCTCTACACCCATAGACAAAGATCCCCTTCTATACATCACTAGTTATATTTGACAAATTTTCATCAAATGCATCCTTGTAAATAATGGTTTTTCTCTTAACATTTGTAGCATTTAATTTATAAATAAATTTAGGCTAGCCAAGCATTATCCTGAAAAATTATATATAATCATAAAATACTTTGATAATGTGGAATGCAAGTCCAATGATACTATAGTCTTGTCTTTGATAGTTAGACTTTGAATATTAAGAATCCTCTTTCATATTATGTCATTTGGATTGTCCTATAATATTATCCTTTGTAGACATTGTATTTATGCAATGTAGTTTGTTACATCCACCTATGTTCAATATATTATGTATGAATATCAATGTAATACCTATAATATTCCCACTAGCCCTTAACCATTTTTCTACTATCAAGTAGTATAAATAAAAAATATAAAATTGTAACTTTTACCTTCCCTTATTTATGTTTCATCCTCTCAAGCCCCCATCCATGATGCACTAAGGTCACTTACTCTCAATCCACATCCTAGGTAGCCTAAGGGTCAAGCTAAAAATTGAAACCTTAACAAGAATAATATAACTAATGATAATCAAATAAATATACAATATAAACCTAACTCGCCAGATATTAATCAATTTAAAACTTATAATATAAATAAAATTAATCAAGAAAGCAATGTAATAGCCTTGGACCTAGCTAAACTTTATCCTTCTCCTCAAACCTTAAGATTACCATCTAGAAAGAGAAAAGCAGTGTAGGTAGATATTTGTTCTTTTATCTGATCAATACTACCAATGAAGAGCACATCCAAGATAGTAATCCCTCCTTAGTGGAGCAATAGTATTTTTTTTAGTTATCTCTCATATTCAAACCTCTTACTTGAATTGGTCTCATATAATATGGTATACCAAGAAAAAGTATAAGAAATCTAGGAGCAAGACATAAAGGAATCTTTATAAATTAAATCATAGCTAGGATATTGGGATTAGGATTTATCTCCAAGTAAAAATAATCTCTACCAACCTCGCAATCATTTGATAGTAAATATAAACTTAATATCTCCTCTTAAAAATATTATGATGACACTATCTCAACAAATGGACTAGATTATAATGAAGAAAATGCCACCAACCCTTAGTGTTTTTAAGATATTTATTCTTATTTATTTGCAAGTGTTAACATGTTTACTATATGATATCCTAAGCTAATAATTAATAATAGTAATTATGAAATAAATACTATACCACATATTTCCCCAAAGGACAAAACCCTTTATCAACCTATTTAAAACACTCTAAACGACGAGGAACATTATTCCTAGTTAGATATTATTATTACCTCACAATAAGTTGGAAATCTAGAAACACATCCTTGTTAAAACAATAGTGAGGTGGAAGATACTCGTCATGACTCTATCCAATATAGTCTTATTAACCATTTACTCTAGGATAATTCCCTTGTAAAAAAAACTCTCTTACCTATAGTTAATACTAATGCTTCATAATCCCTTAAGATAAAGCAATCAATCTTAGACTAAACCAATATTGAAAGATGAGGGTGTTATCTAATCCCACAAACTAGAATATAAATCATATATTATCATTTATTAAACTATTAACATTAATATTAGAATCCATAGTAATCCTAAAATTCTAAAATTAGAGAAAATATTGACCTTAGAAGAACATGAGCAATATATGACATTGCTCATCAAATTTAGTGATGTCTATACTTGATCATATGTAGATATGATAGAAATTGATCCTTATATTATCTTTAAAATTTTAGTTATTAGTAAAACATAAAAATCTTCAAGTAAACGCTATGGGGGATGCATCCTAAAGTTGCTCTCCTTATTGAGAAAAAGCTGCAAAATATTTTAGAAGTCAAATTTATTAGAGGAATTGATTACTCACTGGATCTATAACATTGTACTAGTGGCTAAAGGGGAAGGTACTATTAGATTTTATATTTATTATAGGGACATCAACAAAGCATATTCCAAGGATAAATTTTCTTTAGCAAATATTAACATGATTTCCAATTTCACCACAAGATGCAAATTGTTATCCTTTAAAGAAAATAAATTATGGTATAACCAAATCCAAATTACACATAATGATCAATATATTGTGGATTTTAAAACTCATTCAAGAATTTTTTTCTATTTTATTATTCCCTTCAGCCTAAAAAATATGAGGTCAAATAACCAAATAATTTAAGCACCACTCAAATTTAGGGGGCATCAAACTCTAAATAGTTATCTAAACAAGTAAAATAAAAGAATTCATACAAACATAAGCTATCTAGTAAATCATGTGAAAGCAATAAATTATTATAGACAACTATCTAGGTAATAAAACAAACCAATTAATTCCTCTAAATAAAATTTGTCCAGGTAATCAAATAAAAGCAATAGTCCTATAGACATGCATTAGTTTAATTAAATAATAAAGAGAAAGAGGTGTACAATAGTTGTAATATGTGTCTAATATGTGAAATATAATATAATATTTTAATTTAATTTCTAAACCAATGGAAGATGCGATAGTAAATAGGATGGGTGATATTCAACATGAGATAAAGTATTTGTTGGAAGAATATGCTAAAATTCGTTTAATGGAGTTACCAAACATGTTACCACCTATAATAAACAACAGTTATAAAATAGACTTAATATATTGATAAACCTTTTGAAATAGAAAATCTTATAGTATTACATGCTTAGATAATGAAGGGATGAAGAGAAAAGTCCAAGATCCAAATGACAAGAGATTCATAAGGGATATTTTTATCCCATGTGCAATTCCAGTTCTACTAGCACCCAATAAAGGAGGAGAATAATATATGTGCATGTATTATCAAGAAAATAATAATATCATCATAAAGTATAGGTTTCTATTACCTCATATATATGATTAGATGGATTGTTTGAATGGAGTAGAGTACTTTACAAATACTGATTTAAAGAATGGTTACCAAGAAATTCTAAAAAAAGAAAGAGATGGGTGGAAAATTATATTTAAAACCAAATAAGGCTTGTATTAATTATTGGTCATGACATTTGGGTTGACAAATACACCAAGACTTTTTATTAGATTAATTAATAAAGTCTTTAATCCTTTTCTTATTAAGTTTTTTATGGTTTATGTGGATGATATTATGGCTTTTTGTAAGACAAAGGAGAAACATCTAATTCATCTAAGGTTAGTTTTTTAAGAGTTGAAAGAGGAAAATTTATTGGTTAATTTGAATAAGTATCTATTATTATGAGGAATTTTTTAGTTTTGGCATATTTATGGAAGAAGCAATGTCTAAAAGGTACTTATAATAAATTAAACTTGAAGAAGATTGGACCTTGTAAGGTCTTCAAGAAATTTATATCCAATGCATATGAAATTGAACTCCTAGAGGATATAGAAATTTCTCCAATATTTAATTTAGCTTACTTGTATATGTATAATACCAAATCTAAAGGTTATGATGAAGATCTTATAGTTGATCTTCCACTATAAAAATGGATAGCATAGCTGCCAGAGAAGAAATAGGATAAAATTCAAGCAATCATAGATTCTAAAGTGGCAAGAAGCACAATATACAAGACATATAATGAGTATTTGGTTATGTGGAAGAACAAGGAAGTTGATGCAACAACATGGATGAATGATTTTGAGACTACTAAATACGAAGTATGTTGAATATTTTGACAATGTTCGCAAAAAATGTTTAATACGCTATGAGTATGATGTAGGAGCATCCCATATGAGAAACTGAAAGGTCAACAATCTAAAAATAATTATGAAATCATTCAATGACAGCTAGAAAGTAACTAGTTTTGAAATATTTGAAAAGTATTTCAAGAGTAGAAGAAAACGGGGAAAAATAGAGGAGAAACAAAAAGAGAGGGAATATAAAGGAGATCAAGAAAATGAGAATTTTTTATGAAAAACAACCAAATTAATTTGAATATAAATACTTTGGTGGGATGTATGTACCTATAAATAACAATAATAATAAAATCTAAGAATATCTTTATACCTTCCTTCAAGGAAATATTATGTTTTTATGTTGCTATTATAGATGCTTAAGAAAAAACTTGTTTTCAAGTCAATTATATTGTAGGTAAAGGAATGTAGTTGGATGTTGTTGTATTAAATAACCTATAGTTGTTTGATCTAGTATATGTCCACTAGTATTTTTCATCATGTGATGTTATATTTTAGGATGGACATTTTATAAAAATTTGAATAGGGTATCAACCAATATAAGAGTATCATCTAGCTGGATGTCATCATAAAACATGTCATCCAAGATATTATCATATAGCTAGGTGTAATCATGAACCAAATCATTGAGGATATTTTTTTATAGTTGGATGTCATCATAAAGCAAATCATCAAGGAGATTGTCATCTAGCTAGATACTAACATGAAGCTTACCTTATAAAGATATTTATCCTAGAGTGTGTTATTTAAATTCTATCATCTTAAAATTATACTTTACTATCATATTGACTAAATAAGTTATCATCTAAGGGAAATTTTGTCGACTAATACATTTAATGTCCACCTTTTTATGTAAAACCAAAACCACTTACATTACTATTGCATCACTTTGTATTTGGGAGTTTATGAATTATATTGAATAAATGATGGCATAATGTGGAAGATGAAGATCACCATAACGCAAATTCATAGACATAGCTAAAATGATAAGAGGACTTGCTAATTGACTTGATGTAATTAAAAATACCCAAAGGAGGGACACTCAAGTAGAAGATATGAGTGGCAATTAAGAAGAAGTTGGTCAACAAGAATCTTATGATGAGGAGTGAGAGAAAAAAATAGACGAATGGTTAATATAGGATATTTCTAACATGGGCAACAAATCAAATATATAAATCCCTTAATACAATGGAAATTTGAATCCCAACAAAGTCATAGACTAGATTATAGAGATGGAGAAATATTTTTATTTTGAATCGAGACAAGATCCCAAGAAGGTGAATTTTTTCTATATGAAACTGAAGGAGTATGTATGTTTGTGGTGGGATTATATCCCAAAAAAAATAATAATAAAAGAAAATATTAATATATTAATGAAAATAGTTACCAAATTGAAGTCTAAATTCCTCCTATTGGATTACCAATTGGGTGTTTTTATGAAATTGTAGGATTTAAGAAAATAGCAAATTAGTGTAAAGGATTATACCAAGGAATTAAACTGGCTCACCATGTAAGATAGACATATCAAATATGATGAAGAAAATATTTAAAAGTATACCAATTGACCATAATTGTTTATACAAGATGAAGTTAGCATGATGAAAATGAGAATGGTAGAAGAAGCCTACTAGTATGAATTAAAGGTAAAAGATAAATTATCATGAAGGAAACATAATAATCAAAGAGGAAGAAGATGTTTTTACAAGGATGAGCATAAATAAATAATGGAAGAGGACAAAAAAAATAGGAAGGATATGCTAGTACTTATCACAATGACCATAGCTAGAATACTAAACTAGATGGAGACTACTCACAAGAAATAGGTCACTTTTATAGAGGAAGAGAAGAGGAATCCCAAACAAAGTATTATAGATGTAGATAATTTGGTGATCATTCATATGAATTCCTATAAGCACAATAAGATAGAGGTCATGGAAAGGGATCCTATAGCCATATTACAAAGTAGATAAATAAAGCATAGCCTCACCAAAGCACATGGAGGAATCTAAACAAGGAGGATATCTTATGATGAAAAGGGTATTACTAAAAAAATAGAGGTGCATAAACTTGAACAATGAAGGAACTTATTCATGATATTTTTCAAATTAGAGGGTAAATATTACAAGGTGATTATGGATAGTAGAAACATAGGCAATCAAGTATCACAAAGATGGTATAAAAATTAGGCTAGAAGAAGATTGATCTTCTTAATCCATTCAAAGTGTTGTGGTTACAAAATGGATATCAAATATTGGTAACCAAACAATGTATGGTAAATTTTCAAATTGGTTTCCATAAGGATGTATTTCTATATGAAATTATACCAATGGATGCATGTAATATATTATTGCAGAGACTATGGAAGTTTCATAGAAAATTAGTAGATAATAGTATACTGAATACTTGCTTAATTGTCAAGGATCGTAAATATTATATGTTAAGCTTATTAAAGGACAAAGGAAAATAGATGTGCAATAGTTTTAATGTTTACCTAATCTCTAGAAATTAATTATTGAAGAAGAAGAATAATTTTAAATGATATTTTGTTTTCATTACTAAACTCATATAATATGTGGCATTGAAAAATATGACTGACATTCCTCACAATATGAAGGATTGTTTGGAAGAATATGAAGAAGTTATTTTAAAAGAGTTACTTGATGAGTTACCATCTTTGAGTAGTATTAGTCATCAAATATACTTCATACTTAGATCAATTTTGTCAAACATTATAGTTTATAGGATGACAACCATGAAGAATGAAGAGATGAAGAGACTAGTGCAAGAGCGATTAGACAAGGGGTTGATAAGAAAAATTTTGAGCCCATTTGTAATACTGACTATAATAGCATTGAATAAATGAGGAGAATTCCATATGTGCTGAATTTTAGAGAAATAAATAAGATCACAATGAATTAAAGGTTTAAATTACCTTGTATGGATGATTTGATGGATTGTTTGAGTGGAGTTGAGTATTTCAAAAAGACTAATTTAAAGAAAGGTTACCATTAAATTTGAATTATAGAAGAATATGAGTGAAATACTATGTTTAAAACTAAATAAATCTTGTATGAATGGTTGGCTATACCATTTGTAATGACAAATACACCAAGAAATTATATAGGACTAATGAATGAAATATTGAATCCTTTTCTTGGTAAGTTTGTGGTGGTTTACTTGGATGATATTTTTATGTTTAGTAATATGAAGGAATAACACAACATATTTGAGTTTATTTTTTTCAAAAGTTTAAAGAGGAAACTTTATTGGTAAATTTGAAGAAGTATTTAGTCTTATGAGGATATACTATTGTATGTTATCTCTTTTACTACTTTACAACCTATGATTGATTCAATTTTATCTTATTCCTTCTCTAGTAGATGTATTGCCTATTTTTCTGTTGTAATATCAACTATAAGTTCTTCATAATCATATTTAGTGTAGGAAAATGAGACTTGTAAATTATACATAAAAATAAATATTATTCAAATTAAAAGTAGGACATGATTTTTCAACTTAAAATTTGAAACTAAGAGACAAAAACTTGTTATATTCAATTAAAAACTTTAAAATTAGAACTACTTAATACTTGTAATAATAAACCATAAAATCTAGTTTTTGCATGACATTCGACAACTATAATTTGATGATTTTTTTTTTTTTTATTTGTGGAAAACATCCCAAAAGGGATGCCACTTTCGGGTAAGACCCAAGGAGGCAGGGGTATCCATTCCACCAAAAATGCCCAGGACTCGGACCTGGCCTACCACCTTTGACATACTCAAGGAGCAAACAAACACACAAAACCAAATTAAAAAAAGTAAATAACAACAAAAATAATAAAATAAAATAAAAAACATGCTCCTTGAGTGTGTCAAAACCAAAAGCACAACCAAACACGCACAATAAGATAAAAGAAACCACAACACAAACCACATAGAAAAACACAAGAACCACATAACAAAACACAAACAAGACAAAAACAACAAGACACTACAAAGACATAACCCAAAAAAACATGAAAAATAAACACAACCAAAACCTAAAAAATAAAATAAAAAATAAAAACAACCAACAACAGACAATAAACAAAAACAAAAAACATAGAAAACACTCACACATAAAAAAATGAAATAACACAAACAAAGAGAAACCCAAGAACAAGAACGAAAAAAAACACAAGAACAATAACAAAAAACATAAAAAAAAAACAAAACAACAAAAACACAAGAACAACAAAAAACAACACAAAGAACACAAAAACAAAACAAAACAAAAGAACCCACCCACCTTAAAAAACTAAACAAAAGAAGACAAAAGAAAAAAAAATGAACAAAACAATGACCTATCTAGACCAGAAGACTATTAATGCAAGAATCAACAGAGGAAACAAAATAAAGAATAGAATGAGCTAGGGAACTAAAAAAATAGAATGAACCAAAGAGAAAAAAAAAAAACAAGAAGAAACTAGGTACCTTCAGAATTGGAGCCATCCAAAGAAATGATAGAAAGAAGAGCTTCCCTAATTTGAGAAGCCCACCATATAGGAGGGTGGCCATAACAAGTAAGATCACCTTTGTCCAAAGCCCAATTAGCTAAAGCATCAACACTCTTGTTTTGATCTCTGACCACATGATTGTAATCAACTTTCAAAAATCCCATCCGGATTAACTGAATCTTCTCAATAATTCTTTTTATTCTCCAATCCACCTTATGATTCTTAGAAGGAGTCTTCAAGAGATTAATCATAAGTTGAGAGTCAGACTCAACTAACACCTTTTCCCATCCAACCTTAGTAGCCTCCTAAAGGCCTCTAAGGATACCATACCCCTCAAGCAAGGTTATTGGAAAGAATACCCAAATTCTCAACAAAAGTAAAAACCAGGGAGCCATCTGAAAGTCTACCAATTCCTCCCACACCGGCTTTTCCAGGGTTCCCTCTAGAGGCTCCATCAGTATTGACTTTTCCAAAATCCTTAGGAGGAGGTTGCCAATTTCTAGTCCTATCCATCTTACTAATACTCACATTCCCTTTAAGTTGGTTGCCCTTAGAAGGTTTAATCTTCAATCTTTGCATCACTTGATCCCATCTTTGGTGGGAGTTTTGGGGGTGATTAAGGAGTTGATGGACTGATTCAACTAAGTTGGCTATGGTCTTTTGCCAAATATAGTGAATATCCTTCCTATCTTGATTAAAAATTTGGTTGTTCCTTTCATTCCAAATATTCCAAAGAAGAATGGTAGAACCCATCCAAACTAATTGCCTAATAAAATGATCAACACCCTCTTGATTAGGCCAATCCCTCCAAAGCTGTTCAAAAGTGAAAAAATTGGACCACTGTAAGCCAAGTAAAGTTGCCATTCTCCTCCATAGCTCAGAGGCTAAAGTACACTCAATAAAAATATGGTTGATATTTTCTACATTCTCTTCACACATTTCACATCTAAAAGGGCCATGAAAACCATGCTTCATAAGTTGCTCACCAGTAAGCACCCTACGATGCAATAAAATCCAATTAAAGAACCTCACCTTAGGCCGAGCTTTTGAGCCCACAATTGAGAAAATATGTCAGAAGAATGGTTGGGATTATTATGGCATAAGGTCAAATAACCTTGAGCAACTGAATACTCACCCTTAGTAGTGTTGTTCCATCCAAAACAATATTTTTCATGGGACCAAGAGAGGGATCTCATATGAAGGATGCCTTGGATATCTTGTCTTTGCCTTTCTAGGATTTGAATAGGCCAGTCCTCAATAGGGATCCAATATCTACCAACCTTTGAATTACCAATATGGTACCGATAGTAATTAGCCACCTTTATCCAATTAGCTCGGTGAAGCTCCTCCATCCAAGGCCTCCAATCGGGAAACCGAGTTATCAAAGGCTTGTGACCATCCCAAGAATCTGTCCAAAAATTTGCATGTTGACCATTATGAATGATCCAAAATAATTTTTTCTTTATCAAATCCTCACCAGTCTTAAGAACTGCTAAAATGGGAGAACCTTTGGTAGGAAGTTGATAGCGAACAAGGTCTTCAGGACTTTTGTTCTCAACATATTTAGCACGGAGATTATTGGCCCAAAGAGCATTGGGGTTATGCAACATCCTCCAATATAATTTAGCAGCTAAAGCTTTGTTGTTATTAATTGAAGACCAGAATCCTAACCCCCCTTCACTCTTAGGAAGACATAAAGTATCCCATTTCACCAAGGCCCATTTTCTTTTCTCCTTAGTACCACTCCAAAGGAAACGATGACTGATTTGATCCAATTCTCGAAGAACAACCTTTGGGATATTCAAAATGAAAGAAACATAAATAGGAATAGCTTGAAGGACTGATTTTACCAAGGTGATTCTACCCCCAGAAGAAAGCCACTTGTTGGTCCACTTTCCAATTTTCTTCTTGACTTTGTCCAACAACCAATTCCAATATTTATTTTTCTGCCTTTGAATATTTATGGGAATACCTAAATAAGTGATTGGAAGAGAGGTCTTCTTATATCTTAATTTATCCAAGACCATGGATTCCTGTCTAGCAGAGCAGTGAAAGAAAATAACTTTAGATTTGTCTTCATTGATCAACTGCCAAATAGCCTTAGAAAAATAGCTAATGATTTGCTTAATATTAGAAGCTTCCTTAACTCGTAGCTTTACCTAAAAGGGTAGAGTCATCCACAAATTGAAGATGAGAGATAGGTCTAGCTCCATGAGCAATGGTAACTCCCTCAAGGGTTTTGTTTTCCCTCTTTTTGGTTATAGTCCTACCCAAGCATTCAGCAAGAATGATGAATAAATAAGGGGATAGCGGGTCACCTTGCCTAATACCTCTGGAAGCTAGGAAATACTGAGAAGGCCTGCCATTGATAAGAACTAAGTAGGAAACTAAAGAGATACATCCCATAATCCAATCCATCCAATCCTTAGAGAAACCAAATTGCCTCAAAACTTTGATAAGGAAGTGCCAATCCACTCTGTCATAAGCTTTGGATAAGTCTAACCGAATGAACATAGAAGGAGAATTTTGCATATCCATGGAATGGATGGCTTCCTGAGCAAGAACTATCTCATCTACTATTTGACGTCCTTCCACATATCCCCCTTGCTCTGGGGAAATAATCTTATGCAAAAGAGGCTTCAACCTTTCTTGCCATGATTTTAGTAATAATTTTGAGAAGAACATTACATAAAGCAATAGGTCTAAAAGTTGAGATATGATCAACCTCTTGAGCTTTTGGAACAAGAGTAATATAAGTTTTATTGATAACCTTCAAAATTTCTTTGGATTTCCTGGCTTCTTCCACCACCTCTAATAAATCAACATGAAGGATATCCCGGAACTCTTGGTAGAACTCAATAGGAAAACCATCAGGACCTAGGGTTTTCCCTTTTTGCATTTTAAAAACTACTTGTTGAAGCTCATTGATAGTAATAGGAGTAGTCAAAATAGAGTTCTCCTCAGAAGTGATAAGAGAAGGGATTGCTTGAAGAACATTTTGTTGTGAAGTTGAGTCAAGAGGAGTAGCAGAAAAATATTGGAAAAGTAATCAACAACAATAGAGTTCATGCCATCCCAAGTATAAACAACATCTCCAGAATCTGATTTTAAGGAAGAAATAAAGTTGTGAGATCTTCGAGCTAGAAGAGATTTGTGGAAGAAATTTGTGTTTCGATCTCCTTCTTTGAGCCATTGAATTCTAGATTTTTGCTTCCATAAGATTTCTTCTCTTTTTCCCATTCCTCTAACCGAGTTGTGAGTTTAATTTCATCTGCACTTCTCTTCTCTGTGAGGCCATCTAAATGGATTTTCTTATTCAAATTTTCAAGATGAGCAATAACTTCATGTTTTTTTTTATGAACATCCCCAAACTCTTTCCAGTTCCAAGTCTTGATTTTGGATTTAATGTATTGCAGTCTTTTGGCAAAATAGAACATCTTAGTCCCATGCCTAGGTTTACCTTCCTTCCACCATTGTTGCACATGAGGTCCGAAGGAAATGTCTCTAAGCCACATTAATTGAAAATGAAAAGGAGAGAAACTCACATTGGTTTTCCACATTTCCACCATGACTGGCCAATGATCCGAACCAACATTATTAAGAGTCTTCACTTTAGGAATGTGACCATGGATTAAGAAATTTTCAGAGAGCAAAAACCTATCCAATCTCTCCATTATACAAGCTAAGCCTTGCCTTCTGTTAGACCAAGTCATAAGGCCATTATCTGGTTGGATATCCACAAGATGGAGGTTTGCAATATATTCGCTCATGAGGTCAGTGCTTTTGTCCAAATTTCTATTTCCCCCCTTTTCTCATCCAGAGAGAGGATGGTATTGAAATCTCCTCCGATCAAGATCCAAGATTTAGGAAAATGAGAGATAATATGAGTAATATCCTTCCACTGTCTTCTTTTTTCCTCCAAAGAAGTCGGGGCATAAATAGTAATGCAGAGCATAATCTGGTTGGAATGTCTACTTTGAATAGCTATAGCCAACAAACCCCAACTGCCAACCATATGGTGAATAACTACCTCTTTTGGGTCCCAAAGACAAGCAATGCCACCCGAAGTCCCTTGGGAACTGAGGGAAACCACTTTTCCAGCTTGCCAAATTTTATCGGCAATTAAGTCCATATCCTCCATTGACATCTTTGTTTCTTGAAGGAAAACAAGATGTGGATGATTTATCCGAATCATTCTTCTAATTTCATTTTGTTTTGAAAGACTCCCTTTGAGTCCTCTAATATTCCAAGTGATGATCTTCATTAATACTAGGGCTAAAAATGTTGGGAAGGGCATTAATCTTACCTTCCTCTACAAGCTTTTCACCTTCTTTTACCATATGATATTGATTGGTCTTGCGACCTACTTTTTGATTAGAATCCATCTTCAATTTTTTTTCCCTGTTTCTTGACTTATTCCAATTGAATCCGAGATGGCTTCTAACCTTGAAGAATGCTCATACACAACCAAAATTTTACTAGATGGTTCAATGGAGTCTATATTGGGACCTGCATTATTTGAAGTTTTGACATTTGAAATATTGTTTTTCTTGTGTAAATTTTCTCCTTTTTTTTCTGTTGAAAACCTTTGATTTGTTGGTTTGTCTCTGAGTTCTTTCCTTCATATTTAAATTGTGTTTCTAAGATTTCAGTTTCCATTATTTCCTCTTCCTCACTTGGGACATCATTTGTGGAAAGGATTTCAAACATATTAGCAAATGACTTTGATTGATCCTTCATTACTGGTTTTTTCTGAGTGTTCTTCTTCTTAGGTATTTGGAAACCTATTGAGTTTATATCTTCTTTCTTTTGATCAGGAATTTTATTTGGGCAAGCATTGGCCAAATGACCATATTCATGGCAAATTCTACAACGAAAAGGAATGTTCTCATAGTCCACTACTTGCTCCCAAGTGTCTTCCCCAAATTGTAATGTGATATTTTTAGGTAGGGGTTTGTCAAAATCCATTAAAACACAAATTCGAGCATAAATAATATGTTCAAAATTTTGAGTACAATCAGCAGACATCATAAAAGTTCCTAAAGAGTTTCCAATTGAAGAAAAAATAGTAGGATTCCAAAATTCAATAGGGAGGCCAAAGAGTCTAACCCACACGGGAGCTATAGAAGGCATCTCTTCTTCGACTTTAAATTTAGTATGCCAGGGCTTCATGAAAAGCCCTGCCCTTCCAAAAAACCAAGGACCCCCTTGAAAAGTTTTCTCTCTATCTTCATTATTAGCAAATAAAACAAGAAAATAACCATTTGGATAAATAGAGATTTGTAACTCACCTTTAGTTTTCCATCTTTTTGCAGCCCAGACTTTGAAAGCAGATAGACTCAGACGAAAACCCACGAACCAAAAAATTAGTCCTCTTTTTTCCAAATCTTCAATGCCACTCTGAATGTTACCCATATCAAGCTTAACAATAGGAGTTCCATCAGCTGCTTTAAGACATCCCGACTCGTTTTCCTGGGATCAATCTTAGGCATTCTTAGAGGTTTATGAGAAGCCCTAATATTGATATTAGCATTGGGCTGAGGCTGTCCACCATGAAGGGCATCCCTAAAATTCATTTTTGGGACTGAGTCTTCAAAATTCTTACCCTTGATAGGGGTTTTCACAGTAGAATTATTTTGTGGGTGCACCTTAGCACCGGATTCACTTGAGATATGAGCCATTTTTTGATCAACTGCTTGAAACTTATTTCGTGGTCTCTTTAATCCTTGCCCTAGACGTCGTGGAAAGGTATGGTTTTCACTTTTCTTTTGTGCAACAAATTGGAAGCCGTTGTCACTCAAGTTCATAGTATGATCTGTTGAAAGACAAATTTCTAACCCATCTTGTATCCCCTGCAACATTTCCTGCTAAAATATTGAGCATAAACCACAAAAATATTGGCCACTAGGGCCCGAAGGCCCTAAAACCAACCTCTGGAGCTGCTTGCACTCAACCCAGATGAAACCCTCGCATAGCCGCTTGCCAAATATATCGTTCACACATAGGGATGCGCTAGGATCTGTGTTGCTCCAAATGATATGAAAATTGGTGGAGACGTTCTAGGGTTTTTCAGGCATCTACCCTCAAAATTTCAGCTCAATCCGAGTTCGGATGAGTGAGATATGGCCGAAACGAGTTCGGCAGTTTGGGCAGTCCTGCGAAAAACGTCTCTCTATTTTCGTATGACTATAATTTGATGATTGCTAGCCAAATATTAGATGAAAATGTTTGTTCAATTTGCTATTGTCTCATATGTATGATCATTTTAAGTCTCCTTCTATAATATTATGATAAAAGTGATGATTTGATACTTTTCTCTAGTTTCATCATTCTTAGTTATCTACTCCTTGAAATTTTCAAAAGGAGATTCCACATGTATAATAATTTTACACTATTTCCTATGAATTTTTGTTACGCTTGAAAGACACTCCTAAATAATAAATTAATACATCCAAAAAATCCAAATATGTATAATTAATAAAGTATACTTTGAAGAACTAGTTTAAGCAAAACATACCAACACAAACAACTCAATGATACCATTTCAACAAATCCTTTTATCAAGAAAAAAACTAATAACAAAATATATTAAAAGGAAATAAGTTATCAAAGTAAAAATTACAATAATATAACCAAATACCAAGAACCAAAATGAAAGCATGAGGATACAGAAACAAAAAGGAAAGCAAAGACGAAATGCAAACAAAAACCGAACTCAACGCTAAATCCTAGGAATTTGAAAGTGCATGAAAAGAGGGAAAGGCATGAGCGAATCAAAATGAAACATAGGTGAATAAAGAAGACAGCCTTTTTTATTGATATGTTTCACAACTCAGTTACAATGAACATCCTCCCATTTCAAGGGTTAGGAGCATTTAAGTATGCGTTATTGTTACATCCATGGGTGCCTTTCCTTCTTCCGCGTGCCCACATGTAAAATGGGTGGACCAAACGTTGCCGCCACTTGCGTTTATGAGTCTGGACTCCTTGCTGATCCTTTGATGTCCAAACCCTACGTTCAAAGGAACAAGAAATTGTCAGTAGCACCTGCGGATAAAACAAAGCATGCAATCTCGAAGCCTACGATAAGTGAATGAGAAAAATGAATTAAACTATGACTAAAACAGGTCCAAATGCTCTAAAAATTTGAAAGAGGCATCAAGACACCACCAGGAAGGCTCTACAAAAATAACAGTCAGGAAATTCCTCATCGATTTGAATTCACTCCTGGGTGGGACGAATTCACCTGCAACAAAATGTTGAAAAGGTACTATCCAAATGTCCTGCCTAGGAGGCTCCAAAAGACTTACAAACTTGGGTTTAGCTAATTGGGGGCATTTTGGGAAGACCCAGATGGTCATATTTTCCCAATTTAGCATCCATCAATGATAATTTGAAGATGCTACCTGTAGATTAGTAGAAGCGAGCAAAGATAGAAATATAATCAAAATTGTTCAAAACGAGACGAAATTTAAATGACAACCTATCTAAGTATCATAGAACTGAATGCAAAAATGAAATAAAGCAAGTCTACCATAGAATTCCCATCGCTTCAAAGGGGGCGATTAGGACTATGGCAGTGTGGGAGGGGGCACCCATGGGGTAGGCCACCTGTCGTTTGAGGCCTGATTTCGGCACCAATCCACTTGGGATGGGTCCAAAAAATCTTGTGTTGTATTTTCAAAAAATTTGGTGGGATACTGTGGCCAAATGTCAAGTTTTGGGCTTGAGATTTGTCCTCCCAATAGTCACCCAATGACCTCCCCTCTAAAGGATATCAAGGATGTGAAAGGCGTAAATCCAAAAGGTGTGAGGTATGTAAATAAAATGACAGCACTTCATTGCTCTAAAATTCTCCTTCTCTATCTATTTTGGGGTGAGAAAACTCACCAATTTATAGACCTGGAGGTCTCTTTAAATGGGCATGCAGAGGCACCACTTGGCAATCATGTCTTTCCAAGGGGAAGGAGATTCCTCCCTAAATTGGGACTTCATGACTAACCTTGCAAATGCCTCTAATGCTTGAAAATGCTCACCCATACTCCCATGTGATGAATGAAGCGTTGAGTGGTGGATCTGAGCTGCCATTTGTCAAGATTTGACTTTTTGCCCGTCAAACCTGCAATCGCCCCCACCCCCGGAGTGAATCCAGAATTCGTCCCTGGGTGGGGTGAATCCTAGTTTGAATTCGTTCCAGGGTGGAACAAATATTGAGCAAAGTGCCTGAACGTGCCAAATTGATCTTTGACCTTCCAAAACTACTGTGAGAGTGGTTAGGACCACTGTTTAACCTTTGGGGGCTGCCCTTGGGGCTGTGTGTGTTAAAGGGATCAGTGTTTGCAATCACATAATTGGATTGGTGCTATTTTGGTGTCTACACAACATTAAATCTAGTAGAGACGTTTCCAAAAAACCTCCTTCACCAAAATAAAAATAAAACATTGAAGTACCTAATCAACCTTTAAGATAATTAGGATTTCTATCAAGAATCCTGAAATGGTTATCATATATAAACTTATGTATTGACACTTTTAGATATGTGGAGTGGACCCTAACCACCCACACTACCTCAATGTTCATAAGAATGACATAATAAATATATTTATTATTACTATTAGGATCCTTCCTCTTGTAATTATTTTTAAAATATTTATGAGAAGCCAAATACTCTTTACATTTCATATGAACATCCTTTCACCTCTATATGAGGATAACATCCTTATAGGATTGAACCTCTCAACCATTTCATGAGTCTAAAAATTGATTATCACATAGTAGTAGAAACATCCTACTTAGGCAAACATGCACCAATATTTAAACCGCATAAGTAGGCTTCTTCATCTCAAATATTTAGCTATTAAATACTTTACCCCCAAACACATTTTCATTTGAACTACATACCAAGTTTTCAATATGTTGATATATAGGAGTATAAAATGACTAAGAACTATGGATTTTACCCCTCACACACTAAATATTAGAAGTCAAAAGTGCTAAAACTAGTCACCAAATATTTTAGACTACATTGTAGAGAAAATCGTTAATCTTTTCTAGGAATTGTAGACACCAAAACAACACCAATCTGATTATGTGACGACAAGCACTGATCGCATTGACACACACAGCCCCTAGGGCATCCCCCAGAGGTTAAAAAATGGTCCTAACCACTTCCAAAAGTAGTTTGGAGGTCAGAGGTCAATTTGGCACTTTGCTCTCTACTCGTCCCACCCAGAGATGAATACAAACTGGCATTCG
The DNA here is from genome assembly GCA_028583015.1 of Wollemia nobilis. NCBI lineage: Eukaryota > Viridiplantae > Streptophyta > Pinopsida > Araucariales > Araucariaceae > Wollemia > Wollemia nobilis. The sequence goes on along the minus strand of JAQPPZ010017260.1, from coordinate 2,910,880 downwards.
CCCTTAGGTGAGGCGAATAGCAAGTTTGACTAGCAAAAATTCAAACCTCGACAAGTTTGCTAGTTAACTAAAGCTTCAGGCCATGCAATTGTGAGGAACAGATCCAAATCAAGAAGAGAGACTTAAGTCATGCATGTATTTATTTTAGAGACCTCATGCAAGGAGATTCTAAATCAGGGAATTATCTTTTCTCTCAAAATAGGACAAACAACTCAAGTAGCACCCTCGCATGCACAATTCAAACAGAGAGACCCTAGGTCTATAAATTGGTGAGTTTTCTCACCCAAAGATATACAGAGAGGAGATTTTGGAGCAATGAAGTGTTGCTAAAATATATCCTCACCCATTGTTTGTGCTTTCACATCCTTGATCTCTCTTTTAGAGGGAGGTTATTGGGTGATTATTGGAGGTGCATTCTAGAACAAAACCTAAACATTTGGCCACAATTTTTTTTTAAAACACCCCATAAGAAGTTTTTGACCTATCCCAAGTGGATTGGTGTCGAAAAAGAGTCCCAAATGGTGGGCATTCTGCCCCCGGGTGCCCCCCAAGCTGTCGTAGCCCTAATCGCCCCACCCTAGAGTGATTAGAAATATATGATATATTTCTTTGATTTTTCTTTTGCATCTTATTCTAGGTCTATTAAATAGGCTGTAGTTTAAATTTCACTTCATTCTGAGAAATTTTGACTAGGTTTTTATCATTTATTGGATTTACTAACTTGCAGATGGCACCAGAAAAATTTGGGTGATAGAGACCAAATTGGAGAAATCTGACCTTCTGAGTCTTCCAAAAACACCCCCAATTAGCTAACCCCAAATTTTTAGGTCATTTGGAGCTTTCTAGATAGGACATTAAAGAGGGTTCTTTCTGACAAGTTATTGCAAGTCTATTCATCCCACCCTAGAGCGAATACAAATTTGTGAGGAATTTCTAGACAGTTCCTTTTGCAGTGACCTCTTGGTAACATATTTATGCTTCTATTAAATTTTTAGGTCGATCCGAGGTCATTTGGTTATCGTTTTAATATTTTCATGCATACACTAACAGTAGGCCTTGGGAAATACATGTTTTATTCTATCTATAGGTGCTACTAATATTTTCTATTTCTTTGAATGCAGGTTTTTGACATTAGAGGAATAGAAAGGAGTCAAAAATCATATACACAAGTTGCGGTAATGTTTTGGTCCGCCCATATTACATGTGGGCACATGGAAGAAGGATTGTTATCCATGGATGTGATAAGAAACATATTTGACGCTCCTATCCCCTAAAAATGAAGGAGACGTATTGTAACATGACTTTAAAAGCACATCAATAAAGATTACCATATTCCCTATTGCTTTTATCTTATGTCGATTTGTATATGTTCTTTCTTTTCATGCATTTTTTAATATATAGGCTTTTAGCATTAAGTTTGGTTTTACATGCATCGTGCTTGGCATTTTCCTTTTTGTTTTTGTATCCTCATGCTTTCAGTGGCGATCACGGTGGGACCTCTATCCCTTGATTTTAAGATTAAATTTTTGATCAAATTTGCTTGTTTTTGCTTACAGGTACCAAGTTTTCAAACGCTGGACTATTTCAGAGCAGAAATTTAGAGACATTCGATTTGGGAAGAGAAGAGGTAGAGGTCCTAAACATCTTCTGTAAATTTTTGCTTTTTGTTCTCTGGTTATTTGCTCTCTAGGAGAGTTTGAATGCTTTTTTCCTTCATTTATGCAATTTAAAAAGAACCCCACACACCATGTGGTAATTTGAAACAACAAGGAGTTGGTCATAAAACCCCAACCCTTGAGCAAGACCAATGATGGATTTCATCACCACCTTGGCTTGAGATGCTGCATACATAACCCCGATCATGACTGTTGCTAGACGTAAATCCTGATGAAAGCTGACCAAGTGTAGCTGGGGTGATTACCAGTGCATGGGGATAAGTCTTCTATGGTAGGTGTCATAAACAAAGTGATTCCCCTTCCGTACCGCCTATGTTCCACGTACCATCTACTCTCACGTACCAATAGTTTCCATCACGTAAGTGCGGGTATATACAGAGGTTGGTATATCGGTCCGAAAAAGATATATCGAAGGGGTGACCATTTTTGGGAGTCATAAGAGCCATCATACTGCATTTTAACATTCTTTCTAAAAACTTTCAAAACAAAATCAAAACACACTAAATCAGATTCTAGGGCACACTGTTAATATTTAAACGAGATAACCATTGCGTTGATTGTGTGTTTCCTTTCTATTTAAGTGTAGCATAAAAAATCCTAAAAGAAGATAAAAACATACACATCTTTAGGTAAACATCACCATGGTGTACACTCGTAGCCGAGCCCAATCACGGGCAAGCGCTGCAGAGAGTGCACAAAGGGGGGCAAGTCACCTCCGATATAGTCTTGAGGACTTAGTCATCCCGCCTTGGTGGCATGGCACCCAAGATAGTCCACATCATGCCATAACATAATAGGATTATAGAGGCACCTCTTTGAGGGGCACCCCCACTCAACATAGAGCCTTTCAAGAGGAGAACCTACACATAGCACTCAACATAGACAGGAGACCTCCCTTATATGCTCATTATGAGTGGCCTAGTGATGAAGTGCTAGAACAACAGAGGGTCCAGAAGGAGGTGCCACATGATTTCATCATCCGTCATCTACCCCGTATTGCTGTTAGAAACACTAGACAATATCTAGAGTATCAGGCTCTCCAGATAGGGAAAGACAATTCTGCCCGCACCTGTTATGCATATGAAAGAGAGTGTGAGGAAGACCACTACGTTCCTCAAGAGTAGTACACATCATAGGAATGATGCACCTCCACACCTGCTATGTATCAAGATCACCCATTGAGGCCGGAGCCTCAGGTAAATGCTGCTAACCTCGATAGATGGAATCAACCCATAGGGGTCTCGGATCACCATGACCTAGATAGAAATGTAGGAGAGGCATCTAGGCTTCCTAAACATGAGATGGTGAAACAAATTGACTTGTCATTTTCCAAACATGTCACCCGCCAAGCGCATATTACGTAGCTCAGGCAAGATCAACAACAACTAGAGCATCTGTACCGCCTTAGCAAAAATTGCATTCAGCATCAAACAATTGAATTGCTTCATAACAATGTGCCTGAGAATGTCCCAACCCCTCATGTGCATAAAGTAGAATTATATGAGAGGCATACCCCCTTGGTGTGAGACAGGTCTCCGTGACCTCGTCAAATACTGCCTCCAAAACCTCCTAGACCTGAGTGGGAGGCCACTCCCAGAAACAATGATGGGCACCCTCCGTGGGCACCCACCCATGTTTATAGGTCTCGTCCAGGCACTCCTCAGGAAGCTTATGAGGAGTATGAACAAGAAGAAGAGCGGGCTGAAATGCCCTACCAAGGCAGAAGGGTTGCTATCCAACCACCCTTCCACAGGCCTCAAGTTCCCCGCAACCCACAACGAGAGCAAACTAAGGAGGAAGAAATCAAATCCTCCGATGCATATAAAGTGCTGCTAGAGCGCTTAGAGTCTATGGATATCAAGACTTCTAGGCCCCAAAATCCCACTTTACGACAACTCCATAGTCATCCTGTGCATCCATTAGTGTTGGCACCTCCATACCCTGAACACTTTAAACTACCCCAGTTGGCACTCTTTAGTGGGGAGGAGGATGCCCAAGAGCATGTGACTAGATTCTTGAGCCAGTGCTTTGGCATTCAAGACAACGATGCTTTGTTACTAAGAACATTTATAACCACATTCGTAGGCCCTGCCTCGGATTGGTTCACTTAGTTGCCAAAACATAGCATCAGTAACTTGGATCAACTAGTGGACACATTCCTCGAATGCTTCACCTTCAACACCAAGAAAAATGTGTCATTAAGTGACCTAGCTAGCCTCAAGTAGTATGAGGAAGAGACCATGGTGGCATATGGGAACCAATGGAGGACACTGCTTTCAAAGTTGCCCTACCTCCCTCCCATGTCTAACCTGACTCAGATGTTCTCAAAGAGCTATTTGATATCGATCTTCATGCTATTGCAGCTACAACAATATGCCACTTTAGAGGAAGCTCTGGCGCAAGGCAGAATCATTGAGGAGATCAAGATATAGGATGGTGATATCACCAAACCTAAGAAGAAATAATGGACTAAGAACACAAAAACAAGGACCACGCAACATAAACCCACTGTGGTCAATCAAGTTTCTATCAACATCCCTAAGCCTGCACAAGAAACACAGCCTCAAAAGGCTAACTATCATGTGGTGCCTCCTAAAAATTATGATAGAGAAAACCAGAGGGAGGAACAAAATTAGCAACGTCGCCCTAGGTGAAAATTTACACCTTACACATATTCCAGGGACTCCCTGTTTGACTGCTTATCAGTGGTGAACTTGATCTACCTACCAGAGATTCAAACTATAGACCCCAATGCACAGAAGCCTAAGGGGTACCGTGAGTACTTGTACTGTAGGTTCCACAGGTGTAAGGGACATGACCTTAATGCATGTTGGAAATTCAAAGGTTTGGTACAAGACCTAATCGACAACAAGACATTGGCGATGGACAACCCCATAGCACCAAACAACCAACATATGGGAGTCTTCAGAGACCCCTTGCCTACCCATGATGCATAGAAAAAACCCCTTCAAGTCAATGAGGTGCAACAAAATTACCCCTTGCAGGGATATGTAGGGATGATAAACATAGTGAGTAGGAATAAGAGGTATCAAGGATCTGCCCCTACGATGGTCACTATAGAAGTTCCATCAACATCATAACCCCAACAACACCCTATGCAACTCCCCCTGCCTAGACCAGTGTCCACAATTCGTACTAGACTTACCCAAAGTCTAAGGACCACATCGGCTAGGCTCTCCATATACAAGCTCATTCAACAATCAACACCCCATTGGGAGGCTCTAATGGATATTTTAAAAGCCATTGAGCTGTAGCCCCATGAAGTAAACTCTTTCAACAACTTCGTGGGACATGTAAAACAATGTACAAAATTAATCATAACCTTGATAGAAGATGAATTGAAATCAGTGACTGGTGATGTGGCGGATCCACCCCTGCATGTCATTGTGTGGGTCAATGGGATTCCGTATAAAAGGGTGTTGGTGGACACTAGCTCGTCTAGTAATATCATCACAACAACAGCATTGAAACATCTGAAGTTGCCGGCATCTCACATCGTGGCCTCCACCTATACACTGCAAGCATTCAATGATGCAATATGCTCAACGGTTGGCACAATTGTCCTACCCATCCAAGTGGGACAAAATACTATTCATACTTTGTGCCACATCTTGGAAGGTGAGATGGCCTATAATATCTTGTTGGGCCGGCCTTGGATTAGGGATATGAAGTGTGTCCCTTCAATAGCTCACCAGTGCCTAAAGTATACATTTGAAGGATAGGTACATGTAGTCCCGACAGACTTAGAGCCCTTCAAGTACTGCAATATGGTGCAATTCATGTCGCAATCAACCCTCCCATCAACACATTTGGATTTAGTTGAATCCATCTAACCAAGGTCCGATTCTGTAGGCATCCCCATTGTCAAGTCCATTGAATCCATTGTAGGATCCATATTCCTCATCTGGTCCTTCAACAACGATGCCACCTATGGTGGCCACACCAAAGGACAAGGGAAAAAACCCCTAGAAGAGGAACCACCCCTAGTCTCAACCATCTCTATCGAAGAGATGCCTAGCCGAATGGAAGTCGAGATGCCTAGTTCGCCCCACATGGAGTGGACTCAGGAAGGACTCCCATTTTCTCCCCCTCAATCGCCAATGGTCATCATTAAGATCGTAAACATGGGACTGGGGGAGTATCTAGTAAGTAACATTGTAGCAACGCCCACACTTGAGTCCATGCAGGACATGGGGAGGCCTCGACTCCCCATCGGATCTGTGGTTCCTCTAGGCTACCCACCCAATCATACAAACTTTGTTTATGGGGGCATAGATAATGGTGTTGAAACTTGTATGCAAGAATATGAAGATGAAGAGCCCTTTGCAAATGACATCAACTCTTTGTCCAACCCAGACTTCACATTGAGATATCTTGGCAAATGCAATTGGCATGGTTATGGGTTGGGCAGGTATGAGCAAGGAGTGTGTGTTATTTGCCAACCAAGATATCAAATGTCGTATGACAAGTCAGGAGTAGGGTTCAACCACCCCTTGCCCCTAGACATCTTGGTAGAGAACATGCAAGCCCTAGGGATAGGCAACAAGGATGGGTTGGCATCAGATCCATATGCCAATCCTAACACAACTTATACATTGGGAGATTATCTCCTATTGTTAACAACCAACCTTGTTGACCTTAACAACCCTTTCCCTTTGGCCGAACAACGAGAAAATTCAAGGACTCCCCTAAAAGAGGGATATGGACAAGACTAAGAAGGGTCTTCAGAGGATGAGTCTGAATACGAGGTAGCACCTTGGGATCCTTTCAAGTCTGATAGCAATCATTCACAAGTACATCCCATGGATGATTATCAAGAGAGCTTCCTAACAATGTTTCCTTTGGATGCTCCAATTGAGCATATGCCACCTCAAGAGTATCAAGTCCTCTCGTAGAGAGCGAAAAAACCTCGATGGGACCACGCTAATTTGCTTGAGCAATATGAGCCTCATATGTCACAAACAACTATTGGAGCCAATGAAGGCCTTTGGATCTCTGATAGTGATTATGAAGATGAAACTGAGATGGCTTATCTCAATCATATGCGACAACAATAATATCCCTTGGACATAGATGACATGTTTGAACAATTACACATAGGGCCAAGGCATAGGTGGCACCTAAACCCAGCATAATTATAGCAATTACTACACCCACCACTCTAGGTACATAGAGAGCATCTTCCTCCTAGGGACCCTATACAACCATCAGTGCCTAGGGCGGACCTTGTATTTTTATCCGTGCATAGGGCTGATCCATTTGTGCCAGTACCCATAGAGCCAGATCTGAAGCACAAATATTATCTAGGATGTCCGAGAAGTCATACCCACGATAATGGATACCACAATCATTTCATCAACATGATATCCATTGATTTAACTGTCCCCATCCATGATCCAGCCGACCCCACATGGTCATTGCATCTAGACCTAGATGCTATAGACTGGAATTGCGCTGACACATTGCCATCTCCATTAGAGTACTGGCCTTGTGGTGGGATGTTCCATTTCACCCCAAGACAAACTCAGGATGTCTTCCATGCTGAAGAGGAACCTAATGTTCCAAACGACGATCTCAATTCAGCAAACGACATCCACTTGATCCCAACTCCACACCAGTTGGAGGATGGGTCCCACATGTCAGTTGAGGAGATGACTGACGTAGACATCATTTCAGATCTAGTGAATTTCCAAATAATCAAGTTGGGGGTAAGTTTATCCCCCGAAGAGCAAGCCGACTACATTGCCCTTCTCAAAGAGAAGAAGGAGGTTTTTGCATGGTCATACAAAGACATGTCGGGGCTAGACCCAGAGCTAGTCATGCATAATCTAATGCTTGATCCAACAATCAAGCCAGTAAAGCAAAAACTATGTAACATGCACCCAATAGTAGACTTAATGGTAAAATATGAGCTACAAAAGTTGTTGGATGCACAGTTTGTCATCTGCATGGATTACCCGCCATGGTTGTCTAACATGGTTCCCATCAAAAATCCCAACGTGAGGATTTGCATATGCATCAATTTTTGAGATCTAAACAAAGTGAGTCCTAAGGATGATTTTCCCTTTCCAAGCATCGATGCATTGGTAGACGCTACAACAGGCCATGAAATGCTTTCCCTCATGGATGGTTTCTTAGGATACAATAAAATTCATATTAATCCTAAGGACCAACTAAAAACGACGTTCACAATGCCTTGGGGGACATTTTGCTATAAGGTCATGCCTTTTGGTCTTAAAAATGCTGGTGCCACCTACCAACGTGCCATGATGTACATTTTTCATGATTACATGCACAAAACTTTGGAAGATTACATTGATGATTTGTTGGACAAATCTCTTTTGCGCCCAGATCATCTCGATGACTTAAGAAAGATCCTCGATCGCGTCATGGAACATAAAGTCACACTAAACCCCAAGAAGTGCATATTTGGCATCACATCTGGAAAGCTCTTGGGTTACATAGTCTCTAAATGAGGAATCAAGGTAGACCCACACAAAGTCAAGGAAATCCTTGAAATGCTTCCTCCAACTACCATCAAGCAGCTCAGAAGTCTGCAAAGAAAGGTTACGTCAATCAAGCGCTTCATAGCATAGCTATCTGACAAGTGTCGACCCATGAATAAATTATTGCACAAGGGGGTAAAATTCACTGGGATGACAGGTGCCAGTCAACCTTTGACAACATTAAACAATACTTGGCTTCACCGCCAGTATTGGAACCACCTAAACCAAGAGTGTCATTCTATTTATACATCTTAGCTACTAAGGTGGAACTAGGCACCATGCTATCCCAGAAAAATGAACTACACAAAGAACAGGCTACTTATTATCTTAGCCGCACCCTGGTCAGTTATGAACTTAACTATGCATATGTTGAGAAGCTCTTCTTGGCAGTGGTGTTTGCTACCAAAAATCTATGCCACTACATGCTCAGAAATACAATGTATGTTGTGTCTAAGGAGAATCCATTGTGATACATGATGAGTCGTACTTATCATAGTAGTTGCATTGCGAAATGGATCATGTTGTTGGAGTTTGACATAGAATTCATTGGAAAAAAATCCATAAAAGGTCAAGTCATCGCCAATCAACTGGCAAAGGCTCCTCTTGAAGACGATCAGCCTCTGACCGTAGAACTACCTGATTATGGGGTTTTTCATGTTTTAGAATTGCCAAATTCTGATGATCCTGAGTCATAGGTTGACATGACCTTATTCTTTGACGGTTCTAAATGTGAGCAAGGAGGTGGCACAGGAATTGTATTCTTCACTCCACAAGGGGTGCCAATGCCTCTTTCATTTAAATTAGACTTCCCATGCACCAAAAACAATGCAAAATATGAAGCCTTGCTCATAGGTCTTTAGAAATCAGTCACCATGAACATCAAACGTTTAAACATCTTTGGTGATTCGTTGTTAATTGTCAATCAAGTAAAGGGGATATTCCAATGCAAATGTCTAGTTCTACAGGCCTACAAAGACCTTGTGGAAAAATTCTTGATACAACTTGAATGGTATGACATCGAGGCACTCCCTCGATCATTGAATCATTTTGTAGATACTATGGCCTCATTAGGGTCACTAATCCTACAAGACCCTTCCGGTGAGATGACAACCATTCAGGTCAAAACATTATCGCAATCCACGATGGAGCATGTAAGCTCTGACCTAACACCAAGAATCCACCTGATCTAGATTGAACCATCTTAGGATAGGTTCTCTTGAATCCATGAGTGTCTAACTCATGCCAAATGCAGGTCCTTGTTCTCCCCGACCCCTTTTTATAGAAACACAATGTTGTTTTTGCAAGTTCTTTCCTGCTCAGCTTTTGCTAGGGATGAACTTTAAGAGGGATTGGTTGTTCATACCATCGAGGTTTCTGATTAGCAAGATTGGTACACACCCATTAGGGATTACCTCAAGTTAGGTAACCTCCCACTTGGATTGACACAAGCCGTGAAAAGATCATTTAAACAGAAATCAAAAAAACATGTCTTGTTAGGAGATGTTTTGTATCGTCGGAGCTATGAAGGAATCCTCCTCCGTTGCTTGGACTAGCAAGAGTCCGCTTGGGTGATCACCCAAGCACATGATGGTACATGTGGTGGCCACTTCATCGGTATGGCCATCACAAAGCACATTATTTGCATGGGCTATTATTGGCCATCTTTAGAGCGATATTGTTGCGCATATGTAAAGAAGTGCATGAAGTGTCAACACCATGCTAATTTGACACACATACCTTCTTAGGCCTTGCAACCGATCCAATCAGCTTGGCCTTTTTTGTAGTGGGGCTTTGATCTAATCGGAAATATCTCCCCTACATCGTCGAGTCGTCACACATTCATCATAACAACCACAGAGTACTTCACCAAGTGGGTGGAAGCAATTTCGCTAACCTCTACGACTGGAACCCGCATTGTAGATTTTATTTTGCATAACATCATATGTCATTTTGGTATTCCATCCAAGATCCTATCGGATAATGGGACGTCATTCAAGAATAAAGATGTGCGTGCTTTGACCACAAAGTACAAAATTTAGCATAGTTTTTCAACACCCTATTATCCGCAGGCAAATGGGCAAGCAGAAGCGTCAAACAAAATGCTAGTTGCTATCCTCAAAAAGACTGTCATAGATAGTCATAAGGATTGGCACATTTAAATCCTTCTTGCCCTATGGGCTTATAACACTAGCATTCGAATGCCCACTTAGGCAACTACATTTTTGCTGGTGTATGGCTCCGAGGCAGTCATGCCTCTTGAGTTGGAAATCCCTTCCTTGCGCATTTCAATGCAAGAGTTCATCGATGATGACACTATATGGTAGGCCCGGTTAGAACAATTGACATTGCTCGATGAATGACACATCAATGCTCTCGAGCATTTATGTATCTATCAAGAGTGACTTAAGAAATCATACAACATGAAGGTCCACTTAAGGGAATTTTAGGTTGGTGACTTGGTCTTGAAAGAGAACCAACAGAATTCTAATTTGTCATCCCATATAAGGGACAAGTTCACGGAAAACTGGTTATGTCCTTATGTGATTGACAGTATAATTGGACCTGGAGCATACCGGCTCACCTCTCTTGAAGGAATAAAGGAGCTAGAACCCTTGAACATAAGTCATTTGAGGCCATTCCACATTTAGAGAGCCATAGTCCAACCAAAAGCTCCATGGATTTTCACAATCACTTAGTCAACCCAAAATGCCCCAAAGGTATCCATAAACCCTTTGGTCAAACCAAAAGCTCCAAGGATTTTCACAATCGCTTGGTCAAACCAAAATGCCCCAAAGGTATCCATAAACCCTTTGGTCAAACCAAAAGCTCCAAGGATTTTCATAATCGCTTGGTCAACCTAAAATGCCCCAAAGGTATCCATAAACCCTTTGGTCAAACCAAAAGCTCCAAGGATTCCCACAATCACTTGGTCAACCTCAAAAATGCTCCAAAGGTATCCATAAACCCTTTGTTCAAACCAAAATCTCCAAGGGTTACCATAACCATTTGGTCAAAATAAATATTCAAAAAAACAAGCAAAAAAAATAAAATCATCAAAAATAACAAAAAAAAATTGCATTTCCATTCCATGCATACTCGTAAAAATCAAAATACAAAAAAATAGGTTGCATTAGGCATCACATCCATACGTTGCATATTTTCTTGGTCATACAAGTCAAAAGCACCATAGACTATCATTACTTGGCAACTCCATCATTTTCAACATCAAATCCATTTTACAAACGCATACATCTAGAATAACACAATCCCCATATTTAGCATAGTCAGTTGTCTCCTAATGTATATAGGGTTTTCGTCATTCAGCTGTCTTTAAATTTCTAGCCAAAAACTGTATAAAGTTAAACAGATTTTACACGAGAAAGTTTTACTTGGATCACGCCTCGTCATGTAACATCCCTACACAAGTGAAAACACATCAAATAATTCCTAAGTTGTGTGAATGCAAGAGAAACCTACAAAGTAGTCTAGGGTACCATAGGTGAAAGATTATCCTGTTCATACCCCTGTGTGAATGGTTCAATAGTGCTAAGAATTGACAAAAGGATGAGCTCTTCCCCATAAATTCCCCCTCATAAACAGTGGTTTTCACCACTACCAAAAATCCCAATCACCGTTGGTCCCAAAATTTGTAAGGATTCGTACTACACGTCCCTGACAAGGATGGGTAGTCATCCCCAAGACCTAAAAGGATCGATGCCATTCAACAACACAATTCCCACAATCCATTATCACAACCATCTCCACTCACCTTTGGTCTCAAAGTTGTAAGGATTCATACTACTTGTCCTTGAACATGATGGGTAGTCATCCCCAAGGCCTAAAAGATCACTGCCCTTACTTCATAATATCCATCATCCCCTTTGGTTCTCCAAGTCATAAGGATTCGTACTACACATCCCTGAACAGGATGGGTAGTCATCCCCAAGGCCAACAGGATCAAAGCAATTCATAAGCCGAAAAATTACAAGCTCAAAGTTACAAAGCTCAAAATACAAAATCAACTAACAGTGGTTATCACCACTATTCAACATCCTTGCTCAACAAGAAAAACAAAAAGAGAAAAATAAACAATGATTTTCATCACTATGTAGACGAGCAAGTATCCTAAACCATTGAGAAAATACAAAGCCTAAACTTGAATCCCTAGAATTCTTAGCATTCGAAAACCATCTAGGTGGTCCTCATTATAGGTTTGGTGGACAACCTACCTGGCAATGGCGGTATCCTAATCGCATGACGATATGTCTGTCACATTAGCTTTGCATGTGAGCAGACCAATGTTTGCATGTGGATGAGCTAGATTATGGTACCTTAGATTGTCTTGTGGATTAATCTTACTAAATACAACAACTGAGTTAGTGGAGCTAATTAGATGATCATCAGTACAGGTTTGGTTGATAGCCTATCTGGCACTGGCGGTATCCTGATAAATACCACATAAACGAACTCAATTGCACACACAGGGATGTGAAATAACTTGGTTAAACTCAAGTCGGATTTATACCTTGTTCAAAAGTCTTGTGAGATAAATGTATAGTCTTGGCTAGTTAGTTAAAATATCTGAATCTTAGAAAAGCTTAACTACATTTTAAAAAAACTGGTACATTTCATTTCGTACATCACCATCAAAAAATATGCAAAATACAAAAACAAAGTTTTCACATGCAAAGTCATTCCACAAAGTCATCCCATAAATACAACAAGCTCGCAAATCTTGTACAGTCTATGGTGCCATAGACAAGTTATCAACAACTCATTTCATTCATTCCATCTGCGTACATCATATAAATTAGAAACATCGCATTCATAATAGCATATGCATACATCAATGTAAATACAAGTACATAAAAACAAACCATGAACAGTGCATAAACACCAAAAAAAAGTGTCATCTGTATATATATCATCAACAATGCCCACAAGCTACAATGAACCGGTCCTCTGACCTCGCAACAAAAGCCAAAAGCTCAAAAACCCCCAAGCCTAGGGCATCGGCCACCATGATCACGTAGGATCAATGCGATGAGAACTACCCCCTATGGTGTGGGTCCTATGGGACCTTTTAGGGTGACTTTTTCTTGCCCCTACATCACGCCCACTAGTTCCCCCCTCATCTAGCCGCTTGCGACTAGACGATACTGACTGCTTAGTATCGTTGTCTCTCATTTTATGTGAAGAGCCACCTCTAGGGGACTCAGGTAACTGCCCATCGAGATGGATAATCTCTCCCTCCATATCCATACAATGCCAAAAACATTCTACCTCCTACCGACGGTAATAAGCTACTGCATCATTATGTTATGCCAATGTATTCTCCTTCTTCGCCAACTGTGCCCGTAGGAGATCCCTCTCCCATGCAGCATTGGTGTCCCCATCCCCCTGATGGTACATAGCAAATGGGTTCTCTCGCTCTGCTAAGCTAAGTGCATAAGATATCCCTCTCCTGCAAAGCCTCTCCCAGCTCCTCATCTCGTATCCATAGCAGGTCCTCTAATCGTGCTATCTCAACATGATGCATTACCTCCACATCCTCTGAAACTACCTGAGGCATTGATGAATCTGGGACATCAGCTTGCTCTATCTCCCACTACTCTAGGATGTCCTACATCTTCGACTGATCTGGCACCCCAAACTCCCCTCCAAAATCCTCAACCTCCACCAAGTTCGCATCATCCAGTGGAACTCCCCAGCCCTCTCCTGGTGCCTCTACACCCTCATCCCCTACTACACCCCCTAGAGGCCCCTCGCCTCGCCATCGTCGCAAAGTCCACCACTGCTCATACTCGGTAGTAACCCCGACATCATCCACATCTAGGACATCAATCGTTGTGATGCAGGAGCATCCGGAGGCGAAGGAGCAATCTTGCCTCACCCAAAAATGTTTTTTTTTCTTTCTTTCTTTAAGTGCCAAAACTGTCGCGATATCACGACGCTTTTTGAAGAAGGGCGCTAAGGGGGCCAAAACGTCGCGATATCGCGACGCTTTTTTGATGAAAAGGGTCAAGGCGCCAAATGGTCGCGAAATCGCGACATTTTCGAAGTAAAGCAGCTCGGGCGCCAAATGGTCGCGAAATCGCGACAGTTTCGAAACAAAGCAGCTCGAGCGCCCAATGGTCGCGAAATCGTGCTTTGGTCATGAAATCATGACATTTTCGAAGCGGAGAGGTCAAGGCGCCAAATGGTCGCGAAATCGTGACATTTTCGAAGTAAAGCAGCTCGGGCGCCAAATGGTCGCGAAATCGTGACAGTTCTGAAACAAAGCAGCTCGAGCGCCCAATGGTCGCGAAATCGTGACATTTCTGAAGCGGAGAGGTCAAGGTGCCAAATGGTCACGAAATCGTGACAGTTTCGAGGAAAAGCAGCTTGGGCGCCAAATGGTCGCGAAATCGCGACAGCTCTGAAGCAAAGCCACTTGAGTGCCAAATGGTCACGAAATCGTGACATTTTCGAAGTAAAGAGGCCAAAGCACAAAATGGTCACGAAATCGCGACACCTTCGGAGGCACAGCTCTAAGGCACAAAGACGTCACGAAATCGTGACACTTTCGGGGGGCAAGACTTGAAAGCACAAAATGGTCGCGAAATCACGACACTTCCGGGAGGCAAGACTTGAAGGCGCAAAGACGTCGCGAAATCGTGACATGTCACGGTTTCACGGCCCAAAGGCGAAAAGCGAGCAAGGAAGGCTTAGACGTCGCGATTTCGTGACGTGTCAAGAAATCGTGGCCCCCGAGGAAGAGAAGAGTAGCCAACGGCAAAACGTCGCGATATCGCGACCAAAGAGGAGAGAGAAGGTATGGGAGCAAGAACGTCGTGATATCGCGACAAAACGCTCACGACGCCTGACCAGCCGGCGATTGCAGGGACCATTGCAGAGGGACACGTGGCGTCAAATTACAGGTGGTCCTAGAATGTGAAGCGGTTACTGGGACTCTGGCAAAAGGACACGTGGCAACAAAATACAAGCAGCTATGGCGCATCCCTTTGAATGATGACTTGGCGGATGGATTGACAGGCGGCCGCAGCGCACTCCGCCATTACGGACCATGATAATACGGGGCGCCTGGCAGCATCTTACAGGCGACAACAGAACCTTCATGCGGATGGTTAGAGGGAAGCCCGCACTTAGTGTAATGATGTCGGGAGAAGCTGGGGTCTGGGATAAAAGGCCGTGCATGCATTGTATTAGGGGGCTTGGCCATTTAAAAAAAAAGACTGTTGTATTTCCGAATTTAAGACCTCTATTGATGAAATTGGCTTGATTTTGGCCTGTGTTTTATTCTAGTCTTGCGTCAAGTGGTATCAGAGCCAGAAGGTTCTGAGTGCGCAAACCGATCGCCGACAGTGAGGCAGTTTGCGCCAGGATTGTGGTTGTGGGTTGTGAAGAAGAAGCAGGATGCCTCCGCGCAAGAACCGTGGTGGTGTGAGGAACAGACAAGCAGAGGTCGATCTTAGAGCCTTGCAGAGGCAAGTTGAAGCCCTACAGGAGGAAATTAGAAGAGGAGTTGAGCCAAGAAGGGAGGAACCCAGTGAGGATGAAGTTTGGGAAGAAGAGGGTCCATCCGATGAGGAAGAAGCCTTGGATCCAGCAGAGGCTAGGTCTGTATAGGGCCATCTCCCAGATCGGGAAGAAGCCAAAATTTGACGTCTCTACTTACTCTAGGAACCTCAACCCCGAGGAGTTGATAGATTGGATCAACGACATGGAGGAGTATTTCGAGTATGAAGAGATCTCAGACCCAAATCGGATCAGGTTCGCGAAAACCAAGTTGAAAGGACATGCTAGCATCTGGTGGAAAGGAGTGCAACTGGAAAGGAACAGGAGGGGAAAGGAAAAGATCACCAGGTGGGATAGGATGGTGGAGAGATTGAAGAGGCAGTTCATCCCTACAGATTACGAGTTGGATTTATTGAGAAAGATGCAGAGTCTTCGACAGACAAGTAAATCTGTCAAGGAGTATACGGAGGAGTTCTATCAGATCTCGATTAGAACCGGCCATTATGAGGCGAATAAGGAGAAAGTCGCACGATACATCAATGGGTTGCGAACCAACATTCAAGAAGAGCTGGGACTAGTTAGGATGGG
This sequence comes from Wollemia nobilis, assembly GCA_028583015.1. Classification (NCBI taxonomy): domain Eukaryota; kingdom Viridiplantae; phylum Streptophyta; class Pinopsida; order Araucariales; family Araucariaceae; genus Wollemia; species Wollemia nobilis. Next base: position 2,894,571 of record JAQPPZ010017260.1, on the reverse strand, counting down.
CACGGTGGAGGATGCATACCAGTTTGCCTTGAAAGTAGAAGAGAAACTGAATAGGAGATTTGAAGGAAAGCAGAGAGGAAAGGACAGGGGTGGAAGAGCTGGTGGAAGAACCAATGGAGGAAGGTACAGAGATTTGGGGAAAACTGGTGAAGCTAGCAGTAGCCAAAAATAGAAAGAAGGGAAGGAGGAGAATGACCAACGCCCACGCAATCAGAACAACAACTACCCGAGAGGAAGAGGTAGGCCTGGGTGAGGGTTTGGAAGAGGTGTCTTTCGAGGAACCTGCTTCAACTACGGAGAAGAAGGACACAGGGCATACAACTGCCCGCAACATCAAGAGAGGCCAAATCGAAGACCTGAGGGTCAAGCCCGAGTAGCTGTAGCAGACGAAGGTGTAGAATCTGAGCACTCTGAGGAGGCAGAAAGGGGAGAAGCAATGATCATCAGAAGAGTCCTGTTGAATGAAGAGAAAAAGGCAGACCAAAGGAATAGCCTGTTTCGAACAAGATGCAAGTGCGCAGGCAAGGTCTGTAACATCATCATCGATAATGGAAGCACTGACAATTTGGTTTCTGAGGAAATGGTTGCCAAGCTACGAGTTGGAGAGGAGAAAACACCCGCACCCTTATCGAATTGCATGGTTGCAAAAGGACCATCGGGTGCTAGTAAGTGAGCAATGCCTGGTGAAGTTCAATATTGGAACTTACCGAGATGAGGTCTTATGTGACATCTTGCCTATGGATGCATGTCACCTGTTGCTTGGGAGACCATGGCAGTTTGATCGAAGTGTTGTACATGATGGTCGAGCCAACACATACTCTTTGTCGAAGAATGGAGTTCGCCACAAGTTGAAACCCTTGAAGGAGGCGGATGAGAAGGTATGCGATAGTGCACGAGTCTGTCTAGTTGATGGCAGAAGATTTTTGGAAGGCCTGAAGTCAGATCATATGTGCTATGCCATAATCCCTAGGGTTAAGGAAGAAGGATGCAAGGAAATTCCAGTGGAGGTCATGGGACTGTTAGAGGAATTCCCAGATATCATTTCTGATAATGTTCCTGAAGGTTTACCGCCTGTTAGGAAGATCAGTCACCACATAGATTTGGTGCCTGGATCGAGCTTGCCAAACAAGGTTGCACATCGAATGACGCCTATGGAAACTGAGGAGTTGAATCGGCAAGTTCAAGATCTGTTGAAGAAAGGGCTGATTAGGGAGAGTCTTAGTCCATGTGCAGTACCAACAGTACTAGCACCCAAGAAGGATGGAGAATGGAGAATGTGCACAGACTCTCGGGCAATTAACAAGATCACCATCAAATACAGATTCCCACTGCCAAGGATGGATGATATCATGGACTGTTTAAGTGGAGTTGAGTACTTCACAAAGATTGACTTGAAAAGTGGTTACCATCAGATCCGCATTAGAGAAGGGGATGAGTGGAAGACAGCCTTTAAAACCAGAGAGGGGCTGTATGAGTGGTTGGTTATGCCATTTGGGCTGACCAATGCACCAAGTACCTTCATGCGGTTAATGAATGAAGTCCTGAAGGAATTTCTGGGCAAATTTGTTATTGTCTACTTGGATGATATCCTGATTTTTAGCAAGACCCTAGAGGAGCACCTGATGCACATCAGGAGGGTTTTTGAGAAACTACGGGAGGAGCAGTTACTGATCAATCTAAAGAAGTGCAACTTCGTGAAGAAGGAGTTGGTATACCTGGGATTTGTTATCTCAGCAAATGGTCTCAAAATGGACCCCAAAAAGGTGAGGGCTATCCTAGAATGGCCTGCTCCAAGAAGTGTGACCGAGGTTAGATCATTTCATGGTCTGGCCAGTTTCTACAGAAAGTTCATTAGAAACTTCAGCAGTATTTGCGCATCTCTTACGGAGACAATGAAGGGGAACAAGAAGGAATTCCAATGGATAGTTGGAGCAGACAAAAGCTTCGCTATGCTGAAGAAGAAGGTCACTGAGCAACCCGTCTTAGCACTTCCAGATTTCAATAAGGTGTTTCAGGTAGACTGCGATGCGAGTGGCAGTGCCATAGGAGCCGTATTGAGCCAAGAGGGTAGGCCTGTTGCGTATTTCAACGAGAAGCTCAATGATGCCAGGAGGAAGTATTCGGTGTATGATCAGGAGTTCTATGCCATAGTTCAAGCACTCAAGAAATGGAGGCACTATTTGTTGCCAAAGGAGTTTGTTCTTTATACCGATCATCAGGCATTGCAGTATATTAACAGTCAAGGGAAATTGAATCAGAGGCATCTGAAATGGGTAGAATTCCTGCAGAGCTATACCTTTGTACTGAAGCATCAGAGCGGAAGGTCCAATAGGGTGGCAGATGCCTTGAGTAGGAGGCAATGTCTGATGATGGAAATGAAAGTGGAGGTTGTAGGGTTTGCTGAGCTCAAAGGTTTATACCCTGCAGACCCCGATTTCGTAGAAGCTTGGAAAGCCTGCACTGCGCCTGTTACGTTGGACAGGACTAAATGGTTGAATTATCTGATTCAAGATGGAATGTTGTTCAGGGGGAACCAATTATGCATTTTGAGGAGCTCAATGAGAGAGAATCTCATCAAGGAAAAGCATAGCGGAGGTTTAGCCGGACACTTTGGTCGTGACAAGACCATCTGCTTGGTTAGTGAAAACTACTACTAGCCGCAATTGCAACAAGATGTGGCAAAATTTGTGCAGAGTTGTAGGATATGCCAAATGGAAAAAGGTGTGAGATAGCCTACTGGTTTATATCAACCACTACCTATACCTGAAAGGCCATGGGAGGATATTAGTATGGATTTTGTGCTTGGTTTGCCCAGAACGCAGAGGGGACACGACTCCATATTTGTGGTAGTGGACAGGTTTTCAAAAATGGCTCACTTTATCCCATGTCAGAAGACTAGCGATGCGGTCCATGTGGCTGGTTTGTTCTTTAAGGAAGTGGTACGCCTTCATGGGCTGCCAAGAAGCATTGTGTCGGACAGGGATACCAAGTTTGTGGGGTATTTCTGGAGGACCCTGTGGAAGAAACTAAAGACGGATTTAAAGTTCAGTTCTGCATACCACCCCCAAACAGATGGCCAAACAGAGGTGGTTAATAGGAGTTTGGGCAATCTACTACGATGCTTGGTAGGGGACAAGCCCAAGGGATGGGATCTAGTTCTGCCACAAGCAGAATTCGCGTATAATAGCTCGGTCAATCGAAGTACCAATAAATCGCCATTCCAGATCATTTATGGGAACAGCCCAAGAAACGCTTCAGAGTTGAGAAGGATAGATACGAGAGAGAAATGCAGTGCTGAGGCCGAAGACTTTGCCGAACACCTGAAGGGAGTGCATGAGGAAGTGACAAGACACATTGCCAAGATGAATGCTCAGTACAAGACAAGGGCGGACCAAAAATGCCGAGCTAAAGAGTTCAAAGTAGGAGATTCTGTCATGGTCCATCTGAGGAAGGAGCGGTTTCTTGTCAAGACCTATAACAAACTAAAAATGAAGAAATTTGGGCCATGCAAGATCATTGGCAAACGGGATTCGGGTAATGCATACGAGGTGGAGTTACCAAGTGAACTTAACATCTCTCCCGTGTTTAACATTTCAGATTTGGTCGAGTATCATGAAGGAGAAAGCAGTGAGATACCCAACCCAGATTTGTGGAGCATTCCAGCAGTCATCCCAGTTGCGAACGAAATAGAAGAAGTTCTTGATACGCGTGAGGGCCGAAGTACTCGAAACAGGAGTTACTCTGAGTATTTAGTCAAATGGAAGGGCAGGCCCATAGAAGATGCGACTTGGTTATCGAAGACAGAGGTTGATCGCCTGGGTCTACCTCAGGCAAATCAGAAGTGAAGGTCACTTCTCAAACTCACCCCGGGTGTCTGATGCAGGAGCATCCGGAGGCGAAGGAGCAATCTTGCCTCACCCAAAAATGTTTTTTTTTCTTTCTTTCTTTAAGTGCCAAAACTGTCGCGATATCGCGACGCTTTTTGAAGAAGGGCGCTAAGGGGGCCAAAACGTCGTGATATCGCGACGCTTTTTTGATGAAAAGGGTCAAGGCGCCAAATGGTCGCGAAATCGTGACATTTTCGAAGTAAAGCAGCTCGGGCGCCAAATGGTCACGAAATCGTGACAGTTCCGAAACAAAGCAGCTCGAGCGCCCAATGGTCGCGAAATCGTGACATTTCCGAAGCGGAGAGGTCAAGGCGCCAAATGGTCATGAAATCGTGACATTGAAAGCTCGCGCCAATGGTCGCGAAATCATGACATTTCCGAAGCGGAGAGGTCAAGGTGCCAAATGGTCACGAAATCATGACATTTTCGAAGTAAAGCAGCTCGAGCGCCAAATGGTCACGAAATCATGACAGTTCCGAAACAAAGCAGCTCGAGCGCCCAATGGTCGCGAAATCGTGACATTTTCGAAGCGGAGAGGTCAAGGTGCCAAATGGTCATGAAATCATGACAGTTTCGAGGAAAAGCAGCTTGGGTGCCAAATGGTCACGAAATCGTGACAGCTCCGAAGCAAAGCCACTTGAGTGCCAAATGGTCACGAAATCGTGACATTTTCGAAGTAAAGAGGCCAAAGCACAAAATGGTCACGAAATCGCGACACCTTCGGAGGCACAACTCTAAGGCACAAAGACGTCACGAAATCGTGACACTTCCGAGGGGCAAGACTTGAAAGCACAAAATGGTCGCGAAATCGCGACACTTTCGGGAGGCAAGACTTGAAGGCGCAAAGACGTCGCGAAATCGTGACATGTCGCGGTTTCACGGCCCAAAGGCGGAAAGCGAGCAAGGAAGGCTTAGACGTCACGATTTCGTGACGTGTCGAGAAATCACGGCCCCCAAGGAAGAGAAGAGTGGCCAACGGCAAAACGTCGCGATATCGTGACCAAAGAGGAGAGAGAAGGTATGGGAGCAAGAACGTCGCGATATCGTGACAAAACGCTCACGACGCCTGACCAATCGACGATTGCAAGGACCATTGCAGAGGGACACGTGGCATCAAATTACAGGTGGTCCTAGAATGTGCAGCGGTTACTAGGACTCGGCAAAAGGACACGTGGCAACAAACTACAAGTGGCTGTGGCGCATCCCTTCGAATGATGACTTGGCGGATGGATTGACAGGCGGCTGCAGCGCACTCCGCCATTACGGACCATGATAATACGGGGCGCCTGGCAGCATCTTACAGGCGGCAACAAAACCTTCGTGCGGATGGTTAGAGGGAAGCCCGCACTTAGTGTAATGATGTCGAGAGAATCTGGGGTCTGGGATAAAAGGCCGCGCATGCATTGTATTAGGGGGCTTGGCCATTTAAAAAAAAAAAAGACTGCTGTATTTCCGAATTTAAGACCTCTGTTGATGAAATTGGCTTGATTTTGGCCTGTGTTTTATTCTAGTCTTGCATCACGTTGTATCTGCATCCTTACCAAGTAGCACAATGAATGGCCAAGCTAGAGTCCTCTCGTCTCCCCAGCGTCGATAGACCACGGGGTCACCAAGCAACCCCTAGCACACCCTGAACTATCGTGTAACCTGACCATATGGGAAAAAATCCTGCTCAGTCCCGTGATGCCCAATCAACCATCGCCCCCTCCATACCCACCAGATCCATTCTCTAGCCTCATGCCAGGCTGGACAGTCCTGATAGGGGTACCAGAACACCTCCCCTAGAGTAAGCTAAGTGAAGGCATCAACATAGTGCCCTACGACACTTGACCATCACCGACTCTGTCCCTACTCCTTCGACTGCTGCCACAGTGCCCCGTAACCAATCTCTCAGTCTACCATCTCTTCCTGAGTCATCCAAGGCAACCCCATCGGCCTCTCCACTGCTATGTGCTACCAATCCCAACACTGCAACAAGTAGATGCAAATAATCCCCTTTTACCTTCGATAGCGGACATCGTACAACTCATCATAGAGCTATGCGAGCAGAGTCTGTCCCCATATCATGATCATAGGAGCCTCCGTCGGACACTCCACAAATCGAAACACCATCTCTAGCAGGTTCCACGGGAACCTCATGCCCGACAAGTCAGGGAGAAGCATGTTGGAAATATGGCCCATAAGTAATGCGTGCCTCACTCCCAACACACCCCTCTCTAGCCACCATAAAAAAAATATGCCTCCAATCTAGCAGTCACCCTCTGCCCTCTCCACTGGTCTGTCCACCCCCATATCCTCTCTGTGTCCAAAGCAACGTGTTAGCACTGCTGTCCTCTGATCTTGCAACATCATCTGGATCGGCAGCCCGTCTATTGGAATTCAAATAATCCAATAGACATCCTCCAAGATCATCGTCATCTCCCCTGTTGGGATATGGAAGGTATTCATCCGAGGATCCCATAAGTTGATCAGGGCCATCATATAGGCCCGATCCCCAACCACCAGCTCCAGTCGAGTCACCTGCTTGAGCCCAAGGGCATCAAGCCAATCCCAGTCAACCAAAGTCAGCATCGCATGCGTTTCAGTGAAAACAGTCAGCACCCGGTATCGGATCTTCATAACCTACAAAATAAAACAACATAAAAACATTAAAAAAATGAAAAACTGTACAACAATAACATGAATATACAACAATGCATCAAAATGTACAGCCAAAAACATAACAAAATTCAAAAAAATAATTTCTCAGACCTAGGGTTTTTAACTCTAACTGATAAATTAAAAAAACAAACAAACAAAAACATTCAAAAATCATTTGTCAGTTCTAGGGTTTTTAACTCTAACTGATAAATTAAAAAAAAAACAAACAAAAATGTTCAAAAATCATTTGTCAGTTCTAGGGTTTTTAACTCTAACTGATCAATTAAAAAACACACAAAAACATTCAAAAATCATTTGTCAGTTCTAGGGTTTTTAACTCTAACTGATCAATTACAAAAACAAACAAAAACATTCAAAAATAATTTCTCAGATCTAGGGTTTTTAACTCTAACTGATCAATTAAAAAAAAACATTCAAAAATCATTTGTCAGTTCTAGGGTTTTTAACTCTAACTGATCAATTAAAAAAACAAACAAAAACATTCAAAAATAATTTCTCAGATCTAGGGTTTTTAACTCTAACTGATAAATAAATAAAAAAACAAAACAAATTCACAAAAATAATTGCTCAGATCTAGGGTTTTCAACTCTAACTGATAAATTAAAAACAAAAAAATTAAAACAAAATAATTGTTTGTCAGTTCTAGGGTTTTTAACTCTAACTGATCAATTAAAAAAAAAAAAACAAACAAAAAATTCACAAAATAATTTCTCAGACCTAGGGTTTTTAACTCTAAACTGGTAAATTAAAAACACAAAAACAAACCACAACAAATAACTAGGGTTAAAGCTACATTTTTATACTCAGTTTTACCCTACGTTTCTAACTTAAGTTTTGATCTTTGTTCAATTCGGGTTAAGCGCAGTTTTTTAAGTTATGTTCTAAACTAAGTTTTTTAGCTCAGTTTTCAACTAAAATTTTGATCTTTTTTTAACTAGGGTTCTACTAAGTTTTCAACTAAGTGTTAATTTTGATAGACTAGGGTTTCATTTTTAAATTTGAAAAACAAAAAAAAAAAAAGGAGAAAAAAAACAAATAACTTGCAGTTTTACAACTATAAAGCAAATAAACAATACAGAGGAAGGGAACTCACTGGTCTTGCTTTGGCTTTGCCGCTGGATGAGTCGGTGCATGAACTCATGGTCGCAAGAAAATTTTGGCAGTGCTTCGCTTCACATAATTGACCTCCTCCTCCTCAGAGCTCCAAATCGCCAAGGAAAACAAATGCAAATGAGCCCTAAACTCAGTTTTGGCCTTTAAATAGGCTTTTTGAGCTTGTAATCATTCCCCCCTAGGATGAGCACTCTGGTTAGAATTCGTCCCTCACTGGAACGAATACTAAACAGGAATTCGTACCACCCAAGGACGAATATAGAGCAAAAATTTCAAAAATAGCAAAAATTGTACAAAATGCAACAAAAACAAGCTAAAAAAGTGTCCGATAAGAGTGCTTTGGCACTTGACATTCCGGGCATGCAAAATAGACGTTAGGGTCACAAATCCTCACTATCTTATTCCCTAAGAAGACTACCATAGCCGGACCGCTCCATGGGAAGACGAATTTTTGAGAATTTCATCCCCAAACGGTGTCACCAAAAGGGTCAAAACCCTACCAAAAATAGCAATAACATTGCCAAACGAAGGTGATTTTGCACCTGACATTATTGGCATCCAAAATAGACATTGGGGCCACAAATTGTCCCTATCCTACTCCCTAAGAAGGCTATCATAGCCGGACCGCTCCATGGGAGGACTAATTTTTGACAATTTCAGGTCCAAAATGCATCGCAAAAAGGGTTCACACCCAATTTTAGCTCCAAAATGTTCAGAAACTGCATTTGCATTCAATGGTAAACAACTGAAGGCACCCTTACCTAAGTCATCTTGGATCATGCAACTCATCACTTTTCTCATGTCGGTCATTCCCTCATCGATTTATCACTTGAGGGGGTAGTCACACTTAGTCACCAATCAACAAAGATATACCCAATCAAGGAAATAACACGCATTCAAAGGATCATTGACAAAGATAATCGTTCCCCTGCTTGGGGCAGTAAATAAGCAATAATCACAAGCTAATCAAACACTTGGTATTCATGAATCATGAACTCAAGGTTCCCATAGAAAAAAGGTTGCACCCTTTGCCTATTCATGACTGATCAATGTCCAAGCTCAAGTAACACTTCACCAAAAAAGGTTAACACTTGAATTAAGTTCCTTATATCGTTAGAAGCAAATATTCAAGAATGTGTGCCCTTTTCATACTTGGGGCATCAAGAGTTGGTTAGGTTACTGAGAAACCCTAATCATTAGTGCTTTGGTTATCTATTTTTGCTCGATGTTGTGCCTTGCATAGCGCTTCCCAAAAAGGGGCATTTGTAGACACCAAAACAACACCAATCCGATTATGTGACGACAAGAGCTGATCGCATTAACACACACAGCCCCTAGGGCAGCCCCCAGAGGTTAAACCGTGGTCCTAACCACTCCTAAAAGCAGTTTGGAGGTCAGAGGTCAATTTGGCACCTTTTTGGCACCTTGCTCTCTACTCGTCCCACCTAGAGAAGAATACAAACTGGCATTCATCGCACCCAGGGACGAATATTAGCATTCACCCCAAGGTGAGGCAAATAGCAAGTTTGACTAGCAAAAAGTCAAAACTTGACAAGTCTACCAGTTAACTAAAGCTTTAGGCCATGCAATTGCGATGAACGGCTCCAAATCAAGAAGAGAGACTTCAGTCATACATGTATTTATTTTAGAGACCTCATGCAAGGAGATTCTAAATCAGGGAATTATCTTTTCTCTCAAAATAGGATAAACAACTCAAGTAGTGCCCTCTCATGTGCAATTCAAATAGAGAGACCCTAGGTCTATAAATTGGTGAGTTTTCTCACCCAAAGATATACAGAGAGGAGCTTTTGGAGCAACGAAGTGCTGCTAAAATATATCCTCACCCATTTTTTGTGCTTTCACATCCTTGATCTCTCTTTTAGAGGGAGGTTATTGGATGATTATTGGAGGCACATTCTAGACCCAAACCCAAACATTTGGCCACAATATTCCACAAAATTTGTTGAAAACACCCCATAAGAAGTTTTGGACCCATCCCAAGTGGATTGGTGCCAAAACAGAGTCCCAAACGGTGGGCGTTCTGCCCCGGGTGCCCCCCAAGCTATCGTAGCCCTAATCGCCCCACCCCGGAGTGATTAGAAATATGTGATAGATTTCTTTGATTTTTCTTTTGCATATTATTCTAGGTCTGTTAAATAGGCTGTAGTTTAAATTTCACTTCATTCTGAGTAATTTTGACCAAGTTTTTATCATTTCCTGCCTTTATTAACTTACAGATGGCACCAGTAAAATCTGGGTGATAGAGACAAAATTGGAGAAATATGACCTTCTAGGTCTTCCCAAAACACCCCCAATTAGCTAACCCCAACTTTGCAAGTCATTTGGAGCTTTCTGGATAGGACATTGAAGAGGGTGCTTTTTGACAAGTTATTGGAGGTCTATTCCTCCCACCCTGGAGTGAATACAAATCCGTGAGGAATTTCTAGACTATTCCTTTTGCAGTGGCCTCTTGGTAACATATTTATGCTTCTGTTAAATTTTTAGGTTGATCTGAGGTCATTTGGTTATTGTTTTAATATTTTCATGCATACACTAATAGTAGGCCTTGGGAAATACTTGTTTTATTATGTCTCCAGGTGCTACTAATCTTTTCTATTTATTTGAATACAGATTTTTGACATCATAGGAGCAGGAAGGAGTCAAAAATCATATACACAAGCTACAAAAACATTTTGGTCCGCCCATCTTACATGTGGGCACGCATAAGAAGGATTGCTATCCATGGATGTGATAAGAAACATGTTTGACGCTCCTATCCCCTAAAAATGAAGGAGACGTATTGTAACATGACTTTAAAAGCACATCAATAAAGAGGACCCTATTCCCTATTGCTTTTATCTTGTGTCGATTTGTCTATGTTCTTTCCTTTCATGCATTTTTCAATATATAGGCTTTTAGTGTTAAGTTTGGTTTTACACGCATTGTTCTTCGCATTTTCCTTTTTGTTTCTGTATCCTCGTGCTTTCAGGAATATAATAAGTTGGAAATCTATTCGGTGTCTTTAGAAACCCATGTGCAATATTCCTAACTTTGTGACAAAGAAAGTAAGCACTTTATACATTTAGTTGCAAAACATTTTGCTCATATTTAAAACTAGGAGTGACAATTCAAGTCTCTTATGAGATTTTTCTATCAAGGTTCATTTTAACATCTATATAGATAAACTCTAAAATTCAAAAAATGTTCTCACTTATTTATTTTCCACATAACTCTACTAAGGGTGTAAATAATCTCCTTAATATAAATTCGAAAGAAAATATAAAAAAAAATAAATTCAACACACAATAAGAACTTTGCCTTAGATATACCTTCAACATAAAAATCAATTAAATAATCCTATTAAAAGTAGAGGTGGTTGCAAATCACCAAAATTTTAAGCTAAAGGATTGATTGAACTACCTTTTTTTCAAACTAATTGATAGGTCATTTAGCCCTTTCCTACACCATGAATTTGTTCCAATAAACACTCTCTAGTATCCCATTTAATCATTTCCCATTTATAGAACTCATAATTTATCTAGATTGCTATAAAAAAAATAATAAAATCATAGTATGATTTTGAGAATCACACATTTATTGCTAGGAGAAACTGACCATCATCCCCAACTACTTCTGTTGTTGGTATGAGCATCTAAAATTAGTTCCAATAACCATGGCGTAAATAACAATATTCACTAGAAAAGCCTTACAACTAATGAGCTTATAATTGCTATAAAAAAACAAAGGGACCAATACTAAAACTATAAGACTAGTAGAATCTAAGGATTACAAGGAGTTAGAAACAATAAACATCAGATATTAAAACATAGAATACCTTACCTCTGCCAAAGGAGAATCAAAATAACACATTATAATGCCATGATAAAAATATGCAATCATAAGACTAGCACTAGATACAAACAAACAACCCTTGACTTTGTCTATTGAGGAGCATCCCACCAGAAATTCCTTACCATAAATAAAATGACATTAGTAGTTTATGAAGAATGAAGTATTTTTATATCATTATCCACGATAATACTCTTCATAGGTAGCATTCCTTCACTTTCAAAACACCCATCGAAGCCTCTAAAAAGAGGCACATATCTGGATAAATTAAACTCTAAGATTACGTCTATCAACTTAGTATATTGTAAAAAAAATCACAAACTCCATTACACAATTAAGAATCTAAACCAAGATTGAAACCCCTAAAACACAAGCATTCACACCCTCTTCTACACGCAAGATGTTTAAAAAGTTATGTATTCAGACATATAACACATAAAATAAAAAAATACCATGCGAACATGAATTTTTTAATTTACAAGGGGAACATTCATCTAAGGTCTAACGAGGTATGACGCCTGCAAAGAATTTTTTTATTAATTTATAATTAGAGGTCAGCTAAATTTTGTGGTAGGAAAAATATTAGAGAATGGAGTGTGACCATCATGAGGTAGTCTCAATTTGCTTGTCTTGGTTATGAAGATTTGGAAAATGTTAAAGCAATATTGATTTGCTAGAAAATGGTCAATATCAAAACATATATGAGCTTTAAGGAGGTTAAACAGCATGTATACTTGTATTATTTGAAGGTGAATGTTCTTTATCAATGATTATTATACGAACAACTGCGTAAATAAGTCAATTGTGATAGAGATTATGACAATATATATATATATATATTAAATTAAATAAACAAAAGTGGGAGAATATATAATATTACAAATAAATATAAACTTTTACAACAAATGTGTTCATTACAATAATTAATACACATTTATTATACATAATATGAATTTTTAAAGGTTTTATGTTAATTTATATGTGTTACCATTAAAAATAATTTTTAATTAGGTGATTTAATATGAACATTGATCCAAAGTAAACCCCACGTATGCATTCTAATCAACTAATAAAAAATAATATGAGATATATCTAAAAACATATTCTTAACAATAAAGAAATCAAGAGCACATTCTTAACATGATTTAGAAACAAAATCCTCTTGTGCACTCATATGTAATATAAAATACCTAATACACATATAGAACTCAATAATTTTTATCTACCTACCGTGAATTCATAAAGTGTTAAAACTCAATGTACGATTAACAAAATTTTAAATTCCGTAAACATGGTGGTTTTCGAAAGGAAACAAATATATTATGTTAATGATATTAGCTATAAATTTATTTGGTGCCTTTTAATTGATTTGATCAATATCTATATATTATAAATTATGTTACTCTTTTTTTTGGGTTATAGATGAATTGGTTATAATCACAAATTTTTATTAACTTTCAGTACAGCTGGCAGGGTTCAAAATATCAGCGAAGGCTTCCAACACAGACTTCCAACACAACCACCATATCGTTAATGTGTGATATGGGAACCACTATATGCATAGGGTTCGCACAAATTATGTTACTCTTTTTTTTTTGGTTATAGATGAATTGGTTACAATCACAAATTTTTATTAACTGTTAGCACAGCTGGCAGGGTTCAAACTATCAGCGAAGGCTTCCAACATAGATTTCCAACACAACCACCATCTCATTAATGGTAAACCGACGTGAGATGAGAACCGTTGTATGCATAGGGTTCACACCATCTTCATTAGTCTGGTTCAAACACGTGGCATGAAGGTAAATGAACCACGGGATAAGCAAGAAACAAATATCCGTCTTCAAATAGGTGCAACACACAGAAGATTTGGATCGGGCTACTGGTTATGCATGGGCATACCCCTGAGATTGGAACCTAGATCTCCTCTAAGTAAGTGTCCCAATTTACCAATCCACCTAAGACAAAATTATATCACTCTTACTCTTATATGGATTAGTAGTGAAGCATTATACATAGTAAGACCCATAAACGTGGTGGTTTTCTAAAGGAAATAGATATATTATGTTAAATATTAGCTAGCAATTTATTTTGTGCCTTTTAATTGATTTCATCAATATCTATATATTACAAATTATGTCACTCTTACTCATATATGGATCTAGTAGTGAAGCTTTATTCATAGTAAGATTTTTTATATTGTTTTTCGTATGAAGACTATTTTATAAGAATATTTATATTCAACCATGGTAAGGTATTCAAAGCACTATATTTGAGCTACCTTTGATGGAAGTGCCTACACTATTTTTAATGAAGTTATTATTAGCTTTGGTATAATCATGTTACAAAAATCATTATTAAAGATGAACAAAAATAGTTCTATGACTATTTCACCTATATAAATTTTAATAATAACACCATCTAAGGGACAAGAATAGTTCTATGACTATTTCACCTATATAAATTTTAATAATAACACTATCTAAGGGACTATAGTCAATTAGATAGTCCTTGGGATTGGTCAATTAGATAGTCCTTGTTTCAATCCCACTCTGCCATGTTGTCTTAATATTTAGAAAATTTATTAGCATACTTTATCAATATTATGAATATTTCTATATTATATGTCTATTTACATATATATTATGTTGTCTATTTATACAAGTTTTGTTATCTAGAATAGAATTTAACCTTATAAAATATTTTTACTCGTGTTTATAAATATATCTTAAAGTATTATCCACTTACATGACCATAAAATTTAATTATGAACGTATAAATACCTAAATATAAATGATTTACACCATTTATGTAAGAAAATTCATTAATCTAAATTTTTTAACAATTATATAGATTTTTATTAAAAATATTAAATTATATATGTAACGACCTCTAGAATATCCTAGGGTTTTCTAAAGGTGTTTGATAGCTATATTTCTCCTAGAGAACTACAAAATTTATTAACAAGCAAAATATAGTTTCATGAACAATTTTTAATTATGTTTGTTGAATGTTTTAAAATTGGTCTTAACACTCAATATAAAGGTTTTAACTTTTAATTCACCATTTATATAAGAAAATTATTAATATAATTTTTTTAACAATTATATAGATTTTTTTTTTTAAACTATTCCACATAGTGATCCTCTAAAACTTCATAGGATTTTTTAATCACATTTGATAGCTATATTTCTCCTATAGAACTACCAATTTAATTAATAATTAAAATATAATTTTATAAAAAATTATTTCGAATTTACATAAATTAGAAACTCATTAAATTAATCTATTAAAAAAATTACTTTACATACTAAATGAAATTAAAAAAAACATATATGATATATTCAATTTACAAAACTTGTCCCCACAAATCTAAATCTATTGGTTGTGTTTATCCTACTAAATGAAATTAAAAAGTATATATATATTCAATGTACAGAACTTGTCTCTACAAATATAAATCCTTTGGTTGTGTCAATCCAAAACATCCATTGACTTTCTATTTAATTACTATTCTTTCTAAATAACTTGAAAATAAGTGTTATTATTATTATTATTTATTTAAAGTTGATTGATGTAAAATTATAACCATGTTTAATGTTTAACGGTGAAATAATTATTAAAATATAATATTAGCTAGAGAACTATTTTTCTTCTTAAAAAGTTATTCTAATAAATCATACATTTTTCTTAAATATTAAGTTTATGTTTTTTTTACAATACATGTAATAGTTTTAATGATATATTTTCATGATAGAAGATCATTCCACTTTAATATTTACTTTTTAATTAATATAGTTATATTTGTATTTATAATTTTACATTGGTTTATAGTCTTTATTATTTGCCAAACTCTTCATATAACAATATACTTAAAATACAAACCTTTATATAAATTTCCTCTCCTTATTATTTATTTATTTATATAAATCTATATAACCTACGAATTTTACCGTCACATAAACCTATGGTTCTACAGAAATTGATATATATATATATATATATATGCTTGGATCAAACAACACAGAGTTACATGAACTTCATAAATTCAAGCATGAAGTGGAAATATCCGTAGCAAATGATTGTACTACTTTTGAGAGGATGCTTCACTACTATTATTATTATTACAAAGGCTTTGACATCAAACAACGATAAGAGTAATCCAATACGCACACATACTAATTTGTAGTATTTTAAATATCTCACCACAAGCTTATTCAAATTGTCGTTGAAGATTTTTGAAGATTTTAGAATGGTAGGTCAATCCTCTTGATTGGCCGCGCAGAGAGAGGAGTGACCATCTCGCAAGAGAGTTTCAATACTTCTGACAGATCCACGGGATTCTCAAGCGACTCCACCCAATTGAAGTGGTGAAGGAGGCGAGCCAGCCACAGATGCACCGTTGCCAGTCCCAGAGCTCTGCCGGGGCAAACACGACGGCCGGCCCCGAAGGGAGCTAACCTTAAATCGTTTCCTCTCACGTCCACCTCTTCCCCTCCTTCGCTCACAATAAAGCGCTCGGGAACAAAGTCATTTGGTCGTAACCAGAGGCTTTCATCATGGGTGATAGCCCACATATTCACCATCGCCGTTGTACCACGAGGAATGAAGTAGCCGGAAAGATGAGCATCGTTTCGAGACAGCCTTGCCCACGACAGAAGTGGCCCCGGTGGATGCAGGCGTAGAGTTTCCTTCACAACCGCCTGCAGGTATGGGAGTCTGGGTATATCTGAGTCTGTCGGGTGGCGGGATTTGCCAACAACAGAGTCCAGCTCGGCCTGCAGTTTCAATTGAATCTCTGGATGTAAAACTAGTTCCGCAAGAATCCATTCAGTGAGAATGGCCGTTGTGTCAGAGCCTCTGAAGATCATTTCCTGCAGCAACATACACACCATTTACTTTGTAGAATATATATCGTTTTAGTAAAAACAACAAAAATATCAGTCGTACCAGAATGTAAAAGCTACGAACAGTTCACATATGTTATGCCATAGTCTCACGTTGAAAATTAAAACAGTAAATGAGTAAAGAGCAAAATATAGGATTAAAAAGAAAGCAATTACAAATTTCAAGTCTCTTCATGGTTGAGCAGCCCACTTCGAACGCTCAAGAATTGTAATAATCCAGCTGTTACGCTATAACAAACTTACCCATAAAATGGCGACCATGTCATCGTCAGATAATCTCTCCTTTTCTTGAAGTGAAATCAAGATGTCCACAAAATCGGATGAATTAGAGGGGGCTGAAGGGGAGCACCGCCCTTCACGATGATCATCAATGATGCGCTGGACGTATGCTTTCACTTGGGAAACCAGCTTATGACAACGCTCATGAACATTTCTTGGGTTCCAACTCAGGTACGGGAAGTAATCTGCAACGTTGAACGCCCCTAGCAAGTCGAAGCCTTCCATCACCATCTGTCGAAGCTGCATCGCCTCCTCGTCTTTGCTTCCAAAATCATAACGTCGCCCGAACACCGTCATCATAATATTATTAATGGCGGCTCTCTGCAGAAACGGGCGGACCTTCACAACTTGCGACTGGGAGTTCCATATGTCCACCAACATCTGTGTGGTTTCCTTCAGTCGAAATTCCTCGTGGGCAACAATTCTGTTGGGCGAGAACAAATGAGTGGCCGCAATCCTTCGGAGATTACGCCAATACTCTCCATACGGAGCGAAGCCGATGGCTCGACCGAACAACAGCAATTTGGCCGATTCCTTGAGAGGCCGATCTGCGAAATCGGAGCTTGAGAGGAGATCGCGGGCAACGTCTGGTTTGGAGGTAATAACGACAGGGGTGCTCCCTAGATTGAAAGACATGAGAGTTGTAGCCCTATGGCGCGCAGCAAGGGTGGAGAGATTTCTATGAGCTAAGTCCCCCATCTCTAAGAGGCTTCCTATAATGGGCAACCCTGTGGGCCCGGGAATTTTATTTTTGGGCTTCTTTTTCGTCTTCAGTGCAAATAAAATCACAACACAAAATTCCGCACACACCAATCCGGACACTAAAAACAGCTTTTCTGACAAAACTGAAACATTTTGAATTGCAAGTAGTCCTCCTTTGGCGAGGAGAAGAATCAGCGGGTTCTCGACATGATGAGATTCCGCCATCTCTCAAAAATTTAAACTACAACTCACCAGACAGAAATTAAGAATTGCAGAAGACTTTTTTGTCTGGCGGAAACGTAAATTCGTACGCTGTTTATAGGCGAAATATTCACTGCCCTAATGAAGGCCTGAGACGGCGGCGATGTGACGTTTCCACGCAAACTGGTGGTACTGATATTTTTGGGCATAATTAAATTTTAACCCGTTCTACGCGCTTTTTATTTCCGCGTTAAACAATTTATGTTCTCTCTTTAGTCAAGCTCCTCTCCTTCGTCTGTCACTTCCTGTAACCTCCTCCACGTAATTATGAAAGGTTTCTTATTATTTTTATATATATATAACATTTATAAGAGAGTAACGGAAGTTGTCCAGAAAGAAGCTGATTTGAGGAACCGTAATATATGGCATTGTAAAAGTTTCCCTCAAAAAGATGTAAACTATATTATTTTAAGACATGGCATTGTAAAAGTTTCCCTTAAAAAGATGTGAAGACTGGTTCTTTTTTTTTTTTAAAAGAAAGTCAGAGATATTAAAGAAGATTGAGAAATGAAACCACAGCGAAATCAACTATAAATGAAATCCGGCGGCTTTACTATTACACCCGATATTGGGTCAAGATGTATAATATCTTGATGCTCGTTGAATAAATCCAGAATGCTACGTTTAAGTAGAGCCTAAACCGGGTTTGGCGTCACGCAAAGTTTCCGTTAGAGACACTCAACCACACATCTTGGAGACTTCGTGCTTTGTAACTATACGAGAATATATTATTGTATCATGAGCATGATCTGTTAATTAAATGTAGTTTTGACAATGTCTCACAAGGAAGGATTTCACTAAACAGAAGGTGAGATGTCGACTCTTATGTTTATAGTGGAGATATTCATACCGGTGAAACAAATGAACCATTGAATTTGAGTTAATATCTTATAATTTAATCTAGTATTTTATTTTTATTTGTGAGAGAATTTATGAGGACAAACACGATGTTTTAAATTTTAAATGGAGAAGTTGTCACGCTATGTTCTCACCTCACCGATAAATTATTATAGTGCTCCAATTCTTAAATCATAAAAAATTTGACACTAACAAAAAAATTCTATGATTTTTTTAATTTTTATTTTCTTCACTAAATCTATTAATTTTGATCTCTACTCTCATAAATTATAAGTTTATACTGATTTAATGGACATATATTAATAATTACATTAACTTTCATATTTAATTATTTATATATTTTATATATTTATTATAATAAATAAGATATGATATATATGTTTTATTTTTTATTTTTTTAATTTCGACATCTTATTTAATTTGAAAAGATTTTTTATACATAGTTTTATTTAATTTTATGTATTTATATACAGGATTAAAGCACAACACGCTCTTTGTAGCATATTTTTAATTTCATTTTTATATAAAAACAAATACTTAAAATATTTATATATATTAGTTGAATTTTATATTATATAATATTTATTTATTTATATTATATTGTCACTATGATATTTGTTTAAACAATACAATAGCATGAGTTTTGGTTTTTTGGGTTGTAAGTTTTGATAGACCTTCAACTTAATGACATGGGCATATACCTTTTTATAAGAGTTGCATTATTTGATTAATTAGATAATTATTTTTAATATAGAAATCATACTTTTAACCATTTTATTATTTGATATGAAGTTTAATTATAATTATATTTGTTTGGTATAATTTTATTTGATTAAATTTTCAAATAAAATAGCATGGTTCATGATGTAAATTTTATTATAATAATATTATTATTTTTAATTAAAAGTAGTTATAGGGTTTGAAACAAGCCTCACACATATTACATCGTGATCTAATGGTATTACAATAATTTAAAAATTATATAAGTATAGTTAGAAATATTTGAACCTAAGTTCTATTCTTAAAAGTTAAGGAATTTAAGAGATTGAGTTAACCATCAATTTATTCCTTTTATAAGAGTTACATTATTCGATGAAGTAGATAAATATTTCCAATATAAAATGATACTTTTAATCATTTTTTCTTAATTAATCATTAACTTGATATTATCGACATGCTCCATTTTCCAAGAGTTACATTATTTTATGAAGTAGATAATTATTTTCAATATAAAATTTTACTTTTAACCATTTTATCTATTGAGATAGAGATTAATTCTATTCACACTTATAACTGGTTGGTATAATGTTATTTGATTAAACTTTTTTTAAAAATTGCTTACCATTTTTTATTATTACGATTAGTTTTAAGTTAATCAATAATTTTATTATTTAAAAGTTAATTATAATATTAAGTTTTTTTAAAATAATTTAAATTAGTTATAGGGATTAAAATAAGTCTCATACTAAAGCTAGACTTTATTACAACCACTATTAAACACTGCAATCTAGGTGTTGTTGTGGGGGAGTTGCGGTGATGATTCACCTTAAAGGTAGGGTTTTCTATAGTGGTTGTTAAATAGTATAATCTAGGTGTTGTTGCAAGGTTGAATTTGGGGTTGAAATGATTATTCACCCTAAAGCTAGGGTTTTGTTGTAGTGGCTATTAAACCCTACAATTTAGGTATTGTTATAGGGCTAAATCTAGGGTTTTAGTGATGGTTCACTCTAAAGCTAAGTTTTTGTTGTAGAAACAATTAAGCACTACAATCCATGTGTTGTTGTATGACTGAATCTAGAGTTGCAGTGATGATTCACCATAAACCTAGGGTTTGCTACAATGGTTTTTAAACACTGCAATTAGGTCTAAATTTGGGGTTGTGATGACGATTCACCTTAAATCTAGGGTTTTGCTATAGTGGCTATTAAAAACTACAATCTCGATATTAATACAAGGTCAACTTTAGGATTATGATGATGATTCACCCTAAATATGGGGTTCTACTATAGTGGTTATTAAACACTACAATCCATAGTACATCCTTATCTCTCACTACATATCATGAATTCTAACTCTATAGATCTACTCGATGATAAACATCAAGGCTTTCAAATATCAATAGACTCAAGATTTTTTGAATTGATATTTAAGCGATAATATTATTCAGGATAGTGGGAATGGAGTTTAGAGTTGTAATATTAGAAACCAAGGTAGCGAAAATGGTGAGAAGATAGTGGATGAAAATTATAGAGAGGCAACAAAAAAAGGTGAGTTGAAAAATGGTTTTGTTGACCGTATGGTAGATCACATATTTTCACAAAGTGGAGATAGACCCTTTAGTGAGTGTGGGTTTCCTTCAAGGTGGTGCTATGAATGGAACCCCTTTAAGGATTTCAATCCAAAAGCTCTTTGATCCTACTATTGGGTCTTCATTTGTAGCAATAGTTTCATCTCATTCATGTTTATTTTTTTCATACACTATTTTTATATTTATTTGGTTGAAGATACCCTCTATGTTTTTAAGGGTCTAATTAAGTTTATGATGGAGGATGGGGCCTTATATTTGGTGGGTAAATTTTTGGATGCTTGTCTAAATTAGGATGTTGTTAGAAGGTGGGATTTATCCAAATGGTGGCTTCAATATTACCTGGATATCATTGCTCTTACCAAAACAAATTATGTTCAAGTTCAATTGTGAAGAGGATTTTAGGTGGGTCCTCTACAGAGGTGCATGGTTCTTTGGGAAACAATATCTCTTCCTACATTGATGGAGTGCAAATTTTTGCCCTAATACATAAAAAATAAATACAACCCCTCTATGGGTCAGACTCCTTGGCTTACCCTTTTTGTATTAGCATGTTGATATTTTATGTGGTATATCCAAGGTGGTGGGTGAACTGATTTCTATCGATGTAGCAACTAGAAAAAAAATAAAAATTATTTATGCAAGAATGTGTATAAATATGGATCTAGAATCTAATATTCCATCTTCTATTAAGCCGAATTTAAGCTTTGGGTCTTGGAATCAACCCATTATGTATGAGAATCACCCTAATTTTTGTACCAATTGTAAATCTAATGGTCATATTTTGGACCAGTACCCCATTAAGAAATAAATATTTAATTCCCAGATAAATATAATCTTTAAGGATATATCTACTCAAGAGGAACCCTCAATGAGGATAAATTCATATGGTAAATCTGGCCAAGAGAAGCTCTTGAAGAATGTGGTCAAGATAATATCTAAGAACCTACGCCCATTGAGTTTTAGAAAGCTAAGAAAATTTATATTCTAGGTTTTGAGGTTGTTCAAAGTGAGAAACCACACTTAGTTGAAGGTCATGTTGTACCTCCCCTTTCAGGTGAGATGCCTCCCATGGTTGAAGACTGTGATGTACCTCCATGTTTTTTAAAATCTAATATTTAAAATAATTTAAATAGGTATGTGTCCCTTATTTTTTGATCTTGTTATCTTTACATAAATCCTTCGATTCTCTAAATATCCTTGGTCTAGATGTTTCATCAGATTTGATAAATCCTCCCCCTTCCACTCTTGTTGAAAATATGGTAAATTTAGATAAAGGGTCCCCAGGCTCTAAAACTAAAAATCATAAATATCCCTCCAAATCCTTCTTGGAGAAGGGATTTATTGGATCTAATTTAAGAAGTATTGAAAAGGGATTTATAGATGTTGGAATTTATCAACCTTCCTAGCTCTTTGCTAGGGGAACAAGATCGAATTCCAATTTCTATTAATGTAGTTTTTTTCCTAGAGCTTTAAATAATAGTTTAAGTTTTTTTACATGTTTTAAGTGCTATATTTATATACAAGACAACTCCAAAATAGGGGAGATCCCTACCATTTTTAAAATAACTGCTAGTTTTTAGTTTAAGTAATTTAACCAATTAAATTGAATATATATATATATATATATATATATATATATATATATATATATATATAGAGAGAGAGAGAGAGAGAGAATTATATATATATATAGAGAGAGAGATTCATGGTGAAAATTAAATAAAATTAATTTAAATGATTTTAATAACATGATAAATAAATTAACAATTGTTATAAGTATTTTTAAAAAATAATATTTATATTTATTTTTAGATCATTAATAATACATATTATAATAGAACAACACAATAAAAAACACAAAGAAGAAGGAGCCCACGAACCCAAGAAAGATCTAGATGAATCGACCAGTGAGAGAACCAAGATGGTTCTACATAATTGAATCAAATTTATTAATAATATTTCTAGACATATGGGCTACCTCCTCAGCATAATCCAAAGCCATATTAACAGAGCTCCAAACTACACATTGCTTGATTTCCATCAGTAAAAGACTGTGGAGGATAAATATTTTATTCACTACTGTTTCACCCAAAAAGTACACATTCACCATCACCTATCTTTAGCTAAAGGTATAGGAAGAACCTCCACCACAACGTCCACATTATCCACCTTGGAAATAGGGGAAGATTCTACCAAAAATACCAATTAAAGACCACACAAGGAGGCCAAGAAGGAATATTTTTGCACACACTACATAGCATAAAAGTCCCCAAACTCAAATCAAGTATAAAAACACCATATTACCCAAAATAGGCCAAAAAAAGCCATCAAATTTAAAGATGCAAAAACTTCCCACCATCATCTCGAGAGAATCGAGAATACCATAACTACTTTGCTTAAACACAAAAGGGAGGAGAGCATGCATGGGAAAAAAAAATAACACAAAAAACATAAGGAGCTCAAAAAACTCCACTATGGGCACGGGCTATCTTTTAAGATTAAGGAGAGAAGAAAAACTGCCACATGGTACGTGGCCTAGATGATGAACCCCTACCACTCCACCATTTTTTGAGAAGAATGAAAGATAGTGAACAGGTTGAGCAAAGACAAAATGAAACCTTGCAAACAAATTTCTCCAAGGTGACATAAAATAGGTGGACAATCCAAGGTACAAATCCTAAAGAATAAAGGATGAGAACAAATCTCGATGATAGGAGAATCTGGCATCCCCTAGATCAACGTGATAGCTCATATGAAAAATAAGCCACCAAAACTCAATGGATATAGGAAAAGGCACCCAAGAAATAACCCAAGGCTAGTACACAAACCAAATCCCATACCAAGAATGAAAAATAAAAGGATGACTTTGGGTAGAGAACACATTCCAAAGGAAGCTTTGGAAGCTTCAGGACATTCTTTGACAACTAAGGCATAAAGGTGGGTAATATTTGGAATTTGAAATTTAAAAAATGGGCACTTCAAAAGTGCCACAAGGAAGAATATATGCCACCCATCCTCTATGGCTATTACTCCAAAACCCCATCCACCCCAGCAAGAAAGCACCAACCACCAGCCACCATTTAATGAACATTATTATGGACACGATTGATGATCTCAAGAGGGAAATATTTGTACCACATCGTAAATCCCTAGAGATTTACCCCCATATTTACCATTAAGTCCATAGCTAAATTTCATTATCTAAAAATATGATGAATTTGAATCACCTCCAAAGTGTGAGATAAACCCACTACCTCATCGATTAAATTAGCCACTCTCTAGTTGAAATAGTAAGAGATATTGAGCATTATGATGAAATTTAATGAATCACCTTCAATTATAGCTCATCTAAAACCAAAATATTTTAAAAGGGACAACCGTAAGAAAGTAGCCCTCACTTCAAATACCTTAGAAGAATTCACTCTAATAGATTTGGCATAGGCAAGGACCAATATTTCTTTGTCATCATGAATGACCCTTCCCACTCCATCCAACTCGAGATTGCCTTTAGAGACCCCATAAAAATTCAATTTAAACCAACACACAGGTGGAGGGGTCTAGTAAACCATGCTCCTGGGATTAGTTTTAGGAGGAGGGTAATCCACGTAACCAAATTCAATATATTACTCAACTAAAAATTCACTGGGGATGGAAGCCTCTGGAAGCACTGACTTTGAATAGACACACAAAACATTCTCAACAGTATTCTTCAAAATACAAGCACTCAAAATATGAGAAGAAAAAAATTTATCCTTAAAAACCTGGGCGTTCGTCATCTTCCAAACTCTCGACATAACATGTGGTAGTAGAAATATCCAAAAATACTTTACACATATAACATCTATTAACCAAGCACCAACCTCTTTTGTGAAGATTCTCGATCATAAGAATATTGTTTTGATAAGCCAACCAAAAAAACATGTTTACTAAATATATTTATTAATAAAATATATTTAGTTTATATTTTATTTTAATTATTATAGATACTTTCTTTTTTTTAATATAGGAGACAAGCACAAGGTATAATATTTATGATTTAAAAAAAAAAAAAAATTAATTGTAAGGTGAGTATTTTGAAAGGGCCCCACAACCTTTTATATCAACTTTAAAAGGAGCAACCACCACCAACTTAAATATTTTGCAATCTCACAGAACCACAAGCTTGCAATCTCACACCATCATAAGCTTACAATACCACGCAAGCACAAGAATAACTAATTGATACAAGAGCTAAAAGGATTGAAATTTAAATTTAAAATTATAGCTCCCACTCAATACAAACAATATAATTTTTGCCTAAAATGACAAATATCCAAGAAACCTTAGCTTCCTGCATATCAATCTATCTATTGGATGGGATATAAAACACCAAATAGTAATTAATGGGTCCAACAAAAATCCTACTGGAAAATTCAAATTTAATGGCCCACCCAAACCACAACAATCATTTTGAAAGCAATTAAAAAAAAAAACCCTACCAGTAGGATACCGACCAACCTCCATCTTGTAGACTCCTCTAACAATCACCTAGCCTAAGTCTAAATGAAGAGCCAACAAGAAACCACCACACTATAGGGATTTGAGGATAGTCATCCCAAACCCAATAGAAATGAATTCTCATAAAATCATCAAAAATCAATGATCTATCTCACATAGAATCAATAGTCACCCTAGAACCTTGAGGCAAACAATGCACCATAGAGAAATGAGGATCCAATACCAAGGAAATCAACAAAGGGATCAAAAAACTTATGTAAAATACCTTCATTCCAACACTCAAGGATCTACATCCCTCCTAACACTAGAAGAAAAATAGAAACCATCCCATCCAAAAAACTAGGGGTCCCTCCAACATATGTAAAAAAAAATAGAAATAAATAAACTCTAACTAAAAATAAACCACCTATAACTGGAAAGAGCCCCAATAGATTAACGTTCACAAACTCAAAACAAGAGGAAGAATCAACACAAAAAAACATCTAAGCCTCCATCTAGAACAATGACGGAGGTCTTAGAGCAAGACTTTGTAAAGGACCTAGAACCTTGAGATCTATGGGTTCAAACCCCATAGGTAATCCACGAGAAATAACCCCCAAATCCTATGGGATGTAACCTTGCAAGCATACAAAAGAACAAATGACCCCATAGGGAGGGAAAACAACAACTAAAAGGCAACCATACATTTCCCCCCAACCATAAAATCCCTCGAACACTACCTAGCTAACTACACAATAACAATTTGGAAAATCCTCGAATAGGGGAATAGGGGACTCTAGAATCAATATAGGATCATCACTAAACATGAGGGAAGTTATACCTTCTCTAGAATCTATACTAATAGGCACAATCTTCCCATTCATCTACAAAATAATAGTTCAAAAGGCTGAAAGGGACTCTAGCTTAGTCAGAGAAAAATAATACTCCAACAAGAAATCTATGGGATCAACATGAGGAGGTTTCCAAGCCGTAACAAAGAGGGATTCAATATCAATAGGTAAAAATAAAGAGCCCAAGGATAATTTAGTGATGCCCCTATTTTTGATCAAGCCATCCAACACCAGAGCATGCAAATCAAGAAGTTTTTTTTTTTAATTGAAAATCAACAACTATAATATTAAAATAAAAGAGTAATACAAAATAGCCCGAAGGCAGAGTACTTGAAATAAGATCAAGACTAAGAGACTATCAAACTACACAAAATTCGTTAAAATGACACTAAGTACATATATCACTAGTATTATACAAAGTATCATATTTCTTTTGAAACATATTTATACAATGCTGGAATAAGTTAAAATAAAAATCACCAAAATGTCTATATTAGTCCATAATGTTGTTGTTCACACTATGATTATGCTCCTAGAAAGTCTAAAGAAAGTGTTTGAAAATATCCTTAAAGCAAAGCACAAACCTGGAAACCTGTAAAGAGATTTTGAAAATTGTGGTCTCCTAAGAGACCCAGTAAGAATCCTTTGATTATCCTAAAAAAATATCCAGATTTCTAGCCAACAAAATATACAATAAAACTTCAGTCGAAAGCAACAACAAAAAATTATTATAACACCTCTGCATAGTAGGAATATAGCCAAACAATATATGTTCCCTAAAAACATTATCATTAATATTTCATCCTGAAATATTAGAGAAAAATAATGACCAAATTTCTTTAGAAAAAAAGCAATCAAAAAATATATGCTTGACAGTATCAGGAACTCTACATAAAGTGTAGCTCATTGGTGATTGAGGATATTTACATATAAGAAGCCTCTAAAGAAGTAATGACCAATGAAAACATGCCTTTTTAGGCTCAAGAAATCTGGACCAAATATGCTGCAAAATGATATACCCATGATTAGTGAAGACTTCCATCGACCAACTGTTATCAATATGGATTAAAATCTCATTAGAATCAGTGAGAAAATTATAAATAATTTTTGGCTTGATTTTAAACAATTGTGTGCCATCATGCCACTGAATCTTACCACAAAAAGTCTAATTATCATCAATAAATATAGGATTGCCTAATTGAAAAAATGAGACTCGAAGTAAATAGTATGTCCTCCATTGAGAGTGAGGAATATCATACTAAATACTAAGAGACTCCTAAGATTTAAGACATCCTTTTTCAATAATATCAGCAAATGATACAATGCCTTTATGGACCCACTTTTTTGCAGAATAACCTTGAGTAACAGTAAGCAACTTATTATTATGAGAATGATTCTACTAGATAGAACTGTGCAAGAAGAAATTATTTTGAGAATCAGCAATAGATATTAAACCTCTAACATTCTCCCAAGCCTTCCAAAGGCTCTTGAAAACTGTTGACCCAACTGGAACAACTAAAAACTTACCAAAAAGGATATCAATCATATGAAAATATTTCCAAGCATGAGATTTTTTAGGAATAGCCTTAGTAATATTATGTCTAAGAAGAACTTTCCATGGCTCATTATCGTTAATACAATTCACTATCCACTTGATGGCTAAGGACATACCTTGTACAACCAGATTTTTCAACCCAAGGCTGCCAATATATTTATTAACAGTGCACCAATTCCACCTTACCTTATGGATTTTTATATCTGTATTACCACCGGTCCATAAAAAATTTCGCATATGTTTATGAATATCATTAATTTGATATGAACAAAATGACCAAGTTGAATAAAAATAGATAGAGTAAGCAGAAAGGATTTTTTGACAAACTTGAAATTTACCAGCAATAGATAACTACTTATTATTCCATTTATTAAATTTATTAATAATCCTTTCTTTAACCCATAACCACATATCCTTATGGCAAGGGTCAATGGATAAAGGAATGCCAAGATAACGTATTTGTTTGGAGGGACCTCCCCACTAAATATCAAACTTCGATAACCAAGGGGGAGAAAAAAAATCCCAAGTAATATAGATTTCGACATAGCAATTTTAGCTCCTGAAGCATTGCAAAAACAAGTGAGATTTGAAAAATGGGAATCAAAATTTTCCTCAAGAAGCTTAAAAAAAAACGAGGTATCATCAACAAAATGAATATTAATAAGTTCTTGATCATTAGGCAGAGTAATTCCTTGAATAGAAGGACTGATTGAGCTCTCTCTTAACAGATAATACAAGGCATCAGTAGCAATAACAAACAAAGCAGGAGCTAAGGGACAACCTTGACATTTAGATATTTGAAGTAAGATAGGATCATAAAGAGACCCATTAACCTCAACAAAAGTAGTTGCATTAGTAAGAAGCACCTTAACCATTTTGAAAAATAGAGGATGGAAGCCAAAGGCCTCAATAACAATGAGAATCTAGTTCCATTCAATTCTATCATATGCCTTTTCAAAATCCAATAAAAGCATGCCGATATTTTATCCAGAGCATTTAGCCCAATACATGGATTCCCAATTAGTGATCAAATTTTCCAAGATATATCTTCCTTTTATAAAACTTGTTTGAGTTGAATTAGTAAACTTAGGTAGACAATTTGCAACCATCAAAGCCAAAAAATTTGCAAGGATTTTATATAAAACATTTAACAATGTTATTGGTCTCCAATTTTTTATCAAAGTTTTATCACCACCCTTAGGAAAAAGCCTTATGATATTGGTATTAATATTATTGCCCAAGGAATCATGAAGAATGGCCTCAAAATAAACCTGATACAAATCATCACTGATCCAATGAACATTTTTCTTATAAAATTCTATAGGAATCCCATCAGGCCCAGGGGCCTTGTCATTGTTAATAGACTGAATAGCCTTGATGATTTCTTCTTTAGTAATTAGAGCATCTAAAACAAGAGCTTCCTGATCAGAAATTTTATGAGGAATAAGAGAACAAAATTTTCTATCATCAATTCTAGCTTCGTTATCCTTAGAATTGAATATATCTTTATAAAACTGATATAAAATGCTTTTTATAGTGGCAGGATCATAGATAAAATCCTTTCCATTCCATATTACATTAATTTTCTACATCATACTTGGAAGCACGAGGATACGAAAGCAAAAAGGAAACTCCAAGTGCGATGCAAACCGAACTAAACTTAACGCTAAATCCTATGAATTGAAAGTGTATGAAAAGAGGGGAAAGAATGAACGAATCGAAATGAAAAAAAAGCCAATAAGTAAGACATCCATTTTTATTTATGTGTTTCAGAACTCGGTTACAATGCGCCTCCTCCCATTCTAAGGGCTAGGAGCATTAAATATGCGTTCTTGTTACATCCATGGATGTCATTCCTTCTTCCGCATGCCCACATGTAAAATAGGTGGACCAAACATCATCTCCACTTGCGTTGATGAGTCTTGACTCCTTTCTACTACTCTAATGTACAGATCATGCGTTCAAAGAAACAAGAAATAGTTAGTAGCACCTGCGGATGAAATAAAATATGCAATCCCCACGCCTTCGATTAGTGCATGCAAGATATAACTAAAACGATAACTAAAATGGATCCAAATGAATTGAAAATTTTACAAGGGCATAAAAACATCACAAAGAAAACATAGCAAATGGAACAGTCAAAAAATCCACCATAGATTTGTATTCGCTCCGGGGCGTGACGAATAGACCTGCAACAAAACACCAAAAAGATACTGTCCCAAATGTCACATCCAGGAAGCTCCAAATTGCCTACAAATTTTGGGGTTAGCTAATTGGGGGAATTTTGGGAAGACCCAGATGGTCATATTTTCCCAATTTGGCATTCGTCAATGGGAATTTGATGATGCTACCTGCATGTTAGCAAAAGCGAGAAATAATAGAAACATAATCAAAATTGCTCAGAACAACATGAAATTTGAATGACGACCTATCTAAGCAGCATAGAATTAAATGCAAGAATAATAGAAAAAATATCTGCCATAGATTTCCAATCGCTCCAAGGTGGGGCGATTAGGACTGTAGCAGTGTGGGGGGGCGCCCGGGGGGCAAGCCGCCCGCCGTTTGGGGCATGATTTCAGCACCAATCCACTTGGGATGGGTCCAAAACCTCTTGTGGGGTATTCTCAATAAATTTTATGGGATATTGTGGCCAAATTTCAGGTTTTGGTTTCGGATTTGCACTTCCAATAACCACCCTATGACCTCCTTTCCAAAAGAGATCAAGGATGTGAAAGGCACAACTCAAAAGGATGTGGGTGTGAAAGTAAAATGACAACACTTCGTTGCTCCAAAATGCTCCTTCTCTATATCTTTTGGGGTGAGGAAACTCACCAATTTATAGACTTGGAGGTCTCTTGAATTGGACATGCAGAGGTGCCACTTGGCAATCATGCCTTCCCAGGGGGAAGGAGATTCCTCCATTATTAGGGACTTCATGACTACCCCTGTAACTGCCTTTAACACTCGAAAATGCTTACCCACACTCCCATGCAATGAAGGAAGCATTAAGTGGTGGATCTGAGCTACCATTTGTTAAGATTTGACTTTTTTCCCATCAAACCTGCTATTTGCCCCACCCTGGAGAGAATACTGCTATTCGTCCCTGGGTGGGGCGAATACCAGTTTGAAATCATCCCTATGTGGAACGAGTATTGAGCAAAGCACCTGAAGGTGCCAAATTGATATCTGAGCTTCCAAAACTATTGTGAGAGTTGTTAGGACCACTGTTTAACCCCTGGGGGCTGTCCTTGGGGCTGTGTGTGTCAATGCGATCAGTGTTTGCAGTCACATAATCAGATTGGTGTTGTTTTGGTGTCTATAGATACCCCTTTTTGGGAAGCACTATGTGTGGCGCAGTGCTGAGCAAAAATAGATAACCAAAGCACTAATGATTAAGGTTTCCCAGTAACCTAACCAACTTCTGATGCCCCAAGTATGGAAAGGGAATGCATTCTTGAATCCTTGCTTCTGATGAGCGAAGGAACTCAATTCAAGTGTTAACATTTTTCGGTGAGGTGTTACTTGATCTTGGACATTGATCAGTCATGAATAGGCAAAGGGCGCAACCTTTTATCTGTGGTAACCTTGAGTTCATGATTCATGAATGCCAAGTGTTTGATCAACTTATGATTATTTCTTATTTACTACCCCAAGCAGGAGCATGATTGTATTTGCAAATGATTCTTTTAATGCATGTCATTTTGATGGCAAGCCGAGATTCACACAACAGAACTTCAAATTAATTCACTGCAAATTGCTTAATACAGTCTTTTAATACAGTTTCCAGGCATACTTCTGCTTCCCCCTTAATCCCCAACTCACCATCCCCCCTTACAATTTTTCTTGAGTTTTTATCGAGTCCTCGATCCTTTAGGCAATTAATGCCCCCACCCAGAAAAAAATTCAAATTTGATTTTTCCCCCTCGGCTATGTTTTTAAAATTTTGCCATAAATGGGCAACTGCCCGACCCACCATGAAGCTTGCATTAATGGCCTCCCTTGACCTGCACCCGCTTTGTTCTGACTGTCCTCTGCACTGTCGTCTCATCCATAAAGCCATCACCTGTAATTGCTGTGTTGCCAGAGATAATAAAAAAAAAATGCGTGGCCGACACCCCCCTTATCAATTTATGCGGCCTTCATCTTTGACTTAATGCATGCATGCTTCCGCATGTCAAATTCAACTTTACCTCCAACTGGATGCATCACTTTTAACACACATGGCAACCACGTGTCTATTTCAGCCTTGGCTGGTCATCCACGTGTTCACCCTATCCTGTCTTCTCACTGGCCGCGATACCGCGACATGTCGCGATATCACGATATCGTGACCCAAACTGCCTCTTGCGCCTTAGTCTGCTGAAACGCCATGATACCACGACATGTCATGATATCGCCTCCCAAATTGCTCCCACCTTAGCCTCGCCTTTAGGAGCCATGATTTCGTGACATGTCACGAAATCGTGGCTCCCCCTCGCTTCTTGCCTCGCCTCGCCTTTGGGAGCCACGATATCATGACATGTCACGATATCGTGACATGTCACGATTTCACGGCTCCCCCCCGCTCCTTGCCTTAGTTTTGAAATTTCGTCACGATATCGCGACGTCACGATATCATGACGACTGCAACCCCTTTGCCCTTGCTTTTGAAATACTGTCGCGATATCGCGACGTCGCGATATCGCGACGAAACTTGCCAACGCTACTTTGCAGCCCTTGGGGTCGCGATTTCGCGACATGTCACGATTTTGCGACCCCCTTCCCCCAAACTGAAAATTGCTTTACAAAACTTCCCCCAAACTGAAAATAAATAAATCAAAATGCAAAGTACTTAGAAAAATCTGGAAAATTTTTGGAAGATGCAAGATTGCTCTACTGTCATCGGATGCTCCTGCATCAGACACCCAGGGTAAATTAAAAGTGATCCTCACTTCTGTTTTGTTAGGGGAAGACCCAGGCGGTCAACCTCCATCTTTGACAACCAAGTTGCATCTTCAATAGGTCTGCCCTTCCACTTTATCAAATATTCAAAATACTATTTGTTTCTGGTGCTTCTGCCTTCACGAGTGTCTAATATTTCCTCGACCTCGTCTGTGGTTGGAGTAGATGCTGGAATTTGCCATAATTCTGCACTTGGTACCTCTGTACTCTCTCCCTCATGATATTCCACTAAATCTGAAATATTAAAAATAGGTGAAATGTCAAGCCAACTTGGCAATTCCACTTCATATGCATTGCCCGACTCCCGTTTTTCCAGTATTCTGCATGGCCCAAACTTCTTCATCTTCAATTTGTTATAAGTCTTGGCAAGAAATCTCTCCTTCCTGAGATGTACCATGACCTCATCTCCTACTTCGAACTCCTTGAACCGCCGCTTCTGGTCTGCCCTTGTCTTATATTGAGTATTCATTTTTATAATTTGTTTCCTTACTTCTTCATGCAGACTTTTCATATGTTCCGCAAATTCTTCTGCCTCGGCACTGCACTTTTCTCTCTTGTCCAACTTTCTCAGTTCAGACACATTTCTCGGGCTGTTTCCATATATTATCTGGAATGGAGATTTATTTGTGCTCTTATTGACTGAACTGTTATACGCAAATTCTGCCTGTGGTAAAACTAAATCCCATCCCTTGGGTTGATCTGCTATCAAACATCTCAGCAAATTACCCAGGCTTCTATTCACCACCTCTGTCTGTCCGTCAGTCTGTGGGTGGTATGCAGAACTGAATTTCAGGTCTGTCTTCAACTTCTTCCACAAAGTTCTCCAGAAATACCCAACAAACTTTGTATCTCTGTCAGAAACTATGCTTCTTGGTAGACCGTGAAGTCGTACCACTTCCTTGAAGAATAACCCTGCAATGTGAACTGCATCACTCGTCTTCTGGCAGGGAATAAAATGTGCCATTTTGGAGAATCGGTCAACCACCACAAATACAGAGTCATTTCCCCTCTGTGTTCTCGGCAATCCAAGAATAAAATCCATGCTTATGTCCTCCCATGGCCTCTCAGGTATAGGTAACGGCTGGTATAATCCTGTGTTTTGCCTTACACCTTTTGCCATCTGGCATATTCTGCAACCTTGCACAAACTTCCGCACATCTTGCTGAAGTTGCGGCCAGTAGTAATTTTCCTCCACCAGGGCAATGGTCTTATCCCGACCAAAATGCCCAACCGAGTCCTCCATTGTGCTTTTCCTTGATTAAGTTTTCCCGCATGGAACTCCTTGGAATGCATAATTTACTTCTCTTGAACAACATTCCATCTTGGATTAGGAAATCCAACCATTTTGTCCTATCCACAGTAACAGGTGTCAAGCAAGCCGTCCAGGCTTCTGCAAAATCCGGATCTTCAGGGTACAAACCCTTCAGTTCTTCAAATCCCACTACTTCCACTGTCATTTCAATCAGTAGATTCTGCCTTCTACTCAAGGCATCTGCAACTCTGTTTGATTTCCCACTTCTGTGCTTCAGCACAAAGGTATAGCTTTGAAGGAATTCCACCCACTTCATGTGCCTTTGGTTCAGTTTTGTCTAACTGTTAATGTATTGTAAAGCCTGATGATCAGTAAATAGAACAAACTCCTTTGGCAATAAATAATGTCTCCACTTCTTCAGAGCCTGAACTATAGCATAAAATTCTTGGTCATAAACTGAATACTTTTTTCGAGCATCATTTAGCTTCTCACTGAAATAAGCAACAGGTCTGCCTTCTTGACTCAGTACCGCCCCTATTGCACTGCCACTGGCATCACAGTCCACCTGAAATACCTTGTTAAAGTCTGGGAGTGCCAAAACAGGTTGTTCTGTGACCTTTTTCTTTAATGCATCAAAGCTCCTCTCAGCCCCTAATGTCCACTTGAACTCTTTTTTATCCCCCCTCATTGTTTCCGTGAGAGGTGCACAAATGCTGTTGAAGTTCTTTATGAACTTCCTGTAAAAGCTGGCTAGACCATGAAATGATCTTACTTCTATTGTGCTTCTTGGGGTAGGCCATTCGATGATGGCTCTCACCTTCTCTGGGTCCATTTTCAGACCTTCTGCTGAGATTACAAATCCCAGGTATACTAACTCCTTCTTGACAAAATTACACTTTTTTAGATTTATTAATAACTGCTCCTCCCATAGCTTTTCAAAAACCCTCCTGATATGCATCAGGTGTTCCTCCAGGGTTCTGCTGAAAATTAATATATCATCTAAATAAACAATGACAAACTTTCCCAGAAACTCTTTCAGCACTTCATTCATCAGCCGCATGAAGGTACTTGGTGCATTGGACAGCCCAAATGGCATGACCAACCACTCATACAAGCCCTCTCTTGTCTTGAAGGCTGTCTTCCACTCATCTCCCTCTCGGATACGGATCTGATGATAGCCACTTTTCAGGTCAATCTTTGTGAAGTACTCAGCTCCACTTAAACAGTCCATGATATCATCCATCCTTGGCAACGGGAATCTGTATTTGATAGTGATTTTGTTGATGGCCCGTGAATCTGTACACATTCTCCATTCTCCATCCTTCTTTGGCGCCAGCACTGCAGGTACTGTGCATGGGCTCAAACTTTCCCGAATCAATCCCTTCTCCAACAATTCTTGGACCTGCCTGTTTAACTCCTCAGTCTCTACAGGCGTCATTCTGTGTGCAGCTTTATTTGGCAAGCTCGATCCTGGCATCAAATCTATATGGTGGCTGATTTTCCTTACTGGGGTAAACCCTCAGGCACATTATCAGACACAATATCTGGAAATTCCTCCAGCAGATCTAGGACTTCTGTTGGGGTATCTTGGCATTCCTTCTCCCTAACTCTAGGAATTATTGCATAACATAAATGTTCATGCTTCAACCCGTCCAGAAACTTTCTCCCTTCAACTAAACAGATTCTGGAGCTGTTACATACCTTTTCATCCGCTTCCTTTAAGGGCTTCAGCTTGTGGCGCACACCATTCTTCGTCAATGAGTAGGTGTTGGCACGGCCGTCATGCACTGCACTCCGATCGAACTGCCAGGGCCTTCCCAGCAACATATGGCAAGCATCCATAGGTAGGAT
Organism: Wollemia nobilis; assembly: GCA_028583015.1. Lineage (NCBI taxonomy): Eukaryota > Viridiplantae > Streptophyta > Pinopsida > Araucariales > Araucariaceae > Wollemia > Wollemia nobilis. The sequence goes on along the minus strand of JAQPPZ010017260.1, from coordinate 2,858,820 downwards.
GTCACACAGGACCTCATCACAATAATTCCCAATATTAAATTTAACGGAGCACTGCTCACTGACCAAAGCCCTATGGTCTTTCTGTAGCCATGCGACCCGGTATGGATGCGGGTGCTTCTTCCTCTCTAACTGTAGCTTGGTAACCATTTCTTCTGAAACCAGGTTATCCGTGCTACCATTATCAATAATAATATTGCAAACCTTGCCCGCACATTTACATCTTGTGCGGAATAAACTTCTTCTCTGATCTGTGTCCTTCTCCTCATTCAACAGGACTCTCCTCACGATCATTGCCTCCCCTCTCTCTGCTTCTTCTGAATGTTCAGATTCAGCATCTTCCTCTGCCACAGCAGCTCTGGCCGGACCCTCAGGCCTCTTGTTCGTTCTTTCCCGGTGTTGTGGACACTCGAATGCTCGATGTCCTTCTTCACCATAGTGGAAACATGTCCCACGAAATACTCCTCTTCCAAACCCTCGTCCAGATCCACCCCGTCCTCTTGGGTAGCTATTCTGATCTCGGGGCTGATAAACATCCTCTTCCCTTTGATCCTGGTTACTACTGGCTTCACCAGTCTTCTTCGGGTCTTTATACTTTTCTCCACTGGTTCTCCCACCAGTTCTTCCACCACGGCCCCTTCCTCTTTGCTTGCCTTCAAACCGCCTATTCGGTTTTTCTTCCACCTTTAAGGCAAAGCTGGTAAGCATCCTCAATGGTGCTTACCCGAACTAGGCTCAGCTCTTCCTGGATGCCGAGTCTCAACCCATTGATATAACGGGCTACCTTTTCTTTGTTTGCCTCTAAATGCCCAGTTCTAATAGAAATCTTGTAAAACTCCTCGGTGTATTCTTGGACAGTTTTGTTTGTCTGTCTCAAACTCTGCATTTTTCTTAGCAGATCCAACTCGTAATCTGCCAGAATAAACTATCTTTTCAGCTTTTCCACCATTCTATCCCATCTTGTTATTCTCTCCTTCCCTCTTATATTCCTCTCCAACTGTATTCCTCTCCACCAAATGTTGGCATGACCCTTCAACTTGGTCTTAGCAAATCTGACCCGATTAGGGTCTTCAACCTCCTCATATTCGAAATATTCTTCTAAGTCATTTATCCAATCAATCACCTCTTCTGGATTTAGGTTTCTCGAGTATGTAGAAACCTCCATTTTTGGTTGCTTTCCAATCTGAGAGATGGCTTTGTACAACCTGGCTTGTGCAGGATCCACGACCTCTTCTTCTTCCTCAGACTGGTCTTCTTCTTCAACTTCGTCTTCACTTCCCTCATCCCTTTCGGGCTCGTGCCTTCTACGTAACTCTTCTTGCAGGGCTTGAACTTGTCTCTGCAAGGCTCGAAAGTCTTCGACCGGCACCACATTTCCTACTCCACCACGGTTTCTTCGTGGAGGCATCTTTCTTTCTTCCCCTTCAAATCCTTCCACAGATCTCTGGTGTAACGCCTCTCTCCGACGATCTGTTACATGCTCAGGAGCTCCCGCTCTGATACCACTTGATGGCAAGCCGAGATTCACACAACAGAACTTCAAATTAATTCACTGCAAATTGCTTAATACAGTCTTTTAATACAATTTCCAGGCATACTTCTTCTTCCCCCTCAATCCCGAACTCACCATCCCTCCCTTACAATTTTTCTCGAGTTTTTATCGAGGCCTCGATCCTCTAGGCAATTAATGCCCCCGCCTAACAAAAATTCAAATTCGATTTTTCCCCCCCAGTCGAGTTTTCAAAATTTTTGCCATAAATGGGCAACTGCCCGATCCACCATGAAGCTTGCATTAATGGCCTCCCTTAACCTGCACCCGCCGCTTTGTTCTGACTGTCCTCTGCACTGTTGTCTCCTCCATAAAGCCATCACCTGTAATTGTTGTGTTGCCAGAGATAATAAAAAAAATGCGTGGCCGACACCCCCCTTATCAATTTATGCGGCCTTCATCTTTGACTTAATGCATGCATGCTTCCGCATGTCAAATTCAACTTTACCTCCAACTGGATGCGTCACTTTTAACACACGTGGCAGCCACGTGTCTATTTCAGCCTTGCCTGGCCGTCCGCGTGTTCACCCTGTCCTGTCTTCTCACTGGCCGCGATACCGATACATGTCGCGATACATGACATGTCGCGATATCGCGACCCAAACTGCCCCTTATGCCTTAGTCTACTGAAACACCGCGATATCGAGACCCAAACTGCTCCCGCCTTAGCCTCGCCTTTGGGAGCCACGATTTTGTGACATGTTGCAAAATCACGACATGTCATGATTTCATGGATCCCCCTCACTTCTTGCGTCGCCTCCCCTTTGGGAGCCATGATTTCGTGACATGTCGTGATTTCGTGGCTCCCCCCCGCTCCTTGCATTAGTTTTGAAATTTTGTCACAATATCGTGACGTCGCGATATCGTGACGACTACAGCCCCTTTGCCCTTGCTTTTGAAATACTATCGCGATATCACGACATCGCGATATCGCGAAAAAACTTGCCAACGCTACTTTGCAGCCCTTGGGGTCGCGATTTCGCGACCCCCTCCTTCCCCCAAACTAAAAATTGCTTTACAAAACTTTCCCTCAAACAGAAAATAAATAAATCAAAATGCAAGTACTTAGAAAAAATCTGGAAAAATTTTGGAAGATGCAAGATTGCTCTACTGTCGCTGGATGCTCCTGCATCACATTTCCATGATTGTGTGTGTATTTGTTGATTGGTGACTAAGTGTGACTACCCCCTCAAGCGACGAATCGATGAGGGAATGACCTACATGAGAAAAGCGACGAGTCGCTTGACCCATGATGACTTAGGTAAGGGTACCTTCAGATGTTTAGCGTTAAAAGTGTGCAGTTTTTTGACATTTAGACCTATTTTTAGTGGGTGTTAACCCTTTTGGCGATGCTTGTCGGGGCTGAGATTGGCAAAAATCAGTCTTCCTATGGAGCGGTCTGGCTATGGTAGCATTCTTAGGGAGTAGGATAGTGACAATTTATGACTCTAACGTCGGTTTTGCATGCCTATAATCTCAAGTGCAAAAGCACTTTCATCGGGCAAGTTTATTGTTTGTTTTTGGGTCATTTTGTTCATTTTTTTATGTTTTTGAAATTTTTGCCCTGTATTCGTTCCTGGGTGGGACGAATACCAGTTTAGTATTAGTCCCAGGGCAAGAAAAGCGCTAACAAAAGCGCTCGTCCCAGGGAAGAATGATTACAAGCTCAAAATGCCTATTTAAAGGACAAAACTAAGTTTTGGGCTCATTTGCCTTCGTTTTTCCTGGCAAATTGGAGCTCTGAGGAGGAGGAGGTTAATTCTACGAAGCGAAGTGCTGCCGAATTTCTTTTGACATCATGAGTGCATGAACTGGATCGAGTGGCAGAGCCGAATCGAGACCAGTAAGTGATCCTCCTCATTATTGCTTGTGTTGTGACAATTTTTAATACCATAATTTATTTATGGCTTCTTTTGTAGTTTGTTGTTCAATTGTAAAAATGAAAACCCTAATTAATGGTATGTCATTATGCGTGACTTGTTGTCTTATGACTTAGGTAAAAACCCTAGGTAGACAAAAAATTGAGTTCAAAACTTAGTTTAAAAATTTGTTTTTCTTTTTAGTTGGCTTCGTAAAATTGAAACCCTAGTTTACATGTATGTTGAAAAGACGTGATAAAAGTCTAAAATTTGTTTCCTTTTTACAGTAAGGTAAACCTTAAGTAAAATAAAAAAATTGTATTTTGTGATGTTTTTGTTACATGAAAACCTTAGGATAAACTGACCACGAAACCCTAGTTTTTTCGGTTGAATTTGCCAGTTTTTAAAACTTGATTGAAAACCCTAGGTAAAAAACTGTCATGTTAATTTTGTTTTGTTTGTTTTTTTTTTGTCTGTCAGTTTTAAACTTAGAGTACAAAGACCCTAAGACTGACAAAATGTATTTGAAAATTGTTTTTTGTTTGTTTTTTTTTTATTTTTCCTATCAAATTTGAACTTAGAGTACAGAAACCCTAAGATTAACAAACTATATTTGAAAATTGTTTCTTTGTTTTTTATTTTGTCTGTCAGTTTTGAACTTAGATTACAGAAACCCTAAGACTGACAAACTATGAATGTTTTGAATTTTTGTGAATTTTGTTGTTTTTTTTATTTTGCCTATCAGTTTTGAACTTAGAGTACAAAAACCCTAATACTAACAAACTGTATTTGAAAATTGTTTCTTTGTTTTTTTATTGTCTGTCAGTTTTGAACTGTAGAGGACAGAAACCCTAAGACTGACAAATGATTTTGAATTTTTGTGAATTTTGTTGTTTTTTTTATTTTGCCTGTTAGTTTTGAACTTAGAGTACAGAAACCCTAAGACTGACAAACTGTATTTGAAAATTGTTTTTTTTTGTTTTTTATTTTGTCTGTCAGTTTTGAACTTAGAGTACAGAAACCCTAAGACTGACAAACTGTATTTGAAAATTGTTTTTTTGTTTTTTATTTTTTCTGTCAGTTTTAAACTTAGAGTATAGAAACCCTAAGACTGACAAACTGTGAATGTTTTGAATTTTTGTGAATTTTGTTGTTTTTAGCTTGTACATTGTTTTATGTCGTGTTGTATATTCATGTTACTGTTATACAATTTTTCATGATTTTAATGTTTTGTGTTGTTTTCTTTTGCAGGTTGTGAAGAGTCGATACCGTGTGCCTACTATTTTTACTGAAGCATGAGAGGCGCTGACTTTGGCTGATTGGGAGTGGCTTGATGCCCTTGGGCTCAAGCAGGTGACTCGGATAGAGCCTATGGTCAAGGATCGGGCCTATTTGATGGCCCTAATCAACTTGTGGGATCCCCGGACCAACACCTTCCATCTCCCAACAGGGGAGATGACAGTGACCTTGGAGGATGTCTATCGGATTTTGTAGATTTTGATAGATGGATTACCTATCAGGATGACACCACGCGATCAACGGACAACAGTGCTGACACGCTACTTTGGGCATGGGGAGGAGGTGGGTGTGGATAGCCCAGTGGAGAGGGCAAAGGGTGACTACCAGATTGGTAGGATTCTAGTTCGATGGTGGCTAGAGAAGGGGGTGTTGGGAGTGAGGCATGCAGTACTTATGGGCCTCATTTCCAACATGCTGCTACCTAACTCGTCAGGCATGAGGTTCCCGTGGAACCTATTGGATGTGGTCTATCGGCTGGTGGAGTGTTCGATGCATGAGCCCTTGATCATGAGGTGGGGATAGACACTGCTGGCATAGCTCTATGGTGAGCTATACGAGGTCCACTACCAGAGGTGGAAGGGGATTAGCTGCAGCTATCTATTGCAGAGCTGGGCTTGGCAGCACATAGCGGTGGAGAGGCCGATGGGGTTATCGTGGATGACTCGGGCGGAGATGGTGGATAAGGATATAGGTTACACGGCTCTATGGTGGCGGTCTAAGGAGCAAGGATAGAGTCGGCGATGGGTAGGTGCCATAGGGCACTATGTTGATGCCTTCACTCGGCTTGCTCTAGGGGAGGTGTTCTAGTGCCCCTACTAGGACTGTCCAGCCTGGCTTGAGGCTAGAGAGTGGCTCCGATGGGTACGTAGGGGGCGATGGCTGATTGGGCGGCATGGGACCGAGCAGGAGTTCTTCCCTTACAACTGGGTGACACGATAGTTTGGGGTGCGCCAGGGGTTTCTTGGTGAGCCTGTGGTCTATCGGCGCCAAGGGGATGAGAGGACTCTAGACCGGCCAGTCATCGCACCACTTGGTGAGGATTCAGATGCGATGATTGACGTCCCAGATGTGGATGACGTCGGGACTACCATAGAGTATGACCAGTGGTGGATACTGCGGTGATGGCGGGGAGAGGGGCCACTGGGAGGCATAGAGGTAGTAGCAGTAGGTGGGGAGGGTGCCGAGGCACCAGGAGATGATTGGGGAGCTTCGTTGGAGGATGTGGACATGGTGGAGGTGGATGATGTGGATGTGGATTTTGGGGTTCCGGATCAGCCGAAGATGCAGGACATCTCGAAATAGTGGGAGCTAGAGCAGGCTGCTGTTCCAGAGATGCCAATGCCTCAGGTAGTTTCGAAGGACATGGAGGCAGGGTTACGCACTGAGAATGCATGATTGGAGGGGCTACTACGGAGGCACGATGAGGAGCTGGGGGATGCGCTGTGGGAGAGGGATCTCCTACGCATGCAGCTAGCAGAGTGGGAGAATGCATGGGCTACATACCATCGGTAGGATGGGGATATCGATGCTGCACGGGAGAGGGATCTCCTATGGACACAGCTGGCGGAGAGGGAGAGGGCCTTGGTGCAACGCGATGAGAACTTGGCTACGTATCACCAATGGGAGATGGACTTGGTGTAGCATCGATTGGAGCTAGAGGTAGAGATTAGCCACCTCGGTGGGTGGGTCCCTATGTTCAGTGGAGGTGGATCATCACATCGCTCGAGAGGGAGTGATACTGAGCAGTCATCATCCTCTCGACGTAGGCGACTAGATGAGGGGGCTCGAGTAGGCGTGATGCGGGGGCTAGCAGTAGCCACCCTGAGGGGTCTCATAGGACCCACACCATGGGGGGTAGTTCCCGTCGCATCGATCCTGCGTGATCATGGTGGCCGATGCCCTAGGCTTGGGGTTTTTGAGCTTTTGGCTTTTTGTGGGGTCAGATGACCGATTATTGTAGCCTACGGGCATTTTTGATGATATATATACAGATGACTTTATTTTATTTATACACATGTCATGATTTGATGTTATGCACAGTGATTGATGAATGTGTATGTATGTATGTTAATTTACATTGATGGATGCATATGTTATGATGAATGCAAATGTTTCTAATTTTTAGGATATGCAAATGGAATGGATGAATTAAATTTGTGATTTTTGGCGGTGGCACCATAGACTATTTAGAACTTATGGCTTTTTGTCTTAGGCGATTGTTGTGGTAAATGACTTTTGTTGTATACATGCTATTTTTGTATTTTCTGATGACAATGTGAGGATGAGGGATAGCACAGTTGGTTTGGAATGTAGTTAAGGTTTTTTGAGACTCAGATGTTTTAACTAACTAGCCATGACTGTACTTTATCTTACAAGACTTTTGAACAAGGTATGAATCAGACTTGTCTTTGACCAAGTTATTTCACATCCCTGTGTGTGCAATTGAGTTCGTTTATGTGGTATTTGTCAGGATACCACCAGTGCTAGATAGGCTGTCAACCAAACTTATACTGAGGATCACCCAATTAGCTCCACCAACTTCCTTTGTTGTATTTAGTCAGATTAATCTACGGTGCTATCTAGGATACCATAAGCTAGCTCATCCACATGCAAACATTGATCTGTACATGAGTTAATGTGACAGATATATCATCATGCGGGAGGTTCACCACCAGTGACCGATAGGTTATCCACCAAACCGGTATTGAGGTTTACTTCATGACCTTCTGAATGCTGAGAGTTCCAGGGATTCAAGTTCGACTCCCTTCTTTTCTTCAATTATATTGGGATACTTGCTCTTATATAGTGATAAAAATCACTATTTATTTTTGTTATATATATTTTTTCTTTTGAGCAAGGGATTTTGAATTTCGAGTGATGAGAATCACTATTGTATGTGCCTTTTGATGTATGCACTTTGGTGGTGATGTCAAATTTTTTTGGAGTTTTGACTTTTTGCAAAATTTTATGATGTTTGCAACTTTTTGAGAACTTGGGATTCTTGGGGAATTGGGTAGGGAAGATGCTTGTCCTTTTGCCAACTCTCGGCATTCTTGGGGTCATTCGCATAGGGGGATGAGCAAGATAACCATTTCGCTTATGGTGACCTGGATTGCTTTGCAGGTTTCATATTTCGTTCACACAACTTGGGAATTTTTATGTGTTTTAATTTGTGTTGGGATGCTACGTAACAAGGTGTGATCCAAGTAGAACTCTACCTTTGTAAAATCTGTCTGACTTTGTACAGTATTTGGCTAGAAAGCTAATGACAGCTGAATGACAAAAACTCTAGATACATTAGAAGACAACTGACTATGATATGGTAAAATGAAGTGAATGGCATTTATTTTTGATGGACTGTTTATAGAATGGAGAAATGTGGAACAAGATGGATTGGCGAAGTAATTACAGTCTATGGTGCCTTGACCTGTATGACCACAAATATGCAATGTATGGATGTGATGCTTAATGCAGCTATTATTTTTGTGTTTTTGATAGATTGATTTTTTTGTGAGTATGAAGATGAGATGCAAAAAGAGCTCTTTATTGTTGTGATGAGTTTGAGCATGCCTAGAAATGAGATGCAAATTTTTGTTATTTTTTATGATTTTACTGTTTTTGAATTTTCTTATTTTTGACCAAGCGATTATGGGAACCCTTGGAGCTTTTTGGTTTGACCAAAGGGGTAATGGGCACCTTTGGGGCATTTTGGGGATGACCAAGCGATTGTGGGAATCCTTGGAGCTTTTTGGTTTGACCAAAGGGGTAATGGGCACCTTTGGGGCCTTTTGGGGATGACCAAGCGATTGTGGGAATCCTTGGAGCTTTTTGGTTGGGCTATGGCTCTTCTAGATATGGAATGGCCATAAATGACTGATGTTCAAGGGTTCTAGTTCCTTGATTCCATCAAGAGAGGCTAGCCGGTATGTTCTAGGTCCTATTTTACTATCAATTACATAGGGACCTAACCAGTTTGCCGTGAACTTGTCCCTTAGATGGGGCGGCAAGTTAGAGTTCTGTTGGTTCTCTTTTAAGACCAAGTCACCAACCTGAAAGTCCCTCAGGTGAACTTTCATGTTGTATGCTTTCTTCAGTCGCTCTTGATAGATACGTAAATGCTTGAGAGCATTAATGTGTCGTTCATCAAGCAACGTAAGCTGGTCTAATCAGGCCTACCACATAGTGTCATCATCGATGAACTCTTGCATTGATATGCGCAAGGAAGGAATTTCCAACTCAAGAGGCATGACAGCCTCGAAGCCATACACGAGCAAAAATAGAGTTGCCCCAGTGGGTGTCCGAATGCTAGTGCGATAAGCCCATAGGGCAAGTGGGATCTGAATGTGCCAATCCTTATGACTGTCTATGACTATCTTTTTGAGGATGGCAACTAGCATTTTGTTTGATGCCTCTACTTGCCCATTTGCTTACGGATAATAGGGTGTCAAAAAACTGTGCTGAATTTTGTACTTTGTGGTCAAAGCACGCACGTCTTTGTTCTTGAATGACATCCCATTATCCAAAATTATCTTGGATGGAATACCAAAATGACATATGATGTTATGTAAAATGAACTCCACAATGCGGGGTCCAGTCGTAGAGGTAAGCGAAACTGCTTCCACCCATTTGGTGAAGTACTCTGTGGCCGTTATGATAAACGTGTGATGACCTGATGATGTAGGGGAGATCTTATCGATTAGATCTAAGCCCCACTACAAAAATTTCCAAGCCGATTGGATCGGCTGCAAGGCCTGGGAAGGTACATGTGTCAAATTAGCATGGTGTTGACATTTCATGCACTTCCTTACATATGCGCAAAAATCTCGCTCTAAAGATGGCCAATAATAGCCCATGCAGAGAATGCGCTTTGCGATGGCCATACCACTAAAGTGGCCACTACACGTACCATCGTGTGCTTGGGCGATCACCCAAGTGGACTCCTTCTGGTCCAAGCAACGAAGGAGGATTCCTTCGTAGCTACGATGGTACAAAATGTCTCCTAACAAGACATGCTTAGCCACTTTCTACTTGAATGCTCATTTTGTGGCATGCATCAATCCAAGTGGGAGGATACCTAACATGAGGTAGTCCCTTATGGGTGAATACCAATCCTGCTGATCAGAAGCCTCGACGGTATGAATAGTCAATCCCTCTTGAAGTTCATCCCTAGCAAAAGCTGAGCGGGAAAGAACTTGTAAGAATAGCATTGTGTTGCTATTAAGTGGAGTAGGGGAGAATAAGGACCCCCAGTTGGCATGATTCAGATGATCGTGGATTCGAGAGAACCTATCCTGAGATGGTTCAATCTGGATCATGTGGATTCCTGGTGTTAGGTCAGAGCTTACTCACTCCATCATGGATTGCGATAATGTTCTTGACTTGAATGGTTGTCATCTCACCAAAAGGGTCTTGCGGGATTAGTGACCCCAAGGAGGCCATAGTGTCCACAAAATGATTCGATGATCGAGGGAGTGCCTCGATGTCGTACCATTCAAGTTTTGCCGGAATTTGTCCACAAGGGCTTTGTAGGCCTACAAAACTAGGCATTTACATTGGAATACCCCTTTGACTTGGTTGACAATTAACAGCGAATCACCAAATATGTTCAATCGTTTGATGCTCATGGTGATTGTTGTCTGAAGACCTATGAGCAAGGCTTCATATCTGGCATTATTGCATTGGCCAAGGTATCTCAACGCGAAGTCTGGGTTAGAAAAATAGTTGACATCTTGTGCAAAGGGCTCCTCATCTTCGTCCTCTTGCATGTATGGTTCAGTACCATGATCAAGGCCCCCATACACAAAGTTTGTCTGATTCAACGGGTAGCCTAGAGGATCAATGGTACCGATGGGGATCCGAGGTCTCCCCATGTCCTGTATGGACTCTAGTGCGGGTGTTGCTACAATATTCCACACTAGATACTCCCCCAAGCCCGTATTGGCCATTTCAACGGTGATTTTTGGCGATTGAGGGGGAGGGAACGAAAGTTCTTTCGAAGTCCACTCCATGTCGGGTGGACTAGGAGCCTCGACTTCCATTCTACTAGGCATCTCCTTAGTAGAGATAGTTGATACTGATGGTGGTGCCTCTTCTAGGGGTTTCTTCCCTTTGTCCTTCTGTGTGGCCATCGTAGGTGGCATTGTTGGTGAAGGACCAGCCGATGAAGATGGACCCGAATGTGGTTTTGATGGACTTGTCAACGGGGATGCCTACGAAATCAGACCCTGTCTAGATGGATTCAACTAAAAATCCAAATGCATTGATGGAAGGGTCGATTGCGGCATCAGCTGCACCGCATTGCAATACTTGAAGGGTTCTAAGTCCGTCGGGACTACATGCACCTCCCCTTCAAATGTATACTTCAAACACTGATGAGCTATCGAAGGGACACACTTCATGTCCCTGATCCATGGCCGACCTAGCAAGATGTTATAGGCCATCTCACCTTCCAAAATATGGCACAATGTAGGTATAGTCTTTTGTCCCACCTGGATGGGTAGGACAATTGTGCCAACTGTCGAGCATATCACATCATTGAATGCTCGTAGAGTGTAGGTGGAAGTCGTGATGTGAGATGCTGGCAACTTCAGATGTTTCAATGTCATTGTTGTGATGATATTGCTGGATGAGCCAGTGTCTACCAACACCCTCTTATACGAAATCCCGTTGACCCGCGCGATAACGTGTAGGGGTGGATCCGCCATATCATCAACCATCGATTTCACTTCGTCTTCTCAAAAGGTGATGACTAGCTCAGTGCATCGTTTGACATGTCCCAAAAAGTTGTTGAAGGAATTTGCTTTGTGGGGCTACAACTCGATGGCTTTCAATATCTCCATTAGAGCCTCCCGATGGGGCATTGATTGTTGTATGAGCTCGTATATGGAGAGCCTAGCCGACGTGGTCCTCAAGCTCTGAGTGAGTTTGGTCCGAATTGTGGCCATGGGTCTAGGCGGAGGAGGTTGTGTAAGGTGCTGTTGTGGTTGTGACGTTGTTGGCACCTCACCTATAGTCTTGCTGGGGCAGCTACACTCGGATACCTCCTGTTCCAAGTCACTATACTGATCATCCCTACATACCCCTGCATGGGGTAGTTTTGTGTGACCTCATTGACTTGTAGGGTCTTTTCCTATGCATCATGGGCAGGCAAGGGGTCCTTAAAGACCTCCATTTGTTGGTTGCTTGGTGCCATAGGATTATCCACCGCTAATGTCTTGTTATCAATTAGGTCTTGCACCAAGCCCTTAAACTTCCAACATGCATTAAGGTCATGTCCCTTCCGCCTATGGAACCTATAGTACAAATCTTCCCTATAGCCCTTAGGTTTTGGTGCATTGGGATCTATGGGTTGAATCTCGGGCAGGTTGATCAAGTTTGTCGCTAACAAGCGGTCAAACAGGGAGTCTCTGGACTCTGTGTAAGGTGTGAATTGTCGCCTAGGGTGACGCGGCTGATTTTGTTCTTGCCTCTAATTTTCTTGGTCATAAATGTTAAGAGGCATCGCCTGATAGTTAGCCTTTTGGGGCTGTGTTGCTTGTGCAGGCTTAGGGACGTTGATAGCAACCTGATTGACCACAACGGGTTTCTATTGCGTGGTCCCTATTTTGGTGTTCTTAGACCATTCTTTCTTCTTTGGCTTGGCTATCTTGCCATCCTGAATCTTGATCTCTTCAATGATTCTAGCTTGTGCTAGAGCTTCCTCTAAGGTGGCATATTGTTGCAGCTACAATAGCACAGAGATCGATCTCAAACAACTTTTTGAGAACATTTGTGTGAGGTCGGACATAGGAGGGAGGTAGGGTAGCTTAGAAAGTAGAGTCCTCCATCGATTCCCATAGGCCGCCATGGTTTCTTCCTCATACTGCCTGAGGCTAGCTAGGTCACTTAGTGATGCCTTCTTCTTGGTGTTGAAGGTGAAGCATTCATGGAATGCATCCACTAGCTGATCTAAGTTGCTAATGCTATGCTTTGGAAATTGAGTAAACCAATCCGAGGCAGGGCCTACGAACGTGGTGATGAATGTTCTTAATAGCAAAGCATCATTATCCTGAATGCCAAAGCATTGGCTCAAGAATCTAGTCACATGCTCTTGGGCATCCTCCTCACCTCTAAATATTTCCAACTAAGGCAGCTTAAAGTGTTTAGGGTAAGGGGGTGCTGGCACTAACGGATGCACAGGATGACTACGGAGTTGGCGTAACATGGGCTTTTGGGGCCCAGAAGTCTTGGTTTCCATAGACTCCAAACGCTCTAGCAGCGCTTTATATGCATCGAAAGATTTAATCTCTTCCTCTTTAGTTTGCTCCCGTTGTGGGTTGTCGGAAACTTGAGGCCTATGGAGGGGTGGTCGGATAGAGCAGCCCCTCCACCTTGGTAGGGCATTTCGGCCCGCTCTTCTTCTTGTTCATACTCCTCATAGGCTTCTTGAGGAGTTTCTGGATGAGACCTATGACCATGGGTGGGTCCCCGCGGAGGGAGCCCATCGTTGTTCCTTGGGAGTGGCCTCCCGCTCAGGTCTAGGAGGTCTCGGAGGCAGCACTTGGTAAGGTCATGGGGACCTGTCTCATACCAAGGGGTTGTGCCTCTCATATGGTTCTACTCTTTGGGTGTGAGGGGTTGGAACCCTCTCAGGCACCGTGTTATGGAGCAGCTCATATGTTTGGCACTGAATGCACTCTTTGCTAAGGTGATATAGATGCTCTAGCTGCTGTTGGTATTGCTCAAGTTGCATGATATGTGCTTGGTGGGTGGCATGTCTAGTGACTTCTAGGTCAATTTGTTCTACCATATTGAGTCTAGGAGGCCTAGATGCCTCTCCTACACATTTATCTCGATCATGATGATCCGAGATCTCTATAGGTTGCTTCCCTCTGTCGAGGTTGGCGGCATTCACTCGAGGCTCTGGCCTTGAAAGGTGATTCTGGTAGATAGCAGGTGCGGAGGTGCATTGCTCCCGTGCTGTGTATTGCTCTTGAGGAATGTAATGGTATTCCTCATGCTCCCTTTCATATATGTGAAAGGGGCGGGCAGAGTTGGCTCACCCTACTTGAAGAGCCTTGTGCTCTGGATTTGGCTTTTTATTCCTAACAATGATGGGGGGTAAAGGAGGGATGACATAATCATGTGGCCTCTCCTCATGGACCCTATGCTGCTCTAGCACTTCATCGCACGGTGGCCACTCATACCGAGCTTCTAAGGGAGCCTTCCTGTTTATGTTGAGTGCCACATGTAAGGAATCCTCCTAAAAGGGGCTATGATGAATGAGCGTGTCCCTCAAAGGGGTGCCTCTATAGTCCCATTCTAAAATGGCACGATGTGGACTCTCTTGTGGGTCAGGCCACCAAGGTGGTATGACCAAGTCCTTGGGGCTATAGCGGAGGTGACTTGTGCCCCCTTGTACACTCTCTGTAGCTTCCGCCCTTGATTGGGCTTGGCTACGGGTGTACACCATGGTGGTGTTTTCCTACAAGATGCGTAGATTTTTATTTATTTTTATGATTTTTATGCTACACTAAATAGAAAATATCACACACGCAAAGCAATGATTATCTCGTTTAAATATTAAAGGTGTGCCCTAAACCTGGTTTAGTGTGTTTTTTATTTTGTTTTGAAAGATTTTGTAAAGGATGTTTAAATGCAATATGATGGCTCTTATGACTCCCAAAAATGGTCGCCCCTTCGATATACCATTTCCAGGCCGATATACCAACCTCTCTATATACCCGCCCTTACGTGAGGGAAATTGTTGGTATGTGAGAGTAGATGGTACATGGAACGTAGGTGGTACGAAAGGGGGATCACCCTATTTTTGACACCTACCATAGAAGACTTATCCTCATGCACTGGGAATCACCCCAGCTACACTCGGTCAGCTTTCATCGAGATTTACGTCTAGCAACAATGGTGATCGGGGTTTATGAATGCAAAATTCAAGCCAAGGTGGTGATGAAATCCATCGTTGGTCTTGATCAAGGGTTGGGGTTTTACGACCAGCTCCTTGGTGTTTATGTTGCCATGTGATGTGTGGGGTTCTTTTTATTTTGCATGAAAGAAAATAAACATGTAGTACAACTTTTCCTAAACAAGCAAAGAACCAAAAAAATAGAAAATAGAAAACAAAAAATGACAGAAAGAGTTCAAGACCCTTACCTCTTCTCTGCCCAAATCTTTTGGTTCTGAGTTTCTATCCTGAAACTGCACAGACAGATATTCATCCTAGGGAGCAATGAATTATATGACTATATTCATCATAGGGTGGGGCAAATGCCCATTCGTCCCTGGGTAAGATGAATTCTAGCTCTATATCCGCCACAGGTTGGAACGAACAACAGTCCAACATTTGAAAACTCGGTACCTGCAAGTAAAAACAATCAAATTTTGATCAGATTTCTGATCTTAAAAATAGAGTACAAGGGTCCCACCGTGATCGCCACTAGAAGCATGAGGATACGAAAGCAAAAAGGAAACTCCAAGTGCGATGCAAACTGAACTAAACTTAACGCTAAATCCTATGAATTGAAAGTGCATGAAAAGAGGGAAAGCATGAACGAATCAAAATGAAACAAAATCCAATAAGGAATATAGCCCTTTTTATTTATATGTTTTAGAACTTGGTTACAATGCGCCTCCTCCCCTTCTAAGGGCTAGGAGCATTAAATATGCGTTCTTGTTACATCCATGGATGCTATTCCTTCTTTCGCGTGCCCACATGTAAAATGGGCGGACCAAACATCGTCGCCACTTGCGTTGATGAGTCTTGACTCCTTGTTGCTCCTCTAATGTCTAGATCCTATGTTCAAAGAAACAAGAAATAGTCAGTAGCACCTGTGGATGAAATAAAACATGCAATCCCCACGCCTTCGATTAGTGCATGCAAGATATAAATAAAATGATAACTAAAATGGATCCAAATGAATTAAAAATTTGATAGGGGCATCAAAACATCACAAAGAAAACACAGCAAATGGAATAGTCGGAAAATCCACCATATATTTGTATTCGCTCCAGGGCGGGACGAATAGACCTACAACAAAATGCCAAAAAGGCACTGTCCCAAATGTCACATCCGGGAAGCCCCAAATCACCTAAAAATTTGGGGTTTAGCTAATTGGGGGTATTTTGGGAAGACCCAGATGGTCATATTTTCCCAATTTGGCCTCTATCAATAGGAATTTGATGATGCTACCTGCATGTTAGCAAAAGCGAGAAATAATAGAAACATGATCAAAATTGCTCAGAATGATGTGAAATTTGAATGACGACCTATCTAAGTAGCATAGAATTAAATGCAAGAATAATAGAAAATATATCTACCATAGGTTTCCAATCGCTCCGAGGCGGGGCGATTAGGACTGTAGCAGTGTGGGGGGCACCTCGGGGTAGGCCACCCACCGTTTGGGGCCTGATTTCGGCACCAATCCACTTGGGATGGGTCCAAAACCTCTTGTGGGGTATTTTCGGAAAATTTTGTGGGATATTGTGGCCAAATGTCGGGTTTTGGTTTCGGATTTGCGCTTCCAATAACCACCCTATGACCTCCTTTCCAAAAGAGATCAAGGATGTGAAAGGCACAACTCAAAAGGGTGTGGGTGTGAAAGTAAAATGACAGCACTTCATTGCTCCAAAATGCTCCTTCTCTGTATCTTTTTGGGGTGAGGAAACTCACCAATTTATAGACCTGGAGGTCTCTTTGGATTAGACATGCAGAGGTGCCACTTGGCAATCATGCCTTCCTAGGGGGAAGGAAGATTCCTCCCTGATTAGGGGCTTCATGACTGCCCCTGTAACTACCTCTAATGCTCAAAAATGCTCACCCACACTCCCATGCAATGAAGGAAGAGTTAAGTGGTGGATCTGAGCTGCCATTTGTCAAGATTTGACTTTTTTCCCGTCAAACCTGCTATTCGCCCCACCCTGGAGTGAATACTGCTATTCGTCCCTGGGTGGGGTGAATACCAATTTGAAATCGTCCCTGGGTGGAACGAGTATGGAGCAAAGTGCCTGAAGGTGCCAAATTGACCTCTGACCTTCCAAAATTGCTATGAGAGTGGTTAGGACCACTGTTTAACCTCTGGGGGCTGCCCTTGGGGCTGTGTGTGTCAATGCGATCAATGTTTGTAGTCACATAATCGGATTGGTGTTGTTTTGGTGTCTACACATACCCCTCTCTTTAAGGAATTTGAAGAAAAAATTGGAACCTTTATCTCCTAAATGGAGCCAATAAAGTCTGGACTGAACTCTGTGACCCTGAATTTTTTTCATTTGCAATTATCTCAAATTATTCTTGATGGAAATGAGCTCTTCCTACAAAGTAATGTTACCTGGATTTTTTTGCATGTTAAATTCAAGAAAATATAGCCCTGACTGCAAAGAATGTTCCAGATTTCTAGAATCTAAAGCTCACGAAGCTTTTTCAATTTTTTGTATCCAATAGTTATAATGAAAATATATAATCAAATTATTTAATAGTTTTTAATGTTAAATAAATATTGAAATTCATTTTTAATATATAAAAATTATACAAATATACTAAATATTTAAAAAATTTATAATTATTATGCATCTGGTATATAGAAATTACAATTGTCATACTTATACCATGTATATATCTATAATATAAATAACAAAAATATACATAAACAATTTAAAACCTTCTAAATATTTATATTAAATATTAGTAGCACTGAATTATTTAAATAAAATTTTAAAAGTTAATTTACGTCATAAACATTAATAAGACTTTATAACCCATTTTAACACTCAAATATCAATTTATTTTTACTTAACAAGTTTTTATAACCGAAAAAAAGTAAGCTATTGGAGATGGTTCTTTAATTACTATTAACCATGTTTTTTTATTTTATTAGATGGAAATATGGGGTTTTGAAAGGGTACCCAAACCTTTTACATATATACAAAGAGAACTAGAAAGTAAGCCCTAATTGAAACAATACAAAGAGGAAAAAAAAAATATAGAAAATCGAGCCTTAACTAGAAGAGGAAAATAAGTGGGATAAGGACAACATACTGATAAGGAACTAGTCTACAATAATTAGAGAGAAAAACCACAGAGAAGGCTATACATGGACTTCCCAAGAAAAACTGAACCAGGTTAGATCAAGCTACATCATATATTCCTTTGACCTACCTCGGTTATTTTTAAAGTAGTTCATAATCCAAGAGATTTCATCCACATAAATGACTAACATATCCACAAATATACTCTTAGATAAAAATAATATTCTTGGCTGGTTCAAGGCAACAAAATAACAAAATAAAAGGCACAAGCTACGCATAATATCAAGAGCCATACATGAATCTTGTGAAGTATTTTTTATAAATAACGTTAAGATTTTGAAGGAATATTTCCATCCAAGTAAGATTTTTTTCCTGATGAACTCCTAATTGGCCATGAAATGAGTTGCCATGTTAGCTTCTCTAAATATGTGTTGGCACTAGATTTTCTCAAAAGTTCTTAGGATTCAATTCAATCTAGCAATTAAATTTACAATGTTCTAGCTAGAATTATGGATGCCATTGAGAATGTTGGTTAAGATAAAGGATTCTTCCTCAATAATTACCTTCCCAAAATTTAGAAATTCTAGAAAAAAAAGACCTTGGAATAGGACCTTAGCCTCAGTAAAGTGGTTAGACTAGGTTCCAAGGTTCTCAACATAGACCAAAATAATATTTTCTTTATTATCTTTAATAATTCCTCTAGCACCTGCCAGTCCTAGATTTCTTTTTGAGGCTCCATCAAAATTTAATTTTATGCACCCATGAAAATGAGGGAATCACTTCACATGTAATCTTATGCATTCAACTTGAGTGGATCCTTGCTTCAGCTTAGAAATATCCAACTTAACATCTAGCCAAGCTTCTTCAAAAGTATCAATGTTAGGAGAAAAGAAATTTTGGAAATTATTGTAGATAGAGAATTCAAAATTTTAGCTTCAACTAATGGTGGGTCTCTAGAGTAATTTTTGAATGCCTTGTTATTCCTCTTCTTTCAAACTCCCCATAGGAAGTGTGGAGCACCAAATTTCCAAAGGGTTCACCATCTAGGGCTAGAGATGGGAAAGGAAGACCAATGTTCAACCTTTTCCATCAATGTTCTTGGGAGAACCCAACAAACCTCTAAAACAATTAGGATGTGATTATAAATTTCCAAAGAGAAACCACAATCTATAAAGAGATATTGAGTCATCTCTTCATTCATTCCATAGAGGTAATATTTATTGGGAAGCATCATACCTCTAATTTTGATATTTTTTATGCAAAGTATTTTATTTTGAAGGTCCAAGTAGTATAAGAAGTTAATCTTGTGTATAAGATCTTTGAACTATATTTACTTCCCAAGGAATCAACTAAGATTATCATCAGCCACAATGTGATATGCAGACTTCACAAAAAAGGTACCATTTTCCTCATATTTTCAAATTAGGTAGTCTTCACATCCAACATTTCTTATCACTTTATTTATCAATTTGAGGGCCAACTCTTTAAGAAAATCTTTGTCCCCTTGGTTGTGATAAAAAACCTAAATATTTTTCTATATTCCCCCCCCCTACATCTTCAATAAAATTTTATACTTTGGTTCTATACAACTATGAGAATCTAGATCTCAAAATGACATATGAATAATTTTATGAGAGGGGAGCATCTTCTAGCCATGATTCATCCTAGAAATCAATATTTTCACCAATTCCTAAACTCCACTTGCAACCTCATAGGACAAGGTTTTTTTATTTAATAATACTATTCCAAAAATGAGAACCATAAAATGACACCTACTCTTTAAACAAGCTAATTCACCTATTTAGATGTTTAGCATTAAGTATTTGAGTCCATCCAATAATTTTTTTTTGGTGATATCCCAATAATGCTTTTTCCAGAAGAGCTTTGTTCATTAGAATCACCTTTCTTATCCTTAGTCCCCCTACATAATTTTTTGTGCACACTTGTTCCTAAGAAAAAATATGAAATCTCATTTTAATTTTTGATCTTTATCAAAGAAAGGTATTTTGGAATTCTTCTTTTTTTAGTATCTTTTACAAGGATTCTAAACAAGGATAAAAAATACACTGGAAAATTTTGGAGGGAGGCTTTTACTAGTTGTGCTTTTCTAGCCTAGATAAGAAGAGAGCCCTTAAACTTACCAATTTCTTCTATATTATTTCTAAAAATAGATTTCAAATATCCTCTTTCATTATATCCTTAAACAATGGTAATCATAAATAGGTAGAAGACAACTTAGCAATAGTACATCCAAGAACCCTAGCAATAGCTCTTTGCCTAAGAAGGGGAGTATTAAGAAAAAAAGTTTGCTCTTGAGAAAATTGATGTATTGACTAGAAACACTCTCATAGTCTAAGGATAATAGATGAGGGGTTAGAGATAAGAGTGTTATCAACAAACTATTAGTGGGAGATAAGATCAATAGTAAAAGTAGGTTTCATACCTTCAATACTAGTTGAAGCTTTAATGGATATTCCAAGAGCTTTTGCTAGGATAATAAAGAGGGAAGGTTTTAGGGGATCACCCTGTCTCAATCCTATAACACTTTTAAAATACCTTGAGACCTCCCTATTAAAAATAATTAAGAAATAAGGAGTTGAGAAGCATTCCTTAATTAGGGATATCCATATTGAGTGAAAGCCAAAAATAACTGAGACCTTTTATAGAAATTCCCTAGACACTATCATAGGCTTTGCTCATGTCAAGATTAAGGAACATTTCAACTTTGTTGTTTTCATCCACTAAATGGATCAGCTCATAGAATTTGATAATTCCATCTAATATTTGTCTTCTTGGAACAAAACCTCCTTAGTTGTGATCAATGATAATCAAAAGTAACAATTTAATTCTATTGACTATCACTTTGGATAGAATTTTATAAATGGTGTTGCAAAGGTTGATCAATTTGAATTATTTAAAGTCCTCAGCTCATGCACTCTTAGTAATAAGGGCAAAAAACATAGAATTCACATATCTTAGTATGAATCCAATTCTTTTGACTTTAAAATGGTCTCTACAATATATCTTCCAACTATATATCAAAATGTTTAATATATCAAATTTAAGGATTCACTATTATTTCATTATTATTATTATTATTTTGATAAGATGTTAAGAAGAGGTTTTTAAAGGGTCCTAAAAACTTTTTTATAATTACATCACTGTTTGTAAGAGATAGGATAGAGAGGAACACTAGGTGTACATAAACTAAGTAAAAAAACAAACCAATAAGAGTACACTCCCATACAAGTTGCAATGAATAGAAGAGAAATAGGGGTGAAATCCACAAACCAAAACAACTGTAACAAATATAAACAAAGCACCCTAGAAGCATAATAAGATAGGGATAAAGCCCACAAATATCCAAAAAATACACATTAAATAAATGATAGCAAATAGGATAAATCCAGAGAGCAGGAAAACCCCCTAAACTACTCAATATTTCGAGAGGAGACCTAAGGATCTTTGAAATACCTTATTATCTAGATGAGTTTCTCCACATAGATAGCTAACATATTTATAGTCCTGGAGAGGAAGGGCCATAGAATCCTGACAAATAACATGTTATAAATCTTCATTAAGATTCTCATAGTTCCACCTTGCTTCTAAAATAAGATCATGTAGAAAGTTCTCTTTCCATGCCTTCAATTCTTCAATTTGGGTACCCATATTAGCAAGAAGGTCTGTAGATGAATTGCCTTATTTGTGTGTATATTAGAATTATAATTTTTCAAAGTTACTTAGGAATATCTTTGATTCATACAAAATATTAGCTATATTCCAAATTGTAGAGGATCTACCATTTATATTTTTGATGATATTAAGTGAATCTCCTTCTATAAATCTTTGATGATATCCATCCTAACAAGAAGGTCCAAATATTAGAAGAGCACTCTTGCCTCAACAAATTGGCTAGTTCGAGTTTTAATATTTTCAAAAAATGTGGCAATAATCTCCCCCTTATAATTTCTAATTAGATATCCAACCCCTACTAGAACAATATTATCTTTAGAATCTCCATCAAAATTAAATTTGATCCAATCCCTAGTACAAGGAGTCTGTGAGGTTTGTCATCTAGGAGGATTGGATTAAGGGCCTTATAAGATAATATACGTAGGCTGGTAATTAGGAAAGCTTTAGAAGGAGGAGTCGAAAGAGGGCCATATGGTATATTAGAAACATTTTCAAAAGGAGAAAAACAAATTCTAGAACTAAATTTGGTTGGGTTTTATGAAAATTTATTGAAGGTCCTATTATTGCACTTTTTCCAACCCCCCAAGAAATGGGCAAGGCAAAATTTCCATAATACCCTACACAAGGGAGAATGAAAAGGAATAAAGAATTATGAGTCATTGAATAGATCTCTAAGGAAGAAATAAGCAAGAAAATGATCTTAAGGGAGAAGGATCACTCTAAAAAAAGGTTATGCATGGTCTCCTTATTCAAATCATAGATATAACAACAATCGGTAAAAATTAATCCTCTCTTTCTAATATTATCTATGGATATAATTTTATTTTGAAAGGTGAACCAAAGGAAGAAATACACCATAATAATGAAATCTTTGGACCAAATATTAGCAAGAGAACTAGACAAAATTATTTGCAGTCACAAGATGATAAGCATATTTAATAGAAAATATGTCCTTCTCATCATCCCTCCAAATTATAGAATCTTCACAAACATAGTTTCTGATAGCTTGGGTTCTCTGCTTGAGGGTAAGTGTCTTTAAGGATGCCACATCATCTTAGTTAAAAAAGGACTCCTAATATCCTTCTAATTATTTATACTACCCACCTCTTCAATGAAATCTACCACTTTAGATCCAATGGTCTGAGTATGTTTGGGTCTAAGGGTAGCAAGGCAAGGGATATCCATGAGGGAACATCCTCCAACCATGAATATTTTCAAAAATTAATTTTAACTCCATTTTTGTGTCTCCACTTGATACCTCTCTGGATGAGCTTTCTAGATTTGAAAATACTATTCCAAAATGCCTATACATAGGGGAGGTTTTTATCATTCATAGGTGTTTGGACTCTACTCAAGTATTTTTCTTTAATAGCATAGGTCTAATCAATGTTATATTGAGTGATAAACTTCCAACATTTCTTGGACCACAAGTCTTTGTTCACTAGTTTCATTTTCCATAACACAAGACCCCCAACATATTTTTTTGGGCACACATGGTCCCAAGATATGAGGTAATATATATTTTTTATATCAATCCTTTCTAATAAAAAATATATTTAGAACTCTAGTTTTTTAGAAATTTTAACAATAATTTGGAATAGAGATAGAAAATAAACTAGGAGACTTTGTAGGGTGGACTTGACCAATAGAGCCTTAAGTGCTTGGTTGAGGAGAGCTCCCTTCTAGCTTGTACTTTTATTTTTAACTCCCAAGAAATAAATTCTAGAGATCCTCCTTGCATATTTATAAGAATAAGGGTAGTCCAAGGTAGGTAGAAGGAAGAACATCAATGGAATAACCAATAATTTGAGTAATAGTTATTGGTCTGCTAAGAGGGGTGTTAATGAAAAGAGTTTACTTTTGAATAAATTGATGTATTGCCCAACAAATAATTCAAAGTCCTTCACTTTTTATTAATTTATTTAGCCTAGGGAATAAAGTAAGTAGTGGAGATCAAAATTTCATCCATAAATTAATGGTGTGTCATAGGATCAATGGGAGAAGCATGTTCTATTCCTTTAAGGCTCTTGGTTGAAGTAGCTTCCTTTAGGGCTCTACCTAGGGCTTCAAGAAGAATGATGAAGAGACATTGGAATAAGGGATATCCATATCGAAGGCCTCTACATATGTTAAAATATCCATAGAATTTCCCATTCACAATAAATAAGAATCAAGGGGTGGAGAAGTACAATTTAATAAGGGGGATCCATCCAAGATGAAAATAAACTTTGCATAACACATTTTCCAAGAAGTTCCATGAGACCCTATCATAAACTTTACTTACGTCAATCTTGAGAAACATACCTACTTTACCACTCTTACTAACATAATATATTTGTTCATGGACAATCAAAAATTTGTCTAACTAGCACAAAACCTCCTTGATTGGGATCAATGATTATAGAAAGGATGTTTTTCAACCTATTTGTTAGTACTTTTACTAAGCTTTTGTATAAGGTATTACAGAGGTTAATGTGTCTAACATATTTAAGATCTTTAGCACCAACACTTTTGGAAATTAGGATGAGTAAAGTGGAATTGATATCATTAGAGAGGAAACTAGATCTTTGAACATCAGAGATAACAAAAATAACATCATAACCTATGATATACCAAAACATTTATAAAATAGTGTAGAAAATCCATCAAGACCAAGGGATTTCTCATCCACCATAGAGAATACTCCATATTTGATTTTATCAGGAGTGAAGGGGGAGGTCATCTAGGAATTTTGTTCTTGAGAGATAAGAGAAGGAATATTGTTTGGAATTCTTCTTTCACCATTGATATCACCTGATACAAAGTAGTTAAGTAAGGATTGAAAAAAGTTGGTAGCTTCATCTCTGATATCCTTTTGGTGAACCAACTTGTATCCATTTAAAAATATCTTAAATTTTATTATGACTTTTATGCTTCAAGGTTGTCATATATTTTTTTTTTGTGTTCTTATCCCTATTTTTATCTATCGAACCCTAGATCTCTGCCTCCAAAAACACTCCTTTCTTGAGGATATTATGGAATTCAAATTGTAGAGGCTTTTATTGAATTCTAATATTCCCTTGAAGAGGTCCAAGTTCCTAAGTAAGCTCTAAATATTGCAATTGTGCTTTCAACTATTCTAATTTCTTGTTGAAGTGCCCAAAAATTTCTTTATTTCAACTTTTCAGATTAGTTTTAATAAATTTTAGATTCTTGGAGATTTGAGAAATTAGAGGGTCTTGGAAAAATTTTGACCACCACTCCATACTTATTGGTTCCAGGTCAGAGCTAAGGGTCCACATAGACTCAAATCTAAAGGATATTTTGATGTTAGATAGATATGGGAGAAGTTTAAGAACAAGGGATTTGTGATCTAAGCCTATCTTACGGATGGAGGTGAGGGAGAAAAAATCCAAAAGGTAATGCTCATATTTAAATATTAAGACTCTATATAACCTACATTAAATGATAAGGGAACCAGGTTTTCTATTACTCCAAGTAAAATTCCTATCCTAAAGCTTCAAGTCAAAGTTCAAGTTGGTTAACAAAATTAGAGAAATTAATCATGCCTTTAGAAAAGAGAGGATTCCTACTTATTTTATCAGAGGGATGCAAAGGAGTTTTGAAGTCACCTACACCCATCCAATATTTATTTAAAAAAAAGAGTATCTCATCTACTTAAGAAGAACCTAGAGATAACACCTTTCAAAAATAGAGTTGGGAGCATAAATGTTGGAAAGAATCCATCTCTTATTGGAAGATTTACAAGAAATAAATATGATAATAATTCTACCAAAATTATAAATTAGAAACCCATCAACCTTCAAGGGATCCCATACAAAAATAATTCTACTAGAGGTACCATGAACATTGATGGAACCAAAAATAGCTTCCTTTCAAATGAGATTCTTAGCTCTGAGTAAATTATTTTCCATAAGATTATTTTCTTGAAGGAGAATAATATGAGGGTATAAATCTATTTTCATAGAGGTGAGAAGTATCTATTTGGCAAGGCCATTTAGACATATAAAAGTCCATGATATAATATTTATTTAGGATTTTATGAATGTTTTCTACCCTTGAATGACATAGTCAGTGTATGTTCTTTAACTCTATTAAGGTGAGAGAGGAATCTTCTAGGTATCTATACCCATCCATTGATAGAGTTAATTGAGAACCGTTTGCAATATTTACTTCCATTGCACACCTTCTAAGGTCTTTGTTTATGGATTTTTCCACTTGTTGTTTACTCCAACATCTACAAGGTCTTTATTATGAGTTTTCATAATTGAGCCTAATCTAGTATCTAAAATAATTTTTCCTTTGGACAGAGAGTTCATGACCTTCATTAAATTGGCCACCTTGCAAAAGGATTCATGTATGTCATAATTGAACTCTTTGAA
Source organism: Wollemia nobilis (assembly GCA_028583015.1). Classification (NCBI taxonomy): domain Eukaryota; kingdom Viridiplantae; phylum Streptophyta; class Pinopsida; order Araucariales; family Araucariaceae; genus Wollemia; species Wollemia nobilis. Next base: position 2,833,024 of record JAQPPZ010017260.1, on the reverse strand, counting down.
GGAGATGCTATAGATTAGGGTTGGCCAACTATATTTGCTAGGAAGATAATATTGACATAACAGGCTAGGGGTGGTTCATTTCCTCCATGGGAAGATCAATATCTAGAATAGAGGCTAAGAATTTGAACTACTTTTTCCTAAAAGACTTAGAGGGAAAGAGAATCAAATTTCAACTTACATACGTAAATGATGGTATCAATGGATTCATTCATGGGAGCACCACCAAGCATTTGGATAACTAGCTCTTGTATAACATTGATAGCTTTAGCCATGGGATATCTTTCGTACCCAAACTATCATCCATGATTTTTTTCGACATAGGAACTCAACTTGTCACTATTTTTTCCTTTTCCATCCAAATATTTTTAGGTTAGAGAGGCTTGATTGGGTAGTTATTTACTTGATATCCAATCTTCTTATAATCCAAGCAGTACACCATTCTATTCTCATATTAAATATCTTGAGTATGAGACTCATAATATAAAATTAGCTCAATAGAGTATGAGATCTTAGAAGAGAGGTCCACATTAATGCATATTCTTGCATACACCATCCAATATTTGGTTCTAGTGATGGCATCAGTCATCAAAAATTCTCTAATCATTCTGGTAATTCTTCTCAAAATATCCTCATGCTAGAATTGGAATGGTAGGCCCAAAAGCTTCACCCATATGGGGGCAGAGTAATTTTTTTGTGTGTTAGATTCAAAATGCATTTCTCATTGCCTCATAAATAAGATCCTTTTATCAAATAACCATGGTCCACCACCCAGGATATATTTTATGTCTTCTTCATCATTGCACTTGATAAGTAAGAAGCCCTTAAGAAGGGCCATGATATCTAGAAAATCTTTGATACGATATTTAGCTAAGACCCATATTCTAAAGGTATCAATATTAGTTCAAGATCCTAGTAACTTGCCTACCATGTTAAATGTATCTTCATACTTGTTTAGGTCCATGAGATCACGGGATACCCTCATGTATTATTCAAAAGAATAGAAGTCGTAGATTTTCACTTAGGATACTACTTTCTTGGAGTAATTGGCAACAATATCTGTGAAGGATATTGCACCAGCGTTATAAGGATGGACATGCCTGATGGGTCGTTAGGGGGGTTGGAATTCCTAGGTTGTCCTAGAGAGTCTCCAGACACACCCAAAGACTTACTGGCCCTAAATATCTCCATCCAACCAAGTACTCCACCACCTAGAGTAGAGCCATTTCCCATCTCGTTACATGCTTGGCTCCCCCTCCAATTTCTACTCTCACATATTTTGAATAATTTTTTTCTATATGGACCCATGGGAATCATGGTTTTCACTTTTCTAATACCACCTATTTCTTTTAATTACTTACCTTCTCTCTTTCCCTAGCACTACTCCATTGTTGCTCACCTTCACTGCTTTAACACTACTCAGCCACTACTCAAAAATACTCTACCATTGCTCCACTATTGTTTATCTTTATTGCGCTAACACTAGTAAACACTACCCTAGCATTACTCTCCTATTGCTCATGTTCATTACCCTACTATATAACTAATATTGTATTGAAATAATTAACATTTTATCTCATTATTTTATACATTTTTTTTTGTGTTTTTGCTTGTTATGATTAATTTCCTGCTAATTAAGTTTTCTTATTAAATCTTAATGCATAATATACTTTAGATCATATCATAAAGAATTATCAATCATATTTGATAGTAAGTAAAAAAAATATTATATTGATGTGGTAGTATTATACATTATTAAATTTAAATTTAAAAGTGAATATACTTTCTTCTTCTAATTTATTTATATTTTATTTTGGGTTATAAAAATTTATTATACTTTGAATTTTAAAAATAACATACTTAATATCAATTACACAATAGTATGTATAGGGAAATTTGAATACCAATGATTTCCTTGAAATATGCACATTGTATAATCATTTAAAATTAAATTTAACTCAACTAAATATAAGGTGCTTTCCAAATTTTTGTAATTCCTAACATATATGAAGTCAGCGTTGGTTGACTTTTAAATATAAAGGAAGATAAAAATAATAACCTAGGTTAAAAATTCTTCCTTTAAAATGTAGAGATAATGAGTCAAAGAACTTAACGCATGATTTTTTATTAGAAAGAGATCACATATAAAATGAGAGATTCAAGTTTTAATCCAAAACTTTTTAAAATCTTAACATTAATTACATAATAAAAATAGAAAATAATAATATATTTATTTATAATAATGGATTGCTTTCCTCTTAATGGGGAAAATATTTTGAATTATATATAAAAGAGGTAGATTTTAGGAATGGATAATTAGACCCCTTTTAAATGGGTTCAAATTTATAAAGCTTTCTAAACATACAAAAAAATAAATGGTGGTTTAATTTTAGACCCATCTTGGGAAAGTGATTCCTAGTGACTTTTTTACTATATAAATAAAGGTGAAGTTTTAACATTATTTTTTAGTTCTTTTTCTAAAGATTAAATTGTTAAAAAATTAACAATTTTAGTTTGAATTATTTTAAATCTCTATTAATTTCTTCAACTAAATGTTTCAATAAAATAAAAATATATGTATATTATTTTATTTTTATGAGATTTAAGAATGAAAAATAATGAATCATTATTGAAGAATTAGCATTTGAAAGGAATAATTAACTTGATTAATTACCATGATAATAAATTATATAACTCCCATAGTTTAGAACATTTATGTATTGAAGTTCTATGGTTTTCAAATTTTTGAAGTGCACCTCTATGACTCATCCTAATTAGCTGGTAGTTAATAATGATGTTTGCTTTGGATCAAATATTCTTACTCAAATATTTGAGTGCCAAAAAGTCTTATGAATGTGGTATCTTCTTAATACCAGGCTATATCACCCTAAAAATAGGCAAAGAACTAACTAGATGATAATGCTAATGCTATTTATGTATTTTGCTTTTATAGGTACAAATGTGTCAACGATTACATGGAGCTAGTTTTCTTTCTTCTTTAGCCAAGACAAAGATGTTATCCATTTTAAATGATGAATAGGATTGTATATTTAAATTTGATGTATTTTCATGGGATACCTTGTATAAGTTTCTTAAAGAAGTATGCACTTTGAGATATGTAGATTTATCTTTTATTATTTGTTAGGTTGTATTGAAATTTTGGCTTAGCATTATCCTTATATAAGGAAAATGATTTTTTTAGTGCCCCAATAATGGACTAGCTTTCATCAACTCTAAATGGCATCCAATGAGCTCTACTTGTTGACATAGAGGTATATATCTTGCATCTCTTTTTATAGACAAAAAATTATATTGAATTGTCAAAAGTTCTACTAACCAACTATGCTTTTCATAATACAGGAAATACAATTGATAAATTTCAAAAAAATACTTTTTATACTTGGTAAATGGAAAGGAATACATGGTAAGTTGGAATGTCCACCCTAAATTATTAACTTGATTAATTACCATGATAATAAATTATACAATATACAATATATATTTTCCTCAACTACTTACCTCATTGACCTTAACTAATTAACATTCATCTGATAGTATTTATGTTTATTATTATATAAAGATAAATAAGTATTTTACCATTGTGATTTATTATGGGTGTCTAATGCATAGCACAAAGCAATTGAATTATTATCTAAAAGGTTGCAAATGTTTTATATTGAATTAAAGTCTTGGATTTATAATAATCATTTTTAATGTGTTTGTATATTTTATTTTTTAACTGAATTGTATAATTGAAAAATTAAAATATTAAAAGATTATAAATTTAATTATAATTTAGTAAAATATCATTCAATTTAGGTGTAGTGATCATCATAAAACATTAAATTAAATCAATGGTCTCACAAAAATATTTTTATTAATTTGATCATTTTTCATAAATTGTAATATATTATTTAAAATTATTATAAAAATACTATTTTTTTATTTTAAAAACAAGGTCATACAAGAGTGATGCTAAAGCCAAATAATACTTGTTGTTGATATTACCTTGTTTAAGTAATTATAATTCCTTTAAAAAATTACCCGAGATCTAATTTGAAAAATGCATACATCCCTCTGGAAAAAATCATTTAATAATTAAGAATGATTATTTTATCTTAATATAGCACCACAACCTCCAAAAATAAAATTATTTAATAATTAAGCATGATTATTTTATCTTAAAATAGGACCACAACCACCCAGGTGTTGTAGGTGAGTTGGAGAGGAAAGAGAAATCCTTCAAGAGAGGTCCGAGGTTCAAATCTCCACCCTACCAAAAATCTGAATTGGGTATCCAAAATCCAATTGATAATGTTGGTGCGAGCAAGGTCGGGTGTGACTCCTGAGTGACTTTGACGATGTAGAACCCCTTGTTCATGGTCTCTGAGAACACAGTGGCCCCACAAGGGGTTTTTCGCTTAAAAAAATAAAAAAAATAGGACCACAACTGACACATAGGTTTAATTAATTAATATTGCTATAGATCAAGGTTAGAATTGATATATTTAAGAAACCCTCTATTTTTTTTAGCATTTTTAAATATTAAATATTTTCATTTAAACTTAAAACTAGTATAAGTGGTCAATATAAAATAAATGGCATAAGTTGAAGAAAAACATTAATTTGTTTTGGAATCTATCAAAAGGTGGTGGATACTCTGTTAAGTTGGTACATAAGACTTTAGAGCAATGATAATTATTTTCTCCTAATAATTCTCCATACAAGAGTGTCTAGCCACTATAGCCCTTTCTAAGTGCTAAAATTTATTAAGTTGATAACACAAAATTAGAATTCTTATAGGTGATAAGTGTTAATAAAATGTTATTATTAATATTTTAGACGTGACCTTCAAAATGAGATAGAAGCTTCATATATATTCTTCATTAAGAATATGTATTTGATTATTTCATCAATATTCAAAGAATAAACTTATGGATAAATTGTTTTAAAATTTTCAATATTTTAAGAATGTTATCCAAAGTATTGGAACTACCATTACTTGTTAGATTTTATGGCTTGAATGTAATAGAAAAATTTTGAGAAATAAATATCAAACTCTCATCAATGTTTAGATTCATAATTGGAATTTGAGTGAAAATATGTGCTAGTTGATTAGTTATAAAACTTAATGATATATGTATGGGTGATCTATTACAATGAATTTAATACAAAGCATCTACATTGAATCTATGTTAGAGTGAAAATATTCAAATAGGTTCATGAATCTATGTGCATTTATGGAAGGGATAATCATTGATGGCCGATCACCATGAGCTTTAGTTAATAGCCTAGTAGCTATCATAAGATCTCTGGCTAAGATGGGTGATTGAGTTGATGGAATGATTCCCTCTTTGTTGTTGTACAAATTTGTTTTCTTTGTATTGCATCATGGCTTGAGTAGCATAATGTTGGGTTTTTGTATGAGAACAGCTGCAAGATGTATATAAATGCATAAGGTAAACTATCATGTTGACGTGCAAGTAAAGCATCATCCTTATGAAAGAAAACAAATTAAATGCATATGCTGAATGAAGATTCCTCTAAATTAATTAATGAAGTTTAAGTAAATAATGTTTGGCTTATTTGAGCTCATTAGTAAACTTCTTTGTAATTAATAAATAATTTTGCATCTAAATTAATTAGAGGTGTGCATTTTAATGATAATAGAGGATTCATTAAAATACTTTAATTAATTGAATTGAATGAAAGAGAATTATTTTTTTTTTAAAGAAAAGATTATATATAATAATATATATCTTTTATTTAAAAATAAAAACAATAAAGATATTGTGTAAGTAAAAGTAATATATTTAAATGTTGATAAATATTATAAGAATGATATTTAAAAAAAAAGGGTCATTCTTCATATTTTAAAAATAAACTATAATCATCCCTTTCCTGTGCAACAAACCCTATGAATGGCCCATGAGGTTACTAATTTCAAAATGTGGAAAATATGGGGAGAATGCACAAGGGATAGGGGACACTGCATTGAAGAGCGAAGGTGGAAGACAGGGGCTCAAGGTTTGATTGGATGGCAGACAAGCCACTTGGGTGGACATGCACGTAAGAAATAAGGTAAATAAAATAGAGAGCAAACTGATGGAGAGGATGAGAAAGGGAGTAGACGGATAGGGAGAGAGCAAGAATGGATATGCAGATAAAGACAAGAGACAAATATAATGGGAAGAACACTCTAGAGGGTAAGAGGAGGGCGGATGGTCATCGCCATATTTCCAATATCTGCAGGAGTTAAGGTTGGGTTACTTTAAGGTTGGGTATTGTTGCATATAAGCGCTATGTGCTATGTTTTTGAAAGAATCTCCCTTATGTTGTGAAAGCGCTATGTGCTATATTTTTGAAAGAATCTCTCCTAGGTTGTGAAAGCACTGTCCACTATGTGTTTTGGAATATCCTTTATGTTGTGAAAGCATTGTGCACTATGTCTTTTAGAATATCCCTTATGCTATGAAAGCACTGTGCATTATGTATTTTAGAGAACTTCCTTATGCCATGTGAAGAGTTTTGGGTGCTAACATAAGCCACCTTGTGGAAGCACAATGTGTGTGTTATGAAACCACCATGTAAAGAGCATTGTATTATAATAGGAGTCACCCTATGTGTGTTGTGAAACCACCATGTGAGAAGCGTCGTACTTAAACAAGAATCATCCCATGTGTGTTGTGAAACCACCATGTGGAAGCACTATGTTTTAACTGAACCCACTCTATGGTTGTAGTTTAATAGAAAAACCTCTCTTATATTGGGTGTGTGTAGTGTGTGAGCAACAACCATTGGGTGTGTTGTGCACTATGCGTTGCAAAATGCAATGAGCACTTTAGTGAACGTTTAGGTGAGAGCTTAGTGAGTGCTTCGGGAGACCATTGGGCATTATTAGCGAGTGTTTTACATGTTCGAAGGCGTTGACCTCTAGTTGCAAACCCTGCATTAGGTAAGGTGCTTTGTAACTATTCTAGTTAAAAGAACAAAGCCTTTGTTTCATGTGAAATGTATTTAAGGGTTTTTAAAATAATAGAGCCTTTGTTTCATGTGAAATGTATTTAAGGGTTTTTAAAAGAACAGAGCCTTTGTTTCATGTGAAATGTATTTGAGGTTTTAATTAAAAGGAGCCTTGGATGTTATGAAATGTAGATAAGGTTTTTAATTAAAAGGATCCTTGGATTTTATGAAATTTAGTTAAGGTTTTTAGTTAAAAGGTGCCTTGGATTTTATGAAATGTAGATAAGGGTTTTAATTAAAATGAGCCTTGGATTTTATGAAATGTAGATGAGGTTTTTAATTAAAAGGGGCCTTGGATTTTACGTAATGTATTTAAGGTTTTAATTAAAAGGAGCCTTTGATTTTATGAAATGTTGAAAAGGTTTTTAATTAAAAGGAACCTTTGATTTTATGAAATGTAGAAAAGGTTTTTAATTAAAAGGAGCCTTTGATTTTATGAAATGTAGATAAGGTTATTAATTAAAAGGAACCTTTAGTTTTATGAAATGTAGTTAAGGTTTTTAATTAAAAGGAACCTTTGATTTTGTGAAATGTATTTAAGGGTTTAAATTGAAGAATCCTTAGTGTCACATAAAATATAATGAAGTTTTCTAATTAAAAGGAACCTTTGTTTCATAAAAAATTATCGAAAGCTTTTAATTAAAAAGGGACCTTGGATTTATGTGAGATTTATTTAAGGTTTTAGTTAAAAGGAACTTTTGATTTATATGAGATATATTTAAGGTTTTAATTAAAATGAACCTTTGATTTATAAGATATTTATGTAAGGTTTTCAATTAGAAAAGAATCTTTGATTTTAATTAAATATATTGAAGGTTTTTAATTTAAAATAAAACCCCTTTGATTAAGGTTGAATATCTTAGGAGTTTAAATTAAAGAGATGTGGATTTATTCATGAATTGAAAATATGGAGATTCAATTTAGGGAATGAATGAATGTTGGTTTTAAAGGTTAAAGGTATGGGATTTTAATGCTTTAAAAATTAGTTGAATGACTAGAAATAGAGAATTTGTTTCCTCAATCTAGATTCTTAATCACTATGTTTTAGCTATCTTCTTACACCCACAACCTATGTTCCTATTTTCCTTGGGAAACTTTGTTATCTCTAGAAATTTGCAATGTCTCTCATCCTTTTCTTCTTATAACTAACTATACAAAAATGTGTTCTATCTTAGGCATTTATCTTCATTATAAAACCTGCTATGTTTTATTAACAAATTAGTTATATTTAAATCTATAACGACCCAAAACATTACACAAACAAAAAATACAAAAATATAAAGAGTTTTTTTTTACTAAAGAGAGCATAACATGAACCCCTAACCCCAACTAACATTTACCTAAAGTTTTAATCCCCTAGGTTTTCCTAGAAGTTACATCTCACGAAGTACCCTAACACAAATTCATCTATGTAGGAGTATAATGTGTCACTACAGATAAGCCCATCTATCCTTTTGTTCTCAATGAGATAGACCTATCACAATTAGTCCATCGAAGGTATACACGCATATCCATACCATACACAAACCAGTCTATATAGGTATGCTATGAGTATTACGAGTTAAGTTATCTATCTCATCTCCACAATGAGTTATCTTAACTCAGATGTAATATCGTCACAACTTAGTCCTTTACCTCCCTAAGGGAGTCTAAATTCCCTTAGGTCTCCTATGTTCATCCTAAAAGGTATGTTCACCGTAAGGGGTTCTTAATTACCTTAGGTCACCTCTGAGTTCACCCTAGAACTCTACACTTATATTTCTATCATCAAACAATCAAAATTATTACATCTAGTTGTCACCACATTATAAACCAATCACAAAGCATCTAGAAAATAAATCAAACTTAACACTAAAAGAGAATCAACTACATAAAATAACCAAATACAAAAATAAAGGAAAGGTAACATATTTAAACCAATAAATATTTAGTGCATTAGAATTTGAATGGTAAATCCTTCTTAATTTAAGGAATATTACAATAACTGCATTGGGGATATCTCCACACAATTCCAATCTATTTGAGCATAAAAAAATCAACAGGAGATGCCATTACCTATACTCATTTCCATTGAACTCCTTGCTTCTCCAAGATTCCCATTGGATATTTGAGGGTAGTAGGGTATCAAGATACTCATGGTTCAGGATAAACATACATTTAAATACATCTACTCATTTATTTTTCCAAATTGCATCTATACAAAATTAAATTAAGTTTCTAACCATATAATGTATAATGAATTTCATAAAATAACCTTTAATTTTATTTTCCCCTCTCAAGTTCCCTTAGAGATTCATCCATATTTTGCTACTTAGATCAAGGCTTAACTTCAATCAAATTCATTCATTTTTTAAAGCATTAAAGTCCCATACCCTTAACCTTTAAAACAATCTCTTTCATTTTCATTCCCTAAATCAAAGCCCCATAACTTCAATTCAAATAATAAATCTACATATTTTTTAATCCATAATTTCCAATAAACCAATTACTTTTTAAAGCATTAAAGTCCCATACCTTTAACATTTAAAAAAATCATTCATTTTCATTCCCTAAAGTGAAGCCCCAGAACTTCAAATCAAAGAATAAATCCACATCATTTTTAATTTAAAACTCCTAAGATAATCAACTTTAATCAAAGGAGTTTTTTTTTTTAATTAAAAACCTTCCTTAAATTCCATATAAATAAATCAAAGGTTCTTTTCTAATTAAAATCCTTCAATAAATTTCATATAAATCAAAGTTCATTTTTAATTAAAAGCCTTCAATAAATTTCATATAAATCAAATGTCTTTTCTAATTAAAAACCTTTAATAAAATCCATATAAATCAAAGGTCCTTTCTAATTAAAAACCTTTAAAGAAATTTCATTTTAACTAAATGTTCTTTCTAATTAAAAGCCTTTAATAAATTTCATATAAATCAAAGGTCCTTTCTAATAAAAAACCTTTAATAAAATTTCATATAAACTAAAGGTCCTTTCTAATTAAAAGCCTTTAATAAATTTCATGTAAATCAAAGGCCCTTTCTAATTAAAAACCTTTAATAAAATTTCATGTAAATCAAAGGTCCTTTATAATTAAAAGCCTTTAATAAATTTCATGTAAATCAAAGGTCCTTTATAATTAAAACCTTTAATAAAATTTCATATAAACTAAAGGTTATTTCTAATTAAAATCCTTTAATAAATTTCGTTTAAATCAAAGGTCCTTTATAATTAAAAACCTTTAATAAAATTTTATATAAACTAAAGGTTATTTCTAATTAAAAGCCTTTAATGAAATATTTATAAAACTAAGCTCCCTTTCTAAAATAAAACCTTACACAACACCTTCACAAGACAGGGTCTACAATCTCTATGAATACCTGGTGTTGAAGCAAATAGAAGACAATATTGCTTTTACCTCTACTTTAATAGATTTCCCACTCTTGGAGCACAACACTCTCCGTTACTCAGCACTATCGACTCCACAATGATTTTGGACATCCACAATGATTTCTTAAAACACCCAATGCTCCTCAAAACAGATGACGGTTTATTAATATGCACTGCGCTCGTCATAGAGTATGGTGGTTTCTTAAAAAACACAACAGCTTTATTTAGAATATATGGTGGTTTCCTTAAGAACACACAACCTTATAAATGTATGGTGGTTTCCTAAAACACACAACACATTTTCAAGGTATATGGTGGCTTATTAAAAATACATAGTGCCTTACTTTGAAAAGTATGGTGGTTTCCTTAAGAACACATAGCCTTATAAACATATGGTGGTTTCCTAAAACACACAGCGCCTTTCCAAGACATATGGTGGCTTCTTAAAACACACAATGCCTTACTTTGAAAAGTATGATGGTTTCCTTAAGAACACACAACCTTATAAATATATGGTGGTTTCCTAAAATACACATCACCTTTCCAAGACATATGGTGTCTTATTAAAAACATACTGATTGCAGTGCTCTACAAACCCAGATGCAGGTGGTTTCCATCCTTAGAAAATACCTCTCACACTCCAGGGAGTATAACTGTTTGGTTTCCACCAAAACAATGCATGCAATTAAATAGGTTAAGGTATAAACATTCCAACCTCAATCCTTCTACGACTGGAACATGGTGGCATCTTAGTTCTCTCTCTCTCCCTTTCTTGTTGTATGTTTCCTTCCTCTACTTCTACTGGTATGCATCCTCCTTATCACTTCTGTTATATATTCTTTCTTCTCCTATCCCTAGAACCTTATGCATTTTATTAGTGATCCCATATCCTCTATGTATTTCCTCCCATAATTCCCATATTTGTAAATTAGTAGCCTTAGGCTATTTCATAGCTTTTACTCTATAGGAAAAGGGATAATGACATTTTATTAAAAATGAATGATGGCTCTTTTAATTTAAAATATCATTCTTTTGATATTTACCAACATTAATATATATATATATATATATTTTAACTACACAATTTCATTATTGTGTTTTTTTTTAATAAAATATATCTATTATTACACACATATATAATTATTATGTTTTTTAAAATGAATTCTCTTTCATTTATTTCAATTAATTCAAGTGTTTTAATGAATTCTCAATTATCATTAAAATGAACGCTTTTAATTAATTTAAAATAAAATTCATTCGTTAATTGCATTGAAGTTTACTAATGAGTTCCAATGAGCCAAATATTATTTAATTAAAATTTCATCAATTAATTTAAAGAAATATTTATCCAGTATATAAATTTAATTTGCTTTCCTTCATAAGAGTTATGTTCTATTTTCACTTCAACATGGCAGTTTAATTTATGCATCTATATACATCTTGCGATTGTTCTCCTATAGAAACCTATATCATTAAACTACTCAAGTCATGATACAGTAGAGAGCAAACACATTTACACAAAAAAAAAGAGGGAGTCTTTCCATCGACCCAATCACCTATCTTAGCCAGATATTTTGCGATATCTACTAGGATATCAACTAAAGGTCAAGGTGATCAGCCATAGATGATTATTACTTTCGTAAATGCATACCTATATGGAAGTATCTATCCATGTTACCTTGGAGTTCCTTAATCATCATTTCCCCTGATTTTTGGTACCCTCATTTTTTGTGGATGATTCTGCCTGTTCCACCTATGAGTGCACCTTATCCTGCACATTTGGCAACATGTTAGCGATATCATGCCATTATAAATCAACTAAATATCATATAGTTGGTTCAATTGTTTAAACTAGGTATCACCACATCATAGGTTAACACATTTTTTTCTTGTGCCATAAAGTCAGCTAGTGAGGGTCATGATATCTTCCCCCACTAGAATTAAACATCATCCTTGGTGTTTCTAGTTTTTCTTTTGTTTTTAACAAAAATTAAGATTATTACATCATATGGACTCAAACAAAAAAGGAAATTTTTTTTGCATAACCTCCACTTTCTCCCAAGTGGCATTCTTCTCAGATAACTGGTCCCATTGGACCTAACATTGTTCGAGAGTCTGATTTCATATAGATTTAGAATGAAACTCAATAATATTTATTTGTAGTACTTCAATAGCATCTGGATTTACCATCTACAATTTAGAAACATCCCACACATGTTGAGGATCAACAACATATTTCCTAAGTAAGTATATGTGGAAGGTGTCATGGATTTTGGATAGATTAGGTGGTAATGCAAGTCAGTATGCAACCAAATTGATCTTTTTCATGATCTGAAATGGCCCATAAAAAATGAATCCAACTTCGTGGAATTGATAGAACTTTTCTTTTCCTTAAATCTTAAGAACACTTTATCTCCAATACAATACTCTCTTGGAGTCCTTTTTATATTTACATAACTCTCCTACCGATCCACAACTTATTTAAGCCTTTTCCTAATTTCTTTTAGCTTCTCTTCCATTACCCTAACTATTTTTGGCCCAATCACAACTTGATCCTCTAGGTTATCCCAAGACAATGGTGTTCTACACTTTTTCGCATATAAGGCATTGAAATATGCCATTCCTACCGAGGAGTGATGTCCATTATTGTAGGTAAACTCTACCAAAGGTAGACAATATTCACATTGATATTTATAATCCATGCAGTACATGTGGAGCATGTCTTCCAGAACTTGGTTTACCCACTCTATTTGACCATCGGTTTTAGGGTGGTATGCTGAAATCATATTCAGTTTCATAGCAACTACACTATGAAGGGATTTTCAAAATTCAAAAGTGAATTTAGTGTCCCTATCTGAGATAATTACCTCATGAAAACCATGCAATTGAAATACCTCTTTTACAAATCTGTTCACCACTACTTGAGCATCATCCTTGGTATTTCTTGGAATGAATTGGGTAACCTTAGTCAATTTTTTGACCACTACAAATATGGCATCATGTGGGTACTGAGTCTTGGGTGAACCCACAATAAAATCCATAGATATAACCTACCATTTTTACATAGGTATATCATGTAGATGAAATTTTCCTATAGGATGTTGGCATTCTGGCTTAACTTTCTAACATTTGAGGCAACGAGCAACAAAATACATGATGTCCTTATTCATACATACCTAAAAGAAGGCTCTTTTCATATTTTCTCGCATTTTGTCTCCTCTAGAATGAGTAGAATAAGGAGATATATGAGCCTCATGAATTATCAAGTTTTCAAATCGCCTATCTTTGGTATTATGACTCTTCCCTTATAACACAGAAAGTCATATTTCACACTAAATTCCTTATTTCCTTCAGGATATCTATCCATATTGACTCAAATTCCTTGGCAATACTCATCCTGATATTTCTCCTATATAACTCGATCCATCAGGTCCATGTGAATTCTAGTTATGGCTGCTATATATTCCCTTCTACATAAAGCATCATCTACTTTATTCTCCATTCTTTTTATGTATTAAATTCTGAAGTCGTACTCAGCAAGAAATTCCACCCATCTTCTATATCTCGCATTGAGTATTGGTTGGGTGAATATATATCATAGACTTTGATGGTCTATATTTAATTTGAGGGGCCTTCCCACCAAGTAGTGGCACCCAATATTTAAAGCATCCAGTACTGTAGCTAGCTCTAATTCATGCGTAACATAATTAAATTTATGCTTTTTGAGATTTCTTGAAGTATATGCCACCACTGACTCCTCTTGTGAGAACACCCCACCCAACCCATTTGTTGATGCATCAGTGCACACTAAAAAAGTCTCCTTGAGGATCGGGAACTTTTACTATCGGTGTAGTAGTAATATTATGCTTTAGTATTCCAAAGGTAGCCTCACACTTCTCCGAACACTTGAATTATTTCCCCTTATTCTGAAGGTTTTCTATGGGTCCAACAATATTAGAGTAATCCTTTATATAACATCTATAATAGTATGTTAACTCCATGAAACTTCGCACTTTAGTGACATTAGTAGGGGGTGGCCAATTTAGAATAGCCTCTATCTTCTCTAGATCCACAAAAATCCCTTTTGTTGATATATCATATCTGAGATATCATACCTTTGGGACATAGAATTCACTCTTAGCCAGATTTCCACAAAGTTGATTCTTCCCTAACAATTCTAACATGATCCTAATATGCTTATCATGCTCTTATTTATCTTGAGAGTATATAAGGATATAATATAGAAATACTAGGACAAATTGGTCCAAGTGTCTCTAGAACACACTATTCATTAGGTTCATAAAATAATCTATGGTATTAGTCAGTCCAAAGGGTAGAACTGTAAACTCATAATGCCCATACCTACTCTTAAATATCATTTTGTGAGTGTCTTCCTTATGAATCCTTAACTGGTGATACCCTAAACTCAAATCAATATTAGTAAACACCTTGGCATCCTTCAATTGATCAAATAAATCTTCAATCCTAGGTAAAGGGTACCAATTCTTGATTGTAACCTTATTTAGCATCTTGTAATTAGTAAACAATCTTATCGAACCATCCTTCTATTTCACGAACAAAATTGGTATGCCCCATGGTGACACACTTAGTTTTATCAAATCCTTATCCAATAATCCTTGCAATTGAACCTTTAATTCTTGTATTTCAATAGGATTCATCTAATACAGGTATCTATGAATAGGTTTGACTCCCATCATAACTTTAATTGTGAAGTCAAATTCTTGTATAGGAGGTAATCTAGATAGGTCCTCTGGAAATACATCCTAAAAATGCTATAAAATTTGATGATGTATTAGTATTTCCTCCTTTTCATGGCCCTCTACTTCATTAAGTTTTACCACATACACTATTCCACCTCTCCTTACGGTATTTTTCAATTGCATAGAAGACAACATTTGGGGTTCAAATGCCCCTTGTTTGCTATGAATTCATAGTCTCTCTCTACCTTTCTTTGAATACTCAATCCACCAGTCATGGAAATTGGCAAAGGCTTTATGATCCTATAGACTGTGGGGGAGCTAAATATAAACAACATTTTATAGTTCCTTTAGGTAGAGTAACTTATGCAATAAGATAAAATTGGTTTACCTAATAGGTCTACCCAGAATTGTACTTAAACTTCCATCCATGAGCTAAATGTCCAGGTCTTTTCGACACAGTGCTTGGTAGACTAGACAAAATAACACTGTCAATGGCTCCACTATCTATCAAAATATTTACTTGCTTATTGAAAACCTTACCTTTCACAAGTAATAGGGTGGCTTGTCCCTCTAGCTTCTACTTCCTGATTATGGGATAGATCCAATGTTTCAGTTCCTTCCCTTATGAATTAGCTGAGCTAGTCCCTGCCTAATAGGGATACTGATTATAGTAATGATATCCTTGAAAATTGTAACACCCTTCCTTGGGTCCTTTCTATTTTTTTGATTTCTCATTCCCATTCTTAACTTATGGAGTTGGAGCTTGCAACTTATATGGTTGAGGTTTTGTGTTTTTGGGATTTTTATCCTTCTTATTAAAATTCTTCTTGAACTTATTTTGATTCCCATAAGGTTTATTCTCATGATTTTGAGGATTCTTGGCATTTCACTCTTGCTCAGCCTCATATTTTACAAACCCATTACTATTCCTCTTATATAGATCTTGTCGAACTTGCTTAGGTAGAGTGTCATACTTATAAAAAAGTGTGACTCTGCTTTCTTTTCTAGGTCATATGCCTTTTGCAGTGATTTGGGCTCCTACATCTCCACATCATGCTTCAACCTAGACTACAATCCAAGAATTAACTTATGAAATTGTATCTTCTCATTATAAATAGGTACATATTTAAACAACCTTACCAGCTTCTTATAGTAAACCTTTACTATGTTGGTCCCTTGTCTAAGACTAGCAAATTCTTCAAAATTTAAGTCATTGAAATTCTCTAGTTGGAGTCTTTTATTAAATATGTTGATAAACTCTTCCCATTGAGTATCAATGGGTTCAATATTAGTTTCCTCATAGTGGTTTTCCCAGCATTCCATAGTAGCCCCTTCTAGGTTAATCATAGCCCAAAGCATTCAAGTTCCATATGATTAGCCTTTTACTATAAAGTGAACCTCTGCTTCTCTTAGCCATGCTTTCGTTGCATCCCCATCATCCACTCCAAAAAAATTGGAGATATTAATATTTTTCATGTCCTTAGCTATTTTATTTTTTCTAAGGGTTTGGATTATACTTGCTCTGCAGTTAGTCCATTATCTAGTCCAGCATTTAAGCCTTAAACTTGTGAATTCTAATTCATAGCCATTTCTAGCAACTGCTTTATCTGATTCTGCATAGCAATGACCATAGTGGTGAGGTTTTCTACCTCCCTATTAGGATTTATTGGTTCCCCATCCTAGTTTTATTCTTCGACATTACTTTGCCAAATTTTTATAGGTGTATGCCTCCCTCTTCTAGTCTTAGGTGGAATATTAACCTGATTCCATCCAAGAAAGAATATTAGATTATAGTTTCATCTTAAGTTGTATCTCTAATCAAGCCATAATACAAAGTTCTCCTGCTATATGCATTAGCAATATAACTAGGGTGATATCCCAGCTAGGATGTGTCATTGATACCAAATTTCCTACTACGACATCCTAACATCCACTCTACCTTGGGGTTTATGTTCGTTAGATTATAGAAAATAGGGTATTCTAGATCATCCAAACTTTAGCCTATTTGCTTATGCAAGCATTTATTGGATACATCTAATTTCCTTTTTAGCACACATAGAAGCTCTATACCCTCATACCTAGAGCTCTGATACCAAATGTAACAAGCTAAAAAATCACACAAACAAAAAATACAAAAATAGTTTTTTTTTTTTTTTTTACTAAGGAGAGGGATACATGAACCCTTCATGAACCCCTAACCCCAAATAACATTTACCTAAAGTTTTAATACCCTAATTTTTCCTAGAAGTTACATCTCATGAAGTATCCTAACATAAATATGTTCGTGTAGGAGTATAATGTGTCACTACAGATAATCCATTTGGTCCCATCATTCTTAATGATCTAGACTTATCACCCTTAGTCCATAAAAGGTATACACGCATCTCCATACCATACACAAATCAATGTTTGTAGGTATTCTACGAGTATTGTGAGTTAATCTATCTATCTCATCTCCACAATGAGCTATATTAAATCAGATATAATATCTTCACAACTTATCCCTTTACCTTCCTAAGGGGATCCCAATTCCCTTAGGTCTCCTATGTTCACCCTAAGGGGTTCTCAATTCCCTTAGGTTAACTATGTTCACACTAAGGGTTCTTAATTCCATTAGGTCACCTCTGAGTTCACCCTAAAACTCTACACTTAGATTTATATCATCAAACAACCAAAAATATTACATCTAGTTACCACCACATCAAAAAGCAATCACCAAGCATCTAGAAAATAAATCAAACTTAACAATAAAAGAGAATCAACTACATAACATAACAAAATACAGAAATAAAGGAAAGTTACTTCTTTAAATCAATAAATAGTTAGTTCATAAAAATTTCCATGGTAAATCATTCTTAATTTAAGGAATATTACATTAACCATATTGGGGATATCTCCACACAATTCTAATCTATTTGAGTATAAATAAATCAACATGAGATACCATTACCTATACTTGTTTCCATTGAACTTCTTGCTTCTCTAAGCTTTCCATTATATCTTTGAGGGTAGTAGGGGATCAGGATACTCATGGTCCAGGATAGGAATACCTCTAAATGCATATTCCCATTTATTTTTCCAAATTGCATCTATACAAAATTCAATTAAGTTTCTAACCATCTAATACATAATGAATTTCATAAAAGAACCTTCACTTTTATTTTCCCCTCTCAAGTTCCCTTAGAGAGCCATCCATATTTTGTTACTTAGATCAAGGCTTAAATTTAATCAAATTTATTCATGTTTTAAATCATTAAAGTCCCATACCTTTAACCTTTAAAAAAATCTCTTTCATTTTCATTCCCTATATCAAAGCCCCATAACTTCAATTCAAATAAAAAGTATACATCCTTTTTAATCCACAATTTCCAATCAACCAATTACTTTTTAAAGCATTAAAGTCCCATACCTTTAACCTTTAAAACAATCATTCATTTTCATTCCCTAAAGTGAAGCCCCATAACTTCAAGTCAAAGAACAAATCCACATATTTTTTAATTTAAGACTCCTAATATAATCAACTTTAATCAAAGGATTTTATTATTATTATTATTAAAAACCTTCCTTAAATTACATATAAATAAATCAAAGCTTTCTTTCTAATTAAAATCCTTCAATAAATTTCATATAAATCAAATGTGATTTATAATTAAAAGCCTTCAATAAATTTCATATAAATCAAAGGTCCTTTCTAATTAAAAACCTTTAATAAAATCCATATAAATAAAAAGTCCTTTTTAATTAAAAACCTTTAATAAAATTCATATTAACTAAAGGTTCTTTCTAATTAAAATCCTTTAATAAATTTCATGTAAATCAAAGGTCCTTTCTAATTAAAAACCTTTATTAAAAATTCATATAAACTAACGGTCCTTTATAATTAAAAGCCTTTAATACATTTCATGTAAATCAAAGGTCATTTCTAATAAAAAACCTTTAATAAAATTTCATATAAACTAAAGGTTCTAATTAATCAAAATCCTTTAATAAATTTCATGTAAATCAAAGGTCCTTTCTAATTAAAAAACTTTAATAAAATTTCATATAAATTAAAGGTTCTTTCTAATTAAAAACCTTTAATAAATTTCATGTAAATAAAAGGTCCTTTCTAATTGAAAACCTTTAATAAAATTTCATATAAACTAAAGGTTCTTTCTAATTAAAATCCTTTAATGAAATATTAATAAAACTAAGTTCCTTTATAAATAAAACCTTACACAACATCTTCACAAGACAAAGTCTACAACCTCTGCGAATACTTAGCATTCAAGAAGATAGAATATGGTATTGCTCGTACCTCTTCCTTAATAGAGTTCCAACTCTTGGAGCATAGTGCTCTTCATTATTCAGAACTATCGACTCCACAATGCTCTCAGACACCCATTGCCCTCAAGCCCCACAACACTTCCTTCAACATGTCACAGTTTTGACCATGCACAATGCTCATTTATCAAGCACACTCTGGTTTTCACTAAAGCATACTATGGATTCACCAAAACACACCCAGGTTTCACTAAAGCATCCTCTGGCTTCACTAAAACACACCCAAGTTTCACTAAAGCAATCCTCTAGCTTCACTAAAACACACCTAGGTTTCACTAAAGCAATCCTCTGGCTTCACTAAAACACACTCAAGATTCACTAAAGCAATCCTATGGCTTCACTAAAACACAATATATATATATATATATATATATATATATATGTATATGCTACAATATAATAATATATTTTAACACTTTGCAATTATCTATTCTAAACAAAGGAATATTTAAAAGTTATTACCATTTTGATATCCTTCAAGTAACAACAAATTGCATCTTGTAATAAGTTTTTGTAATTAAACATCTTATGATTATCCATTTAAATTAGGTCATATGTTATGAGGTATTACCACTTTGTCACACATCAACTAGTAGCTAACGTTATGCTACAATAACATGTCATCAAATTCATATTTATTTATTTTAAAATAATTTTATAGATTGTATAAATGAAAATTAATCACAAGATTTTTAAGTTGGTTTGTAGTAGTAACAACTAAAATTCAGTTGCATAAATCTAATCTAGTTGAGATCTATATTGTTATAGTATATTTGATATGTTTACAATATTATAGTTTATGTTTATACATTTTATTCTATGTCATAATAACTAGATTTGTTTCCTCAAACTAGCTTCTTAATCACTGTGTTATAGCTATCTTATTACACCCACAACCTATGTTACTATTTTCCTTGAGAAAATTTGTTATCTTTAGAGATCTGCAATATCTCTCACCATTTTCTTCTTATAACTAGCTATACAAACATTTATTCTAGCCTAGGAATCTATCTTCATTATCAAACCTCCTATGTTTTATTTTCAAATTAGTTATCTTTAAATCATAATAAAATAATAAATTTATTAACATATCATAATTAAATTGGTTTGATTACCAAAAAATCTATTATCTATTTTAAATATTCTTTTATTGTACCTATTGGGACACCCTAGTGGTATATCATTAGACTGTTATCTCGGCTACCCAAGCTAAAATTACAAGGAGGGAGTTCTCAATTGTGCTTATGAGGAGTGTGGCCCATAGTTATTCCACACTTATATTTTATCTTATCCACACACACACACACACACACACACACACACACACACACATATATATATATATATATATATATATATATATATATATATATATATATATATATATATATATATATATATCTGTAATATAATATTATATTTTAACACTTTGGAATTATCTATTCTAAACTAAGGAATATTTATGAGTTATTACCATATTGATATCCTTCAAGTAACAATAAATTACATCTTGCTATAATTTTTGTAATTGAACAACTTATGATTATCTATTTAAATTAGGTGATATGTTATGAGGTATTACGACTTTGTGGCACATCTGAAAGCACGATATTTCGGGTGAAGGAAACACTAATTACGATGCATTCAAAATCAAATACGCTTAAGTCCTAGAAATGTAAATTGCATGAAATGAAAGAAACGCATTGGAAGAGACACAAGCAAATGGAGAAAACACAGCCCTTTCATTAAACTTTCTTGATCTCTGTTACAAATATGCCTCCTCCCTTTTCAGGGGCTAGGAGCTTTAAAAGAATTTGACTACAATAGAGACTTAAGGTTCCTCTTTCCGCGTGCCCACACTTGAAATGGACGGGCCAAGATGATGCCGCCGCTGATGTCGATGAGTCTTTGACCTCTGCTTCTCCTCCTGTGAACAAAGAAACAACGAAGATGTCAGTAGCACCTGCTGCACATAAGAAGTGTTTGTTATCTAAAATCACCAAAAGATGAATGCAAACATTTTTCTGAAACTGTGAGTAAAATTACTCTAAATGACCTAAAAACCTGACAGAGGACAGAAAACATCACCAGAAGGCCACTGCCACTGAGACAGTCGACCAATCTACCTTCAACTGGAATTCATCCCTGGGCAGGACGAATTCTGACTGCTATTCGTCCCTGGGTGGGACGAATTCTTCTGTGTTGGAAAAGCCGACCTGATGCTGCTCCAATGTCGAATCTCGAGACCTGCAAAATGACTGCAAATAGATGGGTTATGTAATTGGGGCCATTTTGGGACGACCTAGATGGTCGTATTCTCCCAATTTGGCCTCTATCCTCGGGAATTCGATGTCGCTACCTGCAAGTTAGTAAGACAACAAAGCGACAAAAGGCATGACAAAATCTGATCAGAATGTTATGAAATTGAAGCTATGAGCTAACCAAATAGAATAACATGAGATGCAACCTGAAACAATAATCTAGAATGCTTTTGGAATAAAACTTAGAAAGTGCGGGGGTGCCCAAGTGGGCCTCCCACCGTTGGCACTTGATCTTGGCGCCAATCCACTAGGGATGGGCCCAAAACCTCTTAGGATTGGGATGTCTACAAATTGGTTGATTTAGGTGTCCATATGTTGGATTTGGGTCAGATTCAAGCTTCCAAAAGCCACCCAAAAACCTCCCTTGCAAAAGAGATTGGTGGATGTGAGAAGGTGAATCAAAAGGGATGCAAGTGGGTGTTCAACTCGACAGCACTTCGTTTCTTGAAATCTCCTTTTTATCTGTCCTTTTGGGTGAGAAAAGTCCCACCTTTTATAGACCCATGGGGTCTCTTTTGAGAGGGAAGCACAAATGCCATGTGTTGGTCATAGGTGCCATGTGGAAGTCATGTCTTCCCATGAGGGAGGGGAGTCCTCCATTGACTTGGGCTCTCATAACTGCCCTTGTGACAGTCCTCTAACGGCCTATCTATCCACCCACACATGTGTGCGAGGCAAGAGTCATCAACTGACTGTCCTGGGCTGCCACTTGGCACCATTCTTCTTTTTACCCGTTAAACTTGGAATTCGTCCCTGGGTGAGACGAATTCTGAATTCGTCCCTGGGTGAGACGAATTCCAGTTAGTATTCGTCCCTGGGTGAGACGAATAGTGATCAAAGTGTCTAAATGTGCCAAATTGCTTCCTGACCTTACAAAATTGCTATGAAAGTGGTTAAGACCACTGTTTGACCTCTGAGGGCTGCCCTGGGGGCTGTTTTTGTCAACGTGATTAGTGTTTGCAGTCACATAATCGGATTGGTGCTATTTTGGTGTCTATAGATGCCCCTTTTTGGGATGCGTAGCGCCGAGCAAAAACAGATAACCAAAGCACTAATGATTAGGGTTTCTTGGTAACCTAACCAAATTTTGATGCCCCAAGCATGGAAAGGGCATGCATTCTTGAATCCTTGCTTTTGACGAGCTAAGGAGTTTGATTTCAAGTGTTAACCTGTTTTGGTGAGGTGTGACTTGAACTTGGACATTGATCAATCATGATTAGGCAAATGGCGCAACCTTTTATCCTCAGGGGAATCTTGTGTTCATGATTCACGAAATGCCAAGTGTTTGATTGATTTGATTGTTGCTTGTTTATTGCCCCAAGCAGGAGCGTAATTGTCTTTGTCAATGATTCTTTGAATGCATGTCGTTTTCCTTAATTGGGTGTGTGATTGTTGATTGGTGACTAAGTGTGACTACCCCCTCAAGCGACGAATCGATGAGGGAATGACCTTCATGAGAAAAGCGACAAGTCGCTTGACCCAAGATGACTTGTGCAAGGGTGCCTTTAGATGTTTTATCGTTTAACAATGTGCAATTTTTTCCAACATTTGGACCTGTTTTTGGTGGGTGTTAACCCTTTTGGTGATGCCATAATGGGGTGAAATCATCAAAAACCCATCTTCCCGTGGAGCGGTCCGGCTATGGTAGCCTTCTTGGGGAAGTAAGAGAGTGAAAATTTGAACCCCGACATCGAATTTCTTTGCCTAGAGGTTAAGTGCAAGAGCACTTGTGTCCGACAATGCTTATTGCTGTGTTTTTGTGTTGCGTTTATTTGTTGTTTTGTTGTTTTGTTGTTCTTTAGTCTTATGCATGATGGTTGATGGATATATGCATGTTGATTTATTTTGATGGATGCATATGCTATGATGAATACAAATGTTTTTTATTTATATGTGATATGCAGAGATGAAATGGATGAATGAGATTTGTGATGTTTGGCTATGGCACCATAGACTGTTTAGAACTCCGTTATTTTGTTTTTAGGCGATTGTTGTGATGCATGACTTTGTATGTATACATGTGGTTTTTCTCTTTTTGTATTTTTTGATGGTATTGTAAGGATGAAAAGTAGCACAGTTGGTTTAGAAATGTAGCTAAGGTTTTTTGAGACTCAGACGGTTTTTAACTCACTAGCCACGAATGTACTTTATCTTACAAGACTTTTGAACAAGGTATGAATCGAACTTGTTTTTGACCGAGCTATTTCACATCCCTGTGTGTGCAATTGAGTTCATTTATGTGGTATTTGTCAGGATACCGCCAGTGCCAGATGGGCTTTCAACCGAACCTGTACTGAGGATCACCTAATTAGCTCCACTAACTCCTTTGTTGTATTCAGTTAGATTAATCTGCGATGTTATCCAGGATGCCATAAGCTAGCTCATCCACATGCAAACATTGATCTGTACGCAAGTTAATGTGACAGATATATCATCATGCGAGAAGTTTACCGCAAGTTACCCATAGGCTATCAACCAAACCAATACTGAGGCTTGCCTCATGACCTATTAGAATGCTGAGAGTTCTAGGGATTCAAGTTCAACTCCCTTCTTTTCTTCAATTGTATTGGGATACTTGCTCGTTTGTAGTGATAAGATCACTGTTTATTTTGGTTTGTTTTTCTTTTGAGCAAGGGATTGGGGAGATGGAGTGATGAAAATCACTATCGTTTGTGTCGTTTGATATGTGCACTGTATGATGTCAAATATTTGAGTTTTTGACATTTTGCAAATTTTTGATGTTTTGCAACTATTGAGAACTTAGGGATTCTTAGGGAATTGGGTAGGGAGGATGCTTGTCCTTTTGCCAACTCTCAGCATTCTTGGGGTCATTCGCACAAGGGGATGAGCAAGATAACCATTTCGCTTATGGTGACTTGGATTACCCTACAGGTTTCATCTTTCGTTCACACAACTTAGGAATTTTTTTATGTGTTTTAATTTGTGTTGGGATGTTACGTAACAAGGTGTATTTCAAGTGTAACTCTACCTTCGTAAAATCTATCTGACTTGGTACATTACGTAGTTAAAAGCAAAATGATGATTGAGTCATGAAAACTCTTGATACATTAAAATACCATTGAGTCTAGTGTGGTAAAAGCAATGCATGGTGTTTTTTTGTTGTTTTGTAGAATGAAACAGTGTGGAACAAGGTGGACTAGCAGAGCAATTACAGCCTATGGTGCCCTTGACCTGTACGACCACAAATATGCAATGTATGGATGCAATGCTTGATGCAGCTACATATTTTTGTATTTTTGATGGATTGATTTTTGTGAATATGTGAGAAGAGCTCTCTGTTGATGAATTTGAGTATGCCTAGAAAAGAGATGCAAATTTTTTGTTGTTTTTGATTATTTTTTTTTGTTTTTGAATTTTCTTGATGGTGACCAAGTGATTGCGATAATCCTTGGAGCTTTTTGGGATGACCAAGCGATTGCGATAATCCTTGGAGCTTTTTGGGATGACCAAGTGATTGCGATAATCCTTGGAGCTTTTGGGGTGACCAAGCGATTGCGATAATCCTTGGAGCTTTTTGGGGTGACCAAGTGATTGCGATAATCCTTGGAGCTTTTTGGGATGACCAAGCGATTGCGATAATCCTTGGAGCTTTTTGGGATGACCAAGTGATTGCGATAATCCTTGGAGCTTTTGGGGTGACCAAGTGATTGCGATAATCCTTGGAGCTTTTGGGGTGACCAAGTGATTGCGATAATCCTTGGAGCTTTTGGGGTGACCAAGTGATTGCGATAATCCTTGGAGCTTTTGGGGTGACCAAGTGATTGCGATAATCCTTGGAGCTTTTTGGGGTGACCAAGTGATTGCGATAATCCTTGGAGCTTTTTGGGGTGACCAAGTGATTGCGATAATCCTTGGAGCTTTTTGGGGTGACCAAGTGATTGCGATAATCCTTGGAGCTTTTGGGGTGACCAAGTGATTGCGATAATCCTTGGAGCTTTTTGGGGTGACCAAGTGATTGCGATAATCCTTGGAGCTTTTTGGGGTGACCAAGTGATTGCGATAATCCTTGGAGCTTTTTGGGGTGACCAAGTGATTGCGATAATCCTTGGAGCTTTTTGGGGTGACCAAGTGATTGCGATAATCCTTGGAGCTTTTGGGGTGACCAAGTGATTGCGATAATCCTTGGAGCTTTTGGGGTGACCAAGTGATTGCGATAATCCTTGGAGCTTTTGGGGTGACCAAGTGATTGCGATAATCCTTGGAGCTTTTGGGGTGACCAAGTGATTGCGATAATCCTTGGAGCTTTTGGGGTGACCAAGTGATTGCGATAATCCTTGGAGCTTTTGGGGTGACCAAGTGATTGCGATAATCCTTGGAGCTTTTGGGGTGACCAAGTGATTGCGATAATCCTTGGAGCTTTTGGGGTGACCAAGTGATTGCGATAATCCTTGGAGCTTTTGGGGTGACCAAGTGATTGTGATAATCCTTGGAGCTTTTGGGGTGACCAAGTGATTGCGATAATCCTTGGAGCTTTTTGGGTGACCAAGTGATTGCGATAATCCTTGGAGCTTTTGGGGTGACCAAGTGATTGCGATAATCCTTGGAGCTTTTGGGGTGACCAAGTGATTGCGATAATCCTTGGAGCTTTTGGGGTGACCAAGTGATTGCGATAATCCTTGGAGCTTTTTGGGGTGACCAAGTGATTGCGATAATCCTTGGAGCTTTTGGGGTGACCAAGTGATTGCGATAATCCTTGGAGCTTTTGGGGTGACCAAGAGATTGCGATAATCCTTGGAGCTTTTGGGGTGACCAAGTGATTGCGATAATCCTTGGAGCTTTTGGGGTGACCAAGGGATTGCGATAATCCTTGGAGCTTTTGGGGTGACCAAGTGATTGCGATAATCCTTGGAGCTTTTGGGGTTGACCAAGTGATTGCGATAATCCTTGGAGCTTTTGGGGTGACCAAGTGATTGCGATAATCCTTGGAGCTTTTGGGGTGACCAAGTGATTGCGATAATCCTTGGAGCTTTTGGGGTGACCAAGTGATTGCGATAATCCTTGGAGCTTTTGGGGTGACCAAGTGATTGCGATAATCCTTGGAGCTTTTGGGGTGACCAAGTGATTGCGATAATCCTTGGAGCTTTTGGGGTGACCAAGTGATTGCGATAATCCTTGGAGCTTTTGGGGTGACCAAGTGATTGCGATAATCCTTGGAGCTTTTGGGGTGACCAAGTGATTGCGATAATCCTTGGAGCTTTTGGGGTGACCAAGTGATTGCGATAATCCTTGGAGCTTTTGGGGTGACCAAGTGATTGTGATAATCCTTGGAGCTTTTGGGGTGACCAAGTGATTGCGATAATCCTTGGAGCTTTTTGGGGTGACCAAGCGATTGCGATAATCCTTGGAGCTTTTTGGTTTGGATTATGGCTCTTCAGGAGATAGAGGTACCTCCAGCTTGATGGTCTTTGCACTCCAGATCTGGCTCTGGAGGTATGGGCACGAATGGATCGGCCCTATGCACGGAGAGGAGGGCAGGGTCCGCCCTCGGCACTGATGTCATGCTATGGGATCTCTGGGTGGATGGTGCTCATCGTGGATTTGGAGCCATGGATCCAATACTTGGTCCCACCTTGCAGGGTCTACCCACCATTCATGCCCTAGTAGTATGCCCATTTGTCCCATTAGATCTTCATGAGTTAAATGGCGGTGATGTCGTCGCGCATGTCTGAGATAGTCCATCTCAGTCTCATCTTCTGAATCACTTTCGGAGACCCAAAAATGTTCATTCTCTTCAGCAACTATTGCTTGCGACGTTGAGGGCTCTCCTTGTTCCAGCAAGTTAATCTGGTCCCATTGTGGTTGTTCCACTCTTGGTGGAGGGACCTGATTCTCTTGACACTGTGTTGGTTCATCTGGAACCTCTAAGGGGAATAGCTTCAAAAAGATGTCTGGAAGCCGTTGATGTTCTCTTTGAGGATTAATCTCCGAACTCTCGCCTCTCTCTAGCAAAGGAGAGGGATTACTACTGTTTCCAAGGGTGTTTGTTGACCATGGGAGGTAATCTCCCAATGTATATTTTGTATTTGGGTTGGCATAAATATTTGGTGCCAATCCCCCCTTGTTGCCTATTTCTAGGCCTTGCATATTTTCGACCAAGATGTCTAAGGGTAGGGGGTGGTTGAACCCTACTCTTGACTTATCATATGGCATATGATATCTTGGTTGGCAAAGGACCCACATCCCTTGCTCATATCTGCCTAGCCCGTATCCATGCCAATTGCATTGGCCAAGATATTTTAGGGCAAAGTATGGGTTTGACAGATAGTTGATGTTTTCAACAAAAGGCTCTTCGTCTGCTTCCTTTTGTTTGCATGGTTCAAGACCATGATCAAGGCCCCCTTACACAAAATTTATCTGGTTTGGTGGGGATCCTAGAGGAACAACTGTCCCTATGGGAATGCGAGGTCTCCCCATGTCTTGTACTGACTCCAATGCTGGCGTCGCCACAACATTTTGCACTAAATATTCCCCCAGGCCCGTACTGGCCATTTCAACAGTGATTGTTGATGATTGGGTGGGAGGAAATGGTAGTCCTTCCTGAGTCCATTCCATTTTTGGTGGTTCAGGAGTCTTAGTTTCTGTTGTGCTTGGTGTTTCCTCCGTTGATACCGTTGAGATTGTGGGCAACCTTTCTTCTAAGGGTTTAACCTCTTCCATGATCTATTTTCCCTTGTCCTTCTGTTGGGCCATGATAGGTGGCATTGATGATGAAGGAGCAGGTGATGAAGTCTCACCTGGCTGGGATTTTGCCTTGTTGGTCACCAGTGGTGCCTGCGGTATCGGACCCTGTTTAGATGGATTTAACTAGAAATCCAAATGCGTTGAAGGGAGGGTCGATTGAGGCATGAATTGTACCACATTGCAATACTTGAAGGGTTCTAAGTCCATTGGGACTACATGTATTTCTCCTTCATAAGCATACTTTAAGCACTGGTGGGCGATCAAAGGGACACACTTCATGTCCCTGATCCAAGGCCGCCCTAACAGTATATTATAAGCCATCTCGCCTTGCAACACATGGCACAAGGTAGGTATTGTCTTTTGTCCTACCTGGACGGCCAGAACAAATGTGTCGACTGTTGAGCATATTGCATCATTGAAAGCTCGTAGTGTGTACGTGGAGGCTATGATGTGAGAGGCTGGCAGCTTCAAATGTTTTAAGGCTGCAGTGGTAATGATGTTACTGGACGAGCCAGTATCTACCAACACTCTCTTGTACGGGATCTCGTTGACCCGCGCGATAACATGCAGGGGTGGATCTGCCATGTCATTCAATATTGTTTTGACTTCATCTTCTCTGAAGGTGATGACTGGCTCCGTACATCGTTTCACATGTCCCACGAAGTTGTTGAAAGAATTTGCTTTGTGAGGCTGTAATTCGATGGCTTTTAAAATGTCCATAAGAGCTTCCCTATGGGGTGCTGACTGTTGAATAAGCTCATAAATGGACAGCCTAGCCGATGTGGTCCGCAAACTCTGCATGAGTTTGGTCCGTATCGTGACCTCGGGTCTAGGTGGAGGCAATTGCGTTGGGCGTTGTTGAGGCTACGATGTTGTCGGAACTTCCCTCGTAGCTACCTCGGGGGCAACTGCTGGGTACCTTTTGTTCCTTGTCACTATACTAATCATTCCCACAAATCCTTGCATGGGAAGATTCTATCGCACCTCGTTAATCTGGAGAGTTTTTGCCTGTGCCTCGTGGGCAGGCAAAGGGTCCTTGAATACCCCCATTTGTTGATTATTTGGCACTATGGGGTTGTCCACGACCAATGTTCTATTGTCGATCAAATCTTGGATTAATTCTTTGAATTTCTAGCATCCATTCAAGTCGTGTCCTCTGCGCCTATGGAATCTACAATACAATTCCTCTCTGTATCCCCTAGGCTTAGGAGCGTTAGGGTCTATAGTTTGGATTTCTGGTAGAGTGACTAAATTTTCCGTTGACAAGTGGTTAAATAGGGAGTCGTTGGACTCCGTGTAAGGGGTGAATTGTCACGTAGGGCGAAGCTGCTGATTTTGCTCCTGCCTTCTACTATCTCTTTCATAACCAGGAGGCACTGCCTAGTAATTAGCCTTTTGGGGCTGCATTTCTTGCACAGGCGCGGGAACATTTATCGCAACTTGGTTAACCGCAGTGTGTTGTGATTGCATTGTCCCAATTTTGGTGGTTTTATTCCACTCTTTCTTTTTAGGGTTGGCGATTGCGCCTTCGCCTATTTTGATCTCTTCTATAACTCTGGCTTGCACCAAAGATTCTTCTAAGTTGGCATATTGCTACAGCTGCAATAGCCCAAAGATCGATTTCAAGCAACTTTTTGTGAACATCTGTGTGAGATCAGACATAGGGGGACGATAAGGTAACTTAGAAAGCAATGCTTTCCATCGATTCCCGTATGCTGCCATTGTTTCTTCCTCAAATTGCCTGAGGCTCACCAGATCACTCAGTGATGCCTTCTTCCTTGTGTTGAAGGCAAAACGTTCAAGAAATGCATCTACTAATTGATCTAAGTTTCTTATGTTGTGTTTAGGTAGTTGTGTGAACCAATTCGAGGCAGGGCCTACGAATGTGGTTATGAACGTTCTAAGCAACAATGCGTCATTATCTTGGATGCCGACGCATTGGCTTAGAAATATTGTAACGTGTTCTTGTGCGTCCTATTCACCTTTAAAGATTGCCAATTGAGGCAATTTGAAGTGCTCGGGGTAAAGAGGTGTAGGCACTGAGGGATGCACCGAATTACTGTGGAGTTGACGTAATGTGGGTTTTTGATGCCCAGCAGCTTTTGTCTCCACAGACTCCAAACGCTCTAATAGCGCTTGGTATGCATCGAAAGATTTTATTTCTTCCTCTCTTGTTCGGTCCCGTTGTAAGTTATGGTAAACTGGAGGCCTATGGAGGGGTGGCCGAATGGCAATCCTCCTGCCTTGATGGGGAGTTTCAGCATATTCTACTTCTGGTTCGTACTCCTCATAGAGTTCTTGAGGAGTCTCTGGGTGAGACCTATGACCTTGATCGAGTCCTCGTTGAAGGTACCCATCATTGTTTCGGGGAGTGGCCTCCCTCTCGGGTCTATAAGATCTCAAAGGCAAAGCTTGACGAGGTCGTGGAGACCTGTCCTACACCAACGAATTGTGCCTCTCATATTGTTTGGCCCTTTGGATGTGAGGGGTTGGCTCCCTCTCAGGTAGTTCATAGCGTAACTCATCCGCTTCGTGTTGCATGCGCTCTCTATCCAAGCGGTGTCGGTACTCTATCTCCTGATGAATTTGTTTAAGCCACATGATTTGGGCTTGATGGGTGGCCTGTCTAGCAACTATCGGTTCAATTTGGTCTACCCTATTTTTCTTAGGAGGTTCGAATGTTTCTCCTATGTGTTTGCCTTGAGTTTGCTGATCTAATGTTTCAATGGGTCACTTCCCTCTATCGAGGTGGGCGACATGTACTCGAGGCTCTGGCCTTGATGTATGATCATGATACCTAGCAAGTGCAGAAACGTAAGGTTCTCGTGTTGTTTGTTGTCCTCAAGGAATGCGATGGCTTTCCTTGTACTCTCTTTCATGGGTTTGGATGGGGCAAGCGGAGTTAGCTCACCCTGTGTAAGGAGCCCTGCGCTTCGGATTTTGTCTTTCCATCCTAATGGGAGGTAAAGAAGGGACGCCATATCCATGTTGTCCCTCCAAATGGATAGTGTGCGTCTCTAGTGCTCCATCACGCTTTGGCCACTCATGTCTAACCTCAGAAGGTGATTCTCTGTTTACATCAAGGTCTACATGTAGGGCGTCTTCCCAAAAGGGGCTGCTTTGAATGGGCATACCCCACCGAGGATTCTGAATCGGATTCTTTTGTAGGCCAGACCGATAAGGCGGTATGACCAAGTCCTTAGGACTGAAGCGAAGGCGACTTGTGCCTACTTCTTGTGTACCTTTCGGAGCTTTTGCCCTTGATTGGGCTTGGCTACGGGTGTACACCATTGCATTGCTTCTATACTATCTAAGTAGATTTTTATCTCGTTTATGATGATTTTTCTTTTTGTCTACACTAAGCAGAAATAAACACACACATGCACAAACCGTGATTATCTCTTTTAAGGATTATTGGTGTGCCCTAAACTGGTTTAGTGCATTTTGATGTTTTGTTTTGTTTTTGTAGGTTTTGAAGAATGTTTAAATGCATTATGACGGCTCATATAACTCCCAAAATGGTAGCCCCTTCAATATACCAACTAGGCCAATATACCAACCTCTCTATATACCCGCCCTTATGAGAGGGAGACTATAGGTATGTGAGATCAGAAGGTACGTGGTACATAGGTGGTACAGAAGGGGGACTATAGAGAAATGGGAATCACCCCAGTGACACTCGGTCAGCTTTCGTCAGGATTTACGCCTAACAATAGTTGACAATCGAGAAATGGATGCAAAGCTAAGCCAAGGTGGTGATGAACCCATCGTTGGTCTTCCTCAAGGGTTGGGGTCTTACAACCAGCTCCTTGGTTTAAAATTATTGCGTGAAGTGTGTGGGATTCATTTTATTTAACGAAAATGAAACAAGCATAAATGACTTTCCCTATGCAATGCAGGATTAAATGAAAACAATTAAAGAAACAGAAATAGAAAATTTAACAGAGATTATGAAAATCCCTACATCTTCTCTTCCTGGACCGGTTGCTTCTAAATTTTTGCTCTAAAAATTTGCAGACAGAAATTCATCCCTCGGTGAAACGAATTACAGAACAAAATTCGTCCCTCCCAGAGACAATTTGAATTCGTCTCAGGGTCAGACGAATTTCAGTAAAGCAATCGCCACAGCCAAGGATGAATAACAGTCAAAAACCAAAAAGGTACCTGTCAAACACAAAACACAAAAATTTGATCAGTTTTTGTGATCTTAAAAACCAGGGAACAAGGTCCCACCGTGATCGCCACTGAAAGCACGAGATTTTGGGTGAAGGAAACACTAATTGCGATGCATTCAAAATCAAATACGCTTAAGTCCTAGAAATTTAAATTGCATGAAATGAAAGAAATGCATTGGAAGAGACACAAGCAAATGGAGAAAACACAGCCCTTTCATTAAACTTTCTTGATCTCTGTTACAAATATGGCTCCTCCCTTTTCAGGGGCTAGGAGCGTTAAAAGAATTTGACTACAATCGAGACTTAAGGTTCCTCTTTTCGCGTGCCCACACTTGAAATGGACGGGCCAAGATGATGCCGCAATTGATGTCAATGAGTCTTTGACCTCTGCTGCTCCTCTTGTGAACAAAGAAACAACGAAGATGTCAGTAGCACCTGCTGCACATAAGAAGTGTTTGTTCTCTAAAATTGCCAAAATATGAATGCAAACATTTGTCTGAAACAATGAGTAAAATGACTCTAAATGACCTGAAAACCTGACAGAGGATAGAAAACATCACCAGAAGGCCACTACCACTGAGACAGTCGACCAATCTACCTTCAACTGGAATTCGTCCCTGGGCAGGACGAATTCTGACTGCTATTCGTCCCTGGGTGGGATGAATTCTTCTGTGTTGGAAAAGTCGACCTGATGCTGCTCCAATGTCGAATCTCGAGACCTAAAAAATGCCTAAAAATAAAGGGTTTATGTAATTGGGGCCATTTTGGGACGACCCAGATGGTCGAATTCTCCCAATTTGGCCTCTATCCTCGAGAATTCGATGTCGCTACCTGCAAGTTAGTAAGACAAAAAAGCGACAAAAGGCATGAAAAAATCTGATCAGAATGTTATGAAATTGAAGCTATGAGCTAACCAAATAGAATAACATGATATGCAACCTGAAACAATAATCTAGAATGCTTTTGGAATAAAACTTAGAAAGTGCGAGGGTGCCCAAGTGGGCCTCCCACCATTGGCACTTGATCTTGGTGCCAATCCACTAGGGATGGGCCCAAAACCTCTTAGGATTGTGATGTCTGCAAGTTGGTTGATTCAGGTGTCCATATGTTGGATTTGGGTCAGATTCAAGCTTCCAAAAGCCACCCAACAACCTCCCTTGCAAAAGAGATTGGTGGATGTGAGAAGGTGAATCAAAAGGGATGCAAGTGGGTGTTCAACTCGGCAGCACTTCATTACTTGAAATCTCCTTTTTATCTATCCTTTTGGGTGAGAAAAGTCCCACATTTTATAGACCCATGGGGTCTCTTTTGAGATGGAAGCACAAATGCCATGTGTTGGTCATAGGTTCCATGTGGTAGTCATGTCTTCCCATGAGGGAGGGGAGTCCTCCATTGACTTGGGCTCTCATAACTACCCTTGTGACAGTCCTCTAACGGCCTATCTATCCACCCACACACGTGTGCGAGGTAGGAGTCATCAACTGACTGTCCTGGGCTGCCACTTGGCACCATTCTTCTTTTTGCCCATTAAACTTGGAATTCGTCCCTGGGTGAGACGAATTCAGAATTCGTCCCTGGGTGAGATGAATTCCAGTTAGTATTTGTCCCTGGGTGAGACGAATAGTGAGCAAAGTGTCTAAATGTGCCAAATTGCTTCCTGACCTTACAAAATTGCTATGAAAGTGGTTAAGACCACTGTTTGACCTCTGAGGGCTGCCCTGGGGGCTGTGTTTGTCAACGCGATCAGTGTTTGCAGTCACATAATCGGATTGGTGCTATTTTGGTGTCTACAACATCAACTAGTAGCTAAGGTTATGCTATAATAACATGTCATCAACTTTATTTATTTTAAAATAATTTTATAAATTGTATAAATTAAAATTAGTCACAAGACTTTTAAGGTGGTTTGTAGTAGTAACGATTAAAATTTATTTGCATAAACCTAATCTAATTTAGATCTAACTTTCTATAGTTTATTTGATATTTTTACAATATTATAGTTTATGTTTATATATTTTATTCTATACCATAATAACTAGATTTGTTTCCTTAAACTAGCTTCTTAATCACTATGTTTTAGCTATCTTCTTACACCCACAACCTATGTTCCTATTTTCCTTGAGAAAATTTATTATCTTTAGACATTTGCAATGTCTCTCACCCTTTTCTTATTATAACTAGCTATAAAAATATTTATTCTAGCTTAGGCATATATCTTCATTATCAAACCTCCTATATTTTATTTTCAAATTAGTTATCTTTAAATCACAATAAAGAAATAAATTTATTAACATATTATAATTAAATTGGTTTGATTACCAAAAAAATCTATTATCTATTTTAAGTATTATTTAATTGTCACTATTGTGATACCCTATTGGTATATCTAATCTAGGTTACCCATCCTAAAATAACAAGGAGGGAGTCCCCCATTGTGCTTATGAGGAGTGTGGCCTCGAATTATTCCACAGTGTTACTTTATCTTATATATATATATATATATATATATATTTTAAAAATTTGTAATTATCTATTCTAAACAAAGTAATATTTAAAAGTTATTACCATTTTGATATCCTTCAAGTAACAACAAATTGCATCTTGTAATAAGTTTTTTTAATTAAACATCTTATGATTATCAATTTAAATTAGGTCATATGTTTTGAGGTATTACCACTTTGTCACACATCAACTAGTAGCTAAGTTATGCTACAATAACATGTCATCAACTTCATATTTATTTATTTTAAAATAATTTTATAAATTGTATCAATTAAAATTAATCACAAGATTTTTAAGGTGGTTTGTAGTAGTAATGACTAAAATTCAGTTGCATAAACCTAATCTAGTTTAGATCTAGATTGTTATAGTATATT
This sequence comes from Wollemia nobilis, assembly GCA_028583015.1. Lineage (NCBI taxonomy): Eukaryota > Viridiplantae > Streptophyta > Pinopsida > Araucariales > Araucariaceae > Wollemia > Wollemia nobilis. The sequence continues at coordinate 2,797,513 of JAQPPZ010017260.1, read as the reverse complement.
TGATATTTTTACAATATTATAGTTTATGCTTATACATTTTATTCTATATCATAATAACTAGATTTGTTTCTTCAAACTAGCTTCTTAATCACTCTGTTTTAGCTATCTTCTTACACCCACAACCTATGTTACTATTTTCCTTGAGAAAATTTGTTAACTTTAGAGATTTCCAATATCTCTCACCATTTTCGTCTTACAACTAGTCGTATAAACATTTATTCTAGCTTAGGCATCTATCTTCATTATCAAACCTCCTATGTTTTATTTTCAAATTAGTTATCTTTAAATCACAATAAAGAAATAAATTTATTAACATATCATAAATTGGTTTGATTACCAAAAAATCTATTATCTATTTTAAATACTATTTGATTGTCCCCATTGGGACACCCTAGTGGCATATCATTAGACTATTATCTAAGGTACCCAAGCTAAAATTACAAGGAGGGAGTCCTCAATTGTGCTTATGAGGAGTGTGGCCCCTAGTTATTCCACAATTATTATACATACATACATATATATATATATATATATATATATATATATATATATATATATATATATATATATATATATATATGCTACAATATAATAATATATTTTAACACTTTGCAATTATCTATTCTAAGCAAAGGAATATTTATAAGTTATTATAATTTTGATATCCTTCAAGTAACAACAAATTACATCTAATCTAATGATTAAAATTAGTCACAAGACTTTTAAGGTGGTTTGTAGTAGTAACGATTAAAATGTATTTGAATAAACCTAATCTAATTTAGATCTAACTTTCTATGGTTTATTTGATATTTTTACAATATTATAGTTTATGTTTATACATTTTATTCTATACCATAATAACTAGATTTGTTTCCTTAAACTATCTTCTTAATCACTATGTTTTAGCTATCTTCTTACACCCACAACCTATGTTCCTATTTTCCTTGAGAAAATTTATTATCTTTAGATATTTGTAATGTCTCTTACACTTTTCTTATTATAACTAGCTATACAAATATTTATTCTAGCTTAGGCATATATCTTCATTATCAAACCTCCTATATTTTATTTTCAAATTAGTTATCTTTAAATCACAACAAAAAAATAAATTTATTAACATATTATAATTAAATTGGTTTGATTACCAAAAAAATCTATTTTAAGTATTCTTTAATTGTCCCTATTGCGACACCCACAATAAAGAAATAAATTTATTAACATATTATAATTAAATTGGTTTGATTACCAAAAAAATCTATTATATATTTTAAGTATTCTTTAATTGTCCCTGTTACGACACCTTATTGGTATATCTAATCTAGGCTACACAGCCTAAAATAACAAGGAAGGAGTCCTCCATTGTGCTTATGAGGAGTGTGGCCCCTAGTTATTCCATAATGTTACTTTATTTTATCCATATATATATATATAATATTATATTTTAACACTTTGGAATTATCTATTCTAAAAAAAGGAATATTTATGAGTTATTACCATTTTGTTATCCTTCAAGTAACAATAAATTACATATTGCTATAATTTTTGTAATTGAACATTTTATGATTATCTATTTAAATTATCATATGTTATGAGGTATTACCACTTTGTGGCACATAAACTAGTAGCTAAGGTTATGCTATAATAAGATGTCATCAAATTCATATTTATTTATTTTAAAATAATCTAATAAATTGTATAAATTAAAATTAATCATAATATTTTTAAGGTGGTTTTTAGTACTAATGATTAAAATTAAATTGCATAAACCTAATCTAATTTAGATCTAAATTGCTATAGTTTGTTTGATATTTTTACAGTATTATAGTTTATGTTTATACATTTTATTCTATACCATAATAACTAGATTTGTTTCCTCAAACTAGCTTCTTAATCATTATGTTTTAGCTATCTTCTTACACCCACAACCTATGTTCCTATTTTCCTTGAGAAATTATGTTATCTTTAGAGATTAGCAATGTCTCTCACCATTTTCTTCTTATAACTAGCTATACAAACATTTATTCTAGCTTAGACATCTATCTTCATTATCAAACCTCCTATGTTTTATTTTCAAATTAGTTATATTTAAATCACAATAAAGAAATCAAATTATTAATATATCATAATTAAATTGGTTTGATTAGCAAAAAAATCTATTATCTATTTTAAATATTCTTTAATTTTAGCTATTGGGACACCCTCTTGGCATATCGTTAGACTATTATCTAGGCTACCCAACCTAAAATAACAAGGAGGGAGTCCCCCATTGTGCTTATGAGGAGTGTGATCCCTAGTTATATATATATATATATATATATATGCTACAATATAATAATATATTTTAACACTTTGCAATTATCTATTCTAAATGAAGAAATATTTATAAGTTATTATCATTTTGATATCCTTCATGTAACAACAAATTACATCTAATCTAATGATTAAAATTAGTCACAAAACTTAAAGGTGGTTTGTAGTAGTAATTATTAAAATTTATTTGCATAAACCTAATCTAATTTAGATCTAAATTGCTATAGTTTATTTGATATTTTTACAATATTATAGTTTATGTTTATACATTTTATTCTATACCATAATAAATAGTTTTGTTTAATTAAACTAGCTTATTAATCGATATGTTCTAGCTATCTTCTTACACCCACAATATGTTCCTATTTTACTTGAGAATTTTTTTTATCTTTAGAGATTTGTAATGTCTCTCACCCTTTTCTTATTATAACTATCTATACAAATATTTATTCTAGCTTAGGCATATATCTTCATTATCAAAACTCCTATGTTTTATTTTCAAATTAGTTATCTTTAAATCACAATAAAGAAATAAATTTATTAACATATTATAATTAAATTGGTTTGATTAACAAAAAAATCTATTATCTATTTTAAGTATTCTTTAATTGTCTTTGTTACGACACCCTATTGGTATATCTTATCTAGGCTACCTAGCCTAAAATCACAAGGATGGAGTCCCCGATTGTGCTTATGAGGAGTGTGACCCCTAGTTATTCCACATTATTACTTTATCATATATATATATATATATATATATATATATATATATGATACAATATAATAATATATTTTAACACTTTCAAATTATCTATTCTAAGAAAAGTAATATTTATAAGTTATTACCATTTTGATATCTTTCAAGTAATAAGTTTTTGTAGTTAAACATCTTATGATTATCTATTTAAATTAGGTCATATGTTATGAGGTATTACCTCTTTGTCTCATGTCGACTAGCAGCTAAGGTTATGCTACAATAACATGTAATCAACTTCATATTTATTTATTTTAAAATAATTTTATAAGTATAAAATAAAATTAGTCACAAGAATTTTAAGGTGGTTTGTAGTAGTAACGATTAAAATTTATTTGCATAAACCTAATCTAATTTAGATCTAAATTTTTATAGTTTATTTGATACTTTTACAATATTATAGTTTATGTTTATACATTTTATTCCATACCATAATAACTAGATTTATTTCCTTAAACTAGTTTTTTAATCACTATGTTTCAGCTATATGTAGACACAAAAACAACACCAATCCGATTATGTGACAACAAGCACTTTGGCACCTCTTAGGAAGCCCCTAGAGGTTAAACAGTGGTCCTAACCACTCCCAAAGTAGTTTTGGAATGTCATAGGTAAATTTGGCACCTTTCAGGCACTTTGCTCCATATTTGTTCCACCCTGGGATGATTGCAAACTGGTATTCATCCCACCATAAGATGATTAGTAGCATTTGCTCTAGGGTGGGGTGAATAGCAGGTTTGACGGGAAAAAGGTCAAACCTTGATAAATGGCAGCTTAGATCCGCCACTCAACTCCTCATTCAATGCATGGGAGTGTGTAGACACCAAAACAACACCTATCCGATTATGTGACTACAAACACTGATCACATTGACACACACAGCCCCAAGGGCAGCCCCTAGAGGTTAAACAGTGGTCCTAACCACTCTCACAGTAGTTTTGGAAGGTCAGGAGTCAATTTGGCACCTTCAGGCACTCTGCTCCTTATACGTTCCACCCAGGGATGATTACAAACTGGTATTTGCCCCACCCAGGGACGATTAGCAGTATTCACTCCAGGGTGGGGCAAATAGTAGGTTTGACAGGAAAAAAGTCAAATCTTGACAAATGGTAGCTCAGATCCACCACTTAAGTCTTCCTTCATTGCATGGGAGGGTGAGTGAGCATTTTTAAGCATTAGAGGCAGTTACAAGGGTAGTCATGAAGCCCCTAATCAGGAAGGAATCTCCTCCCCCTTTGGGAGGCATGATTGCCAAGTGGTACCTCTGCATGCTCATCCAAAGAGACCTCCAGGTCTATAAATTGGTGAGTTTTCTCACCACAAGATATACAGAGAAGGAGCATTTTGAGCAATGAAGTGCTGTCATTTTACTTCCACACCCACACCCTTTTGATTTGTGCCTTTCACATCCTTGATCTCTTTTGGAAAGGAGGTCATAGGGTGGTTATTGGAAGCACAAATCTAGAACCAAAACCTAAAATTTGGCCACAATATCCTACCAAATTTGCTTAAAATACCCCACAAGAGGTTTTGGACCCATCCCAAGTGGATTGGTGCCAAAATCGGGCCCCAAACGACGGGCATCCTGCCCTTGGGCGCCTCCCACACTACTGCGGTCCTGATCGCCCCGTCCCGAAGTGATTAGAAATCTATCACATATTTCCTTTCTATTATTTTTGCATTTAATTCTATGTTGATTAGATAGGTTGTCATTCAAATTTCACATTGTTTTGAGCATTTTGATCATGTTTCTATTATTTCTCTCCTTTGCTAACATGCAGGTAGCATCATCAAATTTATGGTGATAGATGCCAAATTGGGAAAATCTGACCATCTGGGTCTTCCCAAAATACCCTCAATTAGCTAATCCCTAACTTTTCAGGTGATTTGGAGCTTCCCGGATGTGACATTTGGGACAGTGCCTTTTGACATTTTGTTGTAGGTCTATTCATCCCGCCCTAGAGTGAATACAAATCTGTGGTGAATTTTTTGATTGTTCCATTTGTAGTGTTTTCCTTGTGATGTTTTGATGCCCCTATCAAATTTTTAGTTCATTTGGATCTATTTTAGTTATCGTTTTATTTATATCTTGCATGCACTAATTGAAGGCGTGGGGATTGCATGTTTTATTTCATCTACAGGTGCTACTAACTATTTCTTGTTTCCTTGAACATAGGATCTGGACATTATAGGAGAAGCAAGGAGTCAAGACTCATCAATGCAAGCGGCGGTGATGTTTGGTCCGCCCATTTTACATGTGGGCATGCGGAAGAAGGAATAGCATCCATGGGTGTAACAAGAACATTTTTTTAACGCTCCTAGCCCCTGAAAAGGGAGGAGACAAATAGTAACCAAGTTTTAAAACATATCAATAAAAATTGATATCTTCCTTATTGGCCTTTTATTTGGTTTTGATTCATTCATGCTTTCTCTCCTTTCATGCACTTTCAATTCATAGGATTTAGCGTTATCTTTGTTTCGTTTGGATCGCACTTGGATTTTCCTCTATTTTTAAGATCCTTGTGCTTCCAATGGAGATCACGGTGGGACCACTTGTCCTCTATTTTTAAGATCAGAAATATGATAAAAACTTGATTTTTTTTGCTTGCAGGTATCGAGTTTTCAAATGTTGGACTGTTGTTCGTTCCAGCCTGTGGCGAATATAGAGCTGGAATTCTTCTTACCCAGGGACGAATGGGAATTTGCCCCACCTTGTGATGAATACAGTCCTATTATTCATCCCATCCAAGGATGAATAGCTATTTGTGTAGTCTCAGGATAGAAACTTAGAACCAGCAGATTTGGGCAGAGAAGAGGTAAGGGTCCTGAACTCTTTCTATCATTTTCTATTTTTTGTTTTCTATTTTTTTGGTTATTTGCTTGCTTAGGAAAAGTTGTACTGCATGTTTATTTTATTTCATGCAAAATAAAAATAACCCCACACATCATGTGGCAACATAAACACCAAGGATCTGGTCATAAAACCCTAGCCCTTGATCAAGACCAACGATGGATTTCATCACCACCTTGGCTTGAATTTTGCATTCATAACCCCGATCGCTACTGTTGCTAGACGTAAATCCTGATGAAATATGATCGAGTGTATCTGGGGTGATTCCCATTGCATGAGGATAAGTCTTCTATGGTAGGTGTCAAAAATAGGGTGATTCCCCTTCCGTATCGCCTATGTTCCATGTACCATCTACTCTCACGTACCAATAGTTTCCCTCACATAAGGGTGGGTATATAGAGAGGTTGGTATATCGGCCTGGAAATGGTATATCGAAGGGGCGACCATTTTTGGGAGTCATAAGAGCCATCATATTGCATTTAAACATTCTTTACAAAATATTTCAAAACAAAAATCAAAACACACTAAACCAGGTTTAGGGCACACCTTTAATCTTTAAACGAGATAATCATTGCTTTGCGTGTGTGATATTTTTTGTTTAGTGTAGCATAAAAATCATAAAAAGAAATAAAAATCTATGCATCTTGTAGGAAAACACCACCATGGTGTACACCCATATCCAAGCCCAATCACAGGTAGGAGCTGTGGAGAGTGTACAAGGGGGCATAAGTCACCTCTGCTATAGCCCCAAGGACTTGGTCATATCACCTTGGCGGGTTGACCCACAAGAGAGTCCACATCGTGCCATTTTAGAATGGGACTATAGAGGCACCCCTTTGAGGGACACGCCCATCCAACATAGACCCTTTCAGGAGGAGTCCTTACACGTGGCCCTCAATATAAATGGGAAGGCTCCCTTAGAAGCTCAGTATGAGTGGCCACCGCGTGATGAAGTGCTAGAATAGCATAGGGTCCATGAGGAGAGGCCACATGATTATGTCATCCCTCCTTTACCCCCCATCATTATTAGGAATAATAAGCCAAATCCAGAGCACAAGGCTCTTCAAGCAGGGTGAGCCAACTTTGCTCGCCCCTTTCACATATACGAAAGGGAGCACAAGGAAGACCATTACATTCCTCAAGAGCAATACACAGCATGGGAGCAATGCACCTCCACACCTACTATCTACCAGAATCACCTACCGAGGCCAAAGCCTCGAGTGAATGCCATCAACCTTGATAGAGGGAAGCGACCTATAGAGATCTCGAATCGTCATGACTGAGATAAATGTGTAGGAGAGGCATCTAGGCCTCCCAGACTCAATATGGTGGAAAAAATTGACCTGGAAGTCACCAAACATGCCGCCCACCAAGGTTAGATCATGCAGCTTCAGCAAGACCAACAATAGCTAGAGCATCTATATCGCCTTAGCAAAGAGCGCATTCAATGCCAAATAGATGAGCTGCTCCATAACACTGTGCCTGAGAGAGTTCCAACCCCTCGCACCCAAAGAGTAGAACCATACGAGAGGTGCAACCCCTTGGTATGAGACAGGTCCCCATGACCTTACCAAGTGCTACCTTCGAGACCTCCTAGACCTGAGCAGGAGGCCACTCCCAGGAACAATGATGGGCTCCCTCCGCGGGGACCCACCCATGGTCATAGGTCTCATCCAAAAACTCCTCAAGAATCCTATGAGGAGTATGAACAAGAAGAAGAGCGGGCTGAAACACCCTACCAAGGTAGAGGGGCTACTATCCGGCCACCCCTCCATAGGCCTCAAGTCTCCCACAACCCACAATGGGAGCAAACTAAAGAGGAAGAGATTAAATATTTCGATGCATATAAAGCACTGCTAGAGCATTTGGAGTCTATGGAGACCAAGACTTTTGGGCCCCAAAATCCCATGTTACGCCAACTCCGCAGTCATCCTATGCATCCATCAGTGCCAACACCCCCTTACCCTGAACACTTTAAGCTACCTCAGTTGGCAATATTTAGAGGTGAGGAGGATGCCCAAGAGCATGTGACTAGATTCCTGAGCCAATGCTTTGGCATTCAGGATAATGATGCTTTGCTATTAAGAACATTCATCACCACATTCGTAGGCCCTACCTCGGATTGGTTCACTCAATTGCCAAAGCACAACATTAGTAACTTAGATCAGCTAGTGGATGCGTTCCTCGAATGCTTCACCTTCAACACCAAGAAGAAGGCATCACTAAGCGACCTAGCCAGCCTCAGGCAGTATGAGGAAGAAACCATGGTGGCCTATGGGAATCGATGGAGGACTCTACTTTCTAAGCTACCCTACCTCCCTCCTATGTCTGACCTCACACAAATGTTCTCAAAGAGCTATTTGAGATCGATCTCTGTGCTATTATAGCTGCAGCAATATGCCACTTTAGAGGAAGCTCTGGCACAAGCCAGAATCATTGAAGAGATCAAGATTCAGGATGGCGAGATAGCCAAGCCAAAGAAGAAAGAATGGTCTAAGAACACCAAAATAGGGACCATGCAATAGAAACCCACTACGGTCAATCAGGTTGCTATAAACATCCCCAAGCCTGCACAAGCAACACAGCCCCAAAAGGCTAACTATCAGGCGGTGCCTCTTAACAGTTATGACCAAGAAAATCATAGGCAAGAACAAAATTAGCAGTGTCACCCTAGGTAACAATTCACACCCTACATAGAGTCCAGAGACTCCCTGTTTGATCGCTTGTCAGTGGCAAACTTGATCAACCTGCCCGAGATTCAACCCATAGATCCCAATGCACCAAAACCTAAGGGCTACAGGGAAGATTTGTACTGTAGGTTCCATAGGCGGAAGGGACATGACCTTAATGCATGTTGGAAGTTTAAGGGCTTGGTGCAAGACCTAATAGATAACAAGACATTAGCGATGGATAATCTCGTGGCACCAAGCAACCAACAAATGGAGGTCTTTAAGGACCCCTTGCCTACCCATGATGCATAAGAAAAGACCCTACAAGTCAATGAGGTCACACAGAACTGCCCCATGCAAGGGTATGTAGGGATGATCAGTATAGTGACTCAAAATAGTCCAAGTGTAGCTGCCCCCGCGATAGCTACAGGAGAGGTGCCAACAACGTCACAACCACAATAGCACCTTACACAACCTCCTCCGCCTAGACCCGTGGCCATAATTCGGACCAAACTCACTCAGAGCTTGAGGACCACGTCGGCTAGGCTCTCCATATACGAGCTCATACAACAATCAATGCCCCATCAGGAGGCTCTAATGGAGATATTGAAAGCCATCGAGTTGCAGACCCACGAAGCAAATTCCTTCAACAACTTTGTGGGACATGTCAAATGATACACTGAGCCAGTAATCACCTTTTGAGAAGACAAAGTGAAATAAGTGGCTGATGATATGGCGGATCCACCCCTCCATGTTATCACACAGGTCAACAGGATTTCGTATAAGAGGGTGTTGGTAGACACTAGCTTGTCCAGTAATATCATTACAATAGCGACATTGAAACATCTGAAGTTGCCAGCATCCAACATCACGACTTCCACCTACACTCTGTGAGCATTCAATGATGCGATATGCTCGACAGTTGGCACAATTTTCCTACCCATTCAAGTGGGACAAAAGACTATACCTACATTGTGCCACATCTTGGAGGGTGAGATGGCCTATAACATCTTTCTGGGTTGACCATGGATTAGGGACATGAAGTGTGTCCCTTCGATAGCTCAATTGGCATGGATATGGGTTAGGCAGATATGAGCAAGGAGTGTGTGTTCTTTGCCACCCAAGATATCAGATGCCATACCACAAATTAGGGGTAGGGTTCAACCACCCTCTACCCTTGGACATCTTGGTAGAGAAAATGCAAGGCCTAGGGATAGGCAATAAGGGGGGATTGGCATTAGATCCATATGCCAAACCTAACACAACATATACACTAGGGGATTATCTCCCATTATTGACAACCAACCTTGTTGACCTCAACAACCCTTTCCCTTTGCTCAAGAGAGGAGAAAGTTCGAGGACCCACCTACAAGAGAGGTATAGACAAGGTCAGGAAGGATCTTTAGAAGATGATTCAGAATATTAGGTATCACCATGGGACCCCTTCGAATCGGATAGCAATCACTCACAAGTGACCCCCATGGATGATTATCAGGAAATCCTCTTGGCAATGTTCCCTTTGGCGGCTCCCATCGAGCAAGTGCCACCACAAGAAAATTTGGCCCCACCATAGAGAGCGAAACGACCCCAATGGGACCAGATCAATTTGCTCGAGCAAGACGAGCCTCTAATGTTGCAAATAGTTGTTGGAGCCAACGAAGGCCTTTGGATCTCCGACAATGATTATGAAGATGAAACTGAGATGGCCTATCTCAATCATATGCAATAACAACAATACCCCTTGGATATTAATGACATATTTGAACAACTAAACATAGGTCGGGGCATGAGTGGCACATAAACCCAGCATAGTGGGACCAAGTGTTGAATCCGCCACTTTGGGCATACAGAGAGCACCTACCACCCAGAGACCCTATAGAGATATCAGTGCTGAGGGCATACCCTATCCTCCTATCTGCACATAGGGCCAATCCATTCCTGTTGATACCACCAGAACTAGATCCGGAGCACAAAGAACATCTAGAATGTTCGAGTCATCACATCCGCCATAATGGAGACCAAAATAATTTCATCAACATGATCTCCATTGACTTAACCGCCCCCATCCACAACCCGGCCAATCCAACACAGTCATTGTATCTAGACATAGATGCCATAGACTGGGATCACATCAATTCACCTCCATCCCCATCGGAGTACTGACCTTTCGGTGAGATGCTTCATTTCACCCCAGGGCCAACTCAGGATGTCTTCCATGCTGAAGAGGGACCCGAGGTCCCTAATGATGATCTAAACTCAGCAAATGATATCCACTTGATCCCAACTCCACACCAGTTGGAGGACGGATCCCACATGTTGATCAAGGAGATGACTAACGTAGACATCGGCTCTGATCCAATGAATCCACAGATTATCAAGCTAGGGGTAAGTTTATCCCCCGAAGAGCAAGCCGACTACATTGCCCTTCTCAAAGAGAAGAAGGAGGTTTTTGCATGGTCCTACAAAGACATGTCGAGGCTAGATCCGTAGCTAGTCATGCATAATCTAACGCTTGATCCGACAGTCAAGCTAGTTAAGCAAAAAATACGTAAGATGCACCCAACAATGGCCTTAATGGTCAAAGATGAATTACAAAAGTTGTTGGATGCACAGTTTGTCATCTGCGTGGATTACCCACCATGGTTGTCCAACATGGTGCCCGTCAAAAATCCTGACGGGAGGATTCGCATATGCACTAATTTTTGAGATCTAAACAAAGCGAGTCCTAAGGATGATTTCCCCTTTCCAAGCATCGATGCATTGGTAGATGCTACAATGGGCCATGAAATGCTTTCCATCATGGATGGTTTCTTGGGATACAATCAGATTCGTATCAATCCCGAGGACCAACTAAAAATGGCGTTCACAACGCCTTGGGGGACATTTTGCTATAAGGTCATGCCTTTTGGCCTTAAAAATGTTGGCGCCACCTACCAACGTGCCATGATGTACATCTTCCATGATTACATGCATAAAACTTTGGAATATTACATGGATGATTTGTTGGCCAAATCTCTTTTGTGCCCAGATCATCTCGATGACTTAAGCAAGATCCTCGATCGCCTCATGGAACATAAAGTCAGATTGAATCCCAAGAAGTGCGTATTTGGCATCACATCTGGAAAACTCTTAGGTTTCATAGTCTCAAAATGAGGCATCAAGGTGGACCCAAACAAATTCAAGGCAATCCTTGAAATGCTTCCCCCAACTACCATCAAGCAGCTCAAAAGCCTATAGGGAAAGGTCACGTCAATCAAATGCTTCATAGCGTAGCTATCTGACAAGTGCCGACCCATGAATAAATTATTGCACAAGGGGGTAGCATTTCACTGGGATGACGAGTGCCAGTCAGCCTTTGATGACATTAAACAATACTTGGCTTCGCCACTAGTATTGGCACCACCTAGACCAGGAGTGTCATTCTACTTATACATCTCAACTACTAAGGTGGCACTGGGCACCATGCTAGCCCAAAAAAATGAACTTCACAAAGAACAGGCTACTTACTATCTTAGCCGCACCCTGGTCAGTTATGAACTTAACTATGCATACGTTGAGAAGCTCTGCTTGGCAGTGGTGTTTGCTACCAAAAAGTTATGCCATTACATGCTGAGCAACACGACGTATGTTGTGTCTAAGGATAATCCATTGCGATACATGATGAGTCATACTTATCATAGTAGCCATACGATGAAATGGATCATGTTGTTGACGGAGTTTGACATAGAGTTTATTGGACAGAAATCCATCAAAGGTCAAGTCATAGCCGATCAACTAGCAGAGGCTCCCCTCGAAGACGATCAGCCTCTAGTCATAGAACTACCCGATGATGGGGTCTTCCATGTCTCAGAATCGCCAGATTCTGATGAGCTTGAGTCACAGGCCAAAATAACCCTATTTTTTGATGGTTCTAAATGTGAGCAAGGGGGTGGCACGAGAATTGTATTCTTCACACCACAAGGGGATCCAATGCCTCTATCATTTAAATTAGACTTCCCGTGCACCAACAACAATGCAGAATACGAAGCCTTGCTCATAGGTCTTCAGACAACAATCACCATGAACATCAAATGATTGAACATCTTTGGTGATTCGCTATTAATTGTCAACCAAGTCAAAGGGGTATTCCAATGTAAATGCCCAGTTTTGTAGGCCTACAAAGCCCTTGTGGACAAATTCTTGGCAAAGCTTGAATGGTACGACATCGAGGCACTCCCTCGATCATCGAATCATTTTGTGGACACTATGGCCTCCTTGGGGTCACTAATCCCACAAGACATTTCTAGTGATATGACAACCATTCAAGTCAAAACACTATCACAATCAGCGATGGAGTGTAAAAATCTGACTTAATGCCAGGAATCCACTTGATCTAGATTGAACCATCCCCGGACAAGTTCTCTCGAATCCATGATTGTCTGAATCATGCCAACTAGGGGTCCTTGTTCTCCCCTACTCCCCTTAATAGCAACACAACGCTATTCTTACAAGTTCTTTCCCACTCATCTTTTGCTAGGGATGAACTTCAAGAGGGATTGGCTATTCAGACTATCGAGGTTTCTGATCAACAGGATTGGTATACACCCATAAGGGACTACCTCAAGTTAGGTAACCTCCCACTTGGATTGACGCATGCCGCAAAATGAGCATTCAAACAAAAAGTGGCAAAGCATGTCTTGTTAGGAGACATTTTGTACCGTCGAAGCTACGAAGGAATCCTCCTTCGTTTCCTGGACCAGCAGGAGTCCACTTGGGTGATCACCCAAGCGCACGATGGTACATGCGATGGCCACTTTAGTGGTATGGCCATTGTAAAGCGTATTCTCTGCATGGGCTACTATTGGCCATATTTAGAGCGAGATTATTGTGCATATGTAAGGAAGTGCGTGAAGTGTCAACACCATGCCAATTTGACACATGTACCTTCTCAGGCCTTGCAGTCAATCCAATCAGCTTGGCCATTTTCGTAGTGGGGTTTAGATCTAATCGGAAAGATCTCCCCTGCATCGTTAGGTCGTCACACGTTTATCATAACGGCCACAGAGTACTTCACCAAATGGGTGGAAGCAATTCCGCTTACCTCTACGACTGGAACCCACATTTCGGAGTTCATTTTACATAATATCATATGTCATTTTGGTATTCCATCCAAGATAATTTTAGATAATGGGACATCATTCAAGAACAAAGACGTGTGTGCTTTGACCACAAAGTACAAAATTCAGCACAATTTTTTGACACCCTATTATCCATAGGCAAATGGGCAAGCAGAGGAGTCAAAAAAAATGCTAGTTGCCATCCTCAAAAATATAGTCATAGATAGTCATAAGGATTGGCACATTCAGATCCCACTTGCCCTGTGGGATTATCGCACTAGCATTCGGATGCCCACTAGGGCAACTCCGTTTTCTCTCGTGTATGGCTCCAAGGTTGTCATGCCTCTCGAGTTGGAAATTCCTTCCCTGCACATATCAATGCAAGAGTTCATCGATGATGACACTACGTGGTAGGCTCGGTTAGACCAGCTTACGTTGCTTGACGAACGACGCGTTAATGCTCTCGAGCATTTACATATCTATCAAGAGCGACTTAAGAAGGCATACAACATGAAGGTTCACCTGAGGGACTTTCAGGTTGGTGACTTAGTCTTAAAAGAGAACCAACAAAATTCTAACTTGCCGCCCCATCTAAGGGACAAGTTCATGGCAAATTGGTTAGGTCCTTATGTCATTGACAATAAAATAGGACCTGGAACATACCGGCTAGCCTCTCTTGATGGAATCAAGGAACTAGAACCCTTGAACATTAGTCATTTGTGGCCATTCCATATTTAAAAGAGCCATAGCCCAAACAAAATTCTCCAAGGATTCCCGTAATCACTTGGTCAATCCCAAAATGCTCCAAGGATTCTCGTAATCGCTTGGTCAATCCCAAAATGCTCCAAGGATTCCCGTAATCGCTTGGTCAATCCCAAAATGCTCCAAGGTCAAAAGTGGAAAGGAATTGATTCCCACAATCGCTTGGTCCAACCCCAAAATTCCCCAAAGGTGCCCATTACCCCTTTGGTCAAACCAAAAAGCTCCAAGGATTCCCACAATCGCTTGGTCAACCCCAAAATGCCCCAAAGGTGCCCATTACCCCTTTGGTCAAACCAAAAAGCTCCAAGGATTCCCGTAATCGCTTGGTCAATCCCAAAACACCCCAAAGGTGCCCATTACCCCTTTGGTCAAACCAAAAAGCTCCAAGGATTCCCGCAATCGCTTGGTCCAATCCCAAAACGCCCCAAAGGTGCCCATTACCCCTTTGGTCAAACCAAAAAGCTCCAAGGATTCCTGTAATCGCTTGGTCCAATCCCAAAATGCCCCAAAGGTGCCCATTACCCCTTTGGTCAAACCAAAAAGCTCCAAGGATTCCCACAATCGCTTGGTCAAAAATAAGAAAATTCAAAAATAATAAAATCATCAAAAATAACAAAATTTGCATCTCATTTCCATGCATGCTCAAAATCATCACAACAATAAAGAGCTCTTTTCGCATCTCATATTCATACTCACAAAAATAAAATCCATCAAAAACACAAAAATAATAGCTGCATTAAGCATCACATCCATACATTACATATTTGTGGTCATAAAGGTCAAAGGCACCATAGACTGTAATTATTCGGAAACTTCATCACTTTACACATTTCTCCATTCTATAAACAGTCCATCAAAAAAATAAACACCATGCACATCATTTTTGCCATATCATAGTCGGTTGTCTTCTAATGTATCAAGAGTTTTCATCATTCAGATGTCATTAGCTTTCTAGCCACGTACTATACAAAGTCAGATAGATTTTGCAAAGGTAGAGTTCTACTTGGATCACACCTTGTTACGTAGCATCCCAACACAAATTAAAACACATAAAATAATTCCCAAGTTGTGTGAACGAAAGATGAAATCTGTAAAGTAATCCAGGTCACCATAAGTGAAACGGTTATCTTGCTCATCCCCCTATGCGAATGACCCCAAGAATGCTGAGAGTTGGCAAAAGGACAAGCATCTTCCCTACCCAATTCCCCAAGAATCCCAAGTTCTCAAAAAGTTGCAAACATCATAAAATTTTGCAAAAGTCAAAACTCCAAAAATTTGACATCACCACCAAAGTGCATACATCAAAAGGCACATACAATAGTGATTCTCATCACTCAAAATTCAAATCCCTTTCTCAAAATAAAAATATATATATATAACAAAAATAAACAGTGATTTTTATCACTACAAAAGAGCAAGTATCCCAATACAATTGAAGAAAATAAGGGAGTCAAACTTGAATCCCTAGAACTCTCAGCATTCAGAAGGTCATGAGGTAAACCTCAGTATCGGTTTGGTGGATAGCCTATCGGTCACTGGTGGTAAACCTCCCGCATGACAATATATCTATCACATTAACTTGTGTGCAGATCAATGTTTGCATGTGGATGAGCTAGCTTATGGTATCCTAGATAGCACCGCAGATTAATCTGACTAAATACAACAAAGGAGTTAGTGGAGCTAATTAGGTGATCCTCAGTATAGGTTTGGTTGACAACCTATTTGGCACTGGCGGTATCCTGACAAATACCACATAAACGAACTCAATTGCACACACAAGGATGTGAAATAACTTGGTCAAAGACAAGTCGGATTCATACCTTGTTCAAAAGTCTTGTACGATAAAAATACAGTCTTGGCTAGTTAGTTAAAACATCTAATTCTCAAAAAACCTAACTACATTCTAAACCAGCTATAATATCTTTCAACCTTGCATCACCATTAGAAAATACAAAAAAATAACATGTATACATGAACAGTCATTTCCCACAGCAATCGTTCAAGACAAAAAGCCATAAGTCCTAAACAGTCTATGGTGCAACCGCCAAAAAAAATCACTAATTCAATTCATCCATTCCATTTGCATATCATATAAATTAGAAATATTTGCATTCATCATAACATATGCATCCATAAATATAAATTAACATGCATACATACACATTCATCAATCATTGAGCATAACATTCAATCACAACACGTGTATAAACAAAATAAAGTCATATGTATATATATCATCAAAAATGCCCATAGGCTACAATAACCGGTCATCTGACCACACAAAAAGCTAAAAGCTCAAAAAACCCCCGAGCCTAGGGCGTCGGCCACCATGATCACGCAGGATCGGTGCGACAAGAACTACCCCCCATGGTGTGGGTCCTATGGGACCCCTCAGGGTAGCTGCTGCTAGCCCCCGCATCATGCCTACTAGACCCCCCCTCATCTAGTCACCTGTGTCGAGAGGATGTTGACTGCTCAGTATCGCTCCCTCTCGAGCAACATGATGATCCACCTCCGCTAACCATAGGGATCCGCCCATCGAGGTGGCTAATATCTACCTCCAGCTCCAACCGATGCCACACCAATTCCATCTCCTACTGGTGATACATAGCCAAATTCTCATTGCACTATGCCAGTTGCATCCACAAGAGATCCCTCTCCCACGCAGCATCGGTATCCCCCTCCCATCGGTGATACATCGCAAGTGTGTTCTCATGCTCTGCTAGTTGTGTTTGTAGGAGATCCCTCTCCCACAGTGCATCCTCGAGCTCCTCATATTGCCTCCGGAGTAGCCCCACCAATCATGCATTCTTAGCATGCAACCCTACCTCCATGTCCTCTGAGACTGCTTGAGGCATTGGCATCTCTAGAACAGCAGCCTGCTCTGGCTCCCACTACTCCGAGATGTCTTGCATCTCTGGCTACTCCGGAACCCCAAAATCCTCCCCCGCAAAATCATCCACCTCTACCATATTCGCATCCTCCAATGGAACCCCCCAACCCTCACCTGGTGCCTCTGCACCCTCATCACCTACTGCTATCGCCTCTGTACCTCCCAGTGGTCCCTCTCCCCGCCATCGCCGTAGTGTCCACCACTGGTCATACTCCATGGTAGTCCTAATGTCGTCCACATCTGAGATGTCAATAGTTGTATCTGAATCCTCCCCTAGTTGTGCAATGATCGGCCAGTCTAGAGTCCTCTCATCCCCCCGATGTCGATAGACCATGGGCTCACCAACCAACCCCTGGTGCACCCCAAACTATCATGTCACCCGGTTGTAAGGGAGGAAATCTTGATCGGTCCTATGCCACCCAATCAGCCACATAAAACACATTCAAACATACAAAACCAAACAAATTCCTTTTAAGGTTTCATTTTTAATATGAAAAACAAAATACAAAAGAAGAAAAAAAACAAATAAATTGTGGTTTTCACACTGTCACAAACAACGCAACAAAATAAAGAGGAAGAGCACTCATCGGTATCGCTTCGGCTCCACCACTAGATCCGGTTCGTGCACTCATGGTGGTGGGAATATTTCGATAGCACTTCGCTTCACAAAATCAACCTCCTCCTCAGCGCTCCAAATCGCCAAAAAATTCGAATGCAAATGAGCCCAAACCCTAGTTTTGCCCCTTAAATAGGCTTTTAGGCCTGTAATTGTTCCTCCTTGGGATGAGCGCTCTAGTTAGAACTCATTCCACCCTAGGACAAATACCAGCATGGTATTCGCCCCACCCAGGGACAATTACAGAGCAAGAATTTCAAAAAGCAGTAAAAACAACAAAAAAATGACCAAAAACAAGCAATAAAATTGTCCAATCAGAGTGCTTTTGCAATTGACATTTTGGGCATGCAAAATAGACATCGGGGTCACAAATACTCGCTATCCAACTCCCTAAGAAGGCTACCATAGCCAGACCGCTCCACGGGAGGACGGATTTCCGAGCATTTCATCTCCAAATGACCTTCCAAAAAGGGTCCAAACCCACCCAAAAATAGCAATAACATTGCCAAACAAATGCGCCCTTGTGCCTGCCATTACTTGGCATAAAAAACTGACGTTGGGGTCACAAATTATATTTATCCTACTCCCCAATAAGGCTACCATAGCCGGACCACTCCACGAGAGGACAAATTTTTGATAATTTCAACCTTAAGGGGAGTCACAAAAAGGGTTAGCACCCACCAAAAACAGGTCTAAATATCAAAAAATTGCACACACATTCAATGATAAACATCTGACGATACCCTTACCTAAGTCATCTTGGGTCAAGTGACTCGTAACTTTTCTCATGTAGGTCATTCCCTCATTGATTCGTTGCTTGAGGGGGTAGTCACACTTAGCCAGCAATCAATAAGTACACACCCAATTAAGGAAATGGCATGCATTCAAAGAATCATTGACAAAGACAATCGCGCTCCTGCTTGGGGCAGCAAATAAGCAATAATCAGCTGATCAAACACTTGGCATTCATGAATCATGAACTCAATTTTCCCATAGACAAAAGGTTGTGCCCTTTGCCTATTCATGACTGATCAATGTCCAAGATCAAGTAACACCTCACCAAAAAAGGTTAACACTTGAATTGAGTTACTTCGCTCGTCAGAAGCAAGGATTCAAGAATGCATGACCTTTCCATACTTGGGGCATCAAAATTTGGTTAGGTTACTAAGAAACCCTAATCATTAGTGCTGTGGTTATCTATTTTTGCTCAGCACTGCGCCACGCACAGCACATCCCAAAAATGGGCATCTGTAGACACCAAAACAACAACTATCCAATTATGTGACTGCAAACACTGATCACATTGACACACATAGCCCCAAGGGCAGTCCCCAAAGGTTAAACAGTGGTCCTAACCACTCTCATAATAGTTTTGGAAGGTCAGGAGTCAATTTGGCACCTTCAAGCACTCTGCTCCCTATTCATTCCACCCAGGGACGATTAAAAACTGGTATTCGCCCCACCCAGGGACGATTAGCAGTATTCACTCCAGGGTGGGGCGAATAGTAGGTTTGATGGGAAAAAATTTAAATCTTGACAAATGAAAGCTCAATTTCGCTACTTAACTCTTATTTCATTGCATGGGAGGGTGAGTGAATTTTTTTGAGCATTAGAGGCAGTTACAGGGGCAGTCATGAAGCCCCTAATTAGGGAGGATTCTCCCCCCCCTTGGGAGGCATGATTGCCAAGTGGCACCTCTACATGCTCATCCAAAGAGACCTCCAGGTCTATAAATTGGTGAGTTTTCTGACGACAATATATACAGAGAAGAAGCATTTGGAGCAACGAAGAGCCGTCATTTAACTTCCACACCCACACCCTTTTGATTTGTGCCTTCCACATCCTTGATCTCTTTTGGAAAGGAGGTCATAGGGTGGTTATTGGAAGCACAAATCTAAAACAAAAACCTGAAATTTGGCCACAATATCCTACCAAAATTTTTGACAGTACCCCATAAGAGGTTTTGGACCCATCCCAAGTGGATTGGTGGCAAAATAAAGCCCCAAACGGTGGGCGTCCTGCCCCTAGGCGCCCCCCACACTGCTGCAGTCCTGATCGCCCCGTCCCAGAGCGATTAGAAATCTATGGAATATTTCCTTTCTATTATTTTTGCATTTAATTCTATGCTTCTTAGATAGGTTGTCATTCAAATTTCACATCGTTTTGAGCATTTTTGATCATGTTTCTATTATTTCTCGCCTTTGCTAACATGTAGGTAGCATCATCAAATTCCTGGTGATAGAGGCCAAATTGGGAAAATCTAACCATCTGGGTCTTCCCAAAATACCCCCAATTAGCTAATACCCAACTTTGCAGGTGATTTGGAGCTTCCTGGATATGACATTTGGGATAGTGCCTTTTGACATTTTGTTGTAGGTCTATTCGTCCCGCCCTAGAGCGAATACAAATATGTGGTGAATTTTTTGACTGTTCCATTTGCAGTGTTTTCCTTATGATGTTTTGATGCCCCTGTCAAATTTTTAGTTCATTTGGATCTATTTTAGTTATCATTTTATTTATATCCTGCATGCACTAATTGAAGGTGTGGGGATTGCCTGTTTTATTTCATCTACAGGTGCTACTGATTTATTGTTTCCTTGAATGCAAGATTTGGAAATTAGACGAGCAACAAGGATTCAAGACTCATCAACGCAAGTGGCGGCAACATTGGTCTTCCCATTTTACATGTGGGCACACGGAAGAAGGAATAGCATCCATGGGTGTAACAAGAACATTTTTTTAATGCTCCTAGCCGCTAAAAAGGGAGGAGACGAATTGTAACCGAGTTCTAAAAAATATCAATAAAAAGGGCTTTCTTCCTTATTGGCATTTTATTTGGTTTTGATTCGTTCATGCTTTCTCTCCTTTCATGCACTTTCAATTCATAGGATTTAGCGTTAAGCTTAGTTCCATTTGCATCGCACTTGGAGTTTCCTTTTTGTTTCCATATCCTCGTGCTTTCAGAGTGTGAGTGAGCATTTTTTATCTCAAAGAGGTAGTCATGGAGCCCTTAATCATGGAGGAATCTTCTCTCCCCTGACAAGACATGATGGCCAAGTGGCACCTCTGCATGCTCATGCACAAGAGACCCTCAGGTATATAAAATGGAGTCTTCTCACCCCCAAAAAGGAAAGAGCAGGAGCATTTGGAGCAATGGAGTGCTACCAAATTACATCCTCACCCCTCACTTGTGCTTCTTACATCCTTGATCTCTCTTTTGGAAGGGAGGTTATTGGGTGAACATTGGAAGTGCAATCCCGACCCAAAACCCGAACATTTGGCCACAATACCCCAACCAATTTGCTGACACAACCCCCTAGGAGGTTTTGGACCCATACCAAATGGATTTATGTCGAAACCAAGCCCCAAACGGTGGGCATCCTACCCCCGGGCGCCCCCTGCACTATTTTAGTCCTAATCGCCCCATCCCGGAGCAATTAGAAATATGTAGAAGATTTCTTGACTATTTATTTTGCATATTATTTTATGACATTCATACATGCTGCCATTCAAATTTCATGCGATTCTGATGAGTTTTGACTGTATTTTCATTGTTTTCTGCTTTCACTAATGTATAGGGAGCATCTTTGGATATAGGGCGATCGGGACCAAATATGCAAAATCCACCCTTCTGGGTCATATCAAAATGACCTATTTTGCCTAAACCCAACTTTGTAGGTGTTTTAGAGGCCTCTAGATGGGAAATTTAGGAGGTTGCATTCTAAAATTTTATGATAGTCCTAATCATCCCACCTCAAAGTGATTAGAAATCTATAGTAGATTTCTCGACTGCTCCTTTTGCAGTGTGCTCATGATGGTGTTTGCATGCTTCTATCCAAATTTCATCTTATTTTTACATGTTTTGATTACCATTTTAATTATTTCATGCATGCATTAACCGGAGGCCTTGGGGATTGCATGTTTCCCTCCATCCGTAGGTGTTATTAATCATTTGTTATTTCTCTGAACGTAGGATCTCAAAACCGAAGGGGTAGCAAGGAACTATAGATGCATTCACACAAGCGACAATGATGTTTGGCCCGCCCATTTCAAATGTGCGCATGCAGAAGATCCCGAAGGGGGGCGTACCGTCCGTGGTGTAACAAAACTATATCTAACGCTCCTAGACCCTAAAAAGGAAGGATACGTATTGTAACCATATCTCAAAGAAAAATCAATAAAATCAAGGGCTGCACTTTACATTTGCTTTATATCTCATTTCAGTTTGTTTGTTTTCCCTTTTCATGCACTTTAGTCCTTTCTTCATTCGTAGGAGCTAGCGTTACATTTGCTTTTGTTTTCATCGCACCCGGTATGCCATTGCTTCCGTATCCTTGTGCTTTCAGTGGCAATCACGGTGGGACTCTGTCCCCTAATTTTGGGATCAAAATTCTGATCAAAACTTTGTGTTTTTTCTTGCAAGTGTTAATCCTTCAAACGCTGGATTGCTACTTGTGCCACCCTGTGACGAATATAGACTAGAATTCGTGCCACCCCGGGATGAATAAGGCATTTGTCACACCCTGTGATGAATATATATTTGCTATTCATCCCACCCCAGGACGATTAAGCTCTCTGTGCGTTTTTTGGGTAGAAAATCAAAGGTATCTGGTGTGGGCAGAGAAGAGGTAGGTTGTCTGAACATCCTCTGTAATTTTTTGTCTCTGTTTCTGTGATTTTTTTGCT
Organism: Wollemia nobilis; assembly: GCA_028583015.1. NCBI lineage: Eukaryota > Viridiplantae > Streptophyta > Pinopsida > Araucariales > Araucariaceae > Wollemia > Wollemia nobilis. Next base: position 2,774,876 of record JAQPPZ010017260.1, on the reverse strand, counting down.
TTCTTTGCTTGCATAGAGAATTTCCTGCATGTTTTCTCTCTTTGCACAAGTAAAAAGAACCACACACACCATGTGACAATATAAACATCAAAGAGTTGGTCGTAAAACCCCAACACTTAATCAAGACCAATGGTGGATTTCATCACCACCTTGGCTTGAATTTTGCATACATAACCCCGATCGCTACTATTGCTAGACATAAATCCTGATGAAAGCTAACCAAGTGTAGCGAGGGTGATTCCCAGTGCATGAGGATAAGTCTTCTATGGTAGGTGTAAAAAATAGAGCGATTCCCCTTCCGTACCGCCTATGTTCCACGTACTGTTCTGCTCTCGCGTACCAATAGTTTCCCTCACGTAAGGGCGGGTATATTGAGAGGTTCGGTATAATGGCCTGGTAGTGGTATATTGAAGGGGCGACCATTTTGGGAGACATAAGAGCCCTCATATTGCATGTACAACAAAATTTTCTTTACAAGGTTTTCACCACAAAATCAAAACACACTAAACCAGATTTAGGGCACACATTTAATCCATAAACAAGATAATCACTTCTTTGTTTGTGTGGCTCCTGTTTGTTTAGTGTAGCATAAAAAATTGTAAAGAAGATAAAAACCTACACATATTTTAGAGAAACACCACCATGGTGTACACCCGTAGCCAAGTGCAATCATGGGTAAAAGCTATGAAAAGTGTACAAGGGGGCACAAGTCACCTCCGCTATAGCCACAAGGACTTGGTAATACCACCTTGGCAGCCTAACCCACAAAATAGTCCACATCATACCATGACGGAATGGGACTATATAGGGACCCCTTCAAGGGGCACGCCCATGCAACATAGACCATTTCAGGAGGATTACATACACGTGGCACTCAACATAGATGGGAGGGATCCCTTAGACAATCGTTATGAGTGGCCACTGCACGATGAAGTGCTAGAACAACATATGGTCCATAAGGAGGGGCCACATGATTACATCATCCCTCCTCTACCTCTTATTACTATTAGAAATAATAGGCCAAATACTAAGTGCAATGCTCTTCAGATAGGGCAAGCCAACTCTACCTACCCCTTTCGCATAAATGAAAGGGAGCATGAGGAAGACCACTACATTCCTCAAGAGTAATACATAGTGCGGGAACAATGCGCTTTCACACCTGCTATTTATCAGGATCGCCTATTGAGGCCAAAGCCTCGGGTGAATTTTGCTAACCTCGATAGAGGGAAGCAACCCGTAGATATATCGAATCACCATGACCGAGATATATGTGTAGGGGAGGCATCTAGGCCTCCTAGACTCAAGACAATGAATCAAATTGACTTGGCATTTGCCAAACATACCGCTCACCAAGCGCAACTCATGCAGCTTGAGCAAGACCAAAAATAGTTAGAGCACCTGTATCACCTTAGAAAAGAGCGCATTCGATGTCAGACAGATGAGTTACTCCAGAACACTATGCCTGAGAGAGTCCCAACCCCTCGCACACATAGGAAAAAACTATATGAGAGGCACAACCCCTTGGTGCAAGACAGGTCTCCATGGCCTTACCAAATGTTGCCTCCAAGACCTCCTAGACCTGAGCGAGAGACCACACCTAGAGCCAATGATTGGCACCCTCCATGGGCACCCACCCATGTTTATAGGTCATGCCTAGGAACTCCTCAAGAAGCCTATGAGGAGTTTGAGTAAGAAGAAGAGTGGGCTGAAATGCCCTACCAAGGCATGGGGGCTGTTATCCGGCTACCCCTGCATAGGCCTGAAGTTACCTACAATTCGCAATGGGAACAAACCAAGGAGGAAGAGGTAAAATCTTCCGATGCATACAAAGTGCTAGTAGAGCACTTAGAGTCTGTGGAGACCAAGAATTTTGGGCCCAAAAAGCCCACTTTATTCCAGCTCCATAGTCACCCTATGCATCCTTTAGTGCCTGCACCCCCATACCCTGAATACTTTAAAATGCCTCAATTGGCAATATTTAGAGGGGATGAGGATGCCCAAGAGCACAAGACAAGATTCCTGAGCCAATGCTTTGGCATTCAGGACAACGATGCTTTGCTTCTAAGAACATTTATAACCACGTTCGTAGGCCCTACCTCGAATTTGTTTACCCAGTTTTCGAAGCATAGCATCAGTAACTTGGACCAACTCGTGGACGCGTTCCTCAAACGTTTCACCTTCAATACCAAGAAGAAGGCATCATTAAGTGACCTAGCTAGCCTCAGGAAGTATGAGGAATAAACCATGGAGGCTTATGGAAATCGGTGGAGGACATTGCTTTCAAAGCTACCTAACCTCCCTCCCATGGCAGACCTAACCCAAATGTTCTCGAAAAGTTGCCTAAGATTGATCTCTATGCTATTACAGCTACAAAATTATACCACTCTCGAGGAAGCTCTGGTGCAAGCTAGAATCATTGATGAGATCAAGATATAGGATGGTGAGATTGCCAAGCCATGCAAGAAAGAGTGGCCCAAAAATGCCAAAACTGGGTCAACGCAACCGAAACCCGTTGCGGTCAATCAGGTTGCTATAAACATACCTAAGCCTACACAAGCAAAATAGCCCCCAAAGGCTAATTATCATACAGTTCCTACTGACACCTATGAAAATAAAAATCATAGGCAAGAGCAAAATCAGCAGCATCACCCTAGGCGACAATTCACACCCTTCATAGAGTCTAAGGATTCTTTGTTTGACTACTTGTCCATGGTAAACATGATAAACCTGCCAAAAATTCAACTCATAGACCCCAACGCACCAAAACCCAAGGGCTATAGGGAAGACCTATACTATAGATTTCACCGATAGAAAGGACATGATCTTTATGCGTGTTGTAAGTTTAAAAGCTTAATGCAAGATCTAATAGACAATAAGATGCTAGCAGTGGATAATCACGTAGCACCAAACAACCAATATATGGAGGTCTTCAAAGACCCCCTGCCTGCCCATGATTCATAGGGAAAGACTCTTCAAGTCAATGAGGTGACACAAAACTGCCCCATGTAGGGGTATGTAGGTATGATAAGCATAGTGACTCAAAACAAGAGGTACCCAAGCACAACTACTCCCATAGCAGCTACAACAGAGGTTCCATCAACGTCATAACCTCAATAGCACCCTACACAACCTCCTCTGCCTAGACCAGTGGCCACGATTCAAACTAAACTTACCCAAAGTTTAAGGACCACATCGGCTAGGCTTTCCATCTATGAGCTCATACAACAATCACCGCCCCATTGGGAGGCTCTAATGGAGATACTTAAGGCCATCGAGCTACATCCCCACAAAGCAAATTATTTCAACAACTTTGTGGGGCATGTAAAATGATACACAGAACCCGTCATCACCTTTAGAGAAGACAAACTAAAATTGATGACTGATGATATGGCGGATCCACACCTACATATCATTGCATGGGTCAACGGGACTCCATTTAAGAGGGTGTTAGTGGACACTGGCTCATCCAGTAATATAATCACAACAACAACATTGAAACACCTCAAGTTGCTAGCATCACACATTGTTGCCTACGCCTATACTCTTCGAGCATTCAATGACGCGATATGCTCGATGGTTGGCACAATTTTCCTACCCATCCAAGTGGGACAAAAGACTATTCCCATGTTGTGCCACATTTTGGAAGGCGATATGGCCTATATTATCTTGATGGGCCGGCCTTGGATCAGGGACATGAAGTGTGTCCCTTTGATATCCCATCAATGCCTAAAGTACACATATGAAGGGCAAGTACATGTAGTCCCAATAGAATTAGAGCCCTTCAAGTATTTCAATGCGGTGTAGTTGATGCCACAATCAACCCTTCCATTGACACATTTGGACTTTTAGTTGAATCCATCCAAACAGGGTCTAATTCTGCATTCATGCCCACTATTAAGTCCCTCAGATCCCCAGCTGGGTCCATCTTCATTGTTTGGTCCTTCACCAACGACGCCACCTACGATGGCCACACCGAAAGACAATGGGAAGAAACCCCTTGAAGAGGCACCGCCATCATTCTCAACCATCTCTATCGAAGAGGTGCCTAGCCGGATGGAAGTCGAGATGCCTAGTTCACCTGACATGGATTGGACTCAGGAAGAAATCCCATTCCCTCCCACTCAACCGCCAACAATCACCGTTGATATGGCCAATACGGGCCTGGGGGAGTATCTAGTGCAGAACATCGTAGCAACAACCCCGCTTGAGTCCATACAGGAAATGGGGAGACCTTGCCTCCCCATCGGCACTGTTGTCCCTTTGGGCTACCCATCAAATCAGAAAAATTTTGTATATGGGGGCCTCGACAACAGCATTGAACCTTACCTGGAAGAGGAAGAGTACAAAGAGCTCTTTACTGAGAACGTCAACTATCTGTCCAACCTGGACTTCGCTTTGAAATACCTTGGCCAATGTAATTGTCATGGATATGGGTTAGGCATATATGAACAAGGAGTGCACATTATTTGTCAACTAAGATATCAGATGCCATATGACAAATAAGGAGTAGGGTTCAACCACCCTCTACCCTTTGACATCTTGGTAGAGAACATGCAATGCCTAGGGCTAGGCAACAAGGATGGGTTTGCACAAGATCCATATGCCAATCCTAACACAACATATACATTGGGGGATTATCTCCCATTGTTAACAACTAACCTTGTGGGCCTCAACAACTCCTCCCCTTCGATCGAGAAAGGGGAAAGTTCAAGAACTTACCTCCAAAAGGGATATAGACAAGGCCAAGAAGGATATTCAGAAGACGAGTCAGAGTATGAGGTAGCACCTTGGGACCCTTTTGAGTCTGATAGCAATCACTCACAAGTGATACCCATATATGACTATTAGGAGAACTTCATGACGATGTTCCCCTTGAAAGCTCCAATCGAGCAAATGCCACCTCAAAAGAATCAGGTCCTCCCACAGAGAGCGGAACAACTCCAATGGGACAAAATTAACTTGCTCGAGCATAGTGAGCCCCACATGCCGCAAACAGTTGTCAGAGCCAATGAAGGCCTATGGATATCTAACAGTGATTATGAATATGAGACTGGGATGACCTATCTCAAGCATATGCGACAGCAGCAATACCCCATGGAAATTGATGATATGTTTGAACAACTAAACATGGGTACAAGGCATAGGTGGCACCTAAACCAAGCATAGTTAGACCAAGTGTTACATCTGTCACTTCAAGCATACATAGAGCACCTTTCGCCTAGAGACCCTATAGAGCCATCAGTGCCAAGGGTAGATCCTGTCCTTTTATCTGCACATAAGGCCGATCCGTTTGTGCCAATACCCACAGAGCCAGATCCAAAGCATAAATATCACTAAGAATGTCCGAGTCACCACCCGCACGGTAATGGAGACCAAATTCACTTCATCAACATGATCTCCATTGACTTAACCGCCCCCATACACAATCTAGTTGATCTAGCATGACCATTGTATCTAAACCTAGATGCCATAAAATGGGATCACGCTAACTTGCCACCATCCCTATCAGAGTATTGTCCTTGCAATGATATGCTTCATTTCACCCCAAGACCAACTCAAGATATCTTCCATGCTGAAGAGGAACCCAACGTTCCAAACATAGATCTAAACTCAGCAAATGATATCCACCTGATCCCAACTCCACATCAGTTGGAGGATGGGTCCCACATGTCAGTCGAAGAGACGACTGACGTAGACATCAACTCTGATCCAATGAATCTGCAAATCATCAAGATGGGGATAAGTCTATCCCCAGAAAAGCAATCTGATTACATTACCCTTCTCAAAGAGAAGGAGTTTTTTGCATGGTCCTACAAAGACATGTCGGGGCTAGATCCTTAGCTAGTCACACATAATATAACGCTTGATCTGATAGTCAAGACAGTCAAGCAAAAACTACGTAAGATGCACCTAAAAGTAGCCTTAATGGTAAAATATGAGCTACAAAAGTTTTTGGATGCACAGTTTGTCATCTGCATGGATTACCCACCATGGTTGTCCAACATGGTACCCATCAAGAAGCTGGACGGGAGGATTCACATATGCATCGATTTTTGAGATCTAAACAAAGTGAGTCCCAAGGATGATTTATACTTGCCTAGCATTGACACATTGGTAGATGCTACAATAGACCATGAAATGATTTCCCTCATGGATGGTTTCTTGGGATACAACCAGATTCATATCAATCCTGAGGATCAACTAAAAATGGTGTTCACAACACCTTGGGGGAAATTTTCTTATAAGGTCATGCACTTTGGCCTTAAATATGCTGGCGCCACCTACCAACGTTCTATGACATACATCTTCCACGATCACATGCATAAAAATTTGGAAGACTATATGGATGATTTGTTGGCAAAATCTCTTTTGTGCCCAAATCATCTCGATGACTTAAGCAAGATCCTCGATCGCCTCATCAAACACAAAGTCAGACTAAACCCTAAGAAGTGCATGTTTGGCATCACATCTAGAAAACTCTTGGGTTTCATAGTCTCCAAACGAGGCATCGAGGTAGATCCAAATAAATTCAATGCAATCCTTGAAATTCTTCCCCCAACCATCATCAAGTAGCTCAAAAGCTTACAGGGAAATGTCACGTCAATCAAGTGCTTCATAGCGCAATTATCTGACAAGTGTCGACCCATGAATAAATTATTACACAAGGGGGTAGCATTTCACTAGGATGATGAGTGCTAGTCAGCCTTCGACGACATTAAAAAATACTTGGCTTCATCGCTAGTATTGGCACCACCTAGACCAGGAGTGTCATTCTATTTATACATCTCAGCTACTGAGGTGGCATTGGGCACCATGCTAGCCTAGAAAAATGAACTACATAAAGAACAAGCTACTTACTATCTTAGCCGCACCTTGGTCAGTTATGAACTTAACTATGCATACGTCGAGAAGCTATGCTTAGCAGTGGTATTTTCCACCAAAAAGATATGTCACTACATGCTGAGAAATACGACGTATTTTGTGTCTAAGGAGAATCCATTACGGTACATGATGAGTCATACTTATCATAGTAGTTTTACGGTGAAATGGATCATGTTGTTAATGGAGTTTGACATCGAATTCATTGGAAAAAAGTCCATCAAAGGTTAAGTCATCACCGATCAACTAGTAGAGGCTCCTCTCAAAGATGATCAACCTCTGATCGTAGAGCTACCCGATGATGGGGTCTTCCATGTCTCATAATCGCCAGATTCTGATGATCCTGAGTCACAAGTCGACATAACCTTATTCTTTGATGGTTCTAAATGTGAGCAAGGGGGTGGTGCGAGAATCGTATTATTCACACCGCAAGGGGCTCCAATGCCTCTATCATTTAAACTTGATTTCTCATGCACCAACAATAATTCCCAATACAAAGCCTTTCTCATAGGTCTTTAGACAGTAATCACCATGAACATCAAACGCTTGAACATATTTGGTAATTCACTGTTAATCATCAATCAAGTGAAAGGGGTATTGCAATGCAAATACCTAGTTCTACAGGCCTACAAATCCCTTGTGGATAAATTCTTGACAAATCTTGAATGGTACGACATCGAGGCACTCCCTCGATCATCGAATCATTTTGTGGACACTATGGCCTCCTTGGGGTCACTAATCCCGCAAGACCCTTCTGGTGAAATGACAACCATTCAAGTAAAAATATTATCTCAATCCATGATGGAGCGTGCAAGCTCTAACATAACGCCAGGAATCCACCTGATCTAGATTGAACCATCTCAGGATAGGTTCACTCGAATCCATGATAGCCTGAATCACGCCAACTAGGGGTCCTTGTTCTCCCCTATTCCCCTTAATAGCAACACAACGCTATTTTTACAAGTTCATTTCCACTCAGCTTTTTTTAGGGATAAAATTCAAGAGGGATTGGCAATTCATACCATTGAGGTTTCTGATCAGCAGGATTGGTACACACCCATAAGAGACTACCTCAAGCTAGATAATCTCCCACTTGTATTGACAAATGCCACAAAAAGATCATTCAAACAAAAAGTGGCAAAAAATGTCTTGCTAGGAGACATTTTGTATCGTCAGAGCTACAAAGGGATCCTCCTCTATTGCTTGGACCAACAGGAGTCTACTTGGGCGATCACCCAAGCACACAATGGTAGATGCGGTGGCCACTTCAGCGGTATGGCCATCGCAAAGTGCATTCTTTGCATGATCTATTATTGGTCATCTTTAGAGCGAGATTGTTGTGCGTATGAAAGGAAGTGCATGAAATTTCAACACTATGTTAATTTGACACACGTACCTTCTTAGGCCTTGCAGCTGATCCAATCGGGTTGGCCATTTTCACAATGGGGCCTAGATCTAATTAGAAAGATCTCCCCTACATCGTCAGATCATCACATCTTTATCATAACGGCCACAGAGTACTTCACCAAGTGGGTGGAAGCAATTCCGCTTACCTCTACGACTGGGACCCACATTGCGGAGTTTATTTTACATAACATCATATGTCATTTTGGTATTCCATCCAAGATCATCTCGGATAATGGGATGTCATTTAAGAACAAATACGTGCGTGCTTTAACACCAAATTACAAAATTTAGCAGGTTTTTCGACACCTTATTATCCATAGACAAATGGATAAGCAGAGGCATCAAACAAAATGCTAGTTGCCATCATTAAAAATACAATCACAGATAGTCACAAGGATTGGCACATTCAAATCCCACTTGCTCTTTGGGATTATCGCACTAGCATTTGGATGCCCACCAGGGCAACTCCATTTTTGTTGGTGTATGGCTTCGAGGCAATCATGCCTCTCGAGTTAGAAATACCTTACCTACGCATATCAATGCAAGAGTTCATCGATGATGACACTGCATGGTAGGCCCGGTTAGACCAACTTACGTTGCTCAATGAATGACATGTCAATGCTCTCGATCATTTATGTATCTATCAAGAGCGACTTAAGAAAGCATACAACATGAAAGTTCACTTGAGGGATTTTCAGGTTGGTGACTTGGTATTAAAAGAGAACTAACAAAATTCTAACTTGCTGCCCAATTTAAGGGACAAGTTCATGGTAAATTGGTTAGGTCCTATTGTGGGTGATCCACAACACACCCCAAAATTGGGGACCCACCTTTTTGCAGGCTTGCAGAGAAGAATCTCGGTGACCCAGATGCTAAAATTGAAGAAAAGAGAAAAAATGCCTAAGTGTTGAAAAGTGTCACGAAATCGCGACATGTCGCGAAATCGCGACTTGTCGCGCCATCGCTGCTGGAAGCAGGAAAGTTGTCACGAAATCGCGACATGTAGCTCCATCGCTGCCGAAGAGGAGAGAAAAGAAAAATTGAAAGTTGTCACGAAATCGCGACATGTGGCTGAGAAGAAAAGAAAAGTTGTCGCGAAATCGTGACATGTCGCTGAGAAGAAAAGAAATGGTGTCGCGAAATCGCGACATGCCGTTGAGAGGAAAAGAAATGGTGTCGCGAAATCGCGACATGCCGTTGGAAAAAAATGAAAATGGTCACGATTTCGCGACGTGTTTTGCCGAAGCGTACGGATGATGAAAAGTGTCACGATTTCGCGACGTGTTTTGGCAAACTGTACGGAAGATGAAAAGTGTCACGATTTCGCGACGTGTTTTGGCAAACTGTACGGAAGATGAAAAGTGTCACGATTTCGTGACGTGTTTTGGCAAACTGTACGGAAGATGAAAAGTGTCACGATTTCGCGACGTGTTTTGGCAAACTGTACGGATGATGAAAATGGTCGCGATATCGCGACAGGTTTTGCCAAAGGTTCGGAACATAAAAGCGGTAGCGATTTCGTGACGTGTTTCGGGAAAGCGTACGGAAAGAGAAAGCGGTAGCGATATCGCGACAGTTTGTGGCAAGCAGGTTCGGGGATAAAGGCGGTAGCGATATCGTGACAGTTTGTCGAAAGAAGGCAAGAAAGTGATAATGGTCACGATGTCGCGACGTAAAGTTGCCAAGGAAGCCCGACGGAGAAATGGTAGCGATTTCGCTACAGCTTGGTGAAAAGGAAGCCCGACGGAGAAATGGTAGCGATATCGCTACAGTTTGAGGAAAGAAGGTTCAAAAGCAAAAACGGTCGCGATATCGCGACAAGATGCTGCCGGAGACGTACGGCCGGGAAGAGCGTCGCGATATCGCGACATGTCGCCGTTTTTGTGGCCAAGAAGGTGAACAGGCGGCATGCAGTTTTTGTCGGGTTTTTTGCAGAGTGGCGTTACAGAAGGCGCAGAGGGCGTGTGACACGTGGCATGCAAGTGTCAGGTCTGCAGAAGCGTTACATGCAACGAAGGATTTTAGGCGTTTTGGCGTTAAACATGGAATAAAGACAAGGAAAAGGTGGGAATTTGAAGGGTCACATGCAGGAAGATGAAACAAATCGACACAGGGAGAATCGAAGAGCCGTTTCTATTAGTATAAAGCTAGAAGTGTAGATTGAAGGAAGGGTTGGAAATTGCCGATTGCGAGTTGCGAGAGACAAGAGCTTCGTGTTATTCTAGGCCTGCACTTGGGCAATTTCCTTCTTTTTTGTTCCGGAATATTTTTGCCTGGAACATTCTTTGAATGTAATTGACATATCATTTAATATAAAATACAGAGTATTGGCATCTCATTGATGAGAAAGAAGGAGTCATTTTGTGCATGCATGATTTAATGTTTTATCTTTCATTCCAGACTTCCGAGGCTTTTAGGTGAAGTTTAATGCAAGTGTGCTTGGTTGCTTCATACGAATGCCTAGGTCCGGAATTACAGTAGAAACCCTAGAAACCAACACCTAATTTATTTGGATTGTGCGAGTTTGCAGGTTCATTAGATTAGGTTGTATGCATAAAACCTCATTATCTTCGGTTTCATCGAATTGATGGCAGCATTCTGACTGTAATTTAGTTTCTTTTTCATTTACCTTTTTGTTCAAACCCTTGCTTTATTTTCTGCAATTTAATTATTGTATCCAAATAAATAACCGAAAATCCATCAGAATCCAAGATTAAAGTACAATTATTCAATTTGAGTCCACTGTAATTTCAGATTAGATAAACCCCAGTGCCCCTTGTTAACATCCACTTGCAAACCCTAAGATATTCCTGGCATTTCATTTGAACAACATTATTTAAGCATAACAGGAACCTTGGAGAAAGTTCTTTTCTTTGCAAGCAGAGGATTTTTGGACTCAGATCCTACCGGAGAGTGTGCTTTCACAACTGGGTGAAAACACCACTCAACAGATTGGCGCTAGAAGGAGGGCCGAATTGGTTTATCTATTTTGATTTTCATATCTGAGTATTTTGTTTTTGATTTAATTCTAAAATTATTTACGGCTAAACTGCAACATCATTTTTTGTTTTTGTTGCAGGTTTTCTTCGAAATAGCCGAGGGTTTCTTCAGGCAGGCTGGACCCACCACGCCGTATTGCGACCAGGTCTCAAACAACCGGAGAAACCATTTTTCATGACCTTACTGGTACTCCCAAGGGTAAAGCCAAGCAAGTCGTAAGCACACCAGTCGCAAAAGGCCTGTTTTCTCCAGGAACGTCGAGTGGACCTACGCCAGTAATATCCTTTGCTCCTAGTGTGCCTATAGTTAGTAATATTTCTACTGCTATTGTAGGTCTGTCTACATCAATTCTGAGTCAAATGGCTCAAGCTCCAGTAGCTCCTTGGTATGGAGCTAACAATACTCCTTTGAATATTGCTGGGGATATCCATGAAATCCCCAAGAACATTGAAATATTTTTGCCTAAATACAAGCCAGATGGCCTAAGAACAGCAGAAGAACATATCCAAGCCTATAGGGATGTTTTAATTAGGCTGCAAGTTCAGCATGAAGATGTAGCCTGCAGACTTTTCCCCATGAGCTTGGATCCAATAGCATATGAATGGTATATATGCTTGCCAACTGGTTCAATCACCTCTTGGACACAAATGGAAAATGCCTTTGTCAATCAATTTAGGTCACCCTTAGATCCCGCAACTATTTACAATCAGTTTATTACATGCAAACGGGGCCAAGGGGAACCAATCCGAATGTTTAATCAGAGATTCCAAAAGAACTATAACAGAGCAATTAGACATTTTGCCATCGATCCCGCAGTGGCTTTGCAGATATATTTTGGGGCATTGGACCCCATGACAGCTATGTTTGCAAGGCGTAATCCTCAAGTCACCACGCTGGCTTTGGCCTATAATGAAGCCATGACTATTGAGCAGCAGTTGACACCGCAAGGCTACGGGTTTACCCAGATGCCTATGATGGGACAGTGTGCTCCATATGGTCAAGCTACCCAGGAAAATCAACTCATGGCACCACAAATGCCAAGTATGAATGCCTTCCCATATCAGTAGCCGTATCCACCAGCACCCGCATATGCACCCATTCCAATCCAACCAATCACAGCCATTCCACCTGTTCTTGCATTTTTGCAGAATAGTCAATCAACTACGCAGGAAACTAGTCAAGTCAATCCTCAAGCCATAGTTCCTGTTCCGAATCCAATCCCGATTCAAGGTATTAATCCATATGGGAATCAAATTCCTCAGAACCCGACCCAAATGTGGAATCAAGACCCCATTAATTATGCGAATCCAATAGGGGTTAACAACAATATGATTCCACCGAAGGATGTTTTTTCGGAAGTCGAAGAGCTCAAGAAACTAGTGCATAAACTAAGCAATGACAGGGTTCAACAGCAGAAGTATGACTCCCATGCCCCTCACCCAAACCAGAATTTTAACAATAGAGGGAGGCACTGGAACACCAAGCCAAACAATGGGGGAGTTCCTGCTCCCATTGCTAATCAATTAGATGCTTCTATAGGCCCTAGCCAATCTAATTCTCTTTTGAATCTTTCAGATTTGGCATGGGAAAGGGGGTGCAGGTTACATAACACAAAAGAACACAATGAGAGGAATTGTCCTGAGATTGCTAGATACACTCATTGTCTTCAAGCACAAGTTGATGATTTGGAACTAGTATCAAATGAGGATCCATCGTATCATCAAGATGAAAATATTATGGTGATGGAAACAGTATATCACCAAGAGGGTGAAAGCGAGGAGGAAGAAGACGAAGTTTTGGAACAGGAGGTGCAAGCTTTTCGAGATTTCGGAAAGGGGACTCATGGGTACCATTTGAGGAGTAAATCTAAAGCCCCTAAAACCTCATCAACACCTCCAAACAATTCTATTATTCCTCCAGATACAAAGGCAAGTAACAACCCTCCCCCTCCACTCAGAAGAGAAATGTCTAATGACGTCCAGAAGACAGTCAAATTCGAAAAACCAAATTATGACGTAGTGGAGGATATGAAGAAGTCCAAATCTAGCCTTTCATTCCTGGACGCAACTAAATTGCCTGGTCAAAAGGAGGCGTTGATAAGAGCTTTGAACTCACCTGATCCGATGTGGAAGGAAAAAAGAGCTGAATCCCATCTGATTTTGTGAAAGGAGAGAAGGGATGTCCCGCCATTCTTATTGACTCTGAGAATTGCGGGTAAGAACTTGCATAACTGTTTGGTGGACACAGGAGCCACGAGCAACCTCATGCCTACGGAGATATGCAAAATGCTAGGTCTGCAGCCTGTTTCATCCAAATGTACAGTCCTGCAACTGGACAGATCAGAAGTAAATGTAGTGGGGACTTTATATGATGTCAAGATTCAATTGAATTCTGAACCCAGGGTTCAGCAGGTTGTGGACATTTTGGTGGTTAATATCCCGAGTAGGTATGGAATGCTACTTGCTAGGGATTGGATGAAAACGTTGAATGGCTATTTTGCAACAGACCGCTCGCATATGTGGCTACCATGGAAGGGAATTGCAAATCAAATAAGAGTGGAAAACGAACCGAGGCTTAAAGAGATTATAACAGATTTTAACAAGCCGAATGAAGTTCAGTTTTCTGAGCCAGACTTAGGAGTCTATGCGCTTGATGTTGAGGAATCTGCTGAAGAGTTTAAAGAAGAAGTGTGTCATGGTCATTCTTCTGAAGAAAATGATTACACGTGGTTGCTCAAGTTCGATGGATCAAAGTCTAGACAGGGAGAAGGAGCTGGAGTCGAGCTCACGGGTCCAGGAGGTAAACCATTGCTAGCTGCCTACAGATTGCAATTTCCTTGCACAAACAATGTGGCAGAGTACGAAGCATTGATCTATGGTTTACGTCTAGCATTGAGCAAACATGTTAAATGCTTGAAGGTTTTGGGAGATTCTGAGTTGGTTGTCAAGCAAATCAAAGGACAGTATACATGCCGCGACAAAAGACTGAGCCTTTATAGAACTAGGGTTATGGATCTCATGGAGGAGTTTGATGCATTCAACATAGCCCTTATTTCTAGGAGAGGAAATCGAATAGCAGACTCTCTTGCAGTCGTCGCGGGCATGTTAAACCCGGTGGTTATAAAAAGATGTAAAAATTTTTCCATTGAGCTGGTTCCTTGTCCATCAATACCTGATAATGTAAAGAATTTCCAGGTTTTTGAAAGTGACAGGCACATCTTCAAGTTTGTCACAAACTCGGGTATTTTTGAAAACCAGGTGATTGATGAGGAACAAAGGTGGCAGGATGAAACAGAAGAAAGTGAAACTGCGTATCAATCCAACAAAATTCCTAAAGACGTGGTTTCATTAGAAAAGATGTTCGACATGGAATGCAAGAACAAGAAGAGAAAAAGAGTCCCACTCCCCAAAGATGCATGCGATTCAATTAATCTAGGGAGTGCAGACAATCCAAAGGAGGTGTACATAGCAAAGGCATGTACAGAGGAAGAAAGGAGCAACATAATACAGGCATTGAAGCATTACATAGATTGTATTGCTTGGAACTACAATGAGCTGAAGACTTACAACCAGAACATTATCACACATACCATTCCTTTGAAGCCAGACTCCAAGCCTTTTAGGCAAAGACAACGAGTTGTTAACCCGCTATTGGAGCCTTTGATCGAAAAGGAGGTTAAAATATTATTGGAAGCGAAAATCATTTTTCCTGTTAGGCACTCAACCTGGGTGGCCAACCTCGTTCCAGTAAGGAAAAAGAGTGGAGAGATTAGGCTGTGCATAGATTTTCGAAATCTTAATAAAGCCTCTCAAAAAGACAATTATCCATTGCCATCAATTGATGAAATTCTGCAAATGGTAAATGGATCTGAAATGATGTCCTTTCTCGATGGATATTCTAGGTACAACCAAGTTCTTATACATCCAGATGACAGGATGAAAACGGCCTTCACTACCAAGTGGGGGACATTTGCATATAAGAGAATGTCGTTCGGACTGTTAAATGCTGGTGCAACTTTTCAACGCGCCATGGATTACGCATTCAAAGGGCTAATAGGCAAATGCATCATCGTGTATGTGGATGATATCCCGGTTTTCTCGAAGAAGAGAGAGGATCATGTTAAAGATTTGAAGAAAGTGCTTCAAAGATGGAGAGAACATGGAATTTCCTTAAATCCCAAAAAGTGCATTTTCGGAGTAACAGAAGGGAAATTATTGGGTCACATCATTTCAAAAGAGGGCATATCCATCGACCCAGAAAGGATACAAGCTATCCAAAACCTACCTCTCCCGAGCAGTAAGAAAGAATTGAGATCTTTCTTTGGGCAAGTCAATTTTGTGAGGAAGTTTATCTCTAGCTTTGCTGAGATAGCCAAACCTCTGAACCAAATGCTCAAGAAAGATGTGGATGTAAAATGGAACGAGGAAAGTAGAGTGGCTTTCCAGAATATCAAAGATGCCATTTCCAGAGCTCCTGTCCTTATAAGCCCAGACTACTCCAAGCCTTTTTATATTTATGCTTTTGCATCAGAACACTCCTTTGCGAGTGTCTTAACCCAAAAAGGTGAGGATAGTGCCGAAAAACCCATTGCATTTTTAAGTGCCCCCTTGAAAGACGCTCAATTAAGGTATTCGATCCTTGATAAGCAAATGTACGCACTTTTTAAAACTGTGAAAAAATTTAGGCACTACATCGTGCACAGCAGAATTATCGCCATCGTGCCCGATTCTGCTGTCAAGACCATGTTTTTACAGAATGAACTAGGTGAGAAGAGAGGAAAGTGGATTTCAACCATCCAAGAATTTGATCTCGAAATCCAATCAATGAAACTAGTTCGAGGACAGGGACTGGCGAAGGCGATCGCAGAAAATAATCCGCAAATAACAGGTCAATGCTCAAATACATAATACATGGCTAAGGACGACTGGTATGTTGATATTGTGCAATTTTTATTGACTGGTAAGTGTCCTTCTAATCTGAATTCAACACAGAGAAGAGCCTTAAGGCTTAAATCTATCAATTATCTGATAAAATCTGGTGTGCTTTACAGGAAGAATCATGAAGGTATCTACCTGAGGTGCTTGAGCAAAGAAGAAGTTGCCAGGGTGTTGCAGGAATTTCACGGGAAACATGGAACTGGTCATGGTGCAGCCAATGCTACAACACATCAAATCCTGAGAGCAGGATACTACTGGCCACATATTTTCAAGGATGCGCATACCCATGTACGATCTTGTCACATCTGTCAAGTGGCTGCAAATAGAGAGAGAAATGCAGCCATGCCGTTGCAGCCTGTAGTCGAAATGAGACCGTTTGCACAGTGGGGACTAGATTTCATCGGGGTTATTAACCCAAATTCTTCTGATTCTCATAAATTCATTTTGACAGCTACGGACTACTGTACAAGGTGGACAGAAGCGATTCCTACTAAACATGCCACCACCGATGTTGTGATTAAATTTCTTGAGGATCAAATTATAACAAGATTTGGAATGCCCGACTCTATTGTCAGTGACAATGGTAAAGCTTTTATTTCTACACAATTTGCAGATTGGGCATATGATAACAAAGTGAGCTTAAAGTTTGCATCCAATTACTATCCTCAAGGAAATGGGTTGGCCGAGTCTTCAAATAAGAATTTGTTGAATACTATTAAGAAGTTGCTTGGAAAAGAACCCGCGGGATCGGCACAACCAACTAAAGTTTGCCCTTTGGGGAGATAGGACCAGAGTGAAAGAGTCCATAGGGAATACTCCCTATCATTTGGTCTATGGGCAAGACCCGATATTTCCAACAAATTTGAAGTTGCAGACCTTACATTTCATACAAGAGTACTTGGGGACAGATGATCAAGTTGAAGCCAGGTTGAGCCAGTTGTTGCACCTTGATGAAAAGAGAGAAGAGGCCATGAATCACATGAATAAACACCAGGAAGTTATCAAGAGATGGTTTGACAGAAGGGCCAAAGTTAAATCATTCAGAATTTCAGATTTGGTATTACTATGGGACAAAAGACATGAGGAAAAAGGGAATCACCAAAAGTTTGATTGTCTTTGGTTGGGCCCATATCAGATTTCAGAGATTCTTGGGAAGAATACCTTCAGGCTAAAAACATTAGAAGGGGAAGATTTCATGCTACCGGTTAATGGGCAGATTTTAAAGCATTATTTTAGCCCTTAGGTTTTGAGACTTTGATATTATTCTTTTGATCTTGGTGGGGGATTTTCAGATTTTGTTTTTTATTGTTTAGGATTGTTAGTCTAGCTAGGATTTTGGTTATGGATTTGATTTCAATTGACATGTGTGTTAATTTTGAAAAAAATAATAAATAAATAAATAATAAAGAATAAAAAATTGAGATGTCAACTTATGCTTAAGGTTAGGAGAATATGAAATATTGGAATTATCTTGTAAAAGCTCCACAAGTAACACAAGCAGTTTAATAATATTGTTTGATTTTGGGATGCATGAAAGAATCAGTTTTGTATGACAATTCATTCCATTTGTAATTCAAGAAATAATGCATTCATGTTCCATCTCACCTTACATACATCTCATCTTAGTTACATATGCATCTTAGGTACAAGCCATTAAAGTATGTCAAATCCTCTTAGGGTTGTGTTATAACATATATGTAAGTAGCTCCTAAGGTTGGAAACTGAGTCTTGAGATATCTAGAACCAAGCACGTCTCATACATTAAAAAGGATCTTGAGCAAAATGATCAAAACCTAACTTGGAGGAAAAGGTTGGGCGAAAGAAGTATTTCATGTCTATCCTATTTATGCAACATGATCCTTAAAACAGTGGTTTTGACCACTTCCATAGAGCTTAAAGCCTAAAATCAGAGTAGTAAGGATAGGGTTAAATCCTCATCAAACTTAGGTTGAGGATCCAATTCCCCAAAGCTTTGATTTGACCCACATGGAGTAGTAAGGATAGGGCATAAATTCTCATCTCGGTTGGTTGAGAATCTGATTCCCCAAAGCTCTTATGTCTCATTTCATAGTAAATCTTGGATTGTAAGGATTGTACTATTTGTCCTCTGCAAAGGATGGGTAGTCATCCCCAAGGTCTAAGCAACAAAATTAATATTTCTCATCTAAAGTTTGGATTGTAAGGATCGTACTACATGTCCCTAGCCAGGATGGGTAGTCATCCCCAAGGTCCAAGAAGTAAAAAAAAATAAAAATAAATATAAATATATAATAAATAAATTTTTCCCATCTCATCTTTATTTTGGATTGTAAGGATCGTACTACTTGTCCTCTACAAGGGATGGGTAGTCATCCCCAAGGTCCAAAGAAATGGAGATAAGTTTTGGATTGTGGGGTTAGATATGCCCATGCATGGCATCATGTCTTGCCTAAAAAACAAGACCACCGATTGTCTAGAGGGTTAGACTAGCATGACCATTTCTTCCATAACTGGTTTAATTATTTTGCTTAAAGTGAGGTAATGAACTCTAAATCAGAATAGTAAGGATAAGGTTAAACTCTCATCTCGGTTGGTTGGGAGTCTGATTCCCCAAAGTTCTGATTTCACATTCACTTGCACATGGGTTCTAGATAGTAGGGACTCATAACCAACTTTGGGATACAATAAGGTAATGAATTAGTGGATCCTAAGAGGGTTTGGCAATCTTGAATGCTTGTACATAGTAATAGAAGAAGGACCATGCCTTTTATGGAAGCAAATCTCCTTGCACATTCATTAGGGTACACAAATCAGTCACCATCCCATATATGCATTCATGCAAAACTGATAATGGAATGTTGATCAATTTCAAACGATAGGGAATGAAAGCACATTGCACATACTGAGCTAATACTTGATGATTCTGATGATTCATGTACTTCTGATCTTTGGGCATTTGTTATTTTGCTTATGTGCTAACGTATATTTGCGAGTTTGTGATATGTTTCAGGTTGGGTTCTTACTAAAATGCTCAAGAGCATTTGACAGCAGAGTCGCCATTTGTTGTGGGTGATCCACAACACACCCCAAAATTGGGGACCCACCTTTTTGCAGGCTTGCAGAGAAGAATCTCGGTGACCCAGATGCTAAAATTGAAGAAAAGAGAAAAAATGCCTAAGTGTTGAAAAGTGTCACGAAATTGCGACATGTCGCGAAATCGTGACTTGTCGCGCCATCGTTGCTGGAAGCAGGAAAGTTGTCGCGAAATCGCGACATGTAGCTCCATCGCTGCCGAAGAGGAGAGAAAAGAAAAATTGAAAGTTGTCGCGAAATCGCGACATGTGGCTGAGAAGAAAAGAAAAGTTGTCACGAAATCGCGACATGTCGTTGAGAAGAAAAGAAATGGTGTCGCGAAATCGCGACATGCCGTTGAGAGGAAAAGAAATGGTGTCGCGAAATCGCGACATGCCGTTGGAAAAAAATGAAAATGGTCACGATTTCGCGACGTGTTTTGCCGAAGCGTACGGATGATGAAAAGTGTCACGATTTCGCGACGTGTTTTGGCAAACTGTACGGATGATGAAAAGTGTCACGATTTCGCGACGTGTTTTGGAAAACTGTACGGAAGATGAAAAGTGTCACGATTTCGCGACGTGTTTTGGCAAACTATACGGAAGATGAAAAGTGTCATGATTTCGCGACGTGTTTTGGCAAAGTATACGAATGATGAAAATGGTCGCGATATCGCGACAGGTTTTGCCAAAGGTTCGGAACATAAAAGCGGTAGCGATTTCATGACGTGTTTTGGGAAAGCGTACGGAAAGAGAAAGCGGTAGCGATATCGCGACAGTTTGTGGCAAGCAGGTTCGAGGATAAAGGCGGTAGCGATATCGCGACAGTTTGTCGAAAGAAGGCAAGAAAGTGATAATGGTCGCGATGTCGCGACGTAAAGTTGCCAAGGAAGCCCGACGGAGAAATGGTAGCGATTTCGCTACAGCTTGGTGAAAAGGAAGCCCGACGGAGAAATGGTAGCGATATCGCTACAGTTTGAGGAAAGAAGGTTCAAAAGCAAAAACGGTCGCGATATCGCGACAAGATGCTGCCGAAGACGTACGGCCGGGAAGAGCGTCGCGATATCGCGACATGTCACGATTTCGTGACATGTCGCGTTTTTGCGGCCAAGAAGGTGAACAGGCGGCATGCAGTTTTTGTCGGTTTTTTGCAGAGTGGCGTTACAGAAGGCGCAGAGGGCGTGTGACACGTGGCATGCAGGTGTCAGGTCTACAGAAGCGTTACATGCAGCGAAGGATTTTAGGCGTTTTGGCGTTAAACATGGAATAAAGACAAGGAAAAGGTGGGAATTTGAAGGGTCACATGCAGGAAGATGAAACAAATCGACACAGGGAGAATCGAAGAGCCGTTTCTATTAGTATAAAGCCAGAAGTGTAGATTGAAGGAAGGGTTGGAAATTGCCGATTGCAGAGTTGCAGAGACAAGAGCTTCGTGCTATTCTGGGCCTGTACTTGGGCAATTTCCTTCTTTTTTGTTCTGGAATATTTTTGCCTGGAACATTCTTTGAATGTAATTGACATATCATTTAATATAAAATACAGAGTATTGGCATCTCATTGATGAGAAAGAAGGAGTCATTTTGTGCATGCATGATTTAATGTTTTATCTTTCATTCCAGACTTCTGAGGCTTTTAGGTGAAGTTTAATGCAAGTGTGCTTGGTTGCTTCATACGAATGCCTAGGTCTGGAATTACAGTAGAAACCCTAGAAACCAGCACCTAATTTATTTGGATTGTGCGAGTTTGCAGGTTCATTAGATTAGGTTGTATGCATAAAACCTCATTATCTTCGGTTTCATCGAATTGATGGCAGCATTCTGACTGTAATTTAGTTTCTTTTTCATTTACTTTTTTGTTCAAACCCTTGCTTTATTTTTTGCAATTTAATTACTGTATCCAAATAAATAACCGAAAATCCATCAGAATCCAAGATTAAAGTACAATTATTCAATTTGAGTCCACTGTAATTTCAGATTAGATAAACCCCAGTGCCCCTTGTTAACATCCACTTGCAAACCCTAAGATATTCCTGGCATTTCATTTGAACAACATTATTTAAGCATAACAGGAACCTTGGAGAAAGTTCTTTTCTTTGCAAGCAGAGGATTTTTGGACTCAGATCCTACCGGAGAGTGTGCTTTCACAACTGGGTGAAAACACCACTCAACAGGTCCTTATGTCATCGACAGTAAAATAGGACCTCGAACATACCGAATCACCTCTCTTGAAGGAATAAAGGAATTAGAACCCTTGAACATCAGTCATTTGAGGCCATTCCACATTTAAAAGAGCCATGGCCCACCCCAAAATCTCCAAGGATTCTCACAATCACTTGGTCAACCCAAAAATTCCCCAAAGGTATCTATAAACCCTTTGGTCACCCCAAAATCTCCAAGGATTCTCACAATCGCTTGGTCAACCCAAAAATGCCCCAAAGGTATCTATAAACCCTTTGGTCACCCCAAAATCTCCAAGGATTCTCACAATCACTTGATCAACCCCAAAAATACCCCAAAGATATCTATAAACCCTTTGGTCAAACAAAAATCCCCAAGGTCTCCCACAATCGCTTGGTCACCCAAAATTCTCCAAAGGTATCTATAATCCCTTTGGTCAAACCAAAAAGCTCCAAGGATTCCCACAATCGCTTGGTCACCCCAAAATGCACCAAAGGTATCTGTAAACCCTTTGGTCAAACCAAAACCCCCAAGGGTTCCTACAACCTCTTGGTCACCCAAAATGCCCCAAAGGTATCTATAATACCTTTGGTCAAAACCTCCAAGGATCCAAAAGAATCACTTTGTCCGCACTCACTCGGGATAAACCAACCGTAAAGAATTTTCAAAAATAATAAAATAATAAAAAATAACAAAAAAATTGCATCTCACTTCTATGCATACTCTTAAAAATCAAAAAAATAAAAATAAACAAGTTGCATTAGGCATCGCAAACATACATTGCATATTTGTTTGTCATACAGGTCCAATGCACCATAGACTGTAATTACTCGGCAATTCCATCATTTTCCACATTTTTCCACTTTGTAAATAGTCCAGCAAAAATAAATGCCATCCACATTTTTCACCATATCATAATTAGTTGTCTTCTAATGTATCCAGGGCTTTCGTCATTCATCTATCATTAGATTTCTAGCCAAAAATGTACAAATTTATACAGATTTTACAATGGTAGAGTTTTACTTGGATCACACATTGTTATGTAGCATCCCAACACAAGTTAAAACACATAAAAATTCCCAATTTGTGTGAATGAAAGATGAAACCTGCATAGCAGGCTAGGTTACCATACACAAAACGGTTATCTTGCTCATCCCCCTGTGCGAATGACCCCAAGAATGCTAAGAGTTGGCAAAAGGACAAGCATCTTCCCTACCCAATTCCCCAAGAATCCCAAAATCCTCAAAGGGTTGCAAACATCAAAAATTGCAAAGAGTCAAAGTTCAAACTCTAAAGTTTGACATCAAAAACCCACAAAGTGTATACATCAAAAAGCACAAGCAATAGTGATTCTCATCACTCAATATCCAAATCCCTTGCTCAAAAAAAGAAAAAAAAAAACAACAAAAAATAAAAAGTGATTTTTATCACTACATATAAGAGCAAGTATCCCAATACAATTGAAGAAAATAAGGGAGTCAAACTTGAATCCCTGGAACTCTCAGCATTCGGAAGGTCATGAGGTAATCCCCAGTACCAGTTTGGTGGATAGCCTGCTGGTCACTGGCAGTAAACATCCCACATGATGATATACGTGTCGCATTAAAACTACGTACAGATCATTGTTTGCATGTGGATGAGCTAGCTTATGGTATCCTAGATTGCACTGCAGATTAGTCTTACTAAATACAAAAAGGAGTTAGTGGAGCTAATTAGGTGATTCTTAGTATAGATCTAGTTGACAGCCCATATGGAACTTGCGGTATCCTGAAAAATACCACATAAATGAATTCAATCGCACAAACAGGGATGTGAAATAATTTGGTCGAACTCAAGTCTAATTTGTACCTTGTTAAAAATTCTTGTAAGATAAATATACAGTCTTGGCTAGTTAGTTAAAAACATCTGATTCTCAGCAAACCTTAACTATATTTTAGCACAACTGCAACACATTCTATTATTACATCACCATCAGAAAATACAAAACAAAAAAATTACACATGCAAAGTCATTCCATAAAGTCATAACATAGTACAGAAATCCAGTAAATCCTGTATAGTCTATGGTGCCACCGCCAAGTTATCAACAAATCATTTCATCCATCCCATATGCATACATCATATAATTAGCAACATCGCATTCACAATAACCCATGCATACATAAACGTAAATAAATGTGCATAAAAGTAACAATAAATCACAAGTGTATAATCAAAAATAAATTCATGTATATATATCACCAAAAATGCTCGTAGGCTACAATAAAATGGTCCTCTGACCTCACAAAAAAATAAAAAACTCAAAAACCCCAAGCCTAGGGAGTCGGCCACCATGATCACGTAGGAGCAGTGCGACTGGAACTACACCTAGTGGTGTGGGTCCTATGGGACCTCTCAGGGTAGCTACTACAAGCCCCCACATCACGCCCACTAGCACTACCCTCACCCACCTACCTGCGACGAGAGGAAGTAGACCACTCAGTCTCACTATCTCTTGTTCAGTGCGAAGATCCACCTCCAGTGAGCTTAGGTAACTGTCCACCAAGGTGGATAATATTGGCCTCCAACTCCACTTAAAATTGACCCCACTCCACATCCCGTCGATGGTATGCAACCAATGCTTCATCCTATTGTGCCAACTAAGCCCACAAGAGATCCCTCTCAACGTTGTGCTCATCATCTTGTCTCTATAGCAACTCATCCAATCATGCTATCTCAATGTGATACCTGGCCTCCATATCCCCCAGGACTACCTAAGGTATGGGTATCTTCAAGATGGCATGCTGCTTCGACACCCACTACTCTAGAACGTCTTGTGTATCCAGCTGCTCCGCAACCCCTAGGTCATCCCTAGTCAAGTTGTCTACCTCCACAATATTCACATCATCGCACGAAGCCCTTCAAACCTCCCTCGGTGCCTCCGCAATCCCACCATCTACTACTGCCACATCCATGACTCCTAGAGGCCCCTCACTTCATCATCATAGCATCATCCACCACTGGTCATACTCAGTAGTCGTCCCGACATTGTCCATGTTAGGGACATTGATCACTACATCCAAACCCTCACCCAATGACTCAATGATTGGCCAGGCCAGAGTCCTCTCATTGCCCCGATGTCGATAGATCAAGGGATCACTAGGCAATCCCTAGCGCACCCCAAATTTTTGAGTCACATAGACATACGGGAAGTACTCTTGCTTGGTCCCATGCTGCCCGATCATCCACCTCCCCTACGTGTCTGTAAGAGCCACTCCCCAACCTAAGGCCAGGCTGGACAGTCCCGATATGGCTGCCAAAACACCTCACCTAGAGCAAGACATGAGAAGGCATCAACATAGTGCCCCACGACACCTGCCCACTGCTGACTCCACCCCTGATCCTCTAACATTTGCCATAAAGAAGCATACCCAATCTCCCTATCCACCATCTCTTCCCGAGTGGTCCAAGGCAACCCTTGTGGCTGCTCCAAAGCTATGTGTTGCCATCCCCAACATTGCAACAGGTAGCTGCACCCAATCCCCTTCTGCCTCCAGCAGCGAACCTTGTCTATCTTATCATATAACTGTGCCAGTAGCATTTGAACCCACCTCATAATCAGGGGTGATTCTGTCAGACACTCCACCAGTCTGAACACTACCTCAAGCAGGTTCCAAGGGAACCTCGCACCTGAGGAGTCGGGAAGAAACATGTTGGAGATGAGGTTCATAAGAAATGTATGCCTCACCTCCAACACACCCTTCTCAAACCACCACCACACCATAATATCGCCAATCAGGCAATCACGCTCTGCCCTCTCCACTACCCCATCTACCTCCATCTCCATTGCATGCCCAAAGCACCATGTCAGCACCACCGTTCGTTGATCTCGAGGAGTCATTTGAATGGACAGCCCATCAATCAAAATCCGTAGAATCCGATAAACATCCTCCAAAGTCACTATCATATCCCCTATTGGGAGATGAAAGGTGTTGGTGCGGGGATCCCATAAATTGATTAGGGCAATTAGATATGTCTGATTCCCCACCACAGGCTCCAGCCACGTCACCTGCTTGAGACCAAGGGCATCAAGCCACTCCCAATCCACCACAGTCAGCGTATCCTGTGTGTCAGCAAATACCGTCGGCTAACGGTACCGACTCTTAACAACCTAAAAAACAAAAACAACAAAAAAACATTAAAACATGACAACAACAAAAAAATTGTACAGCACTAAAAAAAATATACAACAATGTATACAAACTGTACAAAAAAATAATTAATAAACTGTACAACAACATTAACAAAATGTACAGTACAAACATTAAAAAAAATCAATAAACAACGCACCATAAAAGCAAAATTTTTAACCTAGGGTTTTTTAACTCTAGTTTAAACTAAAAATAACAAAAAAACAAAATAAGAACAAAAAATTTTAACCTAGGGTTTTTAACTCTAGTTTAAAACTATACAAACACAAAAAAAACATGCAAGTACAGACAAACAAAGTATAAAAAAACTGTACAACCAAAGTATAGATCATTCAAATAAAACTGTACAACAAAAAAATTCATACTCGGGTTCTTTTAATCTTAAGTGTGAACAAAAAAATACAAATAAAAACAAATTTTAACCTAGGGTTTTCATCCTAGTCTAAACAAAAAAACAAAAACAAAACAACAATTAAACTAGGGTTTTGATCTTAGTTTAAACAAAAAACAAAAAAATTGACTACGGTTTTTAACCTTAGTCTAAACAAAATACAAAACACTTAACCTAGGGTTTTTAACTCTAGTTTAAACAAAAAACAAAATCACAACAAAATTTTAAACCTAGGGTTTTTAACTCTAGTTTAAACAAAAAAATAAAATAACAACAAAAATTTTAACCTAGGGTTTTTAACTCTAGTTTAAAAAAAAAAACAAAATCAATACAAAAATTTTAAACCTAGGGTTTTTAACTATAGTTTAAACAAAAAACAAAATAACAACAAAATTTTAACCTATGGTTTTAAACTCTAGTTTAAACAAGACACAAAATACAAACAAAATCGTTAACCTAGGGTTTTTAACTCTAGTTTAATACAAAAAACACAATAAAAACAATTTTTAAAACTAGGGTTTTGATCTTAGTTTAAACAATGCAACACAAAATACAAAAACACAACAAATAAAACTTTAACCTAGGGTTTTAACCTTAGTTTAAAATGGAAAAATGAAATACAAAATTACGGTTTTGAACTGTAAATAAAAAACAAACAAAATAAAGCGAAGGAGCACCTACTGGTCATGCCTCAGCTTTGCCACTCGATGATCCGGTCCGTGCACTCATGGTATCCATGAAATCTCGAAAGTTCTCTGCTATGCAGACTCGAAAGCCTCCTCCTCACAGCTCCAAATCGCTAGAAAAAACAAATGCAAATGAGCCCAAAATCTAGTTTTGGCCCTTATATAGGATTTTAGGTCTGTAATCGTTCCACCCTGGGATGAGTGCTCTAGTTAGCGCTATTCCCACCCTAGGAAAATTACAAAACTGGTATTCATCCCACCCTGGGATGATTATAGAGCAAGAAAATCAAAAACATCAAAAAATGCATCCAAAATGCACCAAAAATAGCAATAAAATTGCCGAACAAAGGCACCTTTGCGCCTATGCTTCAAGCCATCCAAAACCAATGTTGGGATCATAAATCCTTACTATCTTACTCCCTAAGAAGGCTACCATATTCGAACCGCTCCTCGAGAGGACAAATTTCTAAGAATTTCATCCCCAAATGACGTCACAAAAAGGGTCCAAACCGACCCAAAAATAGCAATAACATTACCGAACAAAGGCGTCTTTGCACCTGAAATTATTGGCATAGAAAATCGACGTCAGGGCCACAAATTATCAATATCCTACTCCCTGATAAGGCTACCATAGCTGGACCGCTCCACGGGAGGACGAATTTTTCACAATTTTAGCTCCAAAATGCGTCATAAAAAGGGTTAAAACCCACCAAAAATAGGTCATATTGTTGGGAAACTGCATAAGCAATCAATGAAAAACAACTGAAGGAACCCTTACAAAAGTCATCTTGGATCAAGCTACTCGTTGCTTTCTCATGTCAGTCATTCCCTCATCGATTCATCGCTCGAGGGGGTAGTCACACTTAGTCACCAATAAAAAAATACACACCCAATCAAGGAAATGGAATGCATTGAAAAAACAAGAAATAATAACAAGCTAATCAAACACTTGGCATTCTAGAATTATGAACTCAAGGTTACCACAGACAAAAGGTTGCGCCCTTTGCCTATTCATGACTGAACAATGTCCAAGATCAAGTAACACCTCACCAAAAAAGGTTAACACTTGGATTAAGCTCCTTATCTCGTCAGAAGCAAGGATTCAAGAATGCGTGTCATTTCTATACTTGGGGCATAAAAATTTGGTTAGGTTACTGAGAAACCCTAATCATTAGTGCTTTGGTTATCTATTTTTTATCAACACTGTGCCATGCACAATGCATCCCAAAAAGGGGCATCTGTAGACACCAAAATAGCACCAATACGATTATGTGATGACAAGCACTAATTGAATTGACATACATAGCCCCTAGGGCAGCCTATAGAGGTTAAAAAATGGTCCTAACCACTCCCAAAGCAGTTTTGGAAAGTCAGAGGTCAATTTGGCACCTTTCAGGCACTCTGCTCCATATTCGTTCCACCTTGGGACGATTACAAACTAGTATTCGTCCTACCCCGAGACGATTAGAAACATTCGCTCCAAGGTAGGGCAAATAGAAGGTTTGACGGGAAAAAGGTAAAACCTTAAAAAATGGTAGCTCAGATCCACCACTCAACTCCACCTTCAATGCATGGGATTGCGAGTGAGTATTTTTGAGCTCAAAGAGGCAGTCATAGAGGCAGTCATGGAGACCTTAATCAGGGAGGAATCTTCTCTCCCCTGATAATGCATGATGGCCAAGTGGTGCCTCTGCATGCTAATGCACATGAGGCACTCAAGTATATAAAATGGTGAGTCTTCTCACCCCAAAAAAGGATAGAGCAATAGCATTTGGAGCAACGGAATGCTATCGAATTACATCCTCACCCCTCACTTGTGCTTCTTACATCCTTGATCTCTATTTTGGAATGGACGTTATTAGGTGAACATTGGAAGAGCAATCCTGACCCAAAACCTGAAAATTTGGCCACAATACCCAACCCAATTTGCTGACACAACCCCCTAGGAGGTTTTGGATCCATCCCAAGTTGATTGGTGTCGAAACCAAGCCCTAAACGATGGGTGCCTCCCGCACTGTTGTAGTCCTAATCGCCCCACCCCAAAGTGATTAGAAATCTATAGTATATTTCTTCACTATTTATTTTGCATCTTATTTTATGACATTCATATATGCTGCCATTCAAATTTCATGTCATTCTGATGAGTTTTGACTGTGTTTTCATTATTTTCCACTTTCACTAATGTACAGGGAGCATCTTCAGATACAGGACGATCGAGACTGAATATACAAAATCCTACCTTCTAGGTCATCTCAAAATGCCCTATTTTACCTAACCCCAACTTTGCAAGTGTTTTGGAGGCCTCTGGATGGGACATTTAGGAGGTTGCATTCTGACATTTTATGACAGTCCTAATCGTCCCACCCAAGAGAAATTAGAAATCTACAATAGATTTATTGACTATTCCTTTTGCAGTGTGTTCATGATGGTGTTTGCATGCTTCTATCCAAATTTCATCTTATTCTGACACGTTTTGATTACCTTTTTAATTATTTCATGCATGCATTAACCGGAGGCCTTGGGGATTGCATGTTTCCCTTCATCTGTAGGTGTTATTAATCATTTGATTTTTCTTTGAATGTAGGATCTTGACATCGAAGAGGTAGCAAGGAACTACAAATGCATTCACACAAGCGGCATCAATGTTTGACCCACCCATTTCAAATGTGGCCATGCGGAAGATCCCGAAGGGGAGCGTACTATCCGTGGTGTAACAAAACTATATCTAACGCTCCTAGACCTAAAAAGGAAGGAGATGTATTGCAACCAGATCTCAAATAAAAATTAATAAAAGAAAAGGCTGCACTTTACATTTGCTTTATATCTCGTTTCAGTTCATTTGTTTTCCCTTTTCATGCACTTTAGTGCTTTCTTCATTTGTAGGAGCTAGCGTTACATTTGCTTTTGTTTGCATCATACCCGGTACGCCATTGCTTCCGTATCCTTGTGCTTTCACTATCTTCTTACACCCACAACCTATGTTCCTATTTTACTTGAAAAAATTTATTATCTTTAGACATTTGCAATGTCTCTCACCCTTTTCTTATTATAACTAGCTATACAAATATTTATTCTAGCTTAGGCATATATCTTCATTATCAAACCTCCTATCTTTTATTTTCAAATTAGTTATCTTCAAATCACAATAAAGAAATAAATTTATTAATATATTATAATTAAATTGGTTTGATTAACAAAATAATCTATTATCTCTTTTAAGTATTCTTTAATTGTCCCTATTGCAACACCCTATTGTTATATCTTATCTAGGCTACCCAGCCTAAAATCACAAGGAGGGAGTCCCCCATTGTGTTTATGAGGAGTGTGACCCCTAGTTATTCCATAGTGTTACTTTATCTTATATATATATATATATATATGATACAATATAATAATATATTTTAACACTTTGAAATTATAAATTCTAAAAAAAGTAATATTTATAAGTTATTACCATTTTAATATCTTTCAAGTAACAACAAATTACATCTTGTAATAATTTTTTGTAATTAAACATCTTATGATTATCTATTTAAAATTACATCTTGCAATAAGTTTTTGTAATTAAACATCTTATGATTATCTATATAAATTAGGTCATATGTTATGAGGTATTACAACTTTGTCTCGTGTCAACTAGTAGCTAAGGTTATGCTACAATAACATGTAATCAACCTCATATTTATTTATTTTAAAATAATTTTATAAATTGTATAAATTAAAATTAGTCACAAGACTTTTAAGGTATTTTGTAGTAGTAACGATTAAAATTTATTTGCATAAACCTAATATAATTTAGATATAACTTTCTATAGTTTATTTGATATTTTTACAATATTATAGTTTATGTTTATACATTTTATTCTATACCATAATAACTAGATTTGTTTTCTTAAACTAGCTTCTTAATCACTATGTTTTAGCTATCTTCTTACACCCTTAACCTATGTTCCTATTTTCCTTGAGAAAATTTATTATCTTTAGATATTTGCAATGTCTCTCACCCTTTTCTTATTATAACTAGCTACACAAATATTTATTCTAGCTTAGGCATATATCTTCATTATCAAACCTCCTATATTTTATTTTCAAATTAGTTATCTTTAAATCACAATAAAGAAATAAATTTATTAACATATTATAAGTAAATTGGTTTGATTAACAAAAAAATCTATTATCTATGTTAAGTATTCTTTAATTGTCGCTATTGCAACACCCTATTGGTATATCTTATCTAGGCTACCTAGCCTAAAAGCACAAGGAAGGAGTCCCCATTGTGCTTATGAGGAGTGTGACCCCTAGTTATTCCATAGTGTTACTTTATCTTATATATATATATATGTGTGTGTGTGTGTGTGTGTGTGTGTGTGTGTGTGTGTGTGTGTGTGAGACATCAAAACAACACCAATCTGATTATGTGGCTACAAACACTGATCACATTGACACACACAACCCCTAGGGCAGTCCCTAGAGGTTAAACAGTGGTCCTAACCACTCTCACATCAGTTTTTGAAGGTTAGAGATCGATTTGGCACCTTTTAGGCACTCTGATCCTTATTCATTCCACCCAGGGACAATTACAAACTGGTATTCGTTCCACCCAGGGACGATTAGCAGTATTCGCTCCAGGGTGGGGCGAATAGCAGGTTTGATGGGCAAAAGGTCAAATATCGACAAATGACAACCCAGATCCACCACTTAACTCCTCCTTCATTGCATGGGAGTGCGAGTGAGCATTTTGGAGTGCTAGAGGCAGCTACAGAGGCAGTCATGGAGCCCTTAATTAGGGAGGAATGTTCTCCCCCTGGGAAGGCATGATTGCCAAGTGGCACCTCTGCATGCTCATACACAGAGACCGTCAGGTATATAAAATTGTGAGTCTTATCACCCCAAAAAGATATAGAGAAGGAGCATTTTGAGCAATGAAGTGCTTTCATTTTGCATACTCACTTTTGATTGTGCCTTTCACATCTTTGATCTCTATTTTGGAAGGGAGGTCATTGGGTGGTTATTGAAAGTGCAATACGGACCCCAAACCCAACATTTGGCCATAGTATCCCACCCAAATTTGTTGACAACACCCCAAAAGAGGTTTTGGACCCATCCCAAGTGGATTGGTGCCGAAATCGGTCCCCAAATGGTGGGCATCCTGCCCTCGGGTACCCCCCACACTACTGCAGTCCTAATCACCCCACCCCAGAGCGATTAGAAATATGTAGTATATTTTAGTTCTATTCTTTTTGCATTTTATTCTAGGTTGTTTAGATAGGATTGCATTCAAATTTCACGTAATTATAAGTAGTTTTGATCATGTTTTTGTTATTTCTCGCTTTTGCTAACATGTAGGTAGCATCATCAAATTCTCGCCGATAGAGGCCGAATTGGCAAAATATGACCTTCGAGGTCTTCCCAAAATACCCCATTTTACCTAACCCCCAACTTTGTAGGTAATTTGGAGCCTCCCGGATGGTACATTTAGGACAGTGCTTTCTGACGTTTTGTTGTATGTCTAATCGTCCCACCCCGGAGCGATTAGAAATCCATGGCAAATTTTTTGACTATTCTTTTTGCAGTGCCTTCCTGGTGATGTTTGCATGCCTCTATCAAGTTTTTAGCTCATTTTGATCTATTCTAGTTGTTTTATTTATTTTTTGCATGTACTAATCTTAGGCTTGGGGATTGCATGTTTCATTTCATCCACAGGTGCTACTGATTGTTTTTTGCTTCCTTGAACATAGGATCTCGACACTAGAGGAGTAGAAAATAATCAAAGACCCTTTCACTCAAGCGGTGTCAATGTTTGGTTCGCCCATTTTACATGTGGGCACATGAAAGAAGGCATACCACCCATGGTGTAACAAAACCTTATTTAATGCTCCTAGCCCCTGAAAAGGGAGGAGATGTGTTGTAACCGAGCTTTAAAGAAAATTAATAAAAGGGTTGTATTCCATATTTGCTTTCTATCTGGTTTCGATTCATTTATGTTTCTCTCCTTTCATGCATTTTCAATTCATAGGATTTAGCGTTATATTTGGCTTTTCTTGCATCACACTTGGTGTTTCCTTTTTCGTTTCGTATCCTCATGCTTTCAGTGGCGATCATGGTGGTAACCTGTCCTCTATTTTTGAGATCAAACTTCTGATCAAAAATTGCTTGTTTTGCTTGCAGGTACCAAGTTTTCAAACGTTGGACTGCTGTTCGTTCCATTATGTGATGAGTACAGAGCTAGAATTCGTCTTACCCAGGGATGAATGGGCATTCACCCCACCCTATTATGAATACAGTTCTATTATTCATCCCACCCAGGGACAAATAGATTTATGTACAGTTTCAAGGCAAAAACTCAGAGGCATCCGATTTGGGCAGAGAAGAGGTAGGGGTCCTAAACACCTTCTGTCATTTTTTGATTTTTTTTTTTTGGTTATTTGCTTGCATAGGAGAGTTTTTAATGCTTGTTTTATTCATTTATGCAAATTAAAAAGAACCCCATACACCACGTGGTAATTTAAACAATAAAAAGTTGGTCATAAAACCCCAACCCTTGATCAAGACCAACAATGGATTTCATCACCACCTTGGCTTGAATTTTTGCATCCATAACCCTGATCACTACTGTTGCTAGACGTAAATCCTGACGAAATTTGACCGAGTGTATCTAGGGTGATTCCCATTGCATGAGGATAAGTCTTCTATGGTAGGTGTCAAAAATAGGGCGATCCCTCTTCTGTACCGCCTATGTTCCACGTACCATTCTGCTCTTGCATACCAATAGTTTCCCTCATGTAAGGGCGGGTATATTGAGAGGTTTGGTATAATGGCCTAGCAGTGGTATATTGAAGGGGTGACCATTTTGTAAGACATAAGAGCCATCATATTGCATGTACAACAACACGTTCTTTACAAAGCTTTCAAAACAGAAATCAAAACACACTAAACCAGATTTAGGGTGCACTTTTAATCTATAAACAAGATAATCACTTATTTGATTGTGTGGCTCCTGTTTGTTTGGTGTAGCATAAAAAAAATCATTAAAAAAGATAAAACCCTATGTAGATTGTAGAGATACACCACCATGGTGTACACCCGTAGCCAAGCCCAATCATGGGTAGGAGCTGTAGAGAGTGTACAAGGGGGGACAAGTCACCTCCGCTATAGCCCCAAGGACTTGGTCATACCACCTTGGTGGCCTGACCCACAAGATAGTCCACATTGTGCCATTTTAGAATGGGAATATAGAGGCACCCCTTCGAGGGGAACTTTCATCCAACATAGACCCTTTTAGGAGTCCCTACACGTGGACCTCAATATAAACATGAAGGCTCCCTTAGACGCTCGGTATGAGTGGTCACCGTGTAATGAAGTGCTAGAATAGCATAGGGTCCATAAGGAGAGCCCACATGATTATGTCATCCCTCCTCTACCCCTCATCAGTGTTAGGAATAACAAGCCAAATCCAGAGCACAAGGCTCTTCAGACAGGGCAAGCCAACTCTACTTGCCCCTTTCACATATATGAAAGGGAGCACGAGGAAGACCATCACATTCCTCAAGAGCAATACACAACATGGGAGCAATGCACCTCCACACCTATTATCTACCATAATCACCTACTGAGGCCAGAACCTCAAGTAAATACCACCAACCTCCATAGAGGAAAGTGACCCATAGAGATCTCAGATCATCACGACCAAGATAAACATGTAGGAGAGGTAGACCTAAGATGGTAGAACAAATTGACTTGGCATTTTCCAAACATGTCACTCACCAAGAACAAATCACTTAGCTTGAGCAAGACTAACAACAGTTGGAGCACCTATATCACCTTAGCAAAGAGCGCATTCGGCATCAAACAGATGAGCTGCTCCATAACACTGTGCCTGAGAGGGTTCCAACCCCTCACACACAAAGAGCAAAACTATATGAGAGGCGCAACCCCTTGGTGTGAGACAGGTCCCCACGACCTTACCAAGTGTTGCCTTTGAGACCTCCTAGACCTGAACGGGAGGCCATTCCCAGGAAAAATGATGGGCACCCTCTGCAGGGACCCATCCATGTTTATAGGTCTCACCCAGAAACTCCTCAATAATCCTATGAGGAGTATGAGCAAGAAGAAGAGCGGGCTGAAATTCCCTACCAAGGTAGAGGGGGTGCTATCCAACCACCCCTCCATAGGCCTCAAGTTTCCCACAACCCACAATGAGAACTAACCAAGTAGGAAGAGATCAAATCTTTCGATGCATATAAAGCGCTGCTAGAGTGCTTAGAGTCTATGGAGACCAAGACTTTTGGGCCCAAAAATCCCACTTTACGGCAACTCCGTAGTCACCCAGTGCATCCATCAGTGCCAGCACCCCCATACCTTGAACACTTTAAGCTGCCCCAATTGGAAATATTTAGAGGTGAGGAGGATGCCCAAGAGCACATGACTAGATTCTTGAGCCAATGCTTTGGAATTCAAGACAATGATGCTTTGCTACTAAGAACATTTATAACCACATTCATAGGAACTGCCTCGTATTGGTTCACTCAGTTGCCAAAACGTAGCATCAGTAACTTGGATCAGCTAGTGGATGCGTTCCTCGAGCGCTTTGCTTTCAACACCAAGAAGAAGGTGTCACTAAGCGACCTAGCCAACCTCAGGTAGTATGAGGAAGAAACCATGGCAACCTATGGGAATCGATGGAGGACATTGCTTTCAAAGCTACCCTACCTCCCTCCTATGGTCGACCTTACCCAAATGTTCTCAAAGAGCTATTTGAGATTGATCTCCGTGCTATTACAGCTATAGCAATATGCCACTTTAGAGGAAGCTCTAGCGCAAGCCAGAATAATTGATGATATCAAGATTCAGGATGGCGGTGTTGCCAAGCCAAATAAGAAATAATGGTCTAAAAATGCCAAGACAAGGACCACGCAACCGAAACCTATTGTGGTCAATCAGGTTGCTATAAATGTACCTAAGCCTGCATAAGCAACACAACCCCAAAAGGCTAACTATCAGGTGATCCCTCTTGACAGTTATGAAATGGAAAACCATCAACAAGATCAAAATCAGCAGCGTCACCCTAGGCGATAATTTACACCCTTTACAGAGTCTAAAGACTCCTTGTTTGATCGCTTGTTAGCAACAAAATTGATGAAATTTCTAGAGAGTCAACCTGTAGACCCCAATGCACAAAAACCCAAGGTTTATAGGGAAGACTTGTACTGTAAGTTTCACTGACAAAAGGGACATGATATTTATGCATGTTGGAATTTCAAAAGCTTTGTACAAGATCTAATCAAAAACAAGATGCTAGTGGTGGATAATCCAGTAACACCAAACAACCAAAATATGGAGGTCTTCAAAGACCACCTGCCTGCCCATGATGCATAGGAAAAGACCCTACAAGTCAATGAAGTAACACAGAACTGCCCCATGCAGGGGTATGTAGGGATGATCAGTATAGTGACCCAAAAAAAAGGGTACCCGAGCACAGCTACCCCCACGGTAGCTACAGGAGAGGTGCCAACAATGTCACAACTACAACAACACCCTACGCAACCTCCTTCGCCTAGACTAGTGGCCAAAATTTGAAATAAACTCACTCAGAGTTTGAGGACCACATCGGCTAGGCTCTCCATCTACGAGCTCATACAACAATCATCACCCCATCGGGAGGCTCTAATGGAGATATTAAAATCCATCGAGCTGTAGCCCCATGAAGCAAACTCTTTCAACAAATTTGTGGGACATGTCAAAAGATGCATCGAGCCAGTAATCACCTTTAGAGAGGATGAGCTGAAATCAGTGACTGGTGACATGGTGGATCCCCCCTGCATGTCATTGCGCGGGTCAATGGGATTCTATATAAAAGGGTGTTGGTGGACATTGGCTCATCCAGTAATATCATTACAATAGTAGTATTGAAACATCTGAAGTTTCCAGCATCTCACATCGTGGCCTCCACCTACACTCTATGAGCATTCAATGATGCGATATGCTCAAAAGTTGGCACAATTGTCCTACCCATCCAAGTGGGAAAAATGGCTATTCCTACATTGTGCCACATCTTGGAGGGTGAGATGGCTTATAACATTTTGCTGGGCCAACCATGGATCAAGGACATGAAGTGTGTCCCTTCGATAGCCCACCAATGCTTAAAGTATACATTTGAAGGGCAGGTGCATGTAGTCCCGGTGGACTTAGAACCCTTCAAATATTGCAATACGGTATAGCTGATGCTGCAATCGACCCTTCCATAAACACATTTGGATTTTTAGTTGAATCCATCCAAACAGGGTCTGATTCCTCATACATCCCTGTTGTTAAGTCCATCAAATCCCTAGTCGGGTCCATCTTCGTCATCTGGTCCTTCACCGACGATGCCACCTACGGTTGCCACATTGAAGGACAATGGGAAGAAACCCCTGGAAGAGGCACCGCCATTAGTATCAACCATATCTATTGAAGAGATGCCTATCTAAGTGGAAGTCGAGATGCCTAGTTCACCTAACATGGAGTGGACTCGGGAAGAACTCCCATTTCATCCCCCTTAACCACCAACAATCACTATTGAGATGGCCAACACAGGCTTGGGGGAGTATCTGGTGCAGAACATTGTGGCAACACCCGCACTTGAGTCCATGCAGGACATGGGGAGACCTCACCTCCCCATAGGCACTATTATTCATCTAGGCTACCCGCCAAACCAGAAAAACTTTGTATATTGGGGCCTTGATAATGGCATTAAACCTTACATGCAAGAATATGAAGATGAAGAGCCCTTTGCTGAAGACGTCAACTATTTTTCCAACCCAGATTTTGCTTTGAGATATCTTG
Source organism: Wollemia nobilis (assembly GCA_028583015.1). Taxonomy (NCBI): domain Eukaryota; kingdom Viridiplantae; phylum Streptophyta; class Pinopsida; order Araucariales; family Araucariaceae; genus Wollemia; species Wollemia nobilis. The sequence goes on along the minus strand of JAQPPZ010017260.1, from coordinate 2,737,339 downwards.
GCCAATACAATTGGCATGGATATGGGTTAGGCAGATATGAGCAAGGAGTGTGCATTATTTTCCAACTAATATATCAGATGCCATACGACAAGTTAGGAGTAGGGTTCAACCACCCCCTGCCCTTGGACATCTTGGTAGAGAACATGTAAGGCCTAGGGATAGGCAATAAGGATGGTTTGGCATTATATCCATATGCCAATCCTAACACAACATATACATTGGGGGATTATCTCCCATTATCGGCAACCAACCTTGTTGACCTTCACAACCCCTTCCCTTTGATCAAGAAAGGAGAAAGCTCGAGAGCTCACCTACAAGGGGGATATAGACAAGGTCAGGAAGGATCTTTAGAAGATGAGTCAGAATATGAGGTAGCACCATGGGAACCCTTTGAATCAGATAACAATCACTCACAAGTGACCCCCATGGATGATTATCAATAAATCCTCTTGGCAATGTTCCCTTTGGATGCTCCAATCGAGCAAGTACCACCTCAATAAAATCAGGTCCCCCCATAGAGAGTGGAACAACCCTGATGGGGCCAAATCAATTTGCTGGAGTAGGATGAGCCTCACGTGTCACAAACAGTTATTGGAACCAACGAAGGCCTTTGGATCTCCGACAGTGATTATGAAGATGAAAATAAGATGCCATATCTCAATCACATGCGGTAGATGTAGCAACAATACCCCCCAGATATTGATGACATGTTTGAATAGCTAAACATAGGTCCAAGGCATAGGTGGCAGCTAAACCCAAAACAATTGGACCAAGTGCTGCATCTGCCACTTTGGGCATACAGAGAGAACATTCCACCCAGAGACCCTATAGCGAGATCAGTGCTGAGGGTAGACCCTGTCATCCTCTTTGCACATAGGGCCAATCCATTCATGCCAATACATCCAGAGCCATATCCAGAGCACAAAGATCATCAAGGATGTTTGAGTCACCACACCCACGGTAATGGAGACCAAAATCATTTCATCAACATGATCTCCATTGACTTAACCACCCCCATCCATAATCCAGTCGATCTAGCAAAGTCATTATATCTAGACATAGATGCCATAGACTGGGATCACATCAATTCACCACCATCCCCATCAGAGTACTGACATTGCAATGATATGCTTAATTTCACTCTAGGACCAACTCAGGATATCTTCCATACTGAAGAGGAACCCGAAGTTCCTAACATAGATCTAAATTCAGCAAATGATATCCACTTGATCCCAACTCCACACTAGTTGGAGGATGGGTTCCACATGTCAGTCGAGGAGACAACTGACGTAGACATAGGCTATGATCCAATGAATCCATAGATAATCAAGCTGGGGGTAAGTCTATCCCCCAAATAGGAAGTCGACTACATTGCCATTCTCAAAGAGAAGAAGGAGGTTTTTGCATTGTCCTACAAAGACATGCCGGGGCTAGATCTGCAGCTAGTCATGCATAATCTAATGCTTGATCCGATAGTCAAGCCAGTTAAGCAAAAACTATGTAAGATGCACCCAACAGTGGCCTTAATGGTCAAATATGAACTGTAAAAGTTGTTGGATGCACAGTTTGTCATCTGCATGGATTACCCACCATGGTGCCTGTTAAAAATCCTGATAGGAGGATTTGCATATGCAATGATTTTTGAGATCTAAATAAAGCAAGTCCTAAGGATGATTTCCCCTTGCCTAGAATTGACACATTGGTAGACGCTACAGTGGGCCATGAAATTCTTTCCCTCATGGATGGTTTCTCGGGATACAATCAGATTCGTATCAATCCCGAGGACCAACTAAAAATGGCGTTCACAATGCCTTGGGGGACATTTTTTTATAATTTCATGCCCTTTGGCCTTAAAAATTCTAGCGCCACCTACCAACATGCCATGACATACATCTTCCATGATCACATACATAAAACTTTGGAAGATTACATGGATGATTTATTGCCCAAATATCTTTTGTGCCCAGATCATCTCGGTGACTTAAGCAAGATCCTCGATCGCCTCATCGAACACAAAGTCAGACTAAACCCCAATAAGTGTGTATTTGGTGTCACATCTAGAAAAATCTTGGGTTTCATAGTCTCAAAGCGAGGCATCGAGGTGGACCTAAACAAAGTCAAGGCAATCCTTGAGATGCTTCCTCCAACTACCATCAAGCAACTTAGAAGCCTAAAGGGAAAGGTCACGTCAATCAAGTGCTTCATAGCATAGCTATCTGACAAGTGCTGACCCATAAATAAATTATTGCACAAGGGGGTAGCATTTCACTAGGATGACGAGTGCCAGTCAGCCTTCGATGATATTAAACAATACTTGGCTTCATCGCCAGTATTGGCACCACCTAGACCAGGAGTGTCATTCTACTTATATATCTCAGCTACTGAGGTGGCACTGGGCGCCATGCTAGCCTAGAAAAATGAACTATACAAAGAATAGGCTACTTACTATCTTAGCCGCACCCTGGTCAGTTATGAACTTAAATATGCATACATTGAGAAGCTCTACTTTGCAGTGGTGTTTTCTACCAAAAAGCTATGCCATTACATGCTGAGCAACACAACGTATGTTGTGTCTATGGAGAATCCATTGTGGTACATGATGAGTCGTACTTATCATAGTAGCCGCATGGCAAAATGGATCATGTTCTTGAAGGAGTTTGACATCGAGTTCATTAGAAAGAAATCCATAAAAGGTCAAGTCATCGTCGATCAACTAGTAGAGGCTCCTCTTGAAGATGATCAACCTCTAACCATAGAGCTACCCGATGATGGGGTCTTCCATGTCTCAGAATCGCCAGATTTTGATGAGCCTGAGTCACAGGCCGACATAACCCTATTATTCAATGGTTCTAAATGTGAGCAAGGGGGTGGCACAAGAATCGTATTCTTCACACCGCAAGGGGCTCCAATGCCTCTATCATTTAAATTAGATTTATTGTGCACCAACAATAATGCAGAATACGAAGCCTTGCTCATAGGTCTTCAAACAACCATCACCATGAACATCAAATGCTTGAACATATTTAATGATTTGTTGTTAATTGTCAACCAAGTCGAAGGGGTATTCCAGTGTAAATGCCCAGTTCTACAGGCATACAAAGCCCTTGTGGACAAATTCCTTGCAAATATCGAATGGTACGACATCAAAGCACTCCCTCGATCATCAAATCATTTTGCAGACACTATGGCCTCCTTGGGGTCACAAATATCACAACACATTTCTAGTGATATGACAACCATTTAAGTCAAAACACTATCACAATCCGTAATGGAGCATGCAAGCTCTGACTTAACACTAGGAATCCACTTGATCCAAATTGAACCATCCCTGGACAAGTTCTCTCGAATCCATGATTGTCTGAATCATGCCAAATGGGGGTCCTTGTTCTCCCCTACTCCCCTTAATAGCAACACAATGCTATTCTTACAAGTTCTTTCCCACTCAGCTTTTTCTAGGGATGAACTTCAAGAGGGATTGGTTTTTCATACTGTCGAGGTTTTCGATCAGCAAGATTGGTATACACCCATATGAGATTACCTCAAGCTAGGTAACCTCCCACTTGGATTGACGCCTGCTACAAAAAGCGGCCAAACATGTCTTGTTAGGAGACATTTTGTACCTTTGGAGCTACGAAGGGATCCTCCTCCGTTGCTTGGACTAGCAGGAGTCTGCTTGGGCGATCATCCAAGTGCACGATGGTACATGTGGTGGCCACTTTAGTGGTATGGCCATCACAAAGCGTATTATTCGCATGGGCTATTATTGGCCATCTTTAGAGAAAAAATATTGCGCATATGTAAGGAAGTGCATGAAGTGTCAACACCATGCCAATTTGACACACGTACCTTCTCAAGCCTTACAGTCAATCCAGTCGGCTTGGCCGTTATCAGAGTGGGGCTTAGATCTAATCGAAAAGATCTCCCTTGCATCGTCGGGTCGTCACACATTTATCATAATTGCCACAGAGTACTTCACCAAGTGGATGGAAGAAATTTTTCTTACCTCTATGACTAGAACCCACATTTCGGAGTTCATTTTACATCCAAGATAATCTCAGATAATGGGACGTCATTCAAGAACAAATACATGCATGTTTTGACCACAAAGTACAAAATACAGCACAACTTTTTGACACCCTATTATCTGTAGGCAAATGGGCAAGCAGAGGCATCATACAAAATGCTAGTCGCTATCCTCAAAAATATGGTTGTAGATAGTCATAAGGATTGGCACATTCAAATCCCGCTTACCCTGTGGGCTTATCGCACTAGCATTCAAATGCCCACTAGGGAAACTCCATTTTCATTGGTATATGTCTCTGAGGCAGTCATACCTCTAGAGTTGGAAATACCTTCCCTATGCATATCAATGCAAGAGTTCATCGATGATGACACTACGCGGTAGGCCGGGTTAGAATCCCCTGTCATCTCCCCTGTTGGGAGATGGAAGGTATTGGTGCTGGGATCCCATAGGTTGATCAGCACGATCAGGTACGCCCGATCCCCCACCACCAGCTATAGCCATGTCACATGCTTGAGCCCAAGGGCGTCAAGCCATTCCCAATCCACCAAAGTCAATGCCCCCCGGGCATCAGAGAACACCATCGGCTGACGGTACCGACTCTTAACCACCTAAAAAACAAAACAACAAAAAATATTAAAAACATGATAAACTGTACAAAAAAAACATGAATATACAACAATGTATAAAAAAATGTATAGCTAAAAACAGACAAATCATAAGAAAAATAATTCAAACAAAAAAAAAACACAGTTTGTCAACACTTAGGTTTTTTAACTTTAAAGTCTACAACTGATAGATAAAAAAAACAAACAAAAATAAAAAAAAAATCACATTTGTCAGTACCTAAAGTTTTTTGAGTTTAAGTTTAAACTGATAGATAAACAAAACAACAAAAAAAATTAAAAACATGATAAAATGTACAACAAAAACATGAATATACAATAATGCAAAAAAAAAAATGTACAGCTAAAAACAGACAAATCATAAGAAAAAAAATTCAAAAAAAAAAAAACACAGTTTGTCAGCACTTAGGTTTTTTAACTTTAAAGTCTAAAACTGACAGATAAAAAAACAAACAAAAATTAAAAAAAAATCACATTTGTCAGTACCTTAAGTTTTTTGACTTTAAGTTTAAACTGACAGATAAACAAAAAAACAAAAAAAATTAAAAACATGATAAACTATATAGCAAAAACATGAATATACAACAATGCATAAAAAAAAAATGTACAACTAAAAGCAGACAAATCATAAGCAACAAAATTCAAACAAAAAAAAAAACACAGTTTGTCAGCACTTAGGTTTTTTAACTTTAAAGTCTACAACTGACAGATAAAAAAACAAACAAAAATTAAAAAAAAATCACATTTGTCAGTACCTAAAGTTTTTTGACTTTAAGTTTAAACTGACAGATAAACAAATAAACAAAAAACAAAAACAAATTCAAAATCAAAAAACAGTTTGTCAGTACCTAGGGTTTTCATTAAACTAGGGTTTCTAAATGTAGTTTAAACTGACAAACGCAAAATAACAACAATTTTTAAAAAAACTAGGGTTTTGCTCTCAGTTTACCCTAGGATTTTAGTTTAAAAACAAAAGTTTAGATTAAAACAATTTTTCTAAGCTAGGGTTTTTCGTTCAGTTTACCCTAGGGTTTTAGTTTAACAACAAAAAAAAAACAAACAAACAAAAAAAACAAGAAACGACAAAACCTAGGGTTTCAGTTTAACCTAGGGTTATAGTTTTAGTTTTTGTCAATTCTTTTAGCCTAGAGTCTTACCTTATTTTAAAAAGGAAAAACAAATTGCAATATAAATTACGGTTCTTTAACTGTAAAATAAAACACAAGCTAACTAAAATGAGAAGGAGCACTTACCGGTATCACTTCGGCTTTGTCGCTCAATCCGGTTCGTGAACTCATGGCATCAGGAAAAATTCAATAACGCTTCACTTTGTAGACTCGACCTCCTCCTCCTCAGAGCTCCAAATCACCAAAAAAATCGAATGCAAATGAGCCCAAACCCTAGTTTTAGCCCTTAAATAGGATTTTAGGCCTGTAATCATTCCACCTTGGGACGAGCACTCTAGTTAGAGCTTGTACCACCCTGGGATGATTACAAAATTGGTATTCGTCCCACCCAAGGATGATTACAGAGCAAAAATTTCAAAAATAGCAAAAACTGCACACAATGCACAAAAACAAGCAATAAAATTGTCCAATAAGAATGTTTTTGCACTTGACATTCTGGGCATGCAAAACAGACGTCAAGGTCACAAATCCTCACTATCCTACTCCCTAAAAAGGCTACCGTATCTGGACCGCTCCACGAGAGGATGTATTTTCGAGAATTCATCCACAAACGACGTCCCAAAAAGGGTCCAAACCCACCCAAAAATAACAATAACATTGTCGAACAAGGCGCCTTTGTGCCTCTGCTTCTTGGCATGCAAAATAGACGTCGGGGTCACAAATCCTCACTATCCTACTCCCTAATAAGGCTACCATAGCCGGACCACTCCACGGGAGGACGGATTGTCGAGAATTTCAACCCCAAACGGTGTCACCAAAAGGGTTAACACCCACCAAAAATAGGTCTAAATGTTGGGAAACTACACACACATCCAAAGATAAACAACTGAAAGGCACCCTTACACAAGTCATCTTGGGTCAAGCGACTCATCGTTTTTCTCATGTAGGTCATTCCCTCATCGATTCGTCGCTTGAGGGGGTAGTCACAGTCACCAATCAACAAATACACACCCAATTAAGGAAATGACATGCATTCAAAGAATCATTGACAAAGACAATCATGCCCCTGCTTGGGGTAGCAAACAAGCAATAATCACAAGCTGATCAAATACTTGGCATTCATGAATCATGAACTTAAGGTTCCCATATACAAAAGGTTGCACCATTTGCCTATTCATGACTGATCAATGTCCAAGATCAAGTAACACCTCACCAAAAAAGGTTAACACTTGATTTGAGTTCCTTAGCTCGTCAAAAGCAAGGATTCAAGAATGCATGACCTTTCCATACTTGGGGCATCAAAAGCTGGTTAGATTACTAAGAAACCCTAATCATTAGTGCTTTGGTTATCTATTTTTGCTCAACACTGCGCCACGCACAACTCATCCCAAAAAGGAGCATCTATAGACACCAAAACAACACCAATCTGATTATGTGGCTACAAAAGTTGATCGCATTGACACACAAAGCCCCCAGGGCAGCCCCTAGAGGTTAAATAGTGGTCCTAACCACTCTCACAATAGTTTTTGAAGGTTAAAGATCAATTTGGCACCTTTCAAGCACTCTGCTCCTTATTCGTTCCACCCAGGGACGATTACAAACTGGTATTCATTCCACCCAGGGACGATTAGTAGTATTCACTCCAGGGTGGGGCGAATAGCAGGTTTGATGTGAAAAAGGTCAAATATCGACAAATGGCAGCCCAGATCTGCCACTTAACTCCTCCTTCATTGCATGGGAGTGCGAGTGAGAGTTTTGGAGTGCTATAGGTAGTTATAGAGGCAGTCATGGAGCCCTTAATTAGGGAGGAATCTTCTCCCCCTTGGGAAGGCATGATTTCCAAGTGGCGCCTCTACATGCTCTTACATAGAGACCGTCAGGTCTATAAAATGGTGAGTCTACTCACCCCAAAAAGATATAGAGAAGGAGCATTTTGAGCAACGAAGTGCTTCCATTTTGCGTACTCACTTTTGATTGTGCCTTTCACATCTTTGATCTCTCTTTTGGAAGGGAGGTCATTGGGTGGTTATTGGAAGTGCAATCCGGACCCCAAACCCAATATTTGGCCATAGTATCCCACCCAAATTTTCCGACAACACCCCACAAGAGGTTTTGGACCCATCCCAAGTGGATTGGTGCCAAAATCGTGCCCCAAACGGTGGGCGTCCTACCCCCGGGTGCCCCCCGCACTGCTACAATCCTAATCGCCCCACCCCGGAGCGATTAGAAATATGTAGTAGATTTTAGTTCTATTCTTTTTGCATTTTATTCTAGGTTGTTTAGATAGGCTTGCATTCAAATTTTATGTAATTATGAGCAGTTTTGATCATGTTTTTGTTATTTCTCGCTTTCACTAACATGTAGGTAGCATCATCAAATTCTCGGCGATAGAGGCCGAATTGGCAAAATCTGACCTTCGGGGTCTTTCCAAAATACCCCATTTTACATAACCCCCAACTTTGCAGGTGATTTGGAGACTCCCAAATGGGACATTTGGGACAGTTCTTTCTGACGTTTTGTTGTAGGTTAATCGTCCCACCCCGGAGCGATTAGAAACCTGTGGAAAATTTTTTGACTGTTCTTTTTGTATTGCCTTCCCGGTGATGTTTTCATGCCTCTGTCAATTTTTTAGCTCATTTTGAACTATTTATTTGTCATTTTATTTATTTTTTGCATGCACTAATCTTAGGCTTGGGGATTGCATGTTTCATTTCATCCGTAGGTGCTACTAATTGTTTTATGTTTCCTTGAACGCAGGATATCGACACTGGAGGAGCAGCAAAGAATCAAAGACCCTTTCATGAAAGCGGCGGCAATGTTTGGTCCACCCATTTTACATGTGGGCACGTGGAAGAAAGCATACCACCCATGGTGTAACGAAACCTTATTTAATGCTCCTAGCCCCTGAAAAGGGAGGAGACGTGTTTTAAACGAGATTTAAAGAAAATTAATAAAAAGGGCTGTATTCCATATTTTCTTTCTATCTAGTTTTGATTCGTTTATGTTTCTCTCCTTTCATGCATTTTCAATTCATAGGATTTAGTGTTATCTTTGGCTTTGCTTGCATTGCACTTGGTGTTTCTTTTTTGCTTCCATATCCTCATGCTTTCAATATATATATGATACAATATAATAATATATTTTAACACTTTGAAATTATCTATTCTAAACAAATTAATATTTATAAGTTATTACGATTTTGATATCTTTCAAGTAACAACAAATTGAATCTTCTAATAATATTTTGTAATTAAACATATTATGATTATCTATTTAAATTAGGTCATATGTTATGAGGTATTACCACTTTGTCTCATGTCAACTAGTAGCTAAGGTTATGCTACAATAACATATAATCAACTTCATATTTATTTATTTTAAAATAATTTTGTAAATTGTATAAATTAAAATTAGTCACAAGACTTTTAAGGTGGTTTGTAGTAGTAACGATTAAAATTTATTTGCATAAACCTAATCTAATTTAGATATAAATTTCTATAGTTTATTTGATATTTTTACAATATTATAGTTTATGTTTATACATTTTATTCTATACCATAATAACTAGATTTGTTTCCTTAAACTAGCTTCTTAATCACTATGTTTTAGATATATTCTTACACCCACAACCTATGTTCCTATTTTCCTTGAGAAAATTTATTATCTTTAGACATTTGCAATGTCTCTCACCCTTTTCTTATTATAATTAGCTATACAAATATTTATTCTAGCTTAGGCATATATATTCATTATCAAACCTCCTATATTTTATTTTCAAATTAGTTATCTTTAAATCACAATAAAGAAATAAATTTATTAACATATTATAATTAAATTGGTTTGATTAACAAAAAAATCTATTATCTATTTTAAGTATTCTTTAATTGTCCCTATTGCAACACCCTATTGGTATATCTTATCTAGGCTACCCAGCCTAAAATCACAAGGAGGGAGTCCCCCATTGTGCTTATGAGGAGTGTGACCCCTAGTTATTCCACAGTGTTACCCTATACGATATATATATATATATATATATATATATATATATATATATATATATACATATGTATATACATATATATATATATATATATATATATGTATATATACATATATATACATATATATATATGTATATATATATATATATATATATATATATATGTACATACATATATATATGTACATATATATATATATGTACATATATATATATATGTACATATATATATATATGTACATATATATATATATGTACATGTATATATATAGATATATGTATATATGTATATATATATATATATGTACATATATATATAATAGATATGTTTTAACACTTTGAAAATATCTATTCTAAAAAAAGTAATATTTATAAGTTATTACCATTTTGATATCTTACAAGTAACAAGAAATTGCATCTTGTAATAAGTTTTTGTAGTTAAACATCTTATGATTATCTCTTTAAATTTACATCTTGCTTTGTAATTAAACATCTTATGATTATCTATTTAAATTAGGTCATATATTATGAGGTGTTACCACTTTGTCTCACGTCAACTAGTAGCTAAGGTTATGCTACAAATAACATGTAATCAACTTGATATTTATTTATTTTAAAATAATTTTATAAATTGTATAAATTAAAATTAGTCACAAGACTTTTAAGGTGTTTTTTAGTAGTAACGATTAAAATTTATTTGCATAAATCTAATCTAATTTAGATCTAACTTTCTATAGTTTATTTGATATTTTTACAATATTATAGTTTATTTTTATACATTTTATTCTATACCATAATAACTAGATTTGTTTCCTTAAACTAGCTTCTTAATCACTATGTTTTGTCTATCTTCTTACACCCACAACCTATGTTCCTATTTTCCTTGAGAAAATTTATTATCTTTAGATATTTGCAATGTCTCTCACCCTTTTCTTATTATAACTAGCTACACAAATATTTATTCTAGCTTAGGCATATATCTTCATTATCAAACCTCCTATCTTTTATTTTCAAATTAGTTATCTTTAAATCACAATAAAAAAACAAAATTTTTAACATATTATAATTAATTGGTTTGATTAAAAAAAAAATCTATTATCTATTTTAAGTATTCTTTAATTTTCCCTATTGCAACACCCTATTGGTATATCTTATCTAGGCTACCCAGCCTAAAAGCACAAGGAGGGAGTCCCCCAATGTGCTTATGAGGAGTTGACCCCTAGTTATTCCACAGTGTTACTTTATCTTATATATATGATACAATATAATAATATATTTTAACACTTTGAAAATATCTATTCTAAAAAAAGTAATATTTATAAGTTATTATCATTTTGATATCTTACAAGTAACAACAAATTGCATCTTGTAATAAGTTTTTGTAATTAAACATCTTATGATTATCTATTTAAATTTACATCTTCCAATAAGTTTTTGTAATTAAATATCTTATGATTATCTATTTAAATTAGGTCATATATTGTGAGGTATTACCACTTTGTATCATGTCAACTAGTAGCTAAGGTTATGCTACAATAACATGTAATCAACTTGATATTTATTTATTTTAAAATAATTTTATAAATTGTATAAATTAAAATTAGTCACAAGACTTTTAAGGTGGTTTGCAGTAGTAACTATTAAAATTTATTTGCATAAACCTAATCTAATTTAGATCTAACTTTCTATAGTTTATTTGATATTTTTACAATATTATAGTTTATGTTTATACATTTTATTATATACCATAATAACTAGATTTGTTTCCTTAAACTAGTTTCTTAATCACTATGTTTTAGCTATCTTCTTACAACCACAACCTATGTTTCTATTTTCCTTGAGAAAATTTATTATCTTTAGACATTTGCAATGTCTCTCACCCTTTTTTTATTATAACTAGCAATAAAAATATTTATTCTAGCTTAGGCATATATCTTCATTATCAAACCTCCTATGTTTTATTTTCAAATTAATTATCTTTAAATCACAATAAAGAAATAAATTTATTAACATATTATAATTAAATTGGTTTGATTAACAAAAAAATCTATCATCTATTTTAAGTATTCTTTAATTGTCCCTATTGCAAGACCCTATTGGTATATCTTATCTAGGCTACCCAGCCTAAAATCACAAGGAGGGAGTCCCCCATTGTGCTTATGATGAGTGTGACCCCTAGTTATTCCACATTGTTACTTTATCATATATATATATATATATATATATATATATATATGATAAAATATAATAATATATTTTAACACTTTGAAATTATCTATTCTAAACAAAGTAATATTTATAAGTTATTACAATTTTGATATCTTTCAAGTAACAACAAATTCCATCTTGTAATAAGTTTTTGTAATTAAACATCTTATGATTATCTATGTAAATTTACATCTTGCAATAAGTTTTTGTAATTAAACATCTTATGATTATCTATTTAAATTAGGTCATATATTATGAGGTATTACCAATTTGTCTCACGTCAACTAGTAGCTAAGGTTATGCTACAATAACATGTAATCAACTTGATATTTATTTATTTTAAAATAATTTTATAAATTGTGTAAATTAAAATTAGTCACATGAATTTTAAGGTGGTTTGTAGTAGTAACGATTAAAATTTATTTGCATAAACCTAATCTAATAGTTTATTTGATATTTTTACAGTACTATAGTTTATGTTTATACATTTTATTCTATACCATAATAACTAGATTTTTTTCCTTAAACTAGCTTCTTAATCACTATGTTTTAGCTATCTTCTTACACCCACAACCTATGTTCCTATTTTCCTTGAGAAAATTTATTATCTTTAAACATTTGAATTTTCTCTCAAACTTTTCTTATTATAACTAGCTACACAAATATTTATTCTAGCTTAGGCTTGCATTCAAATTTCATGTAATTTTGAGCAGTTTTGATCATGTTTTTGTTATTTCTCGCTTTCGCTAACATGCAGGTAGCATCATCAAATTACCGGTGATAGAGGCTGAATTGTCAAAATATGACCTTCTGGGTCTTTCCAAAATACCCCATTTTACCTAACCCTGAACTTTGCAGGTGATTTGGAGCCTCCTAGATGGGGCATTTGGGACAGTGTTTTCTGATGTTTTGTTGTAGGTCTAATCATCCCACCGCGGAGCGATTAGAAATCCGTGGCAAATTTTTTGACTGTTCTTTTTGCAGTGCCTTCCCAATGATATTTTCATGCCGCTATTAAATTTTTAGCTCATTTTGATCTATTTATTTATCATTTTATTTATTTTTTGCATGCACTAATCTTAGGCTTGGGGATTGCATGTTTCATTTCATCCGCAGGTGCTACTGATTGTTTTATGTTTCTTTGAATGCAGGATATCGACACCAGAGGAGCAAAAAATAATCAAATACTCTTTCACGCAAGCGGCGAAAACGTTTGGTCCACCCATTTTACATGTGGGAACGCAGAAGAAGGCATACCACGCATGGTGTAACGAAACCTTATTTAATGCTCATAGCCCCTGAAAAGGGAGGATACGTGTTGTAAATAATATTTAAAGCAAATTAATAAAAAGAGCTGTATTCCATATTTTTTTTCTATCTGGTTTTGATTCGTTTATGTTTCTCTCCTTTCATGCATTTTCAATTCATAGGATTTCGTGTTATCTTTGCCTTTGCTTGTATCGCACTTGGTGTTTCCTTTTTGCTTCTGTATCCTCGTTCTTTCAATATATATATGATACAATATAATAATATATTTTAACACTTTGAAATTATCTATTCTAAAAAAATTAATATTTATAAGTTATTACAATTTTGATATCTTTCAAGTAACAACAAATTGCATCTTCTAATAATCTTTTGTAATTAAACATCTTGTGATTATCTAGTTAAATTAGGTCATATGTTATGAGGTATTACCACTTTGTCTCATGTCAACTAGTAGCTAAGGTTATGCTACAATAACATATAATCAACTTCATATTTATTTATTTTAAAATAATTTTGTAAATTGTATAATTAAAATTAGTCACAAGACTTTTAAGGTGGTTTGTAGTAGTAACGATTAAAATTTATTTGCATAAACCTAATCTAATTTAGATCTAACTTTCTATTTTTTATTTTATATTTTTACAATATTATAGTTTATGTTTATACATTTTATTCTATACCATAATAACTAGATTTGTTTCCTTAAACTAGCTTCTTAATCACTATGTTTTAGCTATCTTCTTACACCCGCAACCTATGTTCCTATTTTCCTTGAGAAAATTTATTATCTTTAGACATTTGCAATGTCTCTCACCCTTTTCTTATTATAACTAGCTATACAAATATTTATTCTAGCTTAGGCATATATCTTCATTATCAAACCTCCTATATTTTATTTTCAAATTAGTTATCTTTAAATCACAATAAAGAAATAAATGTATTAACATATTATAATTATATTGTTTTGATTAAAAAAAAAATCTAGTATCTATTTTAAGTATTCTTTAATTGTCCCTATCTATTGGTATATCATTAGACTGTTATCTAGGCTACCCAAGCTAAAATTACAAGGAGGGAGTCCTCAATTGTGCTTATGAGGAGTGTGGCCCCTAGTTATTCCACACTTGTATTTTATCTTATCCATATAAATATATATATGCTACAATATAATATTATATTTCAACATTGTGGAATTATGTATTCTAAAAAAAAGAATATTTATGAGTTATTACCAGTTTGATAGCCTTCAAGTAACAGTAAATTACATCTTGCTATAATTTTTGTAGTTGAACATCTTATGATTATCTATTTAAATTAGGTCATATGTTATGAGATATTACCACTTTGTGGCATATCCACTAGTAGCTAAGGTTATGCTATAATAACATGTCATCAAATTCATATTTATTTATTTTAAAATAATTTAATAAATTATCTAAATTAAAATTAATCACAACATTTTTAAGGTGGTTTGTAGTACTAATAATTAAAATTTAGTTGCATAAACCTAATCTAATTTAGATCTAAATTGCTATAGTTTGTTTGATATTTTTACAATATTATAGTTTATGTTTATACATTTTATTCTATACCATAATAGCTAGATTTGTTTCCTTAAACTAGCTTCTTAATCACTATGTTTTAGCTATCTTCTTACACCCACAACCTATGTTCCTATTTTCCTTGAGAAATTTTATTATCTTTAGAGATTTGTAGTGTCTCTCACACTTTTCTTATTATAAATAGCTAGAAAAATATTTATTATAGCTTAGGCATATATCTTAATTATCAAACCTCCTATGTTTTATTTTCAAATTAGTTATCTTTAAATCACAATAAAGAAATAAATTTATTAAAATATTATAATTAAATTGGTTTGATTACCAAAAAAATCTATTATCTATTTTAAGTATTCTTTAATTGTCCCTATTGAGACACCCTATTTGTATATCCTTAGACTATTATCTAGGCTACCCAACCTAAAATCAAAAGGAGGGAGTCCCCCATTGAGCTTATGAAGAGTGTGACCCCTAGTTATTCCACAATTATTATATATATATATATATATATATATATATAATATAATATAATAATATATTTTGACACTTTGCAATTATCTATTCTAAATGAAGGAATATTTATAAGTTATTATCATTTTGATATCCTTAAAGTAACAACAAATTACATCTTGCAATAAGTTTTTGTAATTAAAAATCTTATGATTATCTATTTGAATTAGGTCATATGTTATAAGGTATTACCACATTTTCACACATCAACTAGTAGCTAAGGTTATGCTACAATAACATGTCATCCACTTCATATTTATTTATTCTAAAATAATTTTATAAATTGAATAAATTAAAATTAGTCATAAAATTTTTAAGGTGGTTTGTAGTATTAATGATTGAAATTTATTTGCATAAAAAATCTAATTTATATCTAAATTGCTATAGTTTATTTGATATTTTTACAATATTATAGTTTATGTTTATACATTTTATTCTATACCATAATAACTAGATTTATTTCCTCAAACCAGCTTCTTAATCACTATGTTCTAGCTATCTTCTTACACCCACAACCTATGTTACTATTTTCCTTGATAAAATTTGTTATCTTTAGAGATTTGCAATATCTCTCACCATTTTCTTCTTATAACTAGCTATACAAACATTTATTCTAGAATAGGCATCTATCTTCATTATCATACCTCCTATGTTTTATTTTCAAATTAGTTATATTTAAATCACAATAAAGAAATAAATTTAATAAAATCCAAGAAACATGAGTCGAAATTGATTAGACGTTTTTCGTAGGACTGCCCAAACTGCCGAACTCGTTTCTGCCATATCTCACTCATCCGGACTCGGATTGAGCTAAAATTTTGAGGGTAGATGCCTGAAAAACCCTAGAACGTCTCCACCAATTTTCATATCATTTGGAGCAACACAGATCCTAGCACATCCCTATGTGTGAACGATATATTTGGCAAGCGGCTATGCGAGGGTTTCATCTGGGGTTGAGTGCAAGCAGCTCCAGAGGTTGGTTTTTAGGGCCTTCGGGCCCTAGCGGCCAATATTTTTGTGGTTTATGCTCAATATTTTAGCAGGAAATGTTGCAGGGGATACAATATGGGTTAGAAATTTGTCTTTCAATAGATCATACTATGAACTTGAGTGACAACGGCTTCCAATTTGCTGCACAAAAGAAAAGTGAAAACCATACCTTTCCACGACGTCTAGGGCAAGGATTAAAGAGATCACAAAACAAGTTTCAAGTAGTTGATCAAAAAATGGCTCATATCTCAAGTGAATCTGGTGCTAAGGTGCACCCACAAAATAATTCTACCGTGAAAACCCCTATCAAGGGTAAGAATTTCGAAGACTCAGTCCCAAAAATGAATTTTAGGGATGCCCTTCATGGTGGACAGCCTCAGCCCAATGCTAATATCAATATTAGGGCTTCCCATAAACCTCTAAGAATGCCTAAGATTGATCCCAGGAAAATGGAGTCAGGATGTCTTAAAGCAACTGATGGAACTCCTATTGTTAAGCTTGATATGGGTAACATTCAGACTGGCATTGAAGATTTGGAAAAAAGAGGACTAATTTGTCGGTTCATGGGTTTTCGTCCGAGTCTATCTACTTTCAAAGTCTGGGCTGCAAAAATCTGGAAAACTAAAGGTGAGTTACAAATCTCTATTTATCCAAATGGTTATTTTCTTGTTTTATTTGCTAATAATGAAGATAGAGAGAAAACTTTTCAAGGGGGTCCTTGGTTTTTTGGAAGGGCAGGGCTTTTCATGAAGCCCCGGCATACTAAATTTAAAGTCGAAGAAGAGATGCCTTCTATAGCTCCCGTGTGGGTTAGACTCTTTGGCCTCCCTATTGAATTTTGGAATCCTACTATTTTTTCTTCAATTGGAAACTCTTTAGGAACTTTTATGATGACTCGCTGATTGTACTCAAAATTTTGAACATATTATTTATGCTCGGATTTGTGTTTTAATGGATTTTGACAAACCCCTACCTAAAAATATCACATTACAATTTGGGGAAGACACTTGGGAGCAAGTAGTGGACTATGAGAACATTCCTTTTCGTTGTAGAATTTGCCATGAATATGGTCATTTGGCCAGTGCTTGCCCAAATAAAATTCCTGATCAAAAGAAAGAAGATATAAACTCAAGCATGTTTCCAAATACCTAAGAAGAAGAACACTAAAAAAAACTAGTTATGAAGGATCAATCAAAGTCATCTGCTAATATGTTTGAAATCCTTTCCACAAATGATGTCCCAAGTGAGGAAGAGGAAATAATGGAAACTGAAATCTTAGAAACACAATTTAAATATGAAGGGAAGAACTCAGAGACAAACCAACAAATCAAAGGTTTTCAATAGAAAAAAAGGAGAAAATTTACACAAGAAAAACAATATTTCAAATGTCAAAACTTCAAATAATGCAGGTCCCAATATAGACTCCGTTGAACCATCTAGTAAAATTTTGGCTGTGTACGAGCATTCTTCAAGGTTAGAAGCCATCTCAGATTCAATTGGAATAAGTCAAGAAATAGGGAAAAAAATTGAAGATGGATTCTAATCAAAAAGTAGGTCGCAAGACCAATCAATATCATATGGTAAAAGAAGGTGAAAAGCTTGTAGAGGAAGGTAAGATTAATGCCCTTCCCAAATTTTTTAGCCCTGGTATTAATGAAGATCATCACTTGGAATATTAGAGGACTCAAAGGGAGTCTTTCAAAACAAAATGAAATTAGAAGAATGATTCAGATAAATCATCCACATCTTGTTTTCCTTCAAGAAACAAAGATGTCAATGGAGGATATGGACTTAATTGCCAGTAAAATTTGGCCAGCTGGAAAAGTGGTTTCCCTCAGCTCCCAAGGGACTTCGGGTGGCATTGCTTGTCTTTGGGACCCAAAAGAGGTAGTTATTCACCATATGGTTGGCAGTTGGGGTTTGTTGGCTATAGCTATTCAAAGTAGACATTCCAACCAGATTATGCTCTACATTACTATTTATGCTCCAACTTCTTTGGAGGAAAAAAGAAGACAGTGGAAGGATATTACTCATATTATCTCTCATTTTCCTAAATCTTGGATCTTGATCGGAGGAGATTTCAATACCATCCTCTCTCTGGATGAGAAAATGGGGGGAAATAGAAATTTGGACAAAAGCACTGACCTCATGAGTGAATATATTGCAAACCTCCATCTTGTGGATATCCAACTGGATAATGGCCTTATGACTTGGTCTAACAGAAGGCAAGGCTTAGCTTGTATAATGGAGAGATTGGATAGGTTTTTGCTCTCTAAAAATTTCTTAATCCATGGTCACATTCCTAAAGTGAAGACTCTTAATAATGCTGGTTCGGATCATGGTGGAAATGTGGAAAACCAATGTGAGTTTCTCTCCTTTTCTTTTTCAATTAATGTGGCTTAGAGACATTTCCTTCAGACCTCATGTGCAACAATGGTGGAAGGAAGGTAAACCTAGGCATGGGACTAAGATGTTCTATTTTTCCAAAAGATCGCAATACATTAAATCCAAAATCAAGACTTGGAACTGGAAAGAGTTTGGGGATGTTCATAAAAAAAACATGAAGTTATTGCTCATCTTGAAAATTTGAATAAGAAAATCCGTTTAGATGGCCTCACAGAGAAGAGAAGTGCAGATGAAATTAAACTCACAACTCAGTTAGAGGAATGGGAAAAAAGAGAAGAAATCTTATGGAAGCAAAAATCTAGAATTCAATGGCTCAAAGAAGGAGATCGAAACACAAATTTCTTCCACAAATCTCTTCTAGCTCGAAGATCTCACAACTTTATTTCTTCCTTAAAATCAGATTCTGGAGATGTTGTTTATACTTGGGATGGCATGAACTCTATTGTTGTTGATTACTTTTCCAATATTTTTGCTGCTACTCCTCTTGACTCAGCTTCTCAACATAATGTTCTTCAAGCAATCCCTTCTCTTATCACTTCTGAGGAGAACTCTATTTTGACTGCTCCTATTACTATCAATGAGCTTCAACAAGTAGTTTTTAAAATGCAAAAAGGGAAAACCCTAGGTCCTGATGGTTTTCCTATTGAGTTCTACCAAGAGTTCTGGGATATCCTTCATGTTGATTTATTAGAGGTGGTGGAAGAAGCCAGGAAAGCCAAAGAAATTTTGAAGGTTATCAATAAAACTTATATTACTCTTGTTCCAAAAGCTCAAGAGGTTGATCATATCTCAGCTTTTAGACCTATTGCTTTATGTAATGTTCTTCTCAAAATCATTACTAAAATCATGGCAGAAAGGTTGAAGCCTCTTTTGCATAAGATTATTTCCCACAGCAAGGGGGTTATGTGGAAGGACGTCAAATAGTAGATGAGATAGTTCTTGCTCAGGAAGCCATCCATTCCATGGATATGCAAAATTCTCCTTCCATGTTCATTCGGTTAGACTTATCCAAAGCTTATGACAGAGTGGATTGGCACTTCCTTATCAAAGTTTTGAGGCAATTTGGTTTCTCTAAGGATTGGATGGATTGGATTATGGGATGTATCTCTTCAGTTTCCTACTTAGTTCTTATCAATGGCAGGCCTTCTCAAGTCTTTCCCAGCTTCCAGAGGTATTAGGCAAGGTGACCCGCTATCCCCTTATTTATTCATCATTCTTGTTGAATGCTTGGGTAGGACTATAACCAAAAAGAGGGAAAACAAAACCCTTGAGGGAGTTACCATTGCTCATGGAGCTAGACCTATCTCTCATCTTCAATTTGTGGATGACTCTACTCTTTTAGGTAAAGCTACAGTTAAGGAAGCTTCTAATATTAAGCAAATCATTAGCTATTTTTCTAAGGCTATCGGGCAGTTGATCAATGAAGACAAATCTAAAGTTATTTTCTTTCACCGCTCTGCTAGACAGGAATCCATGGTCTTGGATAAATTAAGATATAAGAAGACCTCTCTTCCAATCACTTATTTAGGTATTCCCATAAATATTCAAAGGCAGAAAAATAAATATTGGAATTGGTTGTTGGACAAAGTCAAGAAGAAAATTGGAAAGTGGACCAACAAGTGGCTTTCTTCTAGGGGTAGAATCACCTTGGTAAAATCAGTCCTTCAAGCTATTCCTATTTATGTTTCTTCCATTTTGAATATCCCAAAGGTTGTTCTTCGAGAATTGGATCAAATCAGTCATCGTTTCCTTTGGAGTGGTACTAAGGAGAAAAGAAAATGGGCCTTGGTGAAATGGGATACTTTATGTCTTCCTAAGAGTGAAGGGGGGTTAGGATTCTGGTCTTCAATTAATAACAACAAAGCTTTAGCTGCTAAATTATATTGGAGGATGTTGCATAACCCCAATGCTCTTTGGGCCAATAATCTCCGTGCTAAATATGCTGAGAACAAAAGTCCCGAAGACCTTGTTCGCTATCAACTTCCTACCAAAGGTTCTCCCATTTTAGCAGTTCTTAAGACTCGGTGAGGATTTGATAAAGAAAAAATTATTTTGGATCATTCATAATGGTCAACATGCAAATTTTTGGATAGATTCTTGGGATGGTCACAAGCCTTTGATAACTCGGCTTCCCGATTGGAGGCCTTGGATGGAGGAGCTTCACCGAGCTAATTGGATAAAGGTGGCTAATTACTATCGGTACCATACTCGGTAATTCAAAGGTTGGTAGATATTGGATCCCTATTGAGGACTGGCCTATTCAAATCCCAGAAAGGCAAAGACAAGATATCCAAGGCATCCTTCATATGAGATCCCTCTCTTGGTCCCATGAAAAAGATTGTTTTGGATGGAACAACACTACTAAGGGTGAGTATTCAGTTGCTCAAGGTTATTTGACCTTATGCCATAATAATCCCAACCATTCTTCTGACATATTTTCTCGATTGTGGGCTCAAAAGCTCTGGCCTAAGGTGAGGTTCTTTAATTGGCTTTTATTGCATCGTAGGGTGCTTACCGGTGAGCAACTTATGAAGCGTGGTTTTCATGGCCCTTTTAGATGTGAAATGTGTGAAGAGAATGTAGAAAATATCAACCATATTTTTATTGAGTGTACTTTAGCCTCTGAGCTATGGAGGAGAATGGCCACTTTACTTGGCTTACAATGGTCCAATTTTTTTACTTTTGAACAACTTTGGAGGGATTGGCCTAATCAAGAGGGTGTTGATCATTTTATTAGGCAGTTAGTTTGGATGGGTTCTACCATTCTTCTTTGGAATATTTGGAATGAAAGGAACAACCAAATTTTTAATCAAGATAGGAAGGATATTCACTATATTTGGCAAAAGACCATAGCCAACTTAGTTGAATCAGTCCATCAACTCCTTAATCACCCCCAAAACTCCCACCAAAGATGGGATCAAGTGATGCAAATATTGAAGATTAAACCTTCTAAGGGCAACCAACTTAAAGGGAATGTGAGTATTAGTAAGATGGATAGGACTAGAAATTGGCAACCTCCTCCTAAGGATTTTGGAAAAGTCAATACTGATGGAGCCTCTAGAGGGAACCCTGGAAAAGCTAGTGTGGGAGGAATTGGTAGACTTTCATATGGCTCCCTGGTTTTTACTTTTGCTGAGAATTTGGGTATTCTTTCCAATAACCTTGCTGAGGGGTATGGTATCCTCAGAGGCCTTCAGGAGGCTACTAAGGTTGGATGGGAAAAGGTGTTAGTTGAGTCTGACTCTCAACTTATGATTAATCTCTTGAAGACTCCTTCTAAGAATCATAAGGTGGATTGGAGAATAAAAAGAATTATTGAGAAGATTCAGTTAATCCAGATGGGATTTTTGAAAGTTGATTACAATCATGTGGTTAGAGATCAAAACAAGAGTGTTGATGCTTTAGCTAATTGGGCTTTGGACAAAGGTGATCTTACTTGTTATGGCCACCCTCCTATATGGTGGGCTTCTCAAATTAGGGAAGCTCTTCTTTCTATCATTTCTTTGGATGGCTCCAGTTCTGAAGGTACCTAGTTTCTTCTTGTTTTTTTTTTTTGCTTCTCTTTGGTTCATTCAGTTTTTTTTAGTTCCCTAGCTCATTCTATTCTTTATTTTGTTTCCTCTATTGATTCTTGCCTTAATAGTCTTCTGGTCTAGATAGGTCATTGTTTTGTTCATTTTTTCTTTTTTTTTTTGTTTAGTTTTTTAAGGTGGGTGGGTTCTTTTGTTTTGTTTTGTTTTTGTGTTCTTTGTGTTGTTTTTTGTTGTTCTTGTGTTTTTGTTGTTTTGTTTTTTTTTTTTATGTTTTTTGTTATTGTTCTTGTGTTTTTTTCGTTCTTGTTCTTGGGTTTCTCTTTGTTTGTGTTATTTCATGTTTTTATGTGTGAGTGTTTTCTATGTATTTTGTTTTTGTTTATTGTCTATTGTTGGTTGTTTTTTATTTTTATTTTTATTTTTTTAATTTTTTAGGTTTTGGTTGTGTTTATTTTTCATGTTTTTTTTGGGTTATGTCTTTGTAGTGTTCTGTTGTTTTTGTCTTGTTTGTGTTTTGTTATGTGGTTCTTGTGTTTTTCTATGTGGTTTGTGTTGTGGTTTCTTTTATCTTATTGTGCATGTTTGGTTGTGCTTTTGTTTTTGACACACTCAAGGAGCATGTTTTTTATTTTATTTTATTATTTTTGTTGTTATTTACTTATTTTTAAATTGGTTTTGTGTGTTTGTTTGCTCCTTGAGTATGTCAAAGGTGGTAGGCCAGGTCCGAGTCCTGGGCATTTTTGGCGGAATGGATACCCCTGCCTCCTTGGGTCTTACCCGAAAGTGGCATCCCTTTTGGGATGTTTTCCACAAATAAAAAAATAAAAAAATAAATTTATTAACATATCATAATTAAATTGGTTTGATTACCAAAAAAATCTATTATCTATTTTAAGTATTCTTTAATTGTCACTATTGCAACACCCTATTGGTATATCTTATCTAGTCTACCCAGCCTAAAATCACAAGAAGGGAGTCCCCCATTGTGCTTATGAGGAGTGTGACCCCTAGTTATTCCATAGTGTTACTTTATCTTATATATATGATACAATATAATATTATTTTAACACTTTGAAATTATCTATTCTAAACAAAGTAATATTTATAAGTTATTACCATTTTGATATCTTTCAAGTAACAACAAATTGCATCTTGTAATAAGTTTTTGTAATTAAACATCTTATGATTATCTATTTAAAATTACATCTTGCAATAAGTTTTTGTAATTAAACATCATATGATTATCTATTTAAACTAGGTCATATGTTATGAGGTATTACCACTTTGTCTCATGTCAACTAGTAGCTAAGGTTATGCTAAAATAACATGTAATCAACTTCATATTTATTTGTTTTAAAATAATTTTATAAATTGTATAAATTAAAATTAGTCACAAGACTTTTAAGGTGGTTTGTAGTAGTAATGATTAAAATTTATTTGCGTAAACCTAATCTAATTTAGATCTAACTTTATATAGTTTATTTGATATTTTTACAATATTATAGTTTATGTTTATACATTTTATTCTATACCATAATAACTAGATTTGTTTCCTTAAACTAGCTTCTTAATCACTATGTTTTAGCTATCTTCTTACACCCACAACCTATGTTCCTATTTTCCTTGAGATAATTCGTTATCTCTAGACATTTGCAATGTCTCTAACCCTTTTCTTATTATAACTAGCTATACAAACATTTATTCTAGCTTAGGCATATATCTTCATTATCAAACCTCCTATATTTTATTTTCAAATTAGTTATATTTAAATCACAATAAAGAAATAAATTTAGTAAAATATTATAATTAAATTGGTTTGATTGACACCCAGGTGTTGTAGGTGAGTTGGAGAGGAGAGGGCAATCCTCCAAGGGAGGTCCCTGGTTCAAATATCCACCCTACCAAAAAGCTAAATTGGGTATGTAAAATCCAATTGATAATGTTGGTGTGGGTAGGGCTGGGTGACTTTGATGGTGTAGAACCCCCTGTTCGTGGTCTCTTAGACCAAGGCAGTCCCACAAGGGGTTCTTCGCTAAAAAAAAAAAAAAAAAAAAAATTGTTTTGATTAACAAAAAAATCTAATATCTATTTTAAGTATTCTTTAATTGTCCCTATTGCAACACCCTATTGGTATATCTTATGAGGAGTGTCACCCCTAGTTATTCCAAAGTGTTACTTTATCCTATATATATATATATATATATATATATATATATATATATATATATATATATATATATATATATGATACAATATCATAATGTATTTTAACACTTTGAAATTATCTATTCTAAACAAAGTAATATTTATAAGTTATTACAATTTTGATATCTTTCAAGTAACAACAAATTGCATCTTGTAATAAGTTTTTGTAATAAAACATCTTATGATTATCTATTTAAAATTACATCTTGCAATAAGTTTTTGTAATTAAACATCTTATGATTATCTATTTAAATTAGGTCATATGTTATGAGGTATTACCACTTTGTCTCACGTAAACTAGTAGCTAAGGTTATGCTACATTAACATGTAATCAAATTCATATTTATTTATTTTAAAATAATTTTATAAATTGTATAAATTAAAATTAGTCACAAGACTTTTCAGGTGGTTTGTAGTAGTAACGATTAAAATTTATTTCCATAAACCTAATATAATTTCGATCTAGCTTTCTATAGTTTATTTGATATTTTTACAATATTATAGTTTATGTTTATACATTTTATTATATACCATAATAACTAGATTTGTTTCCTTAAACTAGATTCTTAATCACTATGTTTTAGCTATATTTTTACACCCACAAACTATGTTCCTATTTTCCTTGAGAAAAATTATTATCTTTAGACATTTGCAATGTCTCTCACCCTTTTCTTATTATAACTAGCTATACAAATATTTATTCTAGCTTAGGCATATATCTTCATTATCAAACCTCCTATATTTTATTTTCAAATTAGTTATCTTTAAACCACAATAAAGAAATAAGTTTATTAACATATTATAATAAAATTGGTTTGATTAACAAAAAAATATATTATCTATTTAAGTATTCTTTAATTGTCTCTATTGCAACACCCTATTGGTATATCTTATCTAGGCTACCCAGCCTAAAGTCACAAGGAGGGAGTCCTCCATTGTGCTTATGAGGAGTGTGACCCCTAGTTATTCCACAGTGTTAATTTATATATATATATGATATAATATAGTAATATATTTTAACACTTTGAAATTATCTATTCTAAAAAAAGTAATGTTTATAAGTTATTACCATTTTGATATCTTTTAAGTAACAAAAAATTGCATATTGTAATAAGTTTTTGTAATTAAACATCTTATGATTATCTATTTAAATTTACATATTGCAATAAGTTTTTGTAATTAAACATCTTATGATTATCTATTTAAATTAGGTCATATGTTATGAGGTATTACCACTTTGTCTCACATCAAGTAGTAGCTAAGGTTATGCTACAATAACATGTAATCAACTTCATATTTATTTATTTTAAAATAATTTTATAAATTGTATAAATTAAAATTAGTCACAAGACTTTTAAGGTGGTTTGTAGTAGTAACTATTAAAATTTATTTGCATAAACCTAATCTAATTTAGATCTAACTTTCTATAGTTTATTTGATATTTTTACAATATTATAGTTTATGTTTATACATTTTATTATATACCATAATAACTAGATTTGTTTCCTTAAACTAGCTTCTTAATCACTATGTTTTAGCTATCTTCGTACAACCACAACCTATGTTCCTATTTTCCTTGAGAAAATTTATTATCTTTAGACATTTGCAATGTATCTCACCCTTTTCTTATTATAACTAGGTATTAAAATATTTATTCTAGCTTAGGCATATATCTTCATTATCAAACCTCCTATGTTTTATTTTCAAATTAGTTATCTTGAAATCACAATAAAGAAATAAATTTATTAACATATTATAGTTAAATTGGTTTGATTAACAAAAAAATCTATCATCTATTTTAATTATTCTTTAATTGTCCCTATTGCAACACCCTATTGGTATATCTTATCTAGGCTACCCAGCCTAAAATCACAAGGAGGGAGTCTCCCATTGTGTTTATGAGGAGCGTGACCCCTAGTTATTCCACAATGTTACTTTATCTTATATATATATATGTATGATAAAATATAAGTATATATTTTAACACTTTGAAATTATCTATTCTAAACAAAGTAATATTAATAAGTTATTACCATTTTGATATCTTTCAAGTAACAACAAATTGCATCATGTAATAAATTTTTGTAATTAAACATCTTATGATTATATATTTAAATTTACATCTTGCAATAAGTTTTTGTAATTAAACATCTTATGATTATATATTTAAATAAGGTCATCTATTACGAGGTATTACCACTTTGTCTCACGTCAACTACTAGCTAAGGTTATGTTACAATAACATGTAATCAACTTCATATTTATTTATTTTAAAATATTTTTATAAATTGTATAAATTAAAATTAGTCACAAGACTTTTAAGGTGGTTTGTAGTAGTAACGATTAAAATTTATTTGCATAAACCTAATCTAATTTAGATCTAACTTTCTATAGTTTATTTGATATTTTTACAATATTATAGTTTATGTTTATACATTTTATTCTATACCATAACAACTAGATTTGTTTCCTTAAAATAGCTTCTTAATCACTATGTTTTAGCTATCTTCTTACACCCACAACCTATGTTCCTATTTTCCTCGAGAAAATTTATTATCTTTAGACATTTGCAATGTCTCTCACCCTTTTCTTATTATAACTAGCTGTAAAAATATTTATTCTAGCTTAGGCATATATCTTCATTATCAAACCTCCTATGTTTTATTTTAAAATTAGTTATCTTTAAATCACAATAAAGAAATAAATTTATTAACATATTATAATTAAATTTGTTTTATTACCAAAAAAAATTATTATCTATTTTAAGTATTCTTTAATTTTCCCTATTGCGACACCCTATTGGTATATCAGTAGACTGTTATCTAGGCTACCCAAGCTAAAATTACAAGAAGGGAGTCCTAGTTATTCCACACTTGTATTGTATCTTATCCATATAAATATATATGCTACAATATAATATTATATTTTAACACTGTGGAATTATCTATTCTAAAAAAAGGAATATTTATGAGTTATTACAAGTTTGATATCCTTCAAGTAACAATAAATTACATCTTGCTATAATTTTTGTAATTGAACATCTTATGATTATCTATTTAAATTAGGGCATATGTTATGAGGTATTACCACTTTGTGGCCTATCAACTAGTAGCTAAGGTTATGCTATAATAACATGTCATCAACTTCATATTTATTTATTTTAAAATAATTTAATAAATTGTATAAATTAAAATTAATCACAAGATTTTTAAGGTGGTTTGTAGTACTAATGATTAAAATTCAGTTGCATAAACCTAATCTAATTTAGATCTAAATTGCTATAGTTTGGTTGATATTTTCACAATATTATAGTTTATGTTTATATATTTTATTCTGTACCATAATAACTATATTTATTTCCTCAAACTAGCTTCTTAATCATTATTTTTTAGCTATCTTCTTACACCCACAATCTATGTTCCTATTTTCATTGATAAATTGTATTATCTTTAGATATTAGCAATGTCTCTCACCCTTTTCTTCTTATAACTAGCTATACAAACATTTATTCTAGATTAGGCATCTATCTTCATTATGAAACCTCCTATGTTTTATTTTCAGATTAGTTATCTTTAAATCACAATAAAGAAATAAATTTATTAATATATCATAATTAAATTGGTTTGATTAGCAAAAAAATCTATTATCTATGTTAAATATTCTTTAATTGCAGCTATTGGCACACCCTCTTGGTATATCCTTAGACTATTATCTAGGCTACCCAAACTAAAATCAAAAGGAGGGAGTCCTCCATTGAGCTTATGAGGAGTGTGACCCCTAGTTATTCCACAGTTATTATATATATAATATAATAATATATTTTAACACTTTGCAATTATCTATTCTAAATGAAGGAATATTTATAAGTTATTATCATTTTGATATCCTTCAAGTAACAGCAAATTACATCTTGCAATAATTTTTTGTAATTAAACATCTTATGATTATCTATTTAAAATTACATTTTGCAATAAGTTTTCGTAATTAAACATATTATGATTATGTATTTAAATTAGGTCATATGTTATAAGGTATTACCACTTTGTCACACATCAACTAGTAGCTAAGGTTATGCTACAATAAAATGCCATCAACTTCATATTTATTTATTCTAAAATAATTTTATAAATTGAATAAATTAAAATTAGTCATAAGATTTTTAAGGTGGTTTGTAGTATTAACGATTAAAATTCATTTGCATAAAAAATCTAATTTATATCTAAATTGCTATAGTTTATTTGGTATTTTTACAATATTATAGTTTATGTTTATACATTTTATTCTATACCATAATAACTTGATTTGTTTCCTGAAACTAGCTTCTTAATCACTATGTTTTAGCTATCTTCTTAAACCCTCAACCTATGTTACTATTTTCCTTGATAAAATTTGTTATCTTTAGAGATTTGCAATATCTCTCACCATTTTCTTCTTATAACTATCTATACAAACATTTATTCTAGCATAGGCATCTATCTTCATTATCAAACCTCCTATGTTTTATTTTCAAATTAGTTATCTTTAAATCACAATAAAGAAATAAATTTATTAACATATCATACTTAAATTGGTTTGATTACCAAAAAATATATTATCTATTATCTATAAGTTATTATAATTTTGATATCCTTCAAGTAACAACAAATTACATCTTGCAATAAGTTTTTGTAATTAAACATGTTATGATTATCTATTTAAATTAGGTCATATATTATGAGGTATTACCACTTTGTCACATGTCAACTAGTAGCTAAAGTTATGCTACAATAACATGTCAACTTCATATTTACTTATTTTAAAATAATTTTATAAATTGTATAAATTAAAATTAATCACAATATTTTCAATGTGGTTTGTAGTAGTAATGACTAAAATTCATTGCATAAACCTAATCTAATTTAGATCTAAATTGTTATAGTATATTTGATATTTTTACGATATTATAGTTTATGTTTATACATTTTATTCTATATCATAATAACTAGATTTGTTTCCTCAAACTAGCTTCTTAATCACTATATTTTAGCTACCTTCTTACACCCATAACTTATGTTCCTTTTTCCTTGAGAAAAATTGTTATCATTAGAAATTTGCAGTGTCTCTCACCCTTTTCTTCTTATAACTAGCTATACAAATATTTATTCTAGCTTAGGCATATATATTAATTATCAAACCTCCTATGTTTTATTGTCAAATTAGATATATTTTAATCATAATAAAGAAATAAATTTATCAACATATCATAAATAAAACACCCTAATGGTATATCATTAGACTGTTATCTAGGCTACCCAAGTTAAAATCATGAGGAGGGAGTCCATCATTGTTCTTATTAACAGTGTGGTGCCTACTTATTCAATAATTGTACTTTATCTTTTATATATATATATATATTGTGATGACCCGTTACCCTCCTACCTTATTTCATGACTATTAATTGATCTTGGGGATCAATTAATCCCTGATAGAAGGGGAATGACCTAAAAGAATCCTATAAAAATTCTAATAAATTTTTTTTATAAGGACAAAGAAATAATAACTATTTAAAGGCTATTTATGAGGTCTAGTAAAGATAAATTTAAAGAATTATCTTTTACATAAATTATAACCATATAATAAATCATGTGCATTTTTAGGTGACCCAAGGTGGATGGGGCCTAAAAAGGACTAAGGAATTTTTAAATAACTTAAGGGTCATCCTACCTTTTGAGAATTACTCAAGTGGATACCTGATATTGTTGGGAATTATGAAAAGGATCTCCTAGCTTATAAAAAATAGTTCCCCCTTGTAACTATCCTATACCTCAATAGTATGGATTTTATCACTCACCTCATCCCTCGAGAACCCTTGAAGGACATGATGAAGTCATAATGGTCCTAGGCATATTTTTAATATTATTATAATATGGCCATTATTTGATCCATGAGGGGAGAATTTCCTTATAAATAGAATATATTTTAGGAGGAAAAGACTATCTAGGTTTTAGGAGTTCGTAATGGTCTAGGGAGTATGCTCTTCACCCATGGGGGGTGAACCAGAAACTAGAAGACTTGGAAGATATCCTAGTTAGAGGATGGATCATCTAAGGAATTCTAGGAGGATTAGGGAGTATGCTCTCCACCCTTGGGGTGGAACAGAAACCAGAAAGCCTCTAGGAAATTCCTAAAGTCCATCATCCATGATCAATCTTAGGGGTCTTAGGAAGATGTTGGAGAAAAGTGGGCTTGGAAGCTTGAAGAAATTGGCTGGAATAAACAGGTTATTTCCTCCTTTTGCATTAATTTGAAGTACCTTGTTAAAGATGCTTGATCTATTTAACTTTATGGTATTTTCTTGATAGGGAATTAAGTATTAAGGGCCTTGTTAATTATAGTATTGTTTGAGTGAGACCTTGTCAATATTATAATTCCATAAATCTCTAGGTTGATTATGGACAAAGTTATGGGGTATTTTAAATGTGGTTAGTCCTTCTAAAGGAGGTTCTTAGCCCTCTTAAGGATTTTCTTAGAACCCTATGATCCTGTTAATAGTAATAAGCTCGTAGCTTTGCTTATATTTAAAATAGCCTTGCTTAAACCCTTTTATAAGGCTCTAATTTAGCCTTGAGAGTAAGATAGATCATTACCCTAACACCTATAATGTCGATCATTAACAATAGATTGACCTAACCCTCGGTGAAAATCCGTATGACCACCATTTGGTGGTTAGCCCTCGAATTGCGTAATACAGGTGGTCTATTCCCAGTGAAGTATAGGTGGGTTTTAAACTATGTGACAAGTTCTATCACAAAACTTTCTACTCTGATCTGGATAGTGAATCGATTCTCGCGACTTCTATGCCGGAAGTGGACGACCGACTTCTGGTTGGGTAAAAAGAGAGAAGACCAACCTTGTTCTATTCCCTGCTTCGGAAGACCCGAACGAAAGGGTGAATGATCCCTAATCCATCACAAAATCCTTGGCTAGATACTCGAGCTTCATTTAATAACCTCGAGATTCAAGGCGTGGGCCGACTATTTGTGGACAAAATAAATTGGCTCAAACAAAAGACCTTTAACCTCCAACTCAATCCTTTGCAATGGCGTTGTATAGATGGGCTTCGACATTCGCAGACATCTTTGTCTACAGAATCACACCTGTAGGTAACTTGATAAGCTGAATATGTGGACAGTCATGGTTTCCTAGGCAGGTTAATGAATTTATGTTAGAATTCCGTTTTACCGGGAAAACCTTGCAAATGTATTATGTGTGGTATTGCTCAAATAATTCAGTCCAAAGGCTACCATAAGTGATAGAATCACTCTTATATGGAGATCACTATTTCAAAAATTGGGCTGGGGTTTATAATAAGAACGATTTCACTAAAATCCCATTGTCTTTGTTTTGCTATGGGCGGTATTGTGAATACAGAGCAAGGTTTGAGCCGACCGTTTGGCAAATGTTGGGGTACATCAAACTTCTCCATGACCTGTGAATGGGAGAATTCTGTTGCTGAAAGCATGAAAACCACCCTTTAGGCAGGGTTTTGTAGAACTATGGTTTAACCCTGTACTTCCCACACATATATCACCCTACCGAAGAGATATATTGTAGCATAAGCCAAGCCCATGAAGGGCTTTGATTACTGTCGGTGAACACAGAGGAAGTGTTAGTGGGAGTTCAGCTTTAACGCCCTGAATGGCGATATGTGGTAACTCTATGTGGAACTGTTCTATTTCCTCTTTGTTTTTCAAAACACTTATACGAGCCCCGTCCGCACTCGGATGTTTCAGGTTGTTGTTCTGGGGTTATTTTGAGAGCAGTGTTGACTCGAAAAGTAGTGGGAATGTAGGAAGAATCATATAAATTTAGCAACAATCCAAATCCTTCGATGGTAAAACTATACAATAATGCACTTTCCTTATGAGTGGGTGGGGTGTTCACATCAACGACCATTCATGACTTAAAACATAGCAACGCTATGGCTTTTCAATGGCAAATTTTAGGATTGGACTAGCTTATACATAGTGCACAGTTGATTGGAGTGACCGTTGGTCTATACGGTAATCACTCCACACGACCCTCGGTCACAAACTCCGGAGAAGGTACAATTGAATAAATGAGTTAATTTACCCTCGAAAGTTATTTAAAATACTTGACTTCCTTGCTTTATAAAAGGAGAGATTTCAAATATTAAAATATTATTGCTTT
This sequence comes from Wollemia nobilis, assembly GCA_028583015.1. Lineage (NCBI taxonomy): Eukaryota > Viridiplantae > Streptophyta > Pinopsida > Araucariales > Araucariaceae > Wollemia > Wollemia nobilis. The sequence goes on along the minus strand of JAQPPZ010017260.1, from coordinate 2,704,695 downwards.
AGGATCGTGTGGGCTAGATTATAATTATTAAGCACTAGTTTCTTATGAACAAAATATTAAATTTAAACTATGATTTTACTTTATGTTATATAGGCTATAGCTTTTACTTAATTTGAGTAGATTCAATGGAAGAAAGTTCTTTTTCATAACTAAATTATTCCAATCGTGAGTATGGTAGGTATAATCTCGATTATTATTGGTTAGATGGTAAAGCTATAATGGGTGTAATCCTAATTATTGATTAATGTATAGTTGTGATTTATTGATTAATTGTGACTTAAGAGAATAATTATCGATTTGTCTATGAATTTGAAGGTATGGGACTTTGAATTCATTATATGAGGGAATTTATGAAACTCCCTCTAACCTCATTACGATATCTCCAAAATATAATCCAATGACTTTTCATGAACAATGTAAGATGTTAAATGTCTTAGGAACTAGAGATTCCTTAATGGTATTGTGAATTTTATATTGATGTCATAGAAGAAGGGATTGGGTGATTCCTTAATTACATCAATAGGTCAAAAAGGAATTGTTGTATACTTTGACCTATATTTGAAGAGAAGGGCTTGTAGATGCCCTACTATTATTGTAAAATTTACCATTTAAGTTTATGAAAATGAGGAAGAATATATTTTGGAGGCTGGGTTTTTCCCGTCAGGGTTTTCCTAGGATAAATCTTTGTGTCACTCTACTTTGTGGTTTGTTTTATTATATCTTGTGGATGTTGCATTTATGATTTAAATGAAAATGATATATGATAGATGTAATGTTTCCATTTTATGCACTGTAATGTATGTTAAAATATGTATGGATGCTAGAAATGTATGCTCAATTTCTATTATGTTGATGATTTAATTCAATGGTATCATTTACTTTTGGAATTAAATGAGTAATGATGAATGATGGATGTTTACTTGAATCTGATAATGAATTAAAAGCATTTGTTTAATTTATTATAATATTGTGGGATAATTATTTATGAATAATGCACCTTTCCATATGCAACACCGTTCATATTCATGTTATAGAAACCAAATATTAAGGGGATAACTAGGATTTGCTTGTCAAGCATTAATCACTTATTCTTGAATGGAACATAAACCTTGTTAATGTAAGAAATGTATAGAATGATGTCATATAAGAGCTCTCATGGAATTAAATCCACCTCATAAGCACTCAAGATGGTTTAATTATGGAATGGAACTCTCAACAAGGCAAAATGACCCTGAACTACAAACCAAGATAGACCCTACATTTTAAGCTAAGAATTGGGTGTACAGAATGAAGGGAACACCCTTATGGGACAAGAGAAGTCCTTGTTGGTAATAAACTCAAGATGAACAAGTAAAGAGGGTTGCCTAAATGGAGTGTATACCAATAAACTCTAAGAGGCTTAAAGATATGTAATCATGTTAAAAAGGATATTCCATGGATTCGTATCATGATAGTGATACAATTGTCTTAGAACTCCCTTCTAAATGGGATGGATCGGAGCTAAGATTTATGAATAACCATTGGTGTGGTTATTTCATCTATGATGGTTTACCATGGGTGTGGTTCTCCATATTCAAGGCATTCACCTGGTCTGGGTGGACCATTTGGTGATTTCCTCCTTTTATGAGGATGAAACCTAACGCTTGGCTAGCATACTCATACCAAGTGGGGTATGAGGGTTTCGTAGAAGCTGATCACTTCTACTTGAAGAGACTCTAATCAAGTCTCTATAGCTCCTGAAGCTATTTGCCTTGAAAGTTATAATCCAAATGGAATATGTCTGTCCTAAGGCATGATTAGGTCTTTTGCCATATGAAGAAGAATATATATATAAAAATATAAAATTATGGATAAGGAGTAACGAATGGGTTCGTTACAGTTGGTATCAGAGCCCAGGCTAACTGATAGGCTCAAGCGAAAGTCTAGGTTAGCAAAGACTTGGGGCATGAAACTAAACTTGAGAGAAAATTCCACAACTCTAAAATATACACTTGGTAAGTGCTTGGGATGATGATGTCTGAGTTCCTATTCCCCACGAGTAGATCCATAGTCGTTCGAAAGTGGAAGAGCTAAGCGAACCCTCCTGCATGGATTTTAAGCGGTGTACCTTAGACTCTTTTTGGAAATTACTCGGCATCTATATCTTTAAGATTTACTTGTGTATGAGTCAAGGTTGATATTTACTAAGGATTCACTTGAAATTATAATTTTCCAACCAATTTGGACAACTTAAATGACTATAGTCATAACTAAAAGTGAAACCTTAGGAGATACAAACATAAAGTTAATCAAAAAACTAATGAAGTTCAAACAAAACAATGTTTTCTTTATTTTCATTTTGATCAATGTTACAATACACTTTGGGATTTTTCCAATCAAAGGCTAAGGTGTAGGAAATGGCGGAAGAAGTCGCCCGACAACAACACCAAAACCAGAAACTCCGATATGTTGGAGGAGAGCAAGGAGGGTGAAACTTCACATAAGCCCCCCTAAATATGAGAATTAGGGAACTCCACCAAGTAAGCCTTAGAATCCCAAGTGTCACCGCCACATGCAGCTCCACCCAATTATTTCGAAAGGTATGCACCCGACCACCCGGGTGGTGGTTGAAAGTAATATGGGGTGATAAGTTATTTAAACCAAGAACTAGTCGCTATGGCATGCATGTGGTATTATGACTTATAAGAAAACTAGAGTGTAGTTTTGAAATAGTTGTATGTAGCATAGAAAAACCACGTATATGAAACCGGTATAAACCAAGCACCGAAGTTAAAAAAATATATATATATATATATGATAATGTGAATTAATTACAATTCTACCATATGACAATAAGGTCAATAGGGGTACACTTTACAATGAAAGTACCATGCGATAGACGCGTTTTTCCAACAGAGAAATAAGGTACAAAATCGTCCATTGGAGTCATCGAAGGGTCGATGATAGGATGTGATGCAAACCAAGGAAAGGACACGTGGGTTATGATGATGTGATCTATGCACATCGAAATAATATTACTCCCTCGAGAATTGGAAGAGAACCAATAATTCAATTTGATGGATCTACGAATCTATGGAAATAAATGGACCTCGAAATACTATCCAACGAATAAAACTAGAGTAAAACCCCAACATCGCAGAATGGAGTAAATAGTGTAGAATTTATCTCAGTTTCAGAAAATAGAAATACCCTAAGCACTATTCATGGCAGTGAATATCATATTGCTCGTATTAGGGTTTACCCTATTAATACTAGTGATCTCGAGGACAAACATCATAGTGTGTCTCGTAATTATCTTACTCCTGCTAGTCGATTTGTTGGTACATACTCTTTGAGCTATGGCTTCTGAAAATGTCAGAACCAACAATGACAATCCTATCGAAACATCAAGAATTTGACCATTAAATATCATTAGGGCAAGATATCCTTTGAAGATGATCTTTCAGAATGCCAAAGATAGACTGGATGCAAGCGACTGGCAATGGTTGAAAGAAGTAGGATTTGAGGGAGCGGCTCGATTAGAGCCAATACACATAGACATATGTTATCTATCTACCCTAGTAGAAATATGGGATCCCGATAGAGGGACATTTCAGTTACCCATGGGAGAAATGACTGTCACGTTGGAAGACGTATACAGAATATATCGGATACCGGTAGAAGGACATGCAGTAACCACTGCTAATGAAGCAAAAATGGGGCATATTCTAGAAAGAGTGTTTGGAGCATACTGGAGGAATGTAAACACCGATAGGGGGCGTATAGAGCATGAACTTCACTATGTGCAGGGTAGACTGACACATAAGCATGCGGTTATAATGGAACTCGTATCGGGTGTCATTCTTCCTAAATCAAGAAGTGCACATTTTCCCTAGAATTTATTGGGAATCATGCAGGATATAGTGGAAGAGTCAATAATATATGCATGGGCACCAACATTATTGGCCCAAACCTATAGAGAGTTGTTCGATTTAAGAACAACGATGAAAACCGTATTGAACTGCAACACTTTGCTACAAGTTTGGGCATGGGAGCACATAGCGGTGGCCAGACCCCAAGGGCTACCTTATGATGCACACCAATTTATGGGGCCAGAGATACCCTATGCGTTAAGATGGCAACAAAAAAAGGAATGGTCTAACCGTAGACCAATTGAGGGAAATAAAGAGCGATTTTGCTCTATTTGGGAGAATCTGCAATCCCGTGATGTTATTTGGAGACCTTGGAGATTGGGCCCAGTTTGGGTAGAATATGGTGTTCAACTCGCTCGGGTGAGATGAGCAAGATGGTTGATCGGATGTACCAATATGCAATACGAGTATTTTCAATATACTCGGGTATTGTGATAATTCGGTATTACACAATGAATACCAGACCCATCCATGGTTTACACGAGGAAGGGGTGAACAACCATGATACCTCCACCAAAAGAACCACTAGCTTTAGAACCTGATGAAGCTATATGGACACCTGAGGAGGATGATGCGGGCATGACCCCTGACTATGACATTTGGTGGACCGCTCAGCGACAATGCCAAGAGAAATATTCTAGTGAGGAAAGTAGTTGTAGGGAAACAACCAAAGTTGTAGAGGAGGAACACTCATCTAGGAAGAAAAATGAGGAAGAACCTCCTAAAATATGTGTGTGCCAATGGTTGGATATAGGAGCTGGACCATCCAGCCTAAGAGAAGAAGAACCTTTGAGGGAAGCACAACGTGAAGTAGAGACGTTGAAGAAACAAATTCAACTGTTAGAAATTCAACAGTTGAAGTTAGTAGACAAATGGGCGCAACAAAGGTTTAAGTTGGAGACTGAGAGAGAAGTCGTTATCTCAAAGTGAGAAAGGCTTCGACTGGAGTTAACACAAATATGCTACTGGAGAGATACAGTTGGGATAACCTTGCAAGCAGAGAATGCACAATTACACGATGGAAGAGATATATATCAAGTTGCATTCTTGACTTCTTGTATGGATGCACTTATAAGCCATGGTTTACTTCTTCCAGTACAACTAGTGGCTACGGGGCAACGTGAACAAGAGAATACAACTCAGGCAACTGGTCAAGCCACTCCTCAAGCAGTTTCTCCAATAGACTCTCAAGCTGGTAATATAGTTATGGAACCGACAGGTGAAAGATCCGAGGAAGAACCACCTTGAGATCCAAAACCACTAACCTAGAAACTATATGTATTAGTATGCCAATAAGTTTGGCCAATTGTAAGCAAAAATCATTTGAAATATATATATATATATATTTTTGGTATAAAAATGAAATATTGTGTCTTCTATCATGAAAAGCTTATGTATGTAAAGCAAACTTATTTAAATAGAAGAACACTAAATGAATTTGAAGAATGGATTGGTGTCCATTCTTTGGCAATAAAATGCATATTAGGATATATGTGAATATCCTGAATTGAGATTCTAAAATTATGTTGTATCTTTGTTAGCATTTGATTTTATCAGGTTAATTCATGCCAAAGGTTAACCAAATTATATTGTGATACTCCTTGGTGGGAGTTTTGATAAAACTAACAAGACTTTTTATGTCTAGTAAGGTACAAATGCATAATTTCATGATATCCTTGTAACATCATTTTGCAAAATTCTAATACTACAGTTCTCTAGATCAATTGTTGGTGCAATTTGAAATGAGTTAAAACTGTAGTTTTGTATTAATATTGTGTATTGATGATGCTTTCAATACTTGTTGATATGCAAAATGGATGTTATATTGTTTACAAGAACATGGTACTATTGATATTTTGCATTTTTATAGGTCCAGGTACTCGCTTGGATGGAATATGGAGCTTGCCATCAAGATTGAAGTGATGGATGATAGAAGAATTTGAATTTAAAACAACATGATAAATGCTAGCTTTTGCTATACAAATGTGTTTTTGTAAGATATATGCTCAAACATAGAGGACTGTGTTTAATCTAAGGGGGTGTATGTCATGACCCGTTACCCTCCTACCTTATTTAAAGAATATTAATTGATCTTGGGGGATCAATTAATGCCTAATAGAAGGGGCATGACCCTAAAGAATCCTACAAAAATTCTAATAAAATAATTTTATAAGGGATAAGAAATATTAATTATTTAAAGGCTATTTATGAGGTCTAGTAAAAGATAAATTTAAAGAATTATCTTTTACAAAAATTATAACCATATAATAAATCATGTGCAGATTTAGTGGACCCAAGGTGGATGGGACCTAAAAAGGACTAAGGAATTTTTAAATAACTTATGGGTCATCCTACCTTTTGGGAAGTACTCATGTGGATACCTGATATTGGTGGGATTATGAGAGGGATCTCCTAGCTTATCAAAAATAGTTCTAACCTTGTAACTATCCTATGCCTCAATAGTATGAGTTTTGTCACTCACCTCATCCCTAGAGAACCCTTGAAGGACATGATGAAGTCATAATGGTCCTAGGCATATTTTTAATATTATTATAATGTGGCCACTATTTGGCCCATGAGGGGAGAATTTCCCTATAAATAGAAGGCATTTTTGGAGGAAATGGCTATCTAGGTTCTAGGAGTTCTTAATGGTCTAGGGAGTATGCTCTTCACCCATGGGGGTGAATCAAAAACCAGAAGACTTGAAAGATTTCCTAGTTAGAGTGAGGATTATCTAAGGAATTCTAGGAGGATTAGGAAGGATGCTATCCACACTTGGGGTGGAACAAAAAATAGAAATCCTCTAGGAAATTTCTAAAGTCCATCATCCATGATCAATCTTAGGGGTCTTATAAAAGTGGGCTTGGAAGCTTGAATAAATTTTCTGGAATAAACAGGTTGTTTCCTCTTTTTACATTAATTTGAAGTACCTTGTTAAATATTCTTGAGGCCCTTGTTAATTATAGTATTGTTGGGTGAGACCTTGTCAATATTATAATTCCATAAGTCTCTAGGTTGATTATGGACAGAGTTATGGGGTATTTTAAATGTGGTTAGTCCTTCTAAAGGAGGTTCTTAGCCCTCTTAAGGATTTTCTTAGAACCCTATGATCCTGTTAACAACAATAAGCTCGTAGCTTTTTTTAATATTTAAAATAACCTTTGCTTAAACCCTTTTATAAGGCCCTAATTTATCCTTTAATGTAAGATAGACCATTACCGTAACACCTAGAACACTGATCATTAACAATAGATTGACCTAACCCTCGAAAAAAATCTGTATGGCCACCATTTGGTTCTTAACCCTCGAATTGTTTAATATAGGTGGTTTTTTCCTAGTGCAATATAGGTGGATTTTAAACTATGTAACAAGTTCTATTACAAAACTTTATACTCAAACCTAGATAGCAAATTGATTCTCGTGATCTCTATGCTGGAAGTGAACGATCAACTTATGGTTGGGTAAAAAATTTAAGACCAACCTTGTTCTATTCCTAGATTTAGAAGACCCAAAAATAAGGGTAAATGATCCCTAATCCATCGCACAATCCTTGTCTAGATACAAAATCTTCATCTAATAACCTCGAGATTCAAGGCATGGGCCAACTGTTTGTGGACAAAAAAAATTGGCTCAAACAAAAGATCTTTAGCCTCCGAATCACTCCACATGATCGTTGGTCACAAAGTCCAAAGAATGGCCAATTGAATAAATGAGTTACTTTACCATTGAAATTTATTTAAAATACTTGACTTCCTTGCTTTATAAAAGGAGATATTTCAAATATTAAACTATTATTGCTTTAGGATTGTGTGGACTAGATTATAATTATTAAGGACTAGTTGCTTATGAACAAAATATTAAATTTAAACTATGATTTTACTTTATGTTATATAGGCTATATATTTTACTTAATTTGAGTAGATTAAATGGAAGAAAGTTATTTTTCATAACTAAATTATTCCAATCATGAGTATGGTGGGTATAATCTCGATTATTATTGGTTATATGGTATAAGTTATAATGGGTGTAATCCCAATTATTGATTAATGTATAGTTGTGACTTATTGATTAATTATGACTTGAGGGAATAATTATCGATTTGTCTATGAATTTGAAGGTATGGGACTTTGAATTCATTATATGAGGGAATTTATGAAACTCCCTCTAATCTCATTATGATATCTCTAAAATATAATCCAATGACTTTTCATGAACAATGTAAGTTATTACATGTCTTAATAACTAGATATTCCTTAATGGTATTGTGAAATTTATATTGATGTCATCAATAGGTCAAAAAGGAATTGTTGTATACCTTGACCTATATATGAAGAGAAGGGTCGATAGATGCCCTGGTGTTATTGTAAAAGTTTCCATTTAAGTTTATGAAAAGGAGGAAGAAAAATTTTGGAGGCTGGGTTTTTTTCGACAAGGTTTTTCCAGGATAAATATTTGTGTTACTCTATTTTGTAGTTTGATTTATTATTTCTTGTGGATGTTACATATGCATTCAAATGAAAATGATAAGTGATAGATGTAATACTTCCATTTTATGCACTATAATGTATGTTTAATTTTTAGAATGTATGGATGTTAGAATATTATGCTCAATTTCCATTAAGTCGATGATTTAATTCAATGGTATCATTTATTTTTGGAATTAAATGAGTAATGATGAATGATGGATGTTTACTTAATTAAAAGCATTTTTTTAATTTATTATAATTTTATGGGATAATTATTTATGAATAATGCACCTTTCCATATGCAACACCATTCATATTCATGTTATAGCAACCAAATCTTAAGGGGATAATTGAATTTGGGTATTATATCCTTATTATTGAATGGAACATAAATCTTGTCGAAAGGAAGTTATATATAATGCTTCAAATCTAAAGATATGATGTAATGAATCTTGCTTCATGGATTAAATATGGTTTTATTGTGGAATGAAGCTCTCAACAATGCCAAATGACCCTGAACTACAAACCAAGATAGACTCTACATTTTAAGCTATGAATTGGGTGTACAAAATGAAGAGAACACCCTTATGGGTCAAGAGAAGTTCTTGTTCGTAATAAACTCAATATGAATAAGTAAAGAGTGTTGCCTAAATGGAGTGTATACCGATAAAATCTAAGAGGCTTAAAGAATCTGTAATCATATTCCATGGATTCGTATCACAATGGTGATACATATTATCTTAGAACTCCCTTCTAAATAGGACGTATTAGAGCTAAGAATTATGATTAACCATTGGTGTGGTTATTTCATCTATTATGGCTTACCATGGATGTGGTTCTTCATCTTCAAGGCATTCACCTGGTCTGGGTGGATCGTTCGGTGATTTTATCCTTTTATGGGCATGAAACCTAATGTTTGGCCAACGTACTCATACCAAGTGGGGTATGAGGGTTTCTTATTGAATGGGTTAGTTACACACACACACACAGATATATATATATATATATATATATACACACACTACAATCTAATAATATATTTTAACACTTTACAATTATCTATTCTAAACAAAGGAATATTTATAAGTTATTACCATTTTGATATCCTTCAAGTAAAAAAAAATTACATATTGCAATAAGTTTTTGTAATTAAACATAATTTTATTATCTATTTAAATTAGGTCATATGTTATGAGGTATTACCACTTTATCTCATGTTAACTAGTAGCTAATTTTATGTTACAATAACATGTCATCGAAATCATATTTATTTATTTTAAAATAATTTTATAAATTGTATAAATTAAAATTAGTCACA